>JAUESO010000612.1:16351666-17770000 GCA_030914385.1 Drosophila antonietae
CGTTCAATGCGGTCGTCAACTATACGAATCGCAATGCAAATTCGCCCACCAGTGTTACGCAGCTGGGTCTGTCTTTTGCCACGGCCACGGGCGCAGCTCTAGTTGCTGCAATCGGTTGCAAGAACTACTGGGCAAAGAGGGCGACGCCGTTGCTGCAACGCTATGTGCCATTTGCAGCTGTGGCAGCAGCGAATTGTGTCAACATTCCCTTCATGCGTCAGAACGAGATTATTAACGGCATTGATGTAAAGAATGCCGACGGCGAGATTGTCGGCCAGAGTCGCTTGGCTGCCATTAAAGGCATCAGCGAAGTGATCATCTCCAGAATCACAATGGCAGCACCGGGCATGCTGCTGCTACCTGTCGTCATGGAGCGATTGGAGAAACTGCCAGCATACAAACGCATCAAATGGATTAATGCGCCCTTCCAAACACTCATGGTGGGCTGCTTGTGAGTAACGCATGCAGAACTTAATTGAATGACTCAAACTAATGTGGGGTAATTGGTTTTTGCAGCCTCTGTTTCATGGTGCCCACGGCATGTGCGCTATTCCCGCAGCAGTGCAGCTTGGATAGCAAAACGATGAGCACCTTCGAGCCGGAACTCTACAAGGACATGGTCAAGCGCACAGGTGGCAATGTGCCCGACCGCGTCTACTTCAACAAGGGTCTGTAAGGAGCCGAAGTTGAAGCCTGAAATCGTCTGCTAGACACTTAGACAATAAATGTGTTAATTGTTTTTGCGTAGGCATTTATAGAGACGCGCAATGTATTTGTTCCTCGTTTCTCGTTCCTTGGTCATATCGGAGTAGTCAATGTTCCAAACTAAATGATATCATAATTTGTGTTTACTGTGAACTTTTTAAATGTTTTTTATGTCTGTAAGCTAAAGTGAAAGATAATTGTATGTATTGAAATATTAATTTGATATTTCATTAAAGGAAAATCGTTTCAAGAAAAATTTAAATTTGGTTAAGCAAAAATTCTCAGCTAGCAACAGGTGGACTCGGAACAAGTTTAAGTTCTTCAAATATTTTCATTGCTCACTAACTAATTATAATTTGTTAATTGCGTGCTAAAACTAAGTCAGTAGGGCAACACTTAAAATGAAAATAAATTATCATAAATATTACTATGAAAACAAACGAGTTGCGGGCTTATAAACGGTTTTATTAGGTATATTGTTGTATCATGTATATATATATATATCATGTATATATATATATTGTAATTAGCAAATGTTTGCGGAATTTCATCATTGGATTGTGTTGTAAAATTTACAAAATGTGCAAAACACAACTAGTTAGATTATTTGTTCACTTTAAATCTTGGTTAATTACGTGGAGAATTTCGTATTTATTGTACGATTATTTATCGGGCATTTAAACATAGTTCGTGCTCTTGTACTACAACAAATTTTCGTTTTTTAAATGTACTCTTTGTGTTTTCATTTTTTTTTTTTTTTTTTTTTTTTGGACATTTTTTAAGGTACAATTTGAATTGATTTTCTTTTTTTTTTTTTTAGTTATTTGTTAAAAATTGTTGGCACTGTCGCAAAATACTAAACATTGATGAAAAAATTCAACACTCAGATGTACAATATGTAAAATTGTGTGTGTTTTTTCTTCACTTAAATGTAAAAACTAATTTGAGCCCTCGAATCGCTTGCGAGGGCCGTTCAATAACAATTCTGCGCTGCCTGGCAGCCAATTTCGTTTTCAATATTCTTGTTCCATGTACAATTTTTATTTTTGGTTTCGTTTGGAGTGTGCCATTGAATCAGCAAACATTTAATTATATATTTATTAATAATTAATAACTTTTGCAAAATTGTCGATACACACAAATATACATATTCGTGGAACATTTAAAAATTGTATTTTTAAAATTATTTTTCGATTTTCTTTTTTTTTTCAATTTAAATTTATTTACTGACTGAGGCATTCAACAATTAAATCGCTTGGATTGCGCATAAAAATTATTGCAAATTTCATTATTCAATTGGTATTTTGTTTATATGTATATATATATATTTAATGGGGCTTGTCCAACTAGCTGGTAAAGTTACGACCCTATATATGTATATATATGGTTTTGGTATACGTCCAAATGTGTGCACTCTTTCAATGGAGGAACTCTTTCCGTTTTAGCTGCCTTTTGCAAACGTTGCACTAAAAATTCATTTAAATTTCAGACTGTTTTGTTTTTCTCTTTGTCAACAACTTTTCAAAGAATCTGCCATGAAAATAAACAATCGAATAATAATCGTTGTAATTCAATTGATATAGGTTTTAAAATGATTTCCTTAATGATTTCAATTTGTTTCCATAATATTAGGTATACGCCTTGTAACGTATCCGTAGCAGGAGCTTAACAGCTCAAGTTAACAGAATTTGGGCTCAGTGCTTAACATAATGTTAAAGAATTTTCTGCTGCAGCAATTTTAACAAAGGTTTCATATTTCGGCAGATTCTTTTTCGTACTTCTGTGACCCTTTAACTTACCCTTACTCTTGCTCTTGCACTTTTCTCTAAGATATTCTGTACAAACATTATATATGACTTTTCTTTCAGCATTTTCAAAAAGTCTCGTAAAGTATACAAAACTTGACTCTCTCTCTGTTTAACTCTTGTTCATTTCATTTTCATATTTTTACTTAGTTTAATGGATTTTAATTTGCTTTTAAAACCATTTTAGCTGGTTTTCTGGGTTCTTTTTTTATTTATTTATTATTTTTTTTTTTGCGCACAGCCTTTTTTTTCTCAAAAAATTTTTTTCTGGTTTTTCTTTGTGTGTTTCATATGTGTTGTATATTTATTGTTCATATATATATATACACATACATATATATATATATCTATTATGTAGTTTAAATATTTTTGTAAACCGTTTTTCGTGTTGACGACACCTGATCATTTTTTGTACCAACTTTGCCTGACTGCATATACATATACATATATAGCTAGATATATATGCATATACATATACACATATGTATATGTTCATGTACATAAGAATCCATATATTACCACAAGACTGCTCGCCCTGGAGTACTTTCAAAAGTTTGCATATTTCAGCATTTTTAGAATATCATTTTCAAATTGTTTTGTCAATTTGTTTCCTTTTGTTTTTCTTTTTTTGTAAAAACTCTTAAAAACTAGACCAAAAATGTATATAGAGCAGCAACTCCTTTAGTGGGCGTGACTGTTCTTTATTGTTGGATTTATTTTTCAACTCCTTTTCCGGGCGCTAGAAAAATACCCAAGCCCTGTTGTTGCTAACGTGTTTTCTGTGTTAGTTTCATTTTGTTGTTTGTTTTCGTGTTCGAAATAGAAAATAAAAAAATTAATAATAATGATAATAATTCTTTTCTTGTAGTTTATTTCTCATTTTAGTGTTTAATATTTCGCTTGCAATTTTGCTTCGTTGAAAATCTGCGTTTTTCTTTTACATTTAGATGACTTGGCTTTCCAATAGTTTGTATTATAGAATATATAATTTATAAATTGAATTCTTATTTACGTGTATATAACAATTATACATTTAAAATTTATAAACGTTGTTTATGTTTTAGTAAAATTAAAAAAGCCATGCGCATAAAAACAGATTTCTCATTTTTTTGTTTTGTTTTAAGTTGAAATTTTATAAATAACGCGTTTCGTGTTTTTTTTTTTTTTTTTTTTTTTTTTTGTATCTTTATTAATATTAATTGTTTATTTTTGTTTCTTTTCATATTCAACTTGTTTTGACTTGGCTTACGAATTAAATATAAACATGTACATATAAGTATGTATACATTATATATAAATATATTTTATATATATATTTTTCTTGTTTTCATTTCATTTAGTTTTTGTGTGAATAAATTTCAAATATCATTCACTTTATATCAATTTTTCTTTTCTTTTTTTTTCGGTTTGTTAGACTTACAAAATTAACTAGAAATTATATTTTATTATTATAATTATATTATATTCTTTATATATGTATATGTATGTGTGTGCTGTTTTGTCTGTGTGTGTGTATTCGACAACGAAAGTAGGAAAAGGAGTTTTGTCTTCTGCTGCATAGTTCCCAGTTATTATGGCTCCTCAGTTGTCGCCTCCATCGCATTGGCTGGTACCAGCTCCACCACTGAAACAGCCTCGGCCGTGGTCGTTGTTGAAGTGGATGAGCTGGTGGTGCTGGCCGGTGACATATTGTCAGCATTGCTGCACACCATCGCAATCGGTGGCGGCGAACTGGTTGCTGCTCCGACTCCGACGCCGACTGCGACAGCGACAGCTGCGCAAGTTGCTGTTGTTGTCGATTCCTGACTCTGACTGGGGGGCAGCACAAAACTCTTTCCCACACACTGATCTCATTTAAGACCCGTATCCGACGATGGCGTCCAGCGATCAAACTCAATACCCGAATCGGGTGAGACACCAGTTGCCTTGGCCAGGTGGGCAGCCATAAACCCGCCCGTTTGCATACACTTGCAGTCGGGAGCGATGCAGTTGCACGAGAATTTCGAGCCACGACCACAGCGCGCCACCAGGCTGGGATTGCCCGAGAGCACGGTGGCCGATGAGCAGCCTGCTGTGGGTCCAATCATATTAACGCTGCCGCTCTCATCCATGGCCTGCCCATCGCAGGGACTCAAACGCAGTTGGCTCTCAAAGGATTGCAGCTGCTGCATGAAATGGAAATTGGGCGAGACATCGGATTTGCGAGCACGCACCAGCATGAACGCATCGTTCAGACTGAGCGCCCGTGTGTGCATCAAATAGGCCAACGTCACCGTTACGGAGCGTGAGACACCTGCCAGGCAGTGGACCAGCACCGCCGAATTAGCAGAGCGCGCTTCCTCTGCAAAGCAATAAAGCGGGTAAACCAGTTGAGAATTATATGAAAGAAAATTTAATAATTTAGAGTACGCACCTATAAAGTGTATGGCAGCTGGAAAATGCATCGCCAGATCCTGGGAATAATGATCGGTAATGGGTATTTGCAGATACTTTATAATGCCCAACTTCTCAAACTCATTTGGCAAATCGGGTGTCACATTCAACACGTACTACAAGAAGAACGAAATTAAATCAAATTTATATAAATCAAATATGTTCTTAATGTATCTATATGCCTTACCTTAATGTTGTACTTTTGCAGAGCATTCAAGTCGCTGCTGTGCGTGGAATTGCCCAGAAATAGGCCGGGCACTATCTCAACGGGCGCCTCATTGAAATTATGATGATGATGATGATGTGTGCTGCTCTCGCAGTCCGAGGATTCGGCGGAACTGCTGCACGCCGAATCGGAATGTGGCGTGGAAATGCGTAGCGATCTGTAAGTAAATATTTAAACAATATTAAATACAATTATTAAATATAACTTTGTTTTATTTTTAATAAATTAAGTAAATATTTAAACAATATTAAATACAATTATTAAATATAACTTTGTTTTATTTTTAATAAATTAAATTATTTAAATTAGCTACTTTTATATTTATAAAGAAGTTATGAAAGATTGTACGACAGTTGATATAATCTGCCTATATAAAAATGCTATATCTCGCTACCTCTTTTATTTTCTATATATGTATATCTCTCTATCTCTACCTTTCCCTCTTTCTCTCTCTTTTCTTCTTACTCTCTCTCTCTCTCTCTTTCCTTGTTATTGTCTTACTCTCAGTCTGTTACTTTCTTGTTGTATTTTTTTCCTTCTCTCTTTTCTATCCTTCTCTCTCTTCCTTGCTTCACTCTCTCTCGCTTTTTCTATCAATCTCTCTCTCCTCTCTCTCTCTCTCTCTCTCTCTCTCTCTCTCTCTCTCTCTCTTATCCTTATCTCCCTTTTTCAAGCCTACTATTTTTGTCCCTCTCTCTTTTCTTTTCTCTTGCGCTTCCATTCGCTCTTTTAGGTCTGCCAGAGAACATGATCTTAAAAATCGAAATCAAATTAAGCTTATGTTATCATAATTAATTATACATTCAGTTGCACAAATGATTTTTGTTTACTCACTTAAGACCCATTAACTGATCGGCCTGTGTATTGCGACTAGATTCCATTTCTTTGTTGTGCGCCTGGTTATCATCCTCGCACCACTCCGGAAATGCTTGGCGAAAACTGGAGAAGCCATCTGAAACCAAAGTAAGCAATGTGGGAGATATTATAAATATGAAACTTTAGCTACATACATATGCAAACTATAGATACAGATACAGATACAGATATGGGGGGGGAAAAAAAATCAACTTTTAAGTATGCTTTTGAACTATGCGCGTTTTTTGTTTGGCTTTTGTACGCTTGAAAAATATTTCGTTATGCTTAGCCAAGTGTGTCCTTTTGCTCTATGGGTAAGACAACACCTATTCAACACACAAACACACACAAACACACATACTTATATACACAGCTTAGCCCAGCCACGCCCCTGGCCAACACAACAACAGCACTTGCCCCCATCTACCGGTGCGCTGAAGCGTGCGTGAAATTCTTGCCGTTTGCGTGGCTCATTCATAAAATACGACTTTCGTTGAACGTCGCTGCCGTTGCCGTCGTTGTCGTAGATTCCAATTAGAAACGGAAGTGGCTGCCATACGAGACGCGACTCGCAGCGCAAAGGAAAATGGGGAAAATGGGGCCACAAACGGAAATGCTCTTTCTACATTTATGCACGAGTTTGCAAGTCGATGACAACTGCGCATGGGGCGGGACAGGGCTCGGCTAGGCCGGGGCACAGCTGGGCCGGGCGTGCGACACAATATTATGATGACTACGTTTGCTCGCTGCGAATTGTCATAACACAAAACGGAAGCATACAATTTCCTACATGGCGCATTATAAATGCGATTCCGCATTTGAAATTGAATACCAACAGCAGCAGCAGCAGCAACAGCAGCAGCAGCAGCAGCAGCTCTGTTATCAGCTAGTGGGCCAACGGGTTGTATGCGCTATCAAGAAGCCGCCAATATCAGAGAGAGAGAGAGAGCAGTAGAGAACGCAGTTAAAGCCAATAGAAACACCCGCAACTTAAGCAACCAAATTAGCCCAAGTAACAGCAGCAACAGCAGCAGCAGCAATAGCAGTCGAGGCCATTGCAATGGCAAAACATAAAACTGCATTTGAAAGCAATTTCCGCTGCAGCGGGAAGCAACTACAACATGCATGCATATTCGAAATGAAGAAGACCAACTGAAGTCGGAACAGACTTCTAGATATAATGCTTGGCATAAGTTCTATTTAAAGATTACTTTGCTAATCATTACTGTTAGTAATATGGGAATTGTAAAAATGGCAAAGAAAACTAATTTTCTATACTACAATTAAACTCTCTTAAAATCTTCATATATAAATGTATTTATAGTTCGACGACATATTATCTTAAGAAATCTTTTATCATTTAGTTAAGAAATTGAGAAAATATTATTTCAATTACAGCTGCTTGACATGAAATAATTAAATTAACCAAACTTTAAACACGTGTTTAAGAAATTTAGTAAAACTTATCCAAAAACTTTTGGCTGAAGTTATTTAAAAATTTAGAAGACTTCTTCATATGATCACTAAATTCAAGAGCTCTTATTCCTATGACAGTTATGTGTTATATGGAATAAAACGAATAAACTTTCCAATGCTGTGCTGTTAGTCACCAAAGAATCGACAGAGAGTCTGTCATATGCTGACTATATCGACTCGGATCAAATATAAAGTATTCTATACATAAAGCAAACAGTCTATATTTGGTCAGGCAGGAAATTGAAGGCTTCGCAAACTTTTCACATAAAACTCCCGAAAGGTTAAACCAAAATCGATTCAATTTTCTCAGAATTCAAATCTAGTTGAGAGACGTGCCAACTTTTTGCTAACGATATTTATATGTATTTATATATATTTATTTTATTTATGTACATATATCTGTTGTCATATGTATTTCTCTACAACTTTGGCCATCTTGAAATGCTTTCTTGCCCACTCACTTCACATAAAATATATGCTGACAATAGAAATTTTATAAATAGAAATTTATTTGATATTCAATTGTTTCTTCATTGTTGTTTGTTGTTGTTTTTCATATTTTGCGCGTGTTGCGCTTCCTGTTTTCAGCTCCATGATAGTCACCACGAACGGACGGACGTACGTACGTGTCCGGTGGCACGGTTCAACGGATTGGCGTTCCACTAAAGGGCACACTTTAAGTGCAGTGCGTCATATGCCTGTGTGGAGGGCGCTAAACACCAAATCCAACCGCAGCGCCAATTGCTAGCCAAATTAATTAGCCAAGCGCCCAAATTGTATATTAGCTAACCCCAAAAGGGTAGTCCACTAGCGATTCAAACTGAGAGCGAACAAGTCGACCGCTTGTCTAACTGTTTGCGCGACAAAAGCTCGCCTACGTCATTTCCGCTCGAGCAGCGAGCGAAAGGGTTGTGAGGTGGGTGTGAGGTAGGGAGAGAATGGGGGCTGTAGAGAGGTGGGCACACGCTGGCATTGGGGAGTAATAACTAGGTAAATGTGAATGAAATGAATATAGCTACAATGATTGCGTGGGCGTGTGTGTGTGTGTGTGTGCGTGTGTGTGCGTGTTTTTTGTATCTCAAGTCAACGCGGCGGAGGCTATGCTAGCAAAAAGTTACTTAACTCACGTTTCTATACCCTACAAAAAGGCTTCGAAGTAAAAGGGAAGTTAAACCTTACAAACAATTTACTATATAAATATACAACAAAATTAATTTAATTAATTTTAAGTAAAATATCAGATTCTACTGTATAAATAAATATTTTCACATCAATATTTATTCTTTCTATAAATCAAAATAAAATTCTTTTAATAAGTAGCAAAACTTATAAATTCATATATAAATGAATTTGAAGCTTATAATAAATAAATAAATATTTATTTTTTAATAAATTAATATTTTATCTTTTAATAAATTCATATTTATCTCTTTTTTAATAAAATAATATATTTTTTAAATAAATTTATTTTTTTTTTTCTTTTTAATAAATAAGCAATTATTTCTTTTTAATAAATAAATATTTTTTGTATTGTTAAATAATTATCATAATAAAATTTTTATATACAATTCGTAATATTTATTTTGTTTTATTTATATTTTTAATATTTTTAAAAATTGAAATATAATTTTTGTAAATAATAGAATTTTTTTTATATATTATTTAAATATAAAATTTTAAATTTTTTATATTATTATTATTTATATTATTATTATTATAAAATATGTGTGCATTTTACAGAGTATTTGTTAGACGCATATGGCTTTTACTTTATTTTTTTGCTCACTTTATATATTTATTTTATAACTCACGCTCACAGCACACGACGGACGGTCAAACAAACAAACAAACAAACAAATGAAGAGCGACGCGGTAGATAAGCCCCACCAGGGCAAAAGACAAAACAAACAAATAAAATTAAATACAAAATAAAAGTAATAAAATTAAAAAAAAAAAATAAAACTCAAAAACAATGAATGAGCTGCGAGTGTAGACTGCAAAACAGCTCGACTAAAAAATACCCTACACATGCAGGAGCTTAACGAATTGACTCGCTGTGCGTGCATACCTCACACTTAGTGCGACACGGTCAGGGCAGCTGAAAACGAGCAATTTTTGTTAGCTGTCGTCCGCCAGTTGTAAAAACTTGCATGTATTATTTATAATGTTATTTCGGCTTTGTTGTTATTGCCTTAATAAATAAATAATCCAAATATTGCGCTTAGCATGACAAGCACATCCCGTGGGCGGTGGCTGCAAATATTCCACACACAAAACAAAAAAATTGAAGAGAGACTCGTCTTGGGTGGGTGTCTCCGTCTCCGTCTCTCTCACTCTGCCGCTATCTATGTATATATATGTGTGTGTGTAGAACCAGGTGTTTGACAGAGCGGGAGAGTTGTAAGCCGAGTAGAGAGGGGAGCGCAAAGCTGACTCTAAGCTTTAGTTCAAATCCGGTTTTAAAGACCACAAAAGGAACGAGACAATAAATAGGCAATCTGTATGTATTTTAAGTAGTTTCAGCTCACAAATTGTTAGTGTCATTTATTTTTTTGTTATTGTGTTATTTGTCGCTTTTTTTTATGGCATTTTGTTTTGTTTATTCTTTTTTCCTATTTATGTTATTTTTTTTTGTTAAGTTTACATTTTTCACGTTTTGAAGGTCGTTTCCACTGTGCGCGAATCTTATCATTGTTGTTGTTGTTGTTGCTGCTGTGATTGTTGTGTGAACTCATCAATGAAACAATACAGAATCGTAGTATATAAAGACTGTGCACAGGTGTGTGTGTGTGTGTGTGTGTGTTGGATGTGATAAGCACAGATATACTACAGTCACATATATGTATATAATAAATACATAAATATATATACATATTTACATATACTATGAATGCAGACAAAAGATATGAATGGTCCGCATTCGAGACAATTGCAAAGAGCGATAAGAGATAACGACCTTTGAGATGTTCGCAACAGTTACGTTTGAGCTACTGTGAACACACGAAAATGGAACACACGAAATGGAACATGAAAATGGAACTTGAAATGGAACTCGAAATGGAACTAGTTCGTTTAATGAAGTCTAAGAAAATCGTAGAGCAAGTTTACATTGGGAAGAGAAACAGAAAGAACAAATAAAATAAAATATTTATTAATTATTTTAAAATTAATTTTTAAATGAAAGTGAATTCCTAGCGATTTCCATATTAGTCTAGCATATCAAGTCTTCCTATCAAACCAAATATAATTTAGTTCGTTTTCTCTCCTGAAACTCTGATGCACTCTTCTGCCTTAAACTGCTTTATATATCCAGCATATATTTTAAATGATCTCTAATAGTTTTCACACACTTTGCATAATACAATTTCAAGTTGCAAATTCTCTGGAGTTTTATAGAGAGGGAGTGCTCTATCAATTTTTTACATTTACACTTGTAAAACAAATGGAAACAGAAGATGCTCGGGAAAGCAGATGCTCATGGCATTTAATGGTCCAGGCTTGACATTTCGCTCTTTGGGCAGCGGCAGTGGCTCGTGTCCGCGCTCAATCAATCAATGTTGTAATCAATCAATCAGCTCAAGCCCGAGCTCGAGTATTTAAAATGTCAACCCGACGACTGTTGTGGGCTCTTTGCTTAATGGGAAATTCTGACGACATTTTTTCTTGGTTTTTTTTAACATGAAAGAGAACCTTTGCCCAGAAAAGTTTCTTGTGCAATGCATTAAATAATTTCCCCATCAAAAGCGGAAGTGGCAGTCATTAATATTTGCGCCTTTTAGCTGGCACTCATTTCCATTTGGCCCCCAGTACTTTATTTGTTCTTGTTTCTTTCTTTTTTTGTTTTGTTTTTTATTATTGCTTCCCCACAATTTTTCCCTCTCGCATTTTGTTTATGCAAGCAGCTAAAAGAAAAAAAAAAAATGTTGCTCCAAAAATAAAGCGAAGGCAGAACTGGAAAATTTGGGGCGTCTGTGGAAATGTAAACAAAATGGGGCCACATCGGTTTGGGATGGTTCTTTTAATGTTTTTTTTTGTTGTTAACTTTTATATATTTTGATTTTACTCTCTGCGTGTGTGTCTTTCGTAACTCACAGATACTACAAATGTGGGGTTGACTTCTTTATGTATATGTATATAAATAATGTCTGCCATTCTGTCAGAGTCTGACTCATTGACAAATAGCATTGAACTGCAGGCAATGTGCTCGTCGTTGTCTTTTCATTCATGGAGACGTGCTATATACCCAGTTATGTATGCATAGATACATGTATATACATATATGTACATACATATATACATACATACGCTTATTTATAGTACGCCATTGTGAAACACATGGTCGACTGCATTTCTAAAATGGTGAGAGAGGAAGTATGTAGCTGCTGCTGCTGCTATTTGTTATAGACATGGCCACACACATGGCGTATGCGTAATATTAAATTCTCTCCTTGTTTTATTTGAATGCCACACACACGGCACACAAATCCTTCTGACACACACGTGAAACTCACAGCCAAAACAGAAACGCACTTTGGAAATACCAAACAAAATATAAACCATTTGGAATGTTATTTGAAATTTATTTTAGCGGAATTCGTGGTATGTGCACGGTTTTTATACACAAAGTATGTGCAGCAAAATCCTAAACAAATTCCACGTAAGGAAACTCATTTCAAATTCATTTAATTTAAATGAGCAGAGAACGAGATAGCGTGAGTGAGCAACAAAATAAAGAAGCTGAATTATTAAGTTCTTTATGCAAATTAGCTTAAAATTTAATATGAAAAAAAAAAAAAAAAACATTTCTCAGCTCATTTTACTTAATTTATATACATATGTACATATTATTATCGACTGCTTTATACCACTGTGCGGTTGAGCACTTGACGTCGACAACGCAGTTACAACAGCAGCAGCTCGCAGAAGCTGCCGACAACAACAACGCCCACGCAGCCAACAACAAGAGTAAAGAGAACAAGAAACGCCGCTTAAACCACCTACGGACATAAAACCAAAAATGAACGTTGCCTAAAATGAATGCAACAACAATAACAACAGTAAGAACAACAGTAAACCAAAAATTCTAAATAAACCAACGCCCGCGCGCACTAAATATCGAGTGATGAGCAGAGAGACAGAGACCGAGCGAAAGAGAGAGAGAGAGAGAGAGAGTGTGAAGACAAAGGGACAATATGAGCTGAGCGCTAGCTGAGCTCGGAATTGAGCAAAACGTTAGCGTAGACAAGAACCGGCTCACAGCTTTTTATGCTGCCGCCGCTGCACTTATTGTGGACTTTGGGGCGTGTACACCTGCTGTATATATACGCACATACACACACATATATATATGTATACTTGTGTGTACGCTCGCAAATAATTGCAAACATGAAAGAAAGAGTTTACCTTTACATAAGCCGCTTCGCTTGCCTTCAAAGTTGGGCGCCCAAAAAGCCAAATACTTTTATGAATGAATGCGCCGCGAAAGTAGAAAAACTATGCGCACATGGTGAAAGAAAGAAAGAATGAAAAACACTAAAAAAATAAACATTCACACACACAACAGAAATACAGAGGCAGCTAGAGTGGGAGAGAGAGAGATAAAGTGCGCAGGCAATGGTACATAGAGCCAGCGCTTAGCACGCAACTATTTGTAAAACAGCAATTTCGCATTGAAAACGTGACTAGCACACACACACATACATATACATACACATACAGTAACAAGCGAAATACATACATACATACATATGTACATAGCTGTAATAAAACGAGCAAAACAATTGCAAAGACATGACTAAGAAATACTCTATGTCGAGCAAAAGAGTTAAGCTTGAAGTAATGCGTCAAGTGGGTGGGCTTTAAATGAATTTGAAATGTATAAGATACATACATATGTACATATATAGGAGTGGAGAGATATAAATATATATGCATATTCTAGTTAAATATACCCACTTTTCTAGTAAACACTCCAATACTCAAACCCAACATACCTTTTTTTTTTTGCCTTTAGCATATTGAGCAATTCTTTCATTCCGTTTCTATTCCGTTTCAATTCCACTCCATTCATGCATTGAATTAAATTCGTTTTTAGTCAATTTGATGCAATTTGCACAACAGCAACAAATCTGCTGAGCGCATTGGAATGGCAATGGGAATGGAATTGAAACTGGAGGAGGGGTTAGCTGTTATAACAAAAATACACACACAGTGAGTGAGCGGACATGCGACATATATAATTTTTAGTTACTTTGTTGCTGCACCATCTTCCGCATAGCCAGCGTGTGTTTAACTAAGCAAGTGAAGCGTTCGTTCCACATTAATGCATATGCTAATCGCACCACGCTCAGTGCCAGAGTGTGAGTGAACATTAAACAAACTCATTGAGTAGAGAACATCGTTCGAGCAAGTTGGAACCACTGTTGGAATAAAACATTGTTCGAGGAAGTTGGCATTGCTGCTACATAGAATATGGACAATGAATGCGGTTTGGTAGTTAGCATAAGAAGTCTCGTTGCTGTCGTCGCGGCTTTTTGGCCTGTCAAACTGTATAAGCCATTCAATCAAAATGTAAATAGGCACAGGCTATGTGAACCCATGGATCTGGCTGCCCAGCTATAAATAACAAGAAGCCGAGCCGTAGCTTCCAAGGTATTAGCCAAGTATCCTGAGGCATCCTTTTTGCCTTTTTTTTTTTTTTGTATTTATTTTTTATTTTCGTTGTTGTGCCTAAAAGCTGCCGCACATTAATAATTAATTATGTATAATTTTGCCAGGCTACGCAATTACATGAAATTCGGCAACGTTGGTTGCTACCTCCTGTTCTAGCGCCACAAACAAAAAAGGAGATGGAAAAAAAAAAGAACTCACTAGAAATTTTACAGTGGCTGTTAAAATTACATACAAATTGGAGAGAAGAGGAGCGAAGTGGAGAGCGGAGAAATTGCGTGTAATTGAAATGGCTCGCTCGCTGAGAGAACTGTAACTGTATCTACAGCTGTAAAACTGTTGAATATACATACATACAAAAAAATGCTCATACATACATACATATGTAGATATGTATATCTGTATCTATAGCAGTAAATCTGTATCTGCAACATTTTGAGCATATTTTCGGCATGCTGCCTCTCCTTTGACCGGGGAAGTTTTTGCAAATGGGGTCAAGTTTAATGTGCAGCTTCCTGTTGCTGCTGCTGCGCCAGTAATTGCAGATGGATTTGCTCTCGGCTGCGGAGCAAGCAACAAGTGCAGTCAACTGACAAAGAGAAACAGCGAGAGTGTGAGAGTTCAAGGGAGTAGAACAGAGAGAGTGAGCGCGAGAGAGGGAGAGAGAGAGATAGTGGCAGAGTTGGAGTTACATTTTATATCAGATTTATTGATTTTATGTTTGCATTGGACGCACTTGGACACATCCATTGCAGAGAGCGCCTCGTGCAACAAGAAATCATAGAAAATACGAACACTGCTCGACTACAAGATATCCTATATAAAACAAATATTGAAGAAATTGCTTAAATTACATTTTAGGCATACCCTGTAATTTAATATATTTACACCCAAAATATTCCTCAATTCAACTTTTAGCAAAATGAATTTTTCCAATAAGAGAAAATGTTATAAAACTTCTTATTACACTAAGTGCTGGGTAACAAAAGTCATATTGTTTACAGCTATAGCAGGATAATGGTCAATACATAACAAAGGGCCGAGCAACAACAACAACAACAACAATAACAACAACAAAAGCAACATTCAAACAGTAGCAGCTCCCCCTATAACATTTAATCAAAATGCGCCGCCATTGGGCAACGTGCTCAGAATTTCATTTCGAAATGAAATGCCACAAAAGACAGGTAAAAAGAAGAGGAATGGTGAGGAATGGGGCGGGACATTGGCGCTGCTGGGTCAGGGCATTTATAAATATTGCATACAAGAAAGATGAAAAACACGAGAAATGGCAAAGCGAATGTGCAACAAAGGTCCTGTGGCGACAGCAGCTAAAAGAAAATTTCATCAGTCGCAAAATTATTTACGAAATATCAATTGCGTTATTGAATTTCCAATTATTGAAATTATGAAACGAGAACGAAAATCATAATTATGATTGAATTTTGCCTAGACATAAAACATTAATATATTTTTTGTTTTTTGCCTTTTTACTTCTGTTTTATCAAATATAAATTTTGTATGCTCTTTGAAGTTGGACTTTAATCTTCATTTTCTAGAAGCTTAGACAGTTTTTCTTTTGGTGCTCTTTTGATGTATGCACAATGTCTTACATTTTTTGTTAGCTCTTTCTCACTTGACTCTAGTTCCCGTTATAATTTTCTCACCCAGCGCACAGAACTTGCCTATTATTTCATTCATTTTATGTAGCGCAAACAACAAGAACGACTCAAAACTGCATTCACTGCTCGCATTAAGTGAAGACACGAACCCCACACACATACACACGCATGCATAGTAGAACTAACAAACAGAATTATTGTAGGAATTTAGCTTCTCTCTTGCGTTCACTCTGTCTGTCAGACTCTCCTTGTTCGTTCTTCTTGCTCGCTGTGCGTTTGTCGGTCTGCTTCTTCTTCTGGTAGCCGCTGCTGCTGTATCGTTTGGAATACGCTGCTAATTTGCACTTTGATGAAATGCGTTCATGCTGTTCTTGTTGCTATTACTGTAGATTTATGCATGCAGGCGCGCAACTCGGACGTCGACAGCAGCCTTTAGCTCCATTTCATTTCGATGCCGCCTTTACTTATACACACATACACACAGGCATATATGTATATGTATGTATGTGTGCATGAATGTGTATATTCTCTTATTCCTTTTCGCCTCACGGAATCAAAGCAAAAATTCAATCGTTGTCTTCGTTTCTCTTCTTTTTTTTTGCTTTGTCGCTGCTTGATGTTGTTTTTGTTGTTTGCTAATTCCAAGAATACAACAATTTACGCGTCCAGCTCCCCCGCCAAGGCAGGCAGGCAGCAGTTGGGCAAAGGGAGCAGCATATAAGACGTCAGCGACGACGTCGCCGTTGCCGTTGTCGTCGTTTGTATTTCGCAATGCGCCACTGATTCTTCGACTCTTTGACTCTTTCCAGTCTTGCTTGCGCTTTTATGTTTATGTTATGTGCAACACACGCCCTGGAAACTTCCGTTGAATTCATGTGAGGAACGCCGAGGTATGCGGCACAAAAGACCCACGAAACGCCCTCACAGCGATTTGACCGGAAGTCGCTTGTCGTCTTTATCATTTTTGTTTTTGATTCTTCTACATTCTTGTTGTTGTTGTCGATCATCAATTCTTGCAAATATTTGCGCCATATGTGTAAGTGTGTTGATGTTGGTGCTGCTTTCAGCCTCCGCCAGCGCAGGTGGCTCGAGACAGAGATTCAATGTGGGTCTCACCGTTAGGCGTTTAATTAAAACCCACACAAACTTTGACCCAAATCCGGCGACAACAACAACCACAACAGAAAAATGTTTGTCTCTGTTTTCTTGCAGCCGTAGGCCGCTTCTAATTCGACCAACCAACTGTTCCGTTTCAGCTGTCCACCGACCGAGTCTCCAAAACGTTGTCAAATGCTTTTTCAAGTGCTTTCCGGGCGGCTGCCTGCATGTGTGTGTGTGTGATTGCTTAATAATACGCCAACGTTGAGCTGCTGTCTGGACACATTCACGTCCATTTTGCACGTGGGCAGTGATTTTTTGTGGTTGTTTGGTGTCAACACAAACTAACAAAAATAAACCGCACAGTGTGACAATGTGAGCAAAAAACATCAGCTACAGTTGACACTGAGATTGAAATTTGTAGAGATTCAAAAAATGCAAGAGAATGTTATGCTAGCTACGTAGAGTGCATAATAATGGATGACATATACATACATACATATGTGTGTGTGTGTGTGTGTGCGTTCATGTAAACATTGCCTGCTTGCAAGTTTGTTCACAGAGCTTAAAAATCTCCACAGCCAAAGGCAGCGCAGCTGCTTTGCTGGCAATTTTTTTTTTCGTTGAAGGCAGACCAGTTGAAAGCTGTTATTGGGAGCTTACTAGTAGAAGAAGGAGGTGAAGGAGAAGGTGCTGTTGAATTTGCTGGAAGGGAGGCAGCGCAGTTTCTTCTGATGAACTATCATCAAATTGTAATGAGACAAGCGACGTGGCCTTGGAAACTGAAATGAATGCGAGTGTAAGGGTGTATATGTGTGAGTGTGTGTGTGTGTGTTTTGAGCTGTGAAATGCCACGTGTTGTTGTATATGGAAAGCAAGTAGAAAACTTGTGAAAATTGCTTAGGCCCAAAAACAAAATTAAAGCAACTTGTCCACAAATGAGGCAAACAACTCTCCAATGAGCCGCAAGCACACACACACACACATGCATATATGCATCTGTATGCACTTGCATTTATTTATGTATGTATGTACATAAGTATGTGTGTGTGCGTGTGTATGCATGCGAGCTTGTTGGGGAAAATGCGAATGCAACGACGGCGACGACGACGACGACGACGCGTGGAAATGCATACCACAGAGTTGTTTTTATGGCAACGACGCGACGTCGCTGCGCATGCGCGCAGCAGCCGAGTTCAATTTCTATAAAAGGGTCGACGCAGCAGCAGAGAGAAGTCGCTGCCAGACAGACGCAGCAGACTCTGACTAGGCACAGACTCTGAACAGTGGAGCAGCTTTGTATCCGCATGGCTATAAAAAATTCAAACAGCAACAACAACAGCAACAACAAGAAGAAGAAGAGTCAGACAAGTTCTACGACGTCGCCGCTGCTGTCTATAATTTTAACTCAACTTCCAACTCCCCAATAAAAGTGACGGCGGCGGCGACGGTGGCAACGCCAGCAGCGGCGTCAGCGTCGGCGGCTGCGAAGACGACCGCAACGCATCGTTCGTTGACTTTACGTTTGCTAGGGCCAGGGCGAGTCAGTGTGTGAGTGAGAGAGGGAGAGAGAGAAGGCGAGGGAGCGAACGCGAGAACAGTAATGAAAGAGCGAGCGCAAAAGGAGCGTAAATGATGATGGGTTCGAAACTTTGCTAAATATAATTGAATTAAATTTCATGCAACGGAAGCGCTTAGTTTACGAAACTTGACTACTGATGTGCACAATTGCGCTCTCACCCACACACACACACACACACACTCGCATAGACTGACAAGCATTGGCTCTCTTCGCATAACTGTGACACTTGGCCCCTATCTTAATTGTTTTAATTCCGAGAAATGCATACAAAGTGGCATTTAATTAAAATGAATTTCGCAACAGCAGCAGCATTAATGCCAGTGCATCCGGCTGCCATAATGAACTCGTTTCGCACACACATTCCTGTAAAAAAGCGAGGGAGAGAGAGAGAGAGAGAGAGTAGTGAGAATAACGAGAGCGCCGCATAATAGCCCGATTTAATTGCATTTCAAGGTCAATTAGCGGCCTGAACTTTAAGGGAAACTAAACAATCGGTTTATTTCCCCCTGGCAAACAGGACGCTAAACTGTTTGCCAACTTGGTCACAACTCGAAAGCGTTTCTATTGTTGTTGCTATGCCTGCTGTCGCATGTATGCGAAAGGGACAAAAAGCAGCAGTCTGTAGGCTATGTAAATGTTGGAATATTAGAATTTCCAGTTATTGGAATTGGTTTTGCTAGGTGATAAAGATTATATAAGATAAAAATATAATAGTAGTAATAATAAAATAATATTTATTTAGTACAATATTTTATTGAGTTCTTAATTATATTTACTTCTTCTGAATGCACACTATCTCTATCCTATATATGCATTATATCATTATGTATTAATTTTATTGTTTTCCACTTTCTTTTCTACTATGATAAGTAAAATCTATTGTATTTTAAATTTAGCTCATCATAATGGCTCGATTATCTTTGGAAATGGAACTCTTTCCGTTCCATCATTTTCTTATCGCATGCACTACATACACATATCCAACTGATATTTTAATCAATCTCTAACGGTATATAACGGTATGTGCATATACCCAACCATTTGCCATTTGCATTCACCACGGAAGGGAACTCAAGCCCCTGCCAGATAAGATAAGACAACACACACATTTTGAAACTGGGCCAAGTGGCATCGGGAACGATATTGAGGATGAGAGAGTAACACGAAAGCTTTACAATACAAATCGCGCTTATCATCGAGAGGCCTAAAATAATCCAAATGAATGACGAACGAACATACTGAGGCAATTCATAAGCCTGACAAAATGCATGCGAATGGCAGTGGAATGGCACTGGAATGGAATGGAAGCAGCCGATAGCCATTCAATAGGGTCTGGAAATTCATTTAGCATTTATTATTTAGCCGGCATCATTAGCAGCGTCCGACGACAATGGGCGACAACACTTGAGGTGTCCTTTTTAATGAAACGAGAAAGGTGCCAGAATTTTACACAAAATGTCAAATGAGGATTTTCCAGTTCGATGTATTTTCCAGTCGTAAAACTGATCTGCTTAACACTCGCTCGCTCGCTCGTTGGCCTGGCCCAAAATGTTCAACTAAATTTACCTGCTGCACAGGTAGCTACAGGATTCGGACAGCAACAGAGCAACTGACGTCACGGCTTCGTCTTCTTCTACTGCTGCTGCTCAGCTTCTACTGCCTGATGACCTTATCTTATGCTAATTTGGCACCCGTGTGTTTCAAGTTCTATTTTCATGAAATGAAACGAATAAACAATGACACGAAGTGCCAGACGGAGTTTTTTCTTTCATTTGTATTTGTATTTGTATTTGTATTTGTATTTTTTCGAGAGGAGACGACGACCGGTCCATTTATTGACGCCCTATTGTCAATTTGCGATATTAGCACACGCTGAATGGAACGTGCGTACGTCAGCTACGACAAGCTTTTACACAGAGTGAACGAGAGAGAGAGAGATAGACAGAGAAAGGGGGACGAGGGAATCGGGAACATTGGGACAGCTGGCAACGGAAGGAGAGCACACACATGCATACATACATACATTTGAGAGCGGAAATTGAAGTGATAAAAATAAATATGAAGCCAGAGTCAAGAAGCAGCAGCAACTAGTCAGATAATATATTCCTATAAATCTATATTTATGTATCTTAAAAAAAAAGAAGATAATATAAAAAGTTTCTTCGACATTACTGTATTTCTTGGAATTTGAATTAATCGTAGCGTAAATATTTTACTATTTAATGAAAATTGAATCATGAAATTTAAACTGATAAAGTATATACTGTGTTTACCAAATATCTATGAATGTGAAATAACGCATAATATATAGTTTAATAAATTAAATAAACAAAGAAATATATTGATCAGTAGTTTAAAGCTTATACAAATTTTGAGCTGCTATAAAATCTAAATTTTAAAATATATCAAAAAAATTTAAATGCAAATTGGTAGTTTAATGTTGTAACTTATAGAAATTGTGCTAATTTTTTAAACAAATAAACAAAAAAATACAAAAAGATAGGCGAGGTACTTTATTTTTATATATTGAAAACAATTTGATATAAAAACTTGAATAAAAGGGCTCAATTATTGTTTATATTATTAAAACATTGAAATGAGTTCATTTGTTTTTGTTTATTATTTAATTATTTAATAATTGTTTTTAAGTTTTTTTTTAAATATTTTTTATTAATTTTTAACAATTAAAGAACAAGTAAAAACATAAATAGAGCTAATTTATTTTTAAAATATTTTTAAAAGACTTTATCACATTTAAAAACAAAGCATTCAATAAAGAACAAAACTGAGCTCAGAATATTTAATAATTATTACATTAACAAAGCAAATCTTTTTTTTTTATTAAAAATCTATAATCAGCTAACGCTAATCAAGTCAAAATCAATCAAAAGTATCTGACTAAGCTTTATTAGCAAGCCAAACAAGTTCAAAGCATCACACATTATTTTCTATAGGCGCCACATTAAGTATTTCAAAAGCTATTTGGCAGATCGTTTAAAACTATATATATATATCTATGGATGTATGTACATGTGTGTATTTATAAGCATATATGCATAGATTAATCGGACTGTCTGTGTCTGTTGAATCTATTCTTAGAAACGGCATTACGCTTATCAACGTCGAACACACCTTATAAAGGCGATGCTTTTAATTCAATTGAAATATATTTTGTAGATTTGAATATTTTTGGCTGCATAACACTTCAAATACAGTGTGAAGGAAGAGTATATTGGTTTTTGTAGTTATATAAGAAGTAAAGAGAGTTGATTCGAATAAAATATATCATAAATATAGAGGCTGTGTTTTGGCTCTAATTAACATTTATCTATCTATCTATTTATTATACACTTTGAACCACTTTTTACAGGGTACACCAGATTCGAGCGTTTCTTTTGTTATTTCTGTGCCTTCGTACTAATAATAACATTTTTAATAATACATAATGCCGAGCAGCAAATGTTTATTTATGGCTTGTTATATGCATTATTATGATTTGTTTTATATTTATTTATGTTTTTTTTTTGTTTAGCTTTTATTTTGATTTTGCGTTTGTTTTTCGTGCTAAAAATGCCGCGCTACAAAAATAAAACAAATGAGTAAAATATTTGTATATATTTTTTTGTTTTGTGCGTAACATTGTTGAAATATTTGTTGCCTAGACTATGGAATGCAGCAATTATTTATATTTTATCTTTATTTGTTTATGGTTGACTTAGGGAGCTCACCTCGCAGCGAGGTTTATTAATGAATTATTATTTATTTATGAATGACTCATTGAGCTCACCTCGCAGTGAAGTTTATTCATTTAAATTTGTTTATTACTTATACTTTGTATTTATTTAGGATTGATTTATGGAACTCACCTCGCAGCGAGAGCACGCGACATCCGTCCTGCTTGAGGCGGCGATAGAGCACATTGATCGTGGCATCATTCCCATTTCCATACATTGCAAAAGCTCCAGCCACATCTTGTGTCGACTGCTGCTGCTGTTGTTGTTGTTGTTGTTGCTGTGGGGGCACGCCCACATCGTTGTAGAGTATGAAGGGGCTGAGTTTGTAGCCCGCCTGTATGCGCTCCTTGAGCTCCTGCGATTTAATTGTGGATGGCAAGTCGATCTTGCCAGCGGCCAGGCGACGCAACATTATGCTCGGTATGCTGAAGTTAACGGCGCTTCGGATATGCGACTCGCTGTACTCCTGAGAGCCGCGGCAATCGAGTATGATCAGCTTTTTGGCTGGGTCGCAGCTGGCTCTCAGCTCCGATTGGAGCCACTCTTTGCTGCAGCACTCGTACTCCGTTTCCGGCATCTTGAAAAGCTCTCGCAAATGCACTCACTCTCACACACTCTCAATAAAGCGTTTCTAGTTTGTTGTTTGTTGTTTTTTTTTTCTTTTCTTTATCTTTTATTATTTTTTCTTCTTTTGTTACTTTTCTCGATTTCGTTTCTTTTTCGATAACTTTTTTACCAATTTTACAACAAAAAGTTTACATCATCTGCTGCTGCTGGTTCATTTGCCTGGCGCACATTTTTTTGTATTTCTGCTGCTTCTGCTTTCCTTTTTGTGTTGTGCTTCTCGCTCTCACAAAAAAAAAATACACACACACATAAACGCACACACAATCACATACGCGCGCACGCAAGCAAGCAACGAAACAATTTTTTACAATGAAATCTTTTTCCAGCTACGTTTCGTGTAGAATTTTCCAAATGCTTTTCGGTTGTTGTTTCTGCTCAAAGCATTTAATACTAAAATTGCAATTTTTTTTGTTTTGTTTTTAGTTGCTTGATGTTTTTTTAACACTTCTTTTTTTTATTGTGCTTTGTATCGCACTTCAATTCTTTTTTTTATTATGTTTTGTTGTAGGCCCCCATTCGCACGCACACACAAGCCCGCCAAATCACTACCGTGTATGTATTACTGCAGCTGTATGTGTATGTCGAAGTTGAGTGTTGAGCAAATGAAATAAACAGAGCCTAAAAAACGCGCACTGACCGAACACTGAACACCGTGCGAGCGGGCTACAAGCGACAAGATACAGATACGCTGAAGGAATGAAAAAGCAAACGAAAAAATTGTTTACAGTTTGCTATTGCAGCAAGCAGAATGTTAACCATTCCGCTAACATACTGTTGAGAAAATGTTGCGCTCTTGTTTCACTCTTCTGTACTGTTTGCTCGTGCACTTGCTCTCTCTCTCTCACACTCTCTCGAGTCAATTTCGTTGGTCATTTTACCGCACATGTTAGGCTCAGGTTGTTTAAATTATTTCTCTCTGCGAGGTGTTTTCTCTCTGTTCTGCTCAGCGGTCGACTGCTATATTACTGTTAAACTCGACATTGTACTTGTTGTCGAGTCTGTTAAGAAACACTGAGCGCGAAACATGGTCTCTAACGCCCAGTAGTTAAGTTATTCACGAAATACGTACTGAGAATAACATGATAAGAGAATGTGATATCTAATTGATGATTTAGATTTAACTTTTGCTCCAATATTCTTGTTGAAAAAATTATATTTGATTAAAATAACTCATTACAAATTTCTTACTGTGTTCACATTGAAGCATGTTAAGGCCAGCATCGAGAAATGAGCGAGCAATTGCACCCACACACACCACACACACTCAACAAAGAGAAAGAGAGAGCGTGGCAGTGAGTTGCAGAAGGTGAGCTTGCACAGTGAGCCCACTAGGAAATTGGATATGACCTGCAGGTCTGTGTAACAAGTTTATTTAATAAAAATTCAAATCAATATTAAAGTAAATATTTTAATAAGACTGTAGATGTGATAATTATTAGTTATTAATGGTTTAATTGCAACGCATTTGTAACTATTAAATCAATACTCAGCAAATTTCTCACCTACCTCTTTACAAGTTCTGTTTTACGCTCTCCGCTTACTTTACAGCCGATATCAACCTCACTCTCTCTCTCTCTCTCTCTCTCTCGCTCTCACATATTTTGATTGCTACGCTATTGCTCTGACTCTCCCACATCAACAGAAGCCTCGCATGTGCGCATAGCACACGCTCATAAGTTTGTGTAAAGTTCATTGATATTTTTGTGCATTGCATTGGTATGCGTTGAATGCGTGTGTTGATTCATTGAGTTCCCAGCAAACTAGCTGCCTAATATATGGCTCTGAGTGTACATTGCGACTATGTGCGTGTGTGTGTGTGTGCGAGTATGTATGTATGTGTGTCCGCATGCTGTGTTGTTATATAGAAGCAATTTATATACATATGTTTTATACGATTGTGTACAAGTATTTGGTAACATATATAATATACATATGTATTGAGTCTACACTCCAGTGCAGAGTGCTTATGAATGCGAACCCATTGGAGCAGTAAAAGCTGAGGGGGTGGAGTGAGGGTGGCGTTGTAACTGGATGAGTGAAGTGGAAGCTCAACTGCGTAAATGTTGAGCGGGGCGGTAACAGACTTCAAGTGGTTGATAGACGATGAACAGTTGAACAGCGCCCAAAACTCATCAATGAAGTTGAAATATTCAGCCAAGTCTCTCTCAGACACACAGTCACATACACACGCATACAATGTCAGCAAGGACATGACTTGCCAACAGGGTCGTTTTTGGAGACTAGCAGAATGTTTAAATTTATAACCGTGACCCTGATATTTGCAAAAAGGCAGCAACAACAAGGGCAGCAAACATGGCACAAGCCTCAGTATTTCAAGGATATGCCTATGCGCGTGCAGAAAATTTCTCCAAAAGCGGCCCCAAGCAACAGAGCCACACAGAACACAGACACACACACACACACACACACAATCGGCAGAGCAGTCAATGCGCATGCGCTGCCTTGCCAAAGGGAAACAGAGTGGCATAGCGGCAATTCGAACTTGTGGCCCAAGCTTACATGTATATGTATATAGACACACACAAGCACACACGCACACACACTCATACATATACAGCACAACGTGCTTTTTATGTACCCAACGGTAAAGGCAATGGCGACAGCTGCAAAAGTGTGATTCGAAGCAGATATTTTCATGAATGAAAATCCCACGCAAAAGGCAAATACAGCAAAGCGCCCTCGAACGAACCCCCTTCGCGCCCAGCCCCGCCCCGTTCCGCCCACTGTGATGTGCCGCAGCCCACGCGTTTGCGAAATGGGTGGGCGCCAAGGGAGCCTGCGACACGCCTGGAAATAGAAGCTGGGCAGCAGCAAAAAAAAAAGAAAAAAGCGCGTGGGACTTGGAAACAAGTTGAGAGAAAATTGAAAATTAGGTAAGCCCTGCGGTATAAATTACGCGACCTGGCAACATCAAAGTGCAGTCTATGCCATGGCCTTGACGCTCCACCCAAAAAAAGAAGCGAAAATACAGTTGAAAACAACGCCCACAAGGTCAGCCCGTACAGGGGTGCGTCCCTGGACGCGCCCCAAAGTGGCTCATCGAACAGATAACGCCGATAGCTACTTTTTTTATTGAGGATTTCATTTTTTGTCTAGCTAGTTCTGAATTTACCTGGCAATAGGCACGTTGCCTGACTAATGTGGGATTGTGTGACTCACCTGCTCGCTTTTCGCTGGCCACCTGAAAAACTGAACTTTAATTGGGCGATAAACTGATTGCAAATTGAGTGTGAGCAAATTGATATTCATTGCGATGCATTGCAAGATTTCATTGAGCTATAGCCGCAATGACGTCACCGAACGAACTCTAACCAAATTTGTTCTAGACAATGCGAACTAGTTTATCAATGAACATGGCTAAAATGCGATTGCCATTGTCATTGTCATTGAGTTATTTTAAAGGAATTCAATAGCTGACGAAGCTCTTTCTGACTTTTATCGCTGCTAAGTCTTAGTCAGCCTCCTGCTTCGCACTATATAGTATAGAATCGACCGATTATAACGTCAAAAGTTGAAGGTGAATTTTTTTGATTTACGCATTTCATTTTCGGGCTATTAAATTCGTGGAACTCGAAATGCTTACAATAAATTTTCCTTGACTAAAGCGGGGAAACGAGAGTGAATCTCTCTTAGTATGATCCCATGCATCTAAATATAGTTCCAAGTCTGACAAGGAATTCTAGGAAGCGAATAGCAAATCGCACAGCAAAGAAATGCGTCTTAGCTGATGAGCAAATGCCAAAAATTAAATGTTAAATAAACGTGATCATTTATTTTAATTCGAATTCGAAAGATTTGTCAAAGAACAGGTGAAAGATCTTAAGGAATTAGCTTGATGATGAAGTGACTGAAGATCGTTATTTATATTGAGCAAGGGAACCGATACTAGATACTACTTTTATTATAAAAATATTGTCAAAAATAATATTAAAAGCAAATAAAGCACACAAATAAAGAGGAATTATTATAAAAACTATTCTGGATATATAATATAATCAAAAATCATTAAATATAAAACGTACATATATATAATTCTGTTGCATTATATTAAATTATTTACATTTAATTTATATTCTTAATACTTCCTATTTGCCAAGCATTATAGTCATTGTTCAATCCGTTATATGATTAATTATGGCAACAATTACAATCTATAGTAAAAATAATTTAATGTGCTCATCCTTGGCATTACATTAACACTAGTATAGTCTATATATTGATAAGTGAGCGCATAGTTTACTTTCAATTATTCAAGTCTAAAATTAGTCATACTATGAACAGCGCTATCTGGTATAGCTCTAAGAGTAGTTCACTTGCCCCATGTTGCATTATCGCCTCAGTAACTGACCTAAAGTAACGCCAAAGGGATTAAGAACTTAAACAAAGTTCGTTATATGATCTCTCTCTCTCTCTTTCTCTGTCTCACACACATTAAGCGCATTAAGCTGGCATACTTCCGGTCTGATCCGTAGCATACCAGAGCACACACCATATATGTATATGTGTGTGTGTGTTTGTGGAGGCTGTCCAGTACTAGTGGTGCAGCTACATACATATATAATACTGTAAAACTGATTCATGCAGCGGATGTTTGTGGGCGCCAGTCGGGCAATCGGCGATCAACGCTTTTGACGTTTTTTTTTTTTTTGTTTTTTGACCAGAGCCGGCTGCTCTAGCTGTGGGGGCCGTGTTGCGGATTTGTTTAAAGTGTTGCTGTGTGAGCCAATGACGCCACAATTTGCTTGTCAGCTCTCAACTGGCGATTGATATAAAGCAAAACCTACACCTGGCCAACTAACTGACTGCCTGACTGACTGACTGGCTGGCGCATCTGTATGCGAAACATTCTGGCTTCTTCAACTTGTTTCTGTTTCTGTTTCTGTGTGTGTATGTGCGTTTATTCTTGCGGCAAAGTCGCGCAGGGTGACTCAGTTTAACAAGCCAGTCGAACAATCGCAATCATCCACACAGCCCCAACAGCTTCTCCACGTGCTGTGCTTTAGACACCTACGCCAAAAAATCCTTTTGACGTCATTCGGGGAGCTGTTCAAGACGTTCCAAGCATGTAAAAGGTTTATAATATTGTATAAGATTCACTCACCAGTTGATTTAAGCGAGAATATTGTTTGAATTGATTTTTTATTTGAATGCGAATAGGTTTGTTATTTATTTCCCATGTAAATTACTATCGATATATTATTTGATTCATGCTATCGTTACATTCCTATGTAAGTCGAGCTTGAAGTATCGATAAATCTGTGAGGTCCTTTGCATCATTTGTAATTTATCGATGATTAGATACAAACTGTTGCCTGCAAATATTGCAATTACATATATTTTTAACAAACTCTTGCTAAAGCATAAAGGCGATAGCCAATAATTGTCTAAGTTATCCTCGCTGTCTGTTTTCCTTGCCATTTTTTAAGGTTTTCTTTTTAGACAATTCTTTGGGTGTTGGTGCTTGCTTTGCTTTTCATTTTATGGGCATGTATTTTTAAACTAGAGCGTCAAGCGGAAAAATGTTGCTTTGCTGCCTGCTTGGCTCAATTGGGCCGTAAGGGGCTAACGAAGGTTAATGCGGCTGTATTTGACCTTTGGGGTCAAGCTGGAGGCAAATTAATTGCGAGAATTGAGAGCGCAATGTGAAATTCAGTTGATGACGATGACAACAATGACGACGATCATTATAGTAAAGAGGGAGAGAGAGAGAGAGAGAGAGAGAGAGAGAGAGAGAGAAGGAATGGGTGAGCTTGTGTGTGTGCGTGGAGTTGAGCTTTGGGCTCCATTGGCTGTGTGTGTTTGTAATTAATACAAACTGTAAGCCCGCATTGCCAATTGCAGCCAATTGAATCAATAAACCAAAATGTGAACTTTCCCAGTTGATTTTTCAATTGGAAATATGCCGTTGCTTTGGTCGTTGTTGTTGCTGCTGTTCATTTTGCTTTCTGTCACTTCCGCTGCTCACTTCATTGGGCACCGCCATTCGCATTCACATTCGCAGTCGCATTCGGTTGGCAGGGCCGTTAATTATGTTGACCCACGTAATTTGTAAAAATCAAATGTGGAGCGTGCGGACGTGTGGGCGTCATATAAAAGTGCGCCGTCATCAACGGCCCAAAAAACTTGCCACTTGGATATTGTAATTTGCCGCAGCGGCCCACGCAACGGCAGCGGCAGCGGCAGCCTCGCCCGTTGGCCTGGCCAAAATGCGTATATACATATACACATACATATGTAGGTATATACCCCTGCAAAGTGTCTGTATATAAATGTGTGTACATTTTATTTTTGATAACGCGCTGCGGAATTGCACGCCCACGCATGCCAGGCACGCAAACGGAGACGGCGACGGCGCTGCCGGCGTTGCTTCCAGCACGCCATTCATTTCCACCCACACACACACGCAGCGGCATATCGAGTGTGTGAGTAACAGAAACGGCGACTGCGACGACGGCCACCACGGCTGCGGCAGCAGCAGAGGCAGAATTTTACGCATTCCAATCAGCCAACAAAAATGCCAACGTGGGCGATTTCCATTTCCCTTTTTTATTGGCATGTTGCTTGTACATGTGTATGTGAATACAGTAACAGTAGTATATAAGCACGTGTGCGTGTGAGTCGTGTAGAGTGTGTAGTAAAACTGCAAAAAGTTATGAATGAAAAGCTGGCGGCGCTGCTGCTGCTGCTGCCGCTGCGCGTGGGCTGTCAGAGCTTTTGCGCATTGCGAGCTTTATGCCAGCCAAATGCAAACTCAAATGTACTACAAATATGAAATTAACTTTGTCGTACACTCAAAATTATTGATAATCTAAAAATAGTACTCTTACCAAAATAGTAGACATATCTAAAAATGTCGATTTGAATCTATTCAATATTTTGAAGGAATTAAGTTCTAATCAAAATTAATTTTCACAGCAAAGCTTTTAGCCACTTTCAACACCATTTTGAAAGCTACTTGTTGGCTGCTCACTTGTTGATTATCGTGCAGCCCTGGAATTGCGTGTGAGTGGCAGTACTAATATCAATTGACTGTATCGATACCTATCTTCGATATTTTTCCATCACTAATGGGTTCATTAGCTTTTTGTCTTGTCTCTCTGCCTCCCACTTGCACAATCCCACTTTTTTCCCCCCAAAAAATCGTTTTCGATTGTATTTGTATTGTTTGCATTAAACAAACGGCGTCGAACGCCGAACGTCGAGGTCGTCTGCCTTGCTGATATATACTCGATATAATTATATATATATTTTTTTGGTGAATTATAGTCTGCGTCATTTTGCACGAGCCGCCAACTGCAGCGAAAGAGTTCAAGTTGAAGATTTAAGTCAAATTGCAACGATGGAATCGGATACGACGGAAATAGAAAGTACGGTGGCAGTGGCGACGGCAGCGGCGGCGGCGGAGTTGCAGACGCCGCTGCAAAGTGAAAGCGTTGTGGGTGGCAAGGGGGCAGCCAAAATTGAAGGTGAAGCGACACCTCCGCCGCACAAGCGACAGAAAATCGCCGAAGATGAGGATGTTGATGAGACAGAGGAGCTGAAGGAGCCGCAAGAACAGGAGTCCAAGGAAACCGAGGAACAAGTGCCTCAGCTGATTGCCGTAGAGCTGGCACAGAGCACGCAGAGTAGCTTGCGTAAATTCAATCGCATACCCGTCTTCATTGTGGACTACCACAACGATGTTCTGGAGTTCATCTACAGATGTCTGGCCACACGTCACCTGCCGCTGGAGTGCAATGTCTTGGTGCATTTCGATTCCCATCCAGACTTGGTGGTGGCACGAGATATACCGGCAAGCGCCAGTTACGACAAGGACGTCATGCTCAACGAGCTGAGCATCGAGAACTGGATTATGCCCACCCTTTATGCAGGTAAGATAGATATTTTGAAAGGGAGGGAGATGCAAAGAGTGTGCTAATGTGAAACGTTTCCTGCTCCCCTTAGGTCACTTCAATCGCGTTGTCTGGCTGAAGAACTCGTGGTGCCAGCAGATACCCACTGGCAAGCACGAGTTCAAGATTGGCCACAAGGAGGATCGCATTGGTGTGGACTGTCCGCTGGACTATTTCATAGCAGAGGGCAACTATTGCACCTCCGATGAGCTGCAGGAGGCGCGCGACGTCGAGCTCCAGGTGCACGATGCGGACAACGACGCACTGGATCCCGCCCAGTTCTTGTCGGAGAAGGATGCGGCGGGTTTTATACTGGACATTGATCTGGACTTCTTTAGTACATCGAATCCGTTTCTGGAAATCTACAAAGATGCCAATTGCTATGCCCAGCTGACGGAGATCTTTCACTTCGAGAGCGTGGAGCCGGCCAAGCAGGCGGGCACAGCTACCATTGCGGACTATTGTGCCACTGCAGAGACACGACAGAAGCAACTGGACGCACTGAAGCGCATATTTTGGCATTTGGAGGAGCAGCGCAGCTTCGAGGGTCTGGAGCAGCCGGACGAGTCTGTCATCACACCTCAGATCTATGCAAAAATTCTCCAATTGGCCGAGCAGTTGCAGGCTAAATATCCAGACGATGAAATCGATTGGCTGCTCATCTTCGATTCGGGCAGCACCACGGATAACAATGGACTGCCCCATCACATAAGCACCACCAAGGAGTTGGAGGATTATTTTGCGCAATTTAAACGTTTCTTGCAACGTCTGCCCGTGCCGCCAGTGGCTATTACAATGGCCCATTCAGCCCAGGATGACTACTGCCCACAGGATCAGGTGGCGTTCATCGAGGAGCAGGTGCTGCGGCTGCTGCGCGAGGTCTTTGGTGACAAGCTGCACGAGAAGGCCATTCTTCACTACATGGACGATCCGTGGGATGTGATGAAGCTCTAAGCTCATAGTCCAGATTATTATAATAATCAATCAAAGATCTGCTCAAATGTGGATCGACAGCACCAAGTCGCAGCTTACGAAAAAAGAAGAAGAAGAAAAAAGACTGGACATCCATTGGCATCCATTTTCTTTCCTTCTTTCGCTCTTTTTTGTTTGATTACTCAATGACTGACGATTGCAACGAAACTTCAAAGTGATTCCACACAACTGCAGCACGGAAGATGAACTAAACTAACTACTAACAAATTACTTATTTTTTTACATTCATAATTATAAACATACGTAACGTATTTATTATACACAAAACGGAAACGAAACACACTTACAATATATACATATGCTACATTTATATGAAGTCCTTTAAGCGTGATTATAAATTAAACGCAATAAAATCAAAGAGAATTACAATTTGCAATGCGCTTTACTTTGTTAACTGGCTGCTAAAGTGCATGAAAGTTGAAGTTGTGAAGTTGAAAGTTGTGCAAAAAGTTTCGTCAACTTTAACTTTAATTTAAGCATCTAAATTTTCAGCTTAAGATGTATTATATAAATCAGTAAAGATTTTATTAAACAGATTTAGTTTGATGTGCTGAAAATGAATTAAGCGAAATTTATGAGCTAAAGTTAAAGTAAATGTTAAATTTCTACATCAAGTTGCAACAGAATCTAGAAATTTGCCAAATTGATTCTAAACTTTAATCTTAACTTTAAAAACACATAAGACAATTAGACCTTTCTCTCTTTTGCTTATTCAATTCTTTAAGAAATATTAATTTAAAGACATTTAAAAGAATTTAGCATAATTTGAAATTAAATTCAAATTCCTAGAGATTTCCTAAGAAAAGTTCAACTTCATGTTATGTTCGCCCATTATCATCGTGTAAACGCAAGTGGTTTATAAATGTAGACACTATTTTGGATACCATCCCCACATGTCGATTGCCGCCCTCTTTTTTGTCAAGGGCTGCAAATGGAATTGCGCTGCCAATCGATAGTGGGTCAGTTACATTTTGGGTTTCAGTCAGCGCGGAAGCATACGGAATACAGAGAGTAAGTCTTCTATAAATACTTTGATCACTATGTGGCTATGCTTAGGATTAACTACAATCTCAGTTTGACTAAATTAACGAACCCAACTAGAGCTCTTCGTGGTCGCCCTTAGGCTTGCGCTTCTTGGCCTTGGGCTTTTGCTCTTGTGTCAGCTGTTCCTTTAGGCATTTACGCTCCTCGGCATGCTTCAACACATGATCCTCGCATAGATGCTGCTGCAGAGATTTCTTCTGCTGCTCCTTGAAATACCAATCGCTGATGGCATCTTCGTACTCTTCGAGCATATTTTCGCACTGGTTCTTCATTTGGGTAACCTCGACGGGCGGTTTGTCCCACAGCTCGTAGGGTATGCCCAGGTCAACTTTTACACCCTTGTCTACTAGGCCGTGCAGCGTCTGGAAGGTCTGTGACATGCCCTTGGCAAACCGAGTGCTATCCGTGCGCTCTTTGTGCAAATTATACTCGAGCACACGCTCGCACACATTCTCCAGAGATTCGAGCAGACGCAACTCGCTGCGTCTGTATTCGGTGCGTTTCTTCGGCCGCACATCGTCCACGGAGTAGCCAATTTCAATAACATCGTGAGACTTGCCGGTTTCGCCCAATCGAGCCTCCAATTCGGCGGCAAGAATTTTACAGGCTTCACAACGATTGGCATAGCGCACACCCTGTTCCTCTTCAGGTGTTTGTTCACAGTTGGAGTCCTTTAGAAGGACCAATAATAGAAATATACATAATTGGCGCAACATCTCCAACAGGTGTTAACAATTTAATTAAAGAAACTGACGTGTAATAATTGATTAAAAGTAGTCGTATTTATCTCTGCTCTTCTTCATTCATTATTGACATTCACAGGGAAACGTTAACGTTAATATATATATTCCAATTTAGTTTATATATAGGTATAAGTAGTCTATTTGTAGTATATATTTTATGTCAAGTACTTATACTTTTAGAAATTCAGTCAATATATTTTAAATTATGGGCTAATTTATTATTTATCAATTTCACGAAATTTATTCAGTCATCGTGTTATAGCAGTAGTATTTATCGATTATTATTCACTTATCGTTAATTGGGCGCGTAACATTTGAAATTTCCTGTTGGTGCCCTTGGCAACGTTCTTACTGTCAAAACAAATACAAAACTGCCCCAATCCCCAAACACAGTGGATACAAAATGCTAGTGAAAATTCTGACACTTACAAAGAGCACAAATTACAATGCCACACAAGAGATTTTATATGCGCCTTGTGCTGCATTTGCATGCGGTTTGTTCCCTTCTCTTTGCAAGACTTTATAATAATGTCGCTAATTTTTCTAGGTGACCTGTCCGGGCGTCTGGCTCTGCTCTCACGGTAGTTTAGAGGCCACCATTAAGACACTGGGCTACTATTTTCGCACTGGCGCCATGGAGCCGCGTTTTCCCATGCTCTGTCACGATCAGTTCACCATGGAAGGCTACTTTAAGGGCGTTAATTCCATAGGACAAATGCGAGATATGTTGAACTCTGAGCAACTGGAGATAACTATGTGGCAAAATGGCCGCCGATTGGCCTACTATGTGGGTCGTTTGTCGGACCTAATGCAGCCACCTGTTCCGCCTCTCAGTTGCGAACACGCAGGTAACGTTCAGCTGCTGATGAAGGCCACCTCAGCCTTTCCGGGCATACTGGCGCCCAAAGTAGAGATTTCGGCGGAATTAACCACGCGGGATAAGCAACGTAAGTGCTGCAAAGTGAATTTGGAGCGGGCTCTAAGCAATCGTCATGCGCAGAGCCGTTGCCTCACCCGCTTGGAGCTGCCACGCAAGCAGAAGACGGTCTGCCATTCCAAGGGCTCAAATTGCAGTTCTGAGAACAGCCTTGCCCACTCAACGAGCAGCCAACTCTTGTACGAGCAGCAATCGCGCCGGCTCTCTTCGTGCTCGATCACCTCACAACACAGCTCTCAATCTCTCACGAGCCTCAGCACCATTTCCGACTCGACGAAGTGCAGCCACTCGCAAACGCACACGCTCTCTCACTCTTTCTGTGGCTCGCGCTCCAACTCTTTGGTTGCCAATGGCACAGTGGAGCATGAGACTACGTGCCATATCTGTCAAGCGTACAGCAGGTTATTCGAGAGTACTTGAGAAACTACAAATATATAAGCTTATATTTAAAACAAATTGAAAATTGAGAATGATCTTAGAGGTAAACGTTGAAGTCCGTTTGTGCAAAGCAAAGGACAATTAGTGTAGTCATGAGGTTATAGGGCGCAGCGCGCTCCAGTTCCATTGGTTGCAGCTGATTGCGCAGCAGCACACAGGATCGTGCTATGCAGCGTAAGGTGCTGAACACATGTGGCTCCAGTGGCAGATGAAGGCAGACCAGATTAGCATATAGCCAGCGCGCTAGCCAAGCATCGTGCAATAGATCTATGGGTTTTGCGGCATTAGCGGAAGTACTGGGCTCATTGGATTCTAGTGAATCTGGATTTGGCTCCTGCAGCCACTTGCTAAGCAGCTCCAGCAACTGTTCCAAATCGCTTTGACGTAGCCGCAGCAAAATGCTGAGCAACGGCTGTTTGGTGCGACAGAAATCGTGCCATTTATCCACATCATTTGTGAGTTGCGGCTCAATGTTCTCATTGTACTGACATCCTTTCAATTCTAGACGAAGTGCAGCCACGCGTTCGCGTGCATTATTGAAGTTTTTCACTTGAACATCGCGCCACTCGGGCGTCGGCAGCAGACATCTGTGAGGCGGCAAAGGTGGCTGCAATAGTTTAACTAATTTAATACTTGGCTTAACATTGATGAATTCCAGCACTTACACTGCTCAACATTTCGCATCTATTGCCGGTGATATTATTTTTGATTTTCGTGGAACGCTTTGTCACCACGGCGGGACAACGTTTGCGTTCGTAGAGCATGTGTGTCAGGTATTCCTCGCCAGATTCTGGCGGTTTCTGCGGATCAAAGCTTTCGTCTGGCTCCCGTATTTCCAGAGCCTGTATCTGAAATGTTTCCTCATCTGTTGGCTTTTGCATTTTGATGCTTTGTGCAATCTATTTAGCCGGCAAAAGTTCGTTTATCGAATTCCAGTTAAGTGCGCTAGAGATGAGCGTCATAAACGTAGTGAGCGCTCGCGGGTCACTGTTTTTGTTTAATATTTTTAATATGCCAAATATTTAGTAAAGGCTTAGCTATATTTAAATTAGCATTTATTATATATTTATCATTACCAATTTTGTATACATGTATATTTTAAACATATTTGTATGAGAATTATTTTTAAATCGCTGCCAACTTAGCTTCCCTTAGGTGCGATAGCTATCGATTGGAGTTGCTCAAACGAAATTTTGAGCCATGTTAAGACCGCCAAATTAGGCTATCGATAAACGTTGCGCGTATATTTAAATATGATTGGATAAGCTTTGTTCTTTAGCTATTGAGCATTTGTGAAATTAAACATAAATTAAAATATGTGTATAATATGAAATATGTGAAGTACTTAGAAGAAAAATGATATTTTAAGGTAATATTTAATAGATGGAAAGGCCTAAATAGTATTCATAAATAATTTACTTTTAAGTATTTATATATAATACGTAATATAAATTCTTATGAGCAAGAATTAAATAAAATTAAATGATTAAAAACATTTTTCATGTATATTATATTTTGCCTATGATTTCTTTATTATTTTCACATTTAATTAATTTAATATAATTTATTTTTTCATGCTCAATATGAAAACGAGGCATTTCATTGAAATTATATATGTATATATAGATTCACAGAATTTACGTACGCAACAGGAAGGCACTTGTGATATTGTCAAGCATAAAAATCTCAGTTCGCTCAGTTCAGTCCTTTTATGTCCGTGCGCCCGTTCCAAACGCAATCACAATACCCCACTTGGGTAAAGCTAATAATAGGCTATAAAAAGGTCATTTCATAATTGTCTTACGACGACGACGACGACGACCAAGAAGAAGACTCAGGTGCCGACAAGGACCCCTTAATGTCCATGCGGACAGAGAGCCTATTGTGTACCAACCATAAAATAGTCGTAAGCAGGAGAGTTGGCCCCAATTAGCTGTCAAGCACAGTGCCGGGCAACCTGTGGATTGGCGACTATCCAAATATGCGAGGGCGGGGAGTAGTCTTCTTCCTTCTGTTATCCCTGCCCGCTGTGCCTGGCGTCGTTGGTCGTTGCCATCCATTGAATCAGAAGTAGCCGCCAGCAAAGTAGTTACATATCAAAATTGTTTATTAAATTATTCTTACGATGCTGCATTTCCAACTTAAGTGAAATTTAAAATTCATTAAAAAACAGAACCAAAGAAACACTTCCAGACATTAGCCCAGGGACACGAAGAAACGAAAACAATAACAAAATTGAGTGCACGAGATGCACGTAAATAGTTAGGCAATAAAATTGCATTTAATATGCAAATGGCAAAATTAGTTAACGAGAAAAACAATTCACGAAATAAAATATGTAAATTTTATTGTAGCATGTGTACTTCTTAGCCTGTATGTATTAAATATTAAAGCAATTTATATATTTATTATTCTTGTGCTTATATTTTTGTTCATTAAAAATATATTTATTTAAAGTAAATTTAAAATGTTGTATTTTTTTTTCGTTATATTTTGTATTTATTTACAAATAAAAAATAAAAAATAAGAAAAAAATTATTTATTAAATAGTTTTATTAAACTTTAAGCTGCCTATATATTTATAAAAAAATAAAAAATGAACTGAAAGAGCAGCAATACGCCTACATGCCACGCCCATATACAAATGCCTTTGTAGCCATGAAAAATGCTCAAACATATGTGCAGAGTATGAAATATCTACTATGTATATACATATATATCTATATAAATTCTTGAGCAGAGCTAAACTGATGCGATCTCACTATATCTGTCTGTCTGACTAGCTCCTAATTTCTCTTTGTGAGTGGCGAGCGACAATGGAAATTCCATTCCCATTCGTTCCTCAATCGAGTGAAACTAGTTGCGCCAAACGCTTGAGTGTAAGAGAGTTTGGCTCGATTTTAGCCGAGGTTAGCTCGCTCTCGTTCTCGCCTTCGGTTCTTTTCGTTTTGGGTTTCGGTTGCGCGCTTCACTTTGAACTATTCGTATGACGCTCTTTTGCCGAACATCATTTTGGGAGCGATACGTTTGACGCTCGCATAATGAGGTTCGGTAGGTGAGCAGATTACTTCACAACGAAGAAACGCTCGCATGTATACCACATTTTTTGAATCGTAAACTCGTCGGGTAAAGACCAGAGCGTAAAAAATGTCTGTCGGATCACAAAAAAACTCGGTAATGAATCGATTGATACAATCGTTTGCGCTCTGACTGTTTCCAAGTGTGAGACACTTATTTGCAGATACTTTAGGATATCTGCTCGTCGATCAGTGCTCAGTCAAGTGCTCAAGTTTTTGTTGCTCTGTTGCATGAGTTTTAGCATGTTTTATGGTTCGCAGCATACATATTTCAGCAGTTAAAATGTATGAAACGAACTAATTTCCATTGCTGGAGGAGGCCATTTTGTTGTTGTGACAACGCATGCATAAAAATATGAGTGTGTGTTGGTGTGCACACGTGTGTGTGTTTGTGCATGTGTCTCTAAGGCCCAAAAAAACGCACACATTCACACACCACACCCAAAACCTCACCCCCATCCGCAGACAGAGCAAAAAATGCTGTGTGTGAGAGTTTATGTTAGCCAAAAGTTATTTACCCGCAACATTTTGTGCTGTGTGGCTCTTTGCAAACCATATTGCTGTGTATCTTTAATCAATTTTAATTGAATTGCGTAAGGGTTAAGGGTTAAGCTTTATGAAAAACTGAAGATGCTGCCTAGATAGATAAATGAAGTTTGGTCAGCACATATTTCAATTAATTTCAAGTAAGCTAAGCTTTTTTGGGTTGTATATTTTTAATAAATATTAATAATAAAATAATATTATAAAAAATAAATAATATAATATTGAAATAAAATTAAAATAATATGATTTCAATATTTATTAATAATAATTTATAAAAATAGAAAATTTTGATGCATATAATATTTATTTAATATTTAATATCAATTGGAAAATTAATTAGAGAATTTATTCATAATGATTAATATAATTATTAATATCAATAATAATCAAAAAATTGTTTATATAGTACTTTTTTTTTCATAATGAATAATTAATAATAATAATATATATTTTTTAATCTGTATATATCTAATTAAAAATTATAAATAGATATTATGAATACAAAATATAACAAAATATCTATTTTTATATATTTAAATATCTCATACTTAAAATATATTTCTTTTAAAGTTTGCTCATCATATTTGTACTTGACTTCCGACTTTATCTAGCCATTCTCAACTATTACAAATTGCTAATAAATTGTTAGGCTCAGCCTTAGGCTGAATTCATTTTGGGCAGGAATTTCCATAACTGCGTGCTTCACTTTGGCCTCGCCAAAAAAAAAAACCCCCAAAAGAGATATATATTTTGGTCTACATATATGCAGGCGTGCAGTCTTGGTTGCTCGACAATTTTTCAATTTTTCAAGGCGCACTATACTCAAGGACACATGCTCAGAGTCAAGGCTGATTCGAGTGCAGAGTCCGTTTGGCAACAAGTTTCACATACAAAAAAAAAACAAAAAAGAAAAAAAACAACAAATTCCTGCAACACCTGCGACGTGGCTGTATTTGCTTTGCTCTCAAGGCGCTGCATGAGTATGTGTGTGTGTGTGTGTGTGACTGTATTTGTGTGTGTTTAACCTACGTCGTTGCTCGCCGCTTAACTGCTTGCCTACCCACTTTTCAAATCATCCACATCCGCAATCGCATCCGTCGCTTTTTCAACCTTGAGAGCTAAAAATATGGCCCGGCCCGAGCCATATCAAAAGGCAAAAATGTTGAGCATTTTTAATGCAAGTGCCGCGTCGGCTAACACAAACGTAGCGACCGCATAAAATGGACATTTATATTACACTCACATATGTAGATATTTACATACGGGTCTGGGGCATTCCCAAAATCACATTTGCATAGCCACCAAAAAAAAAAAAAAAAAAGTAAAGGTCTTTTCCATGTTTAGTTTAGAAATTAAAAAGTGTTTTAATTCATACTAATTTGATGAACCCAAAGTTGGTTTTATTTTAATTAGAGTTAAGTGAATTAGTAAAAAAAAAAAATATTTATAATAGAAATTGAAAAAAGTTAAAAATTTATTTGTTATTTTTTAATTATTTCTTTTTAAATATTTTTAACAAATAAATAAAATCTGCATAAGCAGCAAAAAAAAAAAAAAAAAATAAAAAAATAAAAATAAATAAAAAGAAGATTCATGAGCATTAATATTTTTGATAAATTTCTTAAAAAATATTTAAAATTATTTGATATATTTCATAAAATTAATATAAATAATTTCCTTGTACACCCGTTTTTAAGAACAGCATCATTTCTTTGCAGATTTTGCGAAAACATCGATATTCGCATTATACACATGTACGTGTGAGTCAATACAGCAGCACATATGTGTGTATGTATGTGTGTTTGCTCACACGTACACTACTATTATATTCCGCAAAAGTCTCGTTTCCGGCCAGAGTATTGCCATTGAAATGTTGCCTCTATGTTAGCTGCATTTGCGCTCTATGGATATTTCCTTTGCTATTCCTTTCTTTTCTGTTTTCACATATATTCTCTCTCTCTCTGTGCGCCTTTAATTATGCGCCAGACTCGCACAAAAGCCAAAAATGGCACCGCAGAGGACAACGAGCACAAGCGGCAGTTATTTTTATGCTTTTGATATGCTAAGAATATGCTGAGCTGTTTGCCGTTTGCCATTCAAGCATTGCTGCGGAAATAAATTGACTATTTGCCTTTGGCAGTTGTCTAGCCTTGATAGATGTCTAGCTAGGTGTATACGAGCATATACTAGATATATAATATGATAGTGTTGTCTAATAACAATTGCAATCCGTTTCCTTTTGCTGTCTTTCAACTTAATTTCATTTGCAGAGCATCAAATCAACACACAGAGAGAAGAGATTCCCATATCGTTGTCGTCGTCGTTGACTTAAACATATGTGAGTTCTGTGACTGTCTAATTTTCTGACACATCTAATTGAGTTTGTTTAATTATTTAGATTACGATTTGAGCAGGAAATGTGCTTTGGCAAGGACGAGCAATTTATCAGTGGAATCGTATTAAGCTGCTCAGCAAGCAGAGACAGATAAGCATAATAGATGAGAATTGTTTGACAAAAAGTTCTAACAGAGATTGCATGCTCAGATTGTGCACATACATACATACTATGTAGACATATATATATATATATATACGTTCACATATGTGTGTGTGCGTATGCATTTGCTATTGGGTTAAATCGCTTCTGTTTATATCTTGCACCGCAAAATATGCCAATTGCAATTTAAACTTTTCATTCTCTCTATCGAAATCGATTTTATACATACATACATATACGTATGTACGTATGTATAAACAAAGTTGTTATGCAAATGAGAATTCTCAGCTGCTATACCCTAGACATACATAGCTCTCTGACTGGCAGCTGGGGCTACAACAAAAATTGAAGTGAGTTAAATATTTATAGCCACGCTGATGATGATAAAGCACGAGTCTTCATTCTATCTATATATATTTACGTTTTGTTCTATAAATATTTAATTGCAGGATATTTTGCTAGTCAATGTGCTTTTCTTTTTGTAAAATTTATTTTAAACTGTTTCAGTTATTGTTGTTGGCACTTCAACAATTTATTATCGTTGAACTGTCATTTGTATTAAGTGTAGTATAATTTATAATTTACACTTCAGTAAACACTTTGCGGCTGCTTGCCACAGATATATGAAGTTAGGTAGGTAGAAATATATCTGAATTGGCATTTGCTAACGATTTTAATTGACTTGATGTGCTTCAATTAGTATTTTCCTTTGGGTACATTTGCCTTTGTCCCTGTTTGCCAATTAAGTTGATTAATCATCATTAGAAGCATTCATCATTATCTATCTAAGTGTTAGGGAAATGCCGCAAAGACGAAAGTTTTATTGAAATTAAATTTTATTTCTACATTTTACTCAAAGAAAATATTTTAAAGATAAGTTTCTTCTTTTTAATATATGGCTAAAATATATATAAAATATTCCTTATTTTCATGAAAATAATTTTCTATAAATAAATAAATAATTTGATATACAAACCTTTCAGAATTCGCCTGAAAATAATAATATTAAAAGTAAATTCACTTCAGGGTTTTACTAAACACAATTTTTCTCAATATGTTCCTGAATAAAATTTTGTTATTTTTATGCTTTCACAGAAATGCAAAATTATACTAAAAAAATATCTTTTCATATAATTTTTTATTTTACACTGAAAACTAGGATTTATATAATCTATAAAGATAGTTGTCAATTATTTACCTACACAGCTCAACTAAACTTTGCGCTGCAGCATCTCTAAATGTCATAAATCATATTTTATATTATCAATTAATAAGCTCATTGAAACTGTAAATCGAAAGTCACGAAAGCAATTTGGCATTCAGCTTTTAAATCACTTGGCTCAATACAGCTCAACACAGCTGTCATTTGCATTAATAAAAACTAATTAATAAATATTTCATTTATTTTTTTTTTTGAAAATATTTATTGTTGCACGTTTCAAACTTACTTCAGTTACAGTTGTTGCGGCTAATTAATTTTAAATTAATATAATTTTTATTTATTTAGTTTTCCTTCTTTTTTTTTTTTGTTAGCTTGGGCTTTGGCTTTTGCTGCGCTGTGGCAGCTCGCTATGGTGGACATTTAATATTTATTTGCATTTACATATTTGCCATAAATATTTAGTTATGCCAGCAGCCCAAACACGAGGCCTTAATTAATTAATGAATTAACGCGAGCTTTTGCAACAAGTTTTTCATTTCATTCCGTTTCTTAATTATGCTACATTTTCATTCATTATACAAATAATTTATGCGTTTTTTTATATATAGTATATATATATGTAAAAAAGAGAAAAAAACTTAATTATATGCCAGCATTTAAATTTGTATATAATATTTTTGTTTTCCATTTAAATATTTAATTTTTTCTTTTTTTTTTTTCATATATATATTTTATTTTTCTATAAAACATTTGCGTAACATTTAAGCCAAGCTCATAGAAAGTGGAAAGTGGAAAAAGGTTCTGAGATTTTAAGAGGTGTGTGCTTTAATTTTGTTTACTTTATTTTATTTATTTATTATTATTATTATTTATTTATTTATTCATTTTTTGGTAAAGTTTCCTTTTTTGTTGTTTTTGTCATTTCTTGTAAAATTGTTAGGAAAGTAAGGCAGCAAGTTATAAATGAATTTCGAGTTGGGTTTGTCATTTGGATAGAGTAAGGCAGCAAGTTAAGATTAGAGAGAGTTTTTGTTTCCATCTGTATTTCAGCAAGTGCTTTGTCACAATTAAGCCGCTTAAAAATACATTTACATATCAACATTCATATGCACTAGATATATATTTGTCATTTGTATATTATACATATATATTTTATTACACATACATATATATATATATAGCCTACAATATTTATTGAAATTTCATATACCATGCGCGGTTTTATTTATGTTAATTTAATACAATATATTTAGCCATCTATCAACTCAGTATAAATTTTGAATAGCCTTTATATGCACATCTAATTTTATTCAATTTAATACAATATCATTGTTATATAAGTATTACACTATATGCTTAATGCTTAACATTAAAATAAATAATTGGATTTAGGGCTGTTCAAATTGGAAGGGATTTCCCATTGAGTAATTTTGTGTTAATGATAAAGTAGAAATTAATGTAAAATTGATTGAATATAAATATTAAATTTATTTTTAAATTATTAAAATTGAGTTGAAAAAGTTTTCAAATAATTGTGAGCTACATTTTATAAAAATATTTAATATAAATATTTTATAAAAAATTATATAAAACAAATTCCTATGACGATACAGGAATCAACTCAATATATATATTTTCTATATATTAAATAAATCAAATATGATATGTAAAGAATATTTTTAAAATATTCAAATATTTTCTGTTTATGAAAAAATATAATTAAAAAAAAATTGTATGACAGCAATATTTTATAAATATTTTAAAAGTGGTATATAAACTACATATGATATAAAATAAACATTTTTAACAAATATAAAAATATGTATATAAGTAATATATAAATATACATTTTTAAAAAATATTATCTATAATTTCTAAGCATTTTTTAAACTATATATAAACATGATATGAATGATGTAGGAAATTTTATAAATTTAAATTTTGTATTTAATTAGATTTTCCCCTCCAATTGCCAACCATATTAATATGTAGAGCATTAAAAAACGTTTGTAACTATATAACACAATCTCTAAAATAGAAATAGATATGAAAATTTAATAAATTTTTCTTTTGACTAGAAAAAGTTGAGTAAAAATGTTGGTTAATTATTAAATCGGCTGCCAATTTAAAAATGGGATTTTGCTAAATGTTAAATTCGTTTTTCAAATCAAAAAATACATTTGATAGCTCAACAGTTTAGTTAGTTAGGCACTTTAAATAATGAAAAGAATTTTGTTAGCTATAAAAGTAGTTTTTTTCTATACTAAGAAATGCGAGAAGAAACTCGCGCGTTTTGCTAGCGTTTAATGAAATGCGCGCGTTTTGCTAGCGTTTTGGTTGGCGCACGCGAGCTGAAGCGCTTAGAATTTGATATTATTATACAAAATATTGAAATGTAAAATGCTTAACTATGTTAATGCTATAATAATTACCGCAATTGAAACGCAAGCGATTAACCTTTACTAGTTTTAAGCCTTGTTCTTGTCTATGTTTGTGTGTGTGGAAATTTGTTTTCTTTTTTTCGTCAGAAAAGTTTATCACAAATTTTTCGTTACTGCATTTTACAATTTCCGTTTGAGCGCTACTACTACTCAAAGTCCAAGTTAAAGTCAAAGTCAAAGTCAGCCTGCTTGAGGCCCAATTGGCTCCTGAACCCCGACAAATGTTTGCCCAGACTGCGGCCCGCCGATGACGTGGCCAACAGGAATGAGGTGGAGGTATCTACCTCGTCCCTGGTGGTCGTCTGATATGTGACGGAGAAGTCTGGCGTCGGGGCCAGGAGCAAACCTCACGTGCGCACAAATTTGTACACGATGAGAAATACCATAAAGGAGATGGCAACCAGGACGACAGCGGTAACAACCTTTGCGCACGTATTCAAGCCCGATTCGTGCGGATTTAGCGGTCTGGAACTGGTGTGCGTAGCCGATCTCCGGCGCTTGGTGGCCAGACCGCGCGCCAGCGCTGGAAATGCCAGCGACTGTGTGAAGGTCAATTTGTGTATGGACTCGCTGAGCGAGTAGGGACCCACAGAGCCGCGCGCCGCCGCCCGGAGCAGCACGTACTCCAGATCGAGTGCATCGAAGAGCGAATAGCGGGCGGTCATTGTCGATGAACGCCGTCGGCTGTCATGTTGATGGCCGTGTCGCGAGTCACGATCGGATTGTGGCTGCAGCCAGGGATCGGAGACTCGCTGCTGTGCGCCCGCCGCGCCGACAGCATAAGCGGAGGAGGAGCAGGCGCCGCTGCTGGCGGTGGCAATGCCGCCACTGCTGCCACCACCACTGCCGCCCCCACAACCGGCAACTGCCACACCCCCGCCCAGGCTGACCGCTGCCACGGATGTCAGCGACGACGTCGTCGACGACGAGGCAGAGCACAAACGCATATTGGTGGCCAGTCCATTATCATGAAACTCATTTGCATCCTCAATCGATGTCTGATCCGGTGATGTTTGCGCACGCTCCAATGCAGCCGCATGCTTCATCCGCAGCGCAAACAGCCGGGCATGATCCGGATGCAGCAGCGCACTTGATTTCCGTCTATAATTGGCCGTACCGCCGCTGGGCACCACACAGATGCTGTTTCGCATGTGCCGGCGACCCAGCGATAGATTTGGCGAGCCTTGCGTGGGCGTGCTTGTTGGCGACACATGACATGACCTGCCGCCCGAATGGCCGCCGGGCAGTCCGTGTACGCCCGGCGGTGCGATGAATGCATTAGGCGAGGGCGATGCCTGTACTGAATCGATGCCAGAGTCGCCGGCGTGCAGGGTATCACAGTACAGGGAGCTGCGACGCTCCGTTCTCAGTGTCAGGTGATTGTTGCTGCGTCTGGTGCTGATGGAGTTGTTGCTGTCGTTGTTGTCATTGTTGCTGCTGCTGCTGGTGGATGCCACATTGGTGCTGCCGACACTTGTCTCCACAATGGCGGGAAAGATGAAGGATTGGCCATCCGCTTCGCCGCGCGGTGAGTCCTGTAAATGGCAAAAGAGTTGAGCCAAGCGACAAATGAAATTTGCTCCTTGTGGTGCACTGGATGGATTTTCGGGGATTCTTAAGCCATTTGTGCGGGGAGCAGCTGTGGGAGGCAGTTCACTGCTTCGTTTTTAGTTAATGTGTTCAACGATTGTTAATGTAGTTCGTACATGTGTTTTATAGAAGCTCATATATATATATACAGGGTGTCTAGTATTTACGGGTTAAGTCTTTAGTTAAGTTGAGATTGTGTAAGGTGCCAGGTTTAATTGATTTACATTTCTAGAAACGACGTATGAAAAATCTTTTACTCAGTGACTGAATATAATTAAAAAAAGTATAATAAATGGAAAATAAATTTTGATTGACATCATCTAAATTTAATTAAAATTTCATTTTGAAACAAAATTAGTTTATATTGAAAGCAAAACAGTTTTAGCATGTTTGTTGTTCATTTTATTATAAATTCAATTAAAAAACTTGGTTTAATATGAAAAATAAATTTAATTTAAAAAACTACACATTTGGTAGTTTTATTTTCGTTTCAATTAAAAAGTTGTGGAAATATTCTACATAAACAGAAATTGTGTTATGTCAATTAAACTAACAAAAATACTTTGTATTTAATTTCGGTAGAAAACAAATTGCGAAACCCAATAGGTTTTGTTGATTTGGCAGTGGAATCAAAGCAAAAAAAAAAAAAAAAAAAATATATATATATATATATATATATATATATGTATATATAAATAAAAAAAATAAATAAAGAAATTACAATAAATAAAAATAAATTGGGAAAAAGTTTTGCCATAAACTGATGGTATATTATATATTGAATTAATTATTTGATTAAAAAAATAGAATATTTCAGTAAAAATATTTTTATACAAGAAGAAACAGAATGATAAAAAATATATTATTTAAAGAAAAATAATAACAATAATATTTAAGTCTTAAATTTTATTTATTTTTGATGTTGAATTAAATTATTTTAAATATTATTTAATATTGAATTGAAATTATTTTTAATATAATAAATAAATATTTTAAATATACATTTTTAAAAATTATAATTACATAATAAATTTGTATGTAGAATTAAATATAAATATAAATATAAAATTTTTAATTATATAAAATAAATAAAATTGTTAACTAATTTATTTTATTATATTATTTTATTTTTAATATTTTAAAGCATACTTTCATTAAATTAATAAAAAAATATTAAATGAATATATATAAAATAAAATGAATAAAAAAACATCTATATACATAAAAACTTCATTAATATTAAAATTCAATTCAAGCTATATACAAAATGTTATTTTTAAAAAATCCCCGATTATTTGTGCATGGAAATATTTATTTATATATATAGGAAAAAGGAAATTCGACAAAAATGGGCCACAAAATACGTAGTCGAAAAAAACCTCAAGTAATATGGATGGGCTTATATATATAATTATTTGTTATTTTATTTTGTATACAATTTGGTCTGTATATTTTGGCTTTTTTCACAGGCGAGCGAGAAGCTCGTTGCTTTTTTTGGAATATTTATATATGTTAATCGAGGCATGCAAAAAAAATCTACGAATTTAATTGTAGGATTGGAGTAAACGTAATTATAATAGTTAGTATTAAAAAATAGAAGACTAGAGCAAGAGAGAGAGAGACAGAATGAGAAGAGAGATGGTGTGTGAGAGAGAGATAGAGACTTGATGTATTATAGGAACGAAAGCATACCCGTTGGCCCTCGGGGCCACTGTTACGGCGCAACTGTACGAAGCCCTCCTGTCGCAAAAGCGGCTACCAAACCAGAAACAAACCAGCAAAACCAGGAATCAAAACCAAACCAAACACGCAACGCACACACAGAAACATTGTATAGTTTTTGATGCACAAGTGGCACATTGGTTGTGGGTGGGGCCGAGGGGGTTTAGGTAAAAGAGAAAAGTTTGAAAACAAATTAACACAAAACGCACAACAAAACCGCAATAGGAAAATGAGAAAAAAAAAGAAAACAAATGACAACAAAAAAAGACAAAAACCAAATGTGAAACAGAAATCATTTTTCGTTATCCGAACTGACATTTTCACAGTTCACACACAAATACACTTGCACACACGCAAACAGATTGAAGCGACAACAGCGAGCGTGTGTTGTTGGTTGTGCCTACCTGGCTGGGCCACACCTGCAACAGCGGCAGCGAACAGGATGGCTTGTTGCTGCTGCTGCCCGATGCCCCATTGGCAGCTGCTGTTGCTGCCGACGCCGACGCCGCCGCCATCGTCGACGACGAGGTGGTGCCCGACCCCTGGGAGAGGCTTGTGTAGTGCAGATGATTGAAACGCTGTGCATCGCTGCTGGCTGGCTTCGTCCGCGTCGGACTCTCATAGCCCGTTGATTCCTCTGATGATGTTGTTTTTGGCGAGCGCCAGAATCGCTTCAAGCGCAATTCGCGCCTTTTTTCTTGTTTCTGCAACATCGAAATATGAAAAAAAAATGGTAAGATAAATAATTGGAAATCGATTCACACATAACATAATCGATTTGTTTCATATTGTTAGCGCTATAGAAGTAGATGAATTTGAAATTGAATGCATTTGTTATCTGGAATGCATTTCAAGTGAGTATTCAGTAGAGCGAATGCTATAGAGCTATGGAAACGATAAAAATCATACAATAGAGTTTATTTTAGAGTATAATATTAAGCGGTATCTGTATCTGTATCTGCATCTGTATCTGTATCTGTATATGTAGCTGTATCTGTATCTGTATCTGTAGCTGTATAAATGACCGTTTAATGAACATTTTATATGGCATAAGATATGATCCTTTAAGTCTCAAGTACAGCTTTTACGTAAATGCAATCTGAATATCCTTTATCCTTTGTAATTGTTTGTTCAAGTGTGGCCCTGTGCGTGTTAAAGTGTGACCGTGTACATGTTAAACAAACCAAAATGCATTTGCGCTCAGCGCCAATAAATATTTGTGTTAGCCCTGTTGCACACACACACACATACACAGATACAATCCCCCAAATGCACATACACATGTGCACACCTGTCTGCACTTTTTCATTTGGGATTTCGTTCAGTTGTGCTTCGCTGTGTTCTGTGTGTTATTATTTTCACTTTATACGGCGCTGTATTATTTTTTCGTTTGCTCGACTTCTTATTGCAATTTATATGCGTGGTATTTTGGCAATGCAAGTCAGTGTGGAATGACGACCACAAACAACAACAAAATGTAAGAAAAACATTTTAAAAATATTAATTTTTCTCTGACTAAATAAATATGTTGATGTAGTCAAGCTAAAGCAATGCGACTGCAGGCAGATAAACAAGTAACTTAATTAACTTTAATGCCAGTAATTATAGTTTATTATTTATCTACAAACAAAACTAACTATTTGCCGTAAATGGAATACTTAATATGCCTACTACATTAATATTTAATGCTCAACTACTAAGAAATATGTAGAAAAGGTCAGGTTTATATGTATCAGATTGTCGAGTTTCATATATACATATATATTTATATATAGACCTTCACTGTCTAGCTTCATTTGTTTATGATTATATATATTATACTCCCTTTTGTGTTAATAAGAAAAGTAATTAATTAAACCGTCATGCACGAGTTGTCAGCACATGCAAATTGTTCATGGTGAAATAATGCCGCGTGTCCTCTATATTTATATATAAAAAAATATTTATATATAAAAGAAGAAAAATAAACAAGTCACTTGAAACGTTGCTTATTTTCTTAAAAAAAAAAAAAAACTGTATAATTATTATGCCACAGTGCAGTAAAGCGCATTAAGGTCTTAAAATAACTTTAGCACCCTTTAGAATAAAATTACGTGCAAAGTTTATTTGCGGGTTTTAAAGTAAATGAAACTTTGAAGGAGAAATGTACAATAAATATATATATTTATATATGTAAATAAATATATATAAATTAAAAATAAATTTAATATTAAATATTGTATATATATTTATAAGATATAAGCTAAGATTCAAACTAAATTTAATTAAAAATATTATATATATTTTTTATATAGAAACCAATATTTTAATTTGAAAAATTTCTTTTAATGTTACTTATTTTATACTAAATTGGCCTAAATAAATCTCTATTCTACACAAGTTATTAGGGTTCTATTAGATAAGACTTTAGGTATGTAGAGTTATGAGGAGCTCTAAGGCTTCCACGACTCTTTCTCTATGTCTACCATTATATTTGATAGCAAACCCCATATGCGTCACATAACTCTCTGTGTTTCTTGTGTTTGTTTTGTCAAGCAAGGCTTGTTTGTTGCTGCTCATATTTTACCTGCATATTTTGTTAATATCAAATCCGTTTCATATGTTTGGTTTTTCATCCCCAGTCTGTTGTTGGCGCAAGATGAAAATCGATGGAAAACTGCACAGGCATAAATTCTGTAAAGAAACCGGAGAGAAAAATGAGATGAGCGTTAAGCAAGCAGGCAAAAAAGAAAAAAAAAAAAAACAACTCAACGTCATTTGTCTGTAGCCATTGGCAGCATCATGTTGTCTCCTAGGAGCTGCGCTACACATGCCATACAAATGGAATGCACACACACACACAGACACACACACAGACACACACACAAATACACACACTCATACATGCAACCATGATGAAATACATTTCAATTACTCGCCAGAATACAAGCAAACTTTTGACATGTTTTATTCGATTTGAGCAACTAGCATGGGGCATAAATGGAAAGGAGCTCGTCGACGTCATTATTGCCGTTGCAGGAAGTGCGCCTTGACTGTGCCACATTAACACATGGCACAAGGACAATGGCGAACGGAGAATGGAAAATGGCGACGATGCCATTAGGGCTTGACAAGGACATTTGAGTCAAACGAAATGCAATCACACGACCATAGACTTATGTATGTGTAACCCCAGCCCCATTTGCCAGGCCAACCAAGCCAGCCACTCAGTCAGGCAGCCCTCTAGTTAGCCATTGGTCAAGTTGAAGGACATCGTCTGCAACATGGATGAACGCTACAGCAATGACAGAACAGAAGAAAAATAAATCAGCCCCAGCTGTTCCCACAGCGCGTGGCTTAGGGGACTTGGCCAGGGCTTTGCCTTCGATTGGTCTGATTAGTGCTTGAGCTCGTACTTGCAGCTTATTATTAGTTTGGCAAATGCGTAGGCACTATGCCCTTCGGCTCGAATGCATCTCGAGCTAATTGAAATCGGCAGTGGAGAAAATCCTCGATGCTGGTGCGTAAATGTTGTGGCAGCCAATTTACAGGCCATAGCAAGGTTAGCGATCAGGCCTTGAGAGCTTTCAAATAAGTAAAAAAGTTCTTATTAAGTAATTATAAATTTGTAAGAAAAACTTTAAGTTTTTTACTTTATAAGCTACAAGCGTAAAAAGATATGAAAGTTTGCAGACTTAAACTTTAAAGAAAAAGGGAATTTTCTTTATATAATAGAAAATAGCCTTTACATAAATATGTATTTAGGGCTAAAACAAACGTTTAACTTTTAGAATTTAATATATTTACGATTATTAAAGAGTGAGAATGTTAAAGCCAGTAAGAGAGGGAGAAAGAAAATGGAGAGAAAAGGCAAAGTAGGAGAGGGAGATGGTGAGCTATAGGAGCATAGAAATGAGCAAGAGGAAAAAGATAAATAAAAAGACAAAGATAGAAATTATAAATAATTATAAAAAGATACAAACTAAAAGAGTTTGCAAGAGATATGCTAAAGATGTAGAGGGAAAGAGAAAGAGTTGGAAAATAGAGAAAGTGACTGACTGAGAGAGAGAAAGCACAGACAAACATAGAAAGAACGAGTGAGAGAGAGAGAGAGAGAGAGAGAGAGAGAGAGAGAGTCATATATAAATAGAAAGTAGTAAAGATTGAGATACAGAGACAGAGACATATAAACAGACCGAAAGCGAAAGCGTCAAAGACATTAGATACAAAGACATTATAATATAGACAGAAAAAAATATAGATAGATAGTTATACAATAAATAGTGCAAGAGAACTTCCCATTCAACTCTTCTTAAAATATCTTTCTTTAAATACATCTATTATTATATATACTACTAAGCACACATTCTCAGGGCTGTCCAATCACCTCTAATCGACTCAATCTAATTGAAAGCGCCACACACTTGGTGACAAAATAATTAGATTCAATTCAAGGGTATATTTGAAATTCTAATAAATTCCCGTCCAGCTGCGGCTGCTTGGCCTGGCCGCCATGCAAATGGCAGCGATAGCCACAACAAACCGAGTTGACAGTTCCCACACACAAAAGGCAAGTTTCACCTGACTTGGCCCCGTGCTCGGTGCTCGATTTGTGGCCATTCAGTGGCTGGCAGCGATTGTTTGTTGCATTTCATGCCGATTGAAGGACAACACGTGGTTACCCCCTCCAACCCCTGCAGCTCCCGCTTCCCCGCAGGATATAAAAACATGCACGTTTTTGCGCTCGTTTATGGCTAGTCGCGGCCAGAGTCGGACTTGAGGGGTCCTTCATTGTACGCGTCATTGTATTGTGCGCCATGTCAATCGATGTCAACAAGCATTTACAGTGCCATGGTCAAGGATTCGTCTGCAGGAGTTTTGCTGTGAGTTATTGAGTGAATGTGTGTGTGTGTGTGTGTGTGTGTAGTTTGTCTGGACGGCATATCAATGATGTACAGCCATAAATCGTGGATATACTTTCAATTACAGCAGCGCCGCGGCTAGCGCCATAAACTTTTTAGCCCAATGCCTGTCACGATAATGTCCTTTTTCTTTTGCGGCGCGTCCTTGGAGCGTGTCGTGGCATAAAACTAAACTAAATGTCTGATCCAGCCAGCAGTCTCCCAACTCGCTCTCGCTTCCCTAAGCCCAGGCACGACAGCAATTATACAAATGGCCACGCCCCCGCACCGTCTGTTCGAGCAGTCGAAGACTGGCTAGGGAAGGGTGGGGGGTTGGTTGTTGCCGATGGGAGTGCATTAAGGGGGATTCGAGCTTTTAACTCGCTTTTTGTGCTGCGCGTGACGAATATTTTTAAATTGAAATAAATTTTCTGTGTTCCTTGTTGTGTGTGCGCGCCTTGTCGCCTGTTGTCCTTGCTGTCCTTGCTGTCCTTGTTGCGCATACACAGACACAGACCCATACATATATCTAACTATATATATATAGTATGGTTATCGTGTTTGCTTAACGTGTTTTTCTTGCCGGTCTCGTCATACATCTTTTTTTTTTCTTTTAATTTGCTTTTTCTTATTTTTGATTTGCTGTTTGTGTTTTATGCTTGTTTGTTGCTTGTTCTTCGGCTGCTTCTTCTTTTATTTTTGTTCTTTGTTCGTTTTTCGGCATGTTTTTGAATTATAAGCAAATTTGTTGCCCGAGGCCAATACGGTTCTGGTTTCGGTTCCACAGTTGGCTAATGTCAAAGGTCAGGGCCACACTTGTGTGTGTGCAAGGACATCGCAATAGCGGCGCTATCACGTTATCCTGTTACGCCGGCACACACTACAATACTACTACACAATATTGACAACGACGTCCTTGTCTGTCGGAATTCCCAAATTATATTTAATAAGCAGCAATTATGAATAATTTGCATTTGGATGACGACACTTGCCTCAACTGCTGAGCGCCGCTTGTCGGAACGTGGCTTCCTAATTGAAAGGCACACGTGATAAGGCTCTGAATACTTTGCACTAGGAAAGACCCAAACAAAAGCCAACCAGACAAAGCAATTGAAATTTTATTACACGCCATTTAGTCAAAGTGCCCACAACAAATACATATACACACACACACACACGGATAAAGACTGAGGCAGCAGATAGTCAGTCTGTCAGGCAGCCGCACACGTGTTAAAGTAAATTATTTATTTGGCTCGTGTGGGCCAAATGCGCTTTAAATACCCAATAGACAAAATAGTAGGTAAGGTGTATGCAGCTTGTATGAAAGTAAAGAATTTAAGTTGCAGTTTAATATGATTTGATAGGGTATCAAATATTTTATAGAGTTTATTATATAATTTTGAAAGAGTTAATAGAGTAATCAGCTAAGTAAGAAGTAAAGCTTCGCATTGCGATATTTAATCAATTTTTGTTTCATTTAATCATGCAGCTCCTTTTGGCTATTGAATATATAAATCTTATACAACAAATTCAACTCAAAAGACTGCTTCAGTTGTTAGCTCACAATAATAGAAGCAATGCAGCCGTCTGAGTTATCTAATGAGCACTGTGATTATGTGATTTGATATTTGTCACGTCTTCTATCTCCCAGGCAACGTTAAAACAATTTGTAGCCAGTCGGCAATGCTGGAATAGCATGATGTCTGAGCAAAGTGCGCTGACCTCTTGAAAGAGTTCAGAATGCTACGCATATTCTTGGTTTCAACGATCTAAATGCTTCGGCTCTCCATTTGCTTAAGCGAGCGAGCATAGAAGAACGATCGTGGGGTAACGAACACAGGAGCGAGCTTAGAAGAGCGAGCATTGGAGAGCGAGCATGGGAGAACGTGCGTAGGAGAACGACCAATCATAAGAATGCAAGCTTGGGAGAGTGAGCTCGATAATTCTGATCGAAGGAAGAGCAATACAGCTCTCAGAACTACGACTTCAAATGTTGTGTACAAAAATGATATAAAATGTCAAATAAAAAATAAAATGAAATGTATAAAAACACATTTAAGAATCTCAAATGAAGATTTTCTTTGTCAATTATAATATTGTGAGCAAAAAAAGTAAATTCGAAATTATGAAAAATAAGTATAAATATATCTCAATAAAAAACCTTAGCTAAACACTGTATAAAATAAATTAAAATTTTTTATTTTATTTTTATTTATTATTTTATTATTTTATTATTTTATTTAATATTGTTAAAAAATGTTAAAAGGAATTAAAGCGCAATAAATAAATAAATAAATTAAAATATTAACAAATATATTTATGATAACAAACTATACAAATTAGTATTATTTTTTAGTCACTATTTTATTATTATTATTTCACTGTATTTCAAAAAGTGACATTATATTAAAACCCTAACTGATTTACAAAATATACATTCCTATATAGCAAATTTAATCAAAGTTATATTTCAAGTAGATTCTCAAAACATTTGCCTTTGATTACATTTACTTAATACTACGTTAAATTTGCTCAGCCTCTTCCATTTCATAGAGCTTTCATTTCCACATAGTAAATTTCTCCATTTCAGTCAACACATCTCTCTAGGGTATTCTCGTACTGATCATTCCATTTCGTTCCGTCTATTCCATTCATTTCGTCTACTCACTAGCACACAGCGTTCTCATGTGTAAATTATTGTTGCATACTTTGGCGGGCAGGCAGAAATGTTTACCTGCCATCAAACAGTTGACGTTACATACGTTCGTTTGTTGTGCACTGAACGCCACATACTTGCATGCTATTGTTATACAGAGAGTTCAGTAAATGCGTACACTGAACCTACCAATAAATTTGAGTCGGCCATTAAAGTCTCCCCTGGGAGTCGGTTTGTTGGCCTGCTCCTACCCCAATTTGTCAAATTAAGTTGGGTAAACCTAATCAAATCGTACGTTGACCCAAGTGTGTAGTTTGTCGTGTCTAAGGGCTCCCAATTGATGTCCCATTAGTTAGCATAATCCCACCCAGACTCCACAACAAAAAATACGTTTGTCAACCCAAACCTCAAATTAATTCAACACTTTTAAGACTCTCAAATCCTTTTACCTAAGCGTTAAGCGTTAAAGTGGTTCTCCACACACATTTGTAATATGTCCAGTGGTAAGTGTTTATTTGCTGAGACATTTTAAAAGCACTTAAATATGTTTATCTTTGCCTTACTTTGCTTTGGTTTCAGCTCGTTTTCAGTCCGTCAGCAAAAGCTGGAACATCAAACAGATTAGCCTCTGATTAGCTGCTATAAGTATGTCAAAGCCTTTTTTGTGCGCAGCTGTGATGTCAATGCCTAATCTCTAATTATGTTCAATTAGCAGGCTTTCTATCTTATACCTTTTGCTATAATCAGGCAGGATAATGCAATATATTTGCTTAGCAGCTTTACCGCACAGAAAATCTGTGTTCAAATTTCAATTTCAACTTAAATCTGGCACGGTTTAAGTTTAATGCGTCTCAGTTTCAGGTGCCTATAAGAAGGCACTTTGAAAAGGACTTCAGCTGGCAGCTTCTTCTGCCTTCGACTGCATTTCATCTTTTATCTTTACGCGAGCCGTGCAAATCAGCCAATGGAAATATTTTTTCCGCACAATTGAGCGCCAATTCAACTGGCAGCAGCAGTAGCACCAGCACAGTTTTCCTTTTCTTTTACTTTTTCATTTTTTTTTTCTTTTTTCACCCACCCTTGTACTTGTTTCAACTCTGCTCGCGTTCCTTGCCCGCGCTGGACTGGCAAATGGCGCAGCTGCTTTTTGACGGCAGCTTTATGCAAAAGCAATTAAGTTAACTTTCTTTTTCTTTTTCTTGTGCAGCCTGGCCATTGCCCACCTTTTTTGCCACGCTTACCTTATGGCAGCAAAAGCTTTCACTTACAAGTAAGTAAGAACTCAATATAAAGGCACATTTTTGCAGGCTTAATATTTGCATGGCAGACGGGCAGAAACGGAGGCGTCGTCACGGACCAGCTTAAAAGTAAAAGAATGAAAAGAGGACAACCAATACAAGCAGTTGACCCGTTTGCGGCTTTTGTGAGTTTCCATTTTCATTTTTAGGGTTTCTGCGGTTGCTGTTGCTGCTGGTCCTGGATGTTGTCCTGTATTAACATTTTAACACATTTTATAGCCGAAACGTGACAGTTGTTGCAACTGGCCAGAATGTTTGCTCATGGTCAGAAAGCGATTCCAAATACAAACGTGTCGAACAGTACACGCCGAGTATTTCATAGTTGAGTGTGTATTACGCTTGGGCCCAACAGAAAAATCGAGTATTTTTAGAGACTCAATGTTTTGCCAATACTAAAATTTAAAAAAAAATTAAATAAGTGTAGAAGAATTTCATGTAGCTGCAGAAATGGTTGTTTCAAATAGAAGTAATCTAAGCAAAAGCAGGATATTTAACAGTTGTTATTTTATTTAAAAAAAAAATCGTTAAATATATTTAACGATTTAAATTTGTGTTATTTATATCATTATTGTTATTAATATTCAAATTATTTTTATATAACTATCATTTAAAAGCATTTAAACTTGCTCATTTATATTATTATCAAATAAATCAAATATAAAATAATATATAAAATAAATGAAATTTTTAAACTGCCTAAAAGTATGCAATACTTTTCCATAAATCTGAATGATTCAATTGAATGTCTCAAAAGCTGTCAAATGACTTTAAGCAGTTATCTTCAGTAAAGTTCACAGGTTTTTAGTTTGACAAAGTTTTTTGCCACGGAGTTTTTACGACGGGTCAGAGTATTATTGTGTCGCGTTAAGCTTTTCTTGCTCAAATTTCCTGTGACCTAAACACGTGCAGCATTTGTGGCACTTGGCAGCTTGCTGCTGCTGCGGCGGCTATTGTTGTCTACGCGACAAACTTCCGTCCAGTGTTGCCGCAACTCATTCGACTGGCGGCTGGCGGCTGGCGGCTGGCGGCTGCGTCAACCGGAAACGCCAAACACTTTCCGGTCACGCAGTTTGGCGACTCAGCCGCCACCGCCGCCATCGCCGCCTCCATGCAGCCACAGCCTCAGTTGTTGCTGACGCTATTGTGTGCGCTCTCCAAAAGTCTCGAGTAGTCACTTAAACTTAAGTGTTGTTGTGTGCCAACCATTTTGTGGCCACAACACTAACAACTACAGCAACGACTACAACAACAACAACAACGTTTTCAATTGGGGGCAGCTCAATTTCTATGCGTGGCACGATGCGCCTTTTTGAGCTCTGCCAGAAACGTTTGCCCACCGCAACAAATATGTAGTAATACAACAAAAAGGCCACACAAAAAGTTGCTCCTTGCTGACTTTAAGGCTTTTGAGTGTTCACTTTTGCACGACAAATGCGATAAATTGACTTTTAATTGATAATGCAAGGGCAAAATGCAAAAAGGGTTATCTGGCGGCTTATCGATAATCGAAGCTGATTGCTTTTAACAGGCTTATTAAATTTATGGCAGAGCTTATTTGCCCATTAGCCGAGGCCTTGTCTCTAGCTACCCATGAAAGGCCGTCAGACCGTATCTTAATAAGCCAAATGTCAACGTGTTAAAGTTGCCACGAGCTGTAAAACCCAAAGCCAGACGCTATTTGACAGTCTCGTGTGGAAAGGTAATAAAACAAAGGCCAAATTCTTGGCCAGGCTGTCAACAGTTGGCGAGGGTTGCCCATAAAAATCACTATCATAAATCAACCGAAGCCTTTAAAAATTTGACTAAGACTTGAGTTTATTAAAGTTTTAATTTTTTTTTTTCAACTGTTTTTTTTTTTTTATGTAAAATGTATTTCTTTTTTTTTATAATTTATTTGTATATGTTTTTGTTAAATATGTAAATATTTACTTACCCAAAAATTCATATACACACCCTCTAGTCACATAACTGAAATGAACAAGAAAGAATAATGCAGATAAGAATAGGCGAAAGAAACATTGAGTGAAAGAAATGGGGAGTGTCTAAAGGCGACAGATGGAGAGCAACAGAGAGTGTGTGTGTGTGTGTGTGAGAGAGAGAGAGAGAGAGAGAGAGAGAGAGAGAGAGAGAGAGAGAGAGAGAGAGAGAGAGAGACAGAAGCTACCAGACAGCATATAAAATGTATCTCAAAAATATATATAAGAGATTTCTGCTTAATTTACTATGTAGAGAAAAATAAACATAAACCTAAGCTGCGTTTTGAATAAGCAAAGACATATATATGTGTAATATATATAAATATATATATTTCTTATAAAAATACATACACACATGAATACATACACTCACACACTCATTTCATGTTATATTGTCTCATGATTGCTCAAGCTACACATTCTCTTTATACTCGATGTACATTACATAAAGATAAAAGTTTTTCAAGTGACGATCTTTGAAATATTAAAGATTATATAGAGATAAAGATTTAATCACATGTTGCCACAAAAGTGAATAGAATTTGTAGAAATCATAAAACGCCCTGCTCTGTCAGTGGCAATAAAAAGTTAAAATGAATTCAATGTCAAGTTACAAAGTTTTACGCACAACTTTCTCTAGTGGAAATTTGTTTGACTGTGAATGCGAGTGCCTCGAGGTTGCTCAGTTGCCCGTAGAGTCGAGGCGAATCGTGAAATAAAACCACCCGTGCACCCATCCAGCTGCAATTGTCTAAAGACATTTGGCTTTAGGTTGGTTGGCGTTGTCGTTCTCGTTATCGTTTTATGCCATGTCTATGGCACAATGGCACAAACAATGGCCAAAAGTTGATTTAAGTTGATGTCATTTTGACACGCTAATATGGCGTGGTAACTAGGTCATAATCTGAGCACACTCACACAGATACACACACACACTCACACACACTTATAGACTCCAACGCCCACACGAAGCGAGCAGCAACGCAGACACAATTCATTTGGCATATTGTTGAGCTCAGCGCCTTGCACTTGACTGCGCTTTGGCATCATCCTGAAACATCATTTGACATTCAATTCAATTAAGTGAGTTTAACTTGTTCGAGTGTGTGTGTGTGTGTGTGTGTGTGCTTGCCTTGAATATCTATCTTCATTAGCGAATGTTTGAATTTATTTTTCTCTCTCTCATTTAGTCTTTTTGCGCTGATTCAGAAATGCAATCATGTGTGTCTGTGTGCTGTGTCCTCGAGCATGTGGCAACACTTGAAGTGTTAAATTCCACGCCTAAGGTTAATTGGAAATAGCAGTTTATGTGGTCACATTTCTTGCTCAACATTGTCAGCCATTTTCTTCTGGCACCCCCTTGGAAATTCAATTTGCGCATACTTAGCTGGCAGTGTCAGAATCGGTCTGAATGCCCATGCATGCCACGAAAGCCTGACAGTCTGCAGCAGGCTACAATGTCATTTACATGGTCATGACATGGCCACCCAATGCTCCAGCACAGTTCTACCAACAGCTCTGCGCATCCAAGTGAAGCCATTTGCCTTTTATTTAAGCCAATAAAGGGAATTGAAATCGTATGTGATGATGGATTATTTCTGGTATATGTTTTTGTATAACTTGCTTAAATTTTACTTGATAAAATTTATAAATTTATTTTATGCGTAAATCTTGTTAAATATTCGTTGTTATTTATACTTTAAGTTTGAATTGAAGTAAAATAAAATTTTTTAGATATTTTAATTCAGCTCTTAAAAAATATAAAAATAGATTTCCTGTTTTATTTTTTTAGCTTATTTCTTTTAACTGGATTTTGATTTTTGAATTCAGCTCTAAAAAAAACTAAAAATAGATTTCCTGTTTTATTTTTTGTATTATTTTTTAGTTTGTTTCTTTTAGCTGGATTTAGATTTTTTTAATTCAGCTCTATAAAACATAAAAATAGATTTACTGTCTTATTTTTATTTTTTAGTATTTTTCTTTCAACTGAATCTCTCTTTCACAGATCATTTTTGATAGTAGGAAATGAAAAGATAATTTTAAATGAATATCTGAAATATATTTTTAAAATATATTTTCCTCAAGCGAACTATTTATTAATTATTTTTATAAAATTCCTGTCAGTCTTGTCAACTGTTTATTTATTTTTATTAAACTATTGAACAGCTGTACTGCAACAATTACAATTCATCGGCCATGCGAGTTCAAAGTTTAAGCCAACTGTCATCCGTTTGCCTTTGAATTATTAATGCAATTGCAGTTGTCAGCGTCGATGCGGCATTTGCACCGCAAATTAATTGTGCACGAAAAAAAAGACAGAGGGCTTGCGAAAAACAAAGGACGGGGAGGTACAAATGTTGTGCTGTTGTGTGGCTTTAATTTACTTAAACAGGCAATTAATATGCGCGGCAACGCTGTAAACAATGCGGCACGGGAATCGGCCAATTTGTGAGCTCCTCTTGCTGGCATCTCGAACACATAAACGAATTCCCACTCATATGGCCATTCATTAAGCTAATGACGTGGACATAAACACATTTCTCATGTCATTTGTTTGTCTTTTAGTTCGTTTGCATGCGTAACAGCTATGACGTTGCGTATACGCCAGGTAGCCTCACCCACAACTTCAATGTCTCTCAGATGCGCAATTTGCCTTGTTTTTTTTATTTATTTATTTAATTACTTTTTGTCGGCGTAATTTCGAAATTTCAGTGCTCACGTGTGCGCAGCTGAAATTGTTGCGGTTGTCAGCCAGGATAATTATATGCCAAGCTAAATTGGTTTTGAAAAGTTGTGTAATCAAATAAAAATCACTAAAAAAAAATGTTGCTAGAGCGCATTAGTGTAAAATGTTCTTATCTATGCTTGAATACATTTTTATTCTATATTCAATTGCATTTTTGTAAAGCAAACCTGAGCTTCTGCTCGAGGCAACTTTCGTAGCGAAAGCATATTTAAAATTCATGTACACAAATTGTTGCTTTTTATATAGTGCAGTCAATATAATGAAAGCATAGTATAAAAAGAATAATGCGAATGGCTTCATTGATTTTCTGCATTCGTTTGAATCAGTTTTAAAAGCACTTTTGCCAAGCGAAAGCGAATACCTTTCAAATAGTTTGGTTAAAAGTTTCAACTGCTACTTTAGGAGTTGAAAAGCGTTGTCGTTGGATTTTATAATGAAACTAAAATTAAATTTTTATATAGTTTTTTATTTGAAAAATTTAAATAAATAAAGATAGTTAATGCAGCTTTTATTGTAGCCAAAAGCTAGATCTATTGAGCTTTAGTTGTACTTCTTAGACTGGGAAAACTAATCTATGCTGTTTTTTTTTCTGTAAAATAAAGTTTAATAACTGACTTAAAATAGTTATTAATTAATATTAAATATTAAAATTTTCTGCATAATTTTGTTTATATGAAAATTGACTTTATTATAATTTATTTTGAATTAAAAATAAAATCAGCTTAGTCTCAGATATTTACTTTTTAGCGGAAGCATAAAGTATCTCAAATAATTTTCTTTATATTCTCTCTTTAGTTTGTTCTCATGCCGAAAATTTGTTGCTGTACGAAAATTTGACTTCACTAGAATTTCATTAAAATGAAGAGAAACTTTAGAAGGTTATAAATACTGCTTAGCAGTGCTCGCATCTATCTGTTGATAATTTCTCAATGTCTGGGAAAAACTCAGAGAGCAACCGATGCGTCGGTTCTTCAACGAGTTCGTTAGCGATCGTTCGTTCGTTTTTCGCTCTGGTTTTTTACCGATGTTTGGTTGAGGTTTATGAAGCAAAAATACTTTTGTACATGTATTGGTACGTATTCAAGAGTTCAAGCGTGTGAGTATGTGCATGTGTATGTGATTGGGTAGAGTCTCTATAAATTATCTGCTCACTAGCCGAGCCTCGTTTTGCGAGCGTTCATCGTATCACTTCGTAAACGATGTTCGTTGAGAGAGCAGCACACGTAAAGCAATTCGCTCAACTGAAAGCCAAAACGAAATAACTGAAGGCTCATGCTCAGAGCAAAAGCAAGTAAAAATTCTAATTCTATTCGATTGATCTAGCGAACAGAGACTGAAGTTTTTAATGATCAATAATTAATTGTGAGCTGTGCTTATATTTAGTGTATTCTATAGATCTGTTTATTATTTCATAATTTTAATTTTATTTAATGTATTTCAGGCAATGTTCTTTTAATTTCAGCTCTACATAGGACTTTCGTCTTTCTACGAAAAAAAGAGGCATATTTACGATAGAGCAACATACTCAATTTCACATAAAAAACAGCTTGAAAATTAATATGCATATGCATATAACATATTATAGAATGAGTACTTTGCCGATTGTGGCAGCCATAAATTATGGCAGGTATAGTTTGCATATTCAGTATGTATTATCTATAATATATGTATATATATTTATATATATATTTCAACGCCTTTTCAAATCTGCTCGCAGTTGCCAGCACTGGTGGCAAAAACGTTTTATGCGCTTATTGCATTTTAATGGGTTTTATGAAGCGCTGAGCAGCAGCAGCAGCAGCCAGAGATGCAGCTACATATATGCGGCAACCGCACACGGACTTAACATACAGCATATACACTAACACACACACACACATATTCTCAGTCATGCAGCATTAGTTTAAGCGCTTGCCACTTTATTTTGCCATCGTCTGTTTATCTTTGTCGTTGCTAGTGCTGCTCACCTTGGAGGCGAGTTGCCAGCTGCGAGCTGCGAGCTGCGAGCTAGGAGCTGGGAACTGTTAGCTACTAGCTGCCAGCAGTTGCCTAGCTGGCCGTCTGTTCGCACACGGTGTGGCATGTCAGTGAGCACTTACACTAATTTCCAGTTATTTGCATGCAAAATTACCCAGCAGCAAGCCAAGCTAACAGCAAACACCTAACAGAAATACAAACACAGTCAACATTGAGCTGCTCGTCGCATGGCGCGTAATTATAAAGGCAAATTATGTTAATTTTCCTTATTTTTTCCCTCCCTCTCTCTTTCACTCTCTGTTGGTTGGGGAAACAGGCCTCGCTGCTTGACCGCAATTGCTGGGCAATATCATTTATCATATGACCCCGATTACAGGACACAGTTGCGCACCAGCTAAATCCTGGCACATACTAACTCAACATACCACTCACGTGGCTATCGGAACGTGGGCGTCAACACATGGCCAACACACACACACACGCGCACACACACACATACACACTAACGCCCACCGTTCACAGTTCACACTCTGCAAGTTCGCAGCCCACACAGCTGCCCAGGCGTTCGTAATGCCTGTCTTCTGGCTAAGTGCATTAAATATTTATGTATATTTATATCAGGACATTTTGATCAATTATTTCCTTTGACAGCTGCGTTAGCGCACGTGGGCCAACAGGCTGCTAAGCAAATTAATCACAAGCCAGGACTATGGTTGCCCTTGCTAAAATTAATCGTATTCCTACTTCAATTGGTTAATAACAGCACCTAATTATGATGGAGACAACGGCTAAATAGAGCTATTAGCATTGCTGACTAGTTAAATATGCACAAATGTTTTTGTGCGTGTTAATGTATAAAGTATGCAATATTTATGTACATGTATATGTGCATAAGAATGAATGTATGCATGCATATAAGTATGTATATAAGTTCATATATGTATCTATATATATTTTTTACTCTATATGAATTTTTATAAATATATTTTCATATGTGTATATGAATTCATATATAGAAATAGAATAGAATAGTATGAATGTATATCTGTAAATAATGTATGTAATCTATTTGAATGTATGTACATATGCATGTATAAATTCCACTAAATGAACGCAATGATGTTAATTTTGTATATATGTAAGCATTTAAGTTTGTAATCTCAATGCATATATGTATGCAGTATGTATATAGATGATTGCACATGTATGTGTACTTATAAGTCTGTATGCAATCTATATACATACACTTACTTTTCTACTCTATGCTTGCATATAATTACATTTTCATTAATGCACGTATGTAAATATATACCAATCTATGTATTCATAGCATGTGTGTATTTATGCATGCATGTATGTAACTTCTTTGCAAAGAGCTGAAGGGAGCACGTACAAGTTTGAGCATGTTAATATACATGTTATCAAGTTACCTCTGCATGCTTAAGCGTGCATGTGTATCTACTCCTGCTTGTATGCTAATGCCTTGGCTAAGTTTTAATCAATTTTCTAAAAATGTTGCCCACAGCTATGTAAATTAAAAAATGCAAGTATTCTTCCATTGCATTTGCCATAAATGCAAGCAAACGCTGCAGGTTATTTTCATTGGACTGTAAAGGAAAACTCAGTGTTTCTTTCATTTCGTATGTAAGAATGTAGCTATGTATGTAGGTGCATAAGTATGTGTATCTGAATGTATATGTATAACATGGTTCAATGCTAGACCACTCTCAGCAATGAATTCCAATTGTAACTGACCCTGGTCTCAGCTCGTTTATTATAATTAAAAAGTTGATGTATTTTCAAATTTGCAATATCTAATAAATTCAATACGAATATTTTGGATGTATGCAGTTAAAAATGCAGCTAAGCGCATATGAATATATTTTTGTACTTATTCAAGTACATGAAATACATGAAGAAAGGTATTTTACAATTTATTCGAGCTGTAGCTGATTGCATTTTTCAATCGAAAAGCGCTGCAAAGCCAGAACATGTATTGATTGGTTTTACATGTAAAGTAGGCAAAGGAAGTATGCTGGAATATTTGATATATGTATATGTATGTCTATATAAATTGCACAAAGGGACGATACTTTAATTCACAGCCAATGTGTAGTCAATACTAAATATTTAATATGGCTCGAGTAACTCGCTGCCTCGAGGGCTGCTCAATTGCAAGTTAAACAACTCAATTTACCCTCGGGGCAGACGGCAAACAAATCGCAGCAATTGCACGACAACCTAACTATGTGTGTGTGTGTGTGTGTGTGTTGGCTACAGCTAAGGCAGCACACATACATGCATGCATGCGTATACGCTGCCAGATAGACAGGCAATCAGTGCGTTTTCCTGTGCATTGTCACTGGCACAAAATAAAAGAGAGGAAAGAGAGTAAAAGAAGCAGAGCGAGAGAGAGAAAAAAACAATTTAATTAAAAATTTATGAGCGTGTCGTTGTTGTTGTTCCGTCTTGTTGCCATTGTCGTTGTTTTCGTTGTTGTTGCCATAGGGCTGGCAAACAGATAAGCAAAGCAACAAACTGTTGCTGCACCCTCTCCCTCCCACACACACACACACACACACACTGTCATTGACATAAAGCGACGAGCACTCTGACGCCCCCTGGCGACTGCTGCGCGCACACATGCCTACCGGAAATGGCCCGTTGCCATTGTTGTTCCCCTTTCATTGTTCAGCTGTGGAAATGCTGCCCTCCCATAGAGAAAGCCCCTCAGCGCGTTATTGTTATGTTGGCTTTGGCTCATTTGTTTTGAGTTTTTGCTGGCTTTGCTTAGACTTTTGCCAGCTAATTGCCAATGAGCTCTTTCGCCTGCCATCTCTTACTGCCTAGAGAGAGAGAGCGTGAGAGAAGCAGGCTTAATTATCAAAGTTTTTGAAACAAACGCCGCAAAAAGTTTCCTCACAGCGACATAATTGAAATGTTTTGCTTCTTTGCTTGCTGCGTTTGTGGGTGTGTGTTTTGCAGTTTGTTGTTGCGCCTACAAAGTTTTTCATATATTTCAATTAATTTGCAATTTTTGGTCATAATTTCATACATTCAATTTGCTGAAACCGACGCCACAGAGTGTTGTGAACCAAAAGTTTTCTTTTTTTTTTTTACATCTTCCGGCAGTTGATACCCTGTAACCATAAAAGGAGCAAGTAAAAACACGAACCGTAAACTTTTACGAATGTAAGTAAAAGTGAGCTCAGCAAAGTGCTTTCGCCTTCGTGATTTGTCTTTCACGTTAAGTCTGAGTAACTTTTAACAAGATTATTGCAGAAGTTGGGCATGAAAATACTTTATTGTTGGCTTAGCCAATTGTCAATTACTTTTCCTCTTTCATATTGCCACTTAAGCTCCCTTTCAAACAGGCTCTACTTAATATGCCCATTTCAATACAGGATATCAGCTAGTCGCGCGCCTATTGTACTTTCATCTGCTTTGTAATCTGCATGCTAATTATACACCTAAGTAATTACTGAACCTCTTCCCTATTTGCCGCTTTTCTTCTTCTTCTGCTTGCTGCGTAATTTATGAAGCTGCTTATCTATTTAGGAGCAACGCTTCAAGTGTTGGCTATTTATAAGCATGAAAGCTTCTTAGCCCAGGCCTTTGTTTAACTCGGAACAAAGGGATATGTTGAGCTAGGCATGTGCGTGACATTGAATAACCGAAAGACAGTTGGCCAACTCAGCGAATTCGGTTTATGGTGCATCCGCTGCGCACAATGTGTGCCCTCAGCACAATGAAATCACAACAACGTAAACTGCCTTAAAAGTGGTTTCAAGGAAGGGCACATAAATTATTTGCATAGGCTATAAAATGAGGCTTGGATCAATTTCTAAAATAATGTTATACACATTTATAAAAGATAAGATAAGACATAAGAACGAAAGATAAGATAAAAAATTTATAAAAGTTTACTTTAAAAGAATATAAAAATTAAAAAATGTTTACTTTAAATATATTATGTTTAAATATTATAAAAAATATTATAAGATTAGAGACGAATGTATAAGTTGAAGAATATTATACAAATTAATTAATTTAATTACAAATTAAAAAAAATAAATCCTGTTTACTTAAAAAATATACACATATAAATTAGAGATTAGTTTCAAAATAAATTTCATTAAACATATAAAAATTCATACTTTTAAAAATGTTAAGAATATTTTAATGAATTATATTATATTATATTAAATTAAATTTCATTCAACATATGCAAATTTATAACTTTAGAAATGTTAAAAATATTTTAAATATTATTTTTTTATTTTAAATTACTATAAATCATACTTGCTTTAAAAATATAAAAACTAATAATAGATTTCTTTTCAAAAATTTGTAAAAATGAGCTAAAAATATTAAATTGAATTATATTAAATTATATTATATTATCATTAAACATATTATGAAAACTAATAACTATATATAATATAAAAATAAATTAAAGTTTACTTAAAAAATATTATAAATTTTTAAATTTATAAACATATGAATACTAAAAACTAAAAATAATATAAAAATATATTAAAGTTTACTTAAAAAATATTATAAATTTATATAAGTTAACATAAATTTTCGTTCTCTTTAAATCCTAATTTCTTGTCGTCTGCCAACTCAATAAGAAACAAAAATTCAATCGGACGTGCTTCGCACTTTTCAACTTGACTGAAGAGGCAAAGTTGTTTTTGCGTGAGCAAAAGTTTCGTGGGCGGCAAAATGTTTGGAAATTTGTTGATTGCAACTTTTTGTTCTCATGCGATTCACTTTCAGTTTGTCGTCAAACGTCTCAGTGATATTACTATTTAAATTGTGATTTCTGATTTGTCAATTGCGGAAATTCGTTTCAATGACTGCAACTGGTGGTGGCTGTGTTAGATTTGAATAAGCGGGAAATGAGTGAAATTTGATATCATCTAGTCAAGGCTGTGGCAACTCAAGCAGAACAACTTTCTGGCCAATTTAGTGAAATTCAAGCAAATGCTATTTGCATATTGTCGGAGGCACTTTTTCGATTTATGGTAAACAACATAAGAGATTTCTTGCACACTTTATGCAAAGACTGTCGGACGTATATACATACATACATACATACATATTTCTTGACAATACAATACCGCAAATCCGTTTCCTTTTCTCATATGGCTATCGTACGATAAGTAGCGCCCACAGCAGCTGCCTGGCCTTTGTTGCCGCCCACAAGTTGATCTTAGCCTTGCTTACAATATGATGCGAGCTCTTTTCGCTTTATTTGTTGCACGCGTTTCGCAGTTGCCCACGCACAAAAGCAACAACAACAACAAAGTGCGATTACTTCATATGCCAGAGTGTGTGCGTGTGCGTGTGTGTGTGTGTGTGTGTGTGGCATACGTTTTGGTGTCTGGCGCCAAATATGTATAAGAAGGAGTGTGTTTCCCATGGCTGAATGTGTCTGTTGTTGGCTTATGAAACGGGTAGCTCAAGGGGTCTTAAAAGCTTTTTCAATTGTTGAATATTTTACAATTTTTTTATTAGCTTTGTGCTGGCGATTACCGCAATTTTATCCCTTTAACATTTCAAGTGATGCCTGCTGGCAACACACGCTCGTTGTTGTTGTATTGCTGTCAGTGTTAGTGTAACATTTCTTTTTTATGTTTATTTCTCATTAACAACAAGCGAGCTGCGCATTTTGTTGGCCCCGTTTTAATGGCCCACGGACCGTTGATTTTAACGTCTCGTGCCAGTTGTCGTTGCCGTTGCCGTTGCCGTTGCCGTGCCATCGCTGTCGTCGTCGTTGCTGTTATAGTTGTTGCTATAGTTGATTTTTTTTCACAAATTAGTCGCACGAACATTTTGTGCTGTGGCGGCACTAAATGGTAGAAAAAAAAAGTCGACCGCGACAGCCCGGCAAGCGCAGCGCAGCGGCGACGGCAAATTGTTTGCAACATGCAAAGTGAAGGCTCGCAAATAGGCCGACATAGTCGTTGCCCGAAAAGAGCGAGGCACTCAAACCCTAGGCGATGGCAACGGCAACGACAACGACACTGACACCGAACCATCGCATCAGGCTCCAGTTCTTGCGGCTAAGCAAACATGCTGGCACACACACACACACACACACACAGCAGGGGCAGTCAGACACAGTTGCTTATCTGCTGCTCAGGCAGCGTTGTCCTTTCTGTCCTGACAATACAAACACAAACAGAGAGAGAGAGCGAGGAGAGAGAGGGAGAGAGTGTGGAGAAGAGTAAGCGAGTATCTGCACCTGATTTTACCACTGCCTTTGCTACTGTTTCAGCCAGTCTTTTTTATATATACTTTTCTGTAGCATACTTACGTGCGCACGAAATGAATATGGATTTGCTTTTAATTACTGACTGAACACAAAAATAACAAAAATGAAAATATTTTTCCTTTGCTTGGAATTTTAGCCCAAAAATTCGCTTGCAGCTATTTTCGGAAGCATATTTTATGCACAAATACCTTGCTGCGTGCTAATTTGAGCAAAAAAAAGAAAGGATTACATAGACCAAATACCAAATGCAATTAATTCACAATGATAAATCATAGTTATTTGGCATTATTGCTGACAGCGCATGCATTAAACTATGATTTATTCATGATATTTTGTTTCTTGTTGATTTGAGCCTAACAATAATAATTTATTTATGAAATTGTCTGCCTTTTTTTTTAGTATGTTGGCTTGCTGATTTAAAGCATATTTTGTTTACTTTTCAACGCATTTTTAAAAGCATTTCAGCGTAGCTGTCTGTCATGTTGCTCCTGCCACATGTCTTCAATTAGTGTGTTTGTGTGTGCGTATGTGTCTGATCCCACTGGAGGCCCCTTTTTTTTTATCGCGTCGTAAGGATATTGCCCGTCATTGCTGTCGAATCAGGTCAAGTAAGGCCCAACCCAAATGCCTGGGCAGGGCTCACACTCAGCTCGCTTTAACGAAAAATCTTTCACACACACACACACAGAGAGGGCTTTATGTAAAAAATGCGCCTAAAAGGTATGCAGCACTTACCAACCTACCACACACACACACACAGTCGCATACTTTCAAGCAAAGATAAAAGCGCTACCCGCTGGCGTTGCAAATTCTCTCCAGCCTCCTCTGCGTCTCCTGCTTCTCCTGCTGCTGCTGCTGCAGCGTGTGTAACTGTTTAAATATGTATTGGCCTGCATATTTAATATGCTACATGTGCTTTTCACACACATACACACACACACGCTTTTAATTTGGCTGCCTGTTAATGATCATTGGTTTATCAAAGTAGGCGTGTCCATCACGTTTTCATCCTTACTCCTCACTTACTCTAATTACGCGCTGTCATTGTCAGTGACAGTGTGCGGGGTCAGCATACTTACCCATTTAATATGCTACATGCCTTAATCCTTTGTCTCTGCATACATTATTCAAGCGGCAGCGTTAAAAAACGCGCGCGTTTTTGTTAAGATGCACACACAAAAAACGCGCGCGCGCGCGCGCTTACCTGAAGAACTGCTAAGCGCGTGAGATGTGTACGTGTGTGTGTGTGTGTGTGTCTGCCGTTTGACAAATTACACGTGTGTGTCTCTCTTGTTATTACAATTGTTGTTGTTGTTCACACATTTTGTAGCACACTTCGGGGATGCTGATAAATTGCTCTTTTGCTGAGCATTTTGTATATAAGATGATGTGATTTTTCTTGCATTAGATGAATATTTAATATTTCAATTTCATTACGTGACAGCGACAAAGAGACAGATGCAGAGAGAGAGAGAGAGAGAGCGCGAGACAGGCAGCGAAAGAGGATGAGAACCCGGAAAAGATAGCGAAATAGGTGAGTTAGAGACGAGCTAAAACTTGGTAAGGGAGACAGACAGAGAGAGAGAGAGAGAGAGAGAGGGAGAGTAAGTCTCGCATGTCCATTTAATTGTTGCCCCTCAACGCTCTCATTATCAGCTTGGCTAACACAACACAAACACATGTGAATAGGCAACCGTTGTTGCCCATGTCCGTGTCCCTCTTCGCGTCCGCGTCCGTGTCTCGAGTGCGTCATTAGGCGTTTGTTAATAGCTTTTCAGTGTCGCCATTTGCCAGCAAAGGCAGCAACAGCAGCAGCTCACATGCCTGAAAGTATGCAGTGCAGCGCGCGTGTAAACTCATTTAATATGCTTTATGACGTCATTCATTCGCTCTACTGGCCTGCATGGGCTGCCTTAACAATTCCCCAACTCGCCCCAGCTCGACGCAGCCCGACCCAGCCCAGCCCAGTGGCACATGCGACAATTCTTCTGTTTCCCTGTGTTATTTTTTTATATTTTTTTTCTTGTTTTTTTGGGCGGCTCTTCTGTTGTTGCCTTTTTTTTTGCCACCATTGTTGCTGCTGCTGTTGGACACGCCTCTTTTGTTTACTTTTGCCTTCATTGTGGCGCAAGCGTTGGCCATTTCAAATGCACATAGCCTTGGCTCACGAGCACAGAATATCCCCGGGCAATACGCTTAAAACGCGTACGAGCCTAGACATGAAATATATCACGCGAATATATTCTATATACAATGCGATAACTAGCTAGAGCTTGCAGCTAATATGGTAAGGTAAGCTAACTAAATGTCCTTCATTGTTAGGCTAACAAACTAGATCTAATAGTCATTTGAATTAAACAAAAATAAATTTAAAATTATAAATTTTAAGGAAAGTGAGAAGCGCATAAGATGAAAATAAAATTTGTATATTTATATATTTTTTATAAATATATATTTGACTAGATTCTCTATGCTGTAATATCTTTCTTGATTCTTGTTCACAGGTTTAGTAATAAATTTGTGCAATGCGAAAGAATTCTTAAAAAATAAAACTTGCAGTGGCTAATAAAGGAAAAGAAAGAGTTTGCTAAAATCAGAATTATTTAAAGTTACATTAATTTAATTTTTTTATTTAAATTAAAACAATTCAAAAAATTCTCTAAACAATTGTTATATTTATAAAATTCTTTCGAATTATATTTTATATTATTGTGTTAATTAACTTTAAATAGTTCTGATTGTATCAAATTCCTTCTAGTTCCTCATTCCTTTCAGTTTGTTTTATCCGCTCTAAAAAAAACTTTATTTTTAATTTTTCGTGAATTCTTTTGCATTAAATACATTTTATATATACTTAATTCTCTTCTCTTTGCTCTTTCACTTGTTTGTCTTTTGATGTCCTTCCTTGCAGAATTCAATCTGCTTTTAAGCCCATTTAAGCCCTGACCGCAGCTAAAATCTAAAGTAGAGCTGTGCTCAGGTCAGTTAGGCGCTGACCTTGTGCGCCTGCTGACATGCCCAAATATGAGCCTAGACTCAGTCACGATATACGAAATACGTTGGCCGAAATTGTGTTGATGGCCCCGTTGATTATATGTCTCAGCTGGTGACTGTCACTGCCTGCGCTAGTCAACCACTTAGCAATTGGCTAATACGATTTTGGCCAACTTGCGGCAAGTCCTGTGAGGTCTGAGGAAAACAGCCTACTTAGTACTCGGCACGGACGATCTGAAGTCACGTTTTAGCTGCTTGTTTACCCAACCCTTTTGGGAAAAACTCAGCACTTAGCCAAGGCCCTGACGAGCAGCTGACCACAAGCAGGCCTAGTTGCTGCCAAAGCATTTCATTTTGCAATTTCATGTGCCACAAAGAATCAGATTTTTTAAACCCTTAATGCAACTTTTCTTATTAAAAACTTCAAATTTCATTGGATAAACTCAAAGAGAAATGATAATAAATCTAAATCTAAAAGCTTATGAAGAATTATTATTTTTACAGTTTAAATTCCCTTGACTCCAAATGCGAACTTTCTCTGCATCGTCTCGTTCTCCCTCTCTCTTTCTCACAGCTCCTTCTCCGAATTGTTGTTAAAATCTCGCCTTTAGGCGACTTCAACTTAAATTCACTGAACGATCGAATTCTTTAGCTACTTTGCATTTACTTTACTTTGTTTAACTTCACTTTACTTCACGCATCTGAAATTCCAAGAAACTCCATTTTATTTTCACTATTGTTGTTGCTTTGTTTTCTCTGTTTCTTAATTTTCTTGTTGCTGTTGTTATTATTGTTGTTGTAGTATGCTAACTGCCAGTACCGTGTCGTCCCGTCCCGTCCCGTCTCGTTCCGCGACTGACCGTTGCTTAAAGAGCTGACGAAGCGGTAAACGGAAATGGAAACAAGAACTGAAACGAAACGAATACCGTTACTCTGTCTGCATCGGCTCCGTTTTGGTTTTGGACGTCCGTTGGCGTTCAGGCTAAGCAACAAACTGTTGTCGCCAGCTCAAATTCAAGTGCGTGTTCGAGGCTCGTGCAAAGCTTCGTCGCTGGCGAGGAGCTCGTGTTTGTGTTTGTTGTGCTTTCACACACACACACACACACACACACACACATGCACACACACACATAGCAGTCACACGTGCTAAGCTTGAGCTTTCTTATTGCTTGCCACGTAGCACGTGAGGCCGAGACAATTCAATTGGTTTTCTCAACAAGTGGAAAGCTTTCAATGCGCCATCAATTAGCAGCACAGGCGCTAATTGAATTTTCATGGCTACCGAAAAGAAGAAAAAAGCTCACCACAAAACGTTTCTACCTCAACCTGTTGACCAGTAGCAGCAGCAGCAGCAGCAGCAGCAGCACATCGTCGCTTTGGTGAGGGCGGGGGCCACAAGACACGAGGTGAATGAAGCTTTTATTGCATGCTGGCTTTTGTCCTTACAGTTTGCAAATAGTTTTCTGCCACATCAAGGACTCTGCCTTGCTCTTGAAACTGGCAACTAGCTAGAGCCAGAGCGGTTGAAATATTTATGCATACATAAGGTCATCGAAGCAATTTGTCCGCTCCGCTCAGCTGGCACTAAAACTACTTATATACATTCACACTGCATGTGTTTGAGTTCTTGTCGGGTAAGTCGGCAAGTACGTGCACACTATAAAGATATATTTATATATGTATATATAAATATATATTCTTTGGCCAGGCTGTATAATTTTATGTTTTAATACTTTGCCAAGGACAAGGTGGCTGGCATAAAACTTTGCAGTTTTCGGCACAAAAAGTCTATAATTGAAATTTAATTGAAGTATAATTGAATGCGGCAAGGCGTCATAAATTTGTGGCAACAGATACTGCAGGAATAGCAAATATGATGGACAACAAATTATAGTTATTTTCCAAACTCATTATGAGTATTTTCAGCTTGACTATTATTTTATCTTGCATTATTTTAAGCCGACAAGCGAGCTTTGCTTATTAGCGCCATCTATCGTGTTTTTGCTGCAGTTACTGCGCACAGCTTTTGTTATAATTCAAAATGGAAATAATTTTTGAGGTTTTTATACACACATTTTAAATTGAAATCGAGGCCAAAATCATTTAAGCACTTGTTTTATATCGGAATAAATTTATGCACTTTTCGATATATGTATCAGTCTTTGTTTACAATTCATCAGCTCTTTGACAAGGCCAAGTTTGTTTGAACTTGTGCGCTGTAAGAGCTCTGCTTAGGCAGTGAGAAATGAATTTCAAATTTATATTGGATTCAAGATGATTCTCTGTGCATTTATTGCCAATACTAGCTGAAATTTTTTATTTATTTAACATACGTATACTTAATGTCGCTTTGTGACGAACAGTAGATTTATATCTGACTGCTAATGAAGTTTGCTAAGGATGAAAGTAACACTCATTAGCAATTCAGTAAAGTTTACAGCCTGGGCTACAACAATGTTTTGCTAAGGTGTTGGTGTGTATATATGTATATCTTGTATTTCAAATAAAATATTTACACTATCGATTTGCGGTTGCGTTGAAGACAAAGCGTCAGACCACAAGACTAACAGCTTATGACAACAAAGCATCCTGGTACGGACTAGTACTTTAGTTTTTTATTTATCTATGGATATAAATGTACATATATATGCACAGAACGCCCGAGAGAGGCGCATGATAAATGCTTGAAGGTGAATCAAGGAGCAATTTCGTATTAAATGCTTTTTGTATCTATTTAATTGCATGTGGCTTTTCGTTTGAATTGAAACATTTTTTGTAGGTGTTCGGCTGAAACATTTTATCACATACTATTTAAATGGAAAACGTAAACTGGTTCCACGATTGACGTACATTTCTTCAAAGTCGAAGCGGAAACCGGGCAAAGTATATCTTTATAATATTTGATTTCATATGCATGTTTATGTATTTCTTTTATATATGTATATATGTAAATCCGATCGCTACTCAACTAAGTTGTTGCTAACTTTATACTCCTCTTTGGCAAATGTCAAGTGTGGCGAATAGAAATATATAAGAAACACAAAGAAATAGAAGAAAAAAAAATTAGAGACTCGAAATAGACAATGACAGCTCAGAAAGGTCTCGAGTCGAGTCTTTTGCGAATGACAAGCAGCAAAAAAAAAAAAAACGCTAAAAAAAAAACACTTTGGCACACTTTAAAGTTGAAGCGACGACGTTGGCAGTTCGTCACGCCTTTAGACGCCTCTCTGTCATTTAGCAACCGCCGTCTATGGACCATTATTGTTTTTAATTTGGCTTTAAACTGATCAAGGTCGCAGCGACAAAAAGCGGATTTAAATTGGAACGACAAGATGCCAGACACGATAGTTGACCGTATGGAAGGAAATGCTTCCATTGGCTACCATTGGCAATAAATACCTGCACTTAACAATTTTATTCGCTTGGGCATTGTTTGTTATTGAAGTACTTATCACAGTGGATTTACCATTCGGCACAACCGGTTTTCACATGATTTTTTCAATTTACTTTTTTTTATAAAAATACCAAACATAAATGCAATAAAAATCAACTTTGAATTCAATATAAATAAGTAAGCTGAATGGCTTGGCTTCTAGAGGCTTTTAGAGCAGATACAATTTGAATCCAAATAAATTAAAAATTATTATTAAGGAATATATATTATTTTTGAAATGATTTAAATAACAAAGAAGTTAAGAGATATTATATACAAATTTTAAGTAAATATTTGTAATTTATTTAAAAAATTCAAACTTAATTTCATTTCAACTGAATCTTAACCTTTGATATTGTCAGCGAGGGTATTCAAATTTCTATAGCTCAAATATAACGGTTAATTATGGTTGTTGTTTATGAACGTATGCATAATGTACGTATACTTATTTTAATGAGGGTACGCCCAGAATTGAGTTTCTGGAATTTGCCAGCGCAGCGCTAAAAAAGCTTAAAACATTCAGCTAAGAATTGAAATCCGCAGCCGCAAGTGGCAGCAGCAGAAGCAGAAGCAGCGAATGACATCCACACAGAAAAATGCAGTCCACAATGGTGATGGTGCTGCAGCTGCTACTCACCACGGCCAGCGTACGACGGGCAGCGCGGCAACCAATACCAAGCCACTGCTGCCATTTTGCATATAAAAGAGTGTCGCGTACGTGCCGCACTTCTCTCTTTCTGGGCGACAGTCAAGTCACGAGCGTATTTCGAACGGCACTTGTGCAACCGAGCAACGAAAGTCGTCGAAAAAGCTCACAGCCAGACTCTGGGTGTGTGTGTGTGTGTATGAGTGCGTGTGTGTGTTTGCTTGTGGTTGTGGAACGTATTGCTGCCCCTGCAGCCAGTTAACAGGTCCGTGTTGAATAAAAGCTTGCTCACGAACTTTCCAAAACTCACCACGGCGCCAACGACTACAGATCGACGGCCAGAGAGTTGCCGACGTCGCCGCGTGTAATAAAAGAAGCAAATTTGAGTTGGTTTTTGGGCTTTGGCGTCGACTTCGAGAAATTGTGCGCGACAACGTAGCAAACAGTGTAAATGGAGCTTTGATAGCGAACGGAAGGACAAAACTCTGCTGCCGCTGCTCAAAGCCGATCTCGACTCGAGTGTTTCTCTAACATACTTATTGTGTTTGAATAAATCAGAAAGAAAAGAAAATATAAGAAATATAAATAAAAAAAAAAACTGTGCGCGTGCTAACCATCTCTAGAGGGTATACAAAATGGCAAAACTTTTTGTTGTTTTTGCCGTTTTGGCTTTGGCGGCCATTGGCTCAGGTAAGCATAAGCATTAAACAACAATATTTTCAAATAGTCTTAAGCTACTTTAAGTACATATATTAAAAAAATATATAAATACTGGGTTTAATGTGGGCTTTAACTTTAATTGCTCTGTCTGGCGATTTGCATTTGCTCGGCGGAAGTTGTCACCCAATTAAATAAAATTAAAAATAAATAAAAAATACTGGCCTTCAAAACATAAGAAAAAACATTATTGAAAGCTGACTTTAGCCTGTTTGTAACCTTGATTATGCAAAAAGGACGCGTAACCAACTGATTGCCCACCACAACAACAATCACTTGCTGCACTGGCAAAACAACTTTCATTTCTGTAGGGTTCCACAACGGATCCTGAGATTCAACTTGAGTCCACTCAGCTTAACCTAAAAATGTTACTTGAAATCAAAGTCGGATTGAATACGATTCGAGTCGAGTCGAATTGGTCTTTTAACATTTGTGGAATGCATTTGTTGACTCTTGACAGGCAATCGATCAATATGTGTGAATTGAAGTACATGCATTATAGTATGCTGTATGCTGTATAATTTGCCCTGCGGTGCCATGGCCGAGTCTCAATTAACCGTTAACTGACGTTAACAGTTATGCAAATATGGCAACTGTTTCTCTCTTTCACTGTTGCCAACTGTGACTGCAAAATGTCAAAGTTATAGCCAAGCGCAACAAGTATTTCATTATTTTCTGCTGTTGTTATTTTTGGATTGCGCGTTCTTTTGCATTGGTATTGGTGACATCGTATTTCATAATGGCAAACGTGTTTCTATTTGGCCAACCCCAAGAGGCCCAACCAGCTAGACGACATGCCGTTAGCCCCAGTCTGCATCAACATATGTCTATGTCTATATATTCATGTCGGTATTCAATTTTGTTTTTATTTTTGTTGTATTTTCTATATGTATATATAGCTATATATACATATAGCAGGAAGTGCCAGAGCCAAACGTCGCGAAACCAACCCACATTTGCAATACCAAAATCCATGGCAATATCAAAATCACAAAAATTCTTCCGGTTTTGCAATAACACTTATCTAAAGCAAATAACAAAATATAAATTAAATATATTACATTTTTTTAAAATATATTTGAATGAAGTTTTTTTTTTCTATTTTTAAATTATTAGCTGTTGATATGAAGTTGATAATTAATATACAAATCTTCAATATATTTATAAATGATTTTTCTTTTAATATGGAATAATATTTTAAATATATTTACAAGGCAAAGTAATTACGTGTGTATTTTAATAAATGTATTTAAAAGTTTTTTTCTATTAAATAATTTTTAATTTAGACAATTTTTTATTTTATGAAATTCTAATTTATCATAATATAAAATTTTTGCTGTTTATTTTTTATTTTTTTTTTTTTTATAACATTTCTCAAATTACATTTTCTTTCATTTCTCTTACAGCCAGTGCCGCAGAGGTGCGCGTTAAGCGTCAGGCCACCACCGAGGAGAGCAAGAAGGAGGAATCCTTTGAAAAGGAGCTGTGCAAGGACAAAGATGCCGGCGAATGGTTTCGTCTAGTAGCTGGCGAGGGCGACAATTGTCGCGATGTCATTCAGTGCACGTCATCGGTAGGCATCACTCAGCTGTTCTCTTTCATTTCATGCAATACAATAACTAAGTTTTGTGGCTTTCCATTGTGCTCCCTTTGTATTGCAGGGTCTGCAAGCTATTCGCTGTCCCGCTGGCCTGTACTTCGATATTGAGAAGCAGACTTGCGACTGGAAGGAGTCGGTAAAGAACTGCAAGGGCAAGAACAAGGAGCGTCGTGTGAAGCCTTTGCTGCACACAGACGAGCCACTCTGCCAGGACGGCTTCCTGGCCTGCGGCGATGGCAACTGCATTGAGCGAGGTCTTTTCTGCAATGGCGAGAAGGATTGCTCCGATGGTTCCGATGAGAACACTTGCGGTAAGTTTACACATATCACATTCACTTAATGGAAGGGCATTGGGCAAGCAGATATATTATCTTTAATTACCTGAGCTGAATACCAAGAAAAACTGCAATTAATTGCATCATAAATTATAAATAATTCCCTTTTATTTTATGCGAATGCCAATGAGAGTGAAAGGCTTTGCAGATAACTCATACTCAACTCTTTTACAACTCTTGAGTTTATAAATGCTAAGTGTTTTCAATGAGGCCGGTGCCACATGCAGATTGACTGCTAAATGATTCAGCAAGAGTCAGGCAATGAGCTTACATAGGATTGGCTACAAATCCGATATTACCCCATCATTAGAAAAAGAAAAAAATAAAATAAATAGATAAACAACAACATTTCTAGTGGCTTACATTTGTATGCCGTGTCAATTTCTTTGAGCTGTTCGCTGGCTTTAAGCCTGCCCCAGTCAGACGGAGTCGCACCTTAAAACCGGTCGACGGCATTTAACATTACTTTTGGAGTTGCTCGGTCTTTGGAACAACTCTCAAAATCTTTGAATATAAAGAGAAACAGCAACAACAGCAACAACAAATACAAAAGCTATGCAACACACAAGTGTCTGACAGGTGAGGGATGGGGGCCGGCTGCCGCCTACGTGCTATGCAGGTGTTGCAGCAAGCTTAGACCGGTTTTGTAAGGCCCTTCAGAGCCCATAGAAATCATGCTGGATTTGTTGTGTACAACTTTTTTCCTATATACATACATATATAATTATTTAATTTGGGTGCAAATGTCAAGTGTGAAATGGTAGCGAAAATGCCAAAAGCAGCCAATCACGAGTTGATCTCAAACCGAAAGAGTAACTCGGGTTGGGCCTTGCAATTTGCATCATCTGGTTAGATACACAAAATAAGTAATAATTCATTATATATGTGAGTTGAAGTCGACTGTTGAGCCATGCTTAAGTCACACATATCTCGCATGCAACATCTAAATGTTAAATAAATCAATAATTAATTTTAACCTTGGACTTAAAAGAAATAAAACCAAAGCAAAGCGTTCGCAGCCCCCCCTCTGAGTTAGCTCTTGGCATGGGTGTGGAGGGACGGGGGGGCTAGCTACCGAAAGGCGTTTCGCAGCCCCGTTCGATTCATGTGTAAATTAGCCTTACATAATCAGCTTAAAACGCTGTATTTTTAGCAATTGCAAAAAGCCGACTAACCAACAAAAAAAAAAAAAAAAACATATATATAAAATAAATAATAGCAACAAAAGAGCCAGCAAGCTTGTTATTTATTTATTATTATTTTGTATGTCTTTTTTTTTATAATGGCAGCCAGCGTAAAAACCGCAACTAATTTGAAATAACAACAATGTTGGCGTCTTTCTTTTGTGGCTTTCGGCTTCACTTTTTTCTTCTTCTTGCTTTGATTTTATTTTCATTTCGCTTTGGCTGCGTTTACATTAATAATTTGCAAAACACGCCGCGAGCATTTCTCAAGAGGCGCCCGCATATAAATGCGCATTAATGAGCAAATCAAATGCCAAACAATAGTCGAGAAATAAATTAATGGCCATTGCCAGTCAGTTCTAAGCCCTCCTGCTCGAACTCCGCCAGCTGCCATAGATCGTACAGTATAGATCATAGATCGCACATCGTTGATCGTGTCTTGGTCTTGGCTAATGCGATTCAGCCGCTGGCTGTGGCTGTGGCTATGGCGGCAACATTTCAAATGCTCAGCGAGCCAGCAAGTTGTAAACAATTGTATTTAAAATTGAATTTCAAATTGAATAATGCACGCTGAAGGCAATAAGGAAGCCACACTTTCAGCCACACCATGAGCCATACAATGTTAGCCAACTTAAATGGCAGCCATCTCTCAGCTGAGCTCAGCTCACCTGGGCTGCAATTTAAAAGCCACAAATCATTAATGTGCAGCTAAGCGTCGAAGCGCAGGTAATTAGGTGTATAAAGTGACGATTGTTACGCTTAGATAGAGAGCTCAACAAAAATAAAAAACAAGCTGAGAAATACTTAAAAAATTACAGACAAAAATTATGTGATTTATGATTCAGCTGCAAATTAAGTTGAATATACAAATTAAATAATATTTTTATTAATTATATTAAATTAAATATATTATTTAGGATGCATTGGGGTAGATTGAAGGTTTTATATATATTTTTTAACATATATATTTTTTTTTATTAATTACTTAAAATGCATTTATTTAAAAATATCTTTAGCTTAAGCTTCAAACTGGAAAATTATGTTTGAATATTTTCTTAGAAGAGAATTAAAAAATGTTTAAAAATTCTTTACACATTTTTTTTTTTCAAATTACAAAAAAAATAATTTATTCATTGAGTTAAATACAAATTCTTTATTTAAAAAATAATAATTTCTATAATTTCTCTGCCTTCGCCCAGCAAGCAAAATTGCTTTGTTCAAAGTCCGATAAATTCATTGAGTAATAAACAATAATTGAAATATGCACTTAAATAAGTCACTTACATCTCTCGCTTATATAAGCCAAGTGACTCACAGTTCCATAGAATCCTTCAGTGTTATTATCTCAACTCTTACATAGCTATCGATTTCATAACACTGAGCACTGCTCAGAGATCCGTGATGGCTCACTTGTAATTCCATATGGCACTTTGGTTGACTTATCACGTAATCGCTCTGCAGCTACGGACATCCTCTTGAAGCTAAAAAACATAAAAGCAACAAGAAGTAAGACAATCAATAAGCCAGCTCGCATTTAGCTCACAGTTGGCCAAAAACAAAGTAGATATACACAAATAGCTGGGCGAAGCGAGAGGCGGACAAAGAAATGGCATGCAAACTGAAAGACAAACCCTAAAGTCGTTTAAGTGCCAGGGAATATTCAGAGGCTGAGCTGCACAACCGGTTCGATGCTCGATGACATAACACTTGGCTATAAAGACAGATTATTGGCAACAAGAAATGCCAACAGCTGGCAAGCCAAGTGAAAGAAGGAGACAGCGACAGTATGAGAGAGAGAGAGAAAGAGAGAGAGGTGGAGAGAGACAGGCTGAGTTTGAATGACAGACAAAGTGATAAAAGGTCAAGCGGAGACAAAAGCCGGGTGCGACCTACTTGCAACAATTGACTTGAAAAAAACGTAAAACTAAAAGTGAAAAACAGAAGAGAGAGATAGAGAGAGAGAGAGAGAGAGTGAAAAAATACTTGTATTTTCTTTTTCTTTTCATTATTATTTGATTTGCTTGGCCTTTGCGTGCCTCGCTGGCATTTCACTTTGGCAAGTGCCAAAGCCAAAGCAACATCAACAGCAACTACAACAGTAAACAAATTACGTCAAAGAGTTTCTTTTATTGCAAACTTTCTCAGCTGATTTATGATGATGAGCTACTGGTGCAACTGCTCCAATACTCTCTGATCGATGCTCCGTGCAAGTGCAAGGCTTACAAATGACGCACACATACATACATACGTTCATATATCATTTGCATATGACCGCTAATGAATGGCAAACACGTGGGCGTGTACTGAGGCTGACCGACAGCCAAAGATAGCGGCGCATAGATTAAACACAACAAGCGGCCCTCCGCTCCGGTCCCTGATGAACGTTGACTGCATGCCAAAGCAGCTACCAAGTCGAGCTCTTCGCTTGATTGACGAAGACCCAACTTAAAAAGTAGATTCAAAAAAAAAAAAAAAATGTGAAGAAAAAAAAAACTTGTATACATATATGAGATACTGAAATTGTGCAGACATTTTCCATTCACTTTGCGTTTTGGCGACGGCGGTTTTTCCGACGCCCGGCTGATTTGTGATTGGTTTTCCAGCGCCCGATGCAGTTCATTGAACTGCCTGCCCGCCCATGTACAGTTAGCTAATTGTCTGAAATCATTTTCCATAAAGTTGATTGAACTTTATTGTAACGCCTCACACAGAATACAAATGATTGCCCAACAATATACAAAGGTGGGCGTCGATTGTGTCTTGCTTAAGCATATCAGGTGTAATATTCAATTCATTCAAAGTCTAGAAGCCTCTTTGCATTCTAGGCGTCAAGCTGTTGCTTAGCAGTGAATGTTATTCGTTTTAATAGTTTATGTTAGGTAGCATAAGAATTCTAGGCTTCAAACTGTTGCTTAACAGCGCACTGTTATTCATTTAAATAGCTTATGTTAAGCAGCATTAGCATTCCAGGACTTTAAGCTGTAACAGAACTCTGAACTGTAATTGGTTTTCAAAATTTATGTTGGGCAACTGAGCTTAAGCGTTAACAGCTTTATGTTATAGGTACTCGAATAAATATCAAACAAAATTTGTATTTGTTTCCAAATTCTTTTCTTCTATATTTTAACTCAATATGTTTCTATCAATCTTTACATTCTTTTAATTATTTATTTTTATTTTATTTATTGCATTTACAGACATTGATAACGATCCCAATCGCGCACCACCTTGTGATCCCGCTGTTTGCGTGCTGCCCGATTGCTTCTGCTCAGAGGATGGTACCTCGATTCCCGGCGATTTGCCCGCCAAGGATGTGCCCATGATGATCACGATCACGTTCGACGATGCCATCAACAACAACAACATTGAGCTGTACAAGGAGATGTTCAAGGGCCGCAAAAATCCCAATGGCTGCGACATCAAGGCCACCTATTTTGTCTCTCACAAGTATACCAACTACTCGGCTGTGCAGGAGACTGCGCGCAAGGGTCATGAAATCGCCGTGCACTCGATCACTCACAATGATGAGGAGCGTTTCTGGTCGAATGCCACCGTTGATGACTGGGCCAAGGAAATGGCCGGCATGAGAATCATCATTGAGAAATATGCCAACATTACGGATAATTCGGTTGTGGGTGTGCGTGCACCTTATCTGCGCGTGGGCGGCAACAATCAGTTCACCATGATGGAGGAGCAGGCTTTCCTGTACGACTCGACGATTACGGCGCCTCTTTCAAATCCCCCACTATGGCCTTATACCATGTACTTCCGTATGCCCCATCGTTGCCACGGTAATCTGCAGAGCTGCCCCACCAGATCCCATGCTGTGTGGGAGATGGTCATGAATGAGCTGGATCGTCGTGAGGATCCTGCCAATGATGAATATCTGCCTGGCTGCGCTATGGTCGACTCCTGCTCGAACATTCTGACCGGCGATCAGTTCTACAATTTCCTGAATCACAATTTCGATCGCCATTACGATCAGAATCGTGCTCCACTTGGCCTGTATTTCCATGCTGCCTGGCTGAAGAACAATCCCGAGTTCCTCGATGCTTTCCTCTACTGGATCGATGAGATCCTGGCCAACCATAATGATGTCTACTTTGTGACCATGACACAGGTGATACAGTGGATGCAAAATCCACGTACCGTCAGCGAGGTCAAGAACTTCGAGCCCTGGAGGGAGAAGTGCGTGGTCGAGGGCAAGCCAGCCTGTTGGGTGCCAAATTCATGCAAGCTCACCTCCAAGGAGGTTCCCGGGGAGACTATCAATCTCCAGACCTGCGTCCGCTGCCCCAACAACTACCCATGGTTGAACGATCCCACCGGTGATGGTTTCTTCTAAGTCAGAGTGAGAACGAAAGACAGAGAGAGAGAGTGAAAGAGAGAGCGAGAGCGCGTGAGAGAGAGAGCGAAAGAGTTAGTGCGTTAGCATCCAAGCAGCCCCAATCCAAATTCCTACAGTCACCTAAACAACTCGACTTTTATTATTTCAATATACTCAAGACTTTTTTTTATATATTGTACATTTTATTTTGACTGTGCCGCGTTTTCTCAAAAACGCTAACAAAACGCGCACGGCTAAGTCTGCTGTGTTACGTTATTAAAAGAAAAAGAAGATAATGAAAAAAAAATCAACAACAAACAAAGAGAACAACAAAAATTGATAAAAAACAAGACAACACAACAAATAAGAAAACTTGTGTTTTTTCTATATACTCATTTTTGTAGTTTTACGTTAAATTGTATGTGTATATTTAAAAAACAAAAAATTACCTAATAAAAATTAAAGTAAAACAAAATAAAAACAAAACAAAAAATTACAAAAAAAAAAAATAAAATAAAATAAACAAATTAAAAACGAAACAAATGAAAAGTATATTTCATCATTTTGATTATTGTGATGCTAATCTTGGCTAGGCAGCAGCCATAAAAATGCTATTATTATAATGCACAAGATGAGTTTGGCAAGAGCCTTATCTACCTGGCAACAGACGGCTCTATGGCTATATCTGCATATGGCCAACAAACAACCCAATTTGTGTACGCTACCCACTGACTTACTAACCAGTTTCTCGAATTATCCCAACAACAAGAGCAGCAGCAGCAACAACAAAATTTGAATAACAAAACGCGTTTCTGATTTCGGTTTTCAGTTTCGATTTCAGTTTCATATGTTAATTTTCCTCTTTTTTTTTTTACTTTTGTGTTTGATTAGTATATTTCGAGTGTTTCCTAGACTGGTTTGGGTCCAACCGGTCTAGAATTAGGCATACTTGGCATGTAGTGTATATTTATATGCATAATATGAATATTAAGTTTAAGCTTATTAAAGATACTCTGCTTATTTCATATTAATTTAATTTTGTTTTGCACTTTGGTGCGATTTCAATTTTTATTTATTTTTTGTATTTTTGGCAACTGGTTCTTAATTCATATAGGGAATCTGGGGACAGGCCCCGCCGGCGCTTTGCGCAATCATAACAAATCACAGAGTCGATAATTAATTTCAAGCATTGCGAATTTTGACTCTTGTCATGGAAATACCAAACTTATATGCGTGTCCGCACAAATTTATTGTGGCTTACAAATGTTGCTGAATTGACTTTATGCGGTTATTCATATATATTTAAAATAATATTTATATTTATATATGCTTTTCTGATGCATGTATAAGTTTTATCACCAGCCAAGGTGAGCCACTTGCAGTAACCGCAAAGACAACTCAAAAGATGAGCAATTTTTTGGACTTGCCAATAAAATATATATTGACTATATACTGTAAATGAAATACCTATATCAACAGGTAATATAGGTTTTCAGCTGAAGTATGGCATCATTGTTGCAATTACTTTACGCTGTGATAATCCTTAGATATTCCATCAACGTTTTGTCAACGAAAACGAGTTACCTCAGTTCACGTATGTGAATGTGTGCATGTACGTGTGTGTGCCTGTATATGTGTGTGTTTGTTTGTTTGCAAACTTTTACTCTTGTTAAGGTGAACTAGTTGTAAAGTGGACGATTTGCATAAATCGTGCATGAAAAGCGAGCGCACAGTGGAGCAAAATCAAAGATTTTTACACGCAGCAACAAATTTTTAATTTAACTGAAATGTTCAGTGAAAATATTAACATAAATATTTATAAAATAATATATTATTAAATAATAAATAATATTATAAAAAATAATAAATAACAATATACAAAATACGAAATAATTTAATTTCAACTATTAGGCTTAGTAATAATTTTAAATAAAATAACTAATTTGTTTTATTTTATTTTGTATTTATTTATTTATTGACAGCCGATCAACATGTAATATTATTATTGAAATCAAAAGAAGTATTTAGCAATAATTTAAAAACATTTGATTTATTCAAAATAATGCATATTAAAGATCAAAGAGTAACATTCTTGGCTTAATTCAAATAATTACTGAACTATGGTATCCTTAAGTCTAATATTCCAATAACTCTCCTTACTATTAATACATATAAATGTCACTGAGAAATTCCTCATAATTTGATGAGTTATTGTTTATGCTAAAAACAACAATCAAAGATAAATTAACATTTTATTTGTTAGAGTCACACATAAATCAATCATTTCTAATCAATATTCAATGCATTTGCATTGGCTTTCAATCACTGTGCGTCCGCCTCCGATTGACGTTGGTGCCCTTGTCTTGGCTGTCGCTTGGCGCACAGATTCTCGAATCTGCTTCCTACTTCTGGGACTGAGATTCGAGCTGGTCAACCGGTCATCAAGTCGACATACGTATGTCACATGCCAGGCGTCCAGTTAACTGGATTTTTATTTCACTGGCCAGACACGTTTTGGTTTCTTTCTTTCTTTTTTTTTTTTTTTTTGATCAAGAAACGGAATCCGGAGTGTGTGTTAAAGTGCCAATTTAAATGTTATGCATTTCAAAAATTCGTAAAATATAATAATACACAAATCGGAAATTAGAGTTGACAATTTATATATGAGAGGCGATACAGAAAGTTCAACGATTGCATAAAAATGAGCGAGAGCACTTTGCAGATCAAAGCAGCTGCACAAATGGTCAGCGAATGGAAATTGAAAAATAAATATTTAAATACAGCTCGCATCTGAAAACATATTAAAGCATCGACAACAGAAAGCGCTCGCTGATCGCCTATAGGGCCTTCGCTGCTCTCCACTTGCCATAAATTAAACCAAGTCTCAGACTTTGCTTACGGGGAGAGCAGCAGTGTGAAAGGGAGATGAACTTATGCAACTCATATGTGTGTGTGTGTGTCTGTGTATTTTTATGGTTATGCATTTCTTTTCGAGTCCACAGTTTACTGTTTACAGTTTACAGCTCACAGCTTACTGTTTACTGTTTAGTGTTTACAGGCTCATCTTCAATCTTCACCTGGTCGAACATTTCCTTCATTAACAATTCCGTTTTTGTACAGTTTTCTTGCTTCCAAATTTCTCTTTTGCTCATTTTCTCTTGATCAGCTTGATGATCTTTCGCCTGGTAAACGCTTAACTTTCGATGAGATTTGACGTAATTTGTACTCTTTTATTAATTTCATAATAATTTGCCTTCAATGCAATTTGGTAAAATTCAAAAATTTAATTAAAATTATCTGCGATTTTTGCTAATATTTCAATTTACAAATCAATTTACAAATTAATTTGCTCAAACACAAATCACAACAAGAAATACAGAAATACAAAATCGAGGGCAATCTCGTCTATACAAAATAGTAATTATGTAAATCCGTTAAAAAAAAGGTTTTCACTCATCGAAAAAAATTAATTTCAGTGCCGAACGAACGCTGGAGGTGCCATCATCAACATTTTCACTCTAATTGAAAAACCAGTTTAACAGTTGATTAAAAAAAAAAAAAAAAAGAGTAATAATAATAATCAGCGTGCTCGAATATGCGGGCGATTATATCACCAAAGTTTAAAAACCGTTGCCAGCTAAAATTGATTGTAACTATCAAAAGCAAAAATAAAAGAAGCAGAAAAAGAAAAAAAAAACTGCAATCAACATTTGCCAAAGAAGGTAAACCAGTTTTTATTTTCGTGTCATCTTCCACTCACACACAAACACACACATACATTAATATATATATTATACTTATATCTAGATTGAATCACAGCTGTCGCACCCTTCACTGATGGCCAGCGCAAATCGAACGTTAATTGACAATGGCAATTAAAACACAATTGAAATGTATAGCAATTTCAGGAATTATCCAGCAACAAATCACGCATACGCCATGCTGGCCGGCTTGCATTTTTTTTTTTATAATTCTACCATGTTCTGGTACAAGACAAGCTTGTTTTGAAGTTCAGGAAATAGCTATGCAGCAAGGTACATTTATATAGATATATATATATATATGTCTATATTATACATAAAGCCATTCATTTCTAGATCAAGCCAGAGGCAATTACAGCTTGTTCTAGAACAGAAAGCTGTTCAGGAAAAATTACTAGTTGCGTAAAGAATAATAACATAAATTAAAAATAATATATATATTCAGTATTTTTTTTTTTCTTTATCAGGCATTATAATTCAATTTATTTGATTTGAAAAATGTGTTGTCAATCGATCAATGCGCTGTTCGTCAGTTTTAAATTCCTTCTTATTTTAGGATTTGCAAGTCAAATTCATGAAATTAAATATTTGCTGAATGCCAAAAGAATCCAGTATGCAGATATTTTTTTTATACTTTACTTAAGAAATACGTAAACAAAAGATATAAATATTTGCTACAAATATTTACTTTTGACAGAGAATTCATGTGCTTTTGTTGAGATCATGCAAATTAAATGGACTAAAAATTATTATTATTTTTTTTTAGTATAATCACACAATAAATTCGAGCAAGAAATAAAAAATTGTTTAAAAATAAATTCAATGACTTAAAAGGCTTAACAAACAAGAATCCAATCAAACAAGAGCAAAAAGAATTGAATTCGAATTTTGTATTTGTGAAATTAAAAATAGAATATCTTAAACTTAATAAATTATCTTTAATGATTATTATTAATTTATTTAAATAACTACATTTTTAGTTTATTCATTTTGAATATAGAAAATAATTCGAGAATTGTTAGAATTAGGCTAAAATAATTTTTATTAATAATTTATAATTATTTTAGCTTAATTCCAATAATACTTTTACAATTTTATATAAAATTTAAAATAATAATAAAAATTTTTAAAATTTTAAATATATTAATTATGTTAATTTTAAATTTTAAAAATATTAAATTTGTAATTCACTAAAATTATAATATCTAAAAAATCAATTTACAATAAAAAACAATTTTGTTTGTAGTTCAATGATAATAATCATGAACTTATTTATTTAAATATAAATAAAATAATAAAATACAGCTCGTCTGCAACAATTTCATATCCGTAAACATGCTCCGTTTAGTTTTCTTTTTCATTTAATATTTTTATTATTTTTTGCACATGAACAAACAGTTGGCGGGACTGAGCACATCGGCGCGTATCAGCGTCATCTCGGGCGAGCTCTTAACTTATTGAATAACAGGCTGGTTGCAGCCAGCACACTTGGCCCTTTTGCATGTCCGCCTGTCCGCCTGCATATCTTTACATAACCAGACGGGACTGCAAAAGTGAACAAGCGCATAATCAATTTGCCATTAATTAAAAATTTCGTGATCTTCAGCGTAAAAGAAAAAAATAAAATAAAAAGCAAATAAATAAATGAAAACAAACACGAAAAAATAAAACTATTTAAAGGTAAGTCAAAGGCGCGTGAGTCAGCGACAGTTAAACTGTCTCCATTTTGGTGCTCGAAGTTACTGGACGGACGGAGGAGTCAACAGGCGGTTTATTAACCTTTTTTTTTATTTGTCTTTATTTTTGTTCGCCTGCTGTCTTAGCCACGTTAACAAGAATTTAATGTGCTGTTTGTGCGCCGCATGCGCAATTCATGGGCTAAGCGGCTCAAGCGCGCCGTTAACATGCAGATGGTGTGACAATGTCTTACCACTTGCCATGCCACACGAGTGTGGGTGAAAATAAAAAGTAACTCAGCCAAGCGGCATCAACGAAACGCACGTTCAGCGGCTCAGCGGCCATTAAGAACACAGCTGGCGACTCCCAGTTGCTCTGTTGCTAGATAAAGCTTAAATCAAGATTGTTCCATTGACATTTAATAGGAATACAAGAAATCTATAAAATTTATTAAGTTCAAGTTAGTTTAGATAAACGCATATCTGACTTTTTTAATTGCATACCTGGCTGGCATGCCAATATACTCTATTTCACTTGCGCTTACAGTGTATGCAAAACAGTTACGAAATCGAGATTTCGAGTTGTGCGCGACGTTTCTTAGAATCATAAGATGACAGCGCAGCTAAAGGCACAATTTCAGGGTCAGTCTATGATGGATGTGATTGTTGTGATTGATTTGATTTATGCAGCTGAGTTGGCAGCCCAACACGCAAAGGTGTAAACGGAACGCTATGAGAGGTGCAGCAGCAGCAGCAGCAGACACTGGCACCCACATATGCCATACCAAAAGCAGCTCACACCTGCGCCCAAGCTAATTAACCTTTCTTCAAATACGAACACACACACATACATACACAGACGCGCAGACAGCGGCAGCGCTTAAGCTGCCTTGGCATTTGGAAATGGAATCCACAAACTGTTCGGTTTCTTACCCCTTCGAAAGCTTCGCTTGTGGCTGCGCCGGCGCCGTTGTCGTCGTCGTCGCCGTCGGTTCGAAACTCACCACACCGCCTAAAATGGCGACACACACCACAGCTTAATAAATAGAACTCGTTGCGCGTGGACAACACCTAGTGTAAGCGTGGCTGTGTATTGGAAGAGTGCCCTCTGTTCACTCGACAACCTCAGGCCAACATCGAATCAATATTTGCTGAGCACTAAAAGTAATACCAAGTTTCTCCAATACATACCTCATCATATCACAAACCTCACCCTACATAATTATACAAGTGCCCATTCGAAGTGTGTGTGTTTTTTTTCATCGCTAATTTATGGTTTTCTGTTCGATTTCTTCGATTTGCAGCCAGCGCTGGTCTTCGAATATGGCGCGTTGGTGGCCATTTGTGAGCCTTTTGCTCGTCTGTTATGCAGTTGGTAAGTAGCAAAGATCTCTCTTTATTTATCATACATAACTACGTATATACTTAAGTTAGAGTTCGCCACGTCGGCATGCCCGCCCACTTGACCTTTAACAGTTGAATGAGCAGCAAAAAAATGGTAATTTTTTAAATTCGCAACTAAGACGACAAACAAAAGAAATATTCGCCAACCTCGGTCGTTGGCCAAGGCAAATAAACTTGAAAAGAAAAAAAATAGACAGACAGACAGACAAAGTGTTAACCATTAAGCAGATGCAATGGCCAGCTGCTGAGGATTGTGAATCAGTTGTTATAGAGAGCTAGTGTAATTTCCTGAGTGCACAATATGAAAACCAGAAATAAAACACAAAAATGTTAAAGCAAAGAAACTGTGGCAAGAGACCAAGAGCTGAAGCTGCTGTAGCCGGAGCTGGCCATAAAAAAAATTAGCATAGGCAACTTTTGATACGATCGCGTTTGGTTTCGTTTTTGTTATTTTTGGAGGCGACAACTCCACAATGTTGTTTATGCAATACCTTTTTTTAAGCTGAACTGCAAACGTGTTTTCGCCTGCTGCCACAAAAGCAGCAGTGGCAGCAGCGGCAGCAAAAGCCATTAGCCAATACATAAACCAGTTTTACGACAGCAACAGCAGTAGCTACACCTTACGATGTAAACAACAGGCTCCATTAGTGGACGTCACTCACTTACACTCGCGGCTATCACCATTTCGCTTGCCCTTTCGTTTGCGCTGTGTGAAATAAATCTAAACAAGTTGCAGGCCGAAACAAAAACGAGAGTTGTTTGACTTTTAGATGCCGTTTAGACTAAACCGGTTCGCAGTCTTTTTTGCTGTTAGCCGGAGACTCGAAAAAAAAAAAAATACAAGTGCGAACTCGCCATAAATGCTGAAAGCTGTCGATTAGCTGTAATTATGCGCATAATTAAACAATGACAAGATAACAGCTGCCAAATGAATAAAACCAAACCAACATAAATTCATTTACAAAGAAATCTTAAGCACAATTCAACACAAAATTAACATAATCAAATCAGGTAAACTAGAAATGCTGAGATTATATAGTACTTTAGTTTATTTGCAAATTAATCAGATTATATACAGTTTTCATTTAAAAAATAATTTGCATAAACAAAATTTTAAATAAAATAAAATAAAATTTAAATAAAATAATATTTAAAAATAAATTAAATTTTGTTAATTAAAAATTTAAATTAATCAAATAAAGAATTAAATCATATTCTAAATAAATAATTTAAAAAAAATTATATTGTATTTACTTAAAAAAAAAATTTTAATGCTATTATTTAATCAAATTCCACATTAAAAAAAAAAAAAACAAACAAATAGAAAAAAAAAATAAAAATAAAAAGTTAGATCTAATTCTAAATAAAAATTATGCAATTATTTTTAAAATTCAAATAAAAATATTTAATTAAATTTTGAAAATAAATTTATTTAAAAAGTTGTAAATAATTCAATTAAAAAATTAAATTAATAAATCATATTATAAATTAAAAAAAAAATTATGAAATAAATAAATAAAATAAAAAATATATTTTGACATTTTAATATATTTTAAAATTAATTAATTATTTTAACATACAATTAAAATAAAGTATTTTTAAACATTTCTTTACTACACATTAAATTCATCATTTAGTAATATATATTTTATTTTTTATCCTTTCTACTTTCAGCACAAGACGATAATATAGATGTTGAGGCAGAATGTGCCGATCGTCCTGCTGATGAATACTTCCGTCTCTCCACAGATGGCGATTGCCGTGAAGTGTACAGGTAAGCACTATAGCTAAGATACTCAGAATGAAACATGTTGTTAAACAGTCTTTCACGTTAAATGATACTTTGTTTGGGGATATTGTTTTGTTTTCAAATCATTTGCAAACATTTTAAAAATATATATTAATATATATTTAATATATATATAAAAAAATAAATAAAGGTGCGATAATGGCCGCGAAGATGGCACAAAACGCTTGGCACCGATCCGCTGTGCCTCCAGTTTGTCGTTCGATGTTATACGTCAGCTCTGCGATTGGAGGTCGAATGTTAAGAATTGCGATGTCAAAGAAAGTAAGTGGGGTGTGTCCGTGCCAGCCATTGAGGCCAGTGCCCAAAAGTATACTTCAAAAGAGCTCGCCTCTGTGCCACCCAAAAAAAAAAAAAAAAAAAAAAACTCTCTCCTACACACTTTCTAACACTCTGTTCTGTGTCTGTCTCTCTGTCTCTCTATCTATCTATGTGTGTTGCGCAGCTCATTTTGTGTCTCTCTGTAACTAAAAAAAAAACCCAAAGACCAAAACCCAAACAATCGTTGTCATTGCATTTGCTCAAACCCGATCCAAGCCCCACTCAAAAAGAACACATTGCCAAAGTTCTGTTAGCTAGCTAAATGGCGTATTAGTTAAGGGAATTGCAAAACAAAGAACCGCAAGCATCGAGACTAAAGAAACAATAGTCAAGTGAAAACCAAAACCCAACTTTATTTTTTAGATGTACTAAGTCGGGCCTAAAAGAAATTCAGTGCCCCTCCGGCTTGGCCTTTGATTTGTATAAGCAGACCTGCGACTGGAAGGCCAAGGTGACTAACTGCGATGAGAAAGAGAGTAAGTGTTCTGACACAAAGCCAAACAACACAAATGTATTTAGCACTCGGACAGCAATATACCTATATATACATATAAATACAAGACTTTGCATCTATATGTATGTACATAGATATAGTGAACTTTGGAACAACACTAATAACAACACTCCTAACCTCCCTCACACACAGCATGTACATACTTCTCACTTCAAAATTTAGACATTTGTTGTCACTAACACGCCCGAGCATAACAGAGATCGATGCCTTTGTACTAGAACTAACTTTGATATATGTATCTATTTCACCAATTTGCTTAGAGCCCCGCAAGGCGAAACCCATATTGAAGACAGATGAGCCCATCTGTCCCGATGGCAAACTGTCCTGCGGCGATGGGGAGTGCCTCGACAAGGAGCTCTTCTGCAACGGCAAGACCGACTGCAAGGATGAGTCCGATGAGAATGCTTGCTGTAAGTGTCAAAGAGTCGACTCTCATTCTCTTCCTTTTCAATTCATATCTAACTGTTGTTGCCCTTCTCTTCACAGCTGTCGATGAGGATCCCAATCGTGCTCCCGAGTGCGATCCCACACAGTGCGCTCTGCCCGATTGCTTCTGCTCGGCTGATGGCACACGTATTCCTGGCGGCATTGAGGCCCAGCAGGTTCCCCAGATGATTACGCTCACGTTCAACGGCGCCGTCAATGTGGACAACATTGATCTGTACGAGGACATCTTCAGTGGCCAGTTCCAGAACCCCAACAGCTGCACCATCAAGGGCACCTTCTTCATCTCGCACAAGTATACCAACTACTCGGCTGTTCAGGACTTGCATCGTCGCGGTCACGAGATCTCTGTGTTCTCGCTAACGCACAAGGATGATCCCAATTACTGGACAGGCGGCACCTATGACGATTGGCTGGCCGAGATGGCGGGCTCTCGTTTGATTGCGGAACGCTTTGCGAACATTACCGATGGCTCCATCATTGGCATGCGTGCTCCCTATCTGCGTGTGGGTGGCAACAAACAGTTTGAGATGATGGCCGATCAGTTCTTCGTCTACGATGCCTCCATTACCGCCTCGCTGGGCCGTGTGCCCATCTGGCCATATACCCTGTATTTCCGCATGCCACACAAGTGCAACGGCAATGCCCACAACTGCCCATCGCGTAGCCATCCCGTGTGGGAGATGGTCATGAATGAGCTGGATCGTCGTGATGATCCCACATTCGACGAATCGCTGCCCGGTTGCCACATGGTTGACTCCTGCTCGAACATCGCCTCGGGCGATCAGTTCGCGCGTCTGCTGCGCCACAATTTCAATCGCCACTACAACAGCAACCGTGCCCCACTCGGCCTGCACTTCCACGCCTCGTGGCTCAAGTCCAAGAAGGAGTATCGTGATGAGCTGGTCAAGTTCATCGAGGAGATGCTGGCACGCAACGATGTGTTCTTTGTGACCAATCTGCAGGTTATCCAATGGATGCAGAATCCCACAGAGCTCAACTCGCTGCGCGACTTCCAAGAATGGAAGGAGAAATGCGATGTAAAGGGCCAGCCCTACTGCTCCCTGCCCAACGCCTGCCCGCTGACCACACGCGAGCTGCCCGGCGAGACTCTGCGTCTCTTCACGTGCATGGAGTGCCCCAACAACTATCCCTGGATCCTCGATCCCACTGGCGATGGCTTCTCTGTTTAATTTCAAGCCAGAGCCTCACCCACTTTCTACTTTCCTTCCCAAAAAATAACAAAAACAAAAACAAAAAAACAAACAAGAGAACAACGCATTAGTAGTTCAACCGAGAGTCTGATAAACTAAACACAAAAACCTACACAAGCAATAAATTTATCTATCTCTAATTTCGCTCTCTCCCTCTGGCCAACCTCTGCGCCAATCAATCTCAACTCTCTGTCTGTCTTTATCTATTTGAATCTATTATTTATGCAAATCATCTTTCTCTTTATTGCTTCTATATTCTTGTGTATTTCTTTTCTCTCAACTTTCTACTTTCATTGCTCAACTTTTCGTTTCATTTCTCTATTGATTATGTTGAATGATAAAGTGAATTGTTTTAAATTAACTACAAAACAAAAACCTTAAAAGTGAACAACATCAGCAAATGCTGCTACTTTGTTATATTGAAAAAAAAAGAAGAAAAACAAAAACAATTTTCACAAAAAACCGCGCCAAAAACTCGCAGCAGCTAAAATTCTTTGTAATTATATAAGTATTTTTTATAAGAAAAATATAAAAAATATATTAAAAAAAAAAAAAACAACAAAAAATAAATATATGTCTGTAGTTTTATTTAATCATTTGAATGAGATAGAAACAGAAAATGAGATAAAAACAAAACAACAGAAGTTGGTTAAAAACAGAAAATGAAAATCTCCATTCGTCGTTCTCTCTCTCTCTCTCTTTGGCTTATTCATTCGTATCTTTCCATATAAGTTACATGATCATATAGAAAAGGTTTACATGCTTAAAAACAATTGAATCGATGAAATTGAACTTCACTTATTATATCCGAACTCTACAATCGTTAAAACTAAAGTTTTCAAATTTTCCCTCGAGTTTTTTTTTTTTTTTATATATAATGTCATTTTCATTTATTTTTTATTTTTGTTTTAAGTAGATTTCAGGATTTTTCCTATTTCTTTCTTGTTTATTTATAGATCATTTTATTTTTTTAATGATAAGTTTGTTTAACAATCAACAAAGCTTTGCGAAATACTTTATTAAAAAATATCCCATATTTTTAGACTTAAAGATAAATATGTTTTCAATCACACGACTCACTGTAGGAACACGTTTTTCGGCATAATTACAGCAGAATCAAGTTTCAAAGATGAACAGCCGAAATTTGCATTGTTTCTTATTAGTTAGTTTATTCGTAAGTAGAGTAGCTAAATATTTATAACTATGCCTTTATTTATTTATATTATTTATTCTCTAGATATTCAACATACCTGAACTGGTTTCCCAGGTGATGTCAAGTGTCTCACAGGAGCCTAATAACAATTTAGGCGGCGTTCATAAGCTCTTTGGAAATAAAACATTTATGTTTTTCACGCGTACCCACACAAATGACAGTCAATTGGGCAGACAAGTAACGCAACAGTCGACAACAGTGTCTACCCAGGGGCAAACCGAGGATAGCATAGAATTGTCAAAGCTAAGCAAGGATCGGGATGGCCATTGGGTTTATAATCCATGGCCCGTTACATTCGGTCATCGCATGCTGGACACCAGATTCACCAAGATCCAACCCTATGCCCACATCAATGTTGCCTCTAATCCAAAACAGTTTTATAATCCCAAAGCTAAACTGAGCACAGTTTGTATGGGCTCCACCATTCCGCATGGGAAATTCAAGGTGATCAATTGGATAGATCGACATATCTATAGGCACAAGCACACGAGTCAAGCGTTCTACATGAATTTACGACGAGATCTGTACACCAAGGGTCAGTCAGAGATTTGCCACAACAAGAAGTATAACAAATGGATTGATTTTCAGAAATGCGCCTTGAAGCGCCATCAGCGCTTAGAAGCGTTTATACCGAAATATCCATTACATCAGCTGATCAAGGAAAAGACTTAAGAGTTTAAACTGTTAGAATAGATGGATTATAGTATTTATCTGGATTTTTCCATGTTTTATAAACTGAACAATTTTTAAATATAGATGCAACGGATTGATTGGGGATGAATGAGAAATGATTGACAAACCAATTGAACTAATTTAGAGCGAGAGAGAGAGAGAGAGAGAGAGAGAGAGAGAGAGAGAGAGATAAAGAGCCACGTGCTCATCTAATTAAATTTAAAATTTATAGCTTTAGGTAATTATTTTATTATTTTTTCATGCACTTTATTCTCGATATCTTGCCATGTAAGCCGTTTTGATAATAATAATGCTAATAAACTATGCATATTGAACCAAGTGTGGAGCAAAACGAATCATTCTGCAATTAGAGCCATAGACGCACTTGTTGATCCCAGCTGGTCGAGGCTAGGCACATGCCATTGGGGCACAGGCTGATGCAAGTTATTCGATTCTCATGCCCAGACAATGTACCTAAAGAGAGAGAGTGGGAGAGGGAGAGGAAGACGAAAATTAACAAAAAAAAACCAATACCAATCGAAAGAGAATTGAAGCCATCGACTTTCTGTCGCGGCCACCACCAACCTGTGTGCCGTTGCTTCATGGCATCCCACGAGTGAACGTTGCCCTCAATGCCAGCGCATAATATGTAGCGGCCGCTGGTCGATAAAGCTAATGGGCACAAAATCAGATTAAAAATCGTCTAAAGTCAAGGCGAAACCAGCGAAGGCAAAAGAGAACAATGAGAAATGACAGAATACAAATACGCACCGCACGACGTGAAGCCCGTGTTCTTTTGGGGCGGCTCGTATAGTCCGATTTGTTGGTCGGCACGCAAATCGTACATGCGCGCTGTCTGATCCTCCGAGCAAGAGGCGAAGCCAAAACCACTTGGATGATACTAAAACATATGTCCAGCTAAGCGAACAGCCATCTAACTCAACTTAAGCAGATAAAAACTTACGCAAACGGAGGACACATCCATATCGTGTCCAAAGAACATTTGCTTGTGTCCCTGTTCACGTACATCCCACAGCTTGGCAGTTTTGTCCACTGAACCGGTAATGTAAGTGTTCATATCGGGCGACAATGAGAGGCCAGCAATATCGCCAGCATGTCCATTAAAGTCCATTGTCTTGACACCCTTCTCCAAGTCCCAGTGACAGCTGTCGTTAATATATAATTGGGCTAATGATAATTTATATAATTGATATCGTATCGGCTTACATTTTCATATCTCCCGATCCAGTGATCAAGTGTCCATCATCCAGGAAACGACATGAGCTCAGAAAGCCCTCGTAGCCAATTAGTTCTCTAACCATCTTGGCCACCCCGGATGCATCTCGATTGTTCACATCGTAGACGGTGCATTGATTGTCCATGCCACCGCAGGCCACAAAATTGCCCGATGGCGAAAATGCCACAGTCATTACCCAGGCAGAACGCAATGGTATAATCTGCACTTTGTTGGCTGTCCAGGTGTCCCAAATGATCAATTTGCCATCCAAAGAGCCAGTGACACAGTGGCGGGAATCGCCCGCAAAATGCACCGAGTTGACCTTGTTGATGTGACCTTTTAATATCTTTTTCGATGAAAAACGTATTTTGGGCACATCACCCATGTCACCGCATTTGTCCGCCAATGTACAATCTGCCTTTGCCTTTTGATCATCCTGTCGAAATTCAATATATCAATTTAATATTATTTATACACAATATTATTATTATTATTTTTTAAGTGAAACCTTAAACTTTTGTATCATGCCATTGATCTCGTCGTAAAGTTGTTGGGTTTCTGGATCAATTTTCGGCATGATTGAGCATTAAATAACTGCGACAGCAAAATATTTCAAATATCCGTTACAACGCAATCGACCAATCAAGAACGCGTCGCGATGCAAACTAATGTCGAAATAAATATTTAACTTACACTGTTATGATAATTTCAGTGCATTGCTTGAGACGGTAATGCAATTAACTAATTGGATTAGTTGGTAGGTAAGGCGAAAACAAATACAAATTTTGAGGAAATATCCAAAAGTTGCGCGCGTATCACAAACACACACTCGCGCATGCCCATTGAGCAGAGCTGCCAACTGTTGACAATTACAAACTTTGCAGCACGATAAAATATTATTAACAGCATTACTCCTTACTCCTCAATCGTGAATGTTACGTTTGCGTTTCGACATATGATTTAATCTATTTTAAAATATAATAATGTTTACTGTTAATAAAATAATTAAAAAATCTAATATTATAAGTTTTGTTGCTTCACGTTGTTTAACATTTTTCGAATTCAAATATTAGTACTTTCCACATGCGATGAATATCGATAGAAAATCGACATCAACGCACAGATGTTAAGCGTGCCATTTAACAGCTGTTCAGTCACAAGAAGATCTTGGGACCACAAGGATTTGCCTATTGTTTTAATAGTTAACGCAATACCCGTCAACCGCCAAAAATGGAGCAGAGGCATAGGCACTAAGATTGAAACGCATTATGGAAACACTACCATGTGCCAGCGAAGTTGCACAAATGGCGGAACAGCAACAAACTGAAACGCTGGTAAACATAAAACGCATTTCGTTGCCCTTTAGCAGTCAAAGTTTGCTGGGCACGGACTTGGGCAAAGCCGAAGATGTGGCGCATTTGCTAAAACAAAAACCACTGCACACGGAAACTCTTGGCAACGTCACGACCCAGGCACAGCTTGCAAGTCTCACCAGCATCGAGAGCCTCTGCGATAATGTAGTTGATATACCTAAGGAACAGATTCTCATCTCGTTGGTATCCCAAGAGCAGGCGCTCTACAATCCCAAGCATCCGCTCTATCGTAGCACAAAAAGCAAGGATGAGAAATGGAGTGAGATTGGCAATCATGTGGGCTGGACAGGTGAAGAAGCAATTAAATTAAATTCAAATAAAAGTCAAGCTAAATTAATCTATATACAGATGCGCAATGCAAAGCCAAGTGGAAGGCAATGAGGGATCAATATTGCCGCGAGCTAAAACGCGCCAAAGCTAATACCAAAGGCACCGTCAAATGGAAGTACTTTAAGGAACTCGACTTTTTGCGTCCCTATGCGCTAGCACGCAAGTAAAATGAGCGAATTTTCGTTTTATTTATATATGTTATCTATAGCGTATCTATATATAAATTCCAGCTATCGCTCTCGTGGCTCCCAGAATGCCAATAATATGTTGACAGCCATAACGCTGCCAAATATTACCACAACAACAACTATCACGAATAGCAGCAGCAGCAATAACAACAACAACAACGCCAACAACAATTCGTTTAGCAACAGCAGCAGCAGCAGTCAAAATCTGACAATGTCTGCTGAGCCAACCAAATTTACCAGCATCAAAATCGAAGATAGAAATGGCTCGCTCTTGGACACTTGTACTTTTGTGCCAGCAACAACAACAACAGCAACAACAAATACATTAACGCTAGATAAGAAAACGGATACAGCGCGTGGCCTAAGCGCATTTATAGCTAGCCATATCATACAACACCAGCAGCCGCAGCAGGAACAGTCACAGCAGCAGGACACCAATTGGAACTATTTGACCGATTCAAGTGGCAATGGCGTTGGCTCAGCCACATCTATTACGGTTACCTGCGAGACACCGAATCAATCGGCTAGCGATACGCTGTACAATGATTTTGTGGACTGTGTAAATGTTGGCAGCGTTGTGAATCAATCTTCGAATCATCAAACAAATGCGGATGAAGAGGACGACGATCCCATACACACATTTCTCAATATCGAGAGCTACTTTGAGAAGGAGCTGATCATGTTGATACAGCAGGAGGACATGATTTACAATTATAGCAATCAGAACTATCGCAATGTCAAGCTAAAGCTGGAAGTCTGGGATGAGATAGCACGCAAGCTTAAAAAGCCAGGTTTGAAACGACCTAACATATAATTTGAAATTTATAATATAAAATATCTTATCTATATATTTCAGTCAAGCAATGTCGAGGGAAATGGAAGGCTTTGCGGGACCAATATGCACGGGAATATAAGCGTCTGAAAACACAGCTGAATGGCTATGTCACATCTCGATGGAAACACTATGATTCTCTTAGTTTTCTACAAAAATATATACAACAAAAGTCGCTGTAAGTTGTTATATATATCTTGACGTGGCAGAATGGAATGGTTAACTAATGATTTTTCTTATACAATTCGCAGCGATGCGGATTCATTGAACATGCTGATGCCCAAACATGATTCTGTATCTGAGCTTGAGGAACATATGTCCGAATCGCCATTGCGGCAGTCCGAGCCACAGACGAGTAACTTGGATACATCGCCAGGCAGTTCATCTCAGCTAAATATATCTGCACTGCCAACGCTAACGGGTCCACACAAAGCCGACCTGTCCGTCACAATGGAGCAGCAGCAGCAGCAACAGGAAGTGCAGCAGCCCAGTGAGCTGTGCGTGGCCACCTATGATGAAATGGATATAGAAAACTATATAAATGGCGATGTGGTGCATGACGAAGACGATGAGAACGACAATGACGACATGGACACGACGCCAACATCAGAACATCAAACACAACAACAGCAGCAGCAGGAGCAACAACAGCAACAACATCATGTTGTTAGCTATGAAAATGATGATGATTCGGTTTATATGACCGTCGAAAGTGTTACGAACGCGCTCACCAAATCGGAGCAACTTAATGAAACGGGCAGCAGCTTGGAACCACAGCAGCTGCAGCAACAACTACAAACGGCTAGCGACTATACACAAAAGCTGGAGGTGACGACACCCACATCGACCAGCACACGATATCAGAATGTAGCCAATACACCATCATCTAGTCAGGCTGTCTTTCCGCACGGCGCCTGTTCCATGGCTGCGGAGGAGGATGAAATTGGGGCTTTCTTTAAGGCCGTTGCCATGAAAATACGCAATGCACAATTGGAGCCGGTGGCATTCACAGATCTGCAAATCGATATACTGCGTGTCATCAATGAGGCGCTGCGTAATCACTAAAATATTAGCCCTAGTGAAGGATGCGATGAGAGGAAGATCTCGATCTCGATGAATCCCCCTAAAATGGTTTCACTGCGTTGCGCGTTATTAGTTTTTAAGTGTTATTTGGAGCATGTTTTCTTCCTGAATTATTAACTTGTTTATGATTTATACTGGTCATTTCTAGATTTGCCGCACACACATATACACACACACAAGTTTATATCAACAACGAAAAATATTTTGTTTTTGTACATAGAAAACTGTAATGTTGCTAAGCATTAGTGTGCTTCCAGTAAAAAGAACTGGAACTAAAATACAAAATTGTTAAAAGTCCCGAAGTAACGAAAAAAAAGATAAATAATTTGTACAATTACGAAATGGAACAATATAATGAACGAAAAATATGTGTATATATTTTTCAAAAAAAAAAAAAAAGGAATCTTTATTTATCTAATTTATCATCTTTGCAATCTTTAAATGGAAAGAGCAATGGAATATATTTATTTAAAATATTCTAGTATATGTCTATAGAAAAATATTCTCTTAATAGTCTAAACAGAAATCCCAACTTATTAAGAGCTTAAGCTAAAACTTACTCAAATGCTGCGCCGCTCACGCACTCAATTCAATTCAAATGCATTAGACATATGTGCTTAACTACCTGCTACTGGAACTCCATTTGCCAGGGTATCAAAAATCAATGCAGCTGACACTCAGCAGTTGATGTTGCCCTCTTTGAATGTGGGCGCTGCCTGCTTGGCTTTGGTCTCTGTTTGCAGCATCTGTGCACAAACATTTGAACAACTGAGCTGAGCAACGCAGCGGAACTGGAGTTGCCGCCCAAGTGGGGAGCACTTGTACAGACCACCCATACCCGCTGACAGAGTTGGCTATGTTTATGTGGCACACGTCGTATGTGGTATATAAGAGACAACAGTTGTTGCTCTTATTTGGCCAGCCGCACAGCTGGCACTGAAACATGGCTGCTCCTTGGCATTGGCCAGCTGTCTGTGAAACGGGCACAAACCGGTTTAGTTGCTGTGCCCAATCAGCTGTCAGTGTGAGCGAGATGACACTAGACTACCTACGCAGTACATAGCGCGCACTGGGGGCGGGGCCAGCGCCATATGGCGGCGCATTGGGTGTGGTTACTCAACCAGCAGCAGGCGCAGCTGCTGGTGCTCTGCTGCTGTTGCTGCTGCTGCACAGCCAAAATGTATGTAAAAGTGAAAATTTTTAATAAACATTTTCATTTTCAGGCGGAAGTTCGAAGCCATTGAAAGCTAATCAAACGGAGAGAAACGGAGCTCGATAAACGGAATCTCTTGAATGGGGGGGACGGCGGCGACGGCAAATGTTTGCCAATTGGGAGCCACGCTTGATTGATTCGCTTTAGTTATTTGTTTTTGCAATTCATTTGCATTTCAGTTCTCAACGGTTGAGTGCGCGAGTTTTAATTAAATCAAATATGGGCGTGGGCAAGGCCTACAGGTACCACAGAATTATGGGCTAATCATAATCATTGCATTGGGAAAATTTCGATTTTGAATTGCAAATGACATTCATATGTTTGGCAACAATGCTATGAACTTCAATTACCTTGGCCACGAAGGAGTTTTGATTAGAATCGAGACTTTACTTGGAGCATAAAGAATTGTAATGTGTTTGGGAAAGTTGGGTGAAATGGAATCATTTCTCTTATATTGTCTATTTAAGATGCTTGAAATGCCAGTTGGTGCGAAAAACAGGTGTTTGTATGTATTTCTCAAGCATTTTATATTATACGGCCCTTGGGATTAAAAATAAATATGCATCTTTCAAAATTTTTAGAATTTATAGCATGCACATTAAATCTCTATCTTAAGCAAATATTCGAGGTGTGGGATTCTTAGTATACATTCTCGAATGACTATACTTTCAAATTAGTTGTGACAAATTATTAAATAATAATAATAATACTTTGTTACTTATCCTCCTCCTCCTTATCTCCAAAGTTTCTATCAAGACAGAGCAAATGCTTAACTAGCTAAAATAATTATATATTATATATAAAATAAAAACGCTTGTAAATAAAAAAAAAAAATAATAATAATAATAGTAATGATATACTAAATGCTTAGTCGAAGATAAAGGCATTAAATAAAATTATAAAATAATAGTAATAATTTAATATGAGAGAGACAAATTTAAACGAATAGTAAATATTTCTGATTTCTGTCAACATTTTAAAAGTATATTGAGAATTGAGTTAAGCTATATTTACCCCATTCTAAGTTCCTAGCATGCTTAGCTAAATGCAAATATATTTCTAATTACTTTTTTATTATATTCGTATATTTAAGATAATATATTATTGAGTTCATTTCAGGCATTCAAAAATGCAGCCGAGATATGGCTACATCTACTTTTATACCAAAAATCAAATTTCTAAACAATTCTAAAGCAGCACTTGAAATAAATTTCTGATCAAATATATTTAAATACTAAACATTTATTAAGCTTTATATATTTGACTACTGAACACATATCATTTAAGTTAAGTTGACCTGATATGCATACCATTTACACATATTAAAATAAATATAACAAATATAAATATAACAAAATAGATTTAAGAAACCTTCTTAGCTGTTGCTGCCTCTACTCTGCGCCCTTTACTGCTTGCAGCTCAATCAGCTGAACAGCTCGAAATGAAAATTCACAATTTTGCCACTTTATGCTGTGTGCCAAGCAATTTCCAAGGCGCAGCGACGGAAACTATTTTCGCGGCTCATTTAACGGGCTTTGGCCAGCAGGCAAATAACTAGGAAAAAAAAGAATCATAAAAAATATCAAATATATATAAATATTTTTTATTGCTTGCGGGCAAGTGTGTTACACGGTTACTGCTGTCACAGTAAAACCAATTTAGCAGCGCTACCCTAACTACCCGGCACGGCATCTACGACGTTTGTGAGCATGCCTCACTGCATCCACGCCCACAAATTGTACCCTGCATATCCTGCAGGCAACTTTGAAGAGATAGCAAAAATTGTTGAGGTTTCTTCCACGTGAGACATTTGAGCAGCTGTTCCAAGGGGCATTGCACTCTTAATGGGTAAGCTCTAGCGCTGCTCTGATTATATATAAATATATATACTTATATTTGAGACTCATTTCCTGGGCTTGCAAAAATTGATTTAACTTGAATGAAAGCCTCCAGCTATGGGTCGCGAAAAAAAGAGCAAAATTCACAACGAAAGTCGGCGACAAAATGCTGACAAACTGCGATTGCGATTGTGACTGCGACTGCAACTGCGACTGCGACTGTGTGGAAACTGTTGGGCTGTTATCATAAATAAAGAGCGCCAAATGTCAAACGTTGTCCGGGTTATAATATCATAAACTAAATGCAAGTGGCGCAGAAATCAAACATGCAACATTTCGAGCATTCGAACAATTCACGATTTATTGGCCATGTTCATAATGTTGCGACTGCCAGCCGCTGCGGCCGAAGCGGGCCTGCACTTTTTAAACTGAATTGTTTCCGGGAACTGTTGCTCCAACACCAACAACAATGGCACAACAACAACAAAAACGAAGCGCTGAAAAGCTTGTAAAACATTTGTAGCAACTGCTGCTGCTGCTGTTGCTGTTGTTGCTGGCAGTTGCTGCTGCAGTCGCAGTTCGCAGTTCGATTCAATTGCGATGCCAAGGCGGCTGCTATTGCTACTGTGGACCACGTTCACCCAGCCAAAATGTTTTATTCATAAAGCAACAGCAACAGCAGCAGCCGCAGCAGCAGCGACAAGATCATCGTCGTTTGTTGCTTTTGAGTGTCCGCTGGCTGCTAGCCACATCCAGTTGCAGCTCCTGTTCCTGTTGCTGTTGCCATTGCCGTTGCCATTGCCGTTGTCGGCCTATGCTAATTTTCAAGCAAACTTATCAGACGGCGCGCATCTTGCCCAGCCTTTGGCTGTTTGTTAGATTGCCCCACATGACCAACTCACAAAGGGGTGCTAATCGCCAAATTTACAACTTGATGCTAACGCTCAAACGACACACACAAACACAACTCACACTCACACACACTCAGTGTCACACAATACTTGAGCAAAACGCAAATGGTCCAGAAAACAAAACGACCGCAAAAAACTGTGGGTTTAGTATCTGCAACTGTTTTGCTAGACAAAACTATAAAAATCAACACAGCGCATAGAGCTACAATGATAGCTACACACACACACAAACACTAACACACACACATGGTTATACATACATCTATAACAGCACAGCTCCCTCGCTTCAAAGTTGTTGCCAACGACTTTCACTCGCCGCCCCGCTAAGCATGCTACGAAAAGCGTTACATTTGAAAAATGTACTTTTTTTCACACTAGCAACAACCTCCCAACTCCGTCCACCTCACTCTAGCCAACTGCGGTGACGGTGACACTGCTGCACAGTGGTGCAGAGTATGTTGATAGGCTTAACGTAGATTTCTAAAACAAAATATAAACGGGAAAGACTTTTGAACTTCTATTTATTTATAAACAAAAATAAAAATATTAGTAAAAAAATAAATAATGAAATAAAAACTTAATAAAAAATAAATAAATAAAATACAAAATAAAAATAATTAAAACATTTGGAAGAATATGTTTAAAAATTGTAGTAATATATAAATAAGTATATTGCACATAAATAAATAAATAAATAAACAGAAAAACAAATAAATAAATCGAAAAATAAAAATAAAAAATCCTTTGAAAAATATGTTTACAAATATAATTAAATCAATAATTAGATAAATAAACGTAAAGGTTAAAAAGTGTATTTAGAAGAATATCTTTTTAAATATTTTTGTGATTTAATTTGATATATAGAGAAAATTATAAATGATTCAAACTGTGTTGCCAGTAACGCAACGTTATAACATTTTTCTGGATTAAATTAAATGTAAATTGATTTTATTTAAATTCTCTATATTTCAATTTTAGCAATGCTTGCAAAAAATATGAAGTATAAGTATCAATTATTATAAATATATATTAATAAAACATAAACATATGTACAATTTTATATAGAAAAAATTATAAAAGTAGTATGAATTTTTGTCTTTAACAGTTGAAAGAATACTCGTAAAATATAATATATATAAGAATTTTTTAAACCTAATTTAATCTATTTAGCAAATTATAAGAGGCTGCAGAGAATAGTAGAAAAACATTATTAATTATTTTAATATATAATTATTGAAATCATATTAAAAAAGAATAATTCGTTTTGAATAATTAAATTTGAAAACATTTTATATAATATTAATATGTACTTTACTATAATAAATGAATCCATAATAATTGTCAGCATTGTTCGAGCACTGTGCCTATTGCTAGGTGTGTGTGTGCATGGGGAATGGTGGTTTAGTGGTGTGCGTTGAAAGGGTATTTTTTACTGCCACATTGTGTTAGTTAGAGAAGGCACACATAACACTTTGTTATGTGCGCTTGACAAAGTTGTGGCGGTCTAAAAGTGCTTAGTGCCTTAGTTTAAAGCAATTTTTACACTGTGTTTTTCTATTCTTATTTTTTTTATGAACATTTCTCTTGTCTCTGCCCCGCGCTCTCCCTCTCTGTGTCTCTGCCTCTTTTGGGTGTATAACAGATAAACGCACATAGCTGAGAATCGGAATTGGGTGCTAATATGGTCAAAGCGCTGCGCTTGACTGGCCGGGCCAGAGCTGGTGTGGGCTGAAGCGGAAGTAGCAGGCGCATTCTTTCGAGTCTTTTTTTAAATTTAAAGATTTGCACATGCTGATAGGCACAATAAATAAATCTCGTATAAAGGAAACGGATAACGGATATTTGCGGAATTTAGAGACACGTGTGTGAGTGTGGGGGCTTTATGCGGCGGATGAAACAAATGGCCCGGGCGGAAGGCATTTGGCGCACTCTGCATAGGGTGACTGCTGCGTCGCATATGTTAGACGAGCCCCAGCTGCCAAGCTGATAACTGGGCAAGGACTGAGCTGGAAAGTGCCAAAATGCCAGGCGCGACAAGTTCAACACCTTTTGGCGAGGCGAGACGAGGCGACACTATTGCGATCATGATCCACTCGGCCAGACAAGAAAAAAAAAAATGAGAAGAGAAGAGTATATATAAGCTGTGGCAACAGCAACAGCAGCAGGCAGTTTGGGCCTGGCTGAATGTCAACTTTATTAAAAGAAATTATAAATTGGTATGCCAGTCAGTTGGTCGGCACCGAGACGCGGCACCAACCAAGCCAGCCACCAAGCACCACTGGCCACCACTTCAGAGACACCGCGCGCAAAATTCCAGGCTCACACATCATTAAACGAGCAAGAAACTGAACAGAGAGGCAAACAGTCTGAAGTTTAAGTGGTTAGCCAGGCTTTCAGCCATTACAATTACTGACAAAAAGCATCAAGGTAATAATAAAAACAAAAGATATCCTACAGCGAGGGCAGTGCGAGCAGTTGGCTAAAGTGCAGCATAATAACTAAAACTTAAGCTGAAACAAATGAAAAAACATTGAAAGAAAAACTTTAAATAATATAATTATAAATTGTTAAAAAAAACTAATTTAATTAATTTTTAATATAAGCCAAAGTCTAGATTCATTAGCCACAACTCGTCTTACCGCCTTCTCTGCCAAAACTCTTTAGGAATTATTTAACACAAAAAAAAAAAACCGCCAAGAATAACTTGAAGAAAAAAAACCATCGCCTCGCATTGCTTAGCGCGCTGAGACAAAAGGCACAAAGCTCATGTCAAGACTTTTAGAATTATGATAGAGTTTTGATGTTGTCATAAAAAAATTTAATTGAAATACCAAAAATGGCAATGAATACCGCCAGACAATCCAGATGAAGACGTCAATGTGGCTGCCGTTGCCGTTGCCGTTGCCTTTGCCTTTGTCGCGGGACTTTGACTTTTAATGTGTATATTTTTGGTAAGCATTAAGTATTTATTGCAGACAATGTCCGCCATGTATCACTCACTTGAGCGGAGCCTCCACAGCTGCCCAGGGGCCCAACTCCCAGTCGCAAGTACCCAAGACTTGAAGCAAGATGTCAAAATGAGGCCACTTAGGCGCGACTTTTGGAAATCAACTCACGAATCGAAGAAAAAAAAAAAAATCAACACAGCAGTCAATGATGATGATGGCGATGATGCTGCCGATGATGATGATGACGTTGACAACGACAACAAGAAGTTGTAGACCGCTCGCTGTGAGCCGAGAGCAAAGCAGTCAGAGTCAGCGCGAGTGGTTAACTCTTTAAGGTGTCGCCAAGACAAACAAGTTGCAGAAGCTGCAAGCGAGCGAAACTGCTGAAGTTTTGGTCCAGTTCTCTGGCTACATTTCAATTACTTTGTGGGGCAGCCATTTAAATGAAAATGCCACACATTTCGCCCAGGCACAAGCCACACAAGCCATAAGGTAGCCAAGCACAGCAGGTAGCTCCAACTCCAGCGGCTCCCCCTCCCATTCCACACACATGTGACGACAGCCAGAGGCCAGAGGTGCGTTGGTAAGTAATCATAATCTTAAGGTAATAACAGGCACATTACATGTCACATTAATAAGCGGCGGGCCGGGGGCCAAGCGTTTAAATTAATATCATAATTCATATTGCAATAATTTAGCATGTTAGCAACGCACATGCAAGTTGCCAGGCCGCGTTCGTCCTTGCTTATTAATTTTATGTGACTTTATTTTTCCACATCTCCTTCAAGTATTTTTTCCATATTCGGCAAGGGGGAGTGTGTGTGTGTCCTGCGGTCTGTGTGTGTGCAAAAAAGAAAACCAGCGAAGTTTGTACGTAATGAGAGTGCGACATAGGCAAACATTTACATTCAAGTCCTTTAAGCTTGATAAATGAGTGGGCCAGTTGAGCATGCGGGCAAACAGGCAGTGGTTGCCAACTGCCTAGCTAAATCGGCTCATGTGGCGTATGCTTCATTTTCTGTGGCTATCGATGCGGGCAAGAAAAGCTATTAACTGTAGTATCTGCTGATGCCGAGTTATTTGTGTGTGCGTTTCTTTGAATCCAACTATATATTATATGTTTTATATCATTCTTTCAAAGACTAAGAAGAAATAAAACATACTAATTTTGGATCTATTTATAAATTTGGTTTGTTTTTTATAATAATTAATAATCAATAAATTTTTAACAAAAAGAAAACTATTTTGGAGAGTTCTCGAACGTTTAACAAATATTTTATTTTATTATTATTAGTTGATAAATTAAATATTTAAAAAAATCTTTTAACAAGTATAAGTAACTCATAAAAAAATTTAATAATGCAATATAATTATAAATAAAAATATAGAATTAAATATTTTTAGAAATTTCTCATTATTTATTTTTTAAATTATTATATCTTTTTAATTTATTATTAATTAATACATAAAATATTTTTAGAAATGCCTTCAATGTACTGCTAGCTTTAAAAAATTGTAATGCAATTTGAATATAAATAAAAAAATAAAATTAAATACTTTTAGATATTTCTCATTATTTTTTTATTATTATTTAATTTTTAATATATATTAAATAATAATATTTAACTATATTTATTATTATTATTATATCATAATTTTTGTTCTCGCATCCCTGCTCACTTTTTTTTTTCTCTGCACCCTCGCTCTTAGACAGCAATTTGAAGCCATTTGCTTAAACTCCGATATTAGCATTTTAGAAAGTTATTTAGCAAATTTCTTCTGCTCTTCAATGAGTTATGTAATGCAGCCAAAATGTATAATGCTTAAATAATGCTGCCCACTGCAGCAGTCAGCAGGCAACGACTGCAACTGTCAACACAAACATAACTATCCTCATGTCAACAGGCGATGCCAGAGGCTTTATAATGCCGATACTGGCAGCATTGAGGCAATCGATGCATTCGCACAAACAGTCACCAATATCCAGCAGTAAGTGCCCAACTCAGGTATTGAGTGACTGGCAGACTCAAGATTTTCTTGTCCGCATTTCATTTTCATTGGCAGCCACTGTACAAATGTCAAAAACAATTTAAAATGCCATTTTTACATGACGATTTATTTGTTGACATGTTTACAGGCCCATTCTCTCGCTCTCACTGCAGCTCTGTCTCCCTCTCTCTCGCTATCTCTTTCTCTGTTTGCCTGACGTGGCTGAAGATTTTTACATTTGGCAAAAGCAGGAGGCGCACACAGCTGCATAAAAGGCCGTTGACAATCGCCAGAGAATCAGAGATTCAAACGGGCTACGAATGCTGGGAGCTGCTGGAGCTGCTGAAGATGGACGCAGACAGATTGCGTGTTTTGCATAGTCAACTACAACTACGACAACAACAAGGAGTACTTGCAGCAACTACGACAAGCCGCTTAGCACTTGTCGCCCGGCTGGTCCCAACTATAAATCTGACTATAGCGCATTGTCCCAGCCACCAAAAGTCATCCAGAGGAAGGGGAGAGAGAGAAAGGGCGTGGAGCAGCTGCCCATTGAACAGCATTGACCAGCATTGACCAGTTCTCGGTCGGACCACGGTAGCTTCTTTTAAAACTCAATTTGCGCTAATAAATCGCCGAAAAAGCATTTTGACAGCTTATGATGCGCAATGGCGCGCGCATAAATCTTGCGACGTTCTTTTTTTTTCCCCTTGCTGCTCTGCCAATGCATTTCCAGCGAAAATCGCTCGCGCGCGCGGCTTTTGCCACAAACGACAAAGTGAATCTGGCGCAGGAGCTGCAGCAGGAGACGTAGTCGAAGGTGAGGCCAGCACGGAACTGTGGACAACAGAGACGAGGACGTCGACAGCGAAGGCTACTGCCGGCATTCGTCATTATTTGTTCATTTTTAGCATGTAACATTCCGCCAAAGCGCAGGCAGAGCGAACACAAAACGTAGCCACAGTACTAGGAGTCACCTGGATCGGACTGGGTTGCTGGCGGCAAACGATGGGCCAATATCGATAGTTGAATCAATAGCTATTGGTATTGATTGAAATTAGCTAATTGCTGCTGCTAAAAGACTTTACTGATTAGACTGTGTTAATAATCTAACTAGAGATCATAGTAAGTATAAATATTTGGTGAACGATTTAGATTCACATTAGCAATAATAAAATATGATTAATATGTAAGTTTTATTATCTAAAAGGACTGATTTTTGTTTATTTAAAAGAACTTAATTGTAGCTTTTTATTGTAACTTTTTAAATAATTCATATATTGATATTATTTTTTTTTGTGAAATAAAGGTAAATAATTAAATAAGATTGTAGTTAAATTTAAAAATTTTTTAATTATTTTATTCGTTGCCATATAATAAATAATAAATAAATAAATAAAAAGAAAATCAATTTTTTTTAAATTTAATCAATAAGTAAATAAATTAAAAAAGAAAATAAATATATAAATAAAAATATGAGTAAAATAATATACCTAAATTATAAATGCTCGCAATTTACTATGAAGACGTTTTATATATGTTAATAATAAATAAATAAATAAATAATACGTAAATAAATTAAAAAAAAAAAAAAAATAAATAAATAAACAATAATTAAATCCAAAAAATTAAATTAATTACAAAATAAAATAAATAAATAAATAAATAATAAAAAATAAATAAAAATAAATCACTAAATAGTAAATAAATAAAAAATAAAAATAAAATAAATATTAAATAAATCAAATTTAAAAAATAAAAATAAAAATAAATACTTAATAATAAAAAAAAAAAAGAAATTAAAAAATAAATAGCAAATGCAGTATGCTCTTCTAAAAATATTCTTTTCTTAACATCATCTATTTTTATTGATGCTCTACATAATTTCTTTATCTAAATTGATAACTTTCTTTGGCCAGGCCAGTAAACTGTGCAGCCCATTGTCCAGATCGAGCAGCACAAACATTATTCGATTTGGCACTCGACCGGTTCTTTGACCATCTTCTAAGCCCGTTCCATTGCCGCATTGTATTCAATGCGATTTTTGTCAACAACAACTTGGCCACTGGCCGCTGTCGTCGCCGTGTCTGCCACAAATTTGGCTGGCTTTTATGGGCTGGGGACTAGCGCTAAACGAGCGCCTGCCTCGCCCCAAACTCTAATTAATTCCCCATGGGCGAAACACTCTTTTTTTTCGGCTGGCCATGCTCAAGATTTGCATAGCATTCATATGGAAAGTGCTCACGGGCCGCAGAGTAAAATCTGTATTTTTATAGCCATGCGAGTTTCTCGAGAAATATGTATCTGGGAAGTATGAATGCGCAGCCAAACACAGGTGTTCCAAAATACACAATTTTTCAAGATTGCAACAACTTTCTGGTTGCACAGTAGCTTGAATAGCCAGCCTCAGTGTCTGCCTGGTTGTCTCTCTGTCTGGCTGCTGCTCCAGTTTTAGCTGCTGGCTGCTGACTGCTGGCCCCAGCAAAATCCAAGAATTCCAACTGTGCGCTCAATTGTTGTAGCGACCCGAGCTCAAAGATTCTTTATAAGCGCGCACAAAGTCAAAGACAATCAAAATATTTGCATATTACCAATTTTATATGCAAATACCCCGTGTCAGTCGTGAGCCGCCGTCGACGTCGTCGTCGTCGTCGTCGTTGTTGTCGTCGCAATGGCTAGGACTCCAACTCAGACTCGCACTGAGTCGGAGTCAGACTTGGACTTGCGAGTGTCTTTTGGGGCCGCTTTGGCGGCTTGTAGCTGGCCTAATGCAAGCAACTTTACATTCCCCACTTTACACAGCAGCGCGGCAACAAAAAGAGCCAGACAAAGAGCTGAACCCCCAGCCTCAGCCCCAGCCCCAGTGCCCAGGCTTTTGGCTACTCGCACTGCCAGCAAGTGGTGTGACAATCGCACGTGAGAGTGCATTGGACCTTGGGCACAAGTTCCGAGTCCAAAAAAAAAAGAGAAAAGTAAAACTCAAATACAAGCAGAAACAGTCAAACAGCCAATGGACGTGCACGTTGGGGCGTTGAGTTCAAAGTGCTGCCAGAGTTGAAGGCATTGAAGAGCATCAAGCGAAGGGGTCGGAGGGGGCTAGGCAGTACGGTTTCTCTGCGCTGTGGAGATTTATAGAATCAGAGTGTCGACAAACCATATGGGCAATAAAATGTCTATTGGCGTACGCCCAAGATCTGTGGGCAATGCTCTTAAATATCAATATTATGTGAGTAATTGATGCGCTTTGGCTGACAGAGGTTAGAAAGGCTGCGAGCGAAGAGGGAAGTTGTAATTGATACTCGAATGGTAAGGGAGAGCGATTTTATTAATAAATTTAATTGAAATTGAATAGATATTTAAATGAAGCTGAAATAAGTTTACAGTTTTTGTGTGCTAGTATTTATTTAAAATGTACTCTATAAATATTCTAAAGAAATATTAAATAATATATAATAAATATATATTTATATGAAAAGGAGTATATACATATATAGTAAATGAATATTGTAAATCATTGTATTTATTTATTTTTATATATATTTTTTATTTATAATATATATTATTTATTGATTAAAAAATATATTTATATATTATTCATTTATTATTTTTAAACACAAAATTCTCTCTTATAAAAGCAAAAGTCTCAAGAGAAAAAAATTGATCAGCCGGACAACTTAATCTTTATTAAAGCAATTATTATTATATTTAGAATTTAAAAGAATTTTTATATGAAATTATTTTGTATTAAAATTTGCTTTACGCTGAAGCCTTTCAATGGTTAATTCACAAATGAATATGCAACTGAGCTTTTGTTTATAAAATGTATTCAATGCTTATATTCTATTTTATTTTTATTATTTATTTATTTATATTATTTTTAAAAGTATGTATGTAACAAGCAGACGAAAAGCTTCATGTGCATTGATGGGCAAATGAATTTAGCGCTGATTCTCTTTTAGTCATGCTTGGACTTTGACATGAACTTGAAGAGTCAAATAACCATAGCTCTGCTTGTTTTTCTCAGAGAGCAATCGTGTGCTTCGGTTCTTCAACGAGCTCGTTCGCGATCGGACAGAAATCTTTTATGAGACTTCTATGAAGCAAAAAGTCTCATGTATGTATATGTATTGCTCGAAGAGTCTTGCTCAGAGCTGAGAGCGTAAATGATTCTAGGATATCTGACAGTTGACTATTACAAACGAGAGCACTGCTACTTATTTCATTTGCCTTTATGACTTGACATTTTTTTTAAATAAATTGCAAACAACATAAATCAGAATATGAACCAACCAAAAATGTCAACGGCTTGCAGCCCATTACAGGACTATGTTGCCATTGTTGCTTTTGCTGTTTCTGTTGCTGTTGCTGTTGTACTTTTGTATACAGCCATCAATCCATTTAATAAACACCATTTTTGGTTTTGCCAACCATTTTTTAAGCCATTTTTAATGCATTGGTCAAGTGTGGACAGTGAACGGTGGACGGTGGGGCAATTGAGAACAGGGCAATTAAGAAGCGAATCAAACAAATCGAACAGCTGACCCCTGCAATGGCGGAGGCGTGGCAGAGGGGCTGGGTGGTGGGAAGGCGGCAGGCGGTAGCTGAATCTGTCAGCTCAACCGGCTTAATGCGATTTATACGAACTGTACGAACGGCTGTTTCTCTTAATTGGTCGGCTGGCCGCAGTCAAGAAAATAAAGTTGCTTGTTCGACATGGAAAGCGGAGTGCGCTCCACTCCAGACCTGGTCTGGCCTGGTCTGCTCTGTCGCTTAATGCCATTTTCATAGACAAGTCAAACAGACGCACAAAAATGGCAAATGAATGATTAATTAAAAATCTTGCTGCCCAGCTCGGTTTGTGTTTGCTTAAATTTTTAACATAAATTGCACGTTTTTTAAATTTCAAACGCATTATTTCGAGTTCGTTAGCTTTAGGAATACGAAATTGCGCCTGTCCCCGTGCTCACCCTGCTCCTATCTTCTAGCCCTCTCTGGCTGTGACTGTCTGTGTTAGCCACAATGCAAATAGCATTGGTTACAAAAAATATATATATAAATATCAGTATATATACATATGTATTCAGTGTAAATCAGCTTGCCTCCCTCTGCACTTTATGCAGATAAGTCGACGAATCTCGCTGTCAAATCCGCAAAGTGCTTTGTTGACTCACTTAATTTGCAAGTGGCCAAGCGTTCGTTGGAGCGAGTGAGCTAGCATGAGCAGTGCGAGATGCCACTAGTGCTGGATGGGGAGCGAGGGCGGGCTGGGTAGTGTGCATGGAGTAAGCTTTTGGCTGCACAATTTTTAATTTCCGCCGAATAATTCGACAGCTTCTCATGGCAAATTAACAAAACAAAAAAAAAAAAAAAAAGTCCGAAAAAAAGGACTTCAAACGAATCGCAGCCATCTTCAGAAATAATTTAGCTTCTAGAAACTGGCCACTTAATCAGCATAAAAAAAAAAAGAGAAGCGTCTTAACAGTCAAATTTAATTAAATTTAATGTTCCAACATTTGAGGCCACTTGCACAATTAGCTGGCTGCTGTCCGCGAGTAAATGAGCAGCTAAGCGGCAAAGTGGCGACACCTGTGGGACGTTTTTTTTTTCTTTTTGAGCTTCGAGCAGGCAGAGGCGTAGGTAGAAGGATAGTCAGCTTAGCTTGCTGTAAATTCTTATGAACTCTCTTCTTTTGCCTGCTGAACCCCCTTGGACTGCAGCCCCTGCTGCGACTTGGCGCGCATCAAACTTCAAAAAGAAATCAAATTAAATGTGTAAATCAGCAGAGATAAAAAAATAAAAAAAAATTGTAAATACCAAGCGAAAATGTAAGAAAAAAAAGGAAATGTGAAAAGATACTTGTAAATACCAGGGGAAAAAAGGTCAAAGCGCGTTAAATTCCAAGGATTTTTTTTTGCTTCTTTTTGGCTGAGTTTTGTCGGGTGGGTTTGGCGTTGGCAATTGACACTTGAAATTTAGCTGATGAGAGCAGATGGAGGCGGGTAGAAGGGGAACGAGTATATTTGGGGCGGGCGTTTAGATACAGCTCTTCTGCAATCAGACAAAGCTGACGCAACTGCAACTTGGCCAGGCCAAGTGACGGCAACAACAACAACAACATGCGCTGCTTTCGCCCCACTGACAGCCAGGCAATGCTAATGACAATATAACAATAACGGGCAACATCATTGCAACAATATGACGGCCCAGGAGCACACAATTCGAATGGCAACACGAATCCAGCAGTGACATATCGCTAATGTTAATGGCTGGATTGCTGAATGTTGATTGCAGCTGCGATGCGCTTTTAAATGCCTTCATGGCTCATAAACAGGCAGACAGGCATTGTTGGCAAACACAGCAATCACAGCTCGATAACTAGGCAGAGGATACATAATGAACATTTTCAGCTTAGAATGTAGATGGGAATGCAGCAAAGGGTTAAAGTCTGAAAGGAACATGTTGGCAATGGTAGGTGTTTGAGAAATGTGGAAATTAGAGAATATTTGCTGTGTGTTGAACAATTAGGGTTTATTTAGTAGACTAGAAGAAATACAATAACATATAAACAATAACATAATACAATAATAACATAAATACATTAACATATATACAATATAATAAATAAATATATAATATAATATATATGTATGATTGTTAAGTTAAGTATAATAAATATCTGAATTTAATAAATAAATAATTTATGAAAATAATAATCAAATCAATTCGATGCAGCTCTATTTATAGAAATAGTCTTTGATTAAAAATACGAAATTTAATTTTTGTATAACAAATATGCTCAATTTCTTATTGAAAAATATATAAATATTAAATTATTATATTATTATTTTGTAAAATATTAAAAATAAAGTAAATATAATATTAGTAAAATATATATAGAATATTTATTTTTTACATTTCTTTAATAAATACAATAAAATATTTTTTAATTAGAAATAATATTAGGAAATTATATTCACATATGGAAAACATATTGAATTAATTAATTTACTATTTTGTTCCTTTTCAATTTGAAAAACTTAATTTTAACGACTTTCTGCAAGTCTATGCAAAAGTTATCCTCTTTATTTTTATTTAGTTATTTAGTTGATACACATAAATGAATGTGAATCATAGTTGTTCTCTTTACGAAGTCAACCGAGTAAGTAATCTTACTCACTCACACTCGCTCAGAGCTAGAGGCTTCGGTTCTTTTCGTTTTTGATATCGGTTGATCGATTGCCATGAGAGTTATTCGTTTAGAGAGCTATTGAAGCATTTAGCGAAGAAAACCCTCCCATACATACCAATACCAATGCAAAAGACTTTTTGTTTCATAGTAGTCAAAGAGAGAAGTTTCTGTCCGATCGCGAACGAACTCGTTGAAGAACCGAAGCAATCGATTGCTCTCTGAGTTGTTTCTCAAAGTGTGGATGAAACTCACTTATTTGGAGAACTCGCAGAAACAATTAACAGTTATTTGCATGCTCTCATATATAACCTTTTTAAAGCAAATGCCAGCTGATATACCTTAATCTACTCTCACTCTCGCTCTCTCTCTCTCTCTCTACCTCCCTTTATAATATAATATATATGTTTATATATGTAAGTTATTCGCTTCTCCTGTTTATATATATTTTTTTAATATCTGCCCAAGTAATCTATACGAATTTCTTTATAAAAACAATTTGTAAGAGCTCTTCAACAATTTGAATGCTATCAAAATTCAAGCGAAATAAATAATATAAGAGTATAAACAAAACTAAAATGCTTAAGGCAAATACACACCATATGGAAAAGAGTCTTCATGAAGAAGAGTCTTCATAAACATCGCGCTAAACATATGCTATCCATCAACAAGTTGCAAACTGGGCGAGAGGAAAAAAAAAAAGAGAATACTCAACTGAGCAGTAAAAGGAAAATGCCAAATCATATTTCACTAATTTCAAACAATATTTTCGCGCCCCTCGCAGTTCGAGCGCGTGGGCAACCACGATCGAACAACATAAACAATATATACAAGCTTACAAATCGGAAATCAATTTCAACATTGAAAATTATAACTCACAAAGAGCAACAACAATGGCTGAGTGTAAACTAAACTGAATGCAGAAGAGTGTTGCCATATGGTGCCACCTTTTCGGCTGGGAAAACAGGGCGGAAAAACCACACACACACAGCGAAAACATGAAAAGGAGGGGCAGGGAGAGACAGTTGGGCATGCTGTGGGCTGTGACTGAGGTCGAGGTCTGGACGCGCGTGGGCGTCAAACCGGGGGTCGTTCAAAAGATTAGTCAAGTTATATATGGGAATGTCTTAACCCCATCTAAACAAACAAATTGGCCGAGGCGACGCGTCGCTGCGTTGCGACGACGGCTGCGTATGAAAAATATTTCAGCTATTTTCAACGTGCAAAGTCTGACAAACAATAAAACGACAATTTAATTTCATGTCTGCTGCCACATGCCACAGCCATAGGATGATACTCAAGGCAACAGTGGGGCGGAGGCTTTGGGGGGGTCAGGCATCAACTCAGCCGATTAGCGTAAATTTAATTTTCTGTGACACACATTAAGCTGTGCTAGCTTCTGAGCAGGACCTCTTACCCCCCTCTCTCTCTCTCCTTCTCACTCTCTGCTTAATTGCGCTCATTATTATTTGGTTGTAACAAGAGTTCGAACAGCAACAACCCCTTTCGGCTGCACAGCCTCCAACTGGCAACTGTTTGCATTTGGTTTTTATGTTTATGTCGCTCGATGAGTTCCTTTAAATTGGCGCACAGCATAAAATTGTTGAATTTATTGTTGAACTTTAATGCGCTGGCGCCACATAAAAACAATTTGCCATGAAATTGTTTAAGGCGTCAAAAATGCATTTTACACTGCAGCAGGCATGGCACATGCTTAAAAGGTAATGAGCAATGCAATGTTTATAAGATAATTGGCTTATATTGGTATTTAATTAAATTATTATTTTACTTTTGTTAATGTTATAAAATATTTAAAGTTTATCCCTTTTACAATTGCATTTAACCATTTATTGAAAATTTTTTAATTATTAAAGAAAATGCTTTTCATATTTGCATTTAATCTTTTATTGAAAATTTTTAAAGAAATTCCCTTCACATTTACATTTAAGCTCTTGTTGAAATGTATATTTATATAAGTAAATATTTTTTAAATTAGTATAGAATAATTACGTATTAATCGTCGATTGCTGTTTAAGAAGTAGCATAGCAACTGCCAAAAAATGACTAAAACTAAAGTTGATCCTGCTCTTTGCTGAATGAAATTTAGCTCCACGAGTAGTTCCTCTGCTCATTTCTACTACCACAAAGCAAAGCCTAAACTGTCTTCAACTTGAAAATATGTTACTTATATACTTTTCCTATATATTTCTTGACACATAGTTATATATTTCAATATGCCAGCACATATCTATATACTAATAGCACTCTCTAAGGACCCCCGCTCTAGAAACCCATTCAATTCAATCAGGCAGACTCCCAGCTACTTAGCAACCGCTGTGTGCTGTTCGTTGAACTTTTGACCACCAATTAATCAAAGCAAATTTGAACAAAATTCATTCGTGCAACATATGGCAACAACAATAGCAACAACACAGTAACAAATGCATGAGCAGACGAGTTTTTGTTTGACTGAGTGTTAAGCCCCCACACCCAACAAATGCGAATGAATAATTCACTTTTAATTAGGTTTTTACAAACGTTTGACTGCAATCGGTGCGGTTCGGTTCGGTTCGGCTCGGTTCGGTTTGGTTTGGTTCGGGTGTGAGTGGGTTCGGTTGACTCTCTGTGGCCATTATAAATAATTTTGTATAATTAGAGACAACAGTTGCTGCCCAGTTTGACATATGATCTGCTGCCCCAGCTCTACTTTTGGAGCCCATTTCGTCCCCTTTCTGCTGCGGCTTATCTTGTTGACTTGCGTGGCAAATGCTTTTGGCTTGGCTTAGTGTTAAGTCCGGGCGGACATTTTTGGGTGTGGACTGAAAGCCTTTTGACTACTATCTTTTGCTAAATTAGCCACAGAGACTCATAAATTTGGGCAATGACAACGTCGCATTGTTTGCGCCTTCGGCAAGCCCGGAGGTCACAGTCTGGCCACAACTATTGGCAAGTTATTTTAATGCACTAAGCCAATTAGTGGGCTGCTTGGCCTGGTTCATTTGTGGTCCTTGGCTTACAGTAACGGGCCAAAGCAACAGCAACAGCAACTTTAACCACCGATGTCATCAGGCACACTTGTGTGCATAAAGTGACAACAACAACTTGGGCGCTAAACTCGCAAAAAAAAAAAAGTTCATCAAGCCCACTAACACTAAACGTGTCAGAACTTTTATAATATAGTCGCTCATATATCTGCGAAACGCGTCCACATAAATCCCCACCGATGTCAACGAGACTCTCTCTCCGTCTCTCACTCTCTCACTCTCTCGCTCATAGCCAAAGTTTAAATTACTGCACAGGCTGTGCCAAGAGCCCAGCGTGCAAAGGAAACATGTGTGATGAATCTTCCAGGACGACACAGACAGACAAGAGTTGGGTCCACGCGGCTGGAATTACTTATGATGATGCATGAGCCACAGCTAGGGATGGACCAAAATAAACCAAGTTATGAAAGCATCTTTAATGAGAAGTGATTTGAGAAGAGAATCGAACGGCGTGAGAGCAGCGAAAACTTTTCATGGTTGACAAGTTTGGAGATCTTTTGGAGAACAGAGGAGAGGCTTGAAAGAAAAGAGAAAATGGAAGAAAAAAGTGAGGGAAATAATATAAAAATAATATAAGATAGGTAAATGTAGATAACGGAAATAAAAGAGAAGAGATAAAAGACAATATAGAAGAGAAAACATGAAGACAAAATAGAAAGAAAATGTTAGAAGAGAGAATAAAGTGTAATTAAAGCAAAGAAAAGAGGAGAAAATGTAAGACAACAGATAGAAGGCAGAATAAAAATGGAGAAGAGCGAAATGAGAAGATAGATAGCGAAGGGAGACGTGATATGAAAGCAAGGGGAAAGAAGATGATAAAGAAGGAAGTAGAGGAGATAAAAGAAGTTAGAGAAAGTTACTCATATACTTAAATAAAATCATCTCATACATCTGCTACCTCTAACATCTCTCTCGCTCCCTCCATAATGTCCACTCTCATATATACTATATCTACATATATTGAACTGCTTATTCACGCCCGCATCTCTAGGATGGCTCTAATACAACTTTAATGGTCTTTGTGCTGTGCCCCTTTGCCTAACTCTCTTTGTCTCTTTGTCTCCTGGCATGTGCCCCAAAAAGCATGCAACACAATAAGTTGGCAAGGCTCGCACGGTCATTGTCGCTGAGTGACCACAACAAATTGAGCTTATCATTGACGGATTAACACTAAACACACAGACACACATAGCCAAGAGTGTGTGAGACGCACTCTCTCTATCTCTGTCTCAGGCACTTGTTTTGGATATAAATCTGCACGTAGCACTCGCCTCGATGGTTGACTAAAGCGAAAATTAGCGGCGCCCGGCAAAAGCATATTGATGAAGCGTTAAGACCGCAGCTGACCCCAACTTTGGGTTTCGGACCGGGTCAGAGTTAGAGAGAGAGAGTGTGTGTGTCAACGTAAGTGGAAAATCAATGCGGACATCAGCGGCAGGCGACATGACAAGTTGAGCCCTTTAAGCCGCAAGTTATGCCAGCCACGCACGCAACAAGGTTGACAACGGAAGATCGGGCAGGAGTTGCGACGGCTATGGGGGTTGACTTTTTTGTAACTGTTGTCGTTGTTGTTGGTGTTTCGGTTATTGTTGTTGTTGTTGCTGTTGTTGCCTGCGTTTTTCTGTCACTTTGTGCAAATGTGTTCTTGCAAATCCTGTTAAAATTGCATTTGGAACATGTCAACATTGCGCTGGCAACCGAAAAAAGCCACAAAAGTCTCCCACCCTCAACACGGCCTCTGCCAACCTCTCTCTCTCCCCTCTCTGTCTCTATCTTCCTCTGCCGCTCTAACCACCCGTCGACAAACATGCTAGCCTCTGATTCTTTTTTTTTTTGCCACTTTTTACTATGATTTTTATTGTACGATTTGCTGTGTTCCGTGCAATTTTCGTACATTTATTTCGCTTGTAATTCATTTCCATTCATATTTACATGAATCTCTATCGGTGAATTTTTCACCACTGCACATTTGTCTGGGATTTGTGTAAAATTCGGCTTTGTTTCTCTCTTTTTTTTGGGATTTTTTTTATGCGTTTTGACTTTCCTTTGCCTGTTATATATATATTTTTTTGTATTTTTTATGTGAGTCGCAGATGTTTGACTGCGTTTGGCTTGCGCTTGGAATTGGCTCTGACAGCTAACGCTTCGCACTTGTGTTGCGGTTTCAATTAATTCGTGGGCGTGGCTGACTGGTATTTGTAAGGGGCGACCAGAGAGAGAGAGAGAAAAAGACGGAGAAAGCCAGCGAGCAGGTGCAGCAAGTGGGCCAGGGGGAGGATTAGGAAAGTGACAGTTGCCGGGATTGGGAAGTAGTTAGCTTAGCTTAGCAGCAATAATCTGTAGAATATGAGAAACTGATAGGGATGATTGCACAATGATAGATAGCTAAGAGCTGCACAAACTTAGAGATAGTCAGAAATATTAATTGGATGAATGTAAATTATAGTAGAATTTAGTTTTAGTTAGTTGGTTATTGAATAATAATAATGTGGAATTTATTGTAAATATTTTTGCAAATTTTGTATTTGTTTAAAGATTAAAAAAAAAAAAAAAAATTTGTAAAGATTTGTTTCTTACTTATTTTTATTTTTGATTTCATTATTATTATTAATAAATATATTTTTCAATTAAAATATATTTTATTATATATTTAAAATATAAGTTAAATGTTTTAAAAATATATGTTAAGATTACTTTTTTTATTTATTTTTATTTTATTACATTATTATTATTAATATATATGTTTTTTTCAATTAAAATGTATTTTATTAAATTTATTAAATAAATGTAAAAGCCTATCTATAAAAAAGAAGCATTTGGTTGATATAGATATATGTACATATATATCAAAGTTTACAAATAACTTTTAACCGTTTGAATCTACACGCATTGTGCACGACCTCAATCGAATAGATGTCATACTCACTCTCACTCGCTCTGAGCGAGAGCCTTCGGTTCTATTCGTTTTGATTTTCGGCTCGGCGTTTCGCCTTGAGCTATTCGTGTGAAGCTCTTTTAACAAACATCGTTTAGAGAGCGTTACGATTGACGCTGGCATAATGAGGCTCCAAACGAACTTAACATTCACATACACATACACTACCACACACTCTCGTTTGCTATAGGCATCTCTCGCTTACACACCAACACATATACAAAAGAACATAATACTCAACGAGAGCGAAAAAATTGTTTCTGTTCGATCGTGAACGAAATCGACGAAGCACCTACGATGTCGATTGCTCTCTCAGTTCTTTGTCAAAGTGTGGGTGAAAGTCACTTAATTGCAGACATTGAGAAACGATCAACTGTTATTTGCGAGCTCTGTTAAACACACATACACACACACACACGAAGTAGGCGCTGGCTTCACTCAACGTAACTCTCAAATATTTATTGCTCAGCAAGAGCAGCAAACCGAAGACGACAGAGAGTCAAGTCTGCAAATGATAAAATCCGAAGGCTTTTCAAATATCTATACAAACATCTTACTCACATTTTACTTTAATTTAATACACTGATTAGTAAATATTAGCAAATAAATACAGTCTGAAAAATATACAATTTTCTTTAAAATATACTATGTAATAATAAATTCAGCTAAGCGATAAGCTAGTCCTACTTCGACAATTTTGCCTAGGTCAGTTTTACCAGATCTCTCTTCTTTTCAATATATAATTTTTATTTAGAAGAAGAAACAGAATTTAAATTAATATGTTTTTCTGTCTGTTTCTTCATTTCATAAGTTTTTAGTTCCTTATCTCTGTTGTTTATGTTGTTTTTGAAAATAAATTTATTTATGAGCTCTACTCGGCAAATATCTGCTGTTCATTAATTTCATAACAACATTTTCATGATTTTCTAAAATTATAAATAAATATATATATATATATTTGAATATATGTATTTGCCCATCTTCTCCACAAAGCAAATATAAAATTCAACCAATTAAAGGCCAAAGCATTGCGCGGAAACTCAACTAAATTATAGAAAATTGTTTGGCAAAATTATTAAAGAAGTGTGTGAAATGTGGAAAAAGCCAAAACGCAGCAGCTGCTTTCTTAGCCACTACATAAATTAGCTGTCAAGCCAAAATGGCACTCGCTTTATGGCCAACTCACACACACACACACAGACACACATATATGGCCACGCCTATGCCCCCTACCTCCCATTCGGTGGCCATAAAAAAAACATACAAAGACAAGTATTTAATTTTGTAGCGAGAAGCTGACAAACTGAGAAATACAAGAAGGAAAAAAAAATACATTGCTGAGCAATCAGAGAAGTGGCTGAGAGGGAGCAGGAGGAGCAGCAGCAGCAGAAGACACAAGGCAGCACATAAATAAAATGAAAAATCTACTGCCAGCCAAATGCAGTTGAGTCCAAAAAGCGAGCAGCTGTATAGCCGTATCGCTGTGTATCGCTGTACATGGGCAGTAGTTGCCTTGGCACTTGGTTACCTCGCGATGCTCTCGGTGCCTCAGTGAAGTCCTACCCTATGTATTTACTAGCATATATACTAGCATTAGGCACATAATGTAGGCTACCGCGCAGCGGAGTCTGTCTGTTGGTGTAGCGCATGCGCTGAGCGAGAGGCAACTCCCTAGCTGTCCCACTCTGGCACTCCCTCACCAACACCACCAGCTCTCTCTCTCTCACTCTCTCCCTATCTCTATTTCTTTAACTGTGTGTCTCTCTCTCTCTCTCTCTATCGCTGGCTTTCTCTGTGTAACCTCTGTGCTTGGTAATAAACCAAGCAATGCCAGCAAAATTATAAAGTGCTCGGCTGTGCTGGAATTCTTGAAATGTAAATATAATGAGCAAAAAATTAGCCAAGACTACGCGCGTCACATCTCTGGCAGTCCAAACGCGGCCCAAACATGGTCAAAGCTAAATTTACTAGGCACCAATTAAAGATATGTCCAATGCGATATCATACTGGGGGATCACGGGGCGAACTGCTCGACAGGCTCCACTACGGCACCCATAAAACATGTCAAAAGCGTTTTTTGCAGTTGCCTCAGCCAACTTCGGTTTTTTTTTTTTCTTTCTGATTTCTCTCTTTTTTTTCTCTTGCCACTCCCTCGTTTTTCTCAGGCGTTGGCTCATCTCATCTCATCTCATCTTTTTGTTGCGGAAAAATTGCCAGCAACATTTTTAAGCAGTTTGTTAAAAAAAAAACAATAACAAATCGGAACTCTTCAAAATCACAACAAAACCATTTTTAACAGCTCCGTTTTTCCATTAGTCTTAGCTTGTTTTTGTCTTGGTTAGTTGAAGCTCTGCTCTTGTAGTAGTAGTTGTTGTTGTTGTTATTGTAGTTGTTGTTTTTGTCATGTATGTGTGTTGTAATTGTTGTAACTGCTGTCGTATTAATATGCTCTGGCATAACTATTTGGCTTGACTGCACAGTTAACAGTGGGCAGTGAAAGGCGAAAGAAGCAGAGAAAAGCATAGAAGAAACTGATTCTCTTTAATATGTAAACGGGAAGACAGAAAACTATAATTATATATCAATTTTTCCATATTAATTTGTTATTATTCATAATAATCTAAAAAGTATATAATTATTTCTAATTAAAATGTTATTAAAAACTTAAAAAGTATATAATTATTTCTAATAAAAATGCAATTTATTATAGATTTTAAAAGACATTACTATACATATATTTAGACGACTGCAAATATAATTCATGCTTTTATTAATCAATTTTAAATTAATTTTATTATATTAAATTCATGATTTTAATAAATAAAATAAATGAATTTTTTGCGATATAATAAATAACAAATTTTACCTAAAATTATTTTCTAAATGAAATTAATAATCAAATAATTTATTTTAATATTTAAGCTTTGTTCTTCATACACAGATATTCAAACATATCATATTTTCTTAAATTTTAACTGAAATCTTACTTAATATTTGTTAAATTAATAAAAATAATAAAAATGTGCATTACAATTTTTGGTAATAACTTCTTTCAAACCAAGTGATTTAAGCCAATCAGATTTTTTTACGTATAGCTCTTAAGCTACTAATTAAGAAATGCCTCATAGTACTTCAATATTGATTAATAAACAATTTAATATTTAACAAATGTATAAAAATGTCAACAAAAATGACTTCTTATATCATATTAATAATCAAATAATGTATTCTAATAAACAAATGTTTATTTACGCACATTGAAATACCAAGTCATATTTTTTCTTAATTTCAAAATCATATAAATTTAAATTATATAATATAAAAATATAAACAACTTTTTCTCGACTAGTAACATTGCTAAGCATCCGCTTATTTTTATCCATATCACTTTAAGAATTTTCGCCATAATCTTGGCCAATAAATACCACAGTAATGCGCTATATTAAGTGTCCGGCATACAAAAGCCAGCACCCAGTAGCTAGCAAAAAAAAAAAAAAAAATAATACAAAAAAAAAAAAAAAACGACTGACTTCAAGATACTTGCAGCCACTGTCCAGACCAACAACAATAACAGCAACAACAACAAATAGCAAGCAGCCAACAGCAGGCAATCCAAAGTCAAAATGCTTCCCATACGGTTTATTTACACAAAACGTCAAAGGGTGGGGCGAGCGAGACAGGGAAGACTGTGCGGGGACCAGTCCCAGGTGCTGGCAGACAAACAGGCGTACAATAACCAGCAGATAAACAGACAAACAGGCAGCAACAACAACAAACAACAAACAACAACAACGATAACAACAACAAACAGCTAGCTCTGCAACCATTTTGGAATAATAATGCACAAAAAACAAACTGACTGAAGAGGTTAACATAATGTAAATGCTAGCAAAGGGAGAGGGGAGATCAACACCAGGCACCAGTCACCTTTGCAGGCATTGCTGCCGTGTGTGTGAGAGCGAGCTGGCGCACACAGTCAAACCGGTTGTACGCTGCCAGCCAATCAGAAAGCAGCAACACCAGAGGCGTTGACTGAGCAAGCGACTGCGCAGCAGCTGCTGCCGCAGCAGAGGCAGCAGCACTCCACAGTTGAGCGGTGCGCTCAACGGGCTGTAAAAATAGTTGGTCCAGTTGGACTTCTACAGCGCGTACGTACGGGTGCCACCGAAAAAGAGTGCTGCTGAGAGCTGTGACGTTTTGTGCCGTCGCGCGCGTGTGCTAAAAGCAAATACATTTATCAAATAAAATACGTACATATCCATATATATATGTGTGTGTAATTTAATTAACTTGCATTTTGCATTCAGTGCCAATTAATGCATATTTGCATTACAATTACAATTTACAATTACTATTGTTAGTTTTTGAAGTGAAAGTAAATGCGTTATGCTGCCCCGTGCCAAATTCGTAACAAATTAAACAACAACAAACATAGCAATAGCAAAAAAACAACAACAACAAAAATACAACAGCAATCGTGAGACAATAAGCTGCAGATGGAAAGCAACGCATTTGTCAGCAGCCATTTGCCATCACAAGCGCTTGTTGTACTATCGGAGGCCGCTTCCGGTTTGCATGAGGCACTGCGTGGCCAACGTCCGTTTCCAGCAAGAGTAAGTAAACATTTCCAATCAGCCCAATCCAATGTCCAATCAGCCAACGACTGCGGATCTAAGCCGGTTCGCGTTGAACGTGCGCTGCAGCGGCTGCTGCTGCTGCCGCCACGGCGACATATTTATGACAAATCATAAACTCAACGGCGATGCCGATGAGCCTTGCCAGTAGTTGCGCCCTGGTATAGTAGTCGTAGCAGCAGCGGCAGCGGCAGCCCCAAAAACCTGGTCGATCCACACACAAATGCTATAAATCAGCAGCACACCGGGCACCGCCGCCAACTGCACACAGAACAATGCGCATTATAAAACAACCAAAACAACAAAAATACAACTAAACGAAATACACTGAGAACTATAGAAATATCTAAATATATACATATATGAATAAGAGTTTGACATAGAGTCATATATATTTCCAAACAAATTAGTATATTCATCTCAATTCTCTTTCAAAAAAACCTTTAATTCTAGTTAGACTTTATTTGAGTTCCAAGACTTACATAGAGAAATCATTCTTAATTATGCATTCTACTTCTTTACCTGTCACAGATATTAAAAATATGATGAAAGCATAGCTTAATTTTATTAAAATATATTTTAAAATATTTGAGCTTTTGAGGTTCTTCAACAATCATCCAAAAATTATTGCCTTAGAAAAGCAAAGTATTAAAATGTTTAGAGAACTGTTTATGGATAATGTATTTGGACGATAAAAAAATGTATTCCAATATAAATATAAATCATTCGAATTTATAAATATATAAATATTGAAAAGTATAATAAAATATACAATTAAAAAGAACTATTTATGGAATATTTGTAGCTTTTTCTAGTAGATTTTCTACAATTAACTTAAGTCTTAAAATCATTTTTTAAATGTTATTTGAAATATAAAGAAGAGTATTATTTATATGAGCAACATTTATGAATAAGAGTTTGCTTCTATATTTCCTATCTCCTTTCTAACTATATATGTATGTATATTTCCTTTATCTGTATATATTATAGTTCTATCTACAGCACATCTTGTTTTTCTTAGTGGACAGCGCTACGAGAGTAGCCTTTGAAGAACATCGAAAGTCGACATTCGTCAGTTAGTTTTCAGATTCAGATTTCAGTTTCAGTTTCAGTTTCAGGTGCCAGAGTCACATTCCTCGATCGACGAATGCGTTTGCAAACGCCCCATTGTGTGTAGATTTTTGCGATGAACAGATTTATGATAGCTACCAGCTACCAGCTACCAGCTACGAGCTACGAGTTAGCAGTGCTCAGCTCTCATCTGCCAGGTTTAGTGAATGCTGCGATTATTGTTTTGAGAGCTGCGATCTCCGGGATCTGTTCGATCTCCTCAATCTCCTCGATCTCCTGGAGCCACTCGCCACTCGCACTGTCTGCGAATTGCCCCCGCCTGTCTGTCATCATTGTAAACATGAGCAATGATCTTGACGCTGATGCTACAAATGATGAAGAACTCGAAAATCGAAGATGAGGCCGGCGCTCATCAGTAAGTGTGGCTTGCCCGAATTCGGAACATAACTTGTGGCCAACGTAAACTTAACTGGTTTGGCAAAGCATTTGGCATTGGAAACGAGCCCCGCTGAATAGCCATGAGTAGCGTTAAGATAGGTAACATGACAACAATATGTTCCTTCAATTGTAGATGACAGCGGAATAATATGGGAGGGCTCGCAAAGATAATCAGACAGGGCCCCCCACAGCACGCCCATTCGGCACCCCCCCCCCAGACCAACAGCCTAGACACATAATTCGCTCCCCACAGCTAGGCTACAGCCCCCTTACGTCGCATGGAAGCATCAGCGTACGCCTACTCAAGGAACGTGCTACGTCAGAGGTCTAAGGTTGGACAGAATAGAAACCACACCCCGTGGACTATTCCATATGACACACCGATACTGGGACTGATTGTATTCAAGAGAAGTTGCCAGGGGACAGCATCACAAAGTAGCTCGAGCCTGCAGCTCTTAGAGCTACTAGCTGCACATCTAGGCATTAATAGCGCAGAGAGTGATCCTTTCGCCGCAGTGGCCCATATTTATAGCCGAACAAATAAAAAATTAATAAAACAAAACAGGCAACATTATTAAATGCAATGTCAAATGGTTAATGTGGATCTGTTTTTACTTTACTCGCTACCAATTTAAAACCAACCCGAGCAAAAGGGAAATTACAACAAACAAAAATATTTTATAGTAATAATTCATTGTACAACACCACCATAACAATTATGGTCACCACAACAACAAAGATAAACAGACTGACCCCCCCAGAAAAAAAATGCAGACCCCAGACCCAGACCAAGACCCTGGCCAGAGCCAGCAGCCAGACCGGGAGAAACCCCGACCTACGGCGAGCACGAAAAAACAAGTATGAGAGCCCAGAGCTGGGCCATAACATAGAAATGTTAATACTTTAGTTTTTTGCACTTATTACACTCTTATGTGCATGTAGGTGTTTCTACCACCCCATTGTGTGTGAGGTATGCCTTGTGTGTGTGGGGTGTGAGTGCGCTTAATTTCATTATAGCCAATTCATAGGGCGCAGCTCGACAATTGCACAGGGCAACGAGGCAATTGTAACAACGGATAATCATATAGGGAGAAATGGGTAGGGCAGGCCTAGCAATATAGGTGCCTCTGAAGTAGGGAATAAAGGAGCCGGCAGAATAATGGGGTTGTGTAAAGCGACACCAAGTTAGTTCCTGCATGACAACTATAAGCTGTACATTTAGAGCAATTGAAGTGCTTGTGAAATTCCTTGCTATTTAGATGCATATGAGTAAAAATAAAAAAATATAAAGAAATATATATATATATATAAAAGAAAATAAACAATAAATAAAATACATGTTGATGTTTTAAATGCACATTGAAAAAAGAAATAAATTGTATTTAAATAATACAAATAAATATATATATAAAAATTTAAATAAATTATAAATAAATAAAACAAATAAATAAATATATATAAAACAAATTATAAATAAATAATACAAATAAATAAATATATATAACATAATTAAAATAAATTGTACATAATAATACAAATAAATAATATATATAAAATAATTAAAATAAATTGTAAATGAATATTACATATCAATAAATTATAAATAATAATATATATAAAATAATAAATACTTTTTTATAATTTAAAAATTAAGTTATTTATTTTTGAAATGTATAATTATTTTTTTTTAATATTTGAATTTAAATTATGTTTTAAATATATGTATTGATAATATATTAAAAAACTTTAAATTAAATTATTTTAAAAAATATAATTATGGATTTGTATATACATAAATCAAAAAATTATTTAATATTATTAATTATTTTTATATATATTTTTTAAATTATATTTGTTAGGCTTAAAGTGACTTTTAGCTCAACATGAAATAACTCAAGGAATCCAAACAATTTTAAAAAATTTATTGGAAGGTTCTGTATTCATATATATTTATGAATACAGTATTTCGAATGAATTTTAGAATGTTGCGTACGTATTATATGAAGGCAGGAAAAAGAGCTTTACAGCATAGAAAATGAGAAAAACCTGTTATCATAAGGAAATAACATTTGTTAGCTAATGTTAATTATTAATTGAATAAATTCATAATTAAGATATTTCTTAATTCGAATGAAATGTCATTGAAGTTTTTCCATTTCCATTTCATTGAATGAAGTGCTAAAATATTCAATTCATAGCATTTGGTTTAATAAACATCAAAAAGGTTTTGAGTTCAACTGATCTACAAAACGTAAAAAAATACCAAAACTAAATCTAAGTATATATTATTAAACATATGAATAATATATATAGTTAATATTTTTTTATATTTTAAATTTAATAAAAATAATAAAAACATTTACTATTTTTTACTTCTTTTCAAGGAGAGTAAATAAAATACAAATTATATATAGATTAATACAAATTATATCTAATAAATTGGTGAACATTTTTAATTTATAATCTAATAAATAGTAAATAGTATAATAACAAAAATTTTATTAAATAAATAAAAGATTTAACAAATTACATAAATTTAATAATAATAATAACAAATTTTAAATCTATTTCTCAATATTTTGCAAAGCAATCGCTTTTCCTGCTCTCAATTCAGATAGATTTTTCCATTACTAAATAATGGCAGAAATACCTTTCAAATTAGCAGCTCTTAGCTTAAAACGTGATTTAATTGAGAGCAACAAAAACACTTTACCTTATTTATTAGCCAGAGCGAGTGAGAGACATTCTAAAGAATATTTAGTTTCTAATAACTAGAGACATCACTCGCTAGCTCTGCCTCAGTTGAAAGTCTCTCGAGTTGAGTTGGGAGAATCGAAATGCGGCAGGTTGAGGCCATAAACAGTTAGTTCGAGAAAATTGTCAATTGCTAAACGTTTTCTGGTTTCATTTTGAGGCATTTTCTTGTTTTGTGGCCCGATCACAAATTGAGATTTATTTGTTGTGTTCAGCTATGTGTGCTGTTGCTCTTATTGTTGTTGTTGTTGTTGTTGTCCGTGCAGTGTTTTATGACCAAGTTAAGCGAAATTGGCAATTGTATGTGGACAATTGGCTGTTCGCCACTCGTTATCGTGTTGTTGTAATTAAGCTATTATTATTGTAGTTGCTGTTGGGGATGTTGTTGTTTTTTTTTTCTATCCACAGCTGCGTGTCGCTTTACAACAATCTTCGACTCAGTGTCAAATGCCAATAATTCAAGTGTTAAAACAAGAGCAAACAAAAGGAACAAGCGCATTATGCAAATCCGCAACCCTCGAAGCCAAATCAGAGCAACAACAAATCACGAAACATTTCAATGCCCTCTAATGCAAATGCAAACAAAGAATGTGAATTGTGAATTCTATTGTGAACATGAGGGAGGGTGGCAAGTGCCACCTGCTGCACATAAATCAATGGCAGCAACAAATTTTCCATCAGCAAAGTTTGCATATTGCATTAAATGCTCGCACCGTAAAATTCTGACAAATTAGCCAAGTTGTGCGTCGACAGTGGTTGACCACTTGGACGGAACTCACACGGAGCCCGCTCCCTCCCTCTCTCTTTCTCTCACTGCTTCCCCTTCTCTTGATGATATGTAGCATCTGTGCACGTGGCATTTAATCAGTGCCACTCATTGAGGGGGCCTTGGCCTCCAACTGACTTGGCCAAAATGCAACTCATGCGGTTGCCAGCACACCTCAATGTCATTTCCGACACTCAGCTCCATATCCATATGGAAAAGTCCTAACTCATTTGGTGTAATTTTTGGGGCAAATCCAGGGGCTGACTGACTTGCAATTGTTTGTGTGTGAGTGTGTGTGTTTTGGCAACAGCTTTAAAGCCGGAACGTTCCCCAGCTTGCCTCATTAGCAATGTTGCAGCTGATGATGATTATGATAATGATGAGGATGAGCATGAAGCTGTTGAGGATTGGGCGCAGCTGATATGTTAACACTTGCAATTTATATGAGCTTGAGTTGCTAATTTGATTCTGTCAATGTTTTGATAAGCGTTAATTTATGGTTGCTTAATTATCAGTAATTGGCAATGAGGATATTGCTAGGGTATTACACTGAAATATAATATCTGCAATGTGCACAAAATACTTGTTCAGCTTGCAAAGCTTTAATTAAGAATGTACTTACATAAAACTAAGTTTAAAGCACTTAAACAGCAACTCGGACTTGCTAATTGAAATGAACCTTCTTTGCTATAATAGCCAGATATGAAAGACAGAATCTTAGAGAATTATATCTCAATCTAGTATATGTTTTATTTACTATAGTAAACCTTTCTCTATTAGAGCATATACGCGCTTTAATTATTATTTTTTCGCAACATATCTATATCCAATTGGCTTGTTTACACCACGTTTCACACTTATAAATTTGTGCACTCTGGAAACACATTTTGCTTAATAACTTTGCGTGAGTTTTCAAAAGCTAAGTGAGCGTAAAATATGCGCATTATTTGAAGCTGGGAGGGGGGGCTAAGAAGCTAGCTGAAAATTATGCTAGCTACATGACTAGGCACAAAAATTGGCCAATTATCGTAGGTGGAAGTGAAATGAAGACCTGGAACGTGGCAGCCAAAGTCAACATATGGCAGAATGGAGTTTCTGGCTGCAAATAAATCTAAATATATATTTAGCTATTAAGAAATCTTAAGTAATTTACAGTTGAAAGCAGTGTAGAACAGTGTCCTATATGGCAGCAGCTCATCAGAAACTAAGCTGCCTAAAAATGTTCCCAAAAAAAAGTTTAATTTACGACAAATAAATGTTAAACGGCGCAAAATTGAGAGATTTTCGAGTTACGACATTGTCGCACATAAACTGTGCCAAGTGAGGGATGGGAGGGAGAGAATGTGCGTGTGTGTGTGTGTGTGTGTATTTGGGTGTGGGTGCTACCAATGGGGTGTAAAATAACGAGCGAGAATTTAGCAAACATACAAAAGACTTTGCAACTGATATGGGATATGATTGTGGAGTTGTGGAGGGTTGGGCTCAAGGGTTTGGGCACCGATGATAAAAACGACAAAGGATAAACAGTGAAACCGTTTATAACAAATTGAGCCTGATGAGTGCTAAGCGTCTGGGACACACACACACACACACTCCCAATAGACAGGACATGTGTGACAAGCAACGCCACCCACAAGCAAAGTTGGCAACAAAATTTGAATTTGAATTTACATATAAATTTCGTCTGCTGCTGAGTGAGGCGGAAAAGTGTGGGCAAATGAGTGTTAAGTTGTTGCAAAAAAGCATAAGAGCTGGGGAAATACATCTCGCAGAAGTATATATATATAAAAAAAAAAATGTAATATGTATTGTGTGCATAATATAAGCTGATCAGAGCTCATGGAGACTCTAAAATTCAAAATAAAATTTTTGAAAAATTGTAAACAAAATGTTACATAATACACAATATAAAATAATATTTTAATAATAATAATTAGCTTAATTAAGTAGATATTAGATATTATTAGATATATATGATATTATTAAATTATATGTATTTCTCCATATTAATTTTAAACTGCTCAATATGAACAGAAAACAAAATATTTTTTGATGTAATATGCATTTAGTTGAGGTATGATATTGGGGAGCAGGGAGGGGAGGGAGGGGACGGGATGAAAAGGAAAGGGGGGAGGGGAGACGAGGAGAGGGGAAGGAGGGGAGAGAGTGGGATGAGAGGGCGGGGAGCAGAGGGGCGGGAGGGGGGCCAGAGGGGGAGGGGCGAGGGAGGAAAAGGAAAAAGGAAATGGAAAAGTAAAATGGAAGAGTTATTGTGAGAGAGGGGAGAGGGATGGATTGGGAGGAAAAGGAAACGTAAGAGTGATGAGGTGGATGAGAGGTGCATAAGTTGATGATTTTGGGAGATTTTGCGTTTTAAATGGGTTGAGTTCTTTCTTAGGTTGAGAAATTTCGATTTCATATTTATGTTATGATTTACATGGTGAGTGCAGTAGTTCTTAATTTATAGGATTAAAAGGAAAAGGTAAAGAGGGAGGGAGAGAGGGGGGAGGGAGTTAGGGAGCCGAGGAAAAGAAAACTGAAGAGGACGGAGGGGGGGAGAGCAGGAAGTGGGGGAGGAGGAGGGATTTAAATTTTTGTTATTTTCTTCTGGTAGGTTGATTATATTTGGTTTCATATTTATGGTTTCATACTTATTAATTTATATTATTAAAAAATTATTGTAATAGTTATTTGTATATTTATTATGTATTTATTTATCTTATAAAAAAACTTAATATTTCTTTTGTTATATATTTAATAATTTGATGATTTTTATTATATTTTTTAACAAAATTGTATTTCTCATATTTATTTTTTATTGTCATTTGATTATTTTCGATTTCTGATTTAGTATTGTTTTAATTTCATATATATTCAGTTATATTATTAAATTAATTTATATTTCTGATTTTATTATATTTAACTTTGATTTATAATATCCAATTCTTATTATGTTTATATTTCATATTTATTTATAAAATTTATATAATATTACATTATATTTCTCATACGATTTACCTTTCTTCTTACATTCTAAGCCTCTCACAATTTCACCCAACTTATCATTCTTCTTCTTCATCTTCATGTTGCAGTTACCTGACGCCAAAGATCTACACAACATGTCACTAGTCGGCAACTATAGCACCCAATTCCTACACAACTTTCATCCACATCTGCTGCAGACGCTCAACCATGGAATGCTGGCGGCAAATGGAGCAGCTGCCGCCGCAGCAGCGGCCGGTGCTCCGGGCGGTTATTTTGCCAGCGAGCGCTCGCCGCTGGGAAAGCCGTCGGTGCTGTCGAATTTCTCGCTGCCGTCGGCCTTCTCGCCGCCCAAATATATTGGCATATCCCTGGATCAGGTGAGTGCGAGCCGGTGAGCGGCATTGCTAATCGAGCTTAGATTGGCAGTTGTCCTAACTGAAATTGAATTTTCTTTTTATTATTTTTGTTTTTTTGCAGAATCTTTTCAATGGCAACGAATCATTTCGCACGGATTCGGCCAGCCCGACGTGCACATCACACGAATCCATGGAGGGATCACAGGATTACGATGCCGTTGAAAAGGGTGAAAGTCCGCGCAGCAATAATTCTCAGGATCCCAGGGATTTAAGACGTAAGTTGGATTTATATTTAACCTCGGCCAACTCCACTCGATTTTCGCAAATTTGCATGTTGCGAAAATATTTGCCGATAAAAAAAAAAAAAAGAAAGAGAAGCAAATGTGGGCGGGCCTTTGCCCTTTTTTGATCAAAATCTAGCCATATTTGTTTCAATCTAACTTTGCCTCTGTGTTTGCAATTTTAACGCTTCACTGGTTTAACTTTGACTGGCGGGGCAGATGAGACAGACAGACGGGCGGACAGAGGGGCGGACAGACGAACGGACAGACAAGCGACAGGCCGCACTTCACATTTTTATTTTTATTAGTTTTCTTGTTCTTCTTATTTAAATCAATTTCACCTGAGGGTTGCCGCCCCTTTAAAGCTGTTCGCCACTCGCTGGGCCCAAAAAACAAATTGCCTACAAATGCGTTGCTAATTGGTGTCGTCCTTAAGCGCCTTAGGCCCACAACTTCGGCAGCATATGAACCTGATAAATATGAATGCAAATCGCAGAGAGCTCACCTCTCGCCCAGGTCTCGCGCACAGTTGTGTCAACAAATGTTTAGCAGTGGCGCAGCTGCCGCAGGGTTTGCGCTAAATAAGATATATTTTCATATGCAAAGATTATGTGAATGATGTTCAATTAACGTGCGAGGTGCCCCTTTGGTCTGCTTCTATTCTCTACCCTGTGGTCCTCTGCTGAGGGCTTCGTGTCTAGTCCTTTTATTATAAATTTTAATTGAAAAGGAGAAAAAAGTACAATGGTTAAGACAGAGAAGGTAGAGTTTATAGGAAAGAGTGAATGGATAAGAAAAAAAAGGAAGAAAAGCACAAAGAAAAGAAACAAAGAATGGAAGAAAGAAAAGAAAAAGAAAGAAGGTTAAAAAAGGGAGGTAAAGAAAAAGAGAAGGGAGGAGAGGTGAGTGGGTTAGGGGGTAAGACGAGAAGAGAAGGTAGGATGAGGGCGAGAGGCGGGGCAGTAAGAGTATTAATATAATTAAATAAATTTATTTATATATTTTAATTATATAAGATATTATAAATATATATATATACGTAAATATGAATATATTTGTATATTATATTTAGAATTCTATTTTCTATTCTATTTTTTCATATTTTCATATATTGATATATACAAATTTGTTAAAAAATTCAGTATTTAGTTAAAAAATAAATTCTTTTCTACATTTATATCCCCTAACAAGTGCTGCACTGACGACACTGTAATATCAACTTTTTTGTTTGATTTTCATATTTGCATATGTGCTTAAAAGTGGAAAACCAGTTCTAAGCACACACGCACACACACACACACACACACACACATGAAACCCCCCTCTCTTCGTACGCCTCACCCTCGGCTCAATGTCAACTTGTTCTATTTAACTTTTGGCTTATGCGCGTAGCTGACTAAACTAAGGTCATAAATTAATTTAAATAAATAATACACTTTTAATTAGCTGCATCAATAAGCCAATGGCTCAACTAGAGATAAATACGCGCAACTGCCTTAGGCAATTTGAATACACAAGGCTTACCAGGGGTGTTTCTTAAGTGTTTTAAATGTTGCCAAAGGCTTCTACTGACGCAGGAGTCAAGTTTTTTGTCTCTGCCTGCTGCCACTTCACTACAAAGTCAAACCGCAGCCAGCAGCAGCAGCAGCAGCAGGCGGCACGAGGCAGCTAATTACTCAGCCTTTGCAAGTTTGTTGCAACTCTTTAGCTTGTCGCTACCACTTGAGCCAATTATGGGGCAGCAGCTAAAGCTACCCCTAACTACCCTTATGCGAAGACAGAGAAACTCATAATGTTTGCTCATTTATTCAGCAGCTCTGCAGCTCTTCTTCTCTTTTTCTTTCCAATTTCATCTTTGTTTGCTTTTGTTTGTTTTTTTTTTTTTTCATTGGCTTCCTTCAAAGGATGCGCAAGTGTTGCAAATCGCTTTGATTGCATTGTTTGGCATTGTTATTGTGAGCATTACTTGTTATTATTGCCATTATTATTATTATTATTATTGTTGCTCAGATGATGTATTATGGCCAATGCACACTTGGAATTTTCATATTAATTTCTGTAATATTAATGGCACACACATACACAAGCACACGCACACACACACACGCAAGCTATAAAAGTCATATTTCATGCCATATACGAATTGCCTCCCGTTGACAGGACGTCGAGCATTTGGCACGTGACTGTTAGGAATTTTTGGTTATTTATTTTAAAATTTTAGACAAGAATATGATATGATTTTTGATAATTTTGATTTTACATTGCTTGAAAGGGTTTTTAATAAATCTTTAAAATTTATTTTCTATTATAAAAAATTTTTAATTCAATACAAAAACTGAATATCTAAATAAAACTTAGAAATTTGCTTAAAACTATAGTTAGGAATTTCTGTTTCTGAATATTTGTTTTACTATTACGTTTTTTTTTTTTTTAGTTTTAAATTTTATTTAGAAATTTAATTTTGTATTTTTCTGATTTTAAATTGCTGAAAAAGTTTTTAATAAATATTTAAAATTATTCACTGTCATAAAAAATGCAAAAAAAAATTAATAAATAGACAAATAAAATATTTAAAAAATAATTAAATATTTGCCGTAAGTTCTAATTAATTATTTTAAGATTTAGGACAATATGAATATGAATTTTTTGTTATTCTGATTTTAAATGGTTATTAATAACTATTTAAATTTGTTCAGTATTATAAAAAAGTCAAAATAAAATACATTAATAGAAAAATAAAATATTTAATAAATAATTAAAAATTAACCTGGTTAGGAATTTTTGTTTATTTATTTTTAGATTATTTAATATGATATGTTTTTATAATTAATTTGACTTTGAATTGATTGAAAGAATTTTTAATAAGTATTTAAATATATATTTTTAATTTACACAAATTGCTTACTACTATTTTTTTTTTTTACTATTACTTTGTAAAGCAATTAAATGCTCTTTAATACAATTTAAAGAAGAATCTAATTCTGAAAATGTCTATAGCAAAAATAGTTCAATGCATATGGAAAATTAAATTATTATAAATATATTAAATTGAAGTATTTACATTTCATTTACATTCTCTTAATATTCAAGCCATATTAAATATGCTCACATTTAAATAATATTTTAATTTATGCCAAACTCGCAGAGCAAACTTCAAATGTTTTGAGCTCATTCCATTCGGCCAAATTTGTTGGCCTGTCTGTTGACTGTTTCTGTACTGTTATCCGCGGTTAACCCAACGCATTCAGCATATTATGTTGCCAGTATTTTTAGACCAAAACATTTGCCATGCCCGCAACAACAACAACAACAACAGCGAGCATATTAAATGTTATTGTAATAATATTTTAATTGCTGCCACAGTCACGTGCAGAAGTTTCGACTGGATGTGCAAACAGTTTGTATTTATTGTGGTTTGCTCTGTACACATTTTTTTTTTGGCGCCGTGTACGTGCGGTTGACAGCTGAGCTGAAGCTGAAGCTGTAGCTGTAGCTGTAGCTGAATTCAGCAGGATAACAGCTCAGCAGCAGTTTCGAAGGACATGCAGTATATGGCCCCAAGGCCCCATGAAATAAAATAACGAGCGCCAATTAATTTGGGCTAAGTACGTGTTAAAAAAATGTGTAGCATGCAATTAGAAATTGGCCAGCAAATTTATGGGGCAGAGCACAGAAAGCAGGCGCAAGGACGAGGGTTAGAGGGCTAGAGCGAGGCTTAGGAATTTGAGAATTGAAATCAATGCGTGTAGCTGGTGGAATTTCAATTTTTATTGCCATTTGGCATTGCGGCGGCTTTGATTGATGATTGCGGCATGCCTAATTTCAGATCTGCACAATGTGAGCAAAGCGCATACGATTGCCTCCTCTTCGACAGCATCCAGCAGCTCATCGTCCTCCTGCTCGACCAGCTCGGCGGCAGCGGCAGCGGCGGCAGCAGCAGCCATTAGCTCGGCGGCCGTAGCTGCGGCCACCAGCAGCGCAGTCGTCTCGATGGCAACGCATTTGGCCACGGCGCATCAGTCGTCACCGGGACACCATCATTCGCATCCGCATCCACATCCGCATCATGGACATCATGTGGGCGCTGGCGGTGGTCAGCTGCCGCCGCCCACGCATCATCACATGGTGCATGCTCATCCACATCCCCTGACCCATCATCATGCCGCGCTGGCCAGTCTGGCCGGGCTGCGTGCGATGCCCGGTGGCATGAGCCTGGTCAGCGGCCTCCAGGCGGCAGCTGCCGGTGGCGCCATACCCGATCTCTGTCCCGTCTGCGGACTGAAGCTGAGCGCCGAGGAATGGCATACGCACTTCCTCACCGAACTGGATCGCCTGTACAAGCTTAGCGCGGGCTTTGAACGCGCCAATCTGCAGGCCACCTACATGTTTGCACCGCCCTGCCCAGCCCAGGAGAATGCCATACGCACCAGCCACAATCGCTGGGAGGTAAGTTGCCATGAGGATGACGCTGGGTGAAAAGGAATTGTAGGATATTCCCGTTACAGACCTTTCAGCGCATTCGCAACAATCGCCAGAATCGACTGCGGCTGAAGGTGCGCAAGCGTAAATACGGCGAGATGTACATGATGGAGAGTCTCTACTGTAGCAGCTGTCCCATATGCAAGCGCAAGTATGCGCTCGAGACAGGGAAATTGCCGCCAGAGGTGCGTCACTGCCTTCCAAATCTCTTTGCGCCCTCTCTCAATCTCGCTCTCACTCTCTTTCGTTTGCAGGAGGACAGCAAGATGCAGGATGAAATCGAAACGGTGGATGTGGAGAGCTGCAACGATGATGTGCCAGACTCTGGCTCTGAGCTGCCAACGACAGCAGGTGGAGCCGTTGCACTGACACCCAATATGCCGCCCTCCAGCATGCACAATACGAACGCCCAGCCGGGCAAATTGGATGGCATACTTTATCGCACGGCATGCGTTATCAATCAGAAGGATGCGCATGCTGATGAGCAGGATGTGAGCACCAATGTGACGGTAGCCAGCAGTAGCAGCAGCAGTGTCAGCTGGTCGGGCGAGACAACGCCCAGCACTCAGGCGCATATCAGCGGTAAGTCGATAGTCATTTAGTCCCGAGAAGGACGATAATTGATGCTTCTATATAATTCTCTGTGTACAGTGAAAAACGTCAGCGAGCTGTCATCTACCACACATCATTATTACAATGCGGATTCCTGCAACGTGGGCGTGGCTGAGCATGGCAGCAATAACAACAACAACAGCAGTGGCAACAGCAATAAGGAGCTAATGATGGATACGGCCATGTGCCAGAATGATAGCGATGAGGATGTCATTGTGGATGATGATGAAACTGTGAAAATGACGACCAAGTCGCACAGCTTCAAGCGACGGCTGGAGGAGAATGTGGCCAGCAGCCGGTAAGCAAAGCTAAGCTAATTAGCTGCAAAGGCAATATAATAAACCATCTCTTTCTCTTTTTCTCTCTCTCTCTCTCGCTCCTTCACTCTCACAACAGCTTGGAGAACATTTCGCCCAATGAGGAGCGTCCACGATCGGAGCCACAGGTTAGCAGCACCGAGCCAGGGCCAATGGATATCTCGCACAGCAACAACAATAATAACAACAACAACAACAACAATAATAATAATAATAATAATAATACAACAACAGCAACCAAATATGTGGAGCCCATGGAGAACAGCCTGTCGCAGCTATCATCAATGGGCGTGCCGGGATTAACGCAATTGGACACAAAGGTGGGAATTAGTTCGGATTTAAAACCGGACGATGAAAACAAATGTTTCATTTGTAAGGTAATTTCTCAGTTTGCTTCAGTTCAATTTTGTGTATGCGCTCTCTCCCTTTCACTACTTGTTTCTTCAATGCACTATTTTTGCACGCTTTACACACACACACACACACGCAGACGCTCTCGCTCACTCACTCAGACATTTCAGTGTTTCATTTTTCAGTTCATTCCTGTTCTGTTTCGTCTATGCGCTCTCCCTCGCTTCCACAGCCTAACTAAGCACTTTTTTTGCATGCTTTGCGTACATACACACACACAGACGTGAATTTACACTCTCATACTCTCTCTCCCCCGTTTGATTACCAGTCTAAGCTATGTTCCGCTTTGTCTATCTACTCTCTCAAGACAGGCATAAAGGATCTCAACACAGATGCGTTTCTACGCGGACGCAATTTCTATTTCCATCAGAGCTGCGCCAATGTGATGAGCAGCTATAGGCTCAACAAAGAGCTGCTCAATCAGGCACAGGCACAGAGGGAGGCCAATGCGGCGAATACGCCGCGCAGCTTGTCGCCATCGCCCGCACAGTCGCCGCAGCAGAGCGCCGCCACACCGGCCATGGAGTAGACGGCGAATTGAGCAATCAAAGCGTGAATTTATTACAGTTAATTAATTCAAATATTGTGGTAGCTAATGAAACAAGTTAAGCGAATATCATGTTTAATTGGGCATGTCAAAGGCTCGCCCCAAAAGCGGGCAACGGTTTTTGTCTCGATTCCTTTCTGCGGTGCTGCCCAAAAGCCAGCAACAATTCATTTCTAATAATATTTATTTATTTTGTTAATTTTTCCTTTCGCTATGTAAATTTGCGAATACGAATTACATTTTTTTTTTACTTTCTGCAATTCTCGAAATTAACCAAATTAATTTCCAACTATCAATGTTTAGTGCAATTTTTGCGTTGCCTTTTGGCTGTTTTATTCGAGCAGCTCGACATAAATCTAATTTTCCTTGTTTATTTAGTACTCCAAATTCTTGAATGTGCTATAATTGTTAAATACAAATGAAATTAGTTATCATAACTAAGCCAATTAGTTGTACATTTTAAGCGTAAAATATTTATGAAAAATCAAATAAATATATTAAAATACTAACAAATCAAATGAGTTCGCATTTATTTAGCAGCAGATATAAATGATATATCTTAAGAACACTTAAAACATATTTACTTTATCATTAATCTGCTCTAGTTGCCTACATGTTTTATATAGAATTTATTGTGCGAGGTTTATTGCCCTACATTGAACTGTCACAACTGATATAAAAAATCATTCGACATTTCCAAAACAATAATTTGTCAGCTAGAACAATATTTTTGTTTACTTAGAATTAAGTTACCATTTGCAAATATTATCAGCTAAAAGCGTGCCTCGATGTCATTTAAGGAAAACGAACAAATTTCTATTGTCTAATCGAATTCTTCAAACAGCTGTTGGTGACAAAAGCTTCGTAGGAACTCAAATATCTGCAAGCCTCAAAACGCAGCTGAACTTTGGAGCAGCGCCTCGTTGCGTTTTGTGTGTTAAAGCTCTAACAATTTCCATGACTACAGCAACGCCGCCCACATGTGCTTAGATTGCTATATGAACATATTTCATAAGATCTGAATCGAATATGATCGAGATCGTAGATGCCCTATAAGTAGACATGAGTTATTTGTCCGTTGCTGCTCCTAAGAGATATGGAAAATGTGTAGCCAAATTAGTTATAGTCCCTGAATTCATTCGAAATAGGAAATCAATGTATAATGAATATTTATTTATAAATATATTTAGAGTTTATACTTTATATTATCAATAAATTTTTATTAATTGGCAATCCAATGCGGTTCAAACTCATAGCTAATGTACATAGTTAGAAAGGGATAGATAATAATTATGCCTAGTAAAATGATTTTTCATTGCTCAAACCATCCATCTAAATGCATATTTAATTTCATATATATCAATATTTATCTTTAAATAAATATAAAAATAAGGCCCATACCCCTTTTTAAACGAGCTTGATGCATACAGGGTGTCTATAGCGCACATACATGAAGCTTTTGCCGCAAGCAGCCAGCTTAATTGAGTAGTGGAAAATTTCTGCTGATTGCTATGGAGTACAGCACAATAACAATAAACGCAAATAGCAAAAAATAATAACAACAGCAACAGCAGCTATTTTGAAACATACACACATACATATGCAAATACATAGATGTATGCGTGTGACGGCGTCAAAAAGCTTAAGCAGATAAGAGGAATAAGACATTCGGCTAAGCTGCCAAAGACGAGCTGAGAGTATTAAGTAGTCGCTCTCCCTCCCCTCGCTCATCGTCTCTTGAACGCTCTGTTCTCTTTCGCATTCTTCCTCTCCCTCTCACACTCTACGCAGGGGGCCGACACACGAAAGCTTGTCGTAAATCGTTTGTCTCGTAAAAAAAAAAGGGAATAACATGTTAGGTATAAATAGCCGGCTGGCATTGCGAGCGAACTTTCAGTAAGCCGCCGGCAGCGATCAAGTGTGAAGGTGTGAGAGATCCGCTACGAGCATAATTATTTCAATTAAAAGCCATTGCAAAGATGTTTTCCAAACTGAGCACACGTGGTATTGCCAGCCGCCTGAGCAGCCTGGCACAGAAGACACAGACCAAGGAGACGAACGCCACAGACACCAGCCGCTCCGAGGTCGTCTTCGCACGTGAGCAAAAATATGGAGCACACAATTATCATCCGCTGCCTGTGGCGCTTAGCCGCGGCGAGGGTGTGCACGTGTGGGATGTGGAGGGCAAACGCTACTATGACTATCTCAGCGCCTATTCGGCAGTCAATCAAGGTCACTGTCATCCCAAGATTATCCGGGCACTTACGGAGCAGTCACAGAAACTAGCGCTGACGTCACGGTAAGTGAAACAAAAAAAATAGAAAATGAGAATATGAATAAGAAAGAAAAAACAAATAATTTTTTGCTGATGTCGGACGTGCCCCCTTTAAAGCTTATCTAGCACATTGCTTCGACGAAGCTTTATGAGCTTTATTTTTAAACATTTCATTGAACTTGATTTTGTTTGTTCATTGTGTTTGTTGATATTTTTGGATTCTGATTGTTACTGTGTGCCCAAATTGCCCTTTGAGCGCAGCTCGTAATCAATTTCAAGTAACTTTTTTTGTTTTTTTTTTATGATTAATTGTCTTTGTTATCATTGATTAGTGGCAATTTTGTGTTGCTAACTTTTTATAATTGGGTCAAAACTCGTTAAATATAGTTTTTTAAAAACTATTTTTTTTTTATTAAAGATGTATTATTGATTTTTAATTTAATATATCTTATTGTTATATTTAGAAAATATATATACTTTTTTTTTTAATTTTATGTATTTTTTTTAAATATATATTTTTATATATATTCCCATAGTAATTTATCATGTTAGAAATTTCAATTTAATTTATTATTTTGTAAAAAAAAAACAAAAATGAGGAAAACACAAATAATTTACCAAACAAAAAAATTTAATAAATAAAAAAAACGTTATCAATCTTGTTTTTCGCATTATGTTTAACCTCGACAAGGGTAAAATTTTGTTTTCTATTGCCCTCCAAGATTAATATAAATGTAAAAATACATTCAAATAATCTAATCGCAAGTCTTCAAGCTTGATCTATAAATAGAACAAATTTATGTTGTGTTGGCCCATGATTAAACTTTTGAATAGATCACAAAATATTAGCAAGAATCTAACTTACCGATAATCTAAATTATATATAAAGATTTCTTTCCAGATATTAACGAAAATTCAAATTCATTGCATATAATATACGCAAATAAATGAAGCGTCATTAAACCAATTGACATATAAATAAAAAGCTAATCAAATTGAATATTATCATTTATATAATATATATGTATATAATCTATATTCAATTAGCAATTGCAAACACTTGAGTTTTTAAAGAGCAGCAAATAAAAAGCACTTTACTCGCCTAAAAATAAATACAATTATAAATCATTTAATTGCTCTTAATGACCTAACTTGCTGAACCATTAATACCTGACAACCGAATTCTTCGATCGAAAACCAATTCTAACCGGAAATTGCTCAAGAAATATATTTATTTTATGAACATGATTTGTAGAAAGCAAATTGTTAGGAGTGAAATGATTGCAATTGATTGATAAGCCAGTTCGTTGAATATGTAGCGTCAGGGGTTATCAATAGAGCAAAATATCATGATGCGATTATTACTTGAGTCTAGATTTCTGTGTTTAAAGTTTAAACTTTCAAGTCATGTGACCTAATCTTGGGTTTTTAATTATAAATTCTATAATATTTTGGATAGTTTTATAATAAATGTATTACATTTTATTTTAATATGTAATTACTTTATTTTATTTAATATTATAAAAAAAAAAAATTGTTTGAATATTATAAATATACATTTAAAAAAAATTAATTTCATAAATTATTTTTTTATAATATCTAATTTTTGTATATAAAATATTGTCATATATTTTTCAATCATTATACTAGATTATTATTTTATTTTATTTGTATATATTTATATATTTTGTATTTTATTTTTACTTATTTATTTTTATTCTTTTTATTTATTTTTTCATTTATTTATTTTTTATATTTTTATATAAAATTGTCTACAGCACTTATTTCTTCTTATTTTTATTTAATACTAGTTTTTAGTTATTTATTTAATTATTCTATTAATAAGTATTTTTCAAATATATATTTTTTTATATTATATATTTATGTTTGTTCTTTTTAAATATTTAATGCATAAATTTAATATATAATTTTTTTATAGAATCTTTATTATATTTATAAATATTTTTTTTTATATATTAAGTTGTTTTTTTTTTTTTTCATATAATCTTTTCTAAAATTTCTATTCATTGAATTTGTAATTCAACAACTTCCCTTCTTTTCATTTCAGCGCATTTTACTCCGATGTTCTAGGCGAATATGAGGAATATATTACGAAATTATTTGGCTATGACAAAGTATTGCCTATGAACACAGGTGTGGAGGGCTGTGAGACGGCCTGCAAGTTGGCGCGCAAATGGGGCTATGTGAAGAAACAGATACCCGAGAACAAGGCCAAGATCGTATTTGCCCGTAACAATTTCTGGGGCCGCACACTGGCCGCCATCTCTGCCTCAAGTGATCCGAGCAGCTATGGAGGCTTTGGTCCATATATGCCCGGCTTTGAGCTGATCGATTACAATAATACAGCTGCCCTGGAGCAGGCGTTGCAGGATCCCACAGTGTGCGCCTTTATGGTGGAGCCCATTCAGGGCGAGGCGGGCGTCGTTGTGCCCGATGAGGGTTACCTGCGCAAGGTGCGCGAGCTGTGCACCAAGCACAATGTTCTCTGGATTGGCGATGAAGTGCAGACAGGTCTGGCGCGCACAGGTCGCATGCTGGCCGTGGACTATGAGGAAGTGCGTCCAGATATACTCATTCTGGGCAAGGCTCTCTCTGGCGGCGTTTATCCCGTTTCAGCTGCGCTCTGCAACGATGAAGTGATGCTGTGCATCAAGCCAGGAGAGCATGGCTCCACCTATGGTGGCAATCCGCTTGGCTGCCGTGTAGCCATCGCCGCCCTAGAAGTGCTCCAAGAGGAGCGTCTGGCTGAGAATGCCTTTAAGATGGGCGAACTCCTGCGCTCAGAGCTCTCCAAGCTGCCCAAAGATGTGGTCTCCGTGGTCAGGGGCAAGGGTCTGCTCAATGCCATTGTCATTAATTCGAGTAAGTCGAATCTCTCCACTCCCATCTGTCATTTAACTAACTCTATTTGAATACTCCCATAGAATATGATGCCTGGGATGTTTGCCTGAAGCTTCGGGACAACGGCTTGCTGGCCAAGCCCACCCACGGGGATATCATACGCTTCGCCCCGCCTCTGATCATCAAGGAGGCCCAAATGCTGGAGAGCATTGACATTATTAAGAAGACCATTCTGAATATGTAGAAGCTGAAATATTATATAGCATTTATAATAGCATTTAAAATATGTTAAACTATGTAATAGTATTTAGTAAGAAGTCTGAGAAATATATATTTTATATATATTTGTTTTATATGCAAATCTTTAAATATACAATAATTATAATGTAAATAAACAATTTTTGAAATAAAAGGGCTTGAAATGTTAATAAGCATGCATCATATTTAAAGTAGTCGAAGTAGAAGGAGGAAAGAGAAAGAAAAAGAGTAGCAGAAGAAGAAGTTTGAAAAGGAAAAAGTGTTGCAGCTAAACAAATAATTGGAAAAAGAGGCTTGAAAAAAGGCGACGTATAGAAGCAAAAGGCAAAATTGCTGAAGCAGGAGTAATAGGAGTGAGAATTATAGGAAGAGAAGTAGTAGAAAGAGGAATAGTACTATGAGAAATAGTAGGAAGTGAAGGAAGAGTAGTAGTAGGAGTAGTATTTGAAGTAGTAGATTTGGGAGGAATAGTAGTAGGAAGAGTAATAATAGTAGAAGTAGTAGTAGTTGGAGGAATTGTAGTAAGAAGAGTAGTAATAGTAGAAGTAGTAATTGAAGTAGTAGTAGTAGGAGGAGGAATAGAGAAGGAAGAGTAGAAGTAGAAGGAGGAGTATTTGGAGGAGAAGTAGTAGGAGAAAAAGTAGTGGTAGGAAAGTGAAGTAGTAGGAGAAAAAGTAGTGGCAGGAGGATTAGTAGTAGAAGTAGATAAGTAGAAGTAGTTGGAAGGGAAATAGTAGAAAGAGGACTAAGAGAAGTTCGAAAAGATGGACGAATAAAAAGGTAAAACAGAGGATGCAGTTAATAAGCTGCTTAATGTATAAATACAATACATATATATTTTTGATCAACTCCTTTCAGTCCCACTCGACATAATTTTACATACGTGAGCAATCTTCCAGTTCACTAATTTGCATTTTGCAGTCCACTCTATTTTATTTAAATTCTTTTATAGCAAGTTAAATGCTTAAAGTGAAGAAACCCTCTTACAAAATATGCCAATGGGCATTTCAGAAACATTTTGATTTCATAATGCCAATAACAACTCAACCTCAGTCGCTCTCCCTCTCACACAAACTCGCACATTTCGCTTTCTTTTCGCTGCTGAGTGTGTGTCAACATTAGGGCTGGTATTCCAGATTTTTTAATTAAAATATAAAAAGACCACACTGGATGGGAGCGTGCCGCGGTCGTTAGGCAATAAACTTGGACACCGCGCATCCTGCACGGGACAATTACAAGGCGGAAAATGTCGCAACATTTTCGTCTTATCTTCAGGACTTTGGCACTTTAAAAGAATAAGGCAGAAGAGCATAAAAAACGAATTAACACTGGAGCGGGAACTGGCCACGAGCAGGGGTTGCTTAGCTGGCCAAGGACTGCAAAAATGTTGGCCGCTTATCGCACGGGTGGCAACGGCTGCTCCAAAGGATGCGACAGCTTCAGACAAAACCTATAAAAAAAAAGAGGAAAATAGCTAGAGAAATCTTGATTTTTAATTTTAACGCTTTATTTAATTATGTGAAGAAGCGCCTGCCGAGGCAAACAACAACGGCTAGAGGATACGCAGACATCTTCAAGTTTGAAGTTGCGAAGTTCGCTGCTAATAAAATGCTTAAGTTGTGTCCTGTGTGTCTGGCAATAAAGCCCACAAAAAAATGGGCTAAAAAGTGCATTTTTTTTTTTTTTACTGCTACGACTTGCTCCACTTTCACTCGCTTCTTTTTCCTATTTTTTAATAAAGACATCAGCAGATGTACGGCGATAAAATGCCCAAGATTATGGACAAAAGGCAAAAGGACAACGAGCACCAAGCAGCAGGACAAAAGCCAGCCAAGCGGCGTGTGGTTTTTGACACTCACACGCACAGCAGACAGTGTCCCTTTTTTTTTTGTCCGATAAGCTTTGGTCTGCATCTTTTCCATTCACATTCAAAGCAGCCTCAAAGACGTTGCATTAACCCAGACTGAACTCTGAGAGCTTTGATTTAGTTGACCCTTAGCCCCAACCCCCAGGCTATGTTTGCTTATCACATTGTTTTTTATGACCCATTCACACTTCTAGTTGCTGCTTATTTTTTTTCTTCTTTTTTTGTATTTTGTTAAATGGACAAAGTTTTAATTCGCTAAGCAACTGCTGCTGCTGCTGTTGCTGCTGCTGTTGCTTCTCCTGCTGCTCCTTTCTCCCTGCCTTGCTTTAGTCCACTTCACTTGTTATTTGGCATATCGCTTTCAATTGCTTTTCAATTGCTGTCAGCAAATTGCAGCAACAATAAAAATCAAATACAACGCGATAAAAATCACAAATCGAAACGTTTGCCGCCCCAGTCCAAGAGGCAGTTTCTGGCACCTTGTTGACAGCTCAAGCAAATGGGGCGGCACGAAAAAAATGTGGGGAAAACTTTGAGTTATAGAAAGTGATGTACTAAGAAATACGCTGTAAGTTCTTAGAATCTGAAATAAGTATGTATTAGTTTTTCAGCTGTGAGTGGGGCAGTGTCGCTCTCCATATGCTTTCACTCCTGTGCTCGTTCTCTTTCATATATTCTTTATCACAAACTGTCTCTTATTTTCCCTATAGTCCAGCATATAGTGTTCCCCCACTCTACAACTATGATTTCCCATTATCTATATAGGTATATATTTTCCATGTTCCACTCTTCAATATCATCACATATCTTTCAACTAAACTCCCTTGCTCGCCTTCGCTCATCTACAGGGTGTTCCAAATCGTTGCCTACTTATGGGAGCGTCGCGCTCGCTGTCACCTGTTGTGCCTGGCCTGGCTTTATGCTGTACCCGTTGTAAATCTTTAAAATCAATATGCAAGTGACAAGCAGCTGAGCCTTGAGCCTTGAGAAGAATAAACATCCACTTGGGGATAAGGATGGGGGAGGGTGGGGGCGCAGTACAACTTGTCAGGTAAAGTGTAGGTGGGTGCGATACCAAGGGTCGCATTAAGTAGGCATGGTTAGCTGCGAGCCGCAGTTGATGGCTGATGGTTTGTCGCGCAAGCTTTTTGGCTTGCAGTCACAGACTCAGACGGGCAAATTGAAATGGTTTAGATTACGTGAAAATTGCCACGGAAAATTGGTATAAGCGTAACAATCATTTCACGTTGGCATTAAGAGAGAATTTAAAGCCGATGAGAAGAAAGTTTTTGAGGCTAAAAAACTATTTACTTAAAATTTATTTTTTCATTGTTTATTTCTTATTGTTAATATGAATGTAAAAAAAAATTATATTTAAATAAAAACGATACAAATAGATACATTTTTATAAGTTAAACAAATTTGCATAATGATATAAATATAATACTAATAAAAGTAATTTATAAAAAATATAAAAGTAAAAATTAATTATAAAAAATAATGAAAGAACAAATTTTAAATATTAATAAAAATAAAAAATTACAGATGAAAAATTAAATAAAATAATAGCATATTAAATAAAAGATTAAGTAAAATAAATAGAAAATATTTTATTATTTTTTTATATTAAATTTTATTTATTTAATTTTTAATATTAAATATTTAAATAAATATATATTATTTAAATAAATAAAATGCTGTATATAAAATAAATAATAATTATTATTTAGTAAAATAATAAATATTAAAAAATAAAAAAATATTATTTAACTTATAATAAATGCGCAACAAAAAATATAAAAATATACTTTATTCTCTTCCATTAAATATGTATATATTAATATATTAGAAAGAGAGCGCTCCAAAATAACTGTTGATCGTTTCTCAATGTCTGCAAATAAATGTCTTTCACTCACACTTTGAGAATGAACTCAGAGAGCAACCGATTGCGTCGGCTCTGCAACGAGCTCGTTCGCGATCGAATAGAAACTTTTCGTGTCGTTCGTGTCGTTCTCTAAACGATGTTCGTGCAAAGAGCATCGCACGAACAGCTCAACGAACGGGGCTCAACCGAAAGCCAAAACGAAAAGAACCAAAGTTTCTTGCTCAGAGCGAGCGTGAGAGAACAGAGAGTGAATCCTCAAAAGATTACAATTTATTTGCGACCTCAACTCATCTCTACTCTCAACCTTAATACTTAAGAATGATTTTTCTAATATCTTTAAATATCCAAAAAATATATGCATATATTAGAATGTTATCTTCAGCATTTTAATAGCAATGTGTGCAAATTTTTGTATTGTTATTTTTGGCTAAATGCTCGTAAAATTTATTAGAGCTTAGCTGAGCGCTAAAAAAAAAGAACGTTTCATAATAAGCCCAAGGCTCACATGTGTGAACAGCCAATTTTCTTTGATTAAAGGGATTTGCAGAAGAACCAAAAAAAGAGGGGGAAAAACAAAGAATGGGAAGCGAAAAAATGATAATAAAATGTGGTTGGGCGGTTGGGTGGTGCAAGTCAAATGATAAAATAAAGAGCAATGCAAAAGTAGCTTATTACAAGCAGCCGCAGAACGAGGGTGAAAAGTAGACAAAGCCAGCAACAAGGACAAGAACAAGGACTTTTCCTGCCTTTTTCCTCATATTTTTTTTCTCTGTGTGGGGGTAAAAAACATTTTGTGAGTTGTAATATTTTTATGCTTATGACTTGATGGCGCGGGCCCCTTTTTAATAATCTTGAAGCTGGCCATAAACATGTTTTTTTCTTTTTTTTTGGTGTGATAATTACATTAAGATTGAGCTTAGTTATTTGAATGGTTTACTTTACTTGCGCTTTGTGGCTAACCCGACGATTATTTGCTTTTTACTTGTTTGCTGGCTGGCAAAATTCAATTGCCCGAATGGCTCGGGCGAACAATTAAACCAAAGCGCAGCCATAGGAATGATGCTTCAGTTGGTGAACTGTGACGCATATTAAACAGTTTTTTGCATACACAAAGAGAGAGATAGATAGAGAGAGAGAATCGTAGCACGTAATGGTTAACTTCTCGTTTTTTTGCGAGCACATTTTTAAATGGCAGCAGCGAGTGAGGCACGTGCATTAAACAGCCCAAAGGCTCAAACAACAACAGCAGCAACATGTGTGGAGTAATTTACAAAACTCGTCACTGGGAGTTCAGTTCAACGCGTTTGTCTGCCCGGGAGCCGCGCAATTAGGCAATTGACCGTGTGTCTCTCTCTATCTCCCCTCTCTCTCTCTCTCTCTCTCTTTCTATCTCTCTCCCTCTCTCTATGTAATTGACAAAAAATGACATGCAATTGTGGCAGCGCCCGTGTCGGCCATGCGGCAAAAATAAACCAAAAATTGATTTTCATGTAATGAGTTCAAAAGGGCTGCGTACGACTGTCCTGGAGTGTCCTTTTTTTTCCTGCAGCATGCTGACTGCATATTAAAATGTGCGTGATGCCATGTGACGAGCGTTGAAGTTTCAATTTTTTTACATTGTATTTTATATTATTATTATTTTTATTGTTGCCGACTATAAGGGCTGTCAATTTTTATGAAGTTAAAATTTTTTTCGTTGTGTTGGGTTCTGTATGTGGGGGCCAGCAGATTGCACAAAAAGGTGTCGCATGTAATGAAGCGCATAATTTTAATTGGCTTTTTGGCTTGAATTTAATGTGCTGCAGTCGAATTGTATAAAAATTGATTTACACGCAAACGAAATAAAAAGTAAATCATGCTGAGCATTTGAAATTTAAAACTGGCGCCATATACGATTATTTTTTTTGTATGTTATGTACTTTTCAACACTGAATTTATAAGCTTATTTAACTGACAAGCAACATATGACGAAAATTACTTTTATTTTAAATGACATTAAATATATACCAATTTTATATAGTAAAAAAATAATATATTTGGCATTGAAATATCGATAGCAGCTGCTCTACGCACAACACTCAACAATTTAGATCCTCTGATTTTTTAAATTTAAACTAGATTAGCAACGAACTCTTATAATTATCGAGATATCGATATATAACAGCTGTTCCTTTTAATTGCGCGCTGTTAATAACATAACAGTATATGTTAAAAAGTATTTTTAAGGTGGCCACAGTTGTATGTATGTAGTTTCGTGTCAAAGAAGAAGAGCGAGAGCAACAAGAAAAACAAATTATATTTTCGTCGCGTTGTGCAAACGCCTGACTCCAGTGTTTGTGTTGTTGTGCAAATCATAAAGCAATAAAATGTCGAAACGACTTGCAACCAACACCGACGACGGCGCTAGCAGCAACAATACAGAGCAGCAACACGCAACCAATGCCAACAATAGCATCATCAATCTGGACGACAGCGACGACGACGACGACGATATGCAATTTGTGGGCTTTGTGCATCCTGCAATGCCAACCATCGATCTCTGTGTCTCACCATCCACCTCGGCGGCAGCAGCCGCAGCTGCAGCTATCGCAGCTACTCCAACTGCTGCTGTTGCTGCACCAGCAGCGCCTGCAGCAGCCGAAGCACTCAAAACTGCCAACATAGAAACAGGTAAAAAAAAAATACGAAAGAAAAAAATACTAAAACAAAAACAATAACAATAACATTTCATGTTTGTTCATGTTACTTTCAGACGTTGCTGTTGCTGCCTCAAATGTAACGTCTGACGCTGACACATCCGGTCCCACCGCCATCCTGGAGTGCCCTATCTGCCTTCAAACGTGCATTCATCCCGCCCGCCTGCCCTGCGGTCACATCTTTTGCTTCTTGTGCGTTAAGGTATGTCGCACCCAAAGCACCTTTTACAGCTTTGCCCCTCACTCTGTGTACTCCTCTATCTCCATCTGCTGCGGCTGCTTAGCCGGAAATATTTACTCATTCAAGTCGCGTCCCGTTTTGATATTTGTTGTACTTTTTGGTCAACATGCTCGAAACGCGTGCGCCCAACGCTTTGCACGAACGCACGCATGAGGGAAGTTCAAGGCTGCGCCGCTTACCATTAACCCTTGTGTGTGCCCGCTGCTTGTCAGCGCTTGCGCTAGCTTGAATAAATCAAATTAAATTACCTTCCGCATAGCAATATCGAATTGATTTCGAGTCTTTAGCCTTAGCCCAACATGTAGATGACTTGTCAGTTTTATAATTCGTGTAAACTTATAATTAAAAATGGTTATTTTGTATTTAGTTCAAGGTAGATTAAATCGCCTTAAAAACAAAGATTTGTGCTAATTGAATTTTAATTCTTGTGAAATATTTGTATATTATGCTAATTTTATATAGTCTATTTTCGAGGGTCTGCTAGATTATTTCGAGTTTATTTTTTTTTATTTTCAAATTTTTTTGTACTCACTAATTAAGTCTATAATTAAATCTAATTGTTGATCAATCAGAACTTATTGAACATCCCTCTCTGCTTCCAGGGCGTTGCCTATAAGAACCGCCGCTGTGCCATGTGTCGACGTGAGATACCCGCCGAGTTTCTGGACCATCCGCAGCTGGTGAACGGCATCGATGACATTTGTGCCACACGCGCCACCGAGGATGGCTATCAGTGGTATTACGAGGGACGTAATGGTAAGTGGGTAACTCCATTTTGGTGGCGGTGTCTTTTATTCCACAACCACAACATCCATGTCCATGAGCATAAACCAAACACAAACCCTAGGCGGCTGGTGGGCGTATGATGTGCGCACCAATGGAGAGCTTGAGATGTCCTACCAAACCTTCCAGGCACACAAAGCCAAACGAGCAACAGAAGTGAAACCAGTGAAGCGGAAGAAGAGCGTCCATGTAGAAGAAGGCAACTGGAATGCAATGTTTGAAAATGTTGATTATGATGACTGTGACGAAATCTCCTCGGACAGCAGCACTGACAGTCGTGCCGAGGATCCAAGTCGTTTCCAGCAGCTCATCTGTGGCCAATTGTATATCATTGATCTGATTTGTATGACGCAAACGTTGCGTTCGCAGCCGGCCAGAAAGCGAAATATATTACGGCGCAAGAGATCGGAGCCGGCGCCGGGTTTCAAAGGCGTCGCTGGTTTAAAACACAATGCAACTTAATACCTAATTCTCACATTCCTCATTATCCTTCGTCCTACTAATCCCTTAATCCGTGATCAAGCCATGAGGCAAAAAGCAATAGTGAAACCTTTAAACTACTTACTACTGTACAGGTTGGTGGCAATACGACGATCGCACCAGCCAGGACATTGAGGAGGCGTTCAAAAAGGGCGACAAGTCCTGCAGCATACTCGTCGCCGGCTATGTCTACATTGTGGATCTGGAGCAGCTGGTGCAGCAGCGTCAGAACGAGCCGACGCGCTGTCGTCGCGTCAAACGTGATCTGGCCACCATACCCAAGAAGGGCGTGGCAGGACTACGCATCGAGGGCAATCAAGTGACCAGCGACACGGTGTTCAGTCGTCCCAGCAACCCGACGCCAACGGCTGCCTCCGCCGGCAACCCGCCCACATTCATCTCGACCATTGCTGCCCGGGATGCGGCCATTCGGATTGCCAGCGATATCATTGGCTCCACGCTGGCAGCGGCGGATGAACTGACACGCGGCTTGGCCGCCAGCAACATCAGCGACAGCGTCAACGACTTAAGCGGTGAGCAAATCTACTCCAATCCACACACAGCAGGTACTGCAGGTGATGAACAGCAATCAGGTGCGGGTGCGGGTCTGGGAATGGGAATGGGTGTCACTACAGCACGTTCGCTTGCCTCCTCGCACTCGAATTCCATACAGGATCTCATGCGCAGCGCCACTGAGGATCTGCTGGACACCACGCAACAGGTGATCGAGACCAATCAACATACTATAGATCTCTTCGAGCAGGCCTTGAACGACTTTCAGGCGCTCACATTGCGCAACTTTGCCGATTCCAGTGATGAGGACGACGATGACGATGATGATGCCAATGTGAATATTGATATCGAAAATGTGGACATTGATAACGATGGAAACGAGGCTACTGAGGCGAACGAGGCGAGCGAACAACACGATGAACACAATGGGCCATTGTGTTTCTAATTTCCGATTCACAACTTCACAAATGAAAGAAAAGAAAAAATGCTAAAAGCTCGAAACGCGAACGAAGTTCCTTTAGAAATGTCAACAATTCAGAATGTTAACTAGAGAAATGCGGCGCGTACCTGAGAATCTATATCTATAAAAAAAAAAATATATAAACAAATAAACAGAAAGGAGAGGAGACAGCCTACAGGGTAACATAAATAAATACAGACAGATATACATACATACACTTAGTGCATATAGAAATTACTTAACAATCTGTATATTAACTATACTGAGCTAGATGTGATCTGGAAAGCAGTAATATCAAATGTTCCCTAAGGAGTATGACAAGAAAAGCTCAAAGAGAATCGGAAATCTTTTTCAGTTAGTAAAACAAAACTTATTAGATCTTAGGCAGGTTTAACTTAATAGGTTGTTCATCAACTTATCTAAAATATCGCCAAGAGAAAAGAAAAACTAAAATTTCATTGAGGAATTTCGCCTACCCTCTTCTCTATACATATACTCATAACTATACCAATACATTGAAAATATCCCGTTAAACCGAGCCAATTAAACAACCACCAAGAAAGTGTAGTGTGAGATGGACAATACCATAAGTATAAATTCGATTGGGTTTTCGATGGGAGATACAAATTCATTGAATTCGGTTTATATCTAATCCCCCGACGTGAGACACCCTGTATTCGTATTATATATACATATATCATAAGTCGCCGTTAAGTGCGTTAAAACAAACAATTTCTGTGAACATTTTAATTATAATTATTATAATATAGGTTATATATTAGAGAGAGCATTTGATTGGGTTAGCAGCAATTGAGTTTTTCGACAGATCAATCAATAGAGAATTGTTATTTATTTCGTTTAACTTTAACTTCAAATCAGCAGCTCAATTGTGCCTAATCGAAATGCATTTAATTATACACATATATGTATAAAATTGTCTATATTAATATATATGTACGTATATTTTGTGACTACTGTTTTATAGATTCGATTTGTACCCCGCCATCACATCTAACTGTGAAATGCCTATTCGTAGCTATACTTATATCAACGATATTCCTAAAGCTCTACTGAGTGTACATGCGCCTGAGCTCCCCAACCCTTCTTCCGGTAATATATACAACAAATATCCTACAACAAACCAAATCCAAATTGCATGTTAATTCATTTACCACATTTGCTGAAGTGTTTTCTGATCCATCAATTTCCATTACTATTGAGTATAAAATAAAGAAACCTAAGCTAAGCTTCATTATGAATGCGAAATATTGATCTCTCTCTTTGTCTTTCTCTCTCTCCTCATCCGTTTCTCATTTCTCTTCAGTCCTTCGTTCCTCTGACTCTGATAACTTTATGCATTTAAAAAGCTCACATAGACTTGCTCCACTCAAATCAAATCTTCCTTAATGGTGACAGTTAGATCATGTACTTATCGAAATCTTTCAAAAGTTTTGGCTTCAACAGACTAAACAAGAAAAAAAATAAACATCAATCAATGTGCCAAGCGCAAAGCTCTCTGTTAAGCCAAAAAGAACTATGCTAACAGCTCGCTGTTAATGTTATGTTATATTAACAGCATGTCACTCTTATTTCAGTTAAGTTTCGAACATTCGCAATTAAAATTGATATTGTAAACTGAAATAAAAATGCATGAGGCATATTTTTAGATATATACGTAGAGTTATACCTAGACGATGTTGATTTACTATATTTAAGACTTCTTAACCTTTATTGTATTTAAGTTACAAATAAACATTCTCAAGCAAAAGTTGTTGTTTTAATTTTGTTTATAATATATTTATATAGGTATTTAGATTTCATCTACCAAATTTAAATATAAATAATGGACTATAGAAAATTTGAATTATATAATAAATATATTATTGAATATATTCACTGAGGTATTTTTGAAGATGAGTTGAAATCTTTTTCCATATTTAATATAAAGAATTAGACGAATTGTATTGGGTTTCTATCAGATTGATAATGTAAGTATTAAAATATATTTAATTTGCATTCAACAAAAAATAAACTGACTCCAATATCTCATACATGTGCCCAGATCTTCCTGCATGACTTTCATAAAAAATACTATCTTAACAGAACAAATAGATAAAAGCCGTAAAAATATATATCTGGACACAATATTTATCAAGTACACCCATCAACAGGTTTTCATCAATATCAATTGCAGCAAGGACAGTTCTCGTTTTAAGAAACTATTTGTTACCTTTGTACTACCTGTACTCGACTTCAAATGAAATCCTTTTTTATGGGTTTCTTTGTTTGGGCATCGGACCCCGATCGTCTGCAAATGCTTGGCTATTGAGTCATGCGCAATGGACCAAAACAAAACACACGCATGCAGCATATTAATTTACTGGACCTCATGAGAATCTTGTTGTTGTTGTTAGTGAACAAACAGGCTTAAAAAAGGGGACAGCACAGCTCTAACAATGTGACGTGTGAAAGGGAGAGAGATGCAGCATGTGAAGCAGCGATCGTAGCTGTCACATAAATATATTTGGGATCGGGTTTTGGAGAGTTCTTTGGGAGTCGCGACTGCCCGAATGAGTCATCGTTGTTTACATAGAAATTATGCTACCTGCTGCACTTGTTCTCTTCTTTCTTTTTTTTTAGGTTTTCTACCTGTTCTGCAAATATCATTAAATAGGTAAACGTCAGCTTGTATAACATCTTGTTGCCGCCTCTTATCAGCCAGACATATGTACATACGACATACGAGTCTTATAAAATTGCAACTGATTCTAATCTAATATTGTGCATGGGAATTGGCATTAAAAACGTGACACTTAAATATAGCATAGATGACTATATAGATTGCTCATTAATGAAATCGAAAAATAGATAAGGTTTTGTGATAAACTAAATTGTAATCTTAACTGAATTAAACTTACAATTTCATATTAATAATTATAAATGTATGTCTTAAAATAAAAGTTAGAAATCAAAGAAAAAACAAAAACAAAATTAGTTTTAATCACATAAATATAAATACATACTTTATATTTTAAATATATACATAATTCAATTTCCATTTTGATATTCTGTGTAATTCAGATAGTCCTCTATAGCATAGTTAATCTTTACAGAAATATACTCTAATTGTAATATTAATAACAAACAATTGATATTTTAACAATTCGTTTGATATTCGAATTATAATTTCATCATATCAAATATAAATTAATATTCTATGCAGTAGCAATTATAAATTTACAATTAAAAAATAAATATAAAATAGCATATTAGCATCGCATCAAGGATAAATAAAGCTAATAATTTTAAGCCAAATGAAATGTACAAGCTTTTTACAAAAGCTATTAACAGTGCCTTAACAGTGCTACATGATCGCACAAAGTCTGCCTCTGCCGACGCTCACTCACTCGCTCGCTCGCTCTCAATTTCTCAGCTACACGCGCGCTCTCTTTCTCTCTCTAGCTCCCTCTCTGAAACACACATACACGCGCAGTTTGGCACATGCGCAGTTCAACCTGCGCTCCAAACTGGTTTTGAGGGAGGAAATTGGCCCGCTTGAAGCAGCTTGTCCGCTGTGTTGGTACATACCAATTTCTGCTTGCTCTCGGCCAGGCAGGCTGAGCGTGCGCCAGTTTTTTTTGTGTGTTAGTTGATTTGTATCTACCTTTGGTGCGGACGGTTGGTTGGTCGGAACGTTATCTAAAGCGCAACCAAAGGCCAACCAGTCTTTGTATTTGTAAAATTTTTACTTACATTTCTAAAAAATTGTGACTAAATAACCAATAAAATGTAAGTGATGGGCATATTATATCATATCCATAAGTAAAATGTCAAACATTGTGCGGAATTGCAGTGGAAAGTGCAAATAAAAATTTATTGATTTTCTTTAACCAAAGCAACCAACGAAGAAGAAGAAGCAGCAACAGCACAAAAGTATAAGCTGCGCTGTAAGGTTTCCAATTGACTGTGAGAGACCGTGCGTGTGTGTGTATGTGTATATGAGTGTGTGCGTTTCGTAGCGTTCGTGTGTGTAGCAAAATTTCGTTGTAGTTGCTTATTGTTGTTATGTTCTAGCCAAGTTAAAAGCACGGCACCAATGAATAAAGAAAAAAAAAATCAACAAAATTAAAAGCAAAAGGCGAAAAAGAAGTGGAAACACAAATATACTTAGCTGTATACATATACATATATTCGTATACGAGCGCGCTTGTGTTTGTGCATGTTTGTTCTTTTGTGCAATTTGCCATTTAAAGGCATAAAAAAACAACAGCGCTGCATTTGAAAGGGAAATGAGCATAGCTGTTAAATAATTATTTTACAATGTTAAGTGAATTTTTTGCATGTATGTGTCTAATTATGTGACAAGTGTTGCTGTACGTGTGTGGTGCACTTGAAATTTTGTTTGATAGCCTGCTACTGCGTCTTCTTCTTATGTGTTATCACGCGCTTCCGCGGTAGCTTAAAGCTTTACTCTCGCCCTCTCGGCCCTCGGGCATTTGCGCGGTCTCTCCCTCTGTCTCTCTCGCTCAGCAAACGTTGACGTTTGCGTGGGTCGTCGACGTCGTCGCCAACGTCTGTTGTAATTTTTTTTTTTTTGCCGTTTGCGCTTTTCGCTTTTTGATTTAACTGCTGAGCGTAACGTGGAGGGGGCTGACGCCAATGCTACTGAACGTGCCCGAATCTCCCCCTCGCATACAGCAAATGCACACACACGTATATACATATGTACATACACAGTTGTATATATTCGCGCATCCTGCGAGTGGGCGTTTGACGTCGTCCAGCTACATTATCGATTTCGCGCTGGTCCATTGATAAAAATGTTCACGAATATGATTGTGTGTGTATGCACTTAAGTTTTGAATTTTGTGTTTCATTAACCTTCACAGCCTACCTAACAACCAGCATGTCGTAGCCCGCTAAGAACTGTCATTTTAAACGAAAACTAACGGACAATGCAGCCATTTAGCGACAGTTTAAGCAAAAGTCGTGATGATTTGGCCACCAGGCAACACCAGAAACAACAACAACTGCACTACAGCAGGCGTCGACATCATGGAAGCAGTCCAAACCTATCGCTAGATCAAACCGATAATTTACGCAGAAGGTAAGTTATCGAACATGCCAAATTACCCATTTGAAAATTACCCAAATCTGTTATTGGTCAAGGTCATGTTTGCAAGGGATATTTTGCTAGAATTTATAGTATACATTTTATATTTATCTATAGAGTATCTTTAATTAAACTATATCATGAAAAATATTTGCCCGTATATGTATATGCGTAATATATTGATATAAAAGTAAAACACGTGCGAAATAAATAAATAAACAAAAGTAAATACCCAAAAGCCTTAACGATTAGAAACTTCCTTGTTACTTGCTCTACATACATACGCACACTTTGATACATATGTATGTATTTATGTATATACTACTACTACTCCAACTCCCAGCAGCAGCTCACACACATACACACGCACACTTGTACGCTCACACACCTGCGTCGAAAACTGGTTTCAAAGCTCCGCCGCATGCTGCCCAATGCAAGCACTTCTCAAAGTTGGTCACTCTAAGAACAACAACAGCAACAACAACACTTGATAACAATGAACGGTGTAAGGCAGCGAGCGAGAGAGAAAGAGAGAAACAAAGCTGTGCTGATAATGTGTGATGCGAGCGGCTCGTTTGGTGGCTATGCTCCACCGCTCACGCTCGCAATTTAGTACGCGAAAATCAATCGTTTCAGCTGGTTGTCGCAACACGGCAGCGAGCGTGTCAATCAAATCGTGAGCCTGCCTTAACGGCTCCGCACTTCGTGTCCCGTATAGATGTGTGTGCAGACAGCAATAACAATAGCTTTGCTTATCGCCGAATCAGTTGCTAACGTGTGCGTGTGTGTATGTGCACCTTTGTGAAGCGCTGTCGCAGTTTTTGTACGTTTTGTGCAAAAACTCATGAAAATAACTGTTACAAACGAAACGCAACGAAAGTGTTACGCAGCCAATTCTTGGTCTTGTAATTAACGCTACAGCTGCAGCAGCTACAATAACAACAGCAGTAACAACAACAATAACACCAACACCATTTAACACTTACCTTGACGTCATTTTTTTATTCAGACGACAAAAACGTTTAAAAAAAACGTATTTGTTGTTGCTGTTTTGTGCTTTGGTTTTTGGTGGCTGCCCGTGCTTGGCACGAACCGAACGAACGAACGTTTTTAATCAAAACTTGTTGTTGATGTTGTTGTTATTATTATTGTCACTCGGGTTTATACAGTGCGTAAAAAACGTCTGGCGGCGACCGCTAAAACAAAAAAGAGCGAGTGTAAAAATTTGCATTAATGCAGCACCGGTATGCCAAATTAATGAATGAGTTTTGCGAACAACAACACACTAGCAGAAGGCAACAAAACTAATTGCAAAAACAAACACAATTAGCCGTGAAAATAAGCACGAAAGAAGCACAGAAAGAAACATTACTATGGTCTATTACATACCAATTTTCGGACGTACCGACCCACCGGATAAAATAGCAACAAAGGAGAAAAGGTAAACAAAGGCTTGACAAAAGGGATAACAATTAACGATTCACTTATGTATATGCATTTATCGATAGGCAGTGTGATTAGTGACGTCTGTTTACCTCAATTTTGTTTTCTTTTTTTTTTGCCAACACTACACAAATGTGGGAGACCCATAAAAGTTGACTCATGCCACCAAAGTACCGTTATTCGTTGCACTTGCTGTGCTCTGCAAAAATGAAAAAAATAAAATAAGTCAAAACTAGCCAGGTTTCCGCGTTCTATGAACTACGCGTCACCCGCTACATCAACAAGAAAAGGTCAAAACGTGCTGCTGCAGCGATTTACAAATGCGTTCGAAATATCATAAGTAATTAAAAGGTTTTTGACACTAGTTTTGGTGCTAGCGACGGCGCCGTCGGCGGGTCGACATGTGAACGAAAGAACGCAATGCTCTCCCCACAGGTGTCAGCGGTGCGAGCGGGATGTCTATACACACATACGCTGGGAACAAAATCTGCACAAGCACAGTAGATGATTTGCGCCTGTGTAAGTGTCCAATCTGAAAGAGAGGGTGTCTGTGGGAGTGTGTGTGTATATATGATTATGAGACGAGCAACAGGTGATTTTGCGTGTTCGCTTCAGTTTGACAGGCCCATCAGACTTCTTACCCCTTGTTGATTGTTATTGTTGTGATAAATGTTTTTCACCTGAATAAAAAATGCTGCGGCAACGACTGTTGGGAATATCATAAGTGATTTTTCTCTTTCGCACACACGTTGTGAATGGTGTTTTTGTTTATCTTATCGGCTTCAGTAAAAATGTAAAACCGAAAAAAAAAACAAAATCAATTCCGCGCAAAAGCTCAACAGGAAACACATACATATGCCATGGTGTGTATGTGTGTGTATTTGTGGATTTTGCATGAAAACAGCGGGGAAGTGGCAGAGACGTGATTATTCTTCTTCTACACATACATACATGCACACGTATGTACAGACACACATTATCTTTATCGCTGTCATTAGAAGTATAAATATAAGAATACCTGAAATAACTAGTATGAACCCTTATTATCAATTTCGTAGCTTTAATTGCGAATTGCAGCTTACCAAAACAAATAACCGTTAAATTTTTATCGATAAACGTTTTCTGTAATTCGAATTCGATTGCAAATTTATTTAGGGTTTTAATTTAATTATTGTGAGCTACATAGACTTAGTTTCTATCGTTGCCTTACATTCTTGTTTTAATACAGTTTTTAGAACTGTTCAAATGAGAATCACCTCAGCATCTATGAATAGCTGATATTCAGATAAGTTTGTATGAACTTGATTTATTGTTGTCAAATTCGTGTCTCTAATGGTGAAACAACATAAATAACGTTTTTGATCGATGGATCGTAGCTCCAATTGCGAATAATAAATAGTCGTTCATTTTTATCGATAGACTATGGTTCCCGATGAAATTTCAATGATGAATAGGTTTCTGTTTTAAATTTTCATTTAAAGTCTTACATTCATTTTTTTTGCACCAAAAGCTGCCTATTTTATTTCTATAGTCTCATTAATTATTAAAAAGCCCTTAACAAACAAATATTAAATCTATCTCTTTATAAAAACATCTTTTAACAATTATTCTATTTTCTCTTTTCATTTTTAGCGTGGTCTGTCTGCAGGATGAGTTTGGACACTTGGGACTTGCCGCCACAGATCTGCCTTTCAAATCAACGGACATCGATTCATCTGCGCCGCAGCATCACAACAACTATGCGGAGATTACTGACAGCAGTGCCGAGAACACGTGCCAGCAACGCTGGCCACCACATTCGGGAGGTGGTGGATTGGCCAGTGCGTTTGGTCATCCGGATAAGCCGATTAGCTGGATGTACGGTTTGCTAGGCTGTATGAAGCCCGTATTGTCCTTTATTGGCAAAGCGGGCGTCATTGAGGTAAAGAACCAGCGCAGCGAGGACTGGGAAATTCCCTTCGAGTCCATTACGGATCTTGACTGGTTGGGCAGTGGTGCGCAGGGAGCGGTCTTCAGCGGCAAGCTTAAGAATGAAATTGTGGCCGTCAAGAAGGTGAAGGAATTGAAGGAGACAGACATTAAGCACTTGCGCAAGCTGGATCATGAGAACATTATCAAATTCAAGTGAGTAGCAGTATCATCATCCGATAAACATATGTATATATAATATAATTTCTTTTCACAGAGGCGTTTCTACACAGTCCCCTGTATTTTGCATCATCATGGAGTATTGTCCGTATGGCCCGCTGCAGAACATATTGAAGGAGGAGCAGGTCATGTTGCCGTCCCGTTTGGTCTCTTGGTCCAAACAAATTGCATTGGGCATGCAATATTTACACTCACATAAGATCATACACAGAGATCTGAAGAGTCCCAAGTGAGTGCCAAGAAGAGAGGGGGAGATCTCTTAAAAAACTTCTATGGCTCTTTAATCCTTTCAGCATACTGATTAGTACAAATGAAGTGGTGAAGATCAGCGACTTTGGCACTAGTCGCGAGTGGAATGAGATTAGCACGAAGATGAGCTTTGCGGGCACCGTTGCTTGGATGGCGCCCGAGGTTATTCGAAATGAGCCCTGCTCTGAGAAGGTTGATATTTGGTCGTATGGCGTTGTGCTCTGGGAAATGCTCACCTGTGAAATACCCTACAAGGATGTCGACTCATCGGCCATTATTTGGGGTGTGGGCAATAATTCGCTGAAGCTGCTCGTGCCCAGCACCTGTCCCGAGGGCTTCAAGCTGCTCGTCAAGCTCTGCTGGAAGAGCAAGCCACGTAATCGTCCCTCATTCCGGCAAATACTCAGTCACCTGGACATTGCCGGGCCGGAGCTGTTGCGCAAAAGTGAAAAGCAATATTTCGAAACGCAAAAGTCATGGAAGGAAGAGGTGCGCTGCCATCTCAAGGAGATCACTCAGAATGGCACCAGCATACACAAGTACGAGCAGGATCTGATCAAGCGACGCACCGCCGAATGGCGACATGCTCAGGACATACGCATGGTCTACGAGGACAAGCTGCAGAAGACGAATCAGCTATTCTTCGAACTGAGCGAGTGCATGACACAGCTGCAGGAGAAGGAGAAAGAAATTATCGAGTAAGTACAAGATTTTACATGGGAAAGTGAATTACCAATTGATATATTCTATTTTGTAGACGCGAACGTAAATTGCCCGGCTCCGGTTATAAGCCGACGAGACGTTTGGGCAACACTCTCAAGAAAATGCAACATTATCGACGACGACTGAATGCGCCACCGGCACAACCAATTCAACAACAGCAATCCTCAACTCCAGATCCCGAGACCACGCCAGAAGTAAGTCTTTATTTATATATTTATTCCATGCTTATTTTATTTTTAACTTCTTATCCCTCAGAGTCCGGTGAAATGTGTGCTCTATGCGCAACTGGATGGCAATTGCCAGCCAAAATCCTATTGTGCTGTCGGCACCAGCATCATGGGCGGACCGAATATGTCCAACAAAAACAAGAAGACTTGGCGTCATCGACGCAATGGCTCCGGTTCCTTTGCCGCGCCGCCGAAATACAGTCCGACGCGTGATCGTCGGTATCAAAGCGAGCCGGAAAATCGTAAGGTTCAACTTGTCGAGCGGCAAACACAAACGGATGCCATGGATGTCAGCGAGACGGACATTAGTCCGTGCGTCGAGCAGCCAGCCGATGTGCCCCAGCCAGTGCCACCCAATCATCGCCAGCTGCCGCTGCAATTGCAACGCATCCAGCAACTGGCCACGGCCATGGCGCAAGCCAAGGTGCTCGGGGGCACACTGCCAGTAGCCACAGATAGCTCACCAGCGAACGCTGCCAGTCCATCCAATGGCAACTCGCTGAGCAACAGCGAGCTGACCTATCAGGATGCATGCTCCAGTCCCGATCAGCTCATTGACGATGTGATGAACAGCAACGAGCGTCTGGACATTGCTGACTGCTACAGCGACAATGAGAATCTGGAACGTCTGGGACGTAAAGTCAGCGAATTCATCAATGAGAATCGCCTGTCCATACAATCGAATTCCACAGAGAATGGCAATGGCACTGGAAGCGGTGGCAGCGTGCACACAACAACGGCGCCGGAGTTGTGCGAGGGGGCCGTCAATAGCAGTCCCTGTCAGAGTCGCTGCAGCAGCACACAAAGCAGAAGACAGGCAAGGCAACAACAACAGCAGCAGCAGCAGCAGCAGCAGCTGGCAGAAAATACAACAGCGATTCTCAGCAATGCAAATGGTGAGTCGTCGCAGGAGCCGCTGGGCGAGGATAGCTGGTCGGATGAGGAGGGTGAGGACACCGACTACAATTACGCGTTGCGCAGAAGAAGGTGAGTTTATTTTACTAAGATTAAAATGCTTATTTAGCATACTTAACTCTCTTCCACTCTCTCTCTCTCTAATCAGCATTGGACGCCTGCCCATTGGACGTGGCATGCGGCCGAGACGTAGCTATAAGGGGCCGCTCTCGCAAAAGATTGCCATACACAAGCGTAATGTGGTCATCGTGTCTGATGAAGAGAACACCTCCGAGTACAGTCATTCGCCGTCGAGCCAACACTCGACTCTTGAAAGCAATACGGATATACCGGCCGATCTAAAGCTGAAAAAACAACAGCAGAAAAACATCAATAATAGCTCCAGCGAGCCAGACTCAAGTGACTCCAGCGATGAGGAGGAGAACGAGGAGGGCGCCAAAGCGAAAACGGCCCCAACGCCAGCGTTACCAATGGGCGCCATACGCAGCAGCGATATTATATCCATACCCACATTTGAGGCTGATGGCGCCGTGAATATGGTTTAACTTAGTTATGCATAGCCTAAGTGAGAAGAGCTCCTACAACAATTAACCGAAATCAACTATCTCTTTATATACTCAAAACAAGCAAAACAAAAAAAAAACCTCAAAACTGTATGGTATTATATATGTCATATGTTATACATATATACATTCATATATATATAAATATTTATGTATCTTTATGTCCGATATCTGTGTGCATTGTATCTTTAGTTAATAGTTGATCCTCGAGCGTTGATCGCTTTCCTCAACCTCAATATCCGTGTTCGCTTTTAAGGGTTAGGGGCAAGTTTATCTATATGAATTTCCTATGTTCCACACTTTATGATTTATGATTTCGTTTTATTCAATAAGCTGCCTTTGTAATATATATCTAATTGCCGTAATTGTATATTTAGCTTAGCCATTAAGTAGTTCTCAATATTAAGAGCTTAACCGCAACACGCTCCCAACTAAAAAAAAAAGGAAAAATCAAACCAAAACTAAAAAAAAGAAACGATTATAGAATTGGCCTCAGGCAATATATAGGAAAAACAATATATATATATATATATACATACATACATACATACATGTAACGCAAAATAGTCAGGGATATTTTTTATATAATGCAAAATTTGCAAAAGAAATCGATGAGAATGTTTTTTAAAAGAAGCGCATAATATAATTTTGTAGCTCGCATTGGAATCACTTCAAAGGACTCACTTGAAGGAACTCTAAATCGGTAATCCTAATTACTTTTTCGATATGCACAAAATTCAAAGCTTCAGTGCCTTAAAGCAAATATTTGAAAGAATCGACAAAAGAAGAAAAATAAATAATAATAATAATGTATGATGTGAAATGTGTGCGCTTTCAAAAATATATAAACAGAATTATTGAATCATTTGCTATAGAATCCATAAGTTCTTCGCTCTAGTTGATTTGAAACCACTCAAAAAGCGCACATCACGCTGCAGACAACATATACATGAACTATATACTTAAAAAAAAACGAATTACAAATTTAAAATATTTCTATATACACTCAACAATAATATTTACACACAAGTTGGATGTTTAGACGCATGCAAAAAGAAAAAAAAAAAAAAAACAAAAAAATGAGAAACAATTCTCTACATTATGTAAATGTACTCCATATTAAGTTTAAATTTAACGACTCATACGAATTAGTTTGTAATCTTAATTAAAACAAAAACCGAAAAAAGTAAAAGAAACGAATTTTTATTTTAGTTGGGCTAGAGATGGTATGTGTTTCATATATACCTCTACAAGGGAGTTCAAGTCGGTGTTTTTAATTAAACATTTATATATATTTTTTATTAAAGAATTCGCGATGCTCGATATATAATATGTTTTTTTTTATTCATTCATAATTTTTTTTTTATATTAAAATTCAGATGCAGATTCATAAGTTATTAGACATGAAATGATTTTTCTTAATCAAAATTGATATATTTTATTAAAGATTTTCTGATTCTCGCTTTTATATATTTTATAAATTTTAATTCATTATTTATTTTATTTTTTGTAATAAACAGTTTTATATTTTATTCTCGTTGGCAAAGTGAAACTTAGCTTCATTCAAACATTCAATTCCAAAATATTTTTTATTACTTTTTTATTAATATTATTTTTTTTTTTTATATTAAAAAATTTGTATATCTAATATTTGCTTAAGACATTATTCATTGTGGAACTTACCTTTGATCAGGGATTTTGCAAGATATTTTCGAATGCTTATTTTACTAGAGTTATACTAAAATTTTATTAATATTTACTAAATGATATTGTGTTTACGAGAGATTTGGTCATTTTAAAATTATCCAGAACAAAGTTAAAAGTAATTTTCTTGCATCTATATAGTATTATGTACCACGACATGGAAACGCTTCACTTTGTGTAGTGGACTGATCCATTTGAACGTGCAAAGCTTTTAGGGCACGAGTTTCACGTGAATCAATCATGTAGCAGACAACCTCGGATTGGCTTCGAAAGGCCAAGAGGCCGGCAGTGCCATGACTGAGATCCAAGTGTCTGAAGCGATCAATGTTACAGGTGCAGCCATCAAATACATAAAAAATTGTAGTAGAATCCATCATTTGATTCATTGCATGCTTGAAGACCACATAATTGCCCCACGGCGTGATGGCCAATACCCGATTCGTTACCTTAAAGGCAGAGTCCAACAGGCGGTTCAGGCTCTCAATGGTGCCGCTCTCGGAGCCAGCGACGGTCAAATTGAAAGGATATTTGGTATAGACGGGATACTGGATTGTGGCATTATTGCCGGATACTTCACTATTTGGCTTACTGCCCTCGAACAGCTGCGGACTACGACTATTATCACTATCCTTACACTGGCTACAATCGGTACGTTTGAACTTGCCCAAATTTAGTGGACGATATTTGGCACACATCTTAGCATCGAGTTTAGAAAATTTCTCAGTTAGTCTCTGCTGCACCTGCTCTCTGGATATCACCTTTTTGGCCAGCGTCGATTTCGTGTCAGCTGCAAAACCTTTTCGCTTGATTCTGGATTCGGGTTTCCGGACAACGGGCGCAACGATTCTCTCCAAGCCACCCTCACTTCGTGGCTTGGGACTGGGAGGTTTTGGTGGTTTGAGTGATGCTGCAGCCGCTGATATTGGCATTTTAGGCTTATGTGACTAGTAAAGAAGTAAGATACATTATAATGTTAATAAATTCCCTAGTTCTACCCACCATTTGTGGTTGAAAATTTGCTTTCGTATTTGCTCCCACTATCCTCTTGTCGAAATTCGTTTTTTCATTATTTATGTCTCGCCTCATTCGAGCTGGCTTTATAGTCTCCACCTCCACCTCTACTTCTTCCAAACGACACTCCTCCTCCTTGGCTTCATCGTCCGTCCCGATTTCAACCTTTGAGTTCTCCCACACGGGTGCTTCCTCTGTCGTACTATTCACATCCGGTTCGAAGTCACTAATCTCGGCCAATTGGCGGGCGCATTTTCCCAGTTGTTGGGGAAAGTCAATTGGCTCGTTGATTGGCTTTAGCTCACAATACGCATCCTCTGCCTTCGGCCTCAGCGCATATCCATGTGGACATTTAGCTATATTCTTGATGCGCAGAACATGCACATAGAATGGTGCATGACGATTGGACTCCTTCAGCAGCTGATGGAACACATTGAGCATTCCACAAAAATCACGAAACATTCGCACCGTTGCCCACTTCTCCAGTTTCATGCCATTCTTCATCGGCTGCGGACTGACCACAATATGCCTGTATGGATCGAGCAAATAGTAGAAGTTGTCCTTGCACCATATTGCGTACATCTGATTGTTGATCTGGAACAAAGCGTTGCCATTGTCTTTCAGGACTTTGCGTATCTCATAGTCAAATTCGTTGCCCTAATTTAGAAATGTTTAATGTGGGATTAGAAATGGATTCATAAGAAGGATTAAGGTTTTGGATAGAGATGGGTAAGTGGAAGGATGGAAGGACTAGACTCCAATGAAGGGAAGATAATAGGAAATATTAGAATAGATCTGTGCAGATAGAAAAGAGCAGAGTTTCTAAGGGATGAGGGAAATAAGGAAGCACTAAACACCAAGGGCGGAAAATAGAGAAGTTTCGCCTCCCTCTCTGTCACCCCACCGCTCCCCCTCCCACTCACCTGAGTTGGAAGACTGCAACGCCATCTTCCACGACCAACTCGCGGCATCAGCTTAATCTCCGCAACAAATTGTCCAAGGCGCAACTGTGTGGGAAACTTCCTCAAGTTGATGGGCAAACGATTCCTCACATTTGCGCGCCAACAACTGCGGCAGAGCTCAACGCCATAGCAGATTAATCGATCGAAGGTGTACGTATTCCACGATGCCGGATGATCGATCTGGGCGGCTATGATGCTAGCCACGCCCACAATGACACTGCTGCCATTATGCAGTGCCACCTCCGGATTGAGGGACAGATGTAGACTGCTCTTGAGAAAGGCATAGCTATTGTTGATCACATGATATTCGAGGGATCGTTGATTGGTATCCCGTAGGAAGGTGCGTCCATCCGGTGTCACCAGTCGCACCACGGCCAACTCACGAATGCTGAACGCGCCGTTTGGATTGCCGCCACTCAAATTGCTCACCAATTGAACGACGTTGTCCAGAGTCTGGAGGCTAACTAGCATGGCGACACTAGGTCGAGCATTGGCCGAATCATCGGGCCGACGACTCTTCACATCCATTACAAAGTACAACTTGCGACGCCGCCAGATCAGCAAATAGCCCGTCTTGTGCAAGAGCAGGCAATAGTGAGCCTTTCGAAAGAAACCGCTTAGCACTTCCGGAAGATGCTTCATAATGTGCGGCAGACGCATATCCGCCGGCTTATCCGAATCGCCCAGATATCTGGGCTTTAGCTCGAGCGTGAAACTGTGTCCCTCCAGCTTGAAGCTGCGCTTGATGTGCTGCTCGACGCTGGTATAGATAGAGGACAGTGCCCTACGCAGATTATCTGCAACTTCTGTTGCCGAACTGGCTTGGAATAGCTCCTCGCCCTCAACTAACAGCTTCTCAATATTTCCGGCTTTCCACTCCTCTTCGGGCAGCACATAGATCAGAGCGAATGCCTTAAGATATGTCGTGAAATCCTGGGCAATGGTCGACTCATGCAACTCTTCCTCCACGCAATCACAGGTTCGTGTAATTGGCGATTTGGAACAGGCTACTCCGACGGTCGCACCGACCGAATCGGCCTGAGTATCGACGCGATTCTTGATTCTCAACATGGTATTGGTTTTCCGTGTTACTTGCAATCGGTTTAAAGCTTGTTGATTACCGGATGGTTCATTTAAATTTTGGACCAAAGACTTTTCACTACAGCTAAAAATCATGAAATGAGCTATTAGGAATTTTTCAGACTACAATTTGTTGTATACCTGAAAGTTATTCTACTTTTGCTTTTCGGTGAAAGTTTCTCATTACATCTGAGACTATTTTTCCAATCTCTGAGATATGACATTTTTTGAATATTTGAAGGTCTACTTTTTTTGTTTTGTAAATTTTGATTTGTCAAAAATTCAAAGATTGGTTAATAGATGCAATTACGAAAATATTTTAATTTTTTTTAGAATTTTTCATAAATTTTACAGTCCTGCGATTTTGAGTAGAAACACAAATTCAAAGAATAAATTAAAAATTTTGATTTTAGAAATTTAGCCTCGTCTTGTCCAGAAAATAATTCAAACTCCCTACTCAACTACTTGGCGGCTGACTTGCTCAAAAAATCGACACAGTAGTAATCCAATATAATCTAATCAATTCGTTAAGTTCATGTCGTTCAATCTTAACGGATGCTCGATTAATATACGATAACAGCTTTTGCTTTGCGCGTTGCACTAACAATAATCATTTGCCATCTCTTCTGCACTAATTTAAATATGCGATTACCGCCTCTAGATTGATCGATAACTTGTATCGGAAGGAATTACTGAATATATTTATGCAAATTTAGAGATACTTTTAATTTATTTAACAGCGATAAGGTTTAAATTACAGTACTTAATTAAAGGGACCAGAAGGTTGGTTTTGGGCGGGGGGCTTACAAGTCTGCGCCACTTTGAGTGTATTCTTATTTGTTTGTGTGTATTTGTATGCCTATGTATGTGTGTGTTTGCTGCCGCCTCAACATTCCATGGCAAGCGAATTCGAGTTCTCATTGAGCGCCTTAACACCATTTTCGACTGGCATGGCCAGGCTGTTGTCATCCATGGCCGCATCATGGTGCGCCGTCGACGTGGACGGTCCATCGTCATGCATCATGTGTCCCTCGTGTCCAATATCATGGCCGTTGCCATTGCTGCTGCTGTGACCGTCGTCCCAGTTGATTTTGAAGCGTGTGACTCGGGGCTTGCTGGCCAAGATGTTGCGTGTGAGCTTATCGAACAACGGTTTCGGTGGCGGATTCTCACGCATCTCTTGATCGGCGTAATCGTTATTCACATAATATCCGACACGCACGAACTCCTGGCCACGATACGAGCAGGTCAGCAGAACTATTGTGACACCAACTGCATCGGGTTCGGGGATTTTGCTAACATCTGGTGGATCGGCCTGGAAGACGAATATGTGACGACCCTCGGGCACCGGGCCAACGTATATAGTGTCCAGCACTTGATCATACTCTTCTGACTCAGCGGAGCCGACGTAAATCATTTTCCATTCGAGATCTTCTTTTAGCTCTTCAATGCATTCAAATGTCAATTCGAATTGAAATGGATTGAAAAAGCTGCTTGGGTTGTCGAGCACGACAACGTTTGTGATGTGCACCTTAGCCATACTGACTGTACGCGCAGGGAACGAAGACTTCTATGGACAGAGATGAAACTAATCTGCGCGCTTTTTTCCGTTTGCTACTTAAATTCCACAAGTTGTAACACAAATACAATATTCTCGAATTAAATTTATGTTAGCTTAGGCGATTAGTTTCTAATCAATTGATTTGAAATTTGTTCGATCTGATTTTCAATTTATTTTACGGTAAGGTACAAAAAATGCAGTAAATGAATTTAGTGAACGACTAATGACAGCAGCTGATAGAAGGCTTTCCCGCCAATTCCAGCTGTCAGTGCACGTTCAGTCCGTTTGAATGAATGCGTTATTAATCTGGCAACGCTTAAAATACTAAACAAATAATGGTTTACGGAGTTCAATTTATTTGATTGATTTAGCAAGGCTATACTATTTATAGACAAATATATATATAAACTAATCATGAATCATTGAATATTATGCTTTTTAGATATAAAACACAATGTGAAATAGCTATTTTAGCCACCTGCGCTTGTACGGCAATTGCAAATTCAAATATTTGCGTTGTCAGTTACTTAGTATTTTTAACTGCTGCCATCTATTATATACCACGAGCTTAATACGTATGTCGGACTTTGGTCACACCACAAGAGCTAGGCCGATTTGGGAGGTGTTTTATGTTTGTGATAATATAAACCAAATTATATTAATTATGATACATCTGACAGGCCAAAACTATAATGCGCGTGATATAATTAAGAACATATTTTCGCCCTTGATTGGCGTGCTAAGCAGCAACTTGGCCGATGACATATGTCATCGCAACAATTTGTCCTTCGTGGAGCTCCTGCAGCCCTTTGCCAAGCTGCCAAATGATGGTGAGTAAACAAAATAAATTGCAAAACGAAATAGAATGAGAAAAGTAAGTAGCAGGATGACGAAGATAGAAGCATACATTGACATTGAAGAGAAAGATTTGAAAGAGAAGTAAAGAGTTTATTATTATTTGTTTTTTTACTCACTCGCAGCTCATTTTCGGGATGTCTCCGGAACGAGTGTCTCGGTCCGCGGCTTGCGGCTTAACTTCTGTGACGTGGACTGGCGCCCGCCGCAAACTGTGCTGGCACGCAAAATGCTCAACGAGTCTGTGACGAATGCACACAATGAGAAAACAAAAGTTGTTACAATCGGTAAATTGTTTGTTTATATTTCCCACTCAACAATTTAGTCATGCTTGGGACTCTTTTTTTTTCAGCTGGCATCGATTTGGAGGTGCCCACGGCAGAGCCCTGGTTCGAGCAATGGCGTGAAACCTTTCTCACCGTGCAGTTTCCAGCGGAGCATGAGTTCACCCGCCATTTGCTAAGCTGTTTGATTGTATTGTCCAGCGCTGATCCACAGATTGTCGAGACTGCCCAGAAGCTGACACAGCGTGTCCAGCAACTGCAAAACATAACCCCACAGAAGCTGCCCAAATGGTTCCAGCCCACGGAGGTGCTCAACAGCTATGTGGTGCTGCACGAGGCAAGCCAAGGAGACCTGTCCAAAGCGCAGCAGGGGTTTGAGCTGCTCAAGTCCACGTTTGGCAATAACAAATGTTTCCTGGTGTCGATCAATTCGATGGAAGGCAATGTTCCCAATGGCATACCGGATTATTGGACAAACTACATCAAGCGTCAGCCGAAAACTGATCAAATGACGTCGAGTGAGCTAAGCGCACCCAAGTCCCCGCAAGATGCCGTCTCGGTGATCAGCATGCCCGCCATGCAGATGTCGCAGCTAATCGATAGTCAATCTGCACAAGAGAACGATTTGACCATGCTGCATCCACTTAGTCCCATGCAGGAGAGCGCCACCGAGGCCATTAACTCGAAGTTCAGCATCAGCAGCGAAAGCATCGCTTCACAGACAATCAATCCGAATGTCTGGGCAAATGAGGTGGACGCAGATGCTCCACATGGCAACTGTCTGGCTGCACGTGACGTGGACAATCTGCGTCACTTTGTGCAAGACTATGCGGTGCGCGCTTTGATACCCTACATTGAGCATCTGGTGGTGACACTCAGCGAGGGAGTGACCAATAAAAAGGGCGTTAGCAAATCCCTGCTGAGTGCCACCAAACGTTGGTTCGTCACCAGCAAGCCAGGCGCTGGTGCCAACAATCAAAATGCCGTCATGTAAGTCGATTAAGCAATGGAAGAGATATATAGAATGTCTTAATAATTATCTCCTGCCTCTCCACAGCTATACGAACGAATCAGCAGAGCTGCAAACCCGCAAACTGGGCGATCTTTACTTTATGTTTGGCCATTATAATCTAGCCTTCCAGGCGTACCACCAGGCCAAGCGAGACTTCAATGCGGACTCTGCTTGGCAGTATTATGCGGGCGCCTTGGAAATGGCAGCACTCTCTGCCTTTATGCTGGGCACAGCGCATCGAAAGACATACGATTACATGGAGGATGCCATCGTTAGCTATTTGACTGTGTGCAAGTGTGTAATGCACTTACTCCTACTCTTACCTTATCTAATTTCTCTCTTAATTATTTATAGACTCCAACAATTTGCGACACGTGCCACGCTCTTGAGCATGGAATGCTTGAAGACAGCGCGTCTGTATGCTGAGGTGGCCAAGCAGCTGATACGCATGACCAGCGAGGAATCCGATCTGCGTTCGGCCTTGCTGCTAGAGCAGGCAGCTTATTGCTTTCTGGTCACACAGCCGCCAATGCATCGCAAGTATGCTTTCCATATTGTGCTGGCCGGCAATCGGTATTCGCGAGCGGGACAACGCAAGCACGCGTATCGCTGCTATCGTCAGGCCTATCAGGTGTTTCAGCAGCGTCAATGGAGTCTGGCCGAGGATCACATACAATACACTGTGGCCAAGCAGGCTTATATGCTGAAACAGCTGGAGGAGGCGAGTCGTTCATTTGCTCATTTATTGCGCCCAGGCAGCTTACAAAGTGCGCAGCAACAGAGCAGCTTTCTGAAGGAGTATATACAAACGCAGAATGTAAGTGAAGCAGTAGTCTTTATTTTACATAATTAATAATTATTTGTTTGCCTTTGCAGGAGCTGCTCAAGCGCAGTCCGGATTTGGGTCTCTTGCCACACGCTCTGCCCCAAGTGGTGCAATCGTCGGTGCGTGTCTTGACGCTTGTGCAGCCGCCTAGCGTGCAGCCACCACAAGTGCCCGCTAGCAATATAGACATTAACTCAAATATGATTGCTGATGAATCGATTTGGCACAAGATTGAGGAAATGCTCGTCATCACTGCCGCATCCAATAAGCCATTTGTGTTTAGGCCGTCGCGTTATTTGTTCACCAAACAGCAGCCGGCCATAGAGAGTCCGCTCGCTGTACAAGGCGAACCCATTGAATTGGCTGCGACGTTATCGAACAGTGTTCGCTGTGCTATTAGCTTGTCGGACATTGATCTGCTCTGGCGCCTGACATTAGACAACGAGGAAGTACTCTCCAATCTCTGTATATATGAACAGTCGTCAGACAGCGCCAGCAAATTAGCCGTTAGTGCGGCCATTAAGACAAGCTGTTTGTCCACATTGGAGCTGGCCGAGCAAGCAAAGCAATTGCTGCACTTCAAGCTCACACCCAAGCTGACTGGACGTCTATCCATACTGGGCGTGGTCTGTCGTGTAGCAGCCAAGGCGGATCCAACTTCCAGCTTATTGGGCCTGCTACAGTTTGAAACACAACGCATTAAGCCCACAATGGCCAAGCAATCCTCACAGACGCTGCTGGACAACAGGCTGAGCATTAAACTAGTGCCCCAGGTGCCTGCCTTAAGTGTCAGCTTTAGTCCTGTGCCCAGCGAGTTACTGGCCGGCGAAATTGTACCCGTTTCAATCACGCTACGCAATTTGGGCATAGCACCGATCGAAGAAATCTATTTGGGCTGCGATAATCCGCGTTGCATAACTCTACACGAACAGCAGAATAACGAAATGCCTCTGACTATACTCAGCTGTAAGTGGAGAGTATATCAATTGAGAGTATCTAAATATATATCCCTTTTCATGACAGCCCTGCGCAATCTCTCGAACGACAAACTGGTCAAGGATAAGGAAATACGACGTCAATGCGTGTTTCGTCTGCTGCAGCGCACTGGACAGGCTGCTATGGAGGCACAACAGGGTCACACAATATCCATGTGGCTGCAGGCACCACAAACCCCTGGCAGCTTTACGCTACGTCTGCTCTTCTACTATGCACTTCCGGCGGCTATAAATGCACACATTAAATACCGTCTGGTGCGTCATATTTGGCAGGTGCAGGTGCAGAGCTGTCTGCAGGCGGAGGCCACTTGTGTGGTCAGCAATGCGGTGAACCGCGAACTGGGCCTGGATGTCAGTTTGAAGAATGTGAATGTGGCGCAGTCGACGGAAGTGTATATTAACTCATTGTCTTTATACTCCAGGGATTACTCATTGAAGCCACAAAATTTGTATAGTAAGTTAACATTAGCAGAGATAATAATTGATTATTAACTTATCAAGTCTCTTTTGCAGTCATGAATAACATGGAACTAAGCGCTGGCCAGGCTGGTGTCCAATGTCTTAAGTCCACCAAAGGCTGTAGTTTTCAATGTCGCCTGCAGGAAAAAGACTCGGAATTGGAAGAGAAGCCGGCGCTTAAGGACCTACTGCAAAAGCGCTTGTCCCGCTTGGATATTATGCCTGCACAGCATGCCCAGCAATTGGAGCAGCATGCGCCACAGCTGCACGAAGCGCATAGCTTTCTGTTGAATGAGGAAACAAATTACTTTAACACAAACATAAGCACGGAGGAGTTTAATGCCATCATTTCTAACTATGAACCACATGCCACCATCATACTCAGCTGGAGTGCTCTGGTGCAAAGGGATAATGTGCAGCGTTTAGCCAATGGGCTGCACTTTATAAAGCTATATAATCTGTACGAGACGGGCAGCTGTCCTAGCATTGGGGATGCATTGCATAGACGTCGCCTGTCCTCCCAGGGTGAGGCAAGGCACAAGCGTGAATTCCATATACCTGACGATTCTGGCCTAGAAGCGGCTGGCGAACCGTTGGCGGACGATGACATGACCGACTTCTGGGAACCGAATGAACACTATGTGGCACAGCGCTGTCTGCTGGAGGACGAGACATTTGTGCTGTCAGCCAGAGCCTAAGATAACTTCTTTTGTACGTTCCACAAATGGTGTCTTTTAGCATGTGATTATACAGATCTAGCTAATAAATTGATTGTTAATCTACATGAGTTATAATACAAGTATGAGAATCTTTTTGATCTTTGAGTTACTTTCTTTTATATTAAATCTTATATTCATTTATTTTCTCATGTCTTTTATATATTTATATATTAAATAAATACTGTAATTTGGATGGACGCGTTAAACGAGAAAAATAAGTGGTTTGTGGCCGAAGCTTTGTTAATTGTTAGTTTATTAGTTGATTGAATTAAAAATGAATTAGTTATATATGCTAATAAATTGCTTAAACTTGTAACATTAAAGTATTATTAATTGCTTTTTTGGTATGTGTATATGTGTATGTATGTAAATCATAAGCTGTTGACTAGACACAACGATGCGGTTTGCTTTATTAGATGTGGATGTGATGGCAGCGCAACGTAAATTTCTTTTTCTTTTCTGTGGCAGGATTTATTGATTACATTATTGGGCCTTAAGCACGTTTCTTACTCATATAGACACGTCCACAGGCATACAATACATGAGTACAGGCATATATATTGCCCAGAGCGCTGCCCAGCAGAGCTCCAACCACATTCGGTATGGGATAGGCCTGCCAGTCGCGTCCCCAGTCCAGCGGGGCCACCACACTGCCAGCCCAAGCTCCCAAAATGCCGCCGAGTGCATTGTACTTGAACAAATGTAGTGCCGTGTCCTCGCACTTGGTTATGAAATCCGGCTTCTCACAGAAGCATACCTGCAGAGCTCCACCGCCGCCGAGTAGGAAAACAGTCGGTGAAACTGTGAGCAGAGTCATCAGCAGCGACAATACGAACGTCTGCTCATAATTGGCCAGCACAGGTGCACCCAGAATGATGCAGATAAATGCGTAGAGCAAAGTGCACAGAAATTGCAACGTTAGACCGCCGAGCAATTCACGTGGCGTGAAGTATGCAGCCTTTTTCTGTCGCTGTTTGGCAGTGAGCACGCCATCCTCAATGCGCCCAAAGAACCGGGCCAATATCACTTTCAACAATTCCCCAATAAACACAATCGGCACAATCAGTGAATCCCAAAAGCTTCCTAGGTGCGCCCAATTACGCCGATATTGCATGTAGGCCATGCATATCAGTATGGTAGCCAAGCTTAGCGACACATGGAAGAGCTGGTGTTTGGTTTTTTGCTGATCAAAACGCGATACCATTTTGTCGTCTGAATATGAAAAAAATTGCACTATTTTCCTATTTACTTTCGATTTTGCTATGGATGTGCTGTTGGCGACAACTCGACTATTCGATTGCTTGTAGAGATGTGTGAACTAAGCAAAATATCGATGGAGCATTTACCTAGGTTTGGGAACAAATATAAGTGCTAAGAATCTAATTAAAATATAATGAGAATATATATTATTATATATATTATTACCTTTTAACCACATTTATTTACATAATGGGTCTAATAAATTAAAATTAAATAAAGGTATTATAAATTTTCACTTATAATTGAATACTCAATGACAATAAAAACGAAATAATTGATAATTATCTAATATCGATATCATTATCGATAGCTACTCAGCAGGTTTGTCGCGCGGTGCTGTCATTTCATCAGCGCTATCACATAATCATTTTACACTTTAATTCTTTGCGGCTTCGGCTCGTTTTTTTTAAATAAATTGCCGTTCGTTTGTGTACAGAAATAATTGGAAAATGCTCTCACGTGCCGTACGTGTTCGCGCCGCACTGCGTGGCCTATCCACTGTAGCTGCCTGCGCTCGCCATCGTCATACACAAAATTGCATGGTGGAATATTTTAAAGAAGTCAGGCTGCTGAGATTTAATGGTGCGGTCTCTATGATGCAGACACAGCGCTTCTTCAGCCGCAAGCGCAACGATAACGACGACGACCTAATGGCCGAGGGCGAGCCTGAACTACTGGCCGATCATCGTGACACGCAACAGCTGCCGGCGACCGTTGCCGTGCCCGATGTATGGCCCCACGTGCCGATGTTAGCGATGCGACGAAATCCACTGTTCCCGCGATTCATGAAGATAGTCGAGGTTGATTGCTTATCTAGAAATTTCTTTTATATGTATGCTTTAATGTCTTATTTTTACTTAGGTCTCGAATCCAATTATAATGGATCTGTTGCGTCGCAAGGTGAAGCTCAATCAGCCTTACGTGGGCGTGTTTTTGAAGAAATCCGATGGGGAAGAGGAGCTAATACATAATCTGGACGACGTTTATTCGGTGGGCACCTTTGCTCAGATACAGGAACTACAGGATCTGGGTGATAAGTTGCGCATGGTCGTTGTGGCTCACAGACGCATCAAGATAACCGGACAAGTTGTGGACGATGTGCCATCGAAGTCAGGTAAGAGGCACACTTATAAACACTACTCAGATATTGTGACAATTGCGTTGTCTCTCAACTCCCAGTGAAAATGACAACTTTGCATTATCCACTCTTTAATATAAAATTACGCATCCCAGCTGAAGATCAATCGACTGATGGCACCAATGCAAGTGGCAAATTGAATAATCGTGGCATACGCAAAACCCGAGGACGTGCTCCACGTCGACAAACCCATAAAATAAACGAAGCAACCAGTGCTGAGGAAATGGTCCAGCGCCAAACGCAGGAGCCACCATTGCCCAGTGGGCGGGTTGAGCAAACGACAGCAACGGCAAAAAAGAATGTGGAAGATGTGAAATCATCTACGGCTGAGACAGCAGACGGCAGCGAAACATCCACCGGCGGCCCAACAACGCCACCTGTGCTTATTGTCGAAGTGGAGAACATTAAGCAGCCGGTGTACAAGCAAACAGAAGAGGTCAAGGCTCTGACACAGGAGATTATAAAAACCCTGCGCGATATTATAACCATGAATCCATTGTACAGGTATGTGAAAACGTTTAGATAAAGGAGACTTTATATATATAATCGTATTTAAACATCTTACACAAAATTAAATGCCGCTTCTAGTTATTTTTTAGGCGTTACATAATGCTATTTATGGTAAACAATTTTGTTTTTTCTTATAGAAGCAAATATATTTATACATACATATATTTAGTATGTATATTTATATATTGCTTTTCAAGCATTTCGCACTAGAAGCATAATACGAATTCATTTACCTAATAGGCATGCCGATTTTTGTTATTATAGAGAAAGCTTACAGCAAATGCTCCATCAGAATCAGCGCGTGGTTGATAATCCCATCTATTTATGTGACTTGGGCGCCTCCTTGTCCGCTGGCGAGCCAAGCGAACTGCAAAAGATTCTGGAGGAAACTGATGTAAGCTCTAGATTACGAATACTATATAATATATCAAATATTCTAATAGATTCTCTTTTTTAGATACCTCAACGTCTTCTGCTAGCATTGGCACTGCTTAAAAAAGAATTGGAGCTGTCGCGTTTGCAGCAAAAGATTGGACGTGAAGTAGAAGAGAAAGTCAAACAGCAGCATCGCAAATACATTTTGCAGGAGCAGCTGAAAGTGATCAAAAAGGAGCTGGGCATTGAAAAAGATGATAAGGATGCCATTGGCGAAAAGTATCGCGAAAAACTCAAGGACAAAACTGTTCCAGAGAGCATCAAAACTGTTATTGACGAAGAGCTCACCAAGTTGAACTTCTTGGAGAGTCACAGCTCAGAGTTTAAGTGAGTTAGCAATGCCTGTCTGTAAAGAGCTGAGCAATAATATATTTCTATTTCTAGCGTCACTCGTAACTATCTAGACTGGCTTACCTCTTTGCCTTGGGGCGTTATTAGTCCCGAAAACTTGTGCCTTGACAAAGCCACTGAAATTTTAAACAATGATCACTACGGCATGGAAGATATTAAGAAGAGAATATTGGAATTTATTGCTGTTAGCTCACTGAAGGGCACCACGCAGGGCAAAATCTTGTGCTTCCATGGACCACCTGGGGTTGGCAAAACGAGCATAGCAAAGTCCATAGCGCGTGCTCTAAATCGCGAGTATTTCCGCTTCAGTGTGGGTGGAATGACGGATGTGGCAGAGATTAAGGGCCATCGCCGCACCTATGTGGGCGCCATGCCTGGCAAGCTAATACAGTGCCTTAAGAAGACCAAGACGGAGAATCCGCTGGTTCTCATCGATGAAGTTGACAAGATTGGAAAGTAAGTAGAATAAAGATGCAAATTAAGAAACAGTTATTAATTTATGTATATATATCTCACTCAATAGGGGCTATCAGGGTGATCCCAGCTCAGCGTTATTGGAGCTGCTAGATCCTGAACAAAATTCAAATTTCCTTGATCATTATCTGGATGTACCCGTGGATCTGTCGCGTGTGCTCTTTATCTGCACAGCGAATGTGATTGATACTATACCCGAGCCGCTGCGCGATCGCATGGAACTCATCGAAATGTCTGGATATGTGGCCGAAGAGAAGGTGGCGATTGCCCGTCAGTACCTGATACCTCAGGCCATGAAAGACTGTGGCCTAACGGAGAAGCAGATCAACATTACGGAGGATGCGTTGAACATGCTTATACGCAGCTATTGCCGCGAGTCTGGTGTGCGTAATTTGCAGAAGCAAATCGAGAAGGTCATACGCAAGGTGGCCTTCCGCCTGGTCAAGAAAGAGGGCGAAGAATTCCCCGTGAATGCCGACAATTTGACAACGTTCCTTGGCAAACAGGTTTTCAGTTCCGATCGCATGTATAATGTAACGCCCGCTGGTGTCGTCATGGGCTTGGCCTGGACCGCAATGGGCGGTTCATCATTATACATTGAGACGTCCAGGCGTCACATACGCACCGAGAAGCCCGAATCCACTGCAGGAGTATTGCATTTGACTGGCAATTTGGGCGATGTAATGAAGGAGTCGGCACAAATTGCTCTAACCGTGGCACGAAACTTTTTGTACAGTTATGATCCAAAGAACAAGTTCCTGGAGCAGGAGTAAGTATTATTATAATTTATTTAATATGTCTGTTTTAACTGATTTATTTATTTTGATTGACAGACACATTCACCTGCATGTGCCTGAAGGATCGACGCCCAAAGATGGACCCAGCGCTGGTGTTACTATAATCACGGCTTTGGTTTCGCTGGCTACCGGAAAGCCAGTACGTCCGGATGTGGCTATGACGGGTGAGGTTTCACTAAAGGGTAAAGTTTTAACTGTGGGTGGCATCAAGGAAAAGACCATTGCGGTAAGCTCAATTATATTTAAGTTAACTACAGCTATACAACTTTCTAATATAACTTTCATTTGTAGGCCCGTCGTAGCGGTGTCACCTGCCTAATTTTGCCTACTGACAATAAGAAGGACTTTGAGGAGCTGCCCAGCTTCATCACTGACGGCTTGGAAGTGCATTTTGCCAGTGAATACGAAGATGTCTACAAGATTGCTTTCTCTGACCCAGACTTTACCGTCACGAAAAACGAAACAAGCAGCACAACTGAGGCGCTGCGCTTGAAAATACCAACCGCTGCCACAGCTGCTGCAAAGCCGACCAGCTCCTAGGACATATTCACTAAGTTAGGCTAAGCGTTGGGTTGGGCCTGGGGGATATACAAATACACACACACACTGAGTTCATATAGAATATATCCATATATATACTAGCTAGATATGACGTATGTTAGCAAGTTTATTAGTATCTACATAGGTATATATATTTAGACAAAAGCATTTGTTAATCTTATGCCAAATTAAATTGAATGTAAATGTCCATCAATCGTTCATTCTCAAATTATATATCCGCATTGGATATGATCCACTCCAGATAGCGATCGACGCGCGTGTAGATGCCTGGACGCTTTGGTTGACCACAGCCCAGGCCCCAGGAGACAATGCCAATGGTGACCCAGCGCTGATTGGGCAACTGGATGAGCATGGGACCACCGCTATCGCCCTGGCAGCTATCCTGTCCGCCCTCTGGTAAGCCGGCGCAAAAGGTCGTCTCCGGTATGTGGTCCACAATGGCAGCTTGGCAGTCCGATTGCTTCCAGATCGGTAAGCTAGTCTACGAAGTTCCAAATGCATTAATAATATTGAGTGAACACAGTGAAGTAATTCATGATAACTTCACCTCCATGAGTATCTTGGAGTGTGGTCCACTGAATTTGAGTGTGCCCCAGCCCATGACGATGCCATTGCGTCCGGTCCAATCTTCATTTAGTGGCGGCATACAAACTGGCCAGATGTATGTATTGAAGAGCGTTGGCCTCTCGATGCGAATGATGGCAATGTCGTTCTCGTACGTTATCGGATTATAGTCCACATGGAGCACCATATTGCCAATGCGAAAGTCACGTGCGCGCGTCTCATTCACTTGCTAAGGATTTATTTTTATAGTAAATTATCTTTCATTCCAATTATGTTAACTAACTTACATGCGTATTGTACTCGCCCAGTCGCACAACTAACTCTTCCTTGGGACACTTGTGGATGCAGTGGGCCGCCGTGAGTATATGGCGATCTGTGATCACCGCACCGCCGCACCAGACATAGGGATGGCCATGTCGCAGCAGTGCCGCCATCCAGGGCCACTCATCGGACTCGGCTGGACGACCGCCCGTGATCCTAGGGAATTGACGTGTTGTAATGCCGCATCCACGTTGCTCTGGTCGATTGACAATGCGTGGTGCTTCGTCAGCTGAACCTGACACAATCTGTGGACTAAAACGTGATGTGGTTGCCTGTTCTGTGCAGCAAATGCCAATAGAACTGTGCGAAGAAGAAGCGGAATTATAAAATTAAATGGATTTCTATATTCTATAGTTTGTTGCTAACCTCTTCTCGATTATGCATAGCTGAGAGACCAGGCGCCAGACATCATCCTTCAGCTCCGGCATGCGGCAATAAATTATATGACGACAGCGTCCGGCTTCGCCAAGAGATGTACGACATGGGCCATAGTCTTTGTTTTCCTGTGCAGAGATTTGGGCATACAAGTTGTTCATATATATACTCTATATAGAATTATGTATGTAAAGTCAAGCAGATTTCGTTTATTCGTTGGCTTGTCATTCGAATTTGGACTTTTAACAAGTTGCATGAGCACATAGTTCTATATTATTCATATTTCTTAGTTTATATGTCTTTTGTAAATATACTTATAAATGTATTTTGTTTTTATGAGTCTGTCTTGGGCAACTGCACATACAGTGAGTAACATTAATATTCGGTTTTGTGTTTTTGCTCGTTTCTGCTCGTTTACTCGCCTGCTGCTGCGTTCAATGTCTTCTACATACATACATACATATCTTCTACATGTCTGACTCTATTCTACATGTCTTATACTCTTTTACTTTTGTACTCTTCTACATGTCTTCTACTCTTCTCAACGCTTAGTAAATTTATGTATGCTCACCTGCTGGTTTACTCGGCTGCTGCTGCGTTCAATGTCTTCTACGTACATGTGTTCTACTCTCCTACATGTCTTCTACTCTTCTCAATGCTCAATACGATTACACTCATATTATTGGCGGCTACCTGCGTTCACTCTCTCCAAGCTTGAGCCTGAAGCGCTATAACTCCCTTCGGAGCGACTCGTTCAGCTATAAAATGCTAAGCCTGTCGCTGCACAGCTTCATTTGTATTGCTGATCTGCTGCTGTTTAGTCATAGTGTGTAGTGCTTCCTTTTTTTTTTTTTTGTATTTAAATTTATTGTTTATTTATCGTTTTATATATATTTGTATATTTTTATATTTATTTATATACTATGAGAATAATGAATGTGAATATGCTAATTGGCGCTAGTTAAGGCATAACTCCTTGCACTTTACTTTTTACTTGAGCACTACAAATGTCAATGCTTTGCTTTAACAACAAAAATTCATATGAATTCTATATCGTCTTAAATTGCATTTAAGGGATAACCAACTAGCTTAGTTATGGGCAATTAACTTAAGTCACCGATCCGGCTTAAAGCCAACTCTGAATTATAGAGAATATTCTCAGGCAACTCACCAGTAAGGGGGAAGCACTGTCAGCAGCCTGTCGCTTGCTCAAACGATGACGCGCTAGAAAATTACTTATGCCGGCATTATCATTATAATCATCATTAGCCTGCTCAGCGCTGGCATTAGCATGTCCATATTGCTTATTCTCAGCAGCACCCCAGACGAACTCATCATTGTCTTGCAAATCAAGGAGATCTGTGGCAGGATTTGCAATTAGAATTGAAGATGCTGCTCCAATCTCTCTACCCACCTATATAATCCGTGCCATGAGTTTTGGCCAATGCCTGGCTGTAGCCGCAGCTGAGCAGCGCTACGAAAATTAGCTGTAAACACTTCATCTTTGCCTTGAGAACTGAATACGAAAAATAAACATGTTTCTCACAACTGCAAACTGGGAATTTCAATTTTTATCGCGTGCCGCTTCCGTTGCGAGCAATCGAGCTTTATTCGCTGAAGCTGATCTCTCACTCTCTCTCCTTGTTTCTCTCTCTCTCTCTCAGTCTCAGTTTTTATTACAATGGTTTACCTTGCTGTTGAACCTGTTGACACTTTTAAATTGTTTTCCTTATATAAAATATCCAAGTCGCGTACTCTAAAGTTTGCAAACTCACAAGAGCTGAAGCTCTGGAGAGCGCACTGCGAATACCTCTTTATATATCATATTTATAATATAATATATTTATATATAAATGCTTTATCAGCTGCGCTCTGACATGCCGGTCCCTTGGCTGCTTAGGCTGTTAGACCTAGTTTCAAATGCACATTTATAGAGCTACCCATATTAGAAGTAGATAATACATATCCGAAAATAGTATTCCAGCTGACATTGTTTTTTTTTTTTTACTCTGTGTCTCTCTACGTGCCGTGCGTTGCTAATGATGCGGTTGGGCGGGTTTTAATTCCATAGAAGTTGGCTCAACTGTTACCAAACTTAATATATAAATATATTATATAAGTAGCCAGCTGAATACTACATCGACATCAATAACTATCTATAATTGCCTTATATGATACTAGCCCAGTGTCAGTTGAGCATCAAATAATAGATAAATCAGTCAAACCGGAATGAGAGAGAGAGAAAGACAAATGTCGTGAAGATGCGACTAAGCATAGCTAAGATTAATTGCATTAGCTTTTAAATGCCCTGAAACTCACTCACTTATTACTTATACATTCTGGTAGGTAGAATTTCTTGGTATATTATTTTAGATTGTCACAGAAATTTTCTGGGAAACGAATATCTAGAATATCCATAAAGAAACATTTAAGGCGTATTCAAGTTATCTATCGATCTGTAATATCTAAATGAACTCGAATTAAAATATATATATTATAGCTGTTCATTCTATTCACTTTAAAAATATTTTCATTTTCAATTAATTATTTATTCATTATTATTTCTTTTCCAATTAATTAATAACTAAATTCTCCCTTTAAAAATAATAAAAAGTAGTGCAAACACCTTGGAAACATTGTTACAATTTATTGCTGATATATTTGTTAACTAAATACAACAGTATTTATTTATTAATTACATGTTACACATATATTTATATATATATATATTTATCTTTTTATTTTTTAAGCAACGCACATAAACCTAGACTATAGAAATATTTCAACTTTGTTTTTATTGCAGGCTTAGAAAATGAAAAACTGAAAATCAAAATTCCTACAGGCTTTTAGAGTTACAGATCTTATATAAAAAATCATTTTATCAAGATTCTTAGTTTTTTTTTTTTCATTTTTGATTGTTTTTCTTTTTCTTGGTAGACTTATAGGTTTATAAAGTTGGCTCCAAAAGGGGTTCTCACAAAAATATAATGAATATAGAGAGCGTGTTGTGTGGAAACCGATGTTGAAAGTTGTTCCATTTCTTTTCGTTTTTGATTTTTTTTTGGTTTCGGTATTGCGGTGTAAATAACTAAATATATAATCTATAAGTTTCATATAAGTACATATACATATACACATGTATATATGTCTATAAAATCAGTACACATTTATTTGCTTGTATATGTTTATCGAAACATTCACTACTAATACACAGACACACGCACGCATACACATACAGACATACATAGCTAAATAGATATAAACTACTACAATATGTTAGGGCATCGATATCCAATTGATATATAGTTATATGTACATATACATAGATGTATATGTGTATATCTATATATATATATTTAAATATATATATATATATATATTCATATGCAAGTATTTTGTAAAGTTGTAATTAGGTGGAGAGTTCGAAAGGCCTATTATTGACTGTGTATGCTCGACTCAGTAGCAAGGTGTTCCTTATGAAATACCCTACATTGATTATGGATAGTTGAGAGGGTAGTATGCGAAATGAGTTAGTTTTAAATGAGTTTTTCATCTACTTCTTCTTTTCTTCAATAAACCTCTCTAATCTAAAAGTTAATTTTGTGCTGTTGTTCTTTTCGCACTCGAGTCAATATTATGTTTAATTTGGATCACATTTAGGTTAACGAAATGATAGCATAATGTCAATTATATATTTATATAAATTTAGATTTTTTGTGCCACTTCCGAATTCAAAGGGGAAGACTTAAAATTGTGTTGAGCAAGGCAAACTGAAATTGTTATTTAAAGTAATATTTGTGCTTAAGTGTGACCATATTTCCTTTATGTTTCTAACAGTTATTGCTCGATTTTTTTTTAAATTTTATTTTTGAGTTTCAATAGCTTTGAGCTTTAAATTAAAAAAAAAAAACTTCTGCAAAAATTAAAAGTCGAGCAATTAATGCTTAAACTTTTAATTAATGTTAGACAAAAGAAAGAAATATTTTACGCGCTTCTGGAATTGCTGCGAAATTTAAATAAAAATTAATTAAATAATATTTCAAATAATATTTAAATTTCATTATTCTGTCAATCAGTAATTGCTGTAGCTAATATTTCGTTTTTGCTGTAGTTTTTAAATTTAAAAATAATATTTTTAATTTAAACTTGATCGTATTTTGTTGTTTTTGTGCTAGTAAGATTTTTTTTTTCAAATAATATTTGAGCTTAAGTATAAAAGCATTTTGTTACTCTTTGTTTAACAATAAATGCTTCTTTTTTAGTTGTTGTTTGTCTTTTTTGTTGCAGAAATTTTGCTTTTGTTTTTATTAGATAATATTTGAGTCAAGGTATGACCGTATTTCGTTTTCTTTTAGTTAACTGTAATTTGTTTTTAAGTTTCGCTTGATTTGAGCTTTTCATTTTAAATAAATAGTTTTTTTGCTGGCAGCACTGAAATTCTTAAAGTGTGTCCGTATTTTGGTTAGTTTAATTAATAATTGCTCAATTTTCAATCAATGTCAAGTTGCTTGTTTCTTTGGTCTTTAGTTTTGATTGGATAGGGACTTTTTATTTGCCTTTAGTATTATATGACTTGATCGACTTTACTCAACCAGTCGAACGCCTGCCTCGACATCCTCGGCCATGGTGACACCCTTGGATTTCTTCTTGCCTTCTGCCGCTGGCTTCTTCTTGGTGAGCATTAAGGTCTCCGGTTCATCTGCCGACTGCTGCCGCTTGCCACCAGCTGGGGCACTGGCTGCTCCGCCACCACCGCCGCCTCCATTGCTGCGCAGCTTGAAGCGCGTTGTGGCCGCCGCGGCATTATTATTGGCACAATTGCAGATGGCATCAAAGATGCGCACTACAAAGCCACGAGCACGATTCACCACTTTGCCGTTCTTAAAATCTGGTATGGCGAAACCTAGACAGATTAGTGCCAAGGCGGACAGGTGGCAAGCAAGCAAGCAAAAAAAAAGCAAGTACAAATTAAAGGGTTCAGTGAGTAGCTGACGAGAAAAGTGCAGCGGAAACAAATACACATTCACATGCCAATGACATAAAAAGTATATAAAACGGAAAAATAATTAGATTTCAGACGCATGTCGCTTTTTTAATTGCCGCCTGTCACTGCCACTTGGGGCACGCCCATGCGACAAGCTTATAAAGCGTCGCGTGTCCAGTATTTGTCACACAATTGCGTCTTATGATGTGGCCCGATCACTCGACCAGCTGCTGGCACAGATCCTGGCAGCTGTTGCTGCTCAGCCTGCTCCTGCTGTCGCCCAAACTCTGCGGCGGCGTCAATATGCAACAGTTTATCCAATCGCTGGACATGATGCGCAACGGCTGTATGTCCAAATTCAAGGTGCCGCTGGACATTTTGGATCGCATACGTGACGGTGATTTTGACATGGAACCTAATCAGGATTTGCTGGTATGTTAGCAAATATAACTAACTGACTGGCTGGCTAGCTGGTTGCCTGCTTTCTGTTTTCTCTGCTCTAAAGATCTTCTTCTTCAGTGCTATACGAAATGCGTTGCCCAGCTGGCAGGCACGCTGACCAAGAAGGGCGACTTTAGTGTGAACAAAGCCATGGCCCAGATGCCCATCATTTTGCCGCCCGAGCTACAGGAGCCAGCGAAAACTGCGCTCACCCATTGCCGCGATGAACGTGAGTAGAAAGTGTGCTAAATGACTTAAATGAAAGCTATTTAATCCTGAATTCCCATTTCCAATATACAAATTTCTCTCAGTCCACAAAGAATTTTTCTTCGAAGTGCCAAGTCATAAGAGATTTTTTTCTAGCTGAATATATGTAATTAGACTGCAAGTTTTCAGAATTATACGAAAAGCTAAAAATTTCCCATCTTAAAAAGTTTCCTGCAGATAAAATTTACTTTACATTTGCTAATAAAATTCGATATAATTCCCAGTATTTTTTCTCTATTTTTTGGAAATATTATTTAATTTAATGTTCTATATATTGGAAATATTCATATTTTACATTCAAGAAAAATATCCAAGGAAGAAATACTATTAAATAAATTTGATAAAATTCCATATATGGGAATAATTAAATGAAAGAAAATTAGCAAAATATATAATTATAATTTTATGTATTGAACATTTTAAATATAATTAAATATTTTGCATTAGACAGAAAATAGATATAGAAAATTTTCTTTTAAATAAAATTTGATATTCTACAAATTGCAAATTTAGCATATTAAATTAAAAAGCTAACTATATGTGCAGCTAGTAAAGGAATTTAACTAAAATTCTTTTAGCAAAAACAAAAATAAATAAATATTTAAAGCTCCTGAACACTCACAGAGTTGAGCTTGCTGTCAGCCACTGTTTAGTTAGCTTCTACTAGATAAAGCCCATTAAATAATATATATATTTTAACAATTCTCTTTGTAGAGAAAGCTCACAAGGACCAATGCGCCCAGGTCTACTACGTAAGCAAATGCATGGCTGACTTTGATCGTGCAAACTTTAAGTTTCCATAGCAACAGAAGAAGTAACAAAAATACAAAAATAAAACCAAAAACAAATGCGAAGACAACTAGCGACAATTCCCTTTTTGGGCACGTTCTACTTACTCGGCCGCTTCTCCTTGCCCTGTGGATGAGACGGAAATGTATGTGTGTTTGTGTGTGTTTCAATACAAAAACTTTCGATATAAAGCGGATAATAAATGATTAGCCAACCTGTTGCAATTTTTGTGATTCGAGCGCACGTCTATTGGCCTCCGCTTCGGCACGCTGGGCCACCTCATCGATGAATTCGTGCAGCATGGCCATGTTATTGGGATTCTGTTTGAAGTGCTCGATGCGCGCCTCCAGCGACTCCTCCACAATGTTGTTCACGCTGTCCGGCGAGGCGGGCTCTGGATCCGCAAATCTTGCGTGCATTTTTCAATATTTTTATTTTTCACAATTGAAATACTTTCGATAAGAAAAATTCACAAACTGCTTTGGTCGAGCGTTCGCCTTTGTTCAACACACACGCGAACTGAATTGGTATGTACAAGGAGTTTGGCTTTGTTCAGTGTTATTTGGTTAAAAATCAATAGTCAGCCAGCTCTGGCACATGCGTGTTGCGTGCGTGCCATTGGCGTAGGTTCGATGGGGTAGTGTGGTTGGGGGGCGATTCTAGCACAATTCTAAATAATTGTTTTTTTTTAAGGGTAGCTTGCGCTGATCAATGCCTGTGTTTATTAACTCAGCTGTGTACTTAGATAACTAATATATATATAAATCTGTGTAGGTGTGGTTGTAGTTGTGTTTTGGGTGAGAAGAATAAGGCTACTCCAGATGGGATAAATCATCCAGTTCGGGCGGTGCGCGCACTATTTCCGTTTCAATGATCAACGAATTGGCATCCACGATGCTCTGAAATGCGTATAAACAGCATTATTAGAGTGGATCACTTTTAGGGAGTTGGCAGGTATCCGGGACTGCTACACACATTATCATTATTGCTGCGCGCTGATAGCAAACTATTTGCACCACCAAGGCCGGCATTGCCACCACCGACGCCACTGCTGCCACCGACGCCACTGCCTCCGCCGCCGCCGCTGCCACCACCAGGGCCAATGCTGCCCGTCGATGATGAATTCGAATTGGAGGCATTGGCGCCATTCGCCGAGGACGATGACAGCACCACACTGTGCGGTGAACTGCCACGGCGCGCCACCTTCGCCGGTGTCCCCTGCGGTGAGTTCTGTGTCACAATCACAAACTTTTGAGGCGGCTGATTGGTTTGGATGGCGCGTATTTGCGGTAGGGCAGCCACCACGGGACTGCTATAGAAGTAAGAGCAGAGAAAAACATGTTAATTAATTCAGCAAATTTAAATAGAAAAATATGAGCTATAAAAATGAATGCAAGGATAGTTCTATTGATTGACCTTAGGTTATATAAAGTGCATATATATAGTTTATGTTTAGCTAGACATCTTAATCTCTTTCTACTACAATCGAGCTCTTACCTAATCTCAGCTTTAAACTCTACTCATCATTTATATAGATATATACAACTTTCCTCTTAGCTAAATATCTTACCCCTGTCTCTGAGAATTTGGCATAGAGACGCGTCCAATGGCTGTTGCTGTTTGGGCAGCGCTAGTTATGGGCGCCGTATTGATGCTGCTGGAGGAGAGCGTCACAGTGCTATTGGCTGGTGCATTGCGCACCTTGACCACAGCTTGGCAGAGCGATGGGCCTAAGAAACCAAAGTCCATTTTGTATTCCTCAGCAATGTCCGGTGCGATGCGCATTTGCTTCAAGATTGGCGGGCAGCATTTTTGAAGCATGGCGCGTATATGGCCAGCTGCTGTTTTATCGGTATTGCTCATTGAGGTGCCCAGAAGATGTGGCTCAATGCGTTCCGAAATGAATTTCAAGCGTGGTATGATAAACACTTTAATCACCTCGCCGCCCAACTCAGAGAGGCCCGCAATGGAGCCATAGAGAGATGACAAATGCGTTTTATCATTCTGCAGAGCTTTGCTGAAGATGCTGCAGAGATGAGAAATATGAAGAATATTAGCATTATATTTAAATGGATATTCCTTATACTTACCGTGTGACACGCGTTTGCAGATTATTTGTGAGCGTGTTGAAAGTCTTGCAGATTTGCGCCATGAGACGCGAGGCAAAGTCACGCAAGGCCCAATGATTGTCGAGCTCTGGACGCATGCACAGCTGCTTGGACACAATGCAGGTCATAACAGATGGTATCAGCTCGTGCAGCTAAAATTAGACAAGAGTTAAACTTTAACTTCAAGGAAATTCAAGCAGTAACTTACGTATTTCTCTAGGAAGAGCGAAGGATTGTCCAGTAGGGCGCGCACCATGCGCATCAAATAAATCAAAAGTGCTAAATTATTCTGAACAACATTGACTTTAACGCCCTCGGCAATGAATGTGCACATGCGGGGCAGCATTTCATGGAGTCCCGGATCAGAGCCGAGCGACTGCAGCGCTTCAGCACGACGGGGCTCATCTGATCCGACGCAGGCTTCGGTGATCTCTTTGTAGTAGAGCTGCTGTTCCACGGACAGCTCATGAGTGGCCAGCTGTTTGACATGTATGGTTTCCACGTTCTTAAGCTTATGTATTTTGCCAGTGGTTGGCTTGCCAGCGGCATCTTTGTTAAGGCCTTGATCTAGTTTGATGACAGGATTAACAGAATCCATGAATTGTGACTCTTTGGAAAGGGGTGGAGGATTTTCCGGCACTGTGGGCTGTATACCCTCCACTACGAACCAATGGGAACGCAATGTTATATCTAATGGTATCTTAACCGTGTTGTTTGAAGTTATTTCGGTTAAATCAATCTCCTTGTCCTCTGTGAAATGCAGCTCACGACCGCCGCCGGAGGCAAAACGGAAGGGTATGAAATCCTTGGTCATAAATCCATATTGCGGCTCAATGTTACGCACTTTGAGCGACATATCAATATCTCTAACCGACATTTTTTGCCGCTTGGCATGAAGCATGAATTTGGCGGCATCCTGTACAATGCGCTTCAACTTAATGGAGACGTCTTCGGCGAGCTCTTTGGCGGCGTCATCGGATAGGGAGCCCACTCCGATGCTTTCGGCAATTACTTTCATTGATTCGGCAGATATGCTGGAGCCATACAGCATACTGCTGGCAGGGCTATTAGCTTTTGACGATTTATTACTCATTTTAATAAATAAACAAATTTTTTCACCCTGCAACAGTTTATGTCTTCCTCTTGCTTTGGGTAGAGGTGGGACCCTAATGAAGTCGCCTGCTCTGATGACACAAACTGAGATATCGAACTAAAACCTAGTTCGATAAGTTTTAGAACAATTCTAATGTAAAATAAAATTATATGAAAAACTGCAATTTAAAAATATGATGCAAATTTTAAAAATTTATTTATTAAAAGCTGATAGTCACTTCAGTTAATTCTGTAAAAAATATTAAAATTACATTCGAAAGTAGTGTTGGCAAGCGCATATCAATGCAAATTGAAATCGAATAACTCCATATGCTGAGTAATCGGATGGTTTTATACCATCGCTTCGTTTGCCATCCCTAATTCGTAGTTTCTTTTCTTTATTTATGTTCATACCTTGTGGCTTTTTTGTTTTATTATTGAAATTGTAGATTATAGCATGCAAAATATTGCAAAAGTAATGCCATTAACTTTTAAAAGCCAGTGCAAGTGTTTAATATGATTAGGAATTAAGTTGAAAGTGCATTGAAGCATGTCGCGTCGCACCTTTGGAACAAAGCAGCAGCAGCAGTGAAAATTGAACGCGAGACTGCAGGGTGAAAACGGCGCCATTTTAAGAAGCAAAACAAAGCCAGCAGCAAAAGCACCAAGCATAACTTGAATGCAATGTAATTAAAGGCGCAAAAAGCATATGCATATGCTCAAATAACAATTTCATTATCGGTGTGCATAATCAATTAACGATACAAAAAAATTACAAAACGTAAGTGTACGCGTGTGTGTAAGTGTTTGTGTGAGTGCATGTGTGTGTGTGTGTGGAATTTCCGCCCTCCCCCTCAGCCATAAATATTTGTTAGTGTATGTTGGTGTGCGTGTGTCTGTCGCATTTTGTGGTTTGACCTAGTTAAATTGTCAAAAATTCTGAACGTGTTGTAATTAATGTGACCAGGTTAATAAAGTTTTGTTATTTTATATACATATGCATATTATATATGAATAGCTCCGCCCTCGAGTCAAAATATGAGCAGTGGCCAAAATGAGGCATCAGCAGCAGCAAAAAAGGAAAAGGTTCTCGAAACGCAGCAACGTACACAAGAATCCGGCAGTGAAAATGAGGTAAGCCATAGGCTATAAAATATATCTATAATTAAATTTAGAAAATAAGAACTCTTGATTAAATGTATTGTAGAGTTAAGAAAATTATTAATTATTTAAAATAGTATACAAATCTTTTGGTAAAGATAACAGGGGCTCGCATAGCGATTATTCTCATATATCTATTATAATACATTTTCTGCTATATTGTATAAAGCTGCTTTTAATATTCTGTTATATATATTAATATTCTGTTATACTGGTATACATTTGTTTATGTTAAGATTCTGTTATATAGTATAGTGTTAATTTGAGTTGAATATGCAAAAATTAACATACCATGAATATTTCAGGAAACCGACTCAATTACGGATCAGTCGAGTCAATCGAAGTCTACGAAATCAGCAACTCAATTTAGCGTGCAACGTTCGGATATTGATGGACTGCGCATGAGAATCTCGGCCATAAGGAACCCGCCCGCAACACAAGTCGCTGCAACAAGTTTAACAAATTCAACAGCTCGAAAGGAAGCAGCGTCAGTTGAGAGTCTTTCGCGTAAGAAGCTAACAAAGGTGCGTAAGATGAGCGAGGATAAGGAGCCTAGCGGCTGCTCCACGGATGTCAAGGACAGGCATAGGGACAAAGAAAGGGAAAGGGAGAAAGAGAAAGTCTTATCAACTGCAAACACAACCAAAAAGATTAAAGTCAAACGCAAGAAGATTGCGCAAAAGAGCAGCAGCAACATCAGCGTCCACAATAATAATAATAACAATAACAATAATAATGGTAAAACGAATCGCACGCCAGCAGCTGTATTTACCTCCGATTCGGAAGATGATTTGCCTTTGAAGATGCACATTCAGCGTGCGCCTCGTTTGCTGCTGACAGCAATTGGTGGCGGCCAGGGAGACACTCATCATCACATGGGCATCTCCAGCAGCGACAACGAGGAGCTGGTTAAAGCAGCCGATTTGGTCAAGGCGGCTATTAAGCGTGTCGAAAGCGATGCCGAGGACAATAGCAGCGTTGCAGCGGGCATAACAGCTGCTGCCAAGATCAGGCAGCAACATTTGCCCCAATATCAATCCACGCTGCTGCAGGACTTTATGGAGAAGACACAAATGTTGAATCACACAGGTAGCACCAATAGCTTAGCCAATGCAGCAGCTGTAGCGGTAGCGGCAGCGGCAGCGTCATCGGCATCTACTAGCAGCAGCAGCAACAACACACAGCAGCAGTTGCAGCAGCAGCAGCAACAACAACAGCAGCAGCTGCAGCAACGGAAGCGACGCGGACGTCCCAAAAAGATGCAGCCAACGATTTCTGCTAGCGTAGCTGCCCTGCCCATTGCCGTGCCCACCATCAATGAGTCGGCAGACTCGGGCGTCATCAGCACCACGCCATCGCCCAAAATGCAGCCGGCGACAATGGCCAGTGACAATGCCAAGCCGAAAATCGATATGGCCTATCTGGATAAGCGCATGTATGCAACAGCGGAACGTGTGCTATATCCGCCGCCGCGCAGCAAGCGACGGCAGGGCAACAAGAAGGCCAGTAAGGAGGATGTGCAGGTGGATCCGTTGTGGCGCAAGATAGATGTGAACAAGAAGTTTCGCTTGCGCAGCGTCAGCGGCTACAAAAGCGATGGTGCAGGCGGCGGTGGCGGTGGCACCTCGAACACCATTTGCAGCAAAATTCTTGCAGCCAAAAGCGGTTATGTTTCGGACTATGGCAGTGTGCGGCATCAGCGACACAATCACAATTCGGGTTACAAATCGGATGCCAGCTGCAAGAGTCGCTACAGCAGTCGCAGCTGTGCCAGCCGTCGCATGAGTCGCGCCAAGAGCTGCGGCTATCGCAGCGATTGCAAGGAATCGGGTAAATCAAGCAAATCGCTGCGACGACGCAGACGCGCTTCCATGCTGAGGAGCGGGCATGAGCAGACATCGAATGCGCTGAGCGATGAGCATGATCAGGATATACTGCAGCTGGCGGGGCTATCCCTAGGACAGAGCAGTGAGGAGAGCAACGAGTATATTAGCAAGCCGAGTCTGAAGTGTTTGCCCAGCACGAGTGCCAGCAAGAAATATGGTGAGATTAATCGGTTTGTGACAACTGGACAATATTTCAGTGGAACAGCAAAGGCGACGACAGCTGGGAGCCTGGCGGCCGGAGCCAGTACGCCAATAGCGATGCCAACGGCGGCAGATAACTTTATGCAGGGTATGAGAATTAAAACATAGAAATAACAATATATATTTACTAGATATATTCTCATTTTCCAGGTAAAATGTTGTTGCAACGCAAGCACTCCATTAGCCAGGATACAATTGTGCCCAGCAAGAGTGCGTGTAAGATTAAGAGTCGGCGCTCGTCTGCTGCCAGCATGTGCAGCAGCTATGTCTCTGGCGTCTCTCGGCGTCGACGGCAGCGCAGGAAGAGCATGAGTCATGCGAAATCCTTAAATATTGACTCCAAGCTGCTAACCGAGATTGACATTATTGCTAGTACATTTCATGCTCGTTGTCGCATTCAGGATGATCGGCTGACAGCGAGCAGCGGTAAGGAGAAATTGCTAGCCGAGGCGAATAAGCTGCAGGCAACATTGGCCACTGCACCCATTGCGGCGACGTTGCCGCTGCTAAATGGCGGTGGTGGCACTAGCAGCAGCAATGCAGCTGGAGCTGGAGCCACCAAGCCGCTTAAGCGTGCACTGAAGAAGCGCAAACTGAATGAACCGCTTATTGACTTTGCCATGCTCTCGGCCAGCGCTGGCAATGCGAATGGTATCAGCAATAACAGCGGCTGCAGCAGCAACGGCGGCGCAAAGCGACGCCACAAGAAATCGAGTAGCAATAGCGGCGGCAGCAATAGCTCTAGTCCCGATGATCATAAGTTGCCGCTGAAGAAGCGCCATTATCTGGTCACAACTGGCGCCGAGGTGGCGTCGGCATTTGCCAGCAACGGCAAGCTGAATGCTGAGGCCTGGGCAGCTGCTGCAGCGGCTGCAAAGAGCAGCGTCAATACCAAGGCCCAGGCGCAGTTCAATGCCAAGAAGCTAACGCCTAAGAAGCGACATTTGCTGGTCAGCCAGGAGGCCAGTGGCAGTGGTTCTTCCGCACCGGGCAACGCCTCACCATTGCGTATTGTCGTCGACAACAATTCCATAAGCGGTGGCAAGCTGCTAGATATTAGTCCCAGTTCACTATGCTCGCTCAAGCAGCAGCGTCGTCAGGGCACCAAATCAAAGAACTCCACAACGGCAATGGCGGGCGCAGCTGCTCGAGAGCTGCCGCAGCAGCTGCAGTCGCCCGCTGGCAGCAATAGTTGTCCCCCACCAGGCATCTTTGAGCCGTCCGTCGAACTGGAAATTCAAATACCCATAGCCAAGCTGAATGAGTCGGTCATCACCAAATCGGAAGTGGAATCACCGCTGCTGGCCGCCATGGACATCAAAGAGGATGCGAATAAGAAGGAGCAATGCCAACGCGTGCTGGAAACGCTGCTGCACAAGACGGGCGGCAATTTGTTGCTCAAGCGCAAGCGCAAGAAAATCAATCGCACCGGCTTTCCCACTGTTCGACGCAAGAAACGTAAAGTGAGCGTCGAGCAAACAGCAAATGCTCAGCAGCAACAGCAACAACAGCAGCAGCACCAGCAATTGGAGCAACAACAACTGTTGCCCGCTCGTGAAACGCGCAGCAGCAGCACGCTGGCTGCTACTGTAACAACAATGGATTGCGAGCGTGTGCCACAGCCAGGCGAGGCGCGAGAAACATTTGTGGCTCGCAGTAGTAACCAGCGCACGCCGCGTTTATCTGTGGTCGCCTTGGAGCGTTTACAACGTCCACAAACGCCAGCAAACACTGGAGCTGCAGCCAGAGGCAAGCCGCGCGGCAGAGGCAGGCCCAAGTTGCAAAAGCAGCTGCCACAGCAACAGCCGCAACAACAGCCGCAGCAACAGCCATCGTTAGACCCGCTTTTGGATGTGCAACCAGCGAAAAAACGCGGACGCTCTGCCAAGCAAACGGAAGTGGCGCTGCCCAAACTGGAGCAGAAGCTGGAGCCTAGCATTAAGCTGCCAGCAGGCATTGATCCCAATACGAATTTTAGCTGTAAAATACGCTTGAAGCGGCGCAAAACAATGCTGCAACAGGAGACAGTACAGCGCCAGCAGCAGCAACATGAAAGCCCGCTGCAGCAACAGAAATCACAACAGCAGCAGCAAAAGTCGCAGCAGTTGCATTTGGAGCCACCCACCATCGATGATCAGGCGCAAATTGCAGCTGAGGCGGCATCGAAGCGCCAGCAGCAACCAGTGCCAGCCATTGAGCATGAGCCTTTGCCAGCGCATGAGTCCACCACAAGTTTGGCCACCGATTATGCCAGCTGCAGTGATACCAGCGAGGATAAATGCAGCACTACATCGCAGCGCAAGCGTTCCAAGCTCAAGAAGAACTTTTTGGTGGCAGGACTCTTCTCCAACTACTTCAAACAGATGTCAGCTGGAGGTGCAGCAACGACGCCTATAGCTGCTGTGGCCAACAAACAGCCAAATAAGAAAACAACAGATGGAGAGCAACAGCAACACCAACAGCAGCAACAGCAGCAGCAGGTGGGCAGCTCTTTGCTGCCGCCGCCCAGCTATTGTGAACGTTACTTTAGAAGCACAATAATGGACTTTGAATTGCCTTATGATATTTGGTGGGCCTATAGCCATGATAAATTGCCCACGCGGCATGTGGTGCCCAGTTGGAACTATCGCAAGATACGCACCAATGTTTATGCAGAATCGGTGCGTCCAAATCTGGCGGGCTTCGATCATCCCAATTGCAATTGCAAACCCCAGCCGAATGGCGCCTGCCTGGACAATTGCCTGAATCGCATGGTGTACACGGAGTGTGTGCCCAACAATTGTCCAGCGGGCGATAAGTGTCGCAATCAGAAGATTCAACGGCATGAGGTGGCGCCTGGAGTGGAGCGTTTCATGACCACCGACAAGGGCTGGGGTGTGCGCACCAAGTTGCCCATTGCAAAGGGCACCTACATACTGGAGTATGTGGGCGAAGTGGTCACCGAGCGGGAGTTTAAGCAGCGCATGGCCAGCATTTATCTAAATGACACGCATCACTATTGTCTGCATCTGGATGGCGGTCTGGTCATCGATGGCCAGCGCATGGGCAGCGATTGCCGCTTCGTAAATCACTCGTGTGAGCCGAACTGCGAGATGCAAAAGTGGAGTGTGAATGGATTATCGCGCATGGTCCTATTCGCCAAGCGGGCCATTGAGCAGGGCGAGGAGTTGACCTATGATTACAATTTCTCGCTCTTCAATCCCTCCGAAGGTCAGCCATGTCGTTGCAATATGCCGCAATGTCGTGGTGTGATTGGCGGCAAGTCCCAGCGCATTAAACCGCTACCAGTGGAACTGAAGACGACGGCTGGTGTGGAGGGCACCAATGCTGGCGCGAAGGAGGCCAATGGAAATCGCAATGGGCGACAGCGCAAGCGCAAGGCCAAGAAGCATGCACAGCGCCAGCAGCAGGCGGCCAAGGAGGCAATGGTCGTGGCACGCGTGCAGCAGCTCTCCGAAAAGGAAAAGAAACTGGTCAAGCAGTGTAATATATTTCTGGTGCGCAACTTTGAGAAGGTAAGTAACAAACTCTCAGCAATCTATAAAATTATTATAACATTTATATCACTCACAGATTCGTCGTTGCAAAGCCAAACGCGCTGCGGCAAAGGCATGCGCTACTGGCTCACCGGCTGCTGGTGAGGCTGATCTGCCTGGCCGTCGTCCATCGACACCTTCGTCAAGTTCACTGTTGGCCGCACAAATCTCTGCACTCTGCACGCCGCGCAACATGAAAACACGTGGCTTAACGCAAGCTGTTCAGGATCCGGAGCTGGAGAAGATGGCCAAAATGGCTGTAGTATTGCGTGATATATGTACTGCACTTGAATCACACAAAATGTCGGAGCTGCTGTCCACATTGGCCAACAGCAAGAAAAAGAAGCAGCTAAAGACTGCGCGTCTCGATTTCAAGACAATTCAAGCGCAAGTGGAACAGGGACACTATAAGACACCACAGGCCTATGATGAACAGATGCAGCAGCTCTTCACAGAGGCTCAACAGCTGCATGGAGATGATGTGGAGAAGTCCAAGGCGCTGCAAACGCTACTGGAAAGCTATAAGCAGCAGAAGGAGGCTAACTATGCACAGCTGCTGGATATATTGGGCAAACCGGAGGAACTGCAAAGTTTTACGCCCAAGCAGGAGACAGTGGAACAGGCCAAGGATGTTCAGTCAGAGGAGCAAAAGCAACAGAATGAAACTAAAGAAACAAATGCAGCTGTTGTTGCTGCTCCAGAGGTGACTCCCACGGACGAAGAAGATGTGATACGTTGCATTTGTGGTCTGTACAAGGACGAGGGTCTGATGATTCAGTGTGCCAAGTGCATGGTCTGGCAGCATACTGAATGCACCAAAGCAGACATCGATGCGGATAACTATCAGTGTGAACGCTGTGAGCCGCGTGAAGTGGATCGCGAAATACCGCTGGATGAGTACACGGAGGAGGGCCATCGTTACTATCTATCGCTGATGCGTGGCGATCTGCAGGTGCGTCAGGGCGACGCGGTTTATGTGCTGCGCGATATACCTATCAAGGATGAGACAGGCAAGGTGGTGCCCAGTCAGAAGCATACGTACGAGACCATTGGAGCAATCGATTATCAAGAGTGTGACATCTTTCGTGTGGAGCATCTGTGGAAGAACGAGGCGGGTAAACGTTTCATTTTCGGCCATCATTTCTTGCGTCCTCACGAAACGTTTCACGAGCCCTCGCGGCGCTTCTATCCCAATGAGGTAGTTCGTGTCTCGCTTTACGAGGTGGTGCCCATCGAGCTAGTGATTGGGCGCTGTTGGGTGCTGGATCGCACCACATTCTGCAAGGGTCGACCCATGGAATGCAACGACGAGGACCATTGCTACATATGTGAGCTACGTGTGGACAAAACCGCGCGTTTCTTTTCCAAGGCCAAGGCCAATCATCCAGCGTGTACCAAGAGCTATGCGTTTAGAAAGTTTCCGGAGAAACTCAAGATCTCGAAGAGCTATGCGGTAAGTCAAAAAGTAACAATTTATTAAATAGTTAAAAATAATTATCAACTCATTTTGCAGCCACATGATGTGGACCCATCGTTGTTGAAGTCGAGGAAGCAAAAGACTGATTTAGAAGTAGGAGCAACATCCATAAAAATGAGCAGACAGGAGCACAAAACAAGCCAAGCAGCGGGCAACAACAGGAAGCAGCGAAACGCAAACGCTGGGCAGACAGGTTCAGCATCCTGTGCAACGGCAGCAACCACAGAAATCGCAGTGAAAGTACTAACGCCAGTCGCTCCCAATGGACAGGTTAATATTTAATTAAAATCAATTTGTGTCATATTCATATTCAAACTGTATTCCATTTGCAGGTGCTAAAGAAGAAGCGATCACGCTTGGAGAATGTTTTGAATACCATGAAGCTCAAATGCCTGGATGCGCAAACGGCACAGGAGCAGCCAATTGATTTGTCCTACTTGCTAAGTGGACGCGGCGCCCGACAACGCAAAACCAATTGCAATAGCATTAACGGCAGCAACAGCAGCAGCTCGGCAACGCCGTGCGCCTAGTGGATGCTAATATGTGTAGCCATGTATATAAATATCGACTTTAGAGGCATTGCGTACTATTTATATAAACAGAAAAAAAAGAAAAGGATAATACATAATTTAGCCTTAGTTCATAAGTTGTAAAGCGCATAAAACGGTGATAGTAGTAATTCTAGTTTGTAAATTGTTATGAACAACTTCTTGAGCAACTTAACATTATGTACGATTATTATGATTATGATTAATGCAATTATTTATACTTGTATGATTATTATTATGATTATTGCAATTATTTATACACTTATACACATTTATGCCTATGAGTACGGTCCATCTTTATAGACGAATTACTTATGCTTTTTAAAAATTGTTTTACATATGCATTTCCATTGATTATTGTTTTACAAAAACCAAGGCCCTCTTTTTAATAGCGTTTAGCATTGTTATTTTAAATTATTATGTATTATGTTATGGCTGCTTATCAAACTACTTGAGCAATACAAGTAGTACACTCAATGCGCGATTAGTTTTATATCATGTATATTAAAAGAAAAAAAATTGTTATCAACTTCGAACACAAATTTGAAAGTAAAATATAAAAATATATATATTTTCATTAATACACGAAATTCCCATTGTTATTTCAAAACGCCGTTGATGTTATCTTATATCGATAGTGCTTATTTCGATAGCAAAGCTCTGCTAGCTTTAGATATCGATGCATCGAGTTGGTTGGAGCAACCCTGCTCTGGGGTTTCTTTTTTGTTGGCACGTTGATGAACGACCAACACACTGGGGCTGTGCTTAATCAAATAATAATAATAATCAATTTATTTAAATTAGGCCAGTGCCACAGTGTCCCATTGTGCAGCAACCAATATTGGATTGCGCGACCAAGGTCAAGTGAACAGCAGCAGTAACCAACACCGACAGGATGAGTCAATACGCAATCATTTTGCAACGTGAGTTTCCGGCTATCGACAATGAGATGAAGGACTATGTTGAGGGAGTCCTAACCGGCAGCGAAGAAGATTTCGATACATGCGATGATATCTTCGACGCGGTCGGCGACATACTCCAAGGCATTGATGGTGAAAGATCCGAGGAGAATATACGAGGGCTTTGTGATGAATTCTTCAATATCATGAAGAATAACTCGAAAAATGTAGAGCGCAAAGTGCTCAATGCACCTGTCAACATTGAGGAGATGGCCAAGAATATGGAGCGTATGGACAAAGATATGCAAAGCATTTGGGTAGTCAACAAAGACGGTGCTAATGTGAGTAAACAAACCTTGAGCAATATATCAAATATATCTGATTTTTTAACAATTATAGAAAGTTGACTCTAAGAAGCTGGAAAAAGCGGAGGCCAAGTTAATGCAAAAACAGGAGAAACGACAGGAGGTGACGAAGCTCGGGGTTGTACCGGTTGCAGTAAAGCTACAAACAGCCACCGCTTCTCAGGTGACAAACAAAAAGAACACCAAGCTGGATCAAAAAGGACTCAATCGTTCCATGGACATTAAAATTGAAAACTTCGACCTGGCATTTGGTGAGAAGTAAGTTGACAGACAAATAGGAGTTACATATATATCTAATGATGTGCACTTAATATCTTACAGAGTTCTCCTGCAGAATGCGAATTTGTTGCTGTCCTTTGGTCGTCGCTATGGCCTGGTTGGCCGCAATGGACTTGGGAAGACGACGTTATTGCGCATGATTGCCGAGCGTCAGTTGCAAATTCCATCGCACATTTCCGTGCTCCATGTGGAACAGGAGGTGGTGGGCGATGATACGTCAGCTGTTGACAGTGTGCTTGAATGTGATACTGAGCGTACGCGTCTTCTGACGCGGGAGAAAGAGATTCTCGCCGCCCTAAACAGCGGTGTGCAAGATGCGACGCTGTCGAGCGAACTTAGCGAAACATATGCCGCATTGCAGAATATCGAGGCGGACAAGGCTGTGGCACGTGCATCTGTGATACTTAAGGGTCTTGGCTTCGATGCAGACATGCAACTAAGGCCGACCAAATCATTCTCAGGTGGTTGGCGCATGCGTTTGGCTCTGGCCCGAGCGCTGTTCTCCAAACCGGATCTGCTGCTGCTCGATGAGCCGACGAACATGTTGGACATCAAGGCTATCATTTGGCTGGAGACTTACTTGCAAACGTGGCCAACAACCATTTTGGTGGTTTCTCACGATCGCAACTTTCTGGACACGGTACCAACGGACATCATCCATTTACATTCCCAGGAGCTGGAGGCATACAAGTAAGTATACATATTACTCTTATCATGCCTTATTTAATATTAAATATTTTCAGGGGCAACTACGAGCAGTTTGAGAAGACCAAGACGGAAAAGCTTAAGTCACAGCGGCGGGAATACGAGGCACAGCTGGCGCATAGGGCACATGTACAGGAGTTTATAGATCGCTTCCGTTACAATGCCAATCGAGCCTCTTCTGTTCAGTCCAAAATCAAGATGTTGGAGAAGCTGTAAGTAGTAGATCTCTTAAGCTAAATTCAAGCTGATTTAAAACATTTTATAATCGATTTATAGGCCGGAGCTCAAGCCCGTGGAGAAGGAGACAATTGTAACGCTCAAATTTCCCGATGTGGAGCCGCTTAATCCGCCAGTGCTGGCTATCTCAGAGGTTACGTTCCGCTACAATCCCACAGATCCGTTGCCCATCTTCAAGGGCGTGAATCTATCAGCCACTTCGGACTCCCGCATTTGCATTGTGGGCGAGAACGGAGCGGGTAAATCAACGTTGCTCAAAATCATTGTTGGCCAACTGAGCACCATCCATGGCAACATTGTGCTGCATCGCGGTCTGCGCATAGGTTACTTTGCCCAGCACCACGTCGACCATTTGAATATGAATGTGACCTGTGTGGGCGTGCTGGCAGAGCTATTCCCTGGCCGGCCCGATGAGGAGTATCGTCGGCAGCTTGGCAGCTTTGGTATTTCGGGTCCACTGGCGCTGCAGAGCATTGCTAGCTTGTCTGGTGGTCAAAAATCACGCGTGGCCTTAGCCAAAATGTGCATGGGTATGTTTTAATAATATTATATGCTATATCATATCATTCAATATATTATTTTTGAACAGCGGAACCGAATTTCTTGGTACTTGATGAACCGACGAATCATTTGGACATTGAAACAATTGATGCATTGGGCAAAGCTATAAATGCATTTAAGGTATGTAGTTAAAATCATTTATAATTTATAATTAATAATATCCTTTTTTTTTAATTTCAGGGCGGCGTTATTCTCGTCTCCCACGACGAACGCCTTATTAAAGTTGTCTGCAAGGAATTATGGGTTTGTGGTAATCGAACGGTGCGCGCTATTGAGGGCGGTTTGGATGAATATAAACGTGAGGTTTACAAGGAAATCGAAGCTAATAGTTGAATTTTTATTAATTTTACACAGAATGAAATAAGTGAAACAATTTAGCAATAAATTTGTAGTATGTCAAACTTATTTACACAAATGGGATTTAATAATATAGAAAATAACAAACGATATAAAGAATGTTAAATTAAAGAATCCGTTTAGTCGAATATACTTTATATTTTGACATAAAAACTATATCAATATGCATATTGTATACTTAATTTAACTAATCTTTCATTTTATTGATTAGTGTTTTGCGCAGCTCAAATAATATTAAAGTAAGCGCCGAAGCAACATTTAGACTGTCAATACCCTTTGCGAGAGGAATATAGACGCATTTGCCTCTGTCGCCTACGAGTTTCATGAATCTAGGAGATGACATACATTAGTTTTGGATGTAAAAGTAAATAGAATCTAATGTTTACCTGTAAGCATCATCGCTAACCCCATGACTCTCGCCTCCAATGATGAGGATGTTATGTGCGCCTGTTTGATTCAACTCTGCGTAGTCTATATGATTCGTAGACTTTGTCGGATTGTTCTCCGCAATGAATACATGACAGTTGTCGGCTACCTCTGGTGGTATGTGCAGTGGCATCTGCTCCCAGGTGACATCGTCATGTATGGGCAGGCGGAACTGGCCGCCACAGCCGCCGCGTAACGCCTTCGACTCCCAGGGATCGCAACAGCCGTGTGTGACCACCACCTGGCTGCAGGGCAAAGCGGCGCATGTTCTTATTATGCTGCCCAAGTTGTTGGGTTCACGTATATTGTCGCACACAACTGTAATGGGTAAGGGCTCTGTACCCTGTTGCTCCTGTAGGCCTTGCGGCGAGGGACGTTCGAATATTGCCAAGAGTCCGGGTGGTGTCACTAGCGATGACCATGTTTTCAGGTCATGTTGCGGCACTTTGTAGATTTTCGTGTTGTATTCTTGCTGAGCCTGCGCCACGGGCTCCTTTAACAGTGCGAGTTGATCCTTTTGACTAAAGAATAAGGAAAGCATTTTCAAGCCAGATTGAAGGGCTTCCTGTATGAGACGTCGACCTTCGATAATAATCTGTTTGTTTTTGTCGCGACGTTTGCGTGAACGCACTTCGGTCAGCAAGGTGCTCATTAACGGATCTTGCAAGGTGAGCCGCAGAAACTCCAAATTCAATTCACTATCCTTAATAAGCGGAGTAGACACACGCTTTATTGATGGTGCAGCTGGAACTGTCCTTTTCACCGCTGGTGTTGCGGTTTTGGTAGTATCAGTTACATTTTTGTTTTTGTTTGGCTCTTTCTTTTGTTTACTGATTAATGTTGGTTTGTGCTTGCGTAAAGCCTCCCGCGTGCTAACCGGCTGATGCTGCAGCATTGAGTTTTCAAACAAATTCGCTTCAATATCAAGTGCATCTTTGATTTCATCTTTCACGCCACCAGAGGAGCTGCTGCTGAGGCGCGCTATTTGATAATTATTTGTATTTCTTATGTGTGTTTGAACGGCTCGTCTAAGAACGTTATAAAACATCTTTGTAAACTTTGCCGGTATAACCAAATGTGCAATCGATAATACTATCGACGGTCGTCAGCAGTGATGTGCATTTCAATGTACAATGCGAAACTATCTAATGTCGTTATCTTATCAATATGAAAACAATTAACAATCAAATGATTGTTAATGATTTTTAAAATGAACAAGGGATAATATATAATTGTATGGTTCCCATATATATAATGTTATGTTTAAAATTTTAGGACTAGACGTGCTGTTCTCTCACGCAAATTATTCACCGCAGTGGCAACGTTCAACAAGTGTGTTAGAGCGCGGTGTCAACTCTAGCAGTCACGAATATTGCATAAAGTTCCACAGCTCCGATAGAATTTCCAATTGAATTCTGTTTAAAAGCCGGTTTGGATACATAATAAAGTCAATCTGGTAGATGTATTAGGATGCTTACTAAGTCCGTGCTAATTGCCGCTTTGGGTAAGCGCGCATCGAATCTGCTGATGCAACGCACCTTCAGCAATACGCAAACCTTGAGGCAAACAATTAAGAATCATCAGCCAAATGAATTGGAGAAACGCTTATTAGTGTGGAATGGCAAATACAAGTCAATAGCAGAAGTTCCAGCCTATGTAGGGTATGTAAATTAATAGTACATGTATAATCATGTTCCAAAAAGTCAAAGAACTTAATATTGTTACAGCCAGGAGGAAATGGAGCGCTGCCGCAATAAGATGCGTATTAAGTTGGCAAATATTATGATTGGTTTGACCGTGATTGGCTGTGGCATTATGATCTACAGTGGAAAGCAGGCAGCTAAGCGTGGCGAATCCGTGACAAAGCAGAATCTGGAGTGGCACAAACAATTTAATGAACAAGCTGCCAGCACAACTGAAGCTAAATAATCATCACAGAATATACCAAATACCTCAAAAGTAGTTCATGTAATTAATGTAAATTTGAAAATGTAATCATTTGGTATTTTTGAAAGTTTTAAAAAATGCTCAGTACCATTTGCTGCCTGATAATTTAATTGAAACAGTGATATATTTTAAACTCATGAAAATAATTTGTATCCCCCTAGTTTGATCAAAATGCCAACTGTTAATTGTAGAACACCTTGCACTGAAATAAATGTTTAGTTAAATTTTGTTTACATGAAGAAGATGCTATTATTGTTTAGAAAAATATCCTCTACATTGACTGTAGAATACCCTATAAGACACATATTTTTATAACCTAAATATCGACATATGTGCATATATAATTATATTTTGTCAATTCTTATATAGATTAAATTTCCATCGTGTCATACAGACATTCCATAAGATAAGAATATAAATTGAAAATGTTATCAATGGCAAGTCTGTTAACAATTTATGCGATTTATTTGAGTTTGATGCCATTGTGTAGCAGCTGAAACATCAACAGTGACCACCACTTGCGCCAGGTGGCAACACGCCGGCGCGGAGAGAGAGCGAACGTCCCGGATTGCCAGCCGAAGAGAGCGCCGTGCGACCAGCAGGCGACTACGTAGGAGGCGCGGATGGGTGCAGCAGCAACCCTGCCACTCTTCTGGTGCTGCTGCTCCTACTATTGCTGCTGCTACTGCTGCTGATACTGCGCGCTTTTCACTTTCCGTTCTTTCAGTTTGTCGAGAACGTTTGAACGCAACGGGACTTTTGGAAATCGTGCGTGCAGGAATATCTATGTAAAGAAACAAAAAGAGAGAAAAAAAGAAGAAAAATTCCAAATTGCAAGCAAAACGCTGAAAAGGAAATGTGCAAAAAATAGTGTAAAAATAAAAGCCAAAAGTCTTAGGCAAAAATGTGCGGGCAGCGGGAAAAGAGCTAAAACGAGAGCAAGTGTAAAAATGTAAACTACACACGCACACTCACACATATATAAATATACATGAATGTAAGTGTAAGTGCCTGGTTGTAAGCGCGTGTATCTGGCTGTGTGTATGTGTGTGGCATAACAATGACCACAGACACTACAACAATAGCAACAATAACAACAATTTGCTATTGAAATATTAATAAATTAATTGCTTAATCAAACAGATTGATGCGGAAAATCCATAATAATGAAAATTAGACGCGCTATTTGAGCGAGCTAGTTTCTTTTTTTTTTTCAAAAAGCAACTGTGTGTGTGGGTGGATGGGTGGTTTTAGTGTGTATGTGTATGTGCGTGTGTGTGTGGCAACATTCGTTTGCTTTTTTGATTTGTGAAAATGTGTGTATCCGCGCAAATGTTGTTGTTGCCGTTGTTGTTGCACGACGAGACGACTGTGTCGTGTCGTCTCTTGTGGAGAAGCACCTACAAGAACAACAAAGAAATGAAAAGGAATACAAAATTGTCCTTGTACATAAAAAATGATGTTGATAGTGATAATTTCAAGAACTTCACATTGAAACGGAATTTGGATGCATAACTGACAGCAATAGCAACAGCAACAACAACTACAACAACAACAAGTTGTTGGCCTAATTAATATATAGCCGGATTTAATTTTGTATATGCATTCAGCAGCAGTAGCTAAAAGTCATTCAACAAAAGCTAACGTTGATGGCCGCGGCGGCTGTTTTGTGTGCTCTCTGTGTGTGAAAGTGAAGGTCGTCTGTAGGAGAGAAAGAGCGCACAGTATCAGCAGCAGCAGCAGCAATCAGTAAGCAGCAGCAGCAGCAGCTAAGTCCAAACAGTCCATTTGCTGGCGCAAATGTGCGAAAAAGCCTTGGCTTGGTTTTTGGCGCAACAACAAAGCCATTTTAATGCACACACACACATATGCATACACACACTTGCATCTATATAGCACTTGCAGTTGTTATATAGCTTGCACGTGCAGCTTCGCCTTCGCGTGTATATGTGTGTGTGCGTTTATGACGCGCTTGATGCATAGCAGCTGCTGCTGTTGCTGCTGCTTCTGCTGCTGCGGCCATGCTGCATTGTTGTTGATGCACATCCCTTGGCAGCATTAAATTGTGCCTTGCTTTGGCGCTAGTTTTCAAGGATGTTTTAAGACTTTGACATACTCTATTCTTATCAAAGCAGAAACATGAACAACTTTTCAAATTAAAATGAAAAAAAAAAAAAAAAATAAATAAATAAATAATAATAATAAATAAATATAAAATAAATAAATAAGCAAATACATAAATGAAAAAATTAATAATAAAAATTCCTTTAGGTGTTCTATTTTTAATAAAAAATGTTTATATTTTGCATTTTTATAATTTTTAAATGTTTACAAAAATTGTTAAAAAAATATTAGAATAATAACTCTTTTAAAATGATAACAATTAAAAAAAAAAGTAAAATATAAAATAGATAAACAATTAAAATAAATAAGCAAATACATAAATAAAAAAAAAAAAAAAAAAAATAATAATTCCTTTAGGCTTTCTATTTTTAATAAAAAATTCTTTATAAATTTTTAAATGTTTACAAAAATTGTTAAAAAAATATTAGAATAATAACTCTTTTAAAATGATAACAATTAAATGTGTTTAAAACAAATAATAATACTAATATTAATAATAATACAATTTATTTAGTTATTTATTTTTAATGTTTTATGAATAAAAAATAATACCATTATTAATAATAGTATTTATTTTTATTAACATATATGAAATAATTTTTACAAATTGCGTTTGTTTAATTTACAAATATTTGTGATAATAAAATAATATTAATAATAATAATTGCTTGTTTTCTATATTTTATGAATAATTCTTAACAAATTGCGTTTGTTTAACTTTCTTAAATGTTTACAAATATTTGTGGTTTAGCCTTGATTAATATTTATTTGAGTTCGCATATGCAAAGCAAAGCAGAGCAAAGCAATAATTATGCTTTATAATGTAAACAATTTTCCTTTAGTGAAATGTTTCTATAAATCTATAAATGTATACGTTGATTAAATTTTATGGCTTTTTACTACTTCTGCCATACATTTAATTTAAAACAGAAAATTGAAGAGAAACTGTTTGTTTTGATTGGCGAGTTCATTAAATTTGATCAATCAGAGCTAGGCAAGTGTGTGTGTGTGTTTGGCAGCCCTGGCATACGCTGCGTATACACACCTCGACTCTAAGCAGTATGTGTGATTATTTGCAGATATAATCACATTTCACGCTTAAAAGGCTTAGCGAGCCTGCATAAATTACGCCAGTGCCCACGCTCATCGACTGCTGCTGCTACAACACATCCTGCATATTATCCGAGTTTGGGGTCACTTGCACGTTTCTCAGTTACGGTTACGTTTTCGTTCGCTTTCCATTTCGCCTTTTCCTCAGTGACGCGTTAAATGCGACCGAAAAGTTTTTCGGGATTGCTGATGCGTTTCACTGATAACTCTTGCCTCGCTCTATAACTCTTACTCCCTCTCACTCTCTCTCACTCACTGTCTCTATGTCTGCCTTTATCTGTGTAAAGTCGTTACGCTTTTTATGAGCTTTGCAATTAATTTGAATGGCATTCAGTTAGAGCGAGTCCGTAACTTGCACATAACCAGCGCTCCGTTTGGCCTTGCAAGTGGCAGCATTTTCCCCATTCATCTGATTGTCGAATGTGGGTGTCTCTGTGGCGCACGCAATTTAAATATTAAATTGCTTTATCCATGCAATCCGATGTTCACTTGCGCAACATGACGTATGCGCAATGCTTTAACTAAATAACAAGCATACGCACTGTTGCTGCCACAATATGATTTCATTTATGTGACCAAATTGAACAGAAATCCGTATTGTTTTCAGCCCAATTAATAATTGAAGCTACATATCTCATATTGTAAATTTAGATCAAATTGCTTATTTGGGACATTTTAATGGGAAAAATAATATTTTATTCATATTGATTCATTCGCTTGGAATTATTCATTAAACATTCTTGTGGCATCAATCAATAGTCGTTGATTGCGGTTTATTGGGCTTAGCCCATCGATTTGCCTGCTCTTACTTGAAATGGTCATTTGTTGTTGCCGTTGTAAATGATAAATCAACATTCTTAATGCCCTCAATGGAGCAAGTTTTTCAATATTCGCACAGCAACTAAGCAGCCTCCCCGCATCCACAGCACAATTGAGTTGTTGGGCTGTTGGGAAATGGATACATAAGCATCTCTCTTAAGCAGCCCAAAAAAAAAAACACAAATTATAAAAGACCAGAATACAGCACAAACGGTTTTAATGTTGAGCCGACAACGAAGACGACAACGACGACGACCAACTCGAGTCACACACACATACACACACACGCACACACACACACACTCAAAAAAGTAAAGTAAAATAAATATAAAAAAAAAGAAGAAGAAGAAGAAGGAATACCGCCGCCTAGCGACCCAAACCAAATTAACCACCCACATATAGAATGCTCGCCTCTGTCCCCTTGGGGCCTTTGGGCAGGCGCAGACTCGGCTCTCCTCTCGGCTCTCCCTTTGGCTCTGCTCTCTGGCCTATGCCTGCATTTGGTAATTTTCAATAGTTTCGGCTTTCAAATGCCGCCAACGCAAACCTCAAAAAAAAAAAAAAAAAAAAATTAAAACATACACAAATTGCTTGTAAACAAAATACACTAAAGACAGCAATAGCTACAGCAACAACAACAGCAACAACAGCCGTGTGCTGTTATTGTTTAAATATAGCACACAACAAAATGTAAACATTGTTAACGTATTGTCCATAAAAATACAAATTGAAAATGCATAGGCATTAAAATGCGTTTATGAGCCGAAAGCATCTTCAGTTTCTCTGCAAATGCCCCATTGGCTTTCTTTAGGTTTTCTCATTTTCTTGCTATTATAGTGGAAAATATTTGCGAATTTCCTTCTTTTTTTTGGCGGTTCCGGCGCCTAAAATAAGAAATTTGCTGCCACAAGGGAGCGTGCGTGAAAATGAAGTGTCAGAGACCGAGAGACCGAGAGAGAGAGAGAGAGAGAAAGATGGAGAGAGAGATGGGCTGTGTGAGAGAGCCAGAGGTAGAGTGAGAGTGAAAAAGCTTTAGTCTTGGCGCAAAAGTCAACTCATAATAAGGCTCGTAATTGGGTTCCTCGCAAAAAATGCACAGGATTTCCGTAAATTTTACGTGTATTTTATACATTAACTAACAAGCTAGCTAAGGGAGGTGTTTTCTGCACATGGTTTGAGCAGCTCTCAACAATAAACAAAATTACAAAAAATAAAGAGCGAAAAAAAAGTAACGCAACAACAACAAAAGTAACATGAAATTCTGGAAATTATAATATGACGCTTAGACAAGTGCTCAAGCGAATTGTGAATACACTTTACTTATATAGCTGCCCGATTTTTATTATTATTTTGAGTTTGGAAAATTTATGAAAAGGAAATTGTTTACAAAATACTTCCGCATTTGAGCTACATATGTTTTTGAATATTTAATTGTTGATATTTTGCGAAGCACATGGAAATGCGAAATATATAATATAACAGAAAAACAATTTGGCATTTAAACTGCATTGAATGGAAATTCTATTGTTTATTTAAGTATTAAAATTATTATTACAAAGCGGCAAATGCGCATTTCATATCGCGTTAATATGTTTTTTCAATATTGGCAATGCCAATTTATATGAAAAGAAATAAACAAAAAGAATAAATCAGATTAAAAAAAACTATTATTAAATTAGCATTAATAGTTCATTTAAAATTGTGAGAATAATTCATATTATTTTGTAAGCTCATCAAAATTGAGAAAAAATTAATTATTGGATTATTTTGTATATTCTTTTTTATTACATATATTATTTTTATATATTTGTTAGTATATTAATTTTAAATATAATTGAAAAAAATGTATTTAAATTAATATTTGATGTTTATCATCTTAAAAAATTCATATAAAAAAAAAAAAAAAAAACAAAAAAGGAATATAAATTAAAAATTTAAATACAATGAAAAATATCTAAAATAATAAATATATAATAAAAAAATTAAAATAAAATAAAAATATCTAATAAATAATAAATAATAAACCAAAATAAATAAAAAATACAAAATAAATAAAGAACGAATGTGAATAATAAAAATAAAAATATCTAAAATAATAAATAATAAACAAAAATAAATAAAAATTCAAAATAAATAAAGAACAAATGTTAATAATGAAATATTGCATATAAAATACAATATATCCTATTTTTTTAATTTTATTTATATATATTTGCATTATTAATAAATAAAATATATTTAATTTGATTTGTTAATTAATATTGATTTCAATTGGATTTTAAATATTTTTTTTTACTCCTTTTTTTTTTTTAAATACTTCAACGAAATATCTCGAAATTTTGTTTATAATTGAGATTTTTTGTACATTTGCAATATGATTTAAAAGTCTTGTATAGCCCAAGTGAAATGTTTATATTGTGTGGCCATAGCAAAGCTCAAGCACAAGTCAATCACCCCAGCCACGACAACTATATAATATTATATTTTCGTTCCTTTACATTTTTTTTTTTGCGCAAGGGCAGCTGACAAACGACTGAAAGACAAATTGTATACAATGTTGGGTTTATGGACGCGAGCTGTGAATGGATGAATGTGCATCATTATGGGAGGGCTGCTCATTGTTGTTCTCTCAGTGGCTGCAAGGCGAAAATTACTCTAACCTTGAGACGCACTGCAGAAGCCAGAGCAAAATCTGAATAGGCTAACAGCAACGGCTGCGACAAAAAAAAATAAAATAAAATAATTAGGCGACAGACCAACAACAGCAAATAGTGCCAAACCCAGAGTTGGCTAAAATAAGCTACGCAAATAATTAATGAAGCTTGGAACATGAGGACATGTGGCGCCTTTGTTTAGGTAACGGAAGTGTGCGACCCTACAGGTCCCACTATTAGGTGTTGTTGTTGCTGTTGTTAGCTATTTTTTGGGCTGCTGGGATTATTTTTCCAGCCATTTGATGTTTGACAATTTATTTTGATGGCGCACAACACGCACACATCAATTCCATTGGCTGTTGTTGTAGGCGCCTCAGTCAGCGACGTCAGCAAAGACGACGTCAACATCAATGGAAGAGCAAAGCAAACGGCATTGATTAATTTCCATTTGGGCACACTAACCGAAAGCAAGGTCGACCTCTATGCGAGCCAGCAAAAATTGTTGATAGGATAATGTGGCATTAAAACATTAAGGGCCGACACATTGGCTGCTGCTGCTGCTAGAGAAGCACCACCCCAACCCACTGGATAGTTCGATTTGATTGAAGCGTTGAGGTAGTGAGCCAAAGCTGAAGTGTGTGTACAGAGCTGTCAGTCTAAAAGTCGATATAGTCTGTTCACTGTTTGAAGAGTGTGCCAGCTTATATATTGAAGTGTGTGTGATAGATACTGTCTGTCTGTGTGTGTGTGTGTGTGTGGCTGTGCGCTGATTTTGAGTGATAACCAGGTGGCGACCAGACACTTTCAGCTGCCAACATCCCAGCCATAAAGCAAACTATAAAATGCAATTACTTTATTAGTTTATCCAATGTTTCAGCGCTGCAAGAATGTAAAGAGCTCTGATCTGAAGGCAAACATTATTGCATTATCTGTAATTGTATTGCTAGATTCAGCATCTAAAATATTTCAATATTATTATTCCCATTTCTTTCAATTATATACAAGTTCAAAGAGAAAATCATATTGTGCAATTTTATTGTGAGCCCATTAAACATTGAACTATTGTAGTTGACACTGCAGCAGACGATAAACATAAAGAGAAAACGCTTGCTATACTATTGCTTGCATCATAGGTTATATATTATATTATCAAATCGAACAAAGGCGTTTATATTTCATTCTTAAATAATACAAAATAGAAATGCAATATTTTTTCTATTAGTCAAATTGTTTTTAATTTTATAAGCGTTGTATAAATATTCACAATAAATATCGAAGTTACTTGATTTCCATGCTATAATAATCTTCTGGCAATAACTTATAGTCCACAATTTAATGCAATTTCGATTAAAATATGCTACATAATAAAATTCATTTTCCTATTTCAACCTTGACTTAATTCTATATTTCACATAGCTAAATATATATATTTGTTACCTAATATACTTGTATTGACATTGAATACGATATCACCGTAGCTATCCCATTTCAAACTGGTGTAAGTTAAGCCCTTCTAACGGCCATCAAATAGCTAATAACTTCTAATGGCTTTTGCTACGGCCAGGCTAACTCACCTAAGACATAAACTGAAACACCTTGGTTTGCATTAATAATCATATTCATAATCCATTTGACAGCGCCCATAAATATGCAAACACTTTTGCATATATATATATATATATATATATATATATTAATATGTATATATATTTGTAATACAGTGCATATCGACCCGTCATCTATTAAATGCTAACAACTATCGTGCCAGTCATGCTCGTAAATATTATATAAATCAAAGAAACACATTATATAGACTTCAAGAGCACGCCAGAAATGTGACATTTATGGAAACAAATGACTTTTTGTCAACTGGCTAAAGACAAATATCAATGAGAGAAAGGGAGAAAGAGTGTGTGTGTGGGAGAGAGAGCAAGAGAATATGAGCTGGGGGGTAGCAGTGCCTTGGCTTTGCTATATAAGATGCTACGCTTAATGCCTAAAATTTAATTGTAGTAGCAAATTGACTTTGGGACCGTTTCGGGGTGTTAACTGTATAGAAATGCACATAAATTGTTGCTACAAATTGTGGCAAGGCAGCAGCAAGTACCAAGCCATCAAACGCGAACGCCCACTCACACAAGCCAACCAACCATTCACCCACTCACTCGAGACAGATAGAAGCCAGTTGGGTCGATTGGTCGTTCAGTTAGTCCGTCCATCCGTTCGTCTGTGGGGAAGTACAAGAGACTTATTCAAATCACACAAAAACTTTTGGGCAAGTACTCGAATATGTATCTGTATCTGTAGCTATGGCAATGTATTTGTAAATATATTTGTATCTGTATCTCTATCAATGTCTGCTTATGTACTAGACCGGCTGGAGGTGTTCTTGTGTGTAGTTCGTTTAAATATTTAGATAACAACTTGGTTATTGAATGCTGGCTGCATTTAGGCCATTGAATCATTATTAGGAATTAGGTGAATTAGATGTGTTGCTTCGCCTAGCACTTTAGGTAAACAAATTTATATATATATTTTAAAAAATCTTCAAGTTTTATGATAGAGTTCAAAAGCGCATGTAAAACCGGAAATTCCAAACATTTTTACAACCAGAAATGTTTCTTTTGTTTGTGGTAATTCATAAAATTTGTATATGGCGCCATCTATTGTTGAACATGTGCAGATTGTTTATAGAAATTCTTTAGGCAAATCCATTATTTTGAATGGAGTCTTTAAAACAATTTTAATGTATCATAAAAATCCAAAAATTTACTTTATGAAAGTGGAATGCATTAAAAGTGGAATGAAGACAAGAAAATTAAACAAATATTCTGTATTTGTACTCAGTTCAAGTCGAGGTCAATCACCTGGGACTAAAGACTGAAGAGAGGGTATTACGCAGTTGGCTAAATCTATTCTATTGGATAGTAATCATTATTATTAAATATTGCAATTTATGGAATTTCAATTGATATAAATATCTTATGATTATTTAATTATTGAAACATTGCGAAACAAATGTGCTCTGTCTTTTTTTCGAAATTTCAATTCCACATCTTGGACAACGTGTATCTACTGTACTTTAGTTTATTTGCTGGCATTTCTATAAATAAATAGCTTATGCATTTAGTGCACATGAATAATTGAAATTACATTTTTGTTTATTGCGTGTCGCATTCCCATTTGGCCCCACTGTGCGTGGGCGTCTCTATGGGTGGCTATAATTTAAATTTTAGCTCCGACTCGGCTAATGTATGCCATTGTGTGGGCTGGCCAATCGCTTAAAATATGTGCAAATGAGTTTTGTGGCTTTTCGTACTAATTGTTTGTTGTCTCCTTTACTTTTAGAAATTTGCAGTGGTGCAGCGCATAGAACCATCAAGTTTTCCATATCCCCGGCGTAAACAATAAAAGCGAAAATGACAGCAATACGTTTAAGCAATAAAGAAATGCGTGGCAAGCAGCTGCAAATAGCAACAAGACAACAATAATAATCAAGCAACATGTAAAGCCTACACGGAATACTAAGAATACAAAACTGAATCATCCCCGAAAGAAGAACCCAGGAAGCTAATAATAGAGGACTATATCCAAAGTAAATAAGCCTAATAGAAAGCAAGCTGCCGTTAAGTGTGAAAGCTTTAACTAGAACTAAGTCCAAGTGAGCCAAATTATAAATATTAATAAATAACGCTGCACTCTAAGAGATAAAGAGAGTGAGAAAGAGAGAGATAGACGCATCCATTGACCGCTGAATACCTCGATATCCCCTCCCCGTCCCACCCCGGCATCGTCTTGGGACCCTGAAACATTCCACCACACAGTATGGCCTCGGTCGCCGCTTGGCTGCCCTTTGCACGGGCGGCGGCCATCGGTTGGGTACCGATTGCTACGCATCCATTGCCACCGCCTCCGATGCCGAAGGATCGCCGCAAAACGGACGATGAGAAGCTATTGATAAATGTGTCCGGCCGACGTTTTGAGACCTGGCGCAATACACTCGAAAAGTATCCAGATACACTGCTTGGCTCAAATGAGCGTGAGTTTTTCTACGATGAGGATTGCAAAGAGTATTTCTTTGATCGGGATCCGGATATATTTCGACACATACTTAACTATTATCGCACCGGGAAATTGCATTATCCGAAACACGAATGCCTCACCAGCTACGACGAGGAATTGGCCTTCTTTGGCATCCTGCCAGATGTCATCGGTGATTGCTGTTATGAGGATTATCGCGATCGCAAGCGCGAGAACGCCGAACGCCTCATGGATGACAAGCTGTCAGAGAATGGCGATCAGAATCTGCAGCAGCTAACCAACATACGCCAGAAGATGTGGCGTGCCTTCGAGAATCCGCACACATCGACCAGTGCCCTGGTCTTCTACTACGTAACCGGCTTCTTTATAGCCGTCTCCGTCATGGCCAACGTGGTGGAGACGGTGCCCTGCGGCCATCGGCCTGGACGTGCCGGCACTTTGCCCTGTGGCGAACGCTATAAAATTGTGTTCTTTTGCCTAGATACCGCCTGTGTGATGATCTTCACCGCCGAATATCTGTTGCGTCTGTTTGCGGCGCCCGATCGCTGCAAGTTTGTGCGCAGCGTGATGAGCATCATCGATGTGGTGGCTATTATGCCCTACTACATTGGTTTGGGCATTACGGACAACGACGATGTCAGTGGCGCCTTTGTTACGTTGCGTGTGTTCCGCGTTTTTCGCATCTTCAAATTCTCCCGCCACTCGCAGGGTCTGCGCATCCTCGGCTATACGCTCAAGTCATGCGCCAGTGAGCTGGGCTTTCTTGTCTTTTCACTGGCCATGGCCATTATCATATTTGCCACGGTCATGTTCTACGCCGAGAAAAATGTAAATGGCACCAACTTCACGTCGATCCCGGCGGCCTTCTGGTATACCATTGTCACAATGACGACGTTAGGGTACGTAATTGCTGAAAATATGAATGAAAGTTAATGAGTATTCATTTTAATTAAATATTGAATTAATTACCATTTTTATAGCCATTTAATATTGCCTGTTCAAAATGGTGTCTACATGAATATGTTAATATGAAAGCGCAGCCAACTTAACTTTTTAATACAAATGTCTTTCGCGCAATTCCTTAAAAAATCCCTTTTCTGCTTAACTAGTATTTTTTCAAAATAATACTTCTAGACTTTTAGCCAAAAATGACATACTTTTGTCATACAATTTAAAAAATTTCTTCTTCTTAATAATGCACTTTTTAATCATTTATAGAGAATTTAGTTTGCAATGATTTATTTGTTTACTCTTTATCAAAACTTAGCTACGGTGACATGGTGCCAGAGACAATAGCTGGCAAAATAGTTGGTGGTGTTTGCTCGCTCAGCGGAGTGCTGGTCATCGCCTTACCTGTACCTGTTATTGTATCGAACTTTAGTAGAATTTATCATCAGAACCAGCGTGCGGATAAGCGCAAAGCGCAGCGGGTATGTCTAACACTAATATACACTTTTTTTATTTTATACTATACATTTTTATTAATACATCTTCTGAACACTTGCAGAAAGCTCGGCTGGCGCGCATACGCATTGCGAAGGCCTCGTCTGGCGCTGCTTTCGTTAACAAGAAGAAGGCGGCGGAGGCACGTTGGGCAGCGCAAGAGTCTGGCATTGAGCTGGATGATAATTATAGAGATGAGGATATATTTGAGCTGCAGCATCATCATCTATTGCGGTGTCTCGAAAAGACAACGGTACGTATAATTAATGTGATAGCAAACATCCTTTTTGCAGGACTTAACAGGCGAATAAACGACGCAGCATCGTTTGGGTTCTCGTCATCATTTTTCCTTATCATTTTCTATGTTGTTCTTCTTCCTTTTGATTTACATGTTGATTTATCAGACATCTTTGTTTCGTTTCTCTGTGTGTTCTCTTTTCGACAGATGTAGCAACATTTGAATATCTTTCTAGTAGTCCAAAATTCGCACCTTTGCCTTCTGCTCTTTAGGCAAGCAATGACAAGCGACACAACCACTAGAACAGCAACAGCAACCACAACAATAACAACAACAACAACAACAAGAACAGCAACAACAACAACAACAACAACAGCAGCAGCAAGAACTGCGACTGCGACTGCACTAAACACAAATTCATTTGATAGTTGTAGAGGATTTGCTGTGCCAGAGTTCAGTAATCTTGTGCGTGCTCGTTAAGCAAATACTTCGTGCATATACAAAACAACAAACAAACATACACATACATACATGCATATAAATATTTTAAAAATTGAAGAAAAAACTTCAGCATTTGTTGATTATGATTTTTGTACATTTGTATATTCTATATAAATCAATATAAGTATATTATTATATATAAATGTGCCAATTTGTGTTTTTGTTAAGTTTTTATTTCATGTTTTTTTTTTTTCACATGTTGCATTGGGATTTGGTTTACCTAAGTTAAACAGCAAACGCGCGCCCCACAATAAATTTCTATTTCAAAAATAACAAAATTAAAGCTCATAAAACCAAAAAAACAGATATATTATATCTGTGACTTCTTCCTATATACAAAAAGAAAAAGATAAAATCGTAAACGAAACGTAAATAATATATTCTTGAAGAAGTAAGTGCTTTCGGTTTTGTAGTTTATGTTTCTGTTCTTCTCTTTCCTTAGCTCTCTTGCTCTAGCTATCTCTTTTACTCTCATTTATGTGTTGCAATTTATTTTTATGTTTATTATTATTATTTTTTAATTTTTTTTCTTTGGTTAAAGCAGCAAACGGTTTGTGCTGAAAGCTATGCGCTCTGTTCTATTTTAGCTTAATATTTTTTTTAAGTTCTTTTAATTGGTAATTATTGAATAATATTGGAATTGAATATAATGCTTGAGGAGCCGTCCAGCAGCGAATGCCATAAAAAAAAGATCTGAAACAGACCAATCGATGGCTGTCAACACTAAACCAAAAACGCAACTCAAACTAAATAAAAGCAAGAGCATTAAAAAAACATTATTCGATAAATTCAACAATCCAAAATCAAAGAGCGCCCACCAAATGGGCTAAAAAATATATATGCAAAGATTTGCTGATTGAAACTGTAAAGCGATATGGAATTTGTATGAGGAAATTTCCATTAAGAATTTAAGTATGCTTTATTTATAGAATAGCCATTGCATTGAACGATTATTGATTTAAATTGTAGATCACTTTGTATTATATGGCATGCTTATAGAGAGAAGTTCAAAGTTCATCAATTGAAAGTGCTTAGAAAATGATTTGCAATCTATTTGGGTTGCTAGCGAATTCTAGAGAGACTGTTTAGCATAAATAATTCGATCTATGTAATGGAAATTCAAATGTTAAATAATAGAAAAGCCCTAATATTACTTTTTTAAATAGTAAAATAATATTGTTTTATGCGAATTCAGCTTAGGAATGTAAATGTCGACTGAGGTAGTAACAGACTTTTAGTTTAGATTTCGCTCGAATTTCGCTGAGATTTCTCTAAGATTTCGTTAAAATTGACCAAAGATTTCTCTAAGATTTCTTTTAGAATAAAAAGACTTGAGTCACCTAAAATATTGTTAGACTTACATTTTATAATATTATAATCACAAAAGTTGCCAAATGAAGTCTAGATAATATTTTTATTTCTTCCAAATTTTATAAATTTGTTAATTTAATATAACAGTTTCCATAAAATAACAGATTCAAAATTATTTACAAAATGCTCTTTTACCATACACAATCAACAAATTTATCAAATTAATAAAATCGAACTAAACAAACATTAAACAGAAACCGCGCGCGTTTTAAATCGCTAGCTGAAAATGCACTGAAAAGTCGCTCGCTCGTGCTTGCTTTGATAATAAAACATAAAAAAAAAAGAACTAAACTCATTCCCTTCCATTGCTGCCTCATGCTCGTTCTGCTGCCCGCTCGCCGCGCTAAGCACTTGGCCCTCGCCCTCTTAAACCACTTGGCTGACTAACAAAAACAAAAACAAAAACAAAACAAACAACAAAATTACAGTTCTTATTGTGTTATTGTAAAATTGTCATTGCTTAGGTGCCGAATAATAAATCCCTCTCCTACCCACCTTCTCTCTCACACTTTAAATGTACATTTATGCGTTTCAATGTTTGACAATTTTTTTGTACCCTTCCCAGCTTTATTGTTCTGATTGTTGTTTTTGACTAAACCTTCTCAATAAGTATTTATTATTACTAAATATATATATATATATATACTTTATACAATCCTGTGTTTGTGTTTTGTCTGTCTGTGTCTGTGTGTGAGAGTGTTTATAACAACCTGACTTAACATCCTAACTCCTTTCTGTATATTTGTGTCGAATTGTATAACAAAAAAAAAAAAAAAGAAAAAAAAAACAAGTAAATCCAAACATTGTACTCTATGTATTCTACGTTTCTCTTTGTAAAATTCTTCTGGTACTCACACTAAAATGCTCAAATCTAAAAGGATCGTGAATTTGTCGAGTTAGAAATACCCTATAATGGCCAGCCAAAGCGACCGGGCTCGCCCTCGCCGATGGCTAGTCCCGCCCATTCGACTAACAGCGCTGCAGGCCTATTGCAATCCTGCTGCGGCCGCTGTTGTTCGCAGCGTTATCAGGTAAGCCATGAACTGTACATATTAAATATCCTCTCTAACTATTTTATGTTGTGTGACAGTTTGTTTAACTGTGAGAGTGTGTGTGCATCTCTGTGTGTGTGTGAGAGTGTGAGCGAGTGTTTGTAAATGTATTTCAATTGCAGGTGGGTGCAAAACTACTTTTTTTAACCCTAAGTACTTAGATGTTTGTTACTTTTGTTTGTGTGTTTACAATCATCTACACTGTTTCTATCCAAACAAACATGCATTAATATAACGATTCAGCCTAAAAGCATGCTTCATTTTTGTTAACGGCAGGCAACGCAAATACATTGTGATAAAGTGTTGCATGCTTTTAGGGTGTGTGCAAAATAGGCAAAAATGCTATTAGGAAATGTAAGTCCTTGGGGAGTGTTAATAATGGGAAAGGTTGTCTGTCAAGAATCATGAATATTTAACGATTTGCACTGAAATGCAAACATAAAAAATGTGTCTATATAAATTAATAAAATTTAATTTGACTAAGATTACTTATTTGTATACAAACTAATTATTCTCATGAAAGCAAACTTTTCAGTTAAGAGGCAAAGACTTTATAACTTTGCACTTACGGAAAACCTATAAGATGTAGTAGTTAAAAGAAAATTAAACAAATTCTAGGTAATGAGAGATAAATAAAATTGCCCTAGTGCTCCTGCATTTTAACAAAAACGTTGCCTACTTTTCAGCGCTAATATAAACAATCAAATTATGTAGATACTTCAGATGATAGAACAATAATAATAATATTGACAGTATTTTGCAGCGAGCCGTACTATCTCTTCTTGACTTTGAAATAATTAATAAATGTTTTCTCTAATTTACAGGCCTGCGGCAAGTATATGCCAGCTGCCAGCAATGCTCAAAATAGCCAAAACAATCAGCCAATGGATGGCACCTACCTGGTGGAGGCATCCTTCTGAGCCAGCTGTGTGGATGTATGTTTAATGCTGAAGAAGCTGAAGCTAATTTACGTTTATGTTTACGTTTAGTCTAACTTGAAAAGTTTTTAAACATGACAAACAAATAAGCAGAACAAATATTGAAATTGTTGTAGAAAATAAAAAACAAAAGAAAACAAAAAATAACAAATGGAATCTTAAACAAAACAAAACAAAAAAATAAAACCAATTCTGTAAGATTTAATTTTCGAGTTAAATGCAAAATAATTTCATTCAATTTTTGCAAAAAACACCAAAACATCTACGTGTGTAAAATGTAATAATAATAAAAGAAGAAAACACAACAGAAACAATACATAAGCTGCACATAAGAATGGGTAAACATATACATATAGCATATATACATAGTTATATATATATACATACAAATAGAGAAAGATAATGAGACACAGTACACTTAATTGCGAAGCGGCAAAGTCGGATTTGATTAGCGAGACCCCGTTAATAAATAAAACAAGCAAATACAAAATAATAATAATAATATGCAACACTATTTACTTTATATAGGTGACAAGAAGACAAACAAAATACAACCGAAACAGACGCATTTTAGAGGAATTTACTGTGTATGTTTTTAAGCGGGAAATAATACCAAATAAATAGCATTGCGAATATAGATTGATAACAAAATTTAAATTGAATACTCACTCAAGCAAGTTGCATTGGGTCCAAAAAAAAAAGAAAAGAATATTAATAAATGAATAGGAAAAACTAAAGAAAAGAAGAAGAAAACAGATTTGTGTAGTAGCAAAAACAAATAAACTATTTAATTATTTAAAGAGAAGGATGAAAAACATAAAGTAAAAATTATAAAAAATATATATTATAAATAAATTTCAAGTATTTTTTAAAAGGTCCGTAGTTTAGTCAGTATAATGTTAAATTCTGTCTCTCTCTCTCTTTCACTCTCTTGTATAATTTCTTCCAAGTCCCTGAAGGACGCGACTTTAACTCAACCATGAGTCTCCTATTAATAATAATAATAATAATAATGATAATTTAATCAGCCCCTTGGAATTTCTTTTATATATAGTCCCAAAAGGTTTCAGTTCAGTCAACTCAATTTCTTTAATTTTTTTAGAACAACTTTTCAATGAACAAATCAAAATGTATTTCGAAAAAACAAAATGAAAAAAAAAACTTTCTTCCAAGAATTAAGTTAGCAACTATTTAACTGTGTATGTATGTGCGTGTATGTAGGCGAGGCTTTTAATTGAAAGGCATTAAAAAACTAAAAAATTATGAAAGAAAACAAAAAACCAACCTAAAAATCTTAGCAAATTCTAACAAACTCAAAGTATAATTAAATTAATTATAAATTAAACCAAATCAAACATTACAAAATTAGTTTAATATACTTAAAACAAATTACAAATAATATATAAATAAATAATTGAGCTTGTATGTATGTATAATAAATTTATTATGATTATTATTATTACAATTATTATGATTATTATAATTATGGTGTTGACTATTTGAATTGTATTTGTAACATTTATTTCTAATAAAACCTAAGTTCTCGACATTTAATTTAGAAAAAAACAAAAACAAAACAAACAACCAAAAATATTGTTAATGGAACATTTTTATGAACAAGCCTAACCAAAATCAACCAATGCAAAATATTCAATATGATGAGTTTAGTTAACAAAACTTGAAAATTAAATAAAAAAAAAAAAGAAAATTAAATTAAAAATAAACAACAAGTTTTGGCCACTAGAGCCAAATCCTGTAGCGATATTCTAAAAGAAACAAAGGAAACTAAATCTAATCTAAAAAAAACTCTGTTTTGATTTTTAGTGATATTTAATTCGAATTACGACACCTAAAACACTCTGCCATGGCTCTGTGTCTAAACAGAACAAACAACAACAACAACAAAAAACTATATATATAAAAAAAAAACGAAAAATTAATAATATAATAAATAATGAAATCTGTTTACTTCCACAACAACAAAAGGCGCGAGTATTCATTTACCTTTATTCACTTGGCGACAGTCGGGCAGAAAGCCAGACAGATCGAAATTGTTGAGTGAGAGAGAGAGAGAGAGGTGAAACTAACGGAAATTCCCATCATACATCATCTGCTATATAAAACTAGCTGGGAGATCTATACTAAATGTACGTATCTGTGCTATGTATATACAAATATCTGTATAGAGTATATATATATATATATATATGTATATACTGTGCTTGCTGTTTGTATAGAGCGTGTGTTTTTTCTTTTTTTCTCTCATTTTTGTTTTGTTTTTCATATGATATAGTCGGGTCGTTTGGTTACGTTTACTTATATACTTACTTGCTTACTTACTTACTTACCTACATATTGAATATCAGCGGCTATAATTTGTTTTAGCCATACCGCACAGATGTTGCGCTTTATTGCGAGTTTCACACAGTCATATTTACATATATGGCTAGATTCATTTGCATGCGTCTAGCTTAGTCATATCGTGTATATATATGCATATATCTACTTGCTCTCATGCTTAGCATAGGTCTTTAGTCCAGTCAGCTGTGAAGGCGACCATTGATTGGCTATAATCATATTCTAAAGTTGATGTTGGCCATCAAAACTTGGCTTCAACTTAATTCATTACAATATATAATTGCTGAAAACATTTGCTTAGATTACGTTTAAATAACTTTCCGAGTTTCTCTAAGAAGTTGAAGTTGAACTTTAATCATTTTCAAATTTAATTGAAAATAAAAGTTTGGCCTCTATTAATTTTGTTAACAATTATTTAATTAGGCAGAAGGCATGACTGTGTCCATTAAATAATTTTTAATTTCAACTCTTTTCTTTCTGTCAATCCGTTTGCATGTTCATCTTACCTTTGGTCTGTCTGTCCGCAGCTATGAGCACGTCGAACTGCAAGTTATACATTAGCACGCACTGAACAAGTTTTTTTTTTTCTTTTGTTTCAATTGATCAAAAGTGTATAATGAATTTTAATTATTTTAAAAGCTTAAGTCATCATATTAATTATATATATATGAATATAGATTATTTTGTAAATAAATAAAAATAATTGTGTTAGCAAAGTGAACCCATTACATATTCCTGATATTTTGTATATCATGTAAGCTATAGTTAGCTAGTTAAATTTGTTTCTGTGGTACTTTTTTTGATTTACTGTTAAATTATGAATTTATTTTATTTCTCATTTTTATCTGCTTAAAAATTACTTTTCTATGTTTACATCAAACATTTAAAGGCTAAAAACTTTGCAAGCTTTTTTTTTTATTTATTTAATAATTTTTTAAATTTTGAAGTAGACACAAAGAGAAAGAAGTCTAAATGTTGGCAATGTTCTGTAAAAAAATGTGCTAAAAACACTTTTAGTAATCTATATATGCATTAACTATATCTTTTACTTTTCTTTTTACTCTACTAATCTGTCTATCTGCTACTTTTACTTTTATTTAGCTGCATCATATTTTTGTCTCTCTATTTTGTTGAATACATTTTCATAAACAAGAACTATAAATAAATTTCAATATGTGCAAAAATCTAATAAAACCGTTCGGTATACGAGTTCAGTCAAGTCGTTTTATTGGCATTTGTTTAAGCCTGGTTTTTCCCACCTATGCACCAACATTTCTTGTTTTTGCTGTTAGCAATAATTAAGTGCTTTACTTATGATTTTTTTTTTATATTACATATATACTTTAATTTATAATTATGTGCTATGGTCAGTAAATATATATTATATATAAATTTTTAATATATTAAATATTTTTTTATAAAATTCTAAATGTGTTTTCATAAAGTTTTTATTCTATGCAGTTTTTTAATTCTTTGAGTTCAGTTTTCACTTCAGCTGCTTACTCGATCAGATGTGCATATTATTAATAAATAAAATATATTTTAAATAATATTTGTAAATATTTAATGATATTTAATAAATAGATTTCTATTTCTGTTCATTTAATTTAAAAAAATCTTATATAAATATATATTTATTCTGAATTTAATTTTAACAAAATTAAAATTAATAATATTTTGTAATATATATATTTTGTAATACATAATATATAATTTAATATTATGTATATTAAATATATATTTATTCTAAATTTAATTTCAACAAAATTAAAATTAATAATATATAAAATTTTAATAATAATATAATTTATTATAGAATTTAATTAAACCTTATAAAAAATATATATTTATTCTGAATTTAATTTAATTATAATATAATTATTTTTATACTTATTTAGACATTTAACAAAATTATAATTAAATATATATTTAATAATTTTGTAATAAATAAAAAAAATATTATTGTAAAGTATAAGAGTTGACAGGGAAAATATGATTTACGAAGCTCTTTAACACTTACACACAATAAACTTGATTTGTGTAGTCTTTTATTATAAACATTAAGGCCAAGAGCTACTTAAATACAGCATTATATGAAGACCTTGGCCTATTTAACGCCTCAAGTGTAAAGTGCGCGCATAAAGTTAATTCGCGGTTTTCTCTTTAGCAGCGTCTTCCATGGCCAACAGATCTTCCAGCTCGTGGCTAATGTGATGTTCAATGTTGCAGTTGCCGCAGTTAGTAATCTTAATATTTATTTATCTACACATATTTATGTGTGTGTTGGCCATATCGATTTCAGCAAATCAGCTGCTCATTAGCTACGTCATTAAAAAAGTATTTAAAAAAAAAGAAGCTTAAAATTAAACATACATTTTTGTTGGCCATAAGCAAAGGCCATTGCAATGCCTTGTTTGTATTTATTATATTGCTTTGTTACTCATTAAATATAAAATATTTGTATGGCAATAAATCAGGTCAAACAGAGAGAGAGAGAGAGAGAGAAGGAGAGATAAAATCATTTACTCACTTGCTTGTTCAATCGATATCGATTAATATACGTTGCTTAAGTATACGCACTATGTAACGTCGAGCAGACACTAATATTAACTTCGGTAAGCTAGCTTTATGACGTTATTTATCACTCATACAGCTAGATAACCAAAGACAACATAGCACCCTGTATTCCCATTGGTTTGGCGATTCCTCACTTTGCAATTGCATTCGTTTATTATATTTGCTTATTTTTTCGGATCTTTTCAGATTCGCGCGCAGTCGCACTCTCAGCTCTTTCGATTTGGATACATTCACTCGATGATTACTGAATTTCTAGTTTTCGCGGCACTCGACAACTTGTCGAGTTGGTAGCGCCCACACGACTGTGGATAGCGTCGTGGACTGTCGTCATCGTCGTCGGCGGCTCGCTTTTTGCGCAGGCGTCGCCGTTGACTGGCATTGCATTGAGAAATGCTACGTGGAATTTTTATGCATTTTGCATAGACAAACAGCAACAGCAACACTAACTGAAAGGGGAGGGCGACTAAGCAATACAAATAAAAACTAAAACTTAAGAAAAAAAAAGAAAAAAGGTCAAAGTTGGTCGCGCGCGCGTTCGTCCAGAACTCAGCTCATGTGTAAATGTTAGCTAAAGGGGATCTGCAATGATTTAGTTATTGTTGTTGTTGTTGTTTGGAAAAATATTCCCATAAATATGCACGCTACGACGATCAACAATTATGCCCGCGACCAAAAACCGAACGTCTCAGCGGGCACAAAGTAGCAGCATTTTTCGTCTTCTTATTCTTATTGTTTCGGTTGGTCAAGTGACTGTAACTGGAACGACAAGACGATACGACGACGACAGAGTGGACTGAACTGAACTGAACTGAGCTGAACAGAGCTCGGTTGGTTGGGTGGTTGTTTGGGTTGCCTTGCCTTGCCTTAAGTTGCCTTGCGTTGCCTGCTTGGCTGCATTGGCATTATAGCGCCGGCAAAATGTGAGTAAGCCAAGTGAATGGCTGAGTGGCTGACTGGCTGACTGGCCTTACCTATGTATGTCTGTCTACTGCTAGCTAGACGAACGTTCCGTAACCGTAGGTTCCCACAATTATGCGCCTCGCTCGACTCGACTCGACTCGATTCAATTCCGCACTCCGCGCTCCGCAACTCCACGCTCCACACTCGACACTCATTGTAATAATCGTTGAAACATAAAGCGGCGGAAAATGTTGAAAAGCCTGCAAAACGTACGAAACGGCCTGAAATGTCTGAAATGTCTTACTTCACTTCTTCTTTTATTTTTATTTTTTTCTCTCTTTTCTTTGCTTCCTCCACTTTGATTAAATTGTGCAATGGATATGACGACAGTCGGCATAAGGCAACTAGTTGCAGCTACTAACTAATATTTGCTAGCCAAAGTGGTTTAGCGGCTAAAAACCAAGGTAAGGCTAAAGGCTGTAAGTTATATATGCTATATATATATTTGAATTGTAGTTAAATCTTGTCTCGACTCTTGCTCTTTTGAAGCTAAAGGATTGCCCGTATCTGAATGACATTCTCCACTGTTGCCTGCCTGGTGAATGCTTTTAGCTGTTTTCAGTAGCTGACAATCAATAATCCTACTTGTCAAACCCAATGGCCTTGCAGCTGTCAGAGCTGCCTAGCCGGATTTAATTGCAATAATTTTCCTTGAAATGTAGCCTTGCTAATGCAAAGGTAACTAAAGTTTACTTTCTCGCTAAGCATTCAATGACCTTCCAGTTAATTTTTTTTTTTAATTTTATTTGCATCATTTAGCTAAACATCTTTGAAGCCATTTTGAACTCTCTCAAGTTTTACCTGCGTCTAACTAAAACCAATTTTGTTTAGTTTCTACCTGGCTTTAATTGAGTAAGAGTTACTATTTGCTCTGGCGACCATCTTTAATGGTCTTGCATATTCTAGCTAGCTAGCATTTACTTAAAATTCAGCACTTTGCGGCTCTACAAACAAGCCGCACCTAGTCTATCTAGTACACGTTGTCAGGCAGCAGATGACGCAAATCTCGCAGCGGGCAGAGAAATTCTGTTGAAGTTTCAAGCCAGAGACTGACCGCAAGTCAAATATATATATGTATGTATGTGTATATAGCTGTGTTTAAGGTAGTTTCTAAGAATAAAATACTCATCAAGATGTTGCGATATATCATCATGACAACAAGAGAGAGAGATATATACATATATATATATATATGGACATATGCAAATGCGTGGACTCGAGATGCCGCAACTTTGATTAGGCCGAACGCTGTCGAGGCTCTCAGTTCACAGTACTCAATTCTCAATTTTCAATTCTCTGATCGCCCTAAAACACGTTTAATGCGACGAACACGAGCACGACGATAGCAACAACAAAAATTGCCTATGCATAGGCGATTCGATGATGACGATGAGGGAAGATTTGAAAATTCTGGAAACGTGTACGGATCATTTGGCAGCCGGATGTATATGTTCTATTGGAATTTCGATTCGCATAAATTTAACAGCTGTGAATGCAAATGACATACCTGAGGAGCCCTCCAAGCGCCACTCAATTATGGCAGCTGCTCTGGAAACGTGTTACAGTTGCTCGATCTTAAAATCTATATATATATATATGCATATATATAATCGTAGATAGCAAATGTATATATATATATAGAGTGTTGACACACGATTTGGTAACTGCACTTGAACTGCGAAACACTTGCGAAACCTTCTCAGCGGTTATTGTTGTTGTTGTTGTTGGATTTAATTGAAAATTTTTTCTTTATAATATATAATAATTTTTTTTTGGTTTTTTGAGTTGTTGACAGAGACAACAGACTCTAAAGTTAGTAATGTTAATGGTTCTGATTCCATATAGTATGTGGTCGAGAGTGTTGTCTGTAGCGCTCTCTATGGTATGCTATGGTGGCAGAGCCGGAGCTGCGGCACCGGATTGCGCTTTTGCACACACCTTCAACGCCGCCAAACGCTTCTAAACTAAATTCAGTTTTGGTAAAAATGCGACAAACGGGCTCCAGATCAGCTTCTTGAGACGGGCAGCGACGTCGACGCTGGCGCAGCGGTCAGGTATATAAGATTTACCTATGCAAACGTGTGTGCGAGCGAGCGTGCGTTTCGCTGTGTGTGTGTGTGTGAGTGAGTGAGTGAGCGAGTGAGTGTGAGCCATTTTTGCGTTGGTGTGGCCCACGACGACGACGACGACGACGTCGATGATCCGATCGCTTACCTGTGCCGTGTGCTTGAGACGCTGACGTCGGCAGCCGCTGCTGCTGCCGCTGCTGCTGAGCTGAGCCTGATTTTCGGGTTTTGCTTTTGCTTTTGAGAGCACAGCTATGATTTCCCGCCAAATGAGAGGCACAGGTAAAGACAAGTACAATTGTGAATTCTGCGTATGTGTGCGAGGCAAGGTGTACATATATGTATATATACCTATAGAATCGACATAGACAGGCGACTTATTTCAAAGACGCTGCCTAATGACTGCGTTCCAGCTTATGTATGTATGCATGCATGCTTCTCTCTCTTTCTTTCAGTCTCTCTTTCTCTCTCTCTCTATGTGTTTGTGTGTGTGTGTGTGTGTGTGTATTGCTATTGATTTTGAATTTTAACAATGCGGGTGAAAAATGTTTGAAATTATATTGTACGCAAGCTGAAATTAACAAAAGTTAACATTGCCATGCATATACGGGGTGTTCTCTGTAAAAATTAAAGAAAAATATAGCTGGCTATAATTGATAAATGCAAGATGTTTAAGAAGCTTGCTAAATCATAATTATTTAAAAAAGAAATAACAAAATAAAATATAAACTAGCTCTTGGCTTCAACAGCTGCGACACCCTGTGTCGGGCGGCCATAGCCCAAGAAAATAATCCAAGCTAAAAACCAGTTAAATACACAAACGCGAACGTTTTTTTTTTCTTACATTTTTTTTTATGTTTGTCTGCAAATTGTTGCCTGCTAGGCAATGGCGCACAGTTGACTTTTGCCAAAAAGCAAAAACTAAAAAAAAAAAAAAAACGAGAAATAGTCAACGTAAAAACCTACAGAAACTTGATCGAGAGTTAAGAGTTGAATTGAGAGAGCCGAGCTCTAACAGGCTTGACTTAGGCGGGTCTAACAGTGCGCTATACCAGGCGCTAAAAACTGACAGCTAATATTGTCTAATGATTCGATCTAGGCAAGGGGTTGAGCGAAAATGTGAATTATGTTTAGATTTAGATATGTTGCAGATTGATTAAGAAATATATATATTAACAAAAAATTTGTATAGAATTTTTTAAATCAAATATAAATATTTAATAATATAATGTAAGTGCAATATAATAAAAACAAATCAGTACAAAAATTGTATTTGATCTTAATACAAATTTATAGTATATATGTTAAATCATTTTAATTATTATGATGTCAAAAAACGAAATTACTTAGTGAACTACCCAAATATTTTTAATATAAATTATTAATAATTTGAATTGGAATATTTTTAATATTAATACTAAATAATTTGTATATAAAATATTTATAATAAATATAAATATAAATATTTATAAAAAGTAAAAATATTAAATAATTTTAATAAAATATTTTAAAATATAAATATATACATATATTAAAAAAATGTTTTAAATATGAATTAAAATATTAAATTTGATTAAAATATTTCTACGGCAAATCAAGAAAATAAATATATATATATATTTATATTTGAAATTTTACACATTAATTTAAAAAAAATTAATATACATGCATTCTTCTTTTCTTTTATTTTATTTGTTTATTTTTTAATGTGCAGAAATTGAAAAGAATTTTAAATAAATGAAAAAAGTACATGGTATATACATACAATAATAGTTTAGCATAGACAAATTTATTAATATATATAATATTTATATTATATTATATTAAAATATATTATTTAATATTATTTAATATATAATATTTCAGAAAATCAAAACGAACTCCTTAAAAAGCCAGTGCTTTAACTATAGTTAATTATAATTTCAATTATTTTTAATAGTACAGATAAATGAATAAAACTCGACAAAATAAATATATTTAGATATTCGAAAAAAATAGAATAATAAATATATATTTATATATAAAATATATATATTTTGTATTATAATAATCCTAAATTGATTTAGCTGAGATATTTGTTCATTCATATAATTTATTTTACTATTAATATAAATATTTCCGTGAATTTTCTTTGCTTAATACAATTAATATAAATTAAGTCCTAAATAGTTATTCCTATATTTATGTTTATTTTTTCACTTTTATCTCTATTAACATCTATCAAATAACAACTTGAGCTTCTGTATATTTTCCTATAATCATATTTCTTTATATTTACATATTTCCTCGATATTTCATCAATTTTCCCTCTAAAATCGAAACATAATTATGTTAATTCCCCAGCTCACACTGATATCACATTGTTACACATAATAACCATAAATAATTCAACATTAACTGATTTCTTATCTGCACGTTTATCGTTTGCCTGTCTCCCACTGAGCGCATATTTCTTCAGTTTTGTGCTTGTGTTTCATTAACCCCAATATAACAACAGCAACAGCAACAACAACAACAACAACTGGCAGCTAAGTGCGAAGAACATTTCTCAATCCAAGCTTGAATCAGTGACTCAATTGTTATGCTAACCTTTTGCTGAACTCTCGAGTGGGCCAGCTTCAATCTATAAATCTTGCAGCTTCTTCTGGCACAAAAGTACAGCACACAATTTGCTGTAGCGCAATGGCCACGCAACAGCCAGCAGGGGGAAAAATCACTTTTATGGCAAAGATCAAACTGGCAGAAAACAAAAAAGACGTAAGCAACAAAAACTCTCGCAGAGCGAGAGAGAGAGAGAAAGAGAGAGAGAGATGCAAACGGCGCTGCCGCTCACTGCGCATGCGTGGCAACAAGCGACAGCAGCAGCAGCAGCAGCAGCAAGAGCAACAGCAACAACAACAACGATAACGCAAAGAAATGGCCGTTAAAGTTGCCAGGCAAATGGCAAAAAGCAGAGGCGTAGCCAATGAGCAGAGCACAGAGAGGCTACCGCAAGGCGAACGAAACGACAAACCGAACAACGAACAGCAAAGAGCGGGCCTCGAAGATCGAGACGATGACAACGGCCTGGCTACGTGAGCGCAGCTCTTGGCACGTTTTGGCGTGGCCGCCGCCCGTTGGCATCATAAAAGAAGTCAATTGAATTTAAATTTAAAGTACATAATAGCCAGCAGTACGACGAGCAGTACCAAGCCATGCCATGAGCGGCTATCGGAGGGTTGGGAGCGGCATGAGCGCGACGCGACGCTGCCGCCTTTCGAATTTCACAAAGTCATCTGCTGGCGTCGCTGCTCCAAAGCGCTGTCTGTGAGCCTTACATGTGCTTATATACACACAGCACTCGCATGCATACATACATACATGCATGCATATACATATGTCTCTGGAAGACAGCACGCAATACTTATACACATGATCGCTTGGCTGGTTGGTATTTGTGAGCTCTTTTGATTTAAACGTGCTTAAATTTAAAGATCAAATTGCTTTTGGGCTTTTTTTCTTATTCATTTTATTTTTACTTATTTATTTTATTTTATTTATTTTTTTTTGCACAAGCGCGGCACAGGAATTTTAAATTGTAGCCCAAAAATACAAAAAAAAAAAAAAAAGACTGTGAAAACCGCAATGCACCAAAAATCACAAAAGCTTCAACCAAAAAAACCCGATATATATATGTATATATATTTGTATGAACAAATGATATATAACATATGTATGTACATATATACCTGAGCTAGTGAGTCACTATGAATGTCGTTTGCTAGCGGATATGATAGGCAATTTGCTGATGCTTTCAAGCTCACAATAGATGGGTTCAATTTTTGTCAGAATAGACGCCTTCACCATTCCGTTTCCAGTTGACTGACTGACTGACATTTATGCATGCAACATTCCCCGGGCTGACGACTTCAAAATGATTAAGTGCCGAGTGGGCAGCAACTAAAAACTGAGAAAAAAGAAACCGAGTAAAACACATGAGGAACACTCGGCATAGTTAGTTAGTTGGAAAAGTTGAACAAGAAACAAAAGACTTAGGCAACGAACTTGTGTTTAACCTATTGACATTCGAATAGCAGCCGCCACAGCGCTAACCCCATTCTCTCTTGCGCCCTGTCTTTATTTTCTCTAGCACCCACTCACTCAATTAACGTCTACATCTATCGTCGAAAATTTGCATTGTTTGCATAGCCCAAACCCCCTTCTAGCCAAATCCAAATAAAATAGTAAGAAACAGACACAGAAAAGTTTCAACGTTGCGACCTCCCGATTTGTCTGGCAAGCAAGCGTGAGGTTTGGCTCGTTGATTGTTATTTTTTTTTTTCTCTTTTTTTGTATATTTTTTTTTGTTGTTGTCTTTCGCTTTGCCTCTGGGAACGTTGCAGAGAAAATATTTGACTTTAATGTGTGTATATATGGATATATAAATATGTCAATGTGTTTGTCTTTTGTGGGTTTTGGTTACTTGGGAACACAGCTATGAACTGTGGGCCGTGTGATCTTCTAGAGACAACGACGGCAACTGGGACTGTGCCAAAATCAAATGAAATTTGATTTACTATTTGACTTCATTTTAACCAACAGTCAATGCGGAAGTTATGTGACTGTTCTTATTGTGTCTTTGGCGAGATTTTTTGTATGTTTGTAGCTTGTATGTATTTTATTGTTATATTTCTTAGTTTATTTGTTGATCAATTCAAAAACTTTCTTGTGATATAAATAACTTGTTTTTTATTCAACTTATTCTTTGCATCAAATAGTTGCCAAATGACTACGACTAACTCTTTATTGAGTATTTCAGAAATTACTCTTAGGTATTTATTAAATTAAAAAAAAGGAGGAAATTACTCTTATTAAGTATTTCATAAATTAAAAAACTTTGTAATAATATTTATTAAAAATATATACAACGGAATATTCAGTTTGTTTTTGATTAGCTTCATATTTGTATATGCAGAATATTGCCTATAATTTATTTTTGGGCTTTATATTTGTCTGATATTTTTCCATATGCAGAGTAATTTCTATATTTTATTTATTTATGCATTTCTTTTTAGCTAAATATTCAATTAATTGATTCTAAAATTGACTTTTCAAGACTTTCAAGAGGTGAACTGCAACAACACTTGATTGAAATTTTATTTTTGTTAAATAAATATTTAATTCGGAATACGTTTTCGCCTTTTATTTATAACGCTCAGTCTATGTTTATATTTTATAATTTACTTTCCGAATGTACTTTATTTTTATATAATTTTTTATTTTGGTATATTAAAAATATATTGACTCACTAAAAGCACATCTTGCTCAGCCGCAAATCATTTCTTTGCTGAGCTGGTTTATCAACTTTTCATTATTAAATCAAATTCATGTTATGATTCTCGTGCTCAATGAAGCGTTACAAATCAGATATATTTAGACATCATTTCTATAATTAGTTAAAAAATTAAAATTAAAAAAAAAAAATTATTATAATAATATTATTATTCAAGTTTAAGGAATGGATATTTGTATTAATCTGCACCCATCGATACGACTAAAATTAAAATGATTAAACCTGGCTATTTTTAGATTTTATTCAAGTAACTTGTTGTTGTTTTTCTTTTTTTAAGTTAAAGCTGAAACTTCTAAAATTATGATTTATAATTTGATGAGTCTGTTGACGTCAATATATTTATTTAAAATAAAAATCTAGATTCAGTTCTATAATAGTATCAATTTATTCGATTTATGAATACAATTATTTAAACTATTCGAACTAAATTTATTCAAAATATTATATAATAATACATAGCATTTGCATATTGTTAGTTATATATCCACATATATATATATATAATATATGTTAGATTTGCATCATAAAGAATTCTTTGACTAACTAATTAGTATGTAGTTCGAGAGATATTTCTTTGAACAAAAATGCTTTGCATATGCAAAACGAGGAAAGAAAATGTTTTATATAGCACATTGCTGTCAGTCAATTGTTGTAGTTGCATTAGGAGCTATCGATTCGGCATTCTCTTAACCAGTTATATCTAGCCTTTTCAAAATTATTGTTGGGCTTTGTCTATGTGTGGTTTAGCATAAGTCGGCAGCCAGCAACAGTCGATTGGACCAGTTAATAAGCATAAGCATATCAAATAATGCGAGCTAGTTAACTGGTCAGGCCATGCCTCTTGGGCTTAGGAATATGCATAGAAATGCTATTGGCACTGCTTGAATCATATTTACTTGATCACAAAAACTATATGGTATAAATATATGCATATATAAATAGCATGAATAGTGCTCTATGTTTAAGCTGTTCAATATTCCAGCAGAGCCGGAGCTGGAGCCAGAGCCAGAACTAATAAAAAGTCATTAAACAAAACATGTTTTGGCCTAAACAAAGGCTTACCACATACATTTGAATAATGTGCACAAAGAACGAATTCGGATAAATAAAAAAAAGTAAGAGAAAAAAAAACCCAAAAAAGTCAATAATCCGATTGTGAAACAAGCAGCAAGAGAACAGCAAGAGCGAAGGCAACGGCGGCGTTCAATTAAAAAAACTCAAATTAATGAAATAAAAATAAAAATAAAAATAAATTAAGTAAATGTTGTTAAGGCGGCCGCCCCAACCAATCCGAACCCGAAAGAAAGCGGCCAAAGCGAAAACAAAAAAAAAAGTAAAATAAAACAAAATAAATGATAACTTTTCAGTTCGAAGCGAAACTGTACCCCCTTGGCGCTGGCTGAGATGCCGATGCTGATGCTGAAGCTGCTGCTGCTGCTGATGATGATGATGATATTAATGATGATGATGATGATGATGCTGCTGCTGCTGCGTAGAACATTCAAGCAAAGCGTACGGGCCAAAAACAGAACACAAAAGGTAAAAAAAAAAAACCGAAACCCGGCTAAGGCAACGATCGATACAATTTTTTTTCTTTCGGTTGGTCGACGAGTTTTGGGCATTGGCATTAAAAAGTCAGAGAACAGTAACAATGCCAAGTCACTAACACACACACACACACACATACAGTGAGAGAGACAGACAATGTTACTTTTGCTGCTGGCAGGCAGACAAAAGACAGGAGATTGGAGACCAGAGACCAGAATCAGAGACGCAGCTTCATTTTCATTGCATTTTTAACTGAACCTGAACCTGAAGCTGAAGCTGAGGCTGTGGCTGTGGCTGTGGCTATGGTTGCTGCCTCGAAGCCAGTTTCGCCCAGCATGGTAACAAGTTTAACTGAAAAATTCTAAAAATAATGCCGGCCGGTTTGTCGTTAACAAAAAATGAAGGCAGAAAGGAAACAGTGCTGCGCTCACAATCACAACTATCTATATGCATTTGGCTGTGCATGTGTGCATGGGTGTGCATGTGTGTGTGTGGTAACAAAAATAACCAAAATGAATAACATTTTTAAAAAGAACGGACAAAGGAGAGCTGCCTTGTACAGGCAACCCGCAACAGGCAAAAAGCAACAGGCACCGGCCCGGGCACAGGCCGGATTGCTAGCCAAGTGGTGTCCAAGTCACTCGTTTCAGCTTTCAAAGAGGCCCACGACGGACACAGCAGCAGCACCAGCAGCAGCAGCAGCTGCAATCGGTCAGGTTTTGCCAGGGATGCAATTTAAGATACTTAAATAACATATTAAATATATATGTATATCAAATATAACAATTATATAAACTAAATATCACCAGTTATTAAATTTAAATTTTATTTACATGATAATACATTAAAATTTAATTTTAATTTTAATTTTAGATAAATAAATACAAATAATAATAATATCAGAACTTAATATAAGATTGAAAGTTTATTGACCTAGTGAATAGTATATCCCAGCTGCGAGGGCAACATTAAATTTGCTTTTATCTACATATGTAAATTGATCTGATTTTGAAGCTTTACTTTAGATAGTAAAGAATAGTCGTTATAGGCGTTATCTATGTGGGTCTCTTTTGTATTCTGTGTTACCTTTCACTGTAGATATATACTAATTTAAATAAGAAATTAACGAGTTCTGGAAGTTTTTTATTTTTTAAATGAAAGGAAGATTAGCTATACAACAAATTGAAAGCAACGAAAAATGTTCTATATGAAAGTCATATAACGTCCCAGCCCTGGTTGCTTGCTGCTGGCTGCTGTGCCTTAGCCTTTGCCTTTGCCATCATTGCCTTCGTCCAGAGCCCGATGCTGATGATCATGACGCTGCTTAAATATTGTTGTTGTTGTTGTTGGGGGTAGCGTGTCGTTGTCGCTGTCGTTGTCGTTCCCTCATCTTAACGTTTGTTTGTAACAAGTAACGCGCATCTGCATCTGCACTTGTGTGTGTCTGTGTGTGTGTGTGTGCGTTTGTCTGTTTGCTTGGGCAAAGAGTTACCTGCCCTGCGCTACCTGCGCACAGGTAGGCGTATGCTTGTATGTATATGTACTTGTATCTTGTATCCTTGGCAATGCAGCAGCAGAAGAAGAAGACGAAGGCAGCCAACGGTCAGCGTCAGCATCAGCGCAGCATCAGCAAAAAGAAAACCTTAATATGACCATATATATATATAAGGCACATCATGTATGTATATATAGAGAACCCAAAGTATCAGCCTAACTATACATAAGGGTTATAATTTGTCCATCTCTCTCTCTCTCTCTCGCTCTCTCTCACTCACTCACTCTGTCTATCTCGTTTGGTATGTGCATCTTCTCTTGTCTCCTGCTCTCTGGTATGACTTGGCAGCTTGGGGTAGCTAGGCGTCTGCCTTTGCTTAATGGTTTTAGGAAATCGAAAATTAAATAATTTATCTCGATTTTATGACGTTACAAGCAGGTTTTTCCCCACCTATAGAGGCCAGGCATGCGATAAATCTTCAGCTTACAATCAAACTAAATAAAGAAAAAGAGCAGAAGAGATGCTTTTAACTCGCCAAGCGGCAAGGCTCTTGTAATTTAAATACTTAACTCTCTAATGCCATATAAGTCCATGCGTCTATGTTAGACGCCCCTCTAGACTGAGTCAGCTCTCAGCTGAGCTGAGCTGAGCTGAGCTGAGCCCACGTCTTATCGACACGAAATGAATTGAATGGGTGGCTATTTTTAAACTTGGTCCCCTCTCAATTTTTGTATTTTTGTTGATTTTCGTAGATTTGTCTGGTCATCGCTCTCAAGTGGGGATTCAAATCTGAGAAAGGCGCAGAGAAAGTGCCGAGCATATTGTGGAGCCACAGTTAAAGCTGAAATTGTCTAAGTGGTTTGTCATTGTCGTGATGAAAACATGTCAAATGACAGCCCCAAGCTCTCGAGTGCTCTGGGCCAGCGCACCCAATGTGCTCCAAACGGAGCTAAGAATAATGGTAAACTTTGATTATTACTGAGACGAGCAACAGCAGCAGCACAAGCGGCAGAAGCAGCTGCTCGCTCAGTAGCTTAAGCGCTCCACATTGATGTGTCTTGCGGTTTGGCTTGAAGCATTTTAATAGTAGCCATAAAAAATCATGTTTATTAATGATGCGGATAATTGTGTTGCGCTTGCAGGAGATGTGAATGATAAGGCAGTCACTGGACTTTGATTTTATCCCATTCAAATTTGTTATTCTAAGCTCGAAAACATGTTAAATACTTACTTCTAGATGTATGTATAAGAAAAATGTGATAAATAGATTAAAGTAGTTGATTCAACAACATGGAACTTAAATTTATCGGCAATAACTCTAAGATGTTCAGATGATGCACTGAAGATTTGGGATTAGATTAGATCAAAGCGGATTGAGGCATTTCCGCTTGAATTTCGCTTTGAAAGAGATAAATTTGGAATAATAAATAAGATAAAAATAAATAATAAAAACGTATTTAAAATAAAATAATATAATATATAAGAGAATACAGAAAATATTTAAATTAAAATAAAATAAATAATATTTATCCAGCTTCAATTTATAAATTATAATAATATCTAAAATGAATTAAAGAATAATAAATAATAATAAAAAAATATTTTAAAAATAGATATTTATCATTTAAAATATTGACCATAACGCCATATGAATATCTTTATTCAGAGAGAGAGAGAGGGAGAGAGATCGGCAAATCTTTCCAACTCGAATTCCTTTTAAAAAAGTTATCAACCTAAACTGATTTTTCGTCAAATTCAAATGCATCATATATTTTTACTAAAAATTCAATTACTTGGCTTTATTTCTACATTTCTTTGCTTAACGATTAACAATAATTTTTATTAAGAACAACATTAATTTGGTGTTAGTAAAACCTAATTTTCTCAATGTTGTACCATAGAGTGGGGTAGGAATTTTTTGCCCTGCGTCGATTAATAATATTGGTGAGCATTGGCACAACCATAGATAATGGTTTCAACGTGTTTTGATAGATCTGGAATAGTTCCGACCACTGGGTTAGTATAGCCATCAGCTCCTCATCTTTGGAGATGGTCAGCAGTGTTATGTGTGAAGTGAGCAAGGCGCCCAGCCATTGGAACGCCTGCAGCTCTGTGGGCATTGTGCCCAGTGCAACATTATTTAGATTGGGACGCTCCTCAAGCTGCACATCGGGGTCGGTGGCCAGTACATATAAATGACGAAGCAGACGCTGCACATGCGACATTTCCAGACGTTGCTTCAAATGTTTTTCAATTGCTGGGGAATCGAAGCTGCATGCGAGCACTGCATTAAGCAGCTCATCATCAACCGGCTTGCTGGCAGTCTCCTCTGTTTCTATGGCATTGCCATTAGTGAGAGCCGCCGAAGTGTTGTCCAACGCATAGCGCAAGCACCAGGCTAACATGTGCTCCGAGATATTTGTGTAACGCCGCACACACATCAGAATGTGCTCCGTGTTGCGCGTTTTAATGAACAACGTTAAGAGTTTCTCTGCGATCTCTTCCTCGCCAGCTCCACTGCGTTCCAATTGTCTGACTATCGCTTGTACGGCCAAATTCTGTGGCCCCTCATCAAAATAGTTGGACATCAGCGTAATATTGACATCCTCCAGTCCGTTTTCCACTTGCAATACCTCGCCATCTATATGGTGTTTGATGACTTCCATTAGCTCGTTCTTTGATATTTCTGGCGAATCAAAAGCTACAGTTTTGCCATTGGAACGTGGTAGATCATTCAGCAGTTGCTTGGACACCTTGACCTCCGGAATAATATTGTGTGCACGACTGCTGCCTGCAAATTTTATCGCCGCTTCCAGTGACTCCTCTTCATTAATATGATCCAGCTCAATGGGCGTCAAGTGCGTCGTGTTCAACTGGGAGCCCAGCATATCCACCAGCAGTTCGTCATTCATGCGATATTGCACAGCGGCAATATTTTGACCCATGGCTAGCAGAATGTGGTCATCGCGTGCCCACAAGCGCGAGAAATCCAAGTAAACCTTAAAGTATTGCTTGGCATTCACGATCTTAAATTGCGTGTTGTAGACAAGCAGCGAGGCACCTTCTTGGCCATAGTTAGCTCCGTAGATCGCGGCAAAGTTACGCGACAGGCCGTAAACTGACAATTTGCTCTCCACATTGAGTTCAGCAAGCATTGACACAAATTTACCAGGTGACGATTCGTTGGAACGCTCTCCAAGATTTAGAATAAATATGCGCTTATCGGACCCTATAAAAAATGGACAAGAGAGAGTTCGTCTTCAGTACGTCAAGAAATCTTCTGTGATTACTTACAAATGGTCATCAATTGTGGCCCAGTGTCACCTTCAACGACAGCGTGACCGGTTAGACGTACAGTCTCTCTTTTTATGGGATAGACACGCTTGTGGGAAGTGTACAGGACTCGCCGTATCAGATTAAATTCACCCGTGGCATGTTTTTCTTCAAAATACGTGAGCAATTTCTGTCCATTCGCCTGTGTATGAACTTTTGGATTGCTCAGTGTTTTGCTGGCGGCGAGAGTCAATTGCTCAGCAGTGTCCTCCTTTTGATATTTCCGACTCTCCAAAGCTTTTGAAAGCGGCTGGCAGGAGTCATCGCTATAGAGAATGAGTGCTTCGTCATCTGTGTACACCACATGGGCAATGCTCTTTTGGAACTGTACGGAAAGAAATTGAGTTAGTATTCATATAAACATATTTGATAAACTACAAACCTTTAACTTTTTGCACTTGGATACATCGGGTGTGTCTACATCCCACAGACGCAGCGAATGGTTGCCGAAGACTCCAACATACTTCTGACTATGTACATCGTAGACAACTTTGGTGGACAACTTTTCTGGCATGGACCAGCTGTACAGCTGTTTATGGGTACTAATCTGAAGTTTTTTGTAGAATATTAATGGGATTTGTTACATTTTAAAGCCATTGAAACTTACATTCAAGATAACAACAACATTGCGAGCCACCGTGGTGATCACATTGCCCTTATCCTTGTCGGCCGCCATGCCCAGAAACTCTTTGGGATCCGGTATGGGAAATAAATTGTAATATGATAAAAATTTGGACATTTTTAAGCAGCTTAATTAATATAAATTGGATCAAAACAATACAACACGTGCGGCTAAGCTATCTTGGAAACTATCGAGATGATTATTTGGCGGCACTATCGATATTTATAAAACAAAATCGATAGTTGTATTATAAAATTTTATAGTATAAAAGAGATAAGAACAAACTCTACAGAGTATTGCAATTTTGTGTAATTTAAAATATGTAAAACTATATATTTTTTGTGAATTTCATTGTTTCATCTGGATTAAAATTAATATATTCGAAATAATACCGTGGCTATAAAAATACCAAACAGCTGTTTGTGGCCTATGATTACAAGAACAGTTGTGTTTTTTGCATTCGCGTACTTGCGGCCACATTGCTAGCTTACTTCAACGTGTTAGAATGGGTGGAAAAACGAAACAAACGCCTCGCACCAAAAACAATGCAAAGGTAAGCAAAAAAAAAAAAACATGCTTGAGACTTATGACTAATTGTTTTTGAATTTCGTGAATTTGTGATTAAGCCATCGAGCAGCAGCCGCACCGCGGAGCTGTTGGGCACTACAACGCCCATCTTCGTTGGCTTCTCGGCTCAAGCTGATGGGAATTTGGTGCCCTTTGCTCCTGGCTTTGCCAGCGCCGAACAAATGCCAGACACATTTGATGCCAGCATTAGTCCACATACGCAAATTATATTGCGCAAACTATCAAAAAAGGATCCATTAACAAAAAAGAAGGCGCTGCAGGAGCTGCATGAATTTATCACAGAATCCGATTTGGATGCACTCAAACACATTTTGCCCTTGTGGCCAAAATTCTATCATAATCTGGCGAACGACGTGGAGCATGGAGTGCGCGAACAAACACAGATCGTGCAACAGTTGTTCGTCTCCAAGTGCAAACGGTCTATGGCTCCATATCTTAAGCAACTGGTGCCCGTCTGGCTGGCCAGCCGCTACGACAGCTATGCGCCCGCAGCTAGCATTGCGAGCAATTCATTTCGCGAGACCTTTGCACGCTCTGGCGAAGTGTGTCTGCATTGTGAAAGTGAAATAATTGAATACTGCGTACGCAATTTGACCTTCCATACGCCGGCCACGCTGTCCATAGGCAAAAGCCTGAAGCCAGAGGAAGCAGAGCAGAAGTATCAACGCGTTGTCATTGGCAGCTTAAAGGTCTTATCTTTCTTAATTGAGCAAACGGCCCAGACGGCAGAGCGGGAGAAGCTGAAGGAGGGCCTAACCACGCTATTGACGCATCAAAAGTTCTGGACATTTGCTAAGCACAAGTTGCCGGCCATTAAGTAAATATCTTAACAAAGAAACTATTAAATAATTGTAAATCGTAATCAACTTCTGCAGAGCGGCCTGGTTTGATTGCATCTATCATGTGCTGCAATGTGATAAATTGCTGGAAGTGCTCACACCACAAAAATCACAATTAATCACCACCAGCTTTCAATTAATCGACGATGCCGATCCACTGGTCGCACCACACGTTTGGGGTTGCGTCTTGCTGCTGCAAAGCAACTATGCAGATTGGTATGATTGGCAAGCAAAACAATTGTTTGATATATGCTCTTATTATATCTTTACTTCATGCTCCCTCATTTGTTAAGGTATTCTCCGCTCAACATACGCAAAGCATTGCTGCCGAAGCTCTCTTCGCTGCTGCGCAATGCCTTCAATCGCAATGCTCAGGCCATTTGTCCGAATTTGTTGCCGTTCCTATCGAAAATCACTGCAGAAAGCTTGCAGGACTTGGATCTATATGAATTCTATCAGCGCTTCTTCGATGATCTGAAATTAGCCGTTGTGGACACACACGATCCACCGCTCTCCAAAGCGGACATCTCCATCATACACAATGCGTACTTTGAATGCTTGCGTTTTATGCTGCAGCAGATCAACAACAATGCAGCGCGTACGCCTGTAATGGAGGAATTTGCCTATGGACTATTGGAGCATCAGCTATTGGAGCCCATTGGCAATTTGCTGCGCAGCGAGAGCAACCACGTCAAGTACTTCTTCCAACATACTTCAGCGCTGGTTGCATTCTGGGACCGTGAGTGCAATAGTAATGCCGATAAAAGCGCACGCTCCCTGTACGTGAAACTGTTGAATAAGTTCTGGACGCGCATCTTTGAGCTGGTCACCAATGATCTCGCTGCAGAGGATGTCAATGAGCAGCTGCTGTCCCATGTGCTGCTGTTGGTGCAGGATCTGCATGTAGCGAATCCCAGTTTAGAAACTCAAAGCGTTAAGTTTGCTGAGGCAGATGAGGGAGAAACTACAGAGCAGAGTTCTCAGCTGTCCACGCCCACGAAAAAGGTTCACGATGCGGCCGCCTTTATACAGAAAGAACTGAAACAGCTGGTTGTGAAACTCGTGCGCATTTGCCTGGATAAGGCGAGCAGCAGCAGCAGCAACTCGGCTCGCTTCGTTAGGCAAGTGCGCATGCTGACCAAAATGTTTACAGATGTGGAGTTCTATAAGAGTTTGACAGAATGCGGCGAACTGCGTGCCACGCTGGATAAATTGGTACCCATTCTGGAACAGTTAAATGGCGATGCCTGCGAGTCGGTTGTGGATATTATCTTTGAAATTCTTGCGCTGCTAGAGCCGTCGACGCGCTTCGAGTACATTGGCGACACGCTGCTGAAGGTAAACAATAGAAAAATGTTTAAAAATGGAAAACAGATTTATATTAATCACTCTTTTTATTCTAGATCCAACAACAGCGCGTACAGAATTTACTGCTGCATCGTCTGCTCTCGTATCCCCTATGCACCGAGCCTGCAGTGCGGCAAATGCTTGCCAGCCCCGAGACATGCGAAGTAATCACACGCATTGCCAAAGAGGTGGTGGTGGATAATAATCGGGATAAGCTGAATTTGCTGCACAAATGCTTCTTTCAAACGGACACTGGTGATATTCTAATAAATGCAGCAACTGTGGACAATATACTGCTGGCCATGTGCGAGCCATTGGAGAAGATAGCCGACAACGATATGGTCGAGGTGTGTGGCAGTTTTATAGCTCAGATAATGCCTGTCATATGCAGCAAGGCGAACTCATCGCTGGACGTGCGGCAGCAGGTCTTTTTAAAGCTGTTCAAGTTTAGCTTGGAGCAGAAAGTTAGCGATTATCTATCGGAGGACACGCTGTGGGAGATAACCACCTGCTGGCAGGATGCGCTGTCCAGCAAGGATATTGAAATCAACGATGCGCTGCTGCACAGTTGTGCGCGCATCGTAGAGGAACTCGTAGCGAATAGCGAGCATGATGCCAGCAGTGTGCAAGACATGGCAGAGACGATGGCCAAATTTATTATTTGCTCTACGGAGAATATTGAGGATGAGACGCAACGTTTGTCGCGCATAGACGAGACCTTGGTGGCGTTGCTTGGCTCTGAGTTAAAGACAAACGAGCTTGTGTTACAGTTCGAGCAGCATTCGGTTTACCTGGAGACGGTGCACAGTTCAATTAGCGCTGGCATTCCCTTTAGCAGTGCTGGCTTTGATGAAACTAAAGTCATCCCGCTGGTGCGAAGAGCAGCGCTCAATTTCACGACAATCTGTAAGCTGGTTTGTCGTGTAGAGACACCGCAGATGACAGAAGTTTCCAATGAGGGCGAGGATGAGCTAACCGAAGACTATTGTGATCCCAATGCGAATTTGCTGAAGCAATGGAGCGAGTGCTTAATTGTTGAGATGCTGCAGTGCATGCATGTGGCCTCGGCTGCCGATGCCTGGCTAGAGCTCACCGAAAACGTAGACGTGGCCAGTGAGGAGCTGGTGCTGTACCTATCCGAGCAGCTGTGCAGCTTTCTGGGTAATGGCAGTGAGCTGGTAGAGATCATTAAGCAGAGGCTGCAAGAAGAGGCGTTACAGCAAAATAACGTCATAATCTATCGTCTGTTGGGTTATCTAATTAACACTGCTCATTACGAGTCGTTTGAAGAGAACGCCACGATATTGCTGCACGAAGATCTTGCCGAGCTGTTTCTATCGAAGGGCGCAATTAATGCTTATGTGCTAACGATGCAGGTAAGTAAACTCTTTATATAATAAAAATATAATTTACCAAAGCTTTTCCCTTTATAGCACTTGCTGCCGAAGCTAGCACAAAATTCAATCAACTGGAACAGCGCCATCATGCGAACGGAGCCCAGTGATATGTGGTCAAAGGCAGCAGTCTTCCGCGCTCTGCTACTCAATAACTTCGAGTCTGATGAGAATAAGCAAACGGATCACCAATATATCACCTCTGCTGTGCAGTATATCACTCGCATTGGGGATCAGCAGAGTGCAACGAAGGAGTTGCTCCACTATAATGTGTAGGTCCATTTATATCTTATGATTATATTTTGTATTAAAGTGAATTCAAATTTCAGCGAGCTTCTTAATAAACCATACGAGTCAGTGATAAGTACTGTGGAAATAATAAAGCTGCTCAATGAGCTCATACAACGCTTTCCCAATGAGCTGACCATTAAGAACTGGGATACCGTGCGCATTGGCCTTGGATCCTGGGTGCTTACAATTTCTAAATCGATTGCAAATTACAGAGATCCAAAGGTGAGAAGACTATATCTATCTACATACATACCCTAGCTAATACGCATTTTTCTTTATTTTGCAGACATCTTTCTTCATTGTGGCTGTGTTTCAATTGTTTGCAACGTTCATTACTTTTATACGTGCCGAGAAGCAGAAGAGCTCAACGGAGCTGATGAAGAATGTAATTGATGAGTGGGAGGGCCTCTTTGCCAGGGAGGTGAATGTGGTGCTCTTCAAGTCCTACTACAATATGACTCATGAGGCAGAAGTGGAACCAGAATTTCGTGGCTGTTACATGGCTTTACTGGAGCGTATAATTCCTGCGCTAGAACTGATTGACTATAGTTTTATTTACGGGGTAGTTAAACTCTATTGCATCTATTTAAGAGTCCGCATATTTACAATTTATTTTATTTAGTTCTGCAACGTGCCGTACGCAACGCTCTCTCTGGATCATCTGTGCAACTTTCTGCTCAAGCAACTACACAGCTCACAGCATGCCGTTCGGTTGAGTGCAGTTCATGCTCTTCGACAGCTGACGCCACGGTTTGTGGCCGACGACATTGAGCTGAATGAGAAGCAAAGCGATAATATTGAGGTAGTCTCTTCGACAATTTCGAAGTGGCATTTTCTCAATCGTTTCGAGGACTATCTGAATCGATATGATGCGCTCATACGCAAATATTTGCCCGAGTTCAGCTTTAAGGTGACAGAATTGGAGGATCTGGAGCCCATCGATAGACATGATGCCTTTAGCTATTTGCTGATATGGGATTGTATTATAAATTGCTGCGCAAAGTCGCCAGTCGCATTGCGTTCGGTCTACACGAGCTGGCTAAACGAGAATCATTACGAGGAGGTAAGATTATTGAAGCCAATAAGATTTATTTACTTTCGATTTGGGACTAACACACTTAAAATTTGTTTATGCACTAAATAGAATTTTCTACATTTCCTGTTTCGTGCCATGCCAGTGGACATATTGAAGAATCATAGCGCTAAAGTACACAGCAATGGTGTATTCAAAGAGTTAACGTGGTCTCAGCTGCAGGGTAAGTTAAGCTAGCTTATCACTTGTCTAAGCATGGTTTAATTTATGAGCGTCTCTTCGGATGGTAAATGATCATATACCAAATCCTCGCCAAAGGTCTCATAGTCAGTTATGCCAAGATCCAGATCCTCCTGCATTTCATCAGCCTGTTCTTCCGACAACGAAATGTAATCAGTAACTGGCACAAATGTCTCATCATTTTCAGCGTGCATCGAACGTGCCACTGGTATTTGTTGTGGTGCCATATATATGTTCAAGTTCGATATGAATTTGTTAATCCAAACGGTGAGATTGTTGGCCAATATGCGTTGATAGTCGCGCAAGTTACTTGTCGTATAGAATTCTTGTTCTAAGTGGGAGATAAATTATTTGCAAGGCATGGCAAATACTCTAAATTTATTCAATTTATTTCACTTACCTGTAAACTCTTTGATGCGCTCCAATATGACAGACGACAGCGGCGATTGCTCATCAATGATGAACTGATCGTTCAGTAGGAAGTCCTTCATCTCCTCAAAGAGTACACAAATAATTTTCATCATCTGTTTGCGTTGACGATCAATGATTAGTTTCTTGAGTCCACTGCAACGCTGTTTATGTTTCTTCCTGAGGGCACGACGCTGTCGTATCTCCTCCTCCAAATATTCCATTGCCTTTTCCATGGACATTGTCTCAATCTCTGGCTTTGGTTTCATTTGCTCTTGCAGAGCTGCCACATGCCGTGGCGAGAGAATATGCCTGAAATATTTGTAAGTGTCGCGTACTCGCATTGGATGTGGATTAGCCAAACGTTCCATGCGAGCCGTACATATGGGCACATAGATCTTTTTGGTGATATACCGTGGCTGTCGGAGTCGCTGCGGCGAGAGGAAATTCTTTTTGGGCGTGGCCAAAAAGCACGTGTGCTCCTCACGCTTCAGCATATCACGATCGATGATTATCTGACCGGTGTGTTGGCAAGGCACATAGCACGGATGATAGCGAGGGCAGACACAAAAGAATTTGTACATGTGCTGCGGTGGCGGGATTTCAGTTTTCACCAAGCGCTTAATGCGCTTTGCCCGATCCGGTCGCAGTTGCACCATGGCCAATCGAGCGTTCAGCTCATCAGCCACCGTAATATCATCAATCTTGGGCGCACGAATTGGCTGTGGAGGCACATCGCTCGGAAAGTTGATAAAGTCAATGGCCTCGCTTACGGCCTTCTCATCGTCTAGCCTTATTTCGCGAGCTGGTGCCTCGCTGGCGATTTCATAGAAGTTCAAAGGTTTTTTATCCATAATTATTAATATTAAATTATTATTACAACGAAATGAACAAAATGATCACGACAAAAATATCTATATACATATATACTATATATATATATAAATATCCCAAACGAAATATTTTGAATGAGTTCGATATGAGTTTGTTTGGTGTGCTTGGATTATGTTTGAAGTGGCCTGCTCTAATGTTGTTGATAAATCATTTCTTGTATTCGAACAGATCCCCAGCTGTCAGTGGAACGATATGCCTGCCATCTATATACGGAAGTGTTGCGTAAATTGCCCGCCGTGGTGCGCAAATGGTGGAACACCAGTCAATCCAGGCAGAAGAACTTTGTGGACAATCTGACATCGAATTATGTGAGCGGACTGATCTGCACTGAGGAGCTGAAGGCTATTGTTAATCGCAAGGAAAAACATGAGAATATGCAGGTGGGTCATCCATATCATTTGAACTTTCCCATTACTTACTCTTTAATTAGACCTTCTCGTCGATGCTCATGCGCAAGGCGAACACCACAATGATGCTGATGAGCAATAGAACAATGACAACGGCTCGAAAGATCTCTAGCGGCACCATTCTGGCTGTGCGATTATTTGGCCCAGCTTCGTTTACGAATGCTGCATATGATTCGTCCGGCACTGTTGGTCCAAATGTCACAAGTTCATTAATTCTTTGCCGAGCTGATTTGATAACGCTGTGATCATAAGTCATCAGTGACTATGGAGGTTCTTCTTCGATTTGATTCGATTTTAATTTTTGATGGAAATTGGGAAGAAAATATTTATTTATATATAAATATATTTGATATGTTGATGTTTACTTCACAGAGCTCTTTGATTCATATTTTTCTTTCGATTTTTTTTTTTTATACAGGTGACAGTGCATACATCTACACGAGAGGTTCTGGCCGTTTATGCTATAGATGAGGCACGCATGGAGCTCGTCATTACGCTGGCGCCCAACTATCCGCTCGGCGCTGTTAAAGTCGAGTGCGGTAAACAGATTGGCGGTCGAGCTAATTCACGTAATGTTGGCATGCAGCTGACCATCTTTTTGACGCATCAGGTAATGGCTTAAGTTGTTAAATCACGTTAAATTGTTGATTGATTTTTTCAATTACAGAATGGCACCATTAACGATGGTCTGACGCTATGGAAGAATAATTTGGATAAGAAATTCGAGGGCGTGGAGGAATGTTATGTTTGTTATACGGTCATACACCAGGACACCTGCCAGCTGCCCAAATTGACGTGCAAGACATGCAAAAAGAAGTTTCATGGACCCTGTTTGGTGAGCTTAACAAGCAGCAGCATCTTTCATTGAAGTTTATTTATTTTTTTTTTATTTTCTTTATAGTACAAATGGTTCACCACCAGCAGCAAATCTACCTGTCCAATTTGCCGTAACGTCTTCTAAGGCAACTACTTCATTGATACACTTTTTTGCCGCACGTATTAATCTATGCACAAGAAGAACATTGCTGTTAGTTAATAGTCATATATAGTTTGGGCCCTGTCTGTAAATCAGTAACAATAAATTCGCAGTAATTTTAAATCATGAAATTATTATTATAAGGATATTTAAAGTTCGTCTTTTGAAAAAATTGTGGAAAATTAAATTATCGTAGTAGACGATACAAACTTCTTTGTAAAACTTTGTGTTCCCATTGGCATATAATTATTGTAACATATTACTCTCGATATCCAACACGCTCAGATCTAAAAGCGAACGAAAAATATTTGTAAAACAAAAAATTCGTGTGAATATTTTTCTTTTCCCACTCGTAACAAATGGCAAAACAAATGAGGATCATCGGCAGTTGCCCATTTTGTCAACGTGAGGTTGGCAGCGATATGCGTCCCATTAATCAATTGAATATGGAACACATTAACATATTGGCCAACGAGCTCAAGGATCTTCAGGCAGTCCCATCGAATGAGGACCAAATGAGTCAACGTAGCACGACCGAAACAAAGGGTTCCAATGCCGAATCAAATGATGCCAAATCTGTATCCATTCTAACCGAAACTATGCTGAACTTGGTCAAGGAGGAGTTCGAGCGTCCTCCCAATGTTGAGGTAAATTTTATATTTGATTATAATTAACTGCCCTTTAATATGCGTGCGTGTCTTTGTTCTCTGAAGCGTCACATACCTGGCGACCATGCTGAGCTAATTCTGGCCATGCTCTCCGAGGAGCAGAATTCGTATGAGAAATTTTTGCAGAATGAGAGCTCCACAAGGTGCCTTCCGAAGCGCGCCAGGAAATAAAGGGCCTACAATGAAATGACAGCAATTCAACTCATTTCTCCCTCAACTATATATAATTCACAAAATTTACAGTCACCGCAGATCTTTCCACTTTTAATACCGCTGATACATTCAGGCGCTCAAGCGTCATTAAATATACTTTTCATCATCGTTTCTTTAAATTGTAAATGGGTTTTCTTTTGGGTTGGTAAATTTTAATTAAATTAGCATTGATTTAAAATAAAAAAAAAAAGAATTGTATATCAAGTGGAAAATAAGAATATGTTTATTGTTTTTATATAATTAGTAAATAGCTTAAAGGCAATCGGCTTGGAAAACCCTTTATATTTATTTATATTTTTATAATTATTTATTTTAATATTTTACATTTAACCTGACAATATATTGTTATAAATAAACATAAATAAAAATATAAAAAATAAAATAAAATAAACAAATAAATTATAATATATTCTATTCTGCCTAAAATAAAATAAAATTATTTTCTGCCTAATATCATCATTTTTTTTTTTTTAAATTCGAATGAATAAAGGTTGCTAAAATTGGTAAATTGGCTGTATTAAATGATAGATTATTTTTATTTTTATTATAAAAATTTTTAATATTAATTTTTTATATTAAACATTACATTATGTAGTTACAAATAATAAAATATCCGTATAAACCTATTTGTTAAATATATATTTAAATATATGACTTCTTGAACTTTCCTTCTTACATTTGAAATGACACATGAAATGTCAGTTGCCATCTGGAGCTGTTGCTCCAACAACAACAGCAACAATACTCGAATCTCGTTTCCAGCCACGTGCTGTATGCACACTGATTGAATCAACCACCCGGAAAGTTCACGATTCTGCGCTGTGGCCGCAACGCCTTCGTTTCGCTCCCTTTGGGGTGGGGCAAACGAACTGACGAACGCATCAGTTTTGCAGTGCAGTTTGCTGAGGGTTTGTTAACTGGGATTAGGCACGCCATCGCTCGATATACTGGCGGCGGACAAATGCGTTAAGCCAAAATGACGTAAGCTCTCCACGAATATGTCAACAGCTCAACCGAAACTTGGCCAGCGTGTACAAGTAGCGGGCAAGAATCAACTTTGCGGCCGTGTCGCCTATGTGGGACGCACCACATTCGCTGGCGGTCAGTGGTTCGGTATTGTGCTGGATGAGCCGTGTGGCAAAAACAATGGCACTGTCCATGGCAGCACCTACTTCAAATGTGCGCCCAACTGCGGCCTCTTTGTGCGTGCCCAGCAGCTGCAGCTGTTGCTAGGCCCCAGCCAAATGGAAGAACTCAAGCGCAAACAGGACAATAATCGCACAAAGGACACCATGCAACGTGAATCGAATAAACTGAGGCTCACCCAAGCCAGGCAGCGCAGCAGACAAGCAGCTGCAGTCGATGAGCAGGTGAGTCACAGCTGTGTGGGTAGTGGGTAAGATGTGGGTGGAGTGAAGTGGAGTGGAGTTGAGTCTATATATGGAATGCCATTTGCTGCTAATTAATTAATTCAACACTCTACAGAGGGAGGCAAGCTCGTCAGCTGAGCGCTTGAACAAAAAGCCACCAGAGAATGCAACATTTACCATGACTACTTCCAAGACTTGGATAACTTCCACACAGCTGCAACCGCAAGCGCCACCAAAGGCAAGGAAACTCTAGTAAAATTTAATTTGAAAGTAAATCATTTTTATTCTACCCATTTAAAGGAACCAGATTCGGAGCCAGAGCCAGAGCCAGTTTCTTTGGTGAAGGAGAAAATGATTGTAAGGCAATCTGAAACACAGCAGGAGGAGGAAACACTGAGTAAATCAGCACAGGCCAAGGCAAAGCCAAAGACAAAGACACAGGCACAGGCACAGGCAAAGGCGCAGGCTCAAGCACCAACTGATTCTCTAGTAGAAGCCCAGGCTCAAGCTCAGGCTGTGACTGAGAAGTCGCCTGAGAAGGCTCAGGCTCAGGCTCAGGCACAGGCAAAGGCGCAGGCTCAGGCTCAGGCTCAGTCTCAGTCTCCGGCTCAGGCTCAGGCTCAGGCTCAGGCACAGGCTCAGGCTCAGGCTCAGGCTCAGGCTCAGGCTCAGGCTCAGGCTCAGGCTCAGGCTCAGGCTCAGGTTCAGGCTCAGTCTCAGTCTCAGTCTCAGGCTCAGGCTCAGGCTCAGGCTCAGGCTGAGGCTCAGGCTCAGGCTCAGGCTCAGGCTCAGGCTCAGGCTCAGGCTCAGGCTCAGGCTCAGGTTCAGGCTCAGTCTCAGTCTCAGTCTCAGGCTCAGGCTCAGGCTCAGGCTCAGGCTCAGCCTCAGCCCCACTCTCAGTCTCAGCCTCAGTCCCAGAGTCAGTCTCATTCTCAGGCGCATTCAGCTCGAGCTGTGTCAAAGTTCGAACAGGCAGCTGCCCAGTCATCGGTGTTGACGCCACCGGCCATGACCTGCAATCAGCGGCGTTCCACATCCTATACACAGCTGCGGCCGACACGCATTAGTCAGCCCAAGCCGACAACGGCACAGGCGCAGAGCACCACAGCTCAATTGACGCTGGCCATGCCCGTGCCGCTGGCGCTGGCACCCAAGCGCAGCAAGACGAGCATGAGCCCCACGAGCAGTGTGAAGCGTGTGGCACCTGCTGCCTTTGTGGAGGCGGGATTTCTGGAGATTTTGCGGCCCCAGTTTACGCCGGGTCCGGCGTTGCGTACGCCCAGCACAGTGGCGCCACCTATGGACAGCGCCGAGCTGCGACAGTTGCGCGAGGAGCTGCAGCTGCTGCGTGTGCAGAAAAGCGAGGATAAGCTGAAACTGCTGGAGCTGGAACGCATCAAGATACACAACGAACAGCTGCTGGAGTTCAAGTCGCAGATTATGACGCAGCAGGTGCTGCTGCAGCGTGAGTTGCAGCGCTGCCGGCACGAGCAGCGCGAGTCACTGGAGCTGACTGCAAAATACAAACGGGAACTGGACGATGTGGCCGAGAGTGTGGAGCTGCTGACACTGGACAAAGAAATGGCCGAGGAGCGACTGGAGACAATGCAAATGGAGCTGGAGACGTTGCAGGAGCGCAACGATGAGCTCAGCCTGGATCTGGAAATACTGCGCGCTGAGCAGGAGCAGGATCACAACGAAGACCAGTGCCTGGAAAAGACTGAGAAGCAGTCGACGAATACAACGACGCTGCAGTCGACGGGCGAGTTTCTGCGTCTCGAGCAATATAATCAGAGACTACGCGAGACAGTGGTCCGACTGCGAGATACCCTGGCCCATGAGAAGCAGCTGACGCAGCGCACACACAAAGAGCTGGAGACGAAGCATTCCGAAATCAACGAACTGAAGAGCATCAAAGAGTTGCAGAGTCGTCGCGTCGATCAAATGGAAATGCAGCTAATGGATCTCAAAGAGCAAGTGGATGCTTCACTGGGCGCTGAGTCAATGGTCACACAACTGGCCACCATCAAGCTGGAGCTGGAGGAGCGTGTGAAGCTGCTGGAAGACGAAGTCTCCGAACTAGAGGCACTGGAACAAATACAGGAGCAGCTCATCGAGAGCAACCAAGAATTGGAATCGGATTTGCGCGATGAAATTGACAAGCTGAGCAGTCAGGTGAAATCTCTGGAGCAGCAGAAGAACGCCGCTGTGGAAAGCCTCTATGATCGTGATGTGACCATATTGAAATTCAGAGATTTGGTGCGACAACTGCAGGAGCAGCTACAATTAAAAACAGACGGAGGCAATCTCTCCATCGAGGACTTCAGCAGCGCTAATGAATCACAGCAGGAGGAGACCTCGCAGCAGAGCCTCGCCGACTATCAGCACATCTTCAGCGTGAGCAAGGCCTATGGACGGGCACTGGAACAGCAGCTGAAGTCTGTGGAGCTGCGACTCGAGCGTCAGCATCTCGAGCTTGTGCTGGCCTTTGTACCAGAGCAGTTTCTTCTGCGCGGCGGTGAGCACGATGTGGTGCTCGTCATGCTGCTGCTGGAGCGCATGAACGACAAGCTGGAAATTGTTTGCCAGGCCATCAATGAGAAGTTTCCAAATGCCTGCGAGTTCGGTAAGTTTATTCTAATTGATAAAGTCGATTCCAATAATATATTTTGCTATTCGTCATATAAAAAGCCTCTGTAATTCTAATTGTATTATTTTTCAATTGAATTTTATATGGAAATTTATTTCATTATGTTCAGTTTATATCTATTTTATTTGCTTTGTTTCCTAGTTATATTATTTAATTTATTTAATTCTATTCTAATGGGTCCAATTGGGATAGCTATGAACCTTTTAAAATTAGCTTATTTAATTTATATAGAATTTGATCATTTTTATGTATAATTTTTATTTAATTATTCAGTTTATCATTTATTTTATTTTTTATTAGATATAATTTTATAAAATTATTTAAACATTCAATTTATTATTATTTTTTATTTTATAAATTTTTATAAATGATTTTTAATAAGTTCTAATAATATTGTATATTATTATATTTTAGTTATTTATTTATTTATTTATTTATTTATTTATATATTTAAATATTTATATTTACATTTATTTATATATTTACTCTTTTAAAATTACAATCTATTACCTAAAATAATATTTTGGCTTCAGGAAGTTTCATTCAGTCCATTCTAATTAGCCTTTTCCCAATTGGATCATTTGTATGTGAACCTTTAAGAAATTGATCTTTTTTGTTATATCTCATTTCAATATCAATCTCTCTCTCTCTCTCTCTCTCTCTCTCCTTCTCTCTCTCTCTCACTCTTCCTTCCTCACAGGTCGCGATGCCATCTTTGAGGGCTACTCCGTGCAGCGTTATATCTTTCGAGCGCAGTGCATATATTTGCTAAAGAGCCTGCAGCTGGTGCTGCAGCAGTTCCGCTATGGACTGAATCACTGTGACTATGAGCTGTGCACACATGCGGCCATCTATCGCATGGATCTGGAGGCACAGGAGCAGCAGCTGGATGAGTTTGTGCGACTGCTAAAGACGGGTCAGCTAGATGAGCATACGAATTGCGAGCCCATACGCCGCGTGCTGCACTACATCAATGGACTGCATCAGAATCTGATGCCGCCACAGACGCTGGTTGATCTGCTGGACGAGCAGCAGTTGTATGGCGCTCTGATTGAGGTATACGAGGCGGGCATGGATTCGGTGAATGCCAATGCTGGCATGCTGCACACCATCATTCAGCTGGGCGATGAGCAGACTGCGTCGTTCAATTGCATGCAGTTGCTCATGGAGCACAGCTGTGCGGCCAAGCAGAAGCTGAAGAAGCTGCAGCGGAAGCTGAGCTCCAATAAGACGGCGGCTGCCTGGACGGGCATGCAGTGTGCTCGTTACCAGCGCATACTGGAGGCCAATGAGGCACTGGGTGCTCTCATCAGCATGCTGGGCGTGTCCGCACGAGAGGCGACCAAGGAGTCGAATGGGGGCATAGCGCACGAGAAGCTCTGGCGCATATTGAGCTTGAACTACAGCAAATATGCGCCTGCCCAGGAGACGGAGCAGCGTGAGTTGGATGCGTACAGTCAGCGATGCATGCAGCTGCTGGAGGAGCAGCTCGAGGAACTCTGCACGCTGCTGGAGCCGCGTGATGTGAATACAGAGTATGTGCGTCATTCCAGTTCCAATACGCTGCAGCAGCGCGCCGCCCAAATCAGGCGCCACTACGAGGATGTCAAGAGCTTGGAGCTGGCAGTGGCCGAACGTGACAAGGAGCTGAAGGCGCTCAAGTACGCGGCCAAGCTGAAGCAACAGGACTACTCGGAGCTGCAGGTGCGCAAGGAGATGGCCGAAAAGCAGGTGCATCGCTTTAGCAACGACTATTGTCAGACGCTCACCCAAATGGCCGAGGGCATGGAGCAGCTGGAGCAGGCCATGCTTTCCAAGGAGGCGGCCATGCAGCATGCACTCAACACACTCAACGACAAGTTGTCCGCCCTGGAGCTAGCCCAGCAGCACTGGCAGCAGCAGCAGCAGGTGGACAGCGCCTGTGTGACCAGCTCGACGCGCATTTGCAACCGGGAACTGAATATGATGCATCAAGCGCTGCGCCAGGAGCGCGCACTGCGCGTCCAGCTGCAGGACAATGCGCTGTGCAAGAGCTTTGCTGCCTTGGAGCCGTTGCATGTGCCGCAGCTGGAGCAGAACAGCGAGTTGGCCCGCCTGGAGGCACAGCTCCATCGCTTGAGGAACCAGTGGCTGCTCGCCCACCTCGATCTGGGTCCAGCTGGCCACGAGCGGCGCACGCAAATCAAGCTGCAGGCCAGTCGACTGCTGCGACATATCTTCCAAGCATATTGCAAACAAAATCCACATCGAGCGGCGCCCACAGATTTTGGCTTCTTCATTGGCGACGATCTGAGGCGTGTCTTTTAGGCCAAGTTATATAGACATCTATATATACATATAGTATTAGACTTCAAGTGTTTTACGGAGCAAAATAATAGTAAATTAATGTGATTTGCTGCTTAAACCTATTAACAATTATAGAGTTCATTTTGTTTGTTAACCAAATACTAATTAAATTTGCGGTATATAGCGAAAATATTGAAGAAATTCCAATTGTGTTTATTTTAGCTTTCTTTTTAAGAAATAAATTTTTAAATATAATGGGTTAATACACTCTTTGGTTATATATATATATCCAAAAATTTGTCGGATTAGGCTGGAATATTTAATTTTTTATCGATGCCAAAATGAACATTTTTATTTTTGATATCATTTTTATTTTATTTAAAAAAATCAATTTGCTATTATATTAGAATTTTAAAAATTGCTAATTAATTTTTGTAAGTTAAACATTTTTATTCATAATTATAAAACTATGAAATTTGTTAATTTGGCAGCAATATGTTAATATCATAATTAAATAAAGCATGTTCTTGGTATTTGACGATCTTAAATATTTTATGTTTTCAATGCTAAAATGATTTTAATTACCAAAAGAAGAAAAGTGGAAAATAATATAAAATGCAATATATAAATATGTATATTTATTATATATATATGTAGTTATGCACAGAATTTTCGCCATGAAATCAACAGAAATTTGAAATAATTCCAATGTCGAGCGCTCTCGACTCGTAGCGTTCTTAAATCTTGTTTATTCAGTTTACAATTTACAATATACAATTTACACATTTTATATATACATGAATGTGTGCATGGATATCTGCGTGTGTTTGTGTGTGCACATATATTAACAGACATCCATGAGAACGCGCAGTTCAATGAGAAAAAGAGAGCAGTTCAAGCAGTCCAAGTGGAAACGCTTATCACATGAGCAAAAAAGAGATAGATAGATAGAATGAGTAACGATAACGGTTATGTGCTGGTGCAAGATGGCGGCTCTCTGTTACGTTTTTTTGCTAATTGTTTTCTGTAATTGCTGTAGTTGTTGTTGTAGTCGTAGTTGTTGTTGTTGTGGGATTTACATAAATACGTTTAATGTTTAATGAGAAGAAAATTGAATCGTAGGCTATTTACAGTTGTGCTGGCAAACAAAACAAGAGTCGGATGCGTTGAGAGGCGCTAATGAAATATAATAAATAATAATTACACGCTAGTGATGTGCTAGATTATCGATAACTATCGGTAAGTCATGACTTGACTAACTAGCTTACCTCACGACTTGGCCGCCGTCTGACGCTTGGCCACAATTTTGCCCTGATCGCGACTGTTGATGACCTCGGCATGGAAGCCCGTCTCCCAATCGGCATAGTATTTGACGGTGCGCACATTGCCATCGGGCTCGACCAGAGAGTACTCGCCCTTGACCACATCACCATCGCGTTCCTCGCGCTGATGCTTATTATCGCCAGTGTGAGGATCATTTACCGCATACTCAAAGGCATAGCGTGGATGCGCATCCTATTAAGAAATCAATATAAAATCCATTTAAGCTGCATGACTTGCTTCACTTACAAAATGCTCGAGATGCTTCTGTGGCAGCACTTTTAGCAGCGCTGGCTGAGCTACTGGAGCGGACTTTAGGTAGGCAGCGGGCGTTAGCGGAGCATGAGCACTCAGCGCCGAGACGCTGGGCGCATAGCGATTGAAGCCGGCGCCAAAGGCACCAATGCCATGGCCCAGACTGTAGTCAGCCAACGGTGCGCCCAGCTGGGAGAGTCCTCCAGCTGCAAGAGTGCCGCCATGCGAGAGAGCGCCCTGGTATGTGAGAGCTGGAGAGACGGCTGCGTGACCCAATGAAATGGCGCCATAGTAGGCGCCACCAAGAGCGCCAGCCGAGCCCAAACCGAATTTACCTGAAAGAGAGAGAGAGAGAGAGAGAGAGGGTAGATATTTCACTCAATTGAATCGGATTTCCTTTGCTCTTCGCTCACCCGCATTGAGTCCATAGGCTGTGCTGCTAGCATAGCCCTGACCAATTGCTGGTCCCGTCGTCAGCTTGCCTAGCGGAGACGTTAGTAGTGCAGCGCCATGTCCAGAGGCCGAGTAGCCCAGGCCCAGGCCGGAGCCCAAGCCTAATCCCAATCCCAACTTGGATGAGGAGTAGCTCTGACCAGCGCCAATAGCTATCGCTGGCTTGGAAGCGTATTGCGTGCTGGCATATCCAGAGCCAATGGTTGACACTAAAGCTGGTGCTCCATAGGCCACCTTGGCTGGAGCAGTTGCAATGGTGGCAATCGATGGCTTCGACACATATTGATGTGAGACGGCACCAGATCCACCATAGCTAGTGGATACTTTGGTCAAAGCCGGAGCAGCAAGAACGGCAGGCGCAGCTGGCAAGTAGGTCTTGGAGAGCGTCGCTCCATAGCTAGCAACAGCTGGGGCTGCATAGCTGGCAATCTTGGTGACAGCCGGAGCTGTGCCAATGGTGGCCACACCGGGCTTGGACACATACTGATGGGAGACAGCGCCATGCCCAGAGCTGCCATAGCTGGTGGATACTTTCGTAATAGCCGGAGCAGCAGAGTAGGTGGCTATGGATGCAGGTGAATAGCTGGCAATCTTGGAGATGGCAGCGCCCAGACCGGAGCTACCATAGCTGGAAGATACCCTAGTAATAGCTGGACCAGCTGCATAGGTAGATACGGTAGGAGCTGCATAGCTGGAAATCTTTGAAATAGCTGGACCAGTGGAGTATGTGGCGACAGCTGGTGCGGCATAGGTTGCTACCTTGGCAATCGCTGGAGCAGCAGAGATGGCCACAGCGGGCTTGGAGACATACTGATGCGAGACAGCGCCAAGTCCTGAGCCGCCATAGCTTGAAGATACCTTAGTTATGGCCGGCCCAGCAGAATAGGTGGCCAGAGCTGGTGCAGCATAGGTTGCTACCTTGGCAATGGCTGGAGCAGCAGCGGGATAAGCAGCGACAATGGGCTTGGAGATGTACTGATGGGAGACATCAGCTGCCTGGCTGTAGGTGGCCACCTTGGCAATTGAAGGAGCTGAGGAATAAGTGCTGATGGCCGGAGCAGCATAGCTGGCCACAGCTGGAGCTGCATAGGCAAGCGCTGGAGCAGCAGCGATAGCCACAGCGGGCTTCGAGACATACTGGTGCGAGACGGCACCTTGACCGGAGCTGCCATAGCTCGTGGCCAATTTGGTGATGCTTGGAGCAGCGGAATAGGTGGATATGGTAGGCGCTGCATAGGTAGCGACCTTGGCAACTGCTGGAGCAGCGGCATAGACTGTTGATGGCTTGGAGATGTACTGATGGGAGACATCGGCAGCCTGGCTGTAGGTGGTGGGCACCTTGGTAAGTGAAGGAGCTGAGGAATAGGTGCTGATGGCAGGAGCAGCATAGCTGGCTACCTTGCTGATTGCAGGGCCAGTGGAGTAACTGGCAACAGCAGGAGCCGCATAGCCAATCTTTGTGACAGCCGGAGCAGGCTTGGAGACATATTGGTGGGAGACAGCGCCATGGCCAGAGCTGCCATAGCTGGTGGATAATTTTGTAATTGCTGGAGCAGCGGAGTAGGTGGATATGGTAGGTGATGCATAGGTGGAAATCTTAGAGATTGCTGGACCCGTGGAATAGCTAGTCACAGCGGGTGCATAGCTAGCGAGCTTTGGAACAGCAGAGATAGCCACAGCCGGCTTGGAGACATACTGATGTGAGACAGCACCAAGACCTGAGCTGCCATAGCTAGAAGATACCTTAGTGATAGCCGGGCCAGCAGAATAGGTGGCCACAGCTGGTGCAGCATAGGTTGCCACCTTGGCAATTGCCGGAGCAGCAGAGATTGTGGCCACAGCAGGCTTGGAGACGTATTGATGAGAAACTGCGCCATGTCCGCTGCTGCCATAGCTGATGGCTGGAGAAGCGGCATAACTGGCCACAGCAGGAGCTGCATAGGCTACCTTGGCCACAGCTGGAGCTGCTGCTGGATAGGCAGCAACAATGGGCTTGGAAATGTATTGATGGGAGACATCGGCTGCCTGACTGTAGGTGGCCACCTTGGCAACTGAAGGAGCCGAGGAGTACGTGGAGATAGAAGGAGCAGCATAGCTGGAAATCTTGGTGACAGCCGGAGCAGCAGCATAGGTAGCTATGGCGGGCTTGGACACATACTGATGGGAGATGGCGCCAGCACCACTGGCACCATAGCTGGTGCTCAGCTTGCTAAGAGGAGCTGTTGAGTAGGTGGATACGGCTGGGGCACCATAGGTGGTGGCCACCTTGGCAGGTGAGGAAATGTATTGAGTGGCAATGGCGGGCGCTGCGGGCAAATAGCTCTTGGCTAGTGCGGGCGCATAGCTGGCCGTGTAGTCAGAGCCGAGCGAGGATAACAGCGACGAGCTGGTGGCCAGTTTGAGAGTGGGTGCAGGTGCAGCATAGCTGGCTATCTTGGCAATGGCAGGTGCGCTATAGGAAATCGAGGGCGAGTAGCTAGCAATCTTGGCAGCACCAGGCAATGCCTGAGAGTAGCTATAGCCGGGTGAGCTGTAGGTCTCCACTTTGGAGAAACCAGGCGTGGCCTTAGAGTAAGTGTAGCCTGGCGAGGTATAAGTCTCCACCTTGGTGGTCACGGGCGACGCATAATATGCTCCACTGGCAGCCGAGGGCGATGTGTAGATGGCCGACTTGGAAATGCCTGGAGTGGATTGGCTGTAGGTGTAGCCGGGCGAGGAGTAGGTGGCCACCTTGGTCAAGGCCGGTGCAGGCGCGGTCAGCAATGTCTTGGTTAAGGCTGGCGAAACCAGATTCTTCAGCTCAATGCCAGAGGGCACCACAGTGGCATATTTGGCAGCTGGCGACTTCTCGGCGTAAGTGATGCCAGGACCACCATAATCCGCCGAGGGTGTGAACAGCGACTTCTGTACGGGCGCCACATACTTGTTGATCTGGGTGAGACCGCCTTGAGAGTAGCCCGAAAGTCCTGCGGTCGACTCATACGAAGCAAGGCCGCTGCCCACCGACGCTTGCAACAGTTTCCCGTTCTCCGAGTAGCTGGAAATGGCGGGCGTTTGGCTGTACTTGGTCACGCCAGGCGTTATGGAGAACTTGACCTCAGCTGGCGGCGCATACGAGTAGCCAGCTGCACCGCCCGCATGAATGCAGGGCACAATCGGCGGCGCGACTGTGGGTGAGGGTTCTGCCAGTGCTGAGCTTAGCAGCACGCATAGCAGCGCAAAGAGTCGGAGCTGTGGAAATGCAGAGGAAAAATTTAGATTTAAAAAGCGAAAATTAATAGCTGTAAGAGACGACGGCGAAGTGAAGCCTTAATATTATTATAATTTATATATTTTAATTTATTAATTGGGTATGAACAATTAGAGACTTTCGCACTTAGCTGAAGCTGGCGCTGAGATTATAATAAGATTTGTATATCAGCTTTAGTGTTTTTTATTTAATTTGTATAAAATATTTTAATAAAACTAAATATTCAAATATTTGCAATAAAAAAAAAAAAATGTTAAGAAATGCATTAAAAATCCTAAATTAACATATTTAAATTAATATAAATAATATTACAAGACTTACATTTGAAATAAATTGAAATTACATTTAATACAAATATTAATTAATTATTCTGATTTCTATTTTCAAACTGATGAAAATCCACAACAATTTTTAAATAAAATATAAAATAATATTAATATTTTAAATTAATTTTAAATTTAAAAAAAGGAAGTAAAAAAATAGTTTTATTTTTATATTTAATAAATCTTATTAAAAAATTAAAAAAAAATATATATATAAATACAGAAACTAATAAAATATATGTACATAAATTAAAAAAAAAAAAAATAAATAAAATAAAATAATATATATATATATATATATTTATAGAAAAACAAAAATAGATAAGAAATATGGTTTATATGAATATATTAATAAATCTCAGAATGCACTTAATGTAAAAATGTTTATTTTTTTTAGAGTTTGAATATTCCTTTTGGAAAAACACGCAAGTTCTCTAAAATACTATTATCCTGCCAATTTCACATATCTATATGCACAAGCACAATTCAATTCAAGTTGCAATTAATTGTCCTACTCTGTGTACTAATTATTAATTCTGATTGCAAGCTATGTCCTAGTATTACACTTTAAAAGGACATTTTTTGTCTTTTAGAAAATAAAAATATAAAGTCCATAAGGAGCACTTTGAGACTCGCTCTCTTCAGAATTTGTTAGAATTTCTGTTGGCAATTTTTGAATAGTCCTTTTGCTGCTGGCGACCCACCTTCATAGTTTCACTGGTATTGCACTTATAAACACGGTCTGATATAGTTGAGCGCACTATATGAAATGTGTTTGATAATTCACAAATTGGTTCGATCGAATATAATCCTTGTTATAATCCAACGTGAATATCCTTCGTTGATGCGTATACTTAATATCGTATTGATGCGTATTCGAAATATCGGCACACGGCACACGCAACGCACGCTCGATGTAGAGCAACGCGGCTGACTGTTGGCCAGCCCGGCCCTATAATCGCTTATATACGTTCGGTCAGTTTTCAGCTCACACGCATGCGCAGCAGCCACGCACCAGTTTAGCGACAGAAAAATCAAAAGCAAAAACAAAACAAAAATTAAAAAAAAAGTCGCTTGGAAAAACGAGCAGAAAATCGCCAGCTAAAAATATTGCAGTTAGGAAAAGCAATGCTGAAGTCAAGTCAGCGACTGCAACGGGCTGACTGCCTGAAGAAAAATTGATGACTGCTCGACTGCTCAGTTGGCAGTTTCCAGTTGGCAGTTGGCAGTTGGCAGTCGAGCAGTTCTCTTTGTTATGGTGTTCTCTCACAGCAACCTGCAATGTCTATTGGTTGGCCCCACCTTCGCGCTGATCTGGGGCTCTGGCATTTTATTAGATCATAGCAAAACGCCTCGGCTTCAGAAAAGTGCGCGTGGTGCGTTTTATGCCCAATTCTCTTGATTGCTGCTGCTGCTGCGCCTGCTGCATTGTTGGCCAAGTTTTATATTTATTTTTTTTGTTTTTTTTTTGCATATGCTTTTAAAGCGACTTAATTTGATTTAGATTTTAATCGCGACCATTGCGTGTAGCTGCAGCAAAAATACAGGCAACTTTAAAATTCATACGCAATTTGCTCGGCAGGCAAAAAAATAAAAATACAAATAAAAGAAACTCTACAATTTTGTGGTATTAATGTCGCTATCAATAAATTTTGTCTCTGTCTGTGCGTGCCTGGGGCCTTGATTGTGCATTAGTTAGATAAAAGGCGCCTTATGTGTGTCTCTACACACACATACATACAAACACTCTCGTGTTACTAATAGAATAGCTAGCGATATGACCAAGTGTTGACTTGTTGGCAATTAAGGTCACTTTTGTGACTATTGTATCGCCGCGTTTTAAAACGCGCGCGGGTGTGTTCGCTAACTGTTGCACATAACAGTTTTATATTGTCATGAAATGAGCAAACATATAGCGCTATGATTATATATATAATAGTTGTTGATTGTATAATTCAATTTAAGCTTAAAGAAGTTATACTTAAATTGAGGCTAAAGAGACGCCAAAAAATAGACAAAGTTTTTAAAAAATATAATTTATTTATTGAAGTAATATTTGTGAAGCAAAAAAACAAAAATGTAATGTGAAGTAATATATAATAAATTTTCTTACGAATTATATTCCATTTTTAATATTTTTTACAATTAAAACAAAATTTTAAATAAATATTTGAGGTATAAAATACAATTAAATATTTAAAAATATATATTAAATATGACTAAATAATAAATATATATTAATTAAAAAAAATATATTTAATGAAAAATCTAACTAAATATATTAAAAATGACTAGATAATAAATATATATTATTAAATTATAAATAAATTTAAATAAATGATAAATATATATTAAACTTGAAATCAACCTGAAATATAACTAGATAATAAATATATCATTTAATTATAAATAAATTTAAATAAATTGTAAATATATATTTAACTTAAAGTCAACCTATATTTCGACAAATTTATTATATAACTAAATATAAAATCCCACTCAAAATTCAGGATATAACTTCTGTCAATTGTTAGTTTTTTTGTTTGACATACCCAATTTTGGCATGGAAAAAAATATAATAAAAAAAATGCAAATGCCTATCAAATATTGTTTTTAATTAGCTGTCTAGGAGTCGCCACAGCACATTTCAACTTCAGAGCTGCCACAGGTTTGTCCCTGACTTGCGGCTGACACCACATGCAACGTGCAAATCAATTAAAAGCGAGCCAATATTGTGAATCGATATGTGAAATCTTAGCGATCTAGGCAAACCGACGACTGACCATAAGCAGAGCTTGAAAATTGATTGAGCAGCACACGCGTTGACATTTCAATTAGAAGTCCATGCCAGACCAGATCAGAGCAGACCAGACCAGACCAACAGGCCCGGCCAGATCGGGCCAGACCAGAAGGTATGCTGATGCCAGTTGGCCGGCAGGCGATAAACCTTATGGACCAATTAAGTATTTCGTGTCATGATGTGATTTTTTATCGCACCAAAATGGAGAATAATACGCATACGCAGCGTGTGTAGAGTGAAAGGCTGTCGTTGCTATTGGGGAGTTTTTTTTTTATTTTCCTATTTTTTATTTGTATTTTTTGGGCCTGTTAATTGAACATGAAACATGTTTCAGACTCTGGCTTGAGTCTATCTGTCTGACCGTTTGGCGTTTTCTTTATATATCTAGGTATATATATTTTTATTTTCTTGTGATTTTGTTTTTGTTTATTTTATTTTTTGATTTTCGGGCTTTCGCAATTTGATTGAATTTTAATTTTTGCATTTGCAAACCAATATGTATAGTCCGAAACTACAAACTGCAATACTCCAACGGCTAGTCAGCTGCAATTTTAACCTACTTCGGCTGGACTGGTCGAGTTTAGTTCGTCGCGCATTTGTCACACACACGCACCGGGCTCTGGCCGCGGGGCGTTACGTAATTGCCAACGGCAGGCACTTGGCTAACACAGCTGGCCATGGCTAACACATACGACCGATGCCTACTTAACATCATGACGAAATCCGCTTGACAACCAAACAGCCTACTAGCCTACAACTCCTGCCTGCTGTTGCTCCTCCAAAGGCCCCATTCCACGCTCCCCAGCACTCGGCTGCTGCTGCTGCTGCTGCTCCTGCTACTAGCTGCTGTTCCACCCGCCGCACAGCATCAGTATTTTAATTGAAAAATCTAGATTTCACTTAAAAATTTTCACGTTTACATACAGCCAGCTAGCCATATGAGCTCAACTTTGTAGCGACCTGTGGCCGTGTATTTGTGCGTTTGTGCGTTTGTCTATCTATCTAGATTGTTTGTCGCTCATTGAAAATCGAAATGCATGTTGTACATGCCGCATGCGTAAACATTTCAAAATTTGCCAACACATATTCATAAAGTTACCGATTTAATACCGCTTGCCAATTTGCGCAATTGACGATCTCGAATCTCGAATCTCAATACCCAAATCTTGAATCTAATTCTACACGCATCGAAAAACTGAACCAGTTTCTGTTCATACATTTTTCAAAAGTGCAAAAACGCAATAAAAAAAATGCTGAAAGGCCGAACGGGTTGGGTATCTAACACTCACTAAGTGTGTTTCTCTCTATCTGTGTGTGTGTGGGGCGTACAACACTGCGTATGCGTGTTATTTTGTTGGCGCTCTAATAGCCACAGGATTACCTGACTGCCCGCTGCTTGCAATAATAGCCTAAGGTAGCAGCTTATGAACTGCGTTTAAGCACCTTGGGCTTAGGAAAATGCTTGGCCAACACACGTTTTTCATGCTGCGTTGCAATTTTCGCCTTTAACGCATATGAAACAAACAAACTGCAATTGTTTTGGCTGCTGTCGTGCTTTAAGGCGTTTTATTGCAGCATAGATGAAAGTGTTGGGCATTTTATTGCATAATATTGAAGTAGGAGAAATGATTTCTTTAGATTTTGATATATGTTAAATTTTATATATAATGTATTTTATAAATGTTTTATATGTTACATATAATGAATTATTATTCATGGATTATTTTTCTTTACTTTACTTGTTGCCGCATTAATTTCAGGGCAATTTGCTATAGAAGCTAGTTTTTCTTCTGTTTTTTCGAGCGTTAATATTTGATATAAATTTCCTTCTATAACTAGACTCACATTCAAACTGTGTGAAAATTTTCCAGCAAAATAAAAGTATGAATTACTTAATTTACGACAAAAACTATCTATATTTTAGCTAAACTTTCATTAAAGATTTATTTGATAATTTATTATTTTCAAAATATTTTATTTATATTTTTTCAATATTTGTTTCCATTATTGGCAAATATAAGTTTATTCAAATAACCAATTAAATAGATTAAATGTATTAAATATTTTTTAACTATTGGCAACTATAATTTTTTCAAATGAATTTAATACATTTAATATATTCTATAAATTTTGCTATATAATATCTTTGTATTATTGGCAAATCTAATTTTTTCATTAAAAATTTTAATGTATTAAATATATTTAATATATAAATTTGTAAATAATATTATTTCACTATTGGCAAATGCAAGCTTATTCAAAGAATTTTAGTAAATTAAATATATTTTATACATATATATTTTTTTTTAATAATATCTTTTCACTATTGGCAATTATAAGTTTATTCATGATTAAATAGAACATATTTAAATAGAAAAAATTTGTAAATGCATAACCATGACTTAAACAATTAGACTTTATCTGTCACGATAATATTGTATATTTTCTGTTTCATTTCAATCGTAGCTCTCAATTTTTCTGTGCTTTTATTGATTTCATTTTTCTTCTTATTATTATACATATTTTTTTGTAGCCTATACTTTAGCTGTAAGCTGTACTTTAGCTGTAAGATTTACACTAGATTTAGCTAATCATTTCTAAACATGTCCAGACAGCTAATAGCTGTCTTATTTATTATATATCCGCTTGGCACTCTGAGTCATTGAGTGTCTTTAGTTTGCATTTATATTATTCTACATAAATATTCTCAGCTCTCGCGTCTATCAATTCAAGTAATTCATTTGTAAAGAACTCCCACTGGCAGCTCGAAGCATATGCGCTTTACAGATGTTCCCTCCACTGTGCAACCGGCTGCTTTTGTTGTGCAATGACAAGCTGCAGCCTGTCATGAAATCAGCATTTGTAAACAATAAAACTACAAATTGTGGGTAGGCAGGAAATTGCTAACAAGCAAAGTTACAATCAAAAAAATGATTTCTGCTTTTTTTTTTTTTTTACTGTCTTTATTTTGGATCTCTGTCTCGTTGGCTGTCGCCTTGCCCAACCTCCAGAGTCAAGTCAAGTGAGTAGCTGCAATTGTGAGCTTGCGATTATGCCATAGAGACAGACATAGCATATTTACGATTTACGATATGCGATTTACTTGGACAACCATAAATTAACACCCGGTCATTTGGCAGTCAGAGGCATTAATTATATTCGAAGCCGCCAAAATCCAAGCGATCTCTGTGTGTGTGTGTAATGGAATTTTTGAAATTGTCTCACATTTGTTTTACCAGCTAATTGCTTTGCCGAAGTTGACATTCTCTCTAGCTCTCCAGATCCTTAATAGGTGTGCGTGTCACTCGATTGACTGTGCTCAGCTCTTCTAGCTGGCAAACCGGATCTAAGCGTCTCAAGAGTCTCAAAACTGTGCATGAGTCATAGCTCGAGTCGTTCAATGTCGCCGCGTCGCTGCCAGGCGGCGCCAAATCTAGCAAACAAAATTGTAAATTATTTAATTGGGAGCGTTGTGGCAACGCCTCTGCAGTTGACCAAAGCTCAGATCTCTCACAATTCAGAATTTGTTGCATTCGCTTGACTTTTAGACATTTCTCACGCGAGCTAAGTGATTTTATGTTATGTTTTTATTTCTCTTTTTTTTACACTCTGCCACACAATTTGCACATCAATTGTGGATCAAGTTTTTCACTCGCTTTATTGATTAACTGGTTGACTCCGAAAACGGCTTAGCTTAGAATGCTGTTCTCTGGCTGGCGGGGCTCGATGTGGGAGCCATTTGCATATGCACATTGATATATATATATATATGTGTGTGTGCATTTAAATGCAATCGAGATTGAAAAGTATAACGTGGATGGCATTTGACATGCTTTACATACTCGCAACTATATATATACATATATATATGTATCGGCTATTAGATCTCTTACAAATTGAACGCACTTTAGCCCAGTCGAGCCAATGCCACAGTTGCGTTGACAAAAAAGTACTTTTAATTAGAATAGCTGGTACGTACCTGCACGACCATGCATTCGCTTCAGTTGCGTGTGTGTGTGAGCCAAACTCGTTATCCAAGATTAAGTTAATTGGATTAGCCAGCAGTTAGCCGCATAGAAGCCATCGCAGGTGGGCAGGGTGCAAATGCAGCAGCAGCAGCAGCCGCAGTTCGCATTCAAATGCTGCCTAATTTGTGTTAATTATGACAAATGTTTATGAGACTGCACCAAAACTGTGGCAAACATGTATGTGTATGTGTGTGCGAGGGTCGCCTAAGCACTTTAGTATTCCAAGCAAGGCAAGCCACAAGGTTATGGCACTCGATTGGCTTGATTTTCTTAGCCGTTCTTGCTTCTATATGAATTGCATTAATTGAATTTATAAAAAAACTTCATTAAAAGAAATTAAGTTTATAAAATTCATCAAATGTACTTAAAAAAAATTTAATTTATACAAAATTGTATTTATATATATGGAAATTTAATTTATGAAAATTTAATTTATAAAAATTTAATTCATGGAAATTGATTTTGCAAAATTTAATTTACAAAAAATGAATTATAAAAATATAATAGAATAAAAATGTAATTGATTTAAACTTGATTTATATAAATTGAATATATATAGAAATTTAATTTATGAAAATTTAATTTATAGAAATTTTCCTGATCAACATTTAATTTAAGAAATTTAATTTATTAAAATTTACATTAAAGAAAATTTAAGTTATAGAAATTTACTTAATCGAAATTTAATTGATTGAACTTTAATTCAGATAAATTTAATTGATTGAAATTTTATCTGTAAAGAGTTTAATTATCTTGATCAACATTAAGTTTTATTTATAAAAATTTATTTTATCAAAATGTATTAAAAAAAAAATGAATTTATAGAAATTTAAATGATAATAATTTAATTTATAAATATTTTATTCATAGAAATGTAATATATAAACAATTTATTTATTATTTTAATTTATTAAGAAGAAAATTTAATTGATTGAGAAATGCAAATAGAGAAAAAAATCATTGATAGAAAATTCCATCTAAAGAAAAATTCATTTATTTAAAACACGTTAACTAAACATACAACAATAAATTACGCATAAATAATAATATCAAGTTAACAAACATAAAGGAAACAGTTCACAAAAAATCACCTCATCTATTGCTTTGCTCACACGCCTTGCAGATTTCTATAGCTAGCCGCCGAGAACTGATGACCTCTGGCATACATGGGAACCATGTGCTGCTTGTCCCGGCGCACCATGGACTGCACTAGGCTGGCCGAGGCGGCGCCCTGCTCGTCGGAGTCGGACAGCTCCTCGAAGTCGTCGTCTTCCGCGTGTTGCGGGAAAAGCACTGGGCCAGAGCCCTCTGGGCGCGGAGCTCGATGGATGTGCGCCAAGGGCTTGCCGTGCAGCTTCTTGGGCTTGCGCTGGAAATAGCTGGAGTATTCGGGACGGACAAAGTTTTTCGTTACAGCCTTGTACTTGTAGTGCTTCAGGCCAGGCGTGGTGTGGACAATCTTCTTCTGGTGTATGTGATTGGAGATGGGCTCAGGATTTTTGGCGGGTCGCGGCTTGGATTGTGAGTAGCTGGTGTGCAGAGGCTGCAGAGCTGTTGCTGGCTTGTGCAGATAGTTCTGAGGCAGCTCCTTGGGCTGATAGTGCTCATAGTAGGGATGCTGATGCGGCTGACTCGTGCTGTAGTGCGGCCGATACTCTTGAGGTTCGTTCACAATCACCGCCTTCCAGTCGCTCTCCTGCACCGCATAGTTGGGCTGCAGCTTATGCGAGAACTCCTCCAGCTTGTGGGCGGCAGCGATCTCTTTGTAGTAGTTATCCCTCGCCTGCTGCAATCGATTCCTAATATCTGGCTCCAGTTCCATGGGCACCTGCTTAATGCGTGCATGCGGCTTGAACTCTATTAGGCTAGGGATCTTTGGATGCGAATGCGTCAGATCCTCAATGGGCTTCTTGAGCGGCTTTATGTCAGAGCTGAGCACAATGTGTTCCTGATCCTTGCTGTAGTGATTTATCTTAGACTGTGATGTATCATCATTGGCGCTGCTTTCGCCCTCGGGCGTTTCTGTGATCGGATGCGAATTGGCGCCCACAGTCTTTACGATGGCATTGAAGCCTTTTTTGGCATCTGCCGTATAGTGCACGGTACGTATTGAGCCATCTGGTTCGAGTATGCTATAATGACCCTTGACACCATCAGCATCTCTCGACTCCCATTGCGACTTTACATCGCCTGTGTGCAGATCTTTGACTCCATAGCTAAACGCATATTCCGGATGTTCCTGCATGATTGGGTTGGTGAAATGAAATATATATTTATTGAAGAGGGCATTGTTCATAAATAATAAATATTTCAGAATTGAAGTATCTTCTATGAGGGTCTATGGAGAAGGAGAAGGAGAAGGAGAAGGAGCAGAAGATTGAGATGGACATGGATATAGAGAAGGCAAAGGAGGAGAAGATGGAGATGGAGAAGGCGAAGGAAAAGGAGGAGCAGAAGCAGAAGGAGGAGGAGCAGAAGGAGGAGGAGCAGAAGGAGGCTCATGAGCAGCAATAGTAATTATATGCATGTTCTCTCTCTCCCTATTTTTGTTATTAATAATCAATAATAATATTTATATATACCAACTGCTAAATAAATAAGATTGTAAGCTGTTCGCCATAAGTAGTTAAACTATTTCATATATGTATTAATAACATTTTCCAAGTATGCCTTCGAAATGCGTTGACCACACCTATTCACAAAAAAAAAAAAAAAAAAAACGTAAAAAACCGAAATCATTCCAAATAAACGCACACGCACCGCTGCTCTAATACCCCAATGACTGCCACAAAAAATTCTATAGAATTTATATATATATATTCATGACAAAACATCGAAAAAAAAAAAACTGAAATAAAGTTAGAACCGTTTTGGCTTAGAGCTGGGGCTAAAAATTGTGTCAAGGCAAGAACGCGCGCTGTGCACAGTTTGAAAGCCACTGGAGTCTGGGTTGGGTTTGGTTCTTTGGGCTAGTCCATGTCTATATAATGATCTTTTGATCTGCAGCCGACACCAAGTCAAACGACATTTAATTATTAATTGAATATTTCGATAAAAATTTGCACTTTTGACATATTAGAAAGCGAATGGGAGCACAGCCACAGTCCGTGACACTTCAGGACTTTCCATAAAAGTCATTTGCTAAACATTGAAATTTACATGCGTGCATTTAATATAAATGTGGAGCATTGTCATTTGTCTTTGTCTTGGCTACATTTTGTATTTATTTTGTTGATTTTTGATTTTAGTTTCGCACCTCGTTGCGAGGCGAATTGCAAAAGTATTTCACATGCTTTTGGCTCTGGCGTCAATTAAGCGCAGACGTCCATAAATGGCTGGAGTCGTGTCCAGAGACTCGTCGAGTCTCTCAGCAGTGTCTCGGGTCGAGTTGTTATTTTATTTTTGTGCTTGTAGTTGTTGTCTGCCTATCAATTTGCTTTAGCTGGCTGTCGCTGTCCGACGAAAACAAATGATTACATTGCGAGTGCGTAACCTGAGCAGCCAAGGCGTGCAGCAAAATCAAATCAATTTGAGAGAAATATTGTTTTTAATCAAAGCTACTTTTTTGTAGCTCGGCCAGTTGCATAAGTCTCATGCGGTAGGCGGAGCCGCTGACCACAGTTGGCCCACCCCGGAGTCGGCCACAGTTGGTGGTCGACAGAATGCCTTCATGCTGTTGCTGCTGTTGCTGCTGTGGTGGGTGCGTGTGAACTTTGGTTCATAAATTTGCGCGTGCGCTCTGAATTTATGATGGCCGAAGCGACTAATCGAGTGGCCAACTGTTCGACTGGTTGACTGCTCGACTGGGCGTATGCGCAATGTGCCACAATTATATGTAAATTGCGTATACGCTGCGTTGGCCGCGTGCATCATAGTGACAATTGTGGCAGCGGACAGATCGTGGGAGACTGCACACAGCATTTAGATAACCAACAGGCAAACAGACAGACGGACAGATGGACAGATGGACGGACTGTCAGACACAATCCAAGGCGTTGCACCAGGCGGACACTTGAGACAGACAGAGAGACGAACGGTTCGACAACTTGTTGCTGCAGCACATGAAAAACATTTTAAAATGTTAAATGCGCCTTGTCATAGCTTTACAGTTACAATGAAAACAATTGTCTCCTTTCGCGGCCTTCCCCTGCGCAAGCAAGCAGCGAGTAGGTGCAGCAAGCTGCGTGAGTTTGCCTTATATGGCGCCAGCACTCGATCAGATCGTGTGCGCTGCACGCAAAACGCATTTTCGGCTACCAGCACAAAAGAAAGAAATCAACAATGGCTGAGAGATATCGGGAGGCAGCCAACCAGCCAACCAGCCAGCCAGTCAGCCAGGTCGGGCTGGGCCACTAGCCCCACTTGATTTATGTGGGCGACGATCTGTTGCACACGCAGAAAAATGTCTTGTGGGTGGGGACGATCATAAAACGCATGAACAACATTCACTTTGAATAGCTGGCAATGGCGAAAAATGCGTTTGCCGCACTTAAATATATATACATACGTATATATATGTATGTATATGGTGTCGGTAGTTGAAAGAATTGCGAATGGGCAAAAATGCGAAGGCTATAAAACATTTGAAAAGTTATCAAATTAAGCTAAACTGCAACGATTTGCACGGCTAAAGCTGTGGCATTCTGTGTAAAGGCAGAGCGAAGTAAATTGTAATGTTTCTATATATATATATATATATTTATATATAGCAAATGTGGAAATGATTTTTATATATTTTTAATGTGAGCTAAAATATTACTTAAATTCTATCTTGACTTTCAGTTTCTCTACATCTCTCTTTTCTTTATTTCTAGAAATCAGCATATCATAGATTGAGAGCAATAAGATATAAAAGCTGAAGAATTGTGTAATATACAGCTGAATTAAATTTCATATATATAAATAACTCTAGGTCTTAACCTTAGGTTAGTATTCGTATTAGTATACTCTGATCAAGTATTATTAAATACTTTTTTAATTTGCGGACATATAATTTATGAAAATTGAAATGAAGGAATACGAGAATCTTGATAAATATTCATAATATTATTTATTATTTATTTATATGTTAATCTATTTATATTATTTTTGATAAAAAAAATATAGAAAATTAAAAAAGAATTAGAATTCATAAGAAAAACATTTCTCATCTATCAAAAACCGTCACAATTGAATTTATATAATCTCTCTGCAATATGAACTCATTGTCTACTTAAATATATACTAAAATCCTTTAATTTGAAATAGTGCAAGTATCGTATAATTTTGTTATCTACCAAAATAACGCAATTTCCGCCCCATTGTGCGTGACTTGTCAATTTTTTTTCCAATACGATTTCGAGAAGCTCAACAGACATATTTAGTTACCATTAGCTGCGGGCTATGCGGAATATACTACACATATATACATATATGTACATATATTGGGATACTTACAAATTGTGGAGCATATTCGATCATTTCGTCATCATCCGAAACGACGACAGGTGCGGCTGTGATACGTTTGCATTCCACGGGGCGTGTCCAGAGGCTGACCGCAAGCAGAGCCGTTGTGAGCAGCAGCAGGAGGCAGGAGGAGCCGGCGCTGGGGTATGGAGACGGCTGTCGCGTTATCTAAGGCATTTAACAGAAATATGAATGTGCGGTTTTTGTTTTTATCAGTGGAGCGCTTAATAAATGCAACGATAAAACAAGTTGACCAACAGCCAACAGTTAATAAATTGGCTACAAAATTATTACGCGAGCATGGGCCAATTAATTGGCCAAACGGGCAAACAGCCAAAACGACGCGTGTTCAGATGCATTGGGACATTTCTCAAGCCCCCAATCCGATTCGGCATGTCATACAGCGTTGTGACAGTTGTCAAATGGTAATGGTAATACGCATACGCCTCGCTCTACCCAAAATTAGGCTCCGCCAGACGCACATTTGTATGTACGATGTGACAGCAATGGCTACGCTGCAGAGATTGATGGCTTTGCTTAAGACCAGTAGCTTGGATATGGAAACAGGTCTGGCAGGATGGCAGTTGACGCCACATACAATTCAATTTCAATTTCAATTGCCAATTGCCTATTGCCTGTTGCCTGTTGCCAATTGCCAATTGCCATTTACAACTTGTAACTGATTTTTTAAGTTTTGGGTCTGCCACAATTGCAACACATTTTTGGGCAATTTCTTTCGCTGGCACGATGAAATCTGTCTAATTAGCAGAGTTGTGACTGCACCAAAGGCAAACAGCAGACAGCAGACAGCAGCATAGAGTTGTATGTGTTTAATAATGCAAGTTAATCGACCGCATTAAGATAAATTTGTTGAGACATGTCTGGCATTCGATCAGAATGTGTAGACATGTTTGTGCACAAATTGCATTTGGAATTTTTGACATTCCAACAAGCCAAAACGTATTTAAATTTCAGCAACTACCAGTTTTCGAGTTACACATATAAATAATATAAATATATATATTTGATTTTCATATCTGATTAACTTTGCAATTAGTTGATTAGCTGTCTCTGCTATATAATAGTGATTAAGCTATTACTCTTATTTGGTTCTCTATATCTGCAATGATGTTGAGCTATGAGAGAGCATTGGCTAATTTAATAAATAAAATCATAATTTAATATTAAACTCCTTTTACTTATCGTGCAATAAGGAGAATATATTTTTTGAGCAAACGGAAAGGATTGTTTGTGAGAAGCACAGTCCAAGCTGATGCGAAATTTAAATAATATTTCAGTAAAAATAAAATTTAAATTTAATTTGATATGTAAGATATATATGAAACTTTTTTTCATATTTTTTTTTTCAATTGTATTGCAAAAATGTAGTTGCCTTCAAATGAATTTCGATGAGTGTATTTATTATTAATGCCACTGCAATAAAGTTTCAGCAAAAATATAATTTAAATTTAATTTGGTATATAATTCATATATAATTTATTTTTATTTATTATGAATGCAACTTGAATAAAGTTTTAGCAAAAATATAATTTAAATTTAATGTGGTATATAATTTAAATACGATTTATTTTTATTGATCATGCATGCAACTTTAATAAAATTTCAGCAAAAATAAAAATTAAATTTAAATTTATAATATAAAATTAATATTTTAATATATTATATATTATTTATAATTTATAAATAATTTATTTTTATTTATTCTAATGAATTATATTGCAAATATATTTAAAATCAAATTCAAATTTTATTTTACAAATATCATATATATAATTTATACAAAATATCATTTATTTATTAAATAAAATAAAATAAAATTGGATTCTTTTCACTTTAAATTTGATTTCAATATTTTTTTATCTTAAATTAAATTTGTTAAATTTGTATTTTTGTTTTAATAATTAAAATCTTCTTTATAATTTAATTTAAATTATTTTAAAATGATTTAAATTTTAATAATATTTTTTTATTAAAGTTTTATTTATAAATTAATTTGAATTATTATAAAATGATTTAAATTTAAATTATATTTTGGCTAAAATATAAATTGGATTTCTATAATTTTAGTTTTATTTATAATGTTGTTCAGCTATTTTCTTAAGCCTTTTAACCATCTAATATTTTTGTTCGATAAATATAATTCAATTGTATTTCTATCTTTGATATCTTCTTTTTAGCTCTAGTGATTTCTATTTTATTTTCCTTTTCTTAAATTTATTAGTGCAGATGATAAAGACTTTATTGCGCATTTAGCAAACATTAATGAAGATTTCTAATTATTTGTATAATTTTCTGTTCAAATTTGAGTATTAAAGTTCCATATTTTGATTATAATTTTAACTTGTATTCAATCAGAAATATTTATATTTATTTTTTAATACCGTATTTTACTATATTAAAAATATATAGATTTTAATTTTAATTAAGATCAAATGCAGTTAATAAATATAAATATTCAATTTGAAATAAATACAAAAATCACATTTTTCCTTCTTCAAAATATTTACTAAAAATTCTTGCAGATTTTAATTTTTGAATTGCATTTAAATTTTAAATAAATAAAATTTTAAATATGCATTCAACAAATAATCAGCTCAGTCCTTTGCTCTCAAGTTTGCTTTTATTTAATGGCAAAAGAAACAAAAAAAAAAAATCATATGTATTTAGAAACTTTCCCTTTCACTATAAATTCGAATAAGGAAACAACAAATTCCTTATTTATCTCAAAATATGGCACATTTGCATTAAATTTGTGATTGACTTAAACATTTGTGAGGAAACTTGAATATTAACGCATTCAACTGCAAAATATTAGTTTGCATTTGCATTGCTTTGGACATCTGCACTACTTTCACTTTTTGGGGGTGAAAGTTTTCGCACAGCACTTTCGCTCTTATTGCAGTCAAAAAGTTTGTTTGCCAAAACATTTGACAATTGTCAAATGTTGAACACTTACATAGAAACGCATGGTGAAACACGAATTTTATATATATATTGCTATATATATTTTTTTATGAATATTTTATTTGAAAAATTGTACACACAAAATATTGTTTGCGTCACTTGAGCGATTAAAATCGCAGAAAAAACGCGTGAAAATCGCTTGCTCACTGCTCGCTGCTCGTCACACACTGGTTCAATGTCAAGGACAAAAACGTAATTAAAGCGTTAGCGCGACATTGCCAAAGTATTTATAGGCAGTCTGAAACGAAGACGACCGGCACAACAGCAGGCAGTGCGCCACAGCGTTTTCCCGGCGACAAGATTTTCCGGCCCAACTGGTTCCACAATTGTTGTCGAAGCAATCTGACGAGGCGGCAGCGATGCGCCAAGTCAAGCCGAATCGAACCGAGCTGAGCAGAGCAGAGCAGAGCAGAGTAGCGTATGCTTCCTAAGCTACGTCTAATTGACAATTATATGAAACTTCAGCTGCCATCTGCAACTGTGGAAACGAGTTTTCGTTTCGCTATCACCAGGCAACAGCAACAGCAGCATCCAAACACCAATTTGGCTGTCTCCACTTTTGGTTTCAATTGCAAACGAGTAAAAGTCGTCGGTGTCGGGCTCACAGCGCAGCTGTTGACTGGCGTTATAAAATTTATATCAGGCAGGATTACGTTTTGGATTTAACATAAATTAATAGCGATCGGCTTGGGAATTCGCCAGCACAACGTTAATTTAAACCGAGCCACAAGAAACTGCATTTGCCAGCCACGCTTGCCACGTTTATTACCAATAGAAGCTGGCACTTGGCTAAGATGGATGGCATGCAACATGTTAATCACTGAAATCCACTTAAAGTGCAACTAAAGATCTTAACGATAGGCTTATCTGATTACATCAATTTTATAGGACAACTAGATGAGGTAATCTGAATTTAATTATGCTCTTCCAAAATGCATTTTTTGTGTTGACAGAATGGGAGTGTGAGAAATAGAATATGGGTATAAGAATATGAATATGAGGCGAGCTGTGGCAGAGTTTTATTTTTTTATTTAAAGTAAATTATATATATTTTGTTACTTAATTGCCATGCCAATCCAAATTTGATATATTTATTTATTTCTTATTTTATTTCTTATTATTTTTATTACTTTATTTTATTGTTCTTTTTTGTATTATTTATTCTTTATTTATATATATGTATATAGACCAAATTTGATTGAGTTATTTATTTTTTATTTTATTTATTATTATTTATTATTACTTTATTTAATTATTCTTTTTTTTATATTATTTTATTTTTAAATTTATATATAGGCCTTTACATTGTATTTATTATTTTTTTTTTTTTAATAAAGAGTAGAGTTGATCTTTAGCAATATTTTTTTTCCTACATTTTTGTTAAGTTAGAAATTTTATTTCAGACATTGCTGAATTATTTCGCATGGCAAAAAACACAGCAAAATCAAGCAAATGATATGCAAAGTCTAGTTTGGAAATAATCCAGGTTATATTATCTATTCTTCTTCTATTATCCAACGATCCATTGGGGCTTACCATTTATATATTTTACAAATCATATAAATGCCAGAGATTTCAAATTTCATTTTCTTTCATATACTTTATTATTATTTCAATAAAAATTACTCTTAAGTTTACTGTATAAAGCTCATTTGGTTGGTTTGTTATGTCTGCTTGTCGATTATAATATAAGTTTGTTCAGATCGGTAAGGATTATTTCACATTTGCTGCCAGTCCAAGTCGTCATCAGATCTCTAATGCAGTTGCTTTATGCTCACATAGCTGCTGGCGTGTCCGTGTCCATGTCCATGATCGTAGCCACCGTAGTGGGTCAGATCGTTGGCATAGCCATAGCCGGCGCCATAAATATCGCCATAGTTCTTGTAGCTCTTGTAGATCTGTGGATGTTGGGCATGGCCCAGTTTCTTGACCACCGCATTGAAGCCATTGTGATCGTCGGCCGTGTATTCCACAATGCGAGTGGTGCCATCGGCCTCCTTGAGGGAGTAGCTGCCGTGCACCTTGTCACCGTCTCTCGCCTCCCACTGGCTCTTGTGATCGCCTGTGTGCGCATCCTTGACTCCATAGTCAAACTGATATTTGGGATAATGAACTGGCTCATGCTTGTCATAGTCCTGGCCATAGCCAATGTAGCCCAGGCCCAAGGCGTCGTATCCATAGCCATGATCAACGACTCCATGTCCGTAGCTCTTGTGCACCGGTGCCTCGTGCTTGGTCAACACGCTGTAGCTGGTCGCCTGTCCATACGGCGCTGCCAGCGTCAGACCCAAAAGGCCAAATACCAAGATTCCACTGAATGGCTGCATTTCCGTTAAGTTTTGAGTTGAGAACGGATCGACGATGTGCTGATGTCTGTTGGTTCTTGCCATTGCCTCAACTCGCTTTTATAGCGCCACGCCACGGCCCATCGGGTGGTCCCCAACGCCTCTCTCTCTGCCTCGCACTGGGCACGCAGCCATTCACCTGCCTTCGATTGGCTAATTAGTTGCTTATAATTACAGTTTACTTTAAAGCGTTGAGCTGCCTAGAAATATTATATAATAAATCATATTTGGCCCATTGTTGGTCAAGAATTGAACAAATTGGAGGGCATTTGCGATTGAAAATGAAATGCATTTGTATTTGTAAAAAAAATAAAGAGATAAAATATGGAACTTATACAAAGTTCTGATTTGCGTTTATTATGAATTAAGATATGGGTGAGGGTACAAAATTCTTATTAATTAACAAAAATGTTTTACATATTTTTAATTTGTTTTTTTCTTTTATTATGCAGACGCAAAAACAAATTAATTGCAAAGTTCGACAGACAATAGAAAACAATTAGGCGGAGTACCTGAAAATTCTTTTATTCGTATGAGAACTATTAAGAGCAATAATTATTTCTATAATATATACAAATATAAAAAACAAAATTACATATAAATTTAATTTAATACATTTTTTTAAAATTACATTTACAAAGCGAGTTCGTATTTTTATATTACTCATTTGTAAATAATATATAAATTTATTATTATAAAATATTTATTTATTATTAAAAAATTATTAAATTAAATTTAATAAAATTTTTTAAATTAAATTTTATAAGCAAATTCGTATTTTTAAATTACTAAATTTTAAATAATATAGAAATATATTATTATTCAATATTTATTATTTTTTGATTGCAATCAAATATGTTATCAATATTTGAAATCTTTGCTCTTAATTTTATATATTTTTGATTTTACATTAATTGTAAAAAAAATCGTATTTACGTTTTATCATTTCATGCTAAAATTATTACTCAGCTTGAGATTTGTGATTGTCTATTGTTTAATTAGAATTCGTTTTATTTTTTAGTTTTTTCTTAGTTTTTACACATTCCAACCTTCCTTCCTGCTAACGAGCCTATTCTACGTACGTGCCCAGCACACCCTAATCCAATTGGCATTTAACAACGTGCTAAATCAGCCAATAATAATTAATCATATTTTATGCTCGAAAACAAATCAGTTTCATTAGCTGGTCTTTAGTTTAGCACTAATTCGGAAGCAGTATGCGGCCCCCTATGGACACAACTGGCTAAATCCCCTGCTGCAATGCGTCTCAAGGTCATTTGCAGAGTTTTGGCTTGGGCAAAAGAAGAAGAAGGAAAAAATAAATAAATAAAAATAAATAACAAACCACTTGAAGCTTGGCTTGCAAATGCAGCCAGCCGAGGCATTTGTTGTTTTTGGCTAAAAACTGAAAGCGGGCCACACTTGTTGATTGATTTCTAACAGCCAAAGCAATAATAACAACAACAACAACAACGAGAGCAACAACAACAACAACAACAACAATAGTTGTTCAAGCGTTGCGGTGCTTTTTGGTCTGTTAACGCCCCATTTATTAATTGTTGTTGGCCGGCGTTGAAGTGGCTTCTGGGCCGCTTTTAATTGGGCAATGAGCAATCGGGCTAACACCAAAATTTTGAATACGTTATTTGGAAATGGAAAATTTGCACAAATATTTCAAGCATTTTTTCTGTTATTTGATTTTACGTTTGTATTTTTTCGCTTTTTATTTCACTTATGCTAGCCTATTTAACCTCCAGAAAACTAATTAATTCACATTTCCTTTCAGCTCGAGAATGTGTTTGTTGTGAGCTATAAAAAGGTTTGAAGCCATTCGTTTGGCATCACAGTTCCAATTGCGCCTCACATCAGGTCAGCTCAGCTCCTTCGCAGCTCTACATAATCCGCCCAAACTTCTTAAAAATGGCTCAGAAATTGACTTTGGTTTGCTGCGCCCTGCTGGGGGTTGCGGCTGCCAGCTATCTGCCACATGGTGGTGGCTACGAGCATGGACATGGCGTGGGCTACAGCATCAAGACGCATCATGAGGTGCCCAAGAAGTGGCACAGTCACGAGCAGGTGCAGCACTGGGCACCACAGCAGGAGCAGCATCAGCCGCATTATTATGTATCTGCCGCGGCACCGCAGCTGCACTGGGCACCAGCACATGTGGCTGAGGAGGCACATCATCATCCCAAGTATCAGTTCGACTATGGCGTCAAGGATACCAAGACGGGCGACATTAAGCAGCAGTGGGAGACGCGCGATGGCGACAAGGTGAAGGGTGGCTACACCATGAAGGAGGCCGATGGACGCACTCGCATCGTAGAGTACACGGCCGATGATCACAACGGCTTCCAGGCTGTGGTCAAGCACATTGGACATGCTCACCATCAGGCGGAGCATAAGTCATACGATCATGGGTATTATGGACATGGTCATGGACATGCCAGCAGCTATGTGGATGTGAAACAGGATACGGGCAGCAAATGGTGGTAAATTGAACTGGATGCTAACTTTGGATAAATTAGAAAACGATAAAAACTCCTCAAATAATAAATGAACACATAATACAAATATAATAAACATTGTGCATAGGCATACATTTATTTAATTAAATTCGTTTTATTTTTGTGAAAATGAAAGAATTTAAAATTACCATTTTAATATTTTTAAAGCATACTCTTAGGCATATATTAAAAGTTTGAAAGCCACAGGGCATGTTCAGTGCCAGGCAGTGCACTGCTTTGCAGCGCCTCTAGTGTACCGAGTGAACTGCTTGGCAACGTGACGGCACTCGTTTAATTGTGCACTGCTTGCAAATTGAATTTAAAGCCGTTAAAGTTAATTAAAGTTGAAATTGCGTGAAAAATTGCAGTTTGTAAATAATTATGTATGTTAAAAATTTGCAAAAAATATATAAATTCTATTGACAATATAGGCTAACAAAATAACTACCAATTTCATTAATTAATTAATCAAAAGCAGCATTCTCAACTTCTAAGCTGTTCATTAAATTAAAAATCATATTCATGAGCTTCTGGCGCAAAATCAACCAAAATATCCGCTTAGTTCAGCAATCTTATTCAAATTCATCAATTCCACATTAATTTATGCTGCGCAGCAAAGTTTTGCGGTCACATAAATCTGCAAGTGTTGCGAGACCGCAGGGCAAAAAGATTTTCCAGAATCTGGCATCTGGTCAAACTGATTGAAGCGCCGGCACGGAATAAGCTCTTAAGTCTGCAGCAAAGCTGCCTATGTAAATGATGGGATGCATTTATTGTCTACAGAAGAATTTCGCTCCGCCGACACAATTGTTGTTGACAATTGCGGTGGTGCAGCGGCTCTCAGCGTACCGATAAGGAGAACTCACATGTGTATACATGTATATATAAATGTATTGTATATATATGTATATGTATATGTATGTGTATATTTATTCGTGCTGAAAACGAAAATAAAAACCTGTGCATTTTCGGCTCATAATTTGCCTACGTACTTACGCTTGACCTAGCCCGACCCTTTGCCGCTTTATACGGTTTCATTAAATATGCAAATGAGCAGTGGAAATTGCGGCTGCCTTAACGAAAAAAAAAATAATACAAAAATAAAAGAATGCAGAAAAAAAAAGTTAAATTGGGTAGGTGAAAACGGCCAGGTGAGCTCGCAAGACAAACGCATGCCAGAGCCGGTCTGAGTTCGCGCTGGAGATGCGATGGAGACCCATCAGACCAGCCGTGAAATTTATACAAAGAGTTCACATTGCACTTTGTTAGTTTACCGAAATACACTAACTGGCCGAAGAGACTTTGGAGTGCTTATGCTGAAAGAGTGAGCTTTCAAGTAGCTGAAGACAATTATATATATTCACTGATGTAAAATATATTTAACAATATTTTATTCTTAAGCAATAATACCTATGTATTCCTTAATATTATATTAGATAAATTATGGGCATGGGTTAACTTAAATATATCTTAAAAAATTAATAAAAAAAATGCTATTTAATATATAGTTAAACATAAGCAATATATCATTTTCATAGAGTTTAAATCATAATTAATGATAAACGAGATATGAAATAAAAATTACTGCTCTCTGCTATATAATTCTTTTCAGAAAAATAGGTTTGCATGAACTGGATGTAATATAAGAAAATAAATAAAAAATATAATACAATATAATAAAAATGATAATAAAATACACTACTCCAGCATATAGACTCATCATCCTTAAAAACACTCATATCTTTGACATAATTAAACAATTTTCTTCTGCTTCACCAATTGGCAGTGTATTGAACATTCGTTAGCTTTCATAATCCGCAACATAAGTCCAATGTTTTGTTGGCTGGCGGGCGGTCGGCGGCTGTAGGAAATTGGGACCTGGAGTTACAGAGCGAACGAGTCGAAAGTCGAATTAAATCGCCAAGTCCGAAATGAATGAAAGCAGCGAGAGTGAGAGCAGCAGAGAGTGAGGGAGAGAGCGAGCATGGAATAAATGAATGAAACGAAATGTAATGAAAACGAAGGCGACGCTCCTCACAACGAAAAGTGCAACGCGTGGAAAAACTGTTGCCCTCTTTTGGGCGTCTTTACTTTCTTCTTCTTCATCTTCATCTTTAGCTTCTGCTGCAACTTCAGCTGTTATGACAAAAATAAAAGAAAATAAAAAATAAAAATAAAGAAAAGCAGCAGCAGCAGCGCTAGCTGGCAGTAGCGGCCAAACAGAAAGTTTTGCCTGATTTCGGCGCCGCTCAAAGTATAATAATGTGCTGCTGCTCCTGCTACTCCTGCTCCTCCTGCTGCTGCTGCTGCTGCCGCCTACAACGACAACGCCAACGATGCAAGGCGGGGGGCGTGGCCATGGGCTATGTAGCATGCGGCTTGTGCCGCTTCAAGTGCACACTTTCTCATGGCTTAGCACTTTGGTGCATAGTTCGTTGGTTTTTGTAGTGGGCCGAGGCGGGCTCTGAGTCGGTTGGCCAGCTTATGCAACAAATAATTTAATTTTATGCTGCATACAAAAAGGGAGCACGATGCGAACCAAACGAACCAGCGCACGGAGCCAAACGAACCAGCGAAGGAGGACGACAACGGAAATGCCACTTTACGGCCTGTTTGACGGCGAAGTGGACGTTAAGTTGTGAATATGATGACGGAGATGAAGAGATGCAGCAACGATTATGACAAGCACGACGATGATGATGATGATGATGATGATGATAATGTTGTTGCTGATGATGGCAACATGAGCAACAAGCGGCAAGCGGCAAACTGAAATATTGCGCATACGCCGCCTGGGACAGCGGAAAATCGTTGGCAATGAGGTCGAGCCGTAAAACTGGGCTAAATGTCACATCGGGCACTGACAGAGAGACAGACAGACGAGCAAAGTAGTCACCCGGGATGGCTGCCATAAAAAATGAAACGAAGGCTTAGGCATAAAACTGAATTGCAGCAATCGAGCCTAAGCAAATTATGCAATCATAAATTCATACATAGAATCATATGTGAAAAGTGGCGTATCGTACAGTATGCGACTGTTTAATATATATTTTAAATAAACTGTGTGTGTGTGAGGAAGAGGGAGAGAGAGATAGAGAGAGAGAGAGGGTGAGGTTAGGTTTCTGTAACAGCCAAACGACTAGCTCCATTAAAAAGCAGAATCTGTTCTGTTTCATTATCTGTTTACTATTATTTTTAAGTAAAATCGATTGCGACATAGATTGGCTAAGTTTAAGAGCATTTCCAAAGTAAAAGAGAGCGCTGAGAGAGACTTTGAAGTTTTGCATTGCTTGGATGGTAGCTGAATAGTGCTCGTTCTCTCTCTCTCTCTCTCCGTCGATATTTATCTCTCACATACAGCAGCCTAATTGATCGTTAGACAACACAAAATAGCAATAAAATTTCATTGGCAAAATGCTATAATAATTTGATTGCATTACGAATTGCAAGAGGCTGGGAAACAAAATTACAATTTATAAAAGGGAAAATAAAGATTGCCTGAACAAAATTAATTTATAAATATGGATGAATAAATGAATATTTGCAAGCAGACAGCAAATTATTGAGAACTTCGACTGAGCAGGACTCGAAAGTATTAATAATACATTAAAATGCAACATATGATACTTTACGTCTTCTTACTTCATTTTTAAAAATATTAAAAATATATATAAATCTTATCCATATATAAAAGTTTAAGTCTATATATGTAAAAAATGATAATTTATTTTGTTTTCTTCACAGTGAATTAAGGCTAAGACAAATCTTGTTTATTTAAATATACAAAATATAATTTTTTAATCAATTTTAATTTCAATAATTGTTGTTGCTTATTTGTCTATGTATGTATATATAAAGCACTCTGTCAAGCTGATAAATTGGGCATAAATAAGCTGCAATTAAATTTCAATACCAGGAATCTCAGTGCTTCAAGCTATCCTCTATGAGCTCTAAGGCATTTGTTTGTTTACAAGCTGTTGAGCACACGCCCGCGCATTCTACATAAGCAGTTTTAGATCCGCCCAAAATAAAATGTTGTAATAATTTCAATTTCCAAGAAATATGCTCTAAGCTAAGCTTTAGACTACCTTTCTCTCTCTCTCTCTCTCTCTCTCTACCTTAGTCATTTTGTCTGGTCCATTAGAATTGTTGATGTCGGCGCTAAGAGCAGATGTCTTGGCCGCAATTAAAGCACACAAATGGCCGCAAATATTGTAGGCATTGACGACGTCGGCGACCTTCGAGCGAATCTCAGACTACACTACATAAATACATATAATTTGGCTTAATTGCGTAAAATAATCATCATTTTTGTTGTTGTTTCGTTTCGGCCACAGGCAACAGCAACAACAACAACAACAACAACAACAAACTAATATCCTGCTTGTTGTCGAGTGGGCGGGTTGAGCTGGGCTGGGCTGGGCTGGTGTTGACCTGGTTTTGTTATCATCAAATGTTTGGCCAGCACATGTGTGCGCAAAGCTTTCGCCGCCGTCGACACATTAAATGAAATTTAATTCCTGCTGCCGTCATAAGCAGGCGGCCAGGCCAACAGCTGCCGGACAGGCTTAGAGCCAAGGCAAACCGCCAAAAACTGTAGCCGTTGTGGCTGTCTTGCCACGCCCACTTTTCATATATTCCTTTTTTACCCCCTTGGCCTGTATACGTGTGATGCCGCCATTTAAATGTTATTTAACGCTGCCACCCAGAAAGTGGCCTGGCCACTGCTGCTGCTGATGTGCTCTGGCCTGGCCTGGCCTGGGCTGGGCTTGGCTTGGCTTGGCTCGGCCTGGCCTCGTCTGCTGTTTGTGTTTTATTCTGTGGGCGTGGCATACTCATAAAACGTCGCACAGTTGTTGCAAAATTTGTGGCCTCAACGCTTGTCGTTTGTTTAAAAGCCGCACAAGATCCGAGCCAAAATTACCACAGAGAAAAAAGAAGAAGAAAAAAATGAAATAAAAATGGAAAAAAAAGAACTGGGAAAAAATTTCACGCTCATCTGACTAAATGGTTTTATAGCTTTTGATATTTGCTCATTTGTGTGTTTGGGGCCAAAAATACGTAGATATTATTTGCTTGCTGCTGTTGTTGTGGTTGTTGCTGTTGTAATTTATGAGCGGTCAGTTTCGGGGCCAACACGTACACCCTTCGCACCCTTCGTTTGCTTCGTTAGCCCTTTCCTCTTGCCCAGCATTCATAAGCCAAGCCAAAAACCAATCATATCAAATTTGTGTTGCCTACTTTGGATCGTTTCGGCTGTCCGAAATGCTTGCGTTGGCTATATTTCTCTGATTTTTCATTGCTTCGCATGCCTATTTGCCTTTTACTTTTACTCCACTTTCTCTTTCTACTCGCCTTCTGCTTCGTTCCCTCTTTTGAGGGACTTTTCAGGATTTGTATGTCTTAATCATATTTTATGTTTTATATTTCGCGCTTCAAGTATTTGATGGCTGACTAGCCCAATAGAGCTCAGCGCGCGTCGCATAATTTGCGACTAGGCCGCATGACAGACGGCGCGCTGCTGGTGTTGCCGTGCTGCAGGTCAGGAGACAAGAGTCATGTGCGGTCACCAATTAGTGTTTATGTGTGCATTAATCTTCATTTTGCATAAGCAAGCGAGCGCTGCTCATAGATAAAGAGAGAGGGAGAGTGAAGGAGTGAGGGAGTATAATTTAGAAAGTATGTGACGTAACCCAGATTTGCGTAAATGTCAAATGGGTAGAGCAGGATTAGAGCAGTCCGAAGAGAGTTTGGGGTCATAATATTTGATGTATACAAATTTGTCATAATAAATATAAGCTCAAATTATGAAATGAGGACTTGCATAGAAACTGGGAATATTTATAAATATATGTAAAATATAATATAAATAAATGAATAAATACTTTTATAAATACATTTTTTGTTGTAATTAATTATCTAAGCGCATTTAACACGTTTCGCTTTGCGCTTCTAAGCTTAGCCGAAACATAATTCGCTTAAATTAAAGTATTTATTTATAGCTATATTGAGGCATTTCGAATGCTTAGTTCAGCTGAGTGCGCTTCTCTCTCTCTCTCTCTCTCTCTTTCAGTCTGTTAGTTCAAGTGGCCGAGAAGGATTTGACTCGATTTTACATAAATGCCAAATAAAAATCTTGGCCAAAATGCAACAGCGGGCACGGCGAGGCTGTGGCCGTATCCGTCGTTAGGCTGCCCACAAATGCTCCACTTAACGGTCGACTAGGCACAAGGTCGGTAAAATCAACAAAAGCTGCGCTGCGGACTTTCAATAATTGGGGCCGGCATGAGCCCTAGGGATAGGGCCAAGACGACGGGGTTTTGGCGAGAGGCGAGCGGGTGACGAGCGGGTGGTGTGCGCCACAATGGACGCCTGGCTCGGCCGGCACTTCATCAGTGGGGCAATTGAAGCGTGTGGCCTGGGCCGGACTCAGGTTTCTGGCCAGGCACTAAATTACGTTTAGTGGGTTAATAAAATGCCAAGCACTTTATGCAAATTGAATTAAATGGAGCTTAGCTCAGGATCTGGCTTGTTGGTCTGACTTCCGGCAGGATAAGCGAAAGCGCTTGTAAAATGCGCTCACAGCTGCTTTCTCAGACTCCACACTCCATCTCGCTCTCACTCCCTCTCTCTCGCTCTCTCTGTCTGTCTCTCCATCTGCTGCAGCGTACGTAAGCAACATTTCAATGCATTATTTATAAAGGATTAGCACCGAGAGCAACTGTCATGCATGCCAAACGGAAGATGGCACAAACAGGAACAGGAAGGAAAAACCTTTGCCTAACGAGAATTACTAATTGCCCACGTTCATGCCTGTGTGTGTGTGTGTATGTGTGTGTGTATGTGTGTGTGTATGCGCACTCTATTGTTGTTGCTTTTAATTATATGCATTATGAGACGCTCATTAACAAAGCAAATGAAGAAAGTCAAAAGTGTGTAAGTCGAAATGACTGACGAAACCCACCCACACGGCCAGCAACCCACCAACCCATAAACCACTCAACACCCACCACCCACCAAATGCGACAGACACCTGCACAGCTGCTCTGAGTAAACATCATTTAAATTTATAAAGCCACAACAGCAGCAACAACAACACTGAGGCAAGTGTGACTAGCATATTTTTGAGATGCGCTCATGATATCAAGAAACAAACATTTGCTCAGGATTATCTTTAACGAATAGCTTTATGTTTGGTATGCAAAAAATACTGAAGAAATGTTAACGGATATAGTTGGAAATTGTTTATGAAAAAATTGTATTTATAGCTATTTATTTATGTTAAAACTATGGAAAGTAAATACAAATTTGCATAAATATATTTTCAATATTTTTTATACCAAACAAAACAAATTTTGAAGAGACAATTTTTAAGTATTTTTATTTTTAAGTATTTTTTAGTGCTCTTTTGCATTTTATTATGTTGCCTAGCCATACAGGAAAATATTAAAAATGTTTAGGTATTTTTTTACTTGTTTATATTATTGTTATTTATAATTAAACAAATTTACTAATGCATTATTCTTCTTTTGCTATTATTTTATATTTTTCTATGGATCAAATAGAATAGAATTAGAATACATATCATGATAATCAAATATTTAATCATGATGTATTCGCAGAATTATTAAAATGAAACTGATGTAACAATTAATAAATAAAGTCCTTCAATATCTTAAATTTCCCTTAATGCATAACTTTACCATCTAATATATCTCTTAAGTTTTCATTCACCTCAATGATTTACTCTTTCTTATTCAAATAAGCGCACATGAAACCCAATTATTACATATATTAAATTACGCTCATCTCTAATTCACATTCATGTATGTCTGGCACATCTTTCTATATTTGTTGTAGGTCTGTTGCAAACCTGTGCACGTGTCTGGAAAATGGTATGAATGGAAAATCCTTTTGTGTGAGAAAAGAAAAAACAATTTTTATGTTTTTAAATGAAAATATACGCCTCGGAATTTTACATAATTAACTGACAATGTGTGTGTGTGTCTGTGTTCGTACTTATGCAAGAACATAAAAGGACAGCCCCACCACACACGAGTGTATGTCCGTGTGTGTGTGAAGCATTTAAGCAGAAACGAGCTACTGACAGCGACAACAACAACAACAACAGGACGAGCAACAACAACTCGTTCACCAATTCCCAGGGGACTTAAGTTAATTATCACATTTTTTACACACAATTTTACTTTGCATTGATGTGTTACTGTGGGCGTTAACGCTGGGGGCATGGCATGGTTAGGGCGCACATTAAAGCGTAATTATGTATATAATTTGGTTGTAATTTGCTGTAAAGCACATGATACGAGCCCGATTAAACAGCTCCAAAAAGTTAAAACAGCTAATTAATATGTAATTAAAAGTCATTCGAAAATTCGATTTCTCTTTGCGCAAAAAAAATGAGATTTAATTTGAGAAAATTCCAATGAAATATATATCAATTTGTATATTTATAATTTATTTAAAATATATTAGTAACTATTTGCCAAAAGCACCTCTTTTTTCTCTCTCTCTCTCTTTCTCTCTCTCCCTTCTCTTGCAAAGCGCGTGTTTGACTCTTTGGCCTTCTTATCAATGTTAGCAATTTGCAAATGACTTTCACTTGAAACGCGAGGACTGCGCAATTTGTAGCCCTTGCGAATAACAAAAATAACATATAAATGGAATTATTTTTAACAAACATGCTCGTAAGCACTCTTTCGAAATCTATCGAGCGCGCTAAGTATGTAGGCTGGCCACGTGCTAAGTTCACATAAAATGCACATTACAACGAGTTGAATGATGTGATAGACTGAGCAGATGCCCTATAAAAATGTGAAATATATCAATTTATATAAGTTTATAAAAATATAGAATTTATCTAAAATTATTTGTTGACATATATGAAAACGTCACATCATATAAATATCTTTCTACCCTACGTCTCTCTTGAGCTTCAGTAAGACATTTCTTGTGTTCTTAATACTATTAAGAGATTGAGCAGCTGAAGCAGAAAGAGATGCTGAAGTCTGAAATGTGTTTAAGCAGCTTGTGAGCTGAGGTAATATAATAGACGTCTGATATTGATGCATCATACATGGAATAATGAATAGACCTACATACATTCCTTTATATTTTTATTTAATTTTTGTAAGAGTAGCACTTGAAGTTGAAGCCGTAAGAGCTGAAATATCGTTCTGCATGATATGTAAGCTTCCTCAGTTCGATCTCGCTATGAAAACTCTTTCTATATTCGCTCTGCCTATGATTGCTTACTGCGCATAGTGTAATGGAAACTCAGAGTGGTTGTGTTTATGAATTTCTATGAATTTCACTATGATTATATAGAAATAAAAAATCATTTCACTCTATCTTAACTAACCCATGCTAAATATATTCAATTATTTTCTCTGATTTTTTGAGCTAAACTATAAAACTCTTTCCATCTGTATAGCCATGCCAGGGTATTTAGACAAACGTTTGGGCAAGCATAGTCAGGAAATGGCATCGGGAGCAGGATCTTCGCGCATTACATTAATATTTATCAGCCATGCAATTACGATTAGAGCAGACAAACTATTGACTGAGGCAATGGCTCTATGGCTCGTTTGCGGGAGAAGCGCCAAAAAAACATGGCAGCCAAATTGTCAGACAAAGCGATGCGATTGCCTGGACACAATTTATTGATTCGACGCATTGAAATAGTTCTCAGCGGAGCCATTTCAAAGATTTGTACGACAACATTTTTCGCCAGTTCCTGTGTTTCATTTTTTGTTTTTCCTGCCTTTTCGCTGAAATAGCTGAAAATTCTAACAGACGCGCATAAAAATTCGAATGCGCGTAGTTAAACGCCCATGCACACACGAAAGGCTTTGCTATGCTATAAAAGGGGCGTGGCAGCGGCTATTCAATGAGACAAAGCGCAGTTCATTTCGCCCATGCCCAAATCGTTCTTTTTTTTTCGTATTCTTCTATGGCAAGGGGATCATTTAAGGGCGGAAGGGATGTCGCTTTTGACTGCTATGTGTCGCCTGAACGATAAAGCAATGACAAAAGTCCCAGCGATTAAAGTTCAATTGGTGTAACTATCGACCATTAGAAAGCTTGTCGAGCAAAAAGGGGAAAAAACAAATAAAAATTTGAGATTGCTGAATGAAAACAATTTCGTTTTATTTATTAGTTATGTGAAATGATTATGCTGCGTTACTGCGTGTTCATAATAAATATTTTAATAATAGAAATATTTTAAATATTAATTTTTTAATATTAAAATTAAAATAACAACGCCAATTTTTGAGCGCAGATTAATTAGTTGGTTAAATTACTATAAAATTCATATAAAATTAAAATTAAAATAATAATAATAGTTTTTAATTTTAATTCAAAATAAAATAATAAAAAAATATATATAAAAAACAAAAATACAAAAAAAAAATAATTAAAAAAGGTAAATATTTAAAAATAAAATAATTTTAAAATTAAAAGTAAAGTATAATTTGAACAAAAATAATAAAATATAATAATAAAATAAAATATAAATATAAATATATACAAAATAATAAAATATAAATATATACAAAAATAGAAATAGGAATATAAATTAAAATAATTTTAAAATTAAAATAAAAATAAAATAATTTTTATTATGCAAAATGAATTTATAAAAATTTTAAAAATAAAGAAAAAGAAATATATAAAAATTATTAAAATATATATAAATTAAAATAAAATATTTTTAAAATTAAAATAAAGGTAATACAAACAAAATAAGAAAAATAAAAACTAGTTCAATAAGAAAACAAACAAATAAATACAAAATAAGATAGTGTCAAGTTAAGTGATTTCCTTATCAATAGAGAATGTATTTCGTTGAGGTCGCGCGTAATTCGCATGTTAATTTGGGTTTATAGCCTCAAGTTTGTGAAGTATAAACTTATTATATATATATTTATTTATTATATATATTATTTGCTTGGCTTTTTGTAGCTGCTGCTGCTTGGCATTTCTATTTAGAGCAGGCAGCTAAACGGATATTGCATAAAACAAATATGCCTAGAGTGGATTGAAAGCGAAAGTTTTAATGATGCTCTTCAGAGATAAGTGTCTTAATTACCTTTACTTAGCATGTTTTTTTCTCAATTAAAAATGTCAACGCACAAATGACAAAACTAGCTAAAAAACTTTTAAAAACACTTAAAGCGAGTAGCACGAATCTAGTTTCAAAGATCTTCCGTTTCGTCGCAAGGCCATGTCAAATTTTGCTATTTAATAGGTTCTAATCGCTTGGCAGCTGATGCAATTCAAATGTCAATTGCGTTGATACATTGATATAGTAAATCAAATCCCATTCGAACTGATGTGATTTGAACTGTTCTCTCGACTGTCTGCTGTCTGCTGTTTGCTGTCGTCGCTATAGACAATGTATATGCAGGTATGCTGGCAATTATGAAACGAATTACAACTATATGAGAACTGAACTGAACTGAAATAGAAAAAAAAAAAAAAAAACATATTTATAAGTTCTAGACGACTGACAGCCACATGATTTGTGCTGTCACCAATTCAAGTTATTCAGCACACTTTTTTCTCTTTCAACAGCTAATTGCATATTTCGGAAGTTCTATAAAGGCATTGAAGTTGGACGAATTCTAACGGTGTCTATTAATTAACCTCTAAAAGGCAATGCCAGCCACCGAGAACAATCTCTGAACTGAACTGTTGCCGAGCAGCCAACTAACTGGATTAGTACGCGACGAAAACAAGATACAACATGATAGAAAAAAAAAATCATGTAGCCAAATAACAAATACATGTCCGATAGGTACTTATCTACTATATACAGTTAGCTTTTATATCATACTTTAGCTCACTTGTCTATATACTAATTATTGCGGTCACAAGAGATAAAATAAAAAAAAACCAAGCAACTTGTTCAAACACTGCATATTCAGATAGTTATGACAACAGCTCTGTGTCAATAGAGTACGACAGAATTGTGGAAAACCAAACAAACAAAAATTCTTGCAAAAATATAGTCTTTTTTTGGGGTTTTTTATTATGATATACTCAGGGGATTTTATACCCTGTATGCGTAAATACCAGCAGAAATATTTATAAATAATTTTTATTTAATTTATATATAAAAAAATCATTTCTTATGTGCAGATTGCGTATGAATGTGTAAAATGTATAATTTATAAATTAAATTATTTTAAATAAGCGAAATAAATTAAAGTTTATTAAACAATAATATTTAGTAAATTATTGATATTTTTCTTATTATTAATTATTTTAATATTTGTGTTCATTTATTTATTTAGTTATTTCATTTTAATTTTTAATTAATTTATTTTTTTTTAAATTCTTATATTAATTAATTTATTGCTTTATTTATTTTATTTGTTTATTTATTTACTTATTTATTTATCTATTTATTTATTTATTAATTAATTAAATTATTTTTTATTTATTTTATTTATTTATTTATTTATTTATTTATTTATTTATTTATTTATTTATTTATTTATTTAATGTAAATTGAAGCGCATTAATAAAAATATTAAAGCTTAATGAAAATATATTAAACTTAAATATTTAATTATTTTTTTTTAATATAATAAAAAAAAAAACCTCCCGCCTGCTGCTTCTCAAATTTGAAGTACCCAAATGACTTCTTAGTTCGTGCTCTAGCATTTGCTTGTTAAAATTTTTTTGGCAAAGCAATTAAATCACATTGTTTCTTGTTGTAATTTGCGAGTAACAAAGCTCAAGGTCTTGGCTTCGTTTACCTAACAAACATGATGCATGCCTGAGTTTGGCAAAAGTTTATAGAACAACATTCGATTCAAACAATACTTAAATTCCAGTACAGTTCAGAATGATATGCATAGAAGTTTGATTAGCATTTCTATTCCAATTTTCGAACTGAACAATATAAAGTACTTACAAACTGCTGCTACATGGATACGCTGTGAATTTGATCCCATCATAATTCATGTTAATCAAGAAATATAATTGGCTAGCAATCAATTTTCCAGCCGTTTGAATATGCCCGATTGTTTGGCATGTTCATTAAAATATAATTTGCATGAAGTTGCTAACGAAAATCTTCTCATGAGCAAATACAATCCAAGCACTTGGAACTGCTACAGCTGCAATATATACATATTGCGCTGCTAATATATATTTTGGCTTGTCAGCAAAACAACAATTAAAGTTATCTGTCAAATGGAGAAATGCCAAAAACTGAAAACTGGATCTGTAATACGTGGCTAAAAATAGACGTGGGAATTGAGTTTTTCCGATGCACAGACCTGCAACTAAGGTAATTGCATGGTTAGCTGAAGCTGAAATAACCAATTAATTGGTTCAGCTTTATGCCCGATATTTCAATGGAAAATCGGCTCGGGCTGCAGTTATAGTTACAGTTAGTCGGGTTAGTCAGTCGGCGCACGTCAATGTCTCTCTCTCCCTCTCTTGGCGAGACAATGAAACAATCCGAAGCGCACGGCCGTTGATTTATCTAGTGTTTAAGTTCTCCACATCCACTTGTCTAGGTTTTATTTGAGTGTCAGCTGCGCTCGCAACTGCACGCGCCAAACGCACACGCTCTCCAAACCGTTGACAACTCCATTGCGAGTGCATTTTACGATCCGACTTGCGATCCGAGTCCGGTTGATCTGAAACATCACGTTTCACTGATATTTACGACTTGTGTCTCGTCATCATCGTCGTCGCGCCCTCAGCGTCACTTCCGCCTCTGTGTGTGGGTATATAAGAAGCAACTCCATCAAGATGATATTCGGACGCTGCACGCGTAAACAAATACTCACAATGAGCGCCCTGGCTGCTGGCGTTGTCTTGGCAATCGTTGCCATCATTGTATTCAACAGCCAGGCAGAGGCCAAGCTGCCGCCCTGGGCCCGGCCCAATCGATTGAACAAGTGCCTCAAAACACGACCAAATACAACAGAATCCACGCTGGAACTCGTGCATATTGTGTTCAGACATGGCATACGCACGCCTGTCGACACCTTTCCCAACGATCCTTACATCAAGGACAGCTTTAAGCCCACCGGCTGGGGGCATGTGACCAATGTGAGTAGTTGAAATGTGAATTACTTGTTTGTTAGAGGAAGAATATTTTTGAAATGAATTGAAATACAAATTGGATATATTCATTTTTATTCAAATTAAAGTCATATAATAATTATCATTAAACAACTTTGTTGAATATTATTTCTTTTATGAAATCAATTTTTGCCTTATTATATTATTATAAGAACAAATTTTCTGTTTTAAAATATTTTACAATATTATATAAATATTATCGATCACCTTTATTTATTTATACTTTATATATATTTATATTATTTTTCATTTATTATTTTGTTTTTTTTTTTCTGTTTTACAATCGTCAGTATTTAATCAAGCTAAAATAAATTTTTTTAAAACAATAAATTCTAGGAAATTATCAGAAATATTTAAAAACTATATAGTGAAATAAACTAAAACATTTTTAATTATAAATATTTTTTTTACATTTAATTTTGCAGAGGGGCAAGAAAGAGCTCTTCGACATGGGTCGCTGGTTGCATCGACGCTATGGCGATTTTATGGGTCCCTTTTACAGACCCGACGTAGGTTTTACTTTGACCCCCAGCCAAGCTGATACTTTATCTAATATATATTATACTATATAGCGCCTACACGCTCAATCAACAGCATCGCCGCGTGCCATGATGTCGCTGCAAACGACGCTGGCGAGCATGTTTGAGCCGCGCGGCACAGTCATGGAGTGGAACAAGCAGCTCAACTGGCAGCCAATACCCATTCTCTCGGAGCCACTCGATCAGGATTCGGTATGTAGAGTGGAATCTATAAATGCAGAAGACTCTCTCTCTCTCTAATGCACAATTGTTCAACAGTTGCTGCTGGTGCGCACGCCCTGTCCGCGTTATTTTGAGGCTCGCGATGAGGTGTTCCAGCTGCCCGAGGTAATTGCTCAGCAGGCGCCCTATGCGGACATGTTGCGAGAGCTGAGCAATCTGACGGGCATCCCTATGCACAATGCCGAGGATGTCAACTCCTTGTATATTACTCTGCTGGCAGAAAAGGAGTTTGGCTACAAGCTGCCCGAGTGGACCAAGGATTACTTTCCAGAGCGCATGCAATTCCTGGCCGAGCAGAGCTACATTTACAATGCGTATACGCCCGAGATGCAGAAGATTAAAGGCGGCCCATTTCTGCGCAAGATGTACGACGAGATGCTGGCAAAGCAGGCGGGCACACTGAAGCCCAAGGATCGCGGCATGTTCATCTACACGGGCCACGATTGGACCGTGGGCAATATACTCTCCGCTCTGGGCATTTGGAAGCGTCAAATGCCGCGCTTCGCTGTGATGGCCATCTTTGAAACGCATCGAAATCTCAAGACAGGGGAATACTATGTGGAGGTAATGCAATTTATGGCTCAATCTTTCTCATGTATATTGAGTTATTTACTTTCATCTCTTCAGATCTTCTTGCGCAACGATGAATTTGGCTGCCTGGAGCAGCTGAAGCTGCCCGACTGCGAGCTGCAGTGCCCGCTGAATCGACTCGTCGAGCTGAGCGAATCGGTGCTGCCCAACGAGCCCATGGAGCAGCGTTGTCGCGCTCGAAATGCCAATTTTGTGGAACCGCCGCCACGCAAAATCGATCAGTAATCAATTTCATGAAATGAGCAAATGGAAAGCTTTTCAGTGTACAGTATTAGATGATGCCAGCTGGTCATGAAGTCAATGGCAAATAAGCAATAAATGCAAATAAAAAAACACAAAATCGAAATAAACTATAATAAAATTCCCCAAAAGAGAAATCAAATAATTGTTTGCCAGAATTGCTTTCATTTATTTATTTTTATTTCAAATTTGTTTTTGGGTAAATTAGTTTTTTGTGCGGAGCACTTTGATTTTGATTATATTTAATTTTGTGTGTTATTAAAAGGTTTTTTTTTTTGTTGTTTTTTTTTTTTTTTGCAGCAACTGTATACGTATCGTGCAACGTCATCTCTCACGCTGTTCGCTATCTGGGCAAACATATTCTCGATTCTCTCGATTTTCGTTCTACATAATCGCGACTTAAAAGCCGCTCGGCTGCTATTAGTGCAGTCACTAGACGAGCGAGACTCAACGTCGCTGGAAGTACGCATATCAAATAAAACGCTATATATATACATTCATTTATAAGGCAAATCAAATTATTTATAATGTGGCTCAAGTATTCGGTTAGTCTGTGGTTTTCCCTTGTACTTGTGCAAGCAGCCATTGTGCCAGTCAAGGAGCCGCAGGACGAGCATAAACAAGGACTGGGCAATTCAGACTCAACGCTGGAGCTTGTGCATGTGGTAAATAATTCTCAACTCTTATAATTGCTCTCACTCTGTATGCGCGATATATCAAAAATATATACATATGTATATATATTTTATATACATACATGTATGTGTTTAGTGCCAAACGTAATTTATATACAGCTTGTAGGCTCCGTAGACCATAAAATTATAAAATGTGTGTTTCCACTTTGGTGAACTATTTAATCTTTATAATGAGACTATAAAGAGCCTCTAATTTAAGCACTCATACAGCAGAGAGGGACAAATCTTAGTTGTGAGTGAACATGTGAATTCGAGGCAGCTTTAATTGAAATTAAGAGACTATTGAATATATTTCTACATTTGTGAATTGATGGAGTATTAAATGAGATACTATTGTTAGAAATTCATTTAACATAATAATTAATTTGTGCTCGTTTGGCCACAGGGCACAAACCTAATGCCAAGGCGTTTATTGAAATATTAAGATATATAAATATATATATACTTAACGAATAAATTAGTTTCAAATTCAATTAGAATCCATTGTTAGAACCTAATTTACATTCAAGTAAATGCGATGCAATTTAAGGCGCATGGCGTAAATTTAATATAAAATTTTCAATTGAGCTAGAATTGCTGAAATACAATTTGCATACATACATGTATATAATTAAAAACTATTTGAAATTAATACGGTAAACATTATTAGAACTTGATTTGTAATAATATTAATTTGCTGCGCTTTATACAACTTGAACCAGTTTTAGCCACATGGCGTATAATTAATGCCAAGTAGTGTTAACATGATTTCAAGCCATCCAACCGGTTTGTTAAGCAAATTGAAAAATGTTTGCGCAAAACTAATTACTTTAATGTATTCCTAATTGGAATGCAACTAGCAACTACATAGCAAATTATAGTTAATGAGCTACTAAAAAAAAGTAGCTAAAGAATTGATCAGAGTTAAATATACCTTGGAGCAAAATTTATGGCATGGGTCAAACCTTTCCAAAGCACTTAATAAATTTTAAGAGATTATTTACATATTTAGAGATTATTAATTTATTTACATTTTAAGTGGTTATTATTGATTTACTTATTTTGTTTTATTTTATTTTTTTGCTGGGCTGAATTAGGTAAAAATAAATGGAAAGTTTTCGAATGAATGAATTATTTAAATTATATAATATATATTTGATATTACACATATATTTAGAGAATATTAGTTTACATTTTATTGAATTTTATTATTAAATATTAATTTTTAATTATTATATTTTCAAACTTTCTAATAAAATGAAATATATTTTATATTACAGTTACTTGGAAATGTAGTTGGAGAATATTAATTTACATTTCATTGAATTTCATTATTTATTATTTATTTTTATTTATTATTAATTTTTATTAGTTACACTTTCAACTATTCTACTAATATATTAACATAATATATACTTTATATCATATTATATTTATTTACATTTTATTAGATTTTATTTTTTATTTTTAATTCTTATTAATTATATTTTCAACATTTTTACAGCTATTTCGACATGGCCCACGCACACCCGTCAACACCTACCCCAAAGATCCGCATAAGAATGAAACCTATGAGCCCTACGGCTGGGGTCAGCTAACGAATGTATGAGAAATATTTTTAAACAAATAAATTAAAAGAGATATTAAATTAGTGTATTGCTATTCAACAGGACGCCAAAGTGGAGCTGTACAAAATCGGAAAACAATTGCGCAAGCGTTACAAGAACTTTCTGTTGCCCTACTATAAGCCAGATGTGAGTTGGCCAATGCAATGCGAGTTTGCTTCTTGACTAATTGTTTTTGCTTATTTCAGCTGCTGCACGCCCAGGCCACGCAGTCGTCACGCACTATTATGTCGCTGCAGATGGTGCTGGCTGGCATGTTCCCGCCAGAGAATACGCCTCTGGAGTGGAATCTGATGCTCAACTGGCAGCCCATACCCATCTACACGGAGCCGGAGGCCAGCGATAAGGTAAGCATGGCAACAGCATGACAGCCAGCCCATTATTGGATATTAATATAAATCTATTGGCAGATTCTGCGCCAGAAGGTGCCCTGCCCACGCTACGAGGAGGCCGTCTGGGAGGTGATGCACACGCCAGAGGTGCTCGCCCTGCACGAGAAGAACGCAGAGCTGCTCCAGGAACTGAGCGACTTGACGGGCATTAATGTGACCTATGTTCATGATGTGACAAATGTCTTCATTTCACTGCAAACTGAGCAGGCCTACGGCCTGAAGCTGCCCGAATGGACCAAGGAATACTTCCCAGACAAAATGCGTCCACTGGCAACCAAGGCGTATTCATATGATGCATATACACCGGAGCTGTGCAAACTCAAAGGTGGCTACTATCTGGAGGACACTTATAAACACATTCAGGCCAAGATTGATGGCAAACTGCAGCCAGCGGACAGAAAGCTGTTCATATCCTGTGCCCACGACTGGACCATATCGAATGTGCTCAGCGCTCTGAATGTTTGGGGTGATCGAATGCCACGCTTCTCGGCACTGATTGCCATTGAGCTGCATCGGCGCAAAGATAGTGGCGAATACTTTGTGGAGATCTATCTGCAAAACGATCCCAACAAGCCGCCACAGCTGCTGCAGGTGCCCGGCTGCGAGGAGCAGTGTCCCATTGAGAAGCTGCTGAAGCTGTCACAGGCTGTGCTGCCCGATGCACCATACGAACAGCTGTGCCTGGCCAAGGGCACCAGCGACGGCACACACATCACATATCACAAATGAGCGGCCTCTCAACTTAATCTAGCAGTATTAACTAAAGTCTACATAACCAAATGATTTATATAATGGGTAACAAATATATATATTAAAGTCTTGATTTGCTGTTTGATTGATTTGCACGCCACACGAACAGCCTAGGTGAATCGATGCGTGCCATACTCCAGCTGACAGTAGGTAGTTCAAAAAGTTGTATGGCTCAGACATGCTTAATATAATTGATATGATGATATGATATGATATGATATGATATGATTGATATAGTTTCTCAGCTAAGATTAGACTGTAAAAAATGAAGTCTTTAAAATTAATTAAAATGCTTGTTGAACTATGTAAACTCAAGTATTTAAATGTTAACTTAAAAACATATATTTTTATCAGGCTGCTTCTTATTAAAACTATATTATATATTAGCAGGCTATAGTGATATATACAAATTTTAGAGGCTCAATATTGTTTTATTTTTTCATTTTTTTTTATATTTATTTTTTGTTGATGATAATGAATGTAGAGCAAAAGTCCAACGTAATGTAAATAAATAAAATCAGTTTGCTTTTATTAAGTTAAAAAGCTGAAGCTTTATTTTATGTTAATTGAAAAATATTTTTTTTTAAATTCTAAATAAAATGCAATGCCTAAAAAATGTACTTAGTTGTTAAAAATTTAATTATTGAAAAAATTTTAATAGACCATGCAGAAGCATATTTAGTGGGCGATTTAAGTACTGTGATTTTATTAAAATTAATAAACAAAATATATATATACATATTTATTTAGTTTGTATTCTTATACTTTTATATTAAATTGAATTTTTGGGTTTGTTATTTATTATTTTTTATTCTTTCTCTATTTAATATTTTGAATATATTTATTTAGTTTTTTTTTTTTAATATTTAAAATGCATATATTGGCTTTTACGTAGTCAAGTTCTTATATATGTTACTTTTTTTTACATTTCTTTTTATTTATTTTTCATTTTATTTTATTTTTATTTTTTTTATTTTTTATTTAATTTTAACTTTTTATTTTTATTTTTTTACTTATTCAAAATATATATTTTTTTAAATTAAATTAAATTTTTATTATTATTATTTTTATATGTTATATTATGATTTTTTTAAAATATTATTTTTATTATATAAATATTATTATTATTGTTTTATTTTTTTTTAATGATCATTTATTTATTATTTCTACTTTATTTATTTTATTTTTTTTTTCATAGCTAAGCTTGTTACATCGTTTTATTTCCCATATCTTGAAGAGAGAGATGTTTTGATTTTTTTAAGTTTAATTTTAATTTGATTCCAGCTGCTTAAGTTATTTTATTTAAACATATTTCTCAAGCTGCCCCTCCTTCAAATGCCACACACGTGTTTTACATCTTTCTTATAAAACAAGCTGTAGTTGAACTTCGAGAAGACAGTTGGCAATCGAACATTTTGTATTAAAGATTTCTATATTTATATATATTTGATACATTAAAGGATGCAGACAACTTCCGTGCAGCAGTAAAGCGTATGTTTATGTATGGCAAATTGAGACGTAATTAGCAAAACAATAAACAAACACAAAAACAACATGCATAACATTAAATAATTAACATATGTTCGATAAAAACAAAACAAAGCAAAAAACGAAAAAAGAACTGAGATTCATTACAGCTCACAAACTGGTGACGAATTTTTTTGGGAACCATAAAAATTAGGCATGTGTGTGTGTGTGTGTGTGTCCGTATTATAAATGTAAATCGCGATCGCGATTTAAAACGCCTCAAATGTTAAGGCATTGTTGTGGCGACTGCTCAATGTACGATCAGTTACGAGCCACGCAACACACACAATAGACACACTCGAGAGCACAAATAAAAGTAATAAAATAGTCGAAAAGCGACGACGGTGACGAAAGCATTTGGCGATAATGAAACGATAAAAGACATATGTTCTGCTGGCTCGGCTGGGCTGGCCGCTGCCATCTACATATGTGAGACACAGTATGGCATAAGTGCTCCACTGAACAGCTGAGCTATCCGTTATTATCCGATTACAGACGCTTATCAGTGCAGTGCAGAAGACTCATCAAGTAACAAACTCTTCAAATAGTTGCCCGTTTTATATTGATGATAAGAGCAGGAATAAGAGAAATAGAACTATTCGCATGCTGATGAAGGGGGCGGTCTCTCGAAACCCGTTCCATAACGACTTTGCAAATTAACAATAACACGTTTTATTTTTTGATTTCTTTGTTTTATGAACAGCATAATTAAAGCACCGACAGAAAAACAGAAAAAAAAAGTCAACAATGCCCGCAAAGACCAAAAAAGAATCGAGTTGTTTGTGTTTCTTCTGATTTGCGTGTCTCTGGCCGTCCAGATCGCGTCTACGTTTCGGGGCTCTGCTATTGGCGCCAAGCAAATATACATACACTCATATACTTACAATAAAAACGGAGAACGGAGAACGGCAAACGGCGCGAGAAGAGCCCCCCCTCACAAGATCGAGCCCCGTCTAAAGCCATATAAAGCGTCTCCGCCAAAATGCCGCGTTCGCATTTCACTCGAAAGCATTGTCTAGCGATGACGGGCGCCTTAGTTGCATTTACATTGCTGATCTTGTGTTTCACACACTCAACACTCATCTCCGGCAAGATCACCGATCCCGGCACCGACGAGTCTACGCTTGAGCTGTTGCATGTGGTAAGTCCGAGCGCCAATCGCAAATCAACATCAAACAAAAAACAAAAATATATAAAACAGCTGTGCAGTCACAGCTGCAGTTATTACACTGTCAAACAGGGCTTCAGCTTACGAATAACAAAGTCATCAAGCTTCAAGCTTGTGTAGCTTAAATAGAGCTGATTAAACGTTTGAGTTTGAGGTGAGCAGCATTTGAGCACTGCTGCATATTTGTCGTGAAGCTGAACAAGGCTAGGCAAATGGAAATTATTCTATTGATATATGCTGATATTACATTTGATAGATAACTAAGATTTAGATACATTACAATTAATTAACTAAATTATTTAATAAAAAATATAAAATAAAATTTTCTTTTCATTAAAATTTGTAGACTTGCCCAATCGAGGAATTTAGCTGTTCAATTGCTTTAGTTGAATTTTTATTTAAAATAAATTAATGTAAAAATTATGTTATAGATTTTTAGAACTTTAACTCGTGCAGCAATACAGCAAAAACTAGCTAAATTTATTTCTTCTTTTAAATAAAGTTTAAAAAATAATATTTAAAATTTTATACTAAGCACAAATTAAAAATACTTCCAAATCAAATGCTAATAGTTGATATGCCTTTCAATTTATATTTTATAGACATTTGAAGCCGTTTTTAACCGTTTTTAACTGTTTGTATCTGTTTTTAGCGGCTTTTAGCCGTTTTTAGCTGTTTTTAGCCGTTTTTGTGTTGCTGTTTTTAGCTAATTTGTAGTCATTTGTTGTCATTTGTTGTCATTTCTACACCTTATCGAACTAATTAAGAATGCCCAGCTCAGGTGTTAGTCAGTAGTACGGCAATTATTATCATCACGTTTGTCCAAGAAAAACCAGCTGATAATACAAAAATTCACGTTCAACGCATTGGCATTGAATGTGAATGAACTTTTAGAGAAACAAAACAAGAATATTGTTTTTGCTGATAAATAATATATGTCAATGCTGGCAGTTTTTGTCCAATTGCCTCGCTTATGTAGCCCAGTGTAGCTGCTCAGTTTAATTACTGCATGGAATAATAAAAAATTTAGTACGCTTCGAGCGGAGGTAATAGACGAATGTCGCGCGATAAGACCAAAGCTCGATGCGAAAATGTCGCAAAAATGAGCAACATCAGAGCATAAAGTGAAGGCATTACGAAAGGTAGAATGAAGATAAAAGATGTGTTCACATTAAATCAAAACAAATCAAAGTGATTCGCGCTATATCAGCAGTTTTATAATTGATCTATAATTGGATCATACAAGTGTTTTATTAATAGAACAACATTGATTAATGTGTCACAGGCTAATAGAATTGTAGCTGGTGATTAAAATAGTAAGTTCTATAAGCAGCCAACCGTGAAGTCATGTAAAAAAGTGCTATTATGACTTTGACTGTGAATATATATATATATAAATATATTATATATGTATAAATATATATTTGCATTATAATGAATGTTTTAAAAGCTCATACAAAAGTATTGAATCCAGTTTGTGAGTTTTTTTTCTTCAATTTGTGGTGAGAGCAATATTAAATATATTATATATTTTTATATTTTTGTATGCAACTTTTTTAATTATTTATTTATTTTTTTGTAATGACATATTTAATTTATTTTTTTATTTAATTTTTTTTTTCATTTATATATATTTTTATACATAAAAATCGTTAAATATTCAATTATAAACTTAAAGTTTAATCATTACAAAAAAAAAAAATAATAAACAAGATAAAATAAAATAAAAATTAAATTAAAAAAGTTGCATATAAAAATATATAATTTATATATATAAAGAGAAAAAATGGATTTTTGCCATAACAAAATAAAATTGTGAATCATCATAAAAAAAATCTTATAAAATAATATAATACTTAAAAAAAAATGCTTCATTATCATAAAAAATTCAATATATAAGTGATACTTAACAATAAAAAATAATAATGAATTGCATTTATAACCGAGAACAAAAATAAAGCGCACATCTCTAAGTCATACTTAATAATTTATTAACTTCTCTAATTACTCGTAGAATTTTCACGTTTTTGCACGTATCATTTACCAAAAGCTATTACAGCTTAGTGATACTTCACGCGTATTTCTGGTATTTTTTTTAAATACTCAATTGCTATTAATATTTTTTAATTCAACTTTTTATTCTTGTTCGTATTACAAACGTTAATAAATCGAGTTGAATTTCACTTGAGCAAACTCTCCAAACTGGTTAATAAATCAGCGCCGAACATCATCCACGCCACAAAAAAAATAAAAAAACAACAAAAGCAAAAAGCCAAATCAATTTTAAACCAGCTACATGCCTAATTACAATTTTTAGCTACTCGTTTCGCCCGACCAAATAGCAAACGAACTAAAAATAAAACCAGTTGACCAACCTTTTATTTTTGTTGCTTTTGGCTACAACACGAACTGCGACGCACTTTTTTTTTTTTTATATGAACAATATCTGAAAACATCGTCGAGCTTTAATATTGATGGTCCGCAAAACTAATTAACTGATACAGAGATTAGCCGACTCAGAGTCAGGTCCGAGGCTGCTGACCTTCAGGCTTATCAGTAAACAGGCCACGCGTTATTCAAACCGAAACACCAACACTTCCGCATTTATGTAATGCTAATGCCAGCTCAAACGTGCATGACCAGCTTGGAACGGGAGGGGTATTAAGTATCCCCCCCCCCCCCTCTGTCACTCCACACAGCACATGCGAGCTGTGTACTTGCTGTCGTTTCTTATCAAAGTCGCGTGAGCGTAAATGATTTCTCTTTGCAATTGTTGCCGAAGAGGCTTTAGATGCACTCACTAATGCTACAATGACACTGGCTATAAATAGCATTCATAATCGAGTCTGATCTGAGCAAAATTGAAAACAAGCTGAAAGCTCAGTGCTAATTTTAGCTATTAAAAAATAATAAATAACAAAAATTATCAAGCAATTAATTCATGTAGTTTGTTTATAATTTATGCACAAAAATATATAAAATATTGCTCAGCTTAAATTCAAGTTCGGCCATGCAGCTAAGGCCTTGGCTAATTAAAGCAGCGCATGGAAATAAATTGTAAAAACTTGTAACTAACACTGCATACATTTGTACGAATTTGCAGGTCTTCCGACATGGACCACGCACACCGGCGGACACATATCCCCTGGATCCTCATGTAAATGAAACCTACTATCCATTTGGCTGGGGACAAGTAACAAATGTGAGTCGAGCACAAGTTGCAGCAGAACTTTTGCCCAAAAACTAAAAACAAAAACAAAGCGAGAGGCAAAAAAAAAAAAAGAAATGCTATGAAAAGAGAACCTCTATCTGCCCAGCTTTTCCGTTCAGCCCGAAAACCACGCAGCAAAGCATTTAAATAAATTGAAATGCAAATGTTTGTCATGGCCAAGGGGACGGCTGAGCGGAGGGGAGCGGCGTCGGCATCTGTGTTGCATTAACATATTCACATGCATATGTTTATGCAATTGCAAAAATGCAAGGCATTTATTATTTTATAACATTGCTACATGTATGTCTCTCTCTCTCTCTTTCTCGCTCTATGTATCTCCCTCTCTCTCTGTCTCTCTATTGCTGCGTATATATTTCGCTTTGTGGATGCGCCGGCTGTTGTCTCACGTGCCATCCGCCCATGCCATGTAATAAATCAACGCTCAGAATGGCAAACGCGAGCTGTTCAGCATTGGAAGCTGGCTGCGTAAGCGTTATGGCAAATTCCTGGCACCCTACTACAGTCCCGATGTGAGTAACCCAACGCTAACGAACCATCAGACCCACCAGACCCACTCCACCGCCAGCTCCAGTTGGAATCGAGTGAAACGGGTGTCTGATAGTGCGGACGTTTACAAATTGCAAAGCTCAAGCGTGCGCTCGCCTCATCACTCAATTTCTTTTTAACGTTCCACCACACTTCTTGTTCTCTTCTCTCCCTCTCCCTGTGCCTCGTCTCTCTCTCTCTCTCTCTCTCTTTCTGCATCTTCAGCTGGTGCACGCACAGGCGACGGGCGTGCCACGCACACACATGACCCTGCAGACGGTGCTGGCCAGCTTCTTCCCACCCAAGGGCACGGCCATGGAGTGGAACAGCAAGTACAATTGGCAGCCCATTCCGGTGTTCTCGCAGGAGCTAAATGAGGATACGGTATGTCAACCAATCAATAATGATGCAATCAATTGATCAATTCATATTGATTTATAACCCATTTCTTAGCATAGACAAACTAAGGCCTGATTTGGCAGATATTAAGCCTTTCTTGGCCTTTATTTATTTTTTATTCATTTTAAATGGCTTAAAAAGTAATTTCATTGAGAAATGTTTAACATTTATATTGGCCAGCCGAAACAAGTTGCTTGCAATTGAGGCTTAGCTTTTTAAGGGAATTTTTATTTATTGAATATGAAAAATAAAATGAAGTGTAATTTTATTTATTTATTTTGTATGTATGTATTTATTTATTTACATTTTGTTTTATAATTTTAACCTAATATAATCCATTCAATAGACTAACTTAGGTTTTACAAAGTACTCTTACAATTGTATTATAATATATTCAATTATAGTATGCTCGTCTCGTATCTCTTATCAAAGTTAGATTCATTAAATTAACCAACTCTTCTATCTATCAATTGCCAGTTGCTGCTTGTGCGCACGCCTTGCCCACGCTACTTTGAGGCGCTGCACGAGGTTTACGAACGGCCTGAGGTGAAAAAGGAAATTGAGCCGTATCTGGACATGTTTAAGGAGCTAGCAGCACACACCGGCCTCAGTTTCAATGAGCCAGAGGATGTGCAGTCGCTGTATCTAACGCTGCTTGCGGAACAGGAATGGGGCCTGGAGTTGCCAGAATGGACGAAGCAATATTTCCCGGAGAAAATGCAGTTCCTAACCGAACAGAGTTATGTGTACAATGTGTATACGCCCGAGATGCAGAAGATCAAGGCGGGCCCATTCCTCAAGAAGATGTTCACCGAGATGCAGCAGAAGCGCAATGAGACCCTGAAGCCCGACAAGCGCAAACTGTTTATTTATACGGGCCACGACTCGACTGTGGTTAATGTGCTATCTGGTTTGAAGATCTGGGAGCGTCAGCTGCCACGCTACTCGGTGATGGCACTGTTTGAGCTGCACAAGAACAAAGAGACCGGTGATTACTGGGTGGAGATTTATTTCCGTAATAATCCCAAGGCGCCGGCACAAAAGCTAACCGTGCCCGGCTGTGAGTTCCAGTGTCCGTTGGACAAGCTGCTCGAGCTGGCCAAAGATGTGGTGCCCACCGAGGCGGATGCCAACCGCTGTGATGCACAAAACGAGCAGTTCACCGAGCCGCCACTGCGCGGCCCATAAGCGAAGGAAGTTGGCCAGTTTCCTTTGGAATCGAACGAGTGCTGCTGCTATAACTCAGGGAACTTAAAGCTTAGTTAAGTCAATGTTTTTTTTAGTCTAAGTCCAACAGTTTATACTTATTATTAAAGATCGAGTCGGAATTGTCAACTGTCGGGTGTTTGTGTTAGCGCCAGAGCCAGCGCCTCATGTGGCAGCCAAGTTGGCTCATTTCCGCTTGTGGCGCCGCCATTGGCCAATAGGCCGCTTCCGTTTGCCTTTTGCCAGCTCCGCAAACAACTTCCGCACTTATTTTACCACACTCTGTCTCTCTGCCTCTCTCTCTCTCTCTCTCTCTCTTTCAGTTGTCGCTATCTCTATGTTTTGCTTTGTATCTTTGAATCTCGCCCGCCCTTTGGCTTTGCTCATTTTTGCCAAGAGGTGACATTTTTCGCATTGCGGTTTACCATAAACTATTTCATTGGGGAGTTGTTGTCTGTGTACATTAGCAGTGCGCTCCATGCTTGGCGCTTGGTGCTTGGAACTCCATGCATGGCATTGCCATTGCCATATGACCCCCACAACCCATTCAGTTGCACATTGTTTACTCTTGTGCGTTCCCCATCTGTCTCACAATGTTTGCCCACAGTCTCTCCCTCTGCTCCTAGACACATATCTGTAAACTTTATTTGTCAACGGGACGCATATGTTGTGTGCTTGCCAAAAAAAAAGAAAGAAGAGATGGAATAAAATAGAGGAAAAAAATATGAAATAAAGGAATCATATCCTGGCTTACATTCGCATTCGCATTCGCATGGCAATCCTTGTCTGTTTGTTGTTCCATTTAATTTTGCTTAATTTGATTTTGGTGGGCAGAGCAAAAGATTCTTAACTAGAGCAAGCACTGCTAAAGCTTTATGCATATGCGATGATTAATGGTGAAGTCTTGAAGCTCTTAGCAGTATCACTTGAATATATCTTAAAGCATAACTCAAAGAAATTTTTCCTAATTTATTTGCATGCACTTCAACTTGAGTTTTGTATGCAGCTGCAGCAATTGCTTCACACTTAGCTTTAATCAAACACAAAGCAAGCCGAGTTCTGGCCTGGCAATAAAATTCCACAAAACCTTTTTTTTTTTGACAAATGAAACGTGGAACAAACAAGACGCCAAAGCAACCACAGCAGAGCTGGGCGCCTGGACCCAAAAAGTCTGAGCTCTCAGCCGAGTGCCAACAAAGATTTATGCATTTTGCAGTGTGTACGCTTTATGCGAAACTAAACGGCAAACAGTTTGACTGAAGAAAGGCACTCACTGGTTGCGCTACAGCCTGGCTTGGCTTGGCCTGGCCAGGGGGTGTGGGCAGGGCAAACATGTTTTGCATGTTGCATGGCCGGCAGTCAGTTTTTGGAATGGCGCACAAGTCTATTGTGGCGCTTAATAGACTGAACTGCAGCAGGATCTGGCAGCTGGCAAACATTTGTGCAGCTTATTAATATGCAGCCCCCTTTTGGGCTCACGCAGCTAACGCAGATTAGGCGAGAGCAGGTGCAAGGCCAGCTGGATGATGCTGAGCTACGACCGGCTATCGTCAATTTTATCTACTAGGCCAAGCGTAAAACTTTTGCGCTCCGTATCGAAAAGTCGTTAGTAAGCTGACCGCAAAAAGAGATGTGGGCAAAACGCACTCGACAGTGCCGAGTTTCTCTGCTAAGGTTTTACTGTTTTAGTCCTTGCAAAACCAAAAAAAAAAAAGAAAAAAATATTAAAGTTTTTCCAAAGACTTGCACTTAGCCTCAAAAGTTTTCTATACCAAAGTTTTCTGACTGAGCTTGTCTCTCGGCTCTCTAAGTAGATTTGTTGCCCCGTCCACATGTCTGCAGCTAAAAAATGACTGCCTTGTGGGTGGCTAAAAACTTGCCACGCCCACCATAAAGTAGCTGCATAATGGGCGTAATAACAATGTGAAATAAATATATGTAAAGTCGAAAGTCTGGCAAGGGAATTTCAATCGAGGAGAAAAGAAAATGAATTCGATTTTTTGTTTTACTTTTCATTCAAATTTTATAAATATATGTATTTTTAATAGATTTTTTTTTTGACCAGTTAACAATATGAACTAATTTAATTAAAAGTTTAAAAAATCCACAAAAGTCTGGCAAGGGAATTTCATTCGAGTTTAAACGAAAATTAATTATATTTTTTTACAATAAAAATTTATATATTTTAAGGTTTTTTTTTCTAAGCATGAATTTTATTCGAAGAGAAATGAAAATAATTCGATTTTTATTTTTTTTTTATTTATTTTTTACATTAAAAGTGAATATATTTTATTCGTAAGAATTTTTTTTTTGTAATTTAATTAAAACTTACAAAAATCCACAAAACTCAATGGAATTTTCTTCAGTAGAAAACAGACTTCAGTTCGATTTACTTCAAAGTAAATCCATGCTACAAATTTCTATATAATTCTATATACATATATTTTTTAAGATAATTGCTAAACATTATTAATTCATAATGTCGGCGAAAGTGGGGATATTTTTGAAGAGAAATCTCCTGCTCATTGCCACCATTATTATAATGATACTTTGCCTAGTCAGTGTATCCATCCTATCGGGCTATATATATAAAATAAAAAGAATTGGTGGCATCATGATAAATACCATCCTGGTGATGGTTGTTAGCTTCGTGCTGGGTGACACTATCAAGTTCCTGATTCTGGCCATTGACAAGGCCTGGTGGCCCTTTCGCCAGGATAGCTATACGGTCGATAGAAGCGCTCTCATTCATACGCGCACCCACTATCTGAAGATGCGATTGAATATTTTACGTTCTCAGCTGGTGGCCTCGGACAAGCATTGCATTGAGCCGCTGAATCTCATGTATCAGTCAATCTCCACGGACGTTTGGCTATACGGCAGATATTTCTTTCTCCTAATGTGCGTGGTGCTGGTGACATATGATGAATTGCTCTATTACAATACGATGCATATGCAATCGCTATTCGTGAACAATCAGACGCGCAGCTGGGGCCTGGAGAAAGTGAGTACATTTCATGAATTCTATTTATTCTTGGAGAAGACAATGGTGGCGCCCTTTGATCCGGACTACCAAGCGACTGGCAAAAAGACATGGATCTATGGCGATCATACTGCCAAAATGGGCGTGGCTCGATTACGGCAATTGCGTAAAAAGGAAGGCTTTCACATGGGCTGGAATGATCCAGAGTTTACAAATGAAGACTATATGCCTAGATGGGAGCGTCCCTTTCAGCGTGTGCCATATACGAATAAGTATTGGAAAATCTTCTCATCCTGGCTGCCCATGTACCCCAGACGCAGCGCACGGGAGAAATTCTTTTTAAACTATAATCATTATGCCTATGCACACGATTTTCCCGAACTCTATGGCTATGCAACGCTGCTCGCCCGCACCTATAACAGCAGCATGAAGATCATTGATTATTTGGAAAACATGAATTGGTTAACTGACCAAGGTACTTTGGCACTGTTTGTGGACTTTACGCTCTTCAATACGGACTCAAACATCTTTACCGTGATCACGCTGACCATCGAGAGGACAACATTTGGAACGCTTGAGTATTACGCTGAGTTTGATAGCGCCAAACTGCTTATTCTCGATCAAGCTCGATCTGCATTGAACGTAGTTATCATGTTCCTATACATCATGGTATTGATCCAGTACGGCAAGTCGATTATAATAATGCTCTGGTTCGAGCCATTCAAGTTTCGCAGCCTTTGGAATAAGCTGGACTTGCTGATCATCTTGCTGAACATTCTATTTCTGTGTTTGCTAATCACGCATCAGATCATATTGCACAATCTAGTTAACATTTTGGAGAACGCTAGCATACTTGTCTTCCTCGACTTTCGTATTCCGGCCCGTTTGCATACGGTGCTCACTGTGATGCTGGGGTTCCTCGTTTGCATAACGACGTTGCGACTGTGGCGTGTACTGCAATTCGCCCGGGTATTCCAGTTGATATCGGCCACGCTGTATGCGGCCTGGAAGGCATTGGCCAGCACGGCCATGTTGATTTTGATATTTTTAATTGGCTACGGCATGGCTGTTGGCATTATAAATGGCAACTATTCGATTACGTTTGTGAAGCTAACGAAGAGTATCACCTCGTCGGTGAGCTTTGCCCTGGGCTTTAAGCGTCACATTAATCCAGTCGATCTGCTACATGGCGGGCGCTTTGTTGGCATTATTCTGTACGCGATTCTGGCCTTTTTCATTGTCATTCTGATGATGAACCTGTTTGCCTCAACGATCAATGATTATTTCTGCAATGTCAGGCAGAAACAAGACGCCCGAACTGTCCCAAACCAAATAACATTCCTCCAATTTCTACGCGTTGAATATGCACCACTATTGCGTATCTTCTCTAAGCTGCCGTGTTGTAGGAAGGGCTACAAACGACACAATCGCACCGTTCATCAGAACATCGCGATAGCTTTGAACAGTAAAGATAAGGTATATAACAAAAAGACTATGTACCACGTGGTCGAAGCTCGCTTTGGACATTTGCAGAGCAAGGACATCAAGGTGGATAAATTGAAGCATGAAAAGTATAAGGAACGCATTGAGCGAATGCACACGGTTGCGGCTCTCATGCAGGCTCAAATGGATTTGCTGGATCATATGCTCTTCAGGCAGGATAGGGAATTTGGAGACTTTGATGAATCTATGATGAATAGCGCTACGGAATCGGAATCAGATTACGAGTATCGTAGAAAATAAATACAATATGATTTCAGAAAAACTTTGTAATAATGACATGGGCAAAATAAGAAAATATATACATATAATAATAAGAAAGTTGATGACGTAGCTCTTCTCTCTGTTATGCGACTAACTAACTATATTTGTTATCAATAATTTTCACTCACTTTAAATTCCACATCTAACAGCAGTTATTGGCCTTACATCGAATTGAAACGTTGCCTACTTGTTCGAGTAGTTTGCCTTAGTTTGGTTGAAACTTCATTATAAATATCCTCTACATTATTTCATATTATTTTCAGAGCTCAAGCAGCAACGTGCGGTAGACTAAAAAGTATTGAAATTTCTTTTAACAGACTTACGAAAATTATAAATCATGAGGCCAGAAAACATACGCCATTCTCTAATGATTCTGACCACTGGCATCGTTGTGACCTGCGTGGGTATCGCATATCACCAATCGGGCATTTACCATGAGACGGCGAATGCGAAGAACATGCTCATTTGCATAGTCATTGTGTTGGTCACCCTGCAGGTATTCGCTGCCCCATTGAAGTTCATAGTCATGGCTGTGGATATGGCTATTTGGCCGCCTCCCATGGGCAAATTCCGGCCATACTCGCAAGAGGATGATAATATTCCGAACCATGATCGTTTGGATTTTCTGAAGCAGCGCTTGAGAGCAATGAAGTCTCAGATGCGAATTACCGAGCGCTATCGCAACGAGCAATTGAATACAGAGTATCGCAATATAGTCCAAGATCTGCGCCTCCATGGCAAGTACTTCATAGTGCTGGCCACAGTTGTGTTGGTCTCGCGCAACGAGCTGACCTACTACAATACGGATACACTGAATAAGCTGTTCATGTACAATCATAGCACTTACATTGGCCTCAATGCGGTTTATCATCTCAATCAGCTGTTCGATTACATACAATCGACACTGGTCGATGCCTTCGATGAGCTCGACGCGAACGGTATCTCCATTTGGGTGCACAACAAACAGACCAAAATGTTGGGTGTGGTGCGACTGCGACAGCTTCGGCTGGCCAGGGAACAGTTTGGCTTTGGGGAGCCCATATATACAGAGGAGTATTACAAGCCCGACTGGCAGTTGCCCTATCAGCAATATCATTATGCTGATAAATACTGGCGCATCTATGATCCGTGGGTGCCCATGCATGAGACGGAGCTGACTGCATCAATTATACTCAATTTCCATCATCATGGCGAAATGCACAATTATCCAGAGCTGAAGGGGTATGTGGCGCTGTTGGGCCGCTCCAAGCAGAACAGCCTGAAGATCCTTGAGTTTCTAGAGGACTACAATTGGCTGACATACAATACGTGCGCCGTCTTCTTGGACTTTTCGCTCTATAACATTGATGGCGACATGTTCAGCGTGTGCACATTGTGGGTGGAGCAGACGGCCTTTGGCAGCATCATACCCGGCATAAACTGCGATAGCATACAGCTGATTATCGATTCCCTTCAGTCATCCTATCCGCGTTTGTTCATCCTGCTCATCTATTTGTTCACGTTCACTAGCTTCATTCATTCATTTCTCATACATATCTGGTACGAGCCGCGCAAGTTGCAAAACATCTGGTTCAGGCTGGACCTCTTCATCATTTTGGTAAACATTGTGCTGATTTCGATGATCCTGGTGCGTGCATCGATTGTGTCCACAATGCTGAAGAGGCTGGAGGGGGCCAATAAGCTGGAGTTTCCTGACTTTCGCATTCCGTACCGTCTGTATGCACTGTGCAATATCATGACCGGTTTCCTGATCAGCGCCAGCACGTTGCGGCTGTGGAAGGTGCTGCAATTCGCGAAAATATTTCAAATATTTACACGAACCCTGTCCTCGGCCAGGATGGCTCTGTTCATCACTTGCGGGGCCATCGTGATATTTCTGGGCGGCTTCGGCATCGCCACAAGCATCATCAATGGCAACAACGATTCGCACTTTGTCGATCCAATCACCAGTATTATTTCAATCCTATGCTTCGCATTTGGTTTTAAAACCGAGTTCCGGCCAGAGGATCTCTTCTACGGCGGCAAGTATTTAGGCGTTATTCTGTATGTGACCATGGGATTTGTCGTTTCGGTGCTACTTCTCAATGTATTCTCGACTCTCATCTATACGTATTTCATCGAGGCCAAGAAACTGGGCGATGAAAAGTTCAAGGAACAAATCACATTTCTGCAGTACTTGCGCGTGGAATACGATCGTGTATACAGATTCATTCGTCGCATATTTCTCGCTGAAAAATCATACAAGCGCAATGATCGCACTGTCGCCGAGAATATTCAAATCAAGTTGGCCAAACGTGAGCGTAAATACAGACCCGTGGTTGAGAAGAAAAGCGAGCATTTCCTACAGGTCGAGTACAGGGAGCGCATAGAGCTGACAATTTCGATTGCATGCATTTTAGATATACAAATGGAAATATTGGAGACAATACTCTTTACAGATGCCGAAGAGCAGCAGAGACAGCAAAAGATGAAACACCATTTCAGGACACGCAAACCCAAACAGAATGTCAATGATAATAGCATGGTCTAAGGGGGGAGGGGAAAATATTTTATAATTGCAGCTTATAGTTTTTGTTTTTCATTTGATATTTTTTTTTTTTTTTTATTCATTTTTTATTTTCCATTTAATTTGATTTCGTTGCCTTGCGCACTCTGCCTCTGTGTGTGTGTGTGTGTGACTTCACAAATAAATAATTATGCGCAAACAGAGAAAACTTTCGACTTGAAAAGGCTTTTAGGGCAATTTGGTGATGGCTTTGTTGGACTTGTTTGCAAAAACTTGCGGAACCTGAGCTATGCTGGCTATGCTCCAAGACCGGACTGACTTATAAGTAGCGCAACGCCGAGTGAGGGGAGAGAGATGGAGCTCTCGAACAATTGTTATAGGTTAGCAAATAAAAATTTAATACCTCATGCTTTTAGGCTGCCGCTGCTGAAAACTATTTGTGTAATCGGAGGCTGCAGTTATTGTTAGAGCCCACACTAAAGAAAAGCACAAAAAAAGTAAAGTTTTGCAAACATTTTTGATCAACAGCAAATGTAGCTAAACTAAACAATTGCGAGCGGCGCTAAACTTTAGCACAGCCCCCGACGACTGCCTGACTGTCTGCAACTCTTTTTTTTGTTCATTTTTGGGTGCATAATGTGTGCACATATGTCTGTGTGTGTGTGTCACTTGAGAGAACTGTGTAAACTTTTATAATTATTAGCAACAAATGAGCAGTGACAGAGCACTCTTGCAGGCACTGTAACTTTGGCCAGACGGCAGCAGCAACGAGGACAACATTCAGTTCCATTCCCAGTTGCAAACACAAAAATCACAAATGATTCCTGCGCCCGCTCTGGCTCAATATAAAAGTTTTAACTACCTGACTCTTCGTATGTCTATATGTGACTCTCCCTCTCTCTCTCTCTCTCTCTCTCTCTCTGTGTGCGCCAGACACTAAGAAATAGTGTCCCAATCAAAAGTCCTATAAAGTTTTAAATGCTTTAAGTGGAGGGCGGAGCGTAAAAACTAAAAAAAAAAAAAAAAAAAAAAAAAAAAAAACTTTCTAATGCCAGTCCGAGTCGAGCAAGTTTTTTATGGAATGTTTTTTAGGAGCAGTGCATTAAATGCATGTTAACATATTTTTATGCCAACTTTAAATTGTTTAAATATGTAAGAGACTAGAAGTTGGAGAGAGAGGGAAACTGTAAGAGTAGAAGCAATTCATAGTAATTCCTAGCAAATGTTGCTAGACAAACGGATAATCTTAAGTAGCTGCAAACTAGTGAGAATTCTGCAGTGTGGACACACTGACTACACAATAGTACAGTGGACCCTCGATTAACGAACAGCTCGTATAATGAACATTTTGCATTTATTATCATTTATTAAATATATTATATATATATTTTTGAAATTATTTTTTTTACTATTTACTAATATTAATATTTAAAAAAAAAAACTTTAAAAAAAGTCTGCGTGATTCCATTCAATATTAAAAATAATTCTGAAAAAAAAGTCAGCCAATTTTTTGTTAAACAAAATCTAGGTATGATTTCTTTCAATATGAAAAACACAAATATTTCTTTTCCAAATTTCTGTTCATCTTCTTTTCAGATTTCGCCTTCTCCATTTTCTTTGCATGTTTAGTTCTCCTTAAATTTGCAAACATTTCATGTCATTTTCCTATCTCCATAACAGTTTAAATTGAAACATTTAATGAGTGCATTATATTTCAGCCTGGAACAGATTAATTCATTTAACATTGATTTATATGGGAAAATTGGTTTCGATTAACGAACGTTTCGCTTAACCAAAGTTTCACTTAACGAACAGAATGTGTTTGTTAAGCGAGGGCTCATTGTATAGGTAATATATAGTATAATTAATATATAGTATAAATAATTTATAGTTAAAGAACATTGAAAGAAGTTGGTTTCATCTATACAATTTTAGCCAAATTTATAGAGTAGGCCAATTTCTAAATTCACCTATAGTTTTTTTCCGCATCCAAGATACATAGATATATTTGCCATAGCTTTTTATTTATTGGTTTTCTTAGCCTATCATAGATATATGTGTCATTTACTATTTGTATCTTGGCTTGTTATCGCGAGATAGATTCCAAATTTCTACTCTAAATTGAAGATCTATAAATGTTTTCTGACTAGCCCGCAGCAGCATTTCGCTATTTGCCAATGCCACAATGGACATATCTTCACTTGAATATATTTGAATATATATATTGAAATTTTCAAATCTCTCTAGCCTGATTGGCTCTGACTTTCCTGTATGAGCATAGATATGACATTGATGCAGCTAGAGATGCTGCTGGTATCTCTCAATACGTGTCAGAAAAAAAGAATAATCTCTAAATGAAATCAATTCTCATCCGAATTGAATGACAAAAAGTGAATTAATTTCATGATTTTTGCTTGATTAGGCAACACTGTTTTTTATTAATTTTGTCTCCCTTCCCATGCATTTCCAACACTTGTACTTGCCAAAAATTAATTGACAAGTCTTGGAAGCTTGCAAGGCCAATTGTGTACAGTGGGTGTAAATTCGATTCGCCATGTCGCGGAAATCAAAGAAGAAGCATAAGAAACATCCAAAGAAACCAAAGACCCTCTCAGAGACCAGCGATGATGACAGTACTAATAGTAATGATAATAATAATAATAATAATAATAATGGATTGCTGCTGTGTATGTTGGATAACAAATCAATTGTCGAGCAACACAAATCGAGGCACAAGCATAAGAAACATAGAAAAAAACATAAGAGAAAGCATAAGCATAGACACTCCCAGCGAGCACAGCCACTAGATCCATTGCCAAGTCCAGCTCCAGTTCAGTTATCCGAGCCAGAGCCAGAGCCAGAGCCAGAGCCAGAACCAGAGCCAGAGGCTGCGCCGGCGGCAGTGGAGCCATTGCCGCAGCATGAGGCAACGGCTATCAGCGAGCTGCCAGGCTATGAGCCTAATGAAGAGTAAGTTTCAATATAGCATATATGATATGAAATGGATTTAAGAGCAAATTTTATTATTCTAATTGCATTTTAATGTAGATTTTAATATATATTTTAATAGACATTCGATTTGGTGGAGCTTGAATCAGCGTTTGCCTGTCAGCTACATCTTTAGCAATGCAGAGCTCCATTTTAATGTGCCAGGTGAATCGCCAATGGAAGTTAATCCACCGATCCGCCAATATTCGACCTTTATCATACCGAAGCTGAAGAGCAAACAGAAAACTATTTCCACCACAAGCGAATCGATTAGAAACTCACCCGCTCATCACAGGGACTGGATGCATGATAAGAACTTGAGGCTCTTATCGCCAATGCGACAAAACGAATTGGATTATCTGCCCACGTCGGAGGACATTTGGCGTAGCTACGAGCTGGCCAAGCAGGGCGGCGAGGCCGCTTGGCCAATTTGCTGTTTCGCAAATGCATCAATGGATGAAAGTGTTGTGCCCGCGTTTACGACGAGTCCACTGAGAGACTTGCCTGCTTCGCTCAAGCAGGAGCAGACCGACATCGATCAGGTTATTGCGACCATCGATAGCGATCACTTTAGGCACAAACAAGAAGTGAATAATGATGTGGAGCGAACGAGCAGCATTCAGTCGTGCATGGAGCTGGAGAGTCTGGATCTCAGTCTGGATGAGGAACGCGGCTTGTTGGACTTTCTCAAGTCGAAGCGATTGCATACGCCGCTTAGCGACATCAAAACCTTCGACATGCTGCTGAACATGACCAAAACCGAGGAGAGTAGAAAAACGTTGCAGGACATGCTCAGGCCCAGGATATTGCAACAGATGAGGGTCGGCAGGTGCATGAAGCCAGCGCCAAGGGCAAAACCAGAAGCGCCAAAGGAGGAGGAGCGAACTGTTGTCGTGGAGCAGCCACAGCCACCGCCACCGCCACCGCCTCAGCCAAAGCCACCGCCACCGCCACAGCCGCAGCCACCGCCGCTGCAGCACCGATTAGCTGAGCCAGTGAAAAAATTAAATGCGACATCATTAATGGTGGTAAACAATGAGGATCTGCAGAGGGCCATCGATTCGATAATTATTGTGGAGCAACCGGCAGAGCAGCTGCAGCAGCAGTTGAATGTAAATATAAATGATGTGATTATATTGGAGGATAGAGTGTTGACGGAGGTGGAAAAGCAGCCGACAGATGAGCCGGTGATCTTGAATGTGGAGCAGTTGCCGCAGCTGGCCAGTGCGCCCAAGGAGGATGCTGTGCAGCAGTGGCTGCAGCAGCTGGGCCAAGATCTGTCGCGCGTAGTGCAAAGCCGACTCGATTCAATGCCCAACACAAACCCAGCGCCCCAAGCAGAGCCCCACGATGTCGCGGCAAGGACTAATGAGTGTAAGCAAGTGCAGTCCAAGGTCAAGGCACAGGTGCCTCAGGCAGCGCAAGAGCCGGATTTCGCGCAATGGGAGAACAGCTACAAGCGCAGATTGCCGGCACTTGAGGGGATTGTGGATCACAGCTTGACCGAGCTACGTGATGCCCAGGCTAAGCGAGCACGTGCCAAAGTGCCAAATGAGCTGCCCAAAAAGAGCCTGGACAACCTGACGCGCATCCTGCAAATGCCAGCGCTGCCCACCCATCTCGATCAGCGACTGCAGCAGCTGCGGATTCTGCGGCAGCCGAACAAGCGCAAAGCGGAAAGGACGAACATGTCCATCGAAATGCGAATGGTGAGAATGTACAGCACGCTGCAGGCGAATCGTCGCATAGAAGTCAATCTGCTGGCACTGGAGCTGGACAATGCGATCTACAATAGTGATATTCAGGTGCTGCAGAAGAGCTACGCGGCCGGCCATGTGGCCTGGATCTGGGAGAATGGCAGCATACTGATCAGCAATGCGCGCAACAAGACCATATTGATGGATACACAGAAGACGCTGCTGGCCCAGATACTGGGCAATGTGGAAACCATAAACCTGCCCCAGCACAGTGCCATGCACTCGCAGATGATGCACATTGCGGAGTTCACGTGGCAGATCTGCATCGAGGAGTTCAGTCAAACGTATTCGCTGAGCGCCGAAACGATGCAGGATACCCAAAGATTCGCCTACTATGTGCACAAAACTTTGCCCGGTGTGGCGGCCAAGGTGTATGAGTCTGGAGCGATTCATGTCTATGCCATGACCTCAACTCAGGCTGATGCCATGCTGCAGAAACTCTATTTGCTCACGGCCAATCATCGCAAGCCAAAGACTGCAATTGTGCCCAAGCCAAAGCCCGAATGCCATGGAACATTCATACCACTCTTTCCCACTTGATTGTGCGTATGTGTATGTGTATGTGTATGTATATGTGTGTGTGTGTGTGTCTGTGTGTAAGCGACTACCCAATAAACAATTAGTTAGCCACGATTCCTATGCTCTCTTTCAAGCTGAGTCAAAGAGAAAAGCTGCGCTATGCAAAGAGCGCGCTGAATGGAAAGTCAGACCGAAAGCTCGCGCTCTCTCTGTATCTCTCTCTCTCTCTCTCTCTCTCTCTCTCTCTCTCTTGGCCGAGCACTTTTGCTTTTGGCAGCCCGCAGCGCTTTTTGGGTTAAAGTTGTGAGTGCTGAGCCATAAAATATGCCGTGCTACGGCCAACAGGATTTGCGAAGCGCTGGAATTTAATTCATAAGTTAAGTGGCGTGTCCTCGGCCATATATAGCCAAGGTTAAGTGTGGCTCGCTGCAGCGAAACACGTCAGCACCAAACGAACGTCCGTCCGTCCGTCCGTCCTGTCCTGTCCTGTCCCGTCCTGTCCTGAATCCCGATTCCTGTGTGGGTGTTATTGCCATCGCCCCCAAAGTGGTTGCCACTTCTACCATAATATTTTCTTTCTTTTAAGGTTTTGCTGCTTGAACACGAAACCGCATACCCCGAAATGAAACTTCAACAATTGCCTGGAAATATAATACATGGCTCCATTGTCTGCGCTTTTGCCTGAACTTTGCTTGTTGCGGCCATTGTCTGCGGAGCTAAAAATGTTTTTGATTGAATCTCTTTGGCAATGTGTGAGCGCGACAAACAAATTAAGCAAATGACACCGCGAATGACGAAGCCCAGCAGCAGCAACAACAACAACAACAATGACTATGACAATAACATAATAATCAGGCCTTGCCACGCCCCACAGCCCAATGCAAATGACCGCCCCCAATCCCTAGCAATGATTTGCATAAAGAAATAACCCAAAAGTCGACTGACCTTTTGTATGCCAATTCCAATTCGTATAGGCACATGCCCCACCCATTCAGTCCCAGTCCCTCTTTTGCCTTTTATCGACCTTTTTTATTTGCCTGACACGTTTCAAGCCAGCCAGCTAGCCAGCTAGTCAGCCCAGTCGACACCTACAAATAAACAAAAAGCAATGCAGCAAATATTGTAGTAATCAAAAATGCAAATGTCACTACGTGAATTGTAAAATATCAGCGCTTTAATTTTGTTTTTCTTTTTTTCTTTTTTCTTTTACAAGGTATATACATCGCCTGGTAGCCGGAGCGTGGGCTTCATGACCCGGGGATAGACATAAATCTGGCCATTTATGCCGCTCGCAGTTGTTTATCACAAAAAGTTAATTGCTTTGCCGTGCTCTCTTCCCCTCTATTAATTATATTCCATAATTTGCTTAGCCTAATTAGCGGCAGGCAGACGAACAGGACGCGTCGCCTTAGCAAGGACGTTGGCTCGGTCAAAGGTCGAAGGGGCTACGATTTCGAGTGGCCCATTAGGAGCATCTCGAATTTGAACAGTATTTTTGCAATTGGGTCATTGAAAGTCAATATATGTATATAAAACTTTAATTTTTTTTTTTAATTTAATTTAATTTTTTTTATTAATAAATTTAAGGCATAAGCAGAGTTAGAAGTTGATTGCATTTTAGTTTAGAAATATTTAGGATTTTGAAAATCGATTGCAAAACTCAAAAATTAAATGTGAGAGAGCTTGGATATAATATATTTATATTCACATTTTTAACTTTATTTTATTTAAAAATATTTTGTATTCTAATTTTAGGCTTATGCTATGTACATCAAAGAAAAAAACTGTGATATTCTTTTAGGTTTATAAATTATATCATTATATCATTTGTTATAAATTTAAGAAGAAAAAAAAAATAAACACAATTCATTAAAAATATTCAAAGCTAATCATCAATATTTATATATAATTTTAGTTGCCTTTTATTTTATATACTTATAAAATTAAAATATGATTTACTTAAAAAAATTGTTTTATTGCCAAAGATATATTATTAATTTGAGAAAAAAAAAAAAAAAACACTTAATTATTTCGTTTTTATTTATATTTTTCGTTACATGAAGATCAAATGCTGTTAACTAATTTTTTAAGCTGTCTTAAAATATAATAAAAAAAAAAATTAGTCTTATATTAAGATTGAGAATTTCAAAACTAGAAGCACACTTTATGCTGTCGTTTCAATTGTTACCTTCTTTAATATATTAAATTCTCTATTTCTAATTATTATATTCTCTCTATATTTATATTGTCACACATCTAAGCATATTCAAATTATGCAAGCAAATCGCTTTACTTACCAAGTCGTATATATTTCAATAAAGTTCACAATTCTCTTCCTTTTTTCATATAAATTTCTATAAATATATATCGTAATAGTCTCATTCACATTTGCATGCAGTCAACGCTAATCAAATTATCAACAAAAACTTTTTCCTCAACAATATTATAATGTGTAACTGTCGCCATTTATCAAATTTCTTCACTTAACATGAACTGAGAGAAAGAGCGAGAAAGAGAGGGAGAATGGGAGAGAGAGAGAGCAAAAAAGAAATGTGAACTTGTTTACATAAATACATGAATTCTACTTTTTGACTAGTCCGTGTCGTCAGCCATGCAGATGCAGTCGCCATTTGGAGTTTGCTTTTGGGCTGGGCGCGTGATTTTTTAATGCAAAATCCGTGTAGTGCTGCTCGCCAGCCAAACTGAGATGGGTGGATTGGTGGTGTGTGTGTGTGTGTGTTTTTTCCCTGCTGTAGGTTAACAAAAGGCCATGTACAGTTGCTTGTTTTTGCCATTAACAGCAATTACAAATGGCAAACAAAAACGCAAAATGGGCGTCCAGCCCGCTGCCCGGGCAAGGACGAACTTTTAATTATTTAGAGGAGAACGCGAAAGTCGCACAGTTTTTCACACAACTCTGGTTGCAGTTGCCAGTTTTTGGCTATGGCTACGGCCACCCCAAAAGGTAAATTCAATTACGCAGCTGCTGTCATTGTAGTTCGGTTTTTGTAATTACAAACAACTTTACCAAGTTGCAACTAATCAAATTACTGCCGACTGGCGAGTGGGGATTGGATGTTGGAATGTTGGTCTGGCAGGCAGAGCCTAAACAAATGCAGAGCCAAGCAATAAGCGTTAACATATGGAAAGGATTTGGCATCGCTTTTGCGCGCATGCTAAGGATTTTATCGTCTATCAGCAAGCGCGAGCCCAAAAATGGCTTTTTAAATTGTGCATCAATGCATGAAATGCGCCATGAAAGCATTTCAGATAAATTCGCGAAACTAACAAATAACCATGTGGAAAAGCCAAGCGCAAGGATAACGCGAACAGACAGAGAGAGAGAAAGAGAGAGACAGTGTGAGAGAGAGAGACTGAGAGTGAGCTTGTGTGAGTATGCTAAGTAAACAGTTTTGAAACATTTAGGCAGTTTAAGGGATATGCAGTCGATGATGAGTTTTTATTTAGCTTGAAATTGCCTGAGTCTCACCTAACAACTAGGAAGCAGCTCCTTAGGCCAGAGCAGCTGGCAGGATAACTGTAGCCTAACCTAGGCAACGGAGCACTAGAAATTCCTTGAGTGTTAAGCACATTGCTAAAGCTGCAGCTACAGCTAAAAGACGATTCAGAATTGAAGCAACTAAGCAGATGAACATCAACTAAATGACGCCCAGCAACAGCAGCAACGTAGGAATTTCCTCTGAAGCAAAAAGTTAATTTAAAAATGTAAATTGCAACATTATGAACACTTGAATTTGTAACTTGTGGCTACTGCATAAAACACTAAATATTTGACCTTAGTCTGCATTTTTCGAATTCATAGGGCTCACGACGTGTTATACATTAATCAATGGGAAATAACAAAAAAAGCAATGCGAAATGATAATAGCTGCAAATGGTCAGACTTTAACTGTGTCTACCAACTGCCTCTGCATTCCAATGAACCACATGAATCACAATGGAGTGAAGACTGTTTTGGGTATAAATATCGACTGCCAGCTGCAGTTGGTTATCAATCAGTCCTCAGCTACTCCTAACAGCAGCACAGCCAACCAAATCCTCAACATGTTCAAATACGTAAGTATTTCACAAGGAATATCCCTGCAATCCATAACTGAACTCCTTCTGCCTACAGGCCGTTGTTCTCTTCGCCATCGTCGCCGCCGTCTCTGCTAAGCCTGGTGTGCTCCTGGGCAGTCCTCTGGCTTATAGTTCACCATTGGTGGCTGCTGCTCCCGCTGCAGTGGTTGCAGCTCCTGCTCCATATGTGACTGCCACCAGCAGCCAGGTCTTTGCCCGCAACTATAATGGAATCGCCACTGCTCCAGTGATCGCAGCTGCTCCAGTTGCTGCTCCAGTCATTGCCAAGTACGCTGCTGCTCCTCTTGCTGCTCCAGTCATCGCTAAGTATGCTGCTGCTCCTCTGGCTGCTCCTTTCGCTTACAGCTCACCCCTGACATACGCCGCTGCTGCTTCCCCTATTCTGTTCTAAGAATAACCTGGATAAATTAAATATACGAAAAGAAATTTGAAATATTTGTTGTTTGACATGGGAACTGCAAAGCTGGTTGGCTTTAATGGTATTTGAATCTTACGTAGGCAAATCTGAATTCTCTTAATCAATACCTAAAAAGAGAGTATTTTAGATTATTTCATTTACTAATGCTGGAAGCTGTCGATCTTTCTCTGCCACTCCAACTTCAATCATTTACGAAGACTAAGTAAATGCTTGTCTAATTAGTTTAACAAGCAAATTATTTATTATTTAAATTTGAAAAAACGATTATAAGACAAATGTGAAAGAGCAAAGTCGAAAGAGAAAGTCAATTGGCCAGCTCAGCTGAATATTACTGAATATTATTGAATGTGTGTGAAATATCGAAAGACATGATAAACTCAAGAGAACTTATTCTAAGGGCAATCATCAGCTGCTGAGCCGAACGACTATAAAAAAACCTAATACAATTGCAATTAAAGAGAAGCAGCGCCAATAGATCCACTGCACCTCATTGCAAAACTAAACTCACAACGATTCATAAATTCATATAAATACAATGATTTGGCCTACTGCAGCTTAGAAATTCACTTAGCTTGAACTATGTCTTTGGTGCAACTCAGTTTCCAATCAGACATTGTTATCAGAACTTAATATTCAATAGAAGACGGAATTGATTCTACTTCATATTCATAATTCATTTAATTATACTTTGACGATCACAGTTGCATTGCTTAAAGTAAGAGACGCGCAGCAGGGGCAGCAGCATAGCCAAGGGGCGCACTGTAGGCCAGAGGAGCAGCGATTGGAGCTGCCACATACTTGGAGATCACTGGAGCAGCAACTGGGGCAGCCAAAGGCGCACTCACATATCTGGCAAAAACGGGGGCAGTGGCTATTCCATTGTAATTACGGGCGAACACCTGGCTACTGGAAGCGGTCACATAAGGAGCAGGAGCAGCAATCAATGGTGCAGTGTAAGCGAGAGGCGCACTGAGGATTCCTGGCTTGGCAGCAGCGCATGCGATGAGGGCAAGGATGACAACGGTCTGCAAAGATGAAGCGAATTAACTTATATATTAAGTTAAATATTAATAAATGAATATTCAACATACGAATTTGAACATTTTGGCTGGGTTTGACTTAGTTTCTTAGTTGGATGAGAGCTGAAATGTCTTTGATGCCATTCCGCAGTTCGAACTGTGATATTTATACCAAAAGAGGACTACGCATTTGACCTTACAGTTGCAGCTCTTGAATTCGTTGGCCCTACGACGTGTTATACATTAATCAATGGCAAACAACAGAAGTGATAATGGCTACAAAATGTTAAACTTTAACGGTGTCTACCAACTGCCTCTGCATTCCAATGAACCACATGAATCACAATGGAGTGAAGACTGTTTTAGGTATAAATATGGACTGCCAGCTGCAGTTGATTATCAATCAGTCTTCAGCTACTCCTAACAGCAGCACAGCCAACCAAATCCTCAACATGTTCAAATACGTAAGTATTTACAAGGAATATCCCCTTATGGATATAACTGAACTCCTTTTGTTTACAGGCCGTTGTTCTCTTCGCCATCGTCGCCGTCGTCTCTGCCAAGCCTGGTGTGCTCCTGGGCAGTCCTCTGGCTTATAGTTCACCATTGGTGGCTGCTGCTCCCGCTGCAGTGGTTGCTGCTCCTGCTCCATATGTGACTGCCACCAGCAGCCAGGTCTTTGCCCGCAACTATAATGGAATCGCCGCTGCTCCAGTGATCGCAGCTGCTCCAGTTGCTGCTCCAGTCATTGCCAAGTACGCTGCTGCTCCTCTGGCTGCTCCATTGGCTGCTCCTCTAGCTGCCCCTCTGGGCGCTCCTTTGGCTTACAGCAGTCCTTTGGCCTACAGCTCGCCCTTGGCTTATGCTGCTCGTGCTCCGCTTCTTCTGTAAGAATTTCTCAAATGACTGCAAATAAAACTTAAATCGCTTAACATCTAAATTTGTATTTATTGAATTCGAACTACTGTGAGGCACCTTTAAATATTTTAGTATTGGAGTCACGTATTTAGGGGAAAATAATTGTTCACAACGTTGACCAAATAATTAATGTCGAATGTTTCTTGTGGCATTGATATTTTGCATGTGTGTCAAGGTCCCAAAGGGCTGGCTTGGCAAGGTCTCCGCAGTTGAATGAACTTCGAAGCATTGGGTTAACTGAAAGTCGTAATCATGACTCAATTCATATGTAATTTTTACATTGTATACTGAAATTATTACAGAATATATATTATTTTTGTTTTCAATATATTTAAGCCATCATCATGGTAAATAAATTTATTCAGTACAAATAAATAATTAAATAAATAAATAAATAAATATATGTATTTAATAAACTAATAAATTTAAAAAAATAAAATAAATAATAAATATAATACAAATATAGATTGAAATAAAAATAATTATAATAAAATGAATGAATAAATACATTTTAAAAATATAATATATATAAATTAAAATACCACAAATTATTTATTTAAAAGTAAATGTATGTAATTTCATTTAAATTTAATTAACTTCTCAAATTAAAATTCTTTTATGAACAGAGTCTCTTACACACACTTTTAAAGGAAAAACAAAAACCCGAGAGAGCAACTGATTAAGTCGGTTCTTTAACGAGCTCGTTCACGATCGGAAAGAAAGAGAAAGTCTTTTTTTTATGTATTGGTATGCCTGCGAGAGTTCTCTTCGCTTGATACGTGAATGTGAATGCTTATGAATGTGAAGAACGATTGCAGACTCTTTGAGAGTTATATCTGCACACTTGTGCTCACTGCATTGTGCGAGCGTCAATCGAATCGCTCTCCAAACGAAGTTCTGGAAAAGAGCAAACACGAATCACGAAAATCAAACCGAAAACACCCGAAGACTCTAGCTCAGAGCAAGAGAGAGAGCGAATGAGTAAGAACTAAAGTCCGTTACTTGGAGTGAGTGAGCATGCATATCTTTTTGGTCATTCTCTCGGGAACAGAGCGTTAAGGCTCAGCGGTTTGCGAGCTATGCGTTTCATACAGCGTATGAGAATGTTTAGCGTTTCTTATTTACATAATAATATAAATTAAAACATTCCCTTTAATGCATTATAGCTATTTGCTCTTGCCAACTGATTATAATTAACTTTGTTCTAGCAGAGCACTCCATAAAAAAGTTGAGATTAGGACTTGAGCTAAACGTTATTTATTTAAATACTCCAAATTCATATTAATTTCTCTTTTTTACAAAAGAAGCGGAGCACGAGCAGCATAAGCGAAGGGCGAGCTGTAGGCCAAAGGACTGCTGTAAGCCAGAGGAGCAGCCAATGGAGCAGCAGCGTACTTGGCGATGACTGGAGCAGCAACTGGAGCAGCTGCGATTACTGGAGCAGTGGCGATTCCATTATAGTTGCGGGCAAAGACCTGGCTGCTGGTGGCAGTCACATATGGAGCAGGAGCTGCAACCACTGCAGCGGGAGCAGCAGCCACCAATGGTGAACTATAAGCCAGAGGACTGCCCAGGAGTACACCAGGCTTGGCAGAGACGGCGGCGACGATGGCGAAGAGAACAACGGCCTGTAAACAAAAGGAGTTCAGTTATATCCATAAGGGGATATTCCTTGTGAAATACTTACGTATTTGAACATGTTGAGGATTTGTTTGGCTGTGCTGCTGTTAGGAGTAGCTGAGGACTGATTGATAACCAACTGCAGCTGGCAGTCCATATTTATACCCAAAACAGTCTTCACTCCATTGTGATTCATGTGGTTCATTGGAATGCAGAGGCAGTTGGTAGACACCGTTAAAGTTTAACATTTTGTAGCCATTATCACTTCTGTTGTTTGCCATTGATTAATGTATAACACGTCGTAGGGCCAACGAATTCAAGAGCTGCAACTGTAAGGTCAAATGCGTAGTCCTCTTTTGGTATAAATATCACAGTTCGAACTGCAGAATGGCATCAAAGACATTTCAGCTCTCATCCGACTAAGAAACTAACTCAAACCCAGCCAAAATGTTCAAATTCGTATGTTGAATATTCATTTATTAATATTTAACTTAATATATAACTTAATTCGCTTCATCTTTGCAGACCGTTGTCATCCTTGCCCTCATCGCATGCGCTGCTGCTAAGCCAGGAATCCTCAGTGCGCCTCTCGCTTATACTGCACCATTGATTGCTGCTCCTGCTCCTTATGTGACCGCTTCCAGTAGCCAGGTGTTCGCCCGTAATTACAATGGAATAGCCACTGCCCCCGTTTTTGCCAGATATGTGAGTGCGCCTTTGGCTGCCCCAGTTGCTGCTCCAGTGATCTCCAAGTATGTGGCAGCTCCAATCGCTGCTCCTCTGGCCTACAGTGCGCCCCTTGGCTATGCTGCTGCCCCTGCTGCGCGTCTCTTACTTTAAGCAATGCAACTGTGATCGTCAAAGTATAATTAAATGAAATATGAATATGAAGTAGAATCAATTCCGTCTTCTATTGAATATTAAGTTCTGATAACAATGTCTGATTGGAAACTGAGTTGCACCAAAGACATAGTTCAAGCTAAGTGAATTTCTAAGCTGCAGTAGGCTAAATCATTGTATTTATATGAATTTATTAATCTTTGTGTGCTTAGTTTTGCAATGAGGTGCAGTGGATTCTATTGGCGCTGCTTCTCTTTAATGCAATTGTATTAGGTTTTTTTTTTTAAAGTCGATCGACTCAGCAGCTGATGATTGCCCTTAGAATAAGTTCTCTTGAGTTTATCATGTCTTTCGATATATCATTTACTCTTCTATGCAATCATTTACTAAGCAAGCTTAACACACATACATGTGTAATATTCAGATGAGCTGGCCAATTGACTTTCTCTGTCGACTTTGCTCTTTCACATTTGTCTTATAATCGTTTTCTCATCAGTTTATTCAAATTTAAATAATAAATAATTTGCTTGTTAAACTAATTAGACAAGCATTTACTTAGTCTTCGTAAATGATTGAAGTTGGATTGGACAGCATTAGTAAATGAAATAATCTAAAATACTCTCTTTTTAGGTATTGATTAAGAGAATCCATATTGGCTTACGTAAGATTCAAATACCATTAAAGCCAACCAGCTTTGCAGTTCCCATGTCAAACAACAAATATTTCAAATTTCTTTTCGTATATTTAATTTAACCAGGTTATTCTTAGAACAGAATAGGGGAAGCAGCAGCGGCGTATGTCAGGGGTGAGCTGTAAGCCAAAGGAGCAGCCAGAGGAGCAGCAGCATACTTAGCGATGACTGGAGCAGCAAGAGGAGCAGCAGCGTACTTGGCAATGACTGGAGCAGCAACTGGAGCAGCTGCGATCACTGGAGCAGTGGCGATTCCATTATAGTTGCGGGCAAAGACCTGGCTGCTGGTGGCAGTCACATATGGAGCAGGAGCTGCAACCACTGCAGCGGGAGCAGCAGCCACCAATGGTGAACTATAAGCCAGAGGACTGCCCAGGAGCACACCAGGCTTGGCAGAGACGGCGGCGACGATGGCGAAGAGAACAACGGCCTGTAAACAAAAGGAGTTCAGTTATATCCATAAGGGGATATTCCTTGTGAAATACTTACGTATTTGAACATGTTGAGGATTTGGTTGGCTGTGCTGCTGTTAGGAGTAGCTGAGGACTGATTGATAGCCAACTGCAGCTGGCAGTCGATATTTATACCCAAAACAGTCTTCACTCCATTGTGATTCATGTGGTTCATTGGAATGCAGAGGCAGAGTTGAAGTTTAACATTTTGTAGTATGGTTTTTTCTGTTTTCCCCATTCATTAATGTATATCACGTCGAGAGGCTTTAAAAATGCAGCTATAAGGTCAATGTTGTTTAGTTCCTTGCAGTTGTAGGCAAGTTTGCTTTCTGATTTATGTATTTGCATTTTCAAGCCATTCCGCATTTCTGGTAATTTCCCGTTTTATGATCTAGTAGATTCATATACCATGGCTTAATTTGAGCACATTCACGTAAATTTGGAGAACTTTCTAGCTCTTAATGTGATGCAATATGATGTATATATATCAAAAGCAAATATGTAATCTTTGAATTTATGTCAACTTTGCGTATTTCTGTGTGTCCATAGCTTATTCTAATTGGACTCGGCGGCTTGGCCATAAACAAAAGGCCCGTAACGGCAACGACCGTTGTCCAATTGGCTTGCATGTCACGTAGGCCACGTTAAAATTATTGTCAACACTGGCCAAGCGACGCGTGACATTAAAGTGTCCAAAAGCAACTTTGAATTTGTTTTGTAAAAAAAAAAGACATGCAATTATGTCAAGGTCATGGAGAAATGGAGAGTAAACCGTTAAGTGTGGGACAAATATCGATTTTAATTTAAATAAATTAAGTGCATATGGAAAATATGACAGATTAATTATGCGATGAACCAAAGAAGTCAAGGGGAAAGAACTGCAGTTGATTGATCAATTTAATAAATTTAATTCTTTGAATTAATGAAAAACAAAATAACAATTTTGTTAAAAAAAGATTTATTTAGATATTATATTAACAAAAATAATGAATTGTAGATATAATATTATTTTTTAAGACTTTTACAATTGCATATTATTGCAATTGCAATTTAATGACTGTGAGAAACTTTTATTTGAAGTATATTTAATAACTTACTATGAGTTAGATGGATCATTATGAATCCATAGATCAGTATGGCTCAGAATAAGATTTTTAGGAACTATAAAAAATCCATTATTTAATTATGGAAATATTTAAAAAGATTTTTCAATCACCCATCAATTGAACAATTCCAGGAAAATCTAAAAAAAAAGGAAAAAATCAAAAACAAAAAATTAAAAGTAAAGAAGAATAATTATATAAAAATAAAATAAAAATAGTTATAGTAATAATGGAAATTTGGTTTCATTTTAGTTTATTTATATAAAAATATAATAGAAATGTTTTTATAAATATGGCTATATTCAAATCAATATTTGTAGAGTCTATGGGACTGCTGGAAATTTATATTTAAGTTTATATTAAAGTTTATATTTTAGTTTATTTATATAAATATATAATCAAATTATCTATATATTTATATTTATTATTTATATGTTCAAATATATTTGCATAATCAATAGTACTGCTGAAAATTGTCTTAAATTTTGGTTTATTTTGCTTTTGTTTTATTTTTAGTTAATAATTAAATAACAAACATAAATAACTGTGGAAATATTTCGGCCAAGCTCAGCTTTTTTCTAAAAGAGATTAATCTATTCATTAATGCCTGAAGAGCCCAATTATTAAATGATGCTCCAAATTTTGAAATTTATAAAATATTATACATTTCTTTTTTTTGCATATTTGTTTTTTCTTTTTTGATAAATTGTAAACTTTTTTGTAATTTTGTTCTATTAATAGTTTATCATTTATTTATATAAATTTTTACATATGATCACAGAATACTTGTTGTTTAAATCAAAAGTGGCGCTGGAGCAGCAGCATAGTTAAACGGTGCCAAAGGAGCAGCTGCGTATCTGGAGTAGATTGGAGCGGCCAGAGGAGCAGCAGCATACTTTGCGATCAGAGGTGCTGCAAGAGGAGCAGCTGCGTACCTGGAGTAGAGAGGAGCAGCCAGGGGAGCAGCTGCATATCTGGAAATGAGAGGAGCAGCCAGAGGAGCAGCCAGAGGAGCAGCCAAAGGCGCAGCCAGAGGAGCAGCCAAAGGCGCAGCAATGGGCGCCACAGCCCTGGCAATTGGAGCGACTGGAGCAACTGGAACCTGAGCAATCAAGGGAGCAGTAGCAATGCCATTGAAGTTCCTGGCCACTACTTGACTGCTGGTTGCAGTTATCACAGGTGCAGGCGCAGCAACAAAGGCAGCTGGAGCAGCCAACGGAGCGTGCAGCAGACCTGGCTTGCCGGCGGCGCAGGCAATCAGAGCGCAGAGGACAACGGCCTGAAGAGAGAGAGAGAGAGAGAGAGAGAGAGAGAGTGTGCGTGTGAATAAAAGTACATGTGGAATGAGTTTAAGCAGCAGGACAACATAAAATCCAGCCAACTTACGTATTTGAACATGTTGAGGGATTTCTGATTGCTTTTTGGAGTTGCCACTTGAAAAGCGAAACTGTGTTTGATGACATGTCTTCGTTTTCGATTTATTTTTATAGCAAATCAAAACGCACGTGACGGACGCGCAATAGAAAGAAAAAAAAAGACAAAGCATAAAAAAAAAAAACCAAATAGAAAAAGACAGAGAAAAAAATGTCTAAATTAGCATGCAGAGCGCACAGGCAAAGTAAAGCAAAGCCAAGCAGCCAAAATTCAGACACACCTGGGCTAACTGTAACGATAACTGTGCTGAGGCGTTGGCTAATATTGCAATTTTATTTCATTTTCAAATGCATAAGCTTTAAGCTGCAGTTGAGCCGGGAAACTTTTGGATCAAACTTGGGATTGAGAAAGAAAAGCTAAAAATTACGCGAATTCTTAATTAGAAATTATAGAAAGTGAAAAAAGAAAATAATAATTAGAATAGATTGAGAGATTAAGAATAATGAGAAATAAACTTCATTCTCTTGGCAGATGAAGAAAAGAAAGAGAGAGAGATATCAGCTTCTTTCTCTTCATCTCTCAATCTATGCTTAACAGCTTTTTCTTTCACTCGCTCTTTCTCTCTCTGTCTTTCATGTATTTTCTTCTTCTTTTTTTTAAATATATTTTTTGTCTTTTATTTTATTTTTTTTCCTTATTTTTACTCCAGCTTTCATCTCCCTTTAGTATTTAATTTATTTTTAACATTTAATCAATAGGTTCACTAAACCTTAAAGTCAAATCACATTGCATCAGCCTTGACCTAATAAAAATGTGTTAAATAAAATACAACAATTTTTGTGTCAACAAGCAAAAGTGTTAACTGTTCGTTTGCTTGCACACACACATACACACATACATACACATATATATAATACATATATATAATTTCGTGTATTTGTATATTTGCTGACCCGTACTGTGTGGGCGTTCAATAATTCGAAGTTCGCTTTGGTCGCTCGTACGTGCTCAAAATGTTTAATTGCTTGAATTTCTCTCAACCGAATGAGATTCCTGACAGCCAGCACTACCTGGAGTTGAATTGCACTTTAAGAGTTTGCTAAAATATTACTTAAATAAATATCAAACAAAATTGCTACAAGTAAATAAAATTGTCAAGAACTTACTTTATTTGAATAAGGAAAATAAGTTTTTTTATGAGAAAGGAATGTTTTTTTATTGAGATTTATTTATGTCACATAAATTATTACTTAGCATTGAGCTCTTGCTGCTAACTTTTTTTTATACACCTCTAAGGCGCTTTACACACACACACACACACACACACACACACACTCGAATAAAAGGCAGAAACTCATGCACATTTGCCATGGCGCTCGTCTGCTGCTTTGATCGTTTGCTCGGCTTTACCCAGAACATCGGTTTATAGGAAATAACATGCAGCAAAATAATAGATAAAAAAAAAAAATGTTGGAGTTTTTATTATGCGTTCACTGTCGTCTGAGCTAAGCTTAGCCGGCAGAAGCTCATCGCATTAGGCTCAAGTCGCAAAGCCTCAAAGTTGCCAGAAGGCAACAACTGCGGCGGCATCACATGGAATTGTCTAGTAAATAAATTGTATAGCTTTGAATTTTGCCATAAATAAAATATATTGTTTAAAAAAATTAAATTTAAATTAGAATAAAATAATATTATTGAAATAAATATTTTTGTTATAATATTTAATGTTATGATGACAGAAAGTAAATGGAAAGTAAAATGATATATTGTAGCAATTAAATTTGTTAGCTAATAATTTTTGCATATATAAAATAAATTTTAGTAGACCAAAAAATTAAATAAAATATTATTTAAAATAATGTAAAAATTTTATTTACTATATTACATCTATAATTTTTTAATTTTTTAAAATAAATTAATTAATTTTCAAATTTAGTACTTTTATAATTAAATTTTAATGCATGCAATGAAATATTTTTTATAATAATATAAAATATTTTTAATAAATAAAAAAATATAACTATTTTCTAGCTATATACATTTATTTTTAATTTTTTATTTAAGTATGCATATAACATTTTAATTAAAATACATTATTAATTTATAAATAATAAAATTGTATTTAAATATGTTTATACTTATTTTAATTTTGCTATAAATCCCTTCAACAAATAGGTCCCTACATTCCCTTTTATTTCTAAATCTTTCATAACTTTGGCAGTTTCTTAATCAATTTAATTTCATGCACTTTGATTTTCATACAAATCTTGTATAATTAGCTGCGGCAATCGAAGTTGGCTGCCCTTCGGGTTTTATCAGTTGGCCACAGTGCGAGAGACCCTCGAAGACATTGGCTGGAACTAAGCAGCGGCTCAGCTACCAATTATAATGCCAGCACTTATAATGGGCAACGTGCTGCACGCAGGGCGCATTTTAAGTAGCTTCAGTAGCTTCATGAATGCGCGTATAAATATGCGTTGCATGGCCCCAGTTTGACATCAGTTAGCTTTTCGCTTTCAAGCCATCATCAGCAAGCCAGCAAATCATCCTCAACCAAACACAAATCAATTCAACATGTTCAAATACGTTAGTTTTCCATGACTTTGGGATATTTCGTTGGGGCTTTTAACTAATCCTTGTTCCACATTTTACAGGCCGTCGTCATCTGTGCTCTGATTGCCTGCGTCGCCGCCAAGCCAGGCCTGTTGCATGCACCGCTGCTTGCTCCGGCACCCGTTCTGGCTGCACCTGCTCCTGTGGTCACCGCCGCCAGTAGCCAAGTGGTGGCCAGAACCTTCAATGGCATCGCAGCTGCTCCCGTAATTGCAGCTCCAGTTCCAGTGGCACCAGTTGCGCCCGTCGCTCCAGTTGTTCGCGCTGTGGCACCAATTGCTGCACCTTTGGCTGCTCCAGTCTTCCGACCAGTTGCCACTCCATTTGGCGCCCCATTGGCTGCTCCATTTGCGGCGCCCATTGCTCATCCCTATGGAGCACCTGTGTTTGCCAAGTACACAGCTCCATTCGCTTATGGAGCAGCTCCGCTCGGCTATGCCGCAGCTCCCGCATTGTGGTAGAGCAGCCACTGCCCAGCAAGGATTAACAACCTGAGTCTGTGTATGTGTGTTTGTGCTCAATGACTGATAGCCTTTAATAAAAATCGTTCAACTTGGTATAAAAAGTAAAAACTGTTTCTCCATTGTTTGTCTAGACCACAGCGTTGGCCAGTTTTTCGGTGCTTTATGGCTGGCCATAACACCTTTATAATTGATTTCGCAACACTGGCAGGCCGTTGGCAGAGAAAGAGTAACTGCCAAATTGTGAGAGACATAGGAAAAATGTCTTGGATATATTTTATAAGGGAAGCCGAAGGCGCAAAAGACATTATGAACTCTCTTCTAGATTCACTTTGATTAGTGAATATATTGTGCGAATAAATACATCCATTTGCCTGCCTTTCCATATAACATTTTATTTTTGCTTAATATAATATAATATATAAAATATATTTCTCTCATATTTTTTCAAGCTTAAAATATTGAATCTTTTAATTTAGTTTAATTAAAAGATTAAATTATTTTTTCGTATTAGTTTTTTAAATTATTTATTAAACTAACAAGTATATGTATCAAGTATATATATCATATAACTAATTATCTAATTCATTTTACAAAACATATATATTTAGAGGACAATTAATTAATTTAGTTTTTTACATTTTTCAGGCTTCAAGTGCAGTTTTTAGGATTTTTTTACAATTAATCTAATATTTGATTATAGGAAAAATGTACAGAACCTTTCAATATATACTATTTAATATTTATTTTTGAACAAAACTCAATTACATATTTTTCAAAATATATATTTTTCTAGCTTCTGGCTAAAAAATGATTACATTTAATTTTTTGTTTAATTTGTAATTGTCATGTAATAATTGGTTTAATTTAAATATTTTATTTCTTTATTAATTTTATATATTTTTAATTAATTCTTTCTATTTTATTTAGTTTTTAAATTATATAATTTCATTTTGTAGTTCATTTCCAAATCATTTTATATCTTTTAATATATTTCTAACTTTATATAAAAGATGTATGAAATATTTTGAGTAGCCATTTCCTGGCTTTCAATCTATAATGTTATTTTTAAGTAATCATTAATTTATTATTTTTTTCATACTTTTAATTTACTATTTTGATTTTATTTTATTAATTGAATTACAAAAATTAATAATAATAATAATATTATTATTATTATTAATTTTTTTAAATATATTTTTTTTTCTTAATTTTTCTAATTATTTAAATCCTAACGCTTAAAGTGTATAAAAAATTCCATAGAAGACTTCCTTCGTTTTCCTTGTAAATGGCGTGTTTGTTTTTTTTTTTTTTTGCTTGCTTTGTAGGTAGAGAGGTTGGCCAAGTCAATCGTTTGTGGCGCAATGCTTTTATTCGGGTCATTTGTGTTCCATTGTCCTACGTCTTTCACTTGCGTCCATCTAAAACGAATTATGGCACATGTTTCTGTTCTCCTGGATGTGTGCATGTGTCTGTGTGTGTGTGTGTGTGTGTGCGGGAGGTCAGTTGCTGCACTGGACCTGGACTTGAGTTGACTGCAGTGCTGGCCCGAGTTCAGGTTCATGTCGTTTCTCATGCGCTTTTCCCTCATATTTGCCATTCATTTGGCTTTGGCAAACAAAAGACGAACGAACGGACCAATAAATGCTTGAATAATTTCATTCGATTTCTCTCATGTGTGTGTGTGGGGGGGGGCTGTAGCAATTTAAGACTTTAAGGAATAACAGGGATCGGTTGGGCTGCATCAACTAACTAATGCAAAGTTGAAAGCGAAAACTTAAACGGCAAAGATAAGCGGCACACGCTTGCCAATACGCAACCCCCCCCCCCCCCCTTCCCTATTCCCAATCCCCTACCAACCAACCCCAACCGCTGCAGCCCTTTCGTCTTGGTTGATTTTCAACAGCAGCGCAAACGCAGCAAAGTTTATCCTCAATTAAACTTTTTGTTGTTGCGTAAAATTGCGCCAGAGTTCAGTTTGTCTGTGAGGGCGTATGAGTGTGTGTGTGTGTGTGTGTGAGTGTGTGTGCTATAGGCCATACGTCAGAGCCACATATAGGGATCTCTCTTTCACACGCTCCCTCTTTAACTCTCTCTCTCTCTCTCTCTCTCTCGTCTCGTCTCGTCGTCCCTCCCTCCCTCTCTGGCAGCCTCATCTTCATTTGTTGGCTTAACTTTTAACTCCACTTGCCTTAATTTTCGTTCACATTATTCTTGTTTTTGTTGTGCTCGGCACATTTTTGGTAATTTCCGCCTTTGGCAAGTGCTCGACACAAGAAATTCTATGAACTTCACTTATTTCATCTGAAAATCCAGACTCAGTCCCCCCAATGGCTTGGCACATTTCATTAGCTTTCTTCACATCTGTACGTTTCTCGTTTTCTTCCTCTTCTTCATTTCTAATTTATTGCATCATTGCGTTGCCGACTCTTTCCTATTTGGTAATTGATTTTACATCGACTTCTTGTGCAAAGTTTTAATGCACATTCACGTATAATTAGAAAGGCTTTCAAAAGAATTCGAAATTCGCATTACATGGAGCAATATTGCTTTCAATTTTCTGTATATATATATATATATGGGGCAGATAAATATTGTGTTATACGAGCTGAAGCTGAAGTGAGCAGCTTGTTGTTTGATATCTATTTCTATTCGTGGAAAAATGTTCATAGCATAACACTTTGCATTCGAAAGCCGAAGATTTGCCAGGCCAAGAGAACAGTCAGCATGACGGCTTTCGTTGCGGTTATTTGACAGCATTTCTACCTCACTTTCACGTTTGGCTAAGTGCTGGTTGCCTGTGCTGCTTTAGCCTGTGCAGCTGAACACAACGCTGTGAAAATCCAGCAGCAGCTTCTGGTTGCTGGCTTCTGGCTTTTGGTATGGGAACGACAACAACAAGCCTTGCACGGTGCTCGGTACACCGACTACGTGATTTGTTTGCCAGAGCAATTTACATGTCCGGGCATGTCGGAGATGTATAGATGACAACGACGTCTCTCTCTCTCTCTCTCTCTGCCTCTACCTCTTGCTGTGGGTGTTGCTTTGACATTTGGCACCCGCCGTCGTGGTTTGGAGGAAAAAATTGAATGCGCGTAAAGCGCGGCAGCTTCAACAATTGGTAGCGAAAACAAAAACCGCATTGCTCCGACAAAAATGTCAATGGACGGCAATGGCGTAAAAACGCACAAAGCGTAATTCGAGCAGGCAACGCCGCCAGGTGGCGCTGCAAAACTTAATCACCTAATGCAGAGCGACGCACGTTAAGCGTCTAAATAATGAGCAGCCGTCGAATGGAAAATGGCGAACGCTTTGCCAATTTGCATAGCGCAGCTAAATGCAATTGACAGACGGAGCAGCTCCACTGATGGGGCTTAACAATGCTGCGCGCATCTACATATATATTGGGAAAAAAAAAAAAAAATATATATATAGAGGGTGCTCTGCGCCTTATTTAAATGAAACAAAAAGCATTCGGGCGTGTCTGCATCGTTGCCCGTCAATTGACATAAGCTGGGAATTTGCACGCTAAGCCATTTTACTAGAGGGATTGATTTTGCTCTACGCATATTACGCATACGCCGCGTGTGTCAAAGGTGCCAAGAAATGCCAACTGCATTTGTGAAGCTCTATCACAAATTTTCCTTCACAAAAACAATCTTCAAGTCGTGCCAGCAATGAAAAAAAATAAAGGAAAAAAAAAATATAATAAAATAAGAGAAAAATTGAAAAGGAGAAAGTTTTTGTCGAAGTTTGTTTTTGCCCAGGCACTGGGCTGAAGGGTTGGCCTGGCCCACATGTGGCCGGAGTATGTGTGCGTGTGCCTCTTATTTGCTGACACAGCTCTGATCCGCATTTAGTTGCGAAAGCGAAAAATAATTAATTAAGAAGTGCAAATCATAGCAAAATTATGCGGGCTGTCAAATTAAAACTAAAAGTAAACGCCAGCAGCAGACGCCCGGAAATAACCAGACATTGCTTAAAGATACACAAAAGGCTTGAATCATCCACCCACACACACACACACACACACACACACACACACTGTTAAGGGAGCTCGAAACTCCTGCCAGGAAATTGCCAGAAATTCAACTTAGCTACTGACATAGCAATTAGCACTTTCCTCTTTTTTTTTCCTCTCTCTCACTCTCTCGTGTTTCAGCTTGGGATATTTTAGCTTGAACGTTTTTTTTTTTTTTTGTGTTTAGGGCAGATATATGTACATAAAATATCTATCTAAATTACATATAGCTGCTTTCCTCCAACTATCAATTAAAGCTAATCTCTGGCAATTAGTTTGGCTGCTCAATGTCACTACCGATACCAAGCGCAATTACCTGCTGTCCCGCTGTCTACTACTTTTTGACATCTTCAAACTTGGAAGCAAACAATTTACGATCTGACGACATACTTGAGCCCACGAGCTCTTTGAAAACTCTGCCATGTGCAATTGTAGCTGCCAAGGCTATTTGAAAGCCTCAACTCGAATAGAGTTTTGGCTGCTTGAGAGCATCCCTGGGCCAGACTTGTCCTGCTCGTCGTCAGCGTCGTCGACAGGCAGAGCTCAAAACACCAGAGGCCTTTATACAAGCACAACTTGCCGTCGCTCTATCTGTGTCTGTGTATTTAAACTTTTGTAATAATCTACAGCAAATGCGCAGCATCAGCGTCTTCCTCACCTGACCCCCGCCCATTCACCCTTGCCGCTTCTTCGACTTCGAGTCCACAACAAGCAAAGTTCCGGGGCGCCATTTTGCTTTTACTATTTGTTTTAGCGACTTCTGTTGACGTTGTCTCCAGTCTTTCACCTCTCACTGCCAGTTTCCCATTTAGCTGCTGCTCTCCCCCTCCCTTTCAGCGCTCGCTCTTGCTGCCCGCGGCGCACAAACTTTACCTTTGCCCAAATTTCATTTATAAACACTGCGAAGCGAGGGACTGCAAATTGAGTGTTTAATTGCAATGAAGTTGCATTTGGCTGTCTGCGGCAACATATGCAACGAGGCAGCGCCAGCAACCGGAAGCTCGAATCAGATTAGCTGTTGCATGGCAACTCCTTGAACTACCAATTGTTAGGTATCTGCAATTGCAATACACTAGCCAGAAGCGACTCTAAAGTCTTTGATTGGTGTCTTTATTTTGTTCGTTTGAATTCAACTTGAGTATGTGTCTATATACAATATTGTGACAGATATTTGCCAAAAGAAATGTTCTGTCAGCTGTGTGCAATTTTATTAAATATATATATTATGTAGGTTTCTCATTAATATTAATAAAATTATTAAATATATATTTTACTTGGCTCATCATTAATATCTTAGCAATTAGTCTGAGACCTGCTAGACAAAATATATCTTTAATGAACTTCTATAAACATTTACAATAATAATATGAGAATAAAAGTGATTTGTTGAGTGATATTGCTATATATTTGTTCTAGCTCTCATTTTCACTTAAAGCTCTTTTATATTTGTAATATTTTATAGTTTGATATATTTTCTATTATATTTAAAGCCTTTTATTTATTTGTATATTTGTATGTTTTTAATATTTTATTTTAATATATACTTTTTATTTTTTATTTACTATATTTTTATATTTCCTATTTTTATTTTTTTTACATTTTTATTATATATATTAAAAAAAAAATTATATTTAATATATTTTATTAATATTAAATAAGTTTATATTTTGTATTTTATATCTTTTGATTATATTTAATATATCTATTTTAAATATATCTTTTTATGTATTTCTTATATTTCAGATTTTTATTTTATGTCTTTTTATTTATTATAATTTTGTATTTTATATATTTTTATATTTATATTTTTATTCATTCCATTTTTAAGTGTATTACGATACAATTTTTAATTAGCAATATATATTTTTTTAAATTGGTATTTTTAATATTCTTAATTTGTAATATAGTATATATTTTTTTAATATCTGAATTTATAAATATTTAAGTCAAAAAAGTCTGGTAATTAAGCCGAAGTCTCAAGTTAATGTAATTTATCATTCACAGTATTTTGGAATATTTGTAAATTGAAATAATTAATTGCATTAAACAATTTAATATGTCCGCTTAAGAACTTCTACTATTATTTAGCTCTAAAATATATTCACCCAACAGCTAAGTTTCTTCTCTCTGTACGGCATTTATTATGCTTTTATTAATTAAAATAAATTAAAATTATTTTCTTTTTCACACATATTTTTATTATATACTAAATTTGATGTATTTTACTAAAAAATAAATTTCCTTTGAGATTTCCCGACTCAATTCTCTTACGTTATTTGCACTTTTATCAGAAACCAGAAAACACTCTAAATATTAGGTGTAAGCCAGTCAAATGTCACTTTTAATGGCTAGGCCAGAGACGCACGCTCAACTCTTGTGTAATCTGTCACCTCAACGTAACTCTCCTGTGATCTCTGAAGCTGCTATTTTTATTTTATTTTTTTTGAGCTTTATTATTTTGCTGGGGCCTTTGATTGCCAGGCAAGTAGGCAGGCAGAGAAGCACTCACTCGTTGAGTCTGTGGCAGCCAATCATTTCGTTTGCGTTTTCATGACGCAGAGCGTCAAAAGTAATTTGCATTTAGCAAATATTTGCTGGCAACCAAGCCGCCAGCTCGACTCGACTAGACTCAACTCAACTCAACGGGCCTCCCTCCAAGCAGAGCCTAACATCAAAGCCTCGCGCCGCGATGCGTGTCAAAGTCGTTGGCATAGCTTTAAATGTAACTCGCTTACTGTAGCGCCAGCCAGGCAGTTGGCCAGACTGTCAGTCCTTTGCAATTTGCAGCATTTGTCAAAATATTCAGCCAACAATTTTATTTACCTTTTTTTTCACGCTTATTTTTTTCTGTTTTTTTATTGGCTGAGTGGCGCCTTCTGGCGCTGGTCGAGGACGCGTCACTTGACGACGTGCCGCAAATGAGTTTCAACTTGGGTGTCGTCGCTCGCGGCATCGGCGCCTTGGTCTGAGCTAATTTTTTGATGGATTCGCTGCGCTTTTATGGTTTTCATATGAATTTCTCGCCTTGGCTCACTTTAAAGCGATTTGTCTTGCCTCAAAATGAGCTCTAAACAAGTTTTAGGTGCCAGTTGCTCTCAGCCTGCCAGTTGCTCTAAGCTACAATTGAACTTCTGCTATTGGGAGTTATTGTTTCGTGAGGGCAACTTTTGTGTGATTTTTAAGTCATCAATGGGGCAGCTAGAGTTGCAACTTTGCCGCTCCTAACAAAGTGCAAAGCTATGCCAGTTGTTGTAGTTGTTGTTCTTGTTGTTGCTTTTGCACTTGCCGTTTGTTTGCGTTGAATTTTTCAAATCGTCCACCGAGCAAGCATTTGCCAAAGCTGCTGCTGCCACAGTTGCTGCTGCTGCTGCTGCTGCCGTTGCCTTTTCTCTATGCTTCCGTGCATTTTGTTGCACTTTGGGTGCAGAGGTGAATAAGCGAGGGTTGCGCCATGAGTTGATAAGGTGTGATTATAATTTCTGTGAATAAAGATAAGTGTCTTTGAATATAGTATATCAAACGTTTGACTAGCTAAACTATTTTTATTTATTTTATTTTTTTTATTATAATTTTGATTAATTAACATTTAATTTTTGTATTTTATATAAATATATTTTAGATTTTTTGATTATTAATATTATTTTTACTTCTTTTATATATTTGTATTTATTTGAATGAAATTGAAATTTGTATTTATTTGAATTCATATTTTTGTAAATTTTTTATTTATTTTTTTTTTTATTTACTTATTTAATTTTTTATCATTTTATTTTTAATTTTTTCCATTTCATTAAAATATAGTAAGTTTATAATTTATTTTAATTGCTTTTATTTCTTTTATTTATTTTATTCTTTTATTTATCAGTTGGTTTATTTATTGTACTTATTTGAATGACGAATCTATACCATTTAAACTTTTGTAATTAATTTGTATTTATTTTAATTAATTTGTTATTATTATTATTTTTTTATTGCAATTTTGAATCTATTTTTTTTAAATATTTTGAAATTTCTTTTTGTTTTGTTTTATTTATTTTATTTATTTAAATGTCGAATCTATATCATTTAAACGTAAAATATTATTTGATTTTGTATATAAATTTAGTTTATTAATTTACTTATTATTTTTATTTATTTAATTTTGTTTTTGTTACATTCATTCCAATAAAAATTAGTATTATAATAATTAATTTTATTAATTCTTTCATTTACGAATTTATTACTTCTTTTATTTGCAGCTATTCCATTAAAAAAATAGTAAATTATTGATACAATTGATAGAGTATACCAATTAAAAAATCTTTCTAAATGCAAGAGAGAACTTACTCTACCATCTAGCAGCATATCTAATGCGACAACTTCTCTTACCACCCGCCTGTCACCATTCAGTGCACGTTTTTTGCTCCGCTTTTTAGTATATTGAGAGCTGTGGGGTAAGGGCCAAAGCTCTTTGTTTTGCTTTTGACGATGGCTGTTGCCGCTTGCCGCTTGCATTTGTTGGCTGCGACGTGTTCAATAACAATTGTGTTGCATACTTTAGTGCGTTCGGGGCTTGGCATTAAATTTTAAAGGAACGTCGTTTGCTAGAGCGGCCCTAGTGGTGCGGCCGTCGCGTCAAACAGTTTGCTGCAAATCAATTACAAACTAAGAACTTTGCCAGCGCTAATTGCAAGGAGTTTTTCCCTTTGGCCGGACTTTTGCGTCAGGCACTTTGTTGACTTTGTGCAGGCAGCCAAAAACGGAGAGAATGAAAATAAAAATAAGTTGTAGTTAGTTGAACGGCAAAGACCGTCCGTTCGGCTGCTTTGTGACTTGGCCCCAAAATCTTGGGGATTTATCATGGAGCGCTTTGTGAAGGCATTTTCTTCTTTTTTTTTCGAAGTAGATGCTCAATGACTGGTTCGGGGCCACGTCTGCATTGCGTACTACTCGCTGCAGTTGAAATTAATGTTCTAGCCTTTTAATTACACGACAAATAAGCAAACAGCCGAAAAGTTTTGCGCTAGTAACTCGAACAGCGATGAGAAACCACTTGAAAGACGTTTTAGGCATTAAGGGCTGGCACGTTTAGGCAAGCCACAAACTGGTTCGCAGTTCGGAACTAGTTTATGGAGCATTGACATAATTGTTGCCCGGGCTGATGCAAAGATTGCTGAATTTCTTGTCTGCCTGCAGCGGCATTTAATTAAAAACTTATTGTAAGTGCGGCGTGGTATTCTTTATAAAACGTATTAATTTTTATTTATATATATTTTGTGCATTTATATCTATTCAATCTGTCTATGATATTACGCATAATATTAAAACTGGTTTCTATTTATTGCATTTTTTTTAATAAATTAAAAATTGTTTGTAATATTTAATATATTATAATTAGAATTATTATTTTTATTTTTTATTTTGTATATTATAAATCTTATTAATATTTTGTATAAATTAATTAATATTTTATTTATGTTTAGATAAGCAGTACCTGAATTAAATTAATTAAATTAAATATATAAATGGAAATATAAATATCAATATAAATAAAAACTTAAATTTATTTGGCTTTTGTTTGAAAAATGTATCGACTTTTCCTAATAGCTTTATGAATATCATAATTAAAACTCTCTCTTAAAATTTCCCAAAATTTGTTATAATAAAAAAATAAATAAATAAAAAAAAAATAAAAATAAATTAAATAAATAAAAAAAATTATAATAATAATAATAATAATAATAAATAAATAAAATAAATAAATAAAAATATTTAGTTATTATAATTTTTATATATTTATTTTTTTATTAATTTAATATTCTATGTATCTCATATATCACATATCCAAATGTAAAATTATTTTTATTTTATTTATTTCTAAAACAGAACGCGTAAAATAAATGCAAAATAAATTTATTAAGACTGACATATAATTAACTTTTTTAATTAATACTACAATTTACTATTTGAATAAATAATAGATATAAATATATATTTTTTAAAATAAATAAATATTTTTCCAATTCTTATTAATTTGCATTAACATACATTTTCGAATATATAAATCGCTAAGCGATAAAAAAAATATTAATAATTTCTAAGAGACATTATTGAACAAATAAAATACTTATTAGTATAGAAAAAACTATGAGAGCAGTCAGACGCATTAGACCTCGTTGATTCAGTCTTGACTTAACAATTTTTTTATTTTAAATATAAATTATCTAAGACTTTTATTACAATTTTTTAAGTATTCTCTTTTGTTCACACTTGCCATTAAAATGCTGACACTGTAAACATTTCGTAGCACTTCGTGTTCAATCCACATGCATTTGAGCATGTGTTGCTCCACATTAATTTGGCTTTGAATGAAGCTGAAGCTGTTGAAATATGACCACAAAATTGTTGACAAATTGCCGAAAAATGGAAGAGAAAGCCGCATTGCGGCTACCGGCTTCAGGCCAAATGTAGTTGCCAAAGTCTCTATTTGTATCTATGTGTATGCAATGCGTGTTTACAGCAAGGCCAACTGCTTAATCAGCTTTATTTGCATTGATAGCGTTGCATTTTTTCACGTTGCTGCAAAGTTAAACAATGCGAAGAGGAAGCCAGCAAAGCGTAAAATGCATTAAAAGCGTGGCAAACAAGCTGCCAGAAGTGGACAGAACAGACCCTTCGGCTGGCTAGCTGGCTAGCTGGCTACCCCAGCGAGAATTAATATCCCGCTCTCTTTGCTGGCATTCCGAAGTTATGCATTTTCAAGTGTCTGGCCGGGGTCTGTGTTGCTGTCTGAAGCATCGAGAGAGCGAGAGTGGTAGAGAGTTGGAGAGAGAGGAGGAGGGACTGCAGCCCGCCTGCTGTTTACAGAGCTACTTAATCGAAGTGCTGCCAATGCCGGCAACAGCGCGCGCTGCAGCTCGTCCGGCTGCTCGCTCCTTCGCTCACATTAAATGCAAAAATGTTTTTTTGCCTGCCCCAGTCTGCTGCGTACTGCATTTTATTATTATTTTATTTCATTTTACTTTCTGTCCGTGTTGGCCTCCAATATATATTTAATTTTTTTCTTTGCATTCTGTTTGCTTCCGGTTTTCATTAATGGTCTTAACATAAAAATACAATTTGCTGACGTTTAACTGGTTTGGCGGCTGTGAATAAATTGTTGAGCGTTGTTTGATTTCATTTTTATCCCCACTGCATTTAATTGATTATGCTGCATTCGATGGCCGAAACGACGAAACTTTAAATATGTGCAGCGAAATATGAGTTTCCGCTCTGAGCAGTTACGCTGTGGCAATATGAGATTAGAGAAATATCTATAAGAGATCTTTTCAATTGAATTGAAGTTCATGTATTTGTATTTTGTATAATTTTGTCATTACATCAATGTAATAAATTCAATTTGAATATTTATATATGAAAGAGAGATTCGAGAGAAATGTTTGATTTAATTATTTTAATTATTTCCGAGATAAATTAAATTTCTAAATTTAATATGAAACTTTAGAGAGAAATTATTTTATTTAATTATATTAATATTTTTAATTATTTCCGATATACATTAAATTTATATATTAAATATGAGGCTTTACAGAGAAATGATTGATTTAATTATAATATATAATATATATCACAAACCTTATGAATATGTATTTTTTTGTAATTTTCTACATATTTTACATACATATTCATACGTGCTGAGACTCGATGCACTCAGACGCAACATTACAGAAATTAATTAATGAATAATTAAAGAATAATAAATATTTATTTATGCTCTAATTCTACATACAGCTTATGCAGCACGGCTAAGACAAATTGAATATATTATTTAATTCTATTTTTCCATGCTACTTAAAAGAAGTTAAATGTTGTTCTAGATGAATGAGGATAAGAGCTGTAGTAAGTATAGAAATTAGGGTTGTTGATAATATATCAAAATATCAATATATCGATATTTTGATACAAAAAAAATATATTTATATCGTGATATTTTTTTTTGCCCAAATATCGAATATTTTTGCGATATATTTGATATATCGTTGGTCACACAAATTGTGAGACATTCTGAATAAAAATGGTTAAAACGAATTATTCAGATTTCAAAAATGGAACAGCAAAATGCAATTTATGCCCTAAAATAATAAAAACAAGTTGTAACACATCAAATATAGCAATGCATAAAAAAAACAACATTATGATGAATTTAGAAGACCAACGTGATAGCTTCGAAAACGACCACAATAGGTCAATATTGAAAGTACACATTGCGGAAGAGGGAACTTGAGATGTAACGCAGCTTGCCACAAACTTCTTCGGAAAGCAATCCGATAATTTTTTGGAATTCTCATAAGGCCATCGAAGATCAATTACGATCAGCCCCTGGTAGCTAGGTGCCTTTGCAAAGGCTTTGGAGCGACTTGCTCCGCCAATAAAATGAGTTGTTTGCGGCTCACGAAGTCGTATGACGGATTCTCACATATCAGAACGCGTTTTTTTTTTTTTTTTTGTATTAAACTCTGAGTACTTAATACTGCTCATTATTATTATTATTATATTAAAATAGTTATTCTTATTATTATTATTTTTTTTTTTTTGTCGGATTGTAAAGTTATTGTAGGAAAAAGTTTTAAAAATATCGAAAATATCGATATATCGATATTTTTAAAGTTGAATATCAAATATCATTTTGATATTTTTTCAAAACTTTAAATATCATCGATACGATATTTTAAAAATATTCAACAACCCTAATAGAAATGGTGCACAAACATGCATATGAATATTCATAGAATTATTCGTTCATGAATATTTATGAAAACAATATTTTCATGAATATTTATATAATAAACTGTTAATAAATTTTTTCAACAGAGATTTTCTGCTTATAAATAATATGAATCTATAATAATGTATATGTATTAATTTATATATTATTTATATGTTAGATATAATAGCAAAAAAACATATCTATTTTTATTTTTGGTTATTTTGACATTATTTTATTTATTAATTCATATATAGTATTTAGATTGATAGAAAATTAATCATTTATTATAATTAATGAAATTATTTCTTATTTGTATTTTTACTCATAAAACCTTTTTTTACATTTATAAATTCATTTATTTATATATAGTATTAAATTCATAATTAATTTTAATTAATTAAAGCACAATTATTTTAATTGATTACTCTCTAAGTTAAGTCGATCGATGCTGAACTCTTTGGCATTTAGAAGAGCGTTGCCCTTTATACATATACATTTCCTGTTGTTCGATCTTGTCCGCATACGCTCTTTTCATGGATGTTCGTGTGAGCACGAACTCAAATTGTGTGTTATATGGAGAGTGCTAAAATTTGGTCTCCGATTGAAATATAAAGGCATCAACATGGATCATATATATCTAAAATATATGGAGAGCCGATTGAGCTGGCTGTTAAGACCCAGCTCTTGCCTGAACAACTTTTCCCAGCTCACGCTAACTCCTCTCTCAATATATTACAGCTGCTGAACTTATTCATGCTCTCTCTTTCTCTCTCTCTTTCTCTCTCTCTCTCTCTCTTTTACTCCTACTTATTAAATTCTCTGCACATATAGCAAACAAAGTCCTAGCATTTTGCTTAATTTTACTGCTTTAATCAATTCGCTCTCTCCCACATCCCGCCCCGCAGTTCATATTCACTCTCATTACTTCTACGTTAATCTGCAATTACTTAACCATAAACATCACTCGAATAAGTTTAATTAGTTGAATAAACTGTCAAATGCTGATATTGATTCGATTAACAACAGAGTTAATGGCAAGTGTCGCCCTGACCTCGACTATCTTTGATGTTTGGCCGCATGTTACGTTGACAACTGCAGTTCAAGTGCTCACCAGCGGGCGCCCCCCTGCCCACCTTTGTGTTCCCCTCTCTCAATCAACAACTGCTGCTGCTGCTGCTGCAGCAATGAACCAAAACAGCAGCTCAAATTGGTCGACAACACCAGGCGAAACACTCCGCACATTTCAACGCCCTTTGCAGCCGCTGCTTTTCATTTAATTGCGGTTGACTTTTGGGGCTTTGACAGACGGACGGATGGACGAACTGGCTGACTGACTGACAGTAAGGTGGGCAGTGCGACAGTCGACCAGGGTTTCATTTTGGGGGGGAAATTGGAAAGCGGCTTTCGGGCGCCCGCCCCCCACCTTCGCCCAATCCACTTGGCAACAAAATGCCAATCATCAATCAAGGTGATTTGTTTCAATGCCCCAGCCACAGATTTCACGCTGTTCCGACTGCAGATGGACATGGAACACAGAGGCAGCTACCAGCTAACAGCTTCCTGTTGCTCCACATTGCTTACCACATGTGGCCAATCACTTGCATACACTTCAATTGATGCGATTCCAGACCCTCCCAGCAGCAGCAGCAGCAGCAGCAGCAGCAGCAGCAGCAACAGCTGCTGTTGTTGTTCATCAATGAATTCAATCACGAAAATGTTGCTGATCCCCTGTCCTGGGGCATGCCTTCCTTCATTTGTTGCATATTCATGAGCGCAGCCGCCCTGCCTGCCTGTTTGAGCTGAGTTGAGTTGAGTTGAGTTGAGTTACTGGCGTGGCTTTGATTTAATTGCCTTGATTTTGTCTATAATTTATTTTGAGCCATGTCCGCCAACAATAAACTATGCGACGCCAAAAAAAAAAGAGCTGACGCCTCAATATTTTCAGTTTTCTTCGTCTTTCATTTGCTTCTTTTCTTCTACCTTTTTCTTTATTTTCTTGTCTCGCATTTTCTGCCAGCAAATATTTCGTATAATTTACCCATGACTGCGCCGCACTGAACTTGTCGCCGCGATTCCGTTTAACTATGTGACTGCGACTGTAGCTGCGCGAATTCACCGGGAGTTTTACGGCCCGGCACATTTAGCTGTATCACAGATGCGGCTAGTTGATGAGGCGACAGGTAAGGAAATAGGTGAGAGCTGTATATGCGTGTAGCTAGTGTTTTATGTATGTTGAATGGGAATAGCATTTGCAATAAAATATGTACAAATTTATTCAGCATTGGTATTGATTATAGCCTTGAGATATGTTCAATGTTAACTGAATCTGCAAATTCTCAAGCTAAATTTTACTTATAGGTATTTTATATATTTACTATATATTTGTTTACTACTTTTAAACAATTTATCTTATTCATTATTTACTAGATAATTTGTATTAATTTTTTAAATGATAAATATATATACATATATATTTTTTTTAATTTAATGCTTAAATATTCGTATTTATTTATTTATTTCGTATCTTATATTTAATATATATTTTTGTTAATTATTTATTTTTAATTTTTATTACAATTAATCCTTTTTTAATACATGTTTTAGTTTATTTTATTTTTGTATAATTTTTATAATTATTCTTATATTTAATATATGTTTTATATTATTTATTTTATTTATTTTATTTTTACAAATTTTTTTTATATTTAATACATGTTTTTTTATTATTATATATATATATATTTTTTATTTTATTTTATTTTTTTTTTTTTAAATTACTTTAATCATATAAACCCAATTTAATTAAATTCTTATCAAACATAAAATATAATAATTATAAATATTTAAGACTTCATCACAAGTCTCCCATCTCAAGTTAACTAGCTTTAATATAAAATCAGTTTTTATTCTCTTACCTTCAAGAACTAAACTTAAATTTTGTATACACAATCAATTGTCATCTTCCATATTCCACAGGGTATTGCATGAGCGTGTCTTTAATCAAACTCGCTTCGATTTTGCTCTATTTTTTGCCTTGTTTTATTTGACTTAATTTTTTTCCCTGCGTACACAAAAATTGCGGAAATATTTCATTTTTGCCGCGACGCTGTTCGCCTTTCTGCACATTCGGCTTCGCCTTCATCTGCTGCGGCAGCTGCAGACCGCAGCTTTACATTTTTAACGCTTTAAGAAGTATTTTTTTTTTTTTTTCTCTCTGGCATTTTTGTCGCCATTTCGTGCACGCCTTGGCTTCCTTGGCTTCGGCTGCCTGCATTGCTCACGCTTGTATTCAGCAGTATATATATATTTTTTTTGGTTCTCATTCTTTTCTCATGTTTAAATTCCACAGAGGTGTGCGCATAAATTATTGGCGCCTGTGCCCTGCAGCCAGAGCACTTATGCAAAGGGCCTGCTGCCAGATCGTTCCAGTCAGCTGCATGCACTGCGTCGATTTGGTCGACGACTAAACTCATTTTAAAGCCAGACTGATTGTAATTTCATTTGGTACTCAGACCAAGTGCCCGACACGCCCACCTTGAGGCGGCACTCGTTTGGTGCCTATTACCGATTTTGGTTATTTCATTTTCCAAGCGACTTCAAATGTCATTTCCTTTAGCCTGCCTGTCGCCCTGTGATTTGTGACCTGAGTAATCGTAATCGCGCTTTATCTATTAGTTACATTGCCGCCTTCATTTTGTTGGGTCTTCTGCATCGTTCTTCGTCCTGCGTCCTTCGTCGTGTTTCGCTCGACGTCTTTAATGAAATTTACTCGGGTTGCCTTTCTATTTACTTTGTGGCACGAAATTAATAAAGGCGAGGTGCACGGCAGCGGCAGCGGCAAAGGCAAAGCCAAGTGGAAACTTAATCCCCAAGGAAATTATGTGAAAAATGTGCGTGGCCAGCGCAGACACCCAAAACGCCACCCAAGCCACTGCCCATCATCATTTCATCTCAGCTCAGCTGTTGTGGGTGGTGGTGCTGGTTCGACCTTTGCCAGTTTAAGTTGTTAAACGGCGCATAGCTGTAAATATTTTTGCACAAACGTGCAGCTTATGGCCTAAAAATTCAATGTGAAACCTTTTTCCCCATTTTTTTCCTCTCTTTTTTAATGTAGTCCGGTTTTATTTTTTATTTTTCTGGCATAGCAGCTCAGCGCAATTATTATTAAGTGTTCGCCGATCAGAGGCGGCCCGAATGCAAATGCTTGATTAGATAAAGCGAAACAGCATGAAATTAGAGCCAGACCTTAGCTCTTATAAATAAAAGCCAAAGAGTCTATGAATTATATGAAGAAGAACAAGGCCTAGAGTTATTTAATAAAAAGTTCATTTGACTTTATTTAAAATTCATCAGCTCAGCCCCGTGCTGCGACGCCTCTGCTCATTTTTATAGCCATGTTGCCATTTTCGGGTTAGAGGAGAATAAAAAAAAAAAAAAGGTCGCCGACAAGCCATGTTAAATTTTGTATGACTTGCTTTGTTCTTTGCCGATTGGGTGTGATGGGGGTTGCTTAATTTCAACCCGGGCACCCACTGCGTATGAGTTATGTGCGGGACAACTAATGTTTGGCAAGTTAAACAATGTGAGTGTGCGTGTGTGTGTGTGTGTGTGTGTGGGTGAAAATGGCCGTTAATCTGAACATGCCCAGCAGCGTTACCTTGTGAACCTGTCCCACTGGCCTTTGAGCTGGTCGCGTAATAAGCACAATTGTCTTTTGCCTTTGTGGATGGAACGCACGGGCCGCACCAAAGTGTCAATTACAGCCATCGAAAGGACGAACAACAAACAGAGTGCGGTTTCTCTCTGTGTGTGTGTGTGTGTGTGTTTGGTTGGGGCTGCTCACAGCTGGACTTGAAGTTGAGAGAGAAGAAAATTCCCCAGAAGCCGACTAAACTGGATTGGCCGCCCGTGTGGCTGTTGCATAATACTAATGTAATTGTCAGCTCATTGTTTGTCGCAAGGATAATATCGCAATTAGCCCGAGCATGAACGGCTAATTAGTTGCATAAGTTCCAAGCGGACAAAAGCGACAGACAAAGTATCAATGACACTTGCTGAAAGTGAACGTAAAATATAAATAACAATTGTCAAATAATTGATGATGAAGAACGAGCAACTTTTTTAAGAGTTTAGCTTGACTTTTAGCTTATGCGCAAAGTTAAATAAAAGCTAACTGCAAATCAGATTTCATTTACAGTAAATATATACATACATATATATATATCTAATCCTCTTTGTGTCTGCCTCGCTCTGCTGCTCAATGCGACCTTTATTTATTTTTAATTACATGCATGCTTAATTTGCTGAAAGTTGAGTCCAGCTCAAATCAGGCGTATAATAAATTGATTGCAAAAGTACATAAATGCGCCTTTGTATTTGCTTTTAAATACATTTGATTGCATTTGTTTTTATCTATAAATATTTCATGCCTTGGTTTTTCTTTGAACGAATTGAATTATTTGTTGTGCATTTAATTGCATTTGATTATTTGTCAAGCTTAAAGCATTTTGATTTTGCAGATGGAGAGAGCTGAAATTTATAGCTAGCTTTTGTTGACTTGACTTGAAATTCGCTTAAATATGCCAGCGATGTGAATTGATTTCGGATTCTCACTAAATAGTTATTAATTACTCTAAATGCGTTTATCTTAATGTCATTAGCTGTTTTAGTCAACTTGAAATTAATTAATTAAATATATAAAATTAATTTAATTAGCATCTTGATTTGGCCAAATATTGTAGGTAATATTTATAGCTGAATTTTATTGACTTGCCTATGAATTGGTTAAATAAGCCTAAAATAAGCTTTAATATCTGATTATATAAAAATAATTATTATTTAATTTGATTTTTATTATTTAATTTGTGTTTGCAAACATTTATTAGTAAAAAATATGAAAATAAAAATACATAAATAAATAAATATATATATATATATATATATATATATATATATATATATATATATATATATATATATATATATATAAAACATATATACTTACTTCATAAAAAAAAAGAAAATAAAAATAAATAAATAAATAAATTTAAACAAACAACAAACAAAAACAAAATTAACTTACATCTTAAATAATTTTAATAATAAAAAGGAAAAAATAAATAAATGAAGGTATAAAAAAATGTACTTACATGTTTATTGAATAATTTAATTTAATTCTGATTTTATATATTTATTTTATTTTTGTATATAATTATTTTATTATTGTATACAAAATATATACAAATATACATAAACAAATAAATCTTCTTAAGTTACAGCAGGATTTATTTTTTTATTAAATTTTTTTTTTTGACTTCACTTGGAATTTTCTTAATAATTACCAACTAAATAATATTAATTTTTAATATTTATATTTCACATTTGTTTAAATTAAATAAAAATCCACTTAAATTGTTAACTTCATTGCTCTGCAACTGTGTAAACTGCAAATGGATATGGTAAATGAAAATGTTTTTCTTGCTGTTTAAATGCAATTATTTTCTGTTTTCATATTCAGTGTCATTTCCGTCTTAAGCTTCTTATGTGTCAATTAAATGCATTTCAGTCTTTTTATTATGTGCTTAACGCAGTTGCAAATTACGACTTATTTGCTCTTGTTAAAAATTTAAAATTGTTGACGTAGCTTAAGCTCGAGATAAAGAGAGGCATTTACAGATATATGTATATATAATAAATATATGTAATATTTATACAATCTATCTGTCTTTACAGGGTATTTGCTAGTCGTGTGCATGCATTTGTGGCTTTATTTCTTGTTGTACAATAAATACAAAATGCAGCCACAGAGCAGCAACCGCTGGAAACATTTTAAAGACATGCCAGTAACAACAGCAAGAACATCAACTATAACAACAACAACAACAATAATATTAACTACAACAACAATAACGACGGATTAACTCTCAAACCTGTAACTGAATGACCGCACACAGACACGCAACTGGAGAGGCAGTAACTGAGGGTGATAGCTGAGAGAGCTGAGCGTGGGCGTGGGCCTGAGGTGGCAAACTGAGTCTGAGTCAGCCACATGTCAGAGACATTATGGAATCATGAACTTACTGCTGTTGTGCGGTGATGTGTGTGTGCATAAATGAGTGTGTGTGTGTGTGTGTGGGTACCTGTACGAGCAGAACTCCATTTGTGATATGGCTGTGGCTGCGACAACGATTTGCGGTCCAGAACAACACACAAAGCCAAACATATACAGAGACATATACACACACACATACACATACAACCTACACACACATATAAGTATGTACAGTTACCAATACGCTTGGCCATTTCAATCATCAATCAAAGTGTTTTGTTACGACTTTCATACGTCATGTTTTGCCCGAAAAATCCCACCAAGCCCATACTCTTGTCTCTGTCCTTGTCTGTATACATGTGTGTGTGCACGCGTGTGTGTGTGTGTAGGTGTGACTGTGACACAAGTCGACATTTATGGTGTCGACAACGACAGCAGCAGCAGCAACAACAACGGAGTACGTGTATGCTAGCAGTGCAGCTGCCAGACGACAATCAATCACATGCCTCAATTCAATTCTCGATGCTGTCATTTTCAATTTGATTCTCATGCCTCTACACTCATTATGCTAAATATTTATGAGTACGCAATGCTCCATTGTGTTGCCTAATGAAGCCTAATTAAAAATCATTAAACATTTGTTGACAAATCACATGCTGTTTGTATTTGTATATCGGCTGGGCAAATCAATCAAGCAAACATTTAACGCCTTTTTCTTGTGTGTGGCATTTGACAAACTTAAGTTTTCAATGGCGCGGCTCAATTTTGTTGCCAGTTTGTTCACGCTGATTGTTGTTGTGCAGCTAACAAAAAGAAATCTGCTTTTGTGCGACTTTTGATTTATAGATTTTGCTTCTCGTTGCTCGCCCTCCTCACAGCAAGCTTTACGCTGCTTTCTACTATTTAATGTCTGTATAGTTAAAGTTAATTAGGGTATTTGTAGCCAGTGGCACAGGTGTGGCCTATCAAGACTTAAAGAGTTTCTTTTTAAAGCGCGTCTTTTGTGGCTGCTTTGCCTTGCTTTGTGCTGTGCGCCTTTGTTGCATACTTTTAGGCGCGTCTCGATTTGTTTACAGTCAAACACGCTGACCAGCATGCAGCAGCAGACCGGAAGCGAGAGGGAGAGTGTGAGAGAGTGTTTGGGTGTGTGAGAGTGAGATAGCTATCTAGCTGCTCCACACTAAAGCCAAAGCAGCCGCACAATTTGCTCGCTTGTTTTTGTATCTTTGTAGTGTCTGTTGCTTGGTTGTTTGCCAACGTTTTGTGTTGCTGTTTCGCTCCATTGTGCTGGTGTTGGTGTTGGTGTTGGTGTTGGTTGGGGGTGGTAAAAACTTTGTGCACTGATTGCAAACTTGTTTCAATTGTTTCGTAACCGACTAAGGAGCAATACAGTCGAGTCAAGGCAAAGCAAAGCGTGTGCACAAATGGCCAAAGCTGCGGCTGAGCGGGCAACAGCCATTCACTTGCATATTTCTGTGGCTTAGTTTCCGTTTTCAAACCAAACGAACAGCAAAAAAAACCTATTGAAAATTTGCATACGAAAATGAAATTCAAATGGGTTTCACCCACACAACCGCCATACAACTGGCTCACTCACTCTCTCTCTCTCTCTCTTTTTGTAGCTGTCTCAATGTTTTGTCCAAGCTGCAATCAGGCAAGTTGGCTTTTCTGGACAAACTTTAACATTTTTTTCTTATTTTTTGATGCCAGCTGAAACACAACTTTAATACACTTTGAACTATACATATTTATAGCTGAAATAACAACAAATCTTATTGAGATTGAGCTAGGGAGTTGGAGTTGTTGCCGCAGTTTCGCCTAGCCCAATGAGTGGGCACTTTTAATCTAAAACGTTTTGATTTGCTGGACGCACCCTCAAAAAAGCCAACAAAAGTGATTTTCATTGAGCATCTCGTAACTTTGTAATGCAAATCTCTTCGTCTCCATCATGGCACACAATCCTGCTCATCTGTCTCCCTCACTCTATCTTACTCCCTTTCTCGCTTTATCTGTTTGTCTGTCTGTCTGTTCGTCTATCCATCTATTCATTGATTGCTGCTATCACTTTTGGCCTTTCTGCCCGGGTTACACAGCCTTCGCTGCGGCCAATAAAATGCAAATTGTTTTCCGCGTAAACAAAACGTTTTTAATGAAGCCATCAGCTAGAGATGAGCGCGTGAGGGGAAGGTAGATTTCATGTCAATTTTTATTGGAATCTTAGAAGTTTCGATGGGCTCCTTTTTAGATAAATGTTACTGTATATAAATAAAAGTTTTCATTTATTTTGTATTTATATTTTATATTTTATTTAATTCTTTAGCAATATATAGAAAAACTTTACTATTTTTAGGCTATCATTATATGCCTCTAAAGTAGTTTGAAATCTGTTTTCTTCAAGAAACACTTCAATTATGCAAATATTAATCGATAATTCTCTTCAATCCATCTCTTTACATGATCTTTTTAATAGATTATGTTAACTGTTATATTTATTAATGTATAAATTATAATATTAAATTTAATATTAACTCAGAAAATTTTATATTAATTTTTATACGATTTATTATATCAAATATTATATTTATAAACAATATTTACATTAATTCAAATTAAATAAAATTAAATTTAAATAATTAATGAAATTAAATGAAATAAATTCAAATTAAATAAAATTAAACAAATTCACATATTAATTTTATCATGATAATTAATTTAAATATATTTTATATCTTCTCTACAATTTCTCTAACCCAAAATGCCCTTAAATTTGCATGCCTTTACGTCTTATCACGATTTTGTGCTGGCTCACGCCACTCGTCGCCGCTCTGTTTGGCAATCATTGTTCCTATTATCGCATTTCTTTAATGGTAAACTGTTGAATTTTGATGGCTTTTAATTGTCTTGAGCAAGCCAATCAATGGTCGCTTTTCAGCTTCACTCTTTGCTGTTCGCCCTCGCACTCTTTGCCCGTCTCTCTCCCACACGCTTTGATTGGAAATAGTCAGCACAATAGTTTTTTTTTTGGGTGGGGTGGGCTACGGTTTTTGTGCTGACTGGCTGACCCACTTATTGGTCACTTCTGGCACTGTTTCCGCTAGCCTTGCAGCCACTTGACTAAACAGCACTCAAATTTGATTTTGATTTATGCTGGCCGCAAACACGAATCCCAATTCTCGAGCTCGAACTCGAACTCGAACCCAAACTGAAACTCGGCCGGCCAAACGCAACGATTGCATCTCATAACTCTGGCATCTGTCGGCCGCTTCTCGTATTTACATGCTGCTTACACGCGCATTGGCGTGTAACGGAAATTGAGTAGCATTGAGCACTTGTGAAAGGGTTGCTCCAAATGGACCCAGGCTTTAGCTCTTTAGCTCTTTACCTCTCCTATCTATCATTTCTGCCTGCCCTGCTCTCTGCTATTCGGGCATAGTTCCGGTCCAACAATTGAAACAATTTTTTTTTTCGTTTCTCTCTTTCTCTTTGTTGTTGTTGTATTTTCTTTTTGTTTAGTGCTGGCTTTGGCGAAGACTGCTTTAGACACCCTCAGCTTCCACTTGCCATAGAAAAACACAATTTTCGCAATCTTTGCTTATCTTTTCATCTCACTCGTTGCATGTACATGTATATAGTTCTTGTTGTTTGAAGCTTTGAAGTGTTGCAGTGGGTATGAAGTGACGCCTCCTGCTTCTAACCAACTTCTTTGTATGTTGGCATTAACGTTAATATCAAGTTGTGCGGCATGCGGGGGTTGATTGGTAAGTTCAACTTTGCTAACTAAATTTCAATTATTTTAATTATAAATTAAATAGATATTTTAATTAAATTTCATTTGTGTGAAGATTTAATAAGTTTTATTTAGGAAACTATAAGAAATATTTAAATACATAAAATATATAAAATAAAAAAAAATTCCTAAATAAAAAGGAAAAATAAAAAAATAAAGCAAATAAATACATTAATTAGTATATTTATATTGTCTTGCCTTTCATTTTCTATATTTTAGACATATTTAAATAAGCTTTATTAAGTTTTACTTTGCCCACTATATTTCCCAAAATACATTTAATTATTGTTTTTCATTTGTTAAATTTAATTGCTTTCTTTACATTAATAGCCTAGCATTTTATATACTACATTCCTTTATGTGTTCGTACATATTTTCATAAGCTTTTAGTTTGTTGCTTAACTTTAGAGTTTCATCTCTTTATCTTATCGCTCGCCGCCTTTTTGTTGCTGCATGTATATTGCTCTGCCACGTTTTATTGTTGTCATAATCTGGTGGCTTGCTGCAGCTTCAGTTCACTTGCTCCGCCTACCATGCGTTGTCTATCTGCCGTCTCTCTCTCACTATATTTCTCTTTGCCTTAAAGCTTTTGCCGCGTCGGGTTAATGCCGCGGCATAGCTGCCGGGCCCCTCTCAAACCTCCCACACAAACCTGACTCTCAATCACTTTTTGCATCTTAGTCGGAGTTTACTACACGTTTTTTATGCACCCGCTCCACTATATTGTTTTCTTGTTTCATTTGTTGTTTCTTTTTGCCTTTCCCTTGCCATGTTTTCCTGCTTTGTTTTCATTTTATGCAACACAAAGGTGTACGTTAGCTGCCTGCTTGCATACAATGTTATTGTTGTTGGTCGCTCCGCTTGTGTTTGGTTGAAGGATATTAAATTTGAGCTCGATATAGTTGCACTTTATGATATGCATGCATTTTATATGCATATATGTATATTGAACTGCCCACAAAACGACTCTGCTGGCAATGCGTTAAGTTAATGCGATGCCTGTGCAACTTATTGGAAATCAAAGCAATCATACGCCACATTGGCTCAGCTGGCAAAGTACTCGACTCACTAAACTGAGAAAAATCAAAGTTGACTTTTTTCTTTTACCCTGACTTGAACTAGGTACAGACTGTAGGTAAATTGTGAGAGCTAGTTTAGGCTTGTTTTTATTTATTATTATTTTTTTTTATTTTTGCTGCCTGTAACATATTGAAATTGCAGCTCAATTATTCCAAGTGTAACCGGTGCCAGGGGTCAGTCATGAATATGCACTCAAGCGTCGTCAAGTCCTGACTGATTGCAACGCATTACGTTTCACATTTTTGGCACTCGATCTTTCTGCCCAACTACCCAACTACCCAACTACCCAACTACCCAACTGTCCATTGCCACATCGTGTTCAACCAAAAACCCCGCCCAGTGGCTATCCAGCAGACAAATCGCTTTGATTGATGCCCCTGGTTCAGTGCATTTGAGCTGCATACTGCAGTTAGTTACTGCTGGCACTGCCGGCGGTTCGGTAATTGCTTTTGGGGCGCACCGTAAGGCTGCATAGACTCGATTCTAAGTCTCGCCTCTGCCCGTTTCCGATTTTATGTTCAACAATACGCACGCAATTACCGCAGTTGGGAGCAAGCAGAAGTACACAAAAAAAAAAAAGATGAAAATAAAAAAAAAATCACAGAGCAGAGAAAAAGTTCAACTCTCCGGAGGAGCCTGACGAAAGTTGTCATAGCTGCTGGGCCCAGGCGCAAACTTTTAGCTCTAATTGCCCAAGTGGTTTTCGAGTGGCATCACCGTCGCCAAGACGCTGCGTAATAGAGCTTCCTCAGTCGGCCAGCGCTCGCTGCTTCTTCATTTGGGGCTGCAGTCAAAGTTTCTCTTAGAGCGCGCTCGTCCCCTCATCCCGCTCCGAAAAAAACTTGCTTGGCACAAAATGCACAATCAAAGCTGACCGTTGGCGTTATTAACACAAATGAAAATTGTGGTCCAGTTCGTCTCTCACATGGCAGTTACTTATATTTCAATTTATTAGACGGCAAAGTTTTGCCGGCCAGCCCACCACACTCTCCAACAGCCACTTGGTCTAATGAAGTTTCGGATTAGTGCTCCAAAAATGCACATACGTTCGCACATGTCTCCGCCACGTTGTATGTAATGTTCATTTGCATGCGAATATCCTTAAAGTCTTTGTACAGAGTCAAAGTTCACACACACACACACACATATGCCGAGAGTCCTGCATATTTACTACAGACTGTGGCCCCCGCAATTACGTTGCCAGGACACACACAGGTTGTAGCTTTTGACGCCGAGCATTTAACTTTTGCCCTTTGGATAATAACTTTTTAGCGAAATGTTCATGTTATCAAATTTGTTTCAAATTTAATAATCTGCTGCCAAGGGCCAACCAAATGCGATTTAATTAGAAAAATAAATTTTACATTGTTTTCTATTTATATCCTCCTTTTTTTTGTTGTGGAATTTACCACAAATAGTGTATAAACTATTTGAAACTGAGTGAGTTATATTCGTAATGTCATCATATATTAAGTCAGCGCAATTTTTTATTGGATCTGATAGGCGCAGAATTAATTCGAATTGAATTTGTAAAAAAATAACATTAAATTGTCATTGGCTTTGTTTACGTTGTGAGTTTGATTTTTTTTTTTTAATAATTACATTTTTAATGACAACAGTGCTAATTTGATTTTTTGCATATATATTTGTAGTTTTTTTTTTATATTTGACATTTAGTTAAAATCCATTTACATATGCATACAAATAATATGCAACGGTAATGTCAAAATTAAAATTGAAAATGTAAATAAAATATTTAATGTGTGCTATATATTTTATTAAGCCTACAACTTTATTTAATTTGTTTAAAAAAAAAAAAATTAAATACTAAAAATGAGTATGTTATAAAAAAAAAATAAATAAATTTGCATGATAAAAAGAAAACATATATGTAAATGTAAAGAAAAATGTATATATTAAGTCAGTAATTTAACATTTTCTTTCAATTTTACTTAAATATTCAATTTTAAAAATAAGCTTCTTAGATTTTAAATATAAAATTTTTTAATTTACTAAAGTTGCAAAGTCACTAAAATCAAGTCAAAATTATGGGTATAAAACTTTACCTTTTTTTTTTTTAATAATATAAGAATATAATAAAATGTTGTTTACTGCAATTAATGTTCATAATTATGTTAATGCTAAGAATAATCCCAAAAATATAATAAATAATACTATATGTTTTCAATATGCATATTAAATAGGCATTTATTTATTTTTTATCAAATATAATAGCTGTTTTTTTTTTTTTTTCAGAAAAAAAAAATTAATAAAGAAAATATAGAATATATAAAACTGAAATATAAAAATATGATTTATTTTATGTTTTTGGTTATTTTTTTCTTTAATTTATATATAAATTAGATATTATTAAATAAATATAATGAATAAAATATACTTTAAATTATATATATGTATATTTTTTCGCGTATAAAAAAAGTTTTAAAAATTTTACTTCAAATGATATATTTAAAAAAATGTATTTTCGAGTATGAATAGTTTAAAAAAATGATCAGATAAATAAATTGAATAATAATATTACTCTAAATGATATATCTTTTTTATTATTTATTTTTGAGTAAAAATAAATGAATAAAAATTTTACAAAATATATAAAAAATAAACTAAGGCACTCTATCACTTTATAGCACACCTTCTATTTAACTGTAGGGCATTCTCAAGTCACACCTACCTCAATCAACTATAATTATTGTGAAAACTGTGCGCCGTTATCAATTCGGAAAGTGGCATGAATCATTATCAATGCTTATGCAAATGTTGACGCCTTTTGGCTGCTTCAGTTTCGTGTTGCGTGGAGCAAATCAAAATTCCATTAAACTTTTCGGGTGCCCGCATAATTTTGCAACATTTTGCGGTTGAACTTTACTTTTTGGCACTTTTTTACAATGCTGCGCTGTGGTTTTTAATTAAAATTTGTTTGCTAACATAAAGCCGGCAACGTTTCGCTGTTCGCTGCCATTTGCCATTGTTGATTGTTGTTGTCTTGCGATGGGCTGCTTGGAATGTTAGATGGAGCACTGGTTGTTCTGCTGCTGCTGGTGGTGGGGCAAATATGTCTGGCCGTCTAATTAGGAGCGCACATCCACAGTAAAATTACATTGCGTATACGCAGCGTGTGCCTTTTAATAATGCCGGCAACATTTTGACAGACAAGAGCCAAAAAAGGGCTGCGCACAACAATGGAAGAGGGTTGCGAAAGCCAAGCCAAGCAACATTTGATAAAAGCAAACAGAGAAAGAGAGAGGGAGAGACAGAGAGTGGGAGAGTGAGAAAGCGTGTTGGCTAATTGAAAAAATACATTTTAATAGCATAATTTTTGGCGCTGCGGTTGTGACAGCTTTTAAATCGCGCGTCTGGCGGTTGCTCCAACCAGGCTCGGGCTTTGGGCTTTGGGCATTGGGCTCTGCATTCATTATTTGGCTAGCTATCACCTGGCCACAATCAGAGGTAAGATGTCACGTTCTTAGCGCTACGGCGATGACATCAAACACTATTCAAATGAAATTTGATTTTGATTAGACGATTTGTATGCCGAAATCAGCGTGCCTTATGTTTAATAAAAGAAATTGCTTCGGCGTCGCGCAACATTTGTATTGGTTGCTGTGCATTACAGCTGGCGTTCGCCCGCAAGCTAAATTAAATTAAAAATTCAATGACAGCGCATTAACAGCGTCTCGTCGGAGATTGGTTCGCTCATCTCAACAGTCTGACAGGCGATTGAACAAATTTGTTATACCAAATAATCGAACTGTGTCGGCTGCTCGACGGGCTCATCTCGATGCTTTCGCTTCAGCTTCAGCTTCAGCTTCAGTTTCTGTTTCAGCTTTTGCTTTTCATTTTGCTTTTTCTTTTGCCTTAGCTATTGATTTTGCGCCTCAAGATGAGGCGTCAAAGTACACTCAAAGCTGTTGGATTCAGCTCTGCGGTATGTGGCCTGTAAACTGTAAGCTGTAAGCTGTCTGCCATGTGAAGGTTTAGTCTAAGCGCTCGCATTGCACACGCCAGACGCTTATTGAAGTGTTTCTTTTTGATTATAAATATATATGTATATATACATACATATATATTTTTTTCTGTTTTGGTCTTACTATTTTTACGGAAATAAATGTAGTTGAATTAATGCAAAGGTTTTTAGCTTTTTTTCTGGTTTGTCTCACCAACTACCTTTATACCTTCTTTCTAACCTTCCTATCATATTTTCTGATCATATTTCTTTCTCTTAATCACGATTCTGTTCATAGGTTGATGACCAGTCTTATTTATCCATCTATTTGCCCATTAATGACCGTTATTCTTTACCTTCCTGGCTATTTTCTAGCCATTTTTAGCCGTTTTTCTGGTTCGCCTCACCACCTACCTTTCTACCTTCTTTCTACCTTCTTTCTAACCTTCCTTTCCCACTTTCTAACCATATTTCTGTCTCTTAATCTCTTATTTATCCATCCATTTGCCCATTAATGTTCTATTTACCTTCCTGGCTATTTTCTAGCCATTTTTAGCCGTTTTTAGCCGTTTTTCTGATTCGTCTCACCAACTACCTTTCTAACTTCTTTCTACCTTCTTTCTAACCTTCCTTTCCCTTTTCTAACCATATTTCCATCTCTCAATCTCGATTCTGTTCATTGGATGATGACCAGTCTTATTTATCCATCCATTTGCCCATTAATGTTCTATTTACCTTCCTGGCTATTTTCTAGCCGTTTTTAGCCGTTTTTAGCCGTTTTTAGCCGTTTTTAGCCGTTTTTAGCCGTTTTTAGCCGTTTTTCTGGTTCGTCTCATCAACTACCTTTCTACCTTCTTTCTGACCTTCCTAACCCACTTTCTAATCATATTTCTGTCTCTTAATCTCGATTCTGTTCATTGGACGATGACCAATCTTATTCATCCATCCATTTTCCCATCAATGTTCTATCTGCCTTTCTAGCTATATTTAAGCCATTTTTAGCTGTTGTTAGCTCATTTTCGATATGGTCATGCTTGAAAAATATACATATATAAGTAATTCTAACAAATACCATACTTACATTAGAATATCTATTGTAGTAAATATTTGTATGTTTATAATAAATGAAATAATTATTATACGCACACCTTGAGTGTTCCTTTGGTGACACAAATATCACCTGATCGGCTGGCCATGCTTTGATTATGAAATTGATTCAATTAAATATATAGAATTTCCTGGTGTCAAATTGTCACAATTGTTGCTGCTTAGCTTGGGCTTTTCGAACTAAGCTATTTTTACTTTGGTTGGCTTGCCAAATCGAAGGAGAGATAAGTTCTTTGAGTGAATTACTTAGACATCAAGCTTAGACATCAATTGAATAGGTGTCTGTATCTTTAATTAAAATCATATTTGCCAGAGCTTAGCTTATTTAATGATTGCTTACTGCAAATTGCAGATATGAAATTCACAGAATTCTGTTCGGTTCAGCATTTTTGTGTCTGTTCAAACATAAATAATTACTCAGCTTGGCTGCTGCATTATATTGAAAATATACTGTGCATATAAGGAAAATCAGGCGGGGCAGAGAGCAGAGCAGACAAATGCAGCCCAGGCAAACAACACACAAATGGTTTCTGGATCAATAAACTTAGCAAGGAGCGATGTGTGTGTGTGTGTGAGTCTTTGTATGTGTGCCACGCCCATGTGCCTGGATGCTATAGCATAGACAATAAATTCGAACAAAAGGCAACACATTCATCGAGTGGCAACATCAAAAGAAGAAAATTGTCGTGCTGAAGTTGGAGTACGAGCAAAGTAAAAAATGAAAAGAAGACGGCGACAGAATGGGAGGGAAAGGGAGTTGGAAAAAAAAAACATAGTGAAAACTGAAACCAAATACCCAAACACAAAATGGCAGCTCTTTAGCTGCGATTTATATTTGAAATGCCTTTGGGTGGCCATTGAAGCGGCAAATGCTTTTGCGGCAACGCCTCAAATGGAGCGAGCACCCTAAAAAGAATAAAAAATAAATATATATACATATATATTTACATGTATGCATATATGTATGTATGTATTGCACCAAAAATTTATTCATCGACGGCAGTTGCAACTTATTTTTATGCCTGTTAATTGTCAGGCACTCGCACCGCCCCAGCTCCGAGTCGGGTCACTTTGCATACCCAAATGTCAACTTTTGCCATTTTGGCCAACTTCACACCAGGCTGCAGGCTGGCAGCTCCCAGGAGTTGCCTGTCTGCCGTCATCCGCTCCAGCTACCCCTCCTAGTTGCCCATATGTGGGCATCATAAATATTTTCCAGTCCATTGATTTTTGCTCGCTGTGGATGCTGTCGATGTTGATGATGTCGGATGGACGAAGCAGCAGCCGCAGCAGGAGCAGCAGCAGCCGCAGCAGGAGCATCTGATGCCTATATAATATATATATGCGCACTTGTGTTCCATACAACAGTTTCTGAATTATTTCAAAAAAATATTTGGGCTTATAATGAAATGGGTGGAGCAAAAAGTCTAAGATACAAATTATATTTCACTATCCATATATAATTGTTTCCTATCAAACAAAATTTTTTCTTAACTTTTAAATGGGGCTTAGATTTACATTTCTTTGTTATAAACCTTTCCTAGTGTGCAATTCTCTAGCAAAGATTTGCAGGCTAAGCATACTTTCGATTCTAGTTTATAAATTTATGGCGCAATCTCAGTCCGTGAGAGTGCTCAATCCGCTTCAGATTCAAGCCTCAGGCTTCAGCTTCAATCAGCCCAGGTTCTGACTTAGCGCTCGAACTCAGCTTTTGCCTCTGCTGCTGCCTCTGCCACTATCTTGGAATCAGACTCAGACTCAGCTTCTACTTCTGAATCTGCCATTGGCTGTGGCTTGAGCTTAGACTCACCGTCCACCTCAGCTTCTGCCTCTGCCTCTGCCACTATCTTGGACTCAGACTCAGACTCAGACTCAGCTTCTGCCTCTGCTTCTACCTCTGCTTCTACCCCTGCCTCTGTCATTGGCTGTGGCTTGAGCTCAGACTCAGCGTCAACCTCAGCTTCTGCTTCTGCCTCTGTCTCTATCTTGGACTCAGCATCAGCTTCTGCCTCTGCATCAGTCTCTATTTTGGACTCTGACTCAGCCTAATAAAATTCTGTAATAAACATTTAGTCTTATCATTATTTTCTAATATCTTTCTGCTTATATATTTATTATTTGAATAACATTTTTTAATATATTTATATTACATTCTATTATATTTATATATTTTTTGATATTTAATTGTTGAAATTGCGATGTTAACGATTTTCAATTCACTCCCAATTATAGTCCGCGCACCATTTCCAACTGACTCAAAATCTCACCTCTCTGACGCAACTCTATGGCTGGCGCTCGCTCTTTGGCCGCGCTTTGTTTTGTTTTCGGCGACACTTGATTGTTTTTATGCATTGTTGTTGTCTCTCGTGGAGCAGTGCGTGAGTCAGGCAGACGCGGAAAAGTATGCTACACGCCAAATAGGCTCAAATTATGCTGTCCTGCGGAGAGTGTGCCCGTGTGCCCGAGTGTATGTGTGTATGTATGCGTGGCCTGGCTCTTGTATGTTCGCTGTTTGCCTAACGCTTTTTTTTATGCCTGCAAAACAATTTCATGTGCCGCGCGTACATAAATATTTTTGCTCAAGTTAATTGAAACATTACCAAAAAATGCTTGTCGGCAAATATTGAAATATGCGCTGAACACAGGCACCCCCAATGGTCTGAATATATATGATGTATTATTGGCACATTTTATTTATTTATTTTTTTTTTTTCTGTATTGATTTATTTGCGACTGTAGGTTTTGTAGGTCTCTGATTGAATGCAGAGTCTGAGATATTTATTTTTACTTTAATGAAACTGCAAAAATAATGAAGTTTGATTTAAAAAAAAACTAAATATATGTGTGGAGAGTAAACAATGACTGCAGAGTAAAGTATTCAATAAAAAAAATATGTATTGATATTTTAAATGAATAATAAAATATTTTTTTTTTTTCAATGAATTTCTGTCTAAAATAAATAATTAAAAAATCTTTTTAAAAATAAATTTTAATGTTAAATAAATAATTAGATATTATTTAAAAAATAAGTTTATATTTTAAAAAATTAAATGATAATTTTATTTAAAAATAAATGTTTATTTTAAGTTAATAATAAAAAATAATTAAATAATTTAATTAAATATACATTTTTATTTTAAGCAACTAATTAAAAAATGTATTTAAAAATAAAAAACCAATTTCAAGTACACAATGAAATAACTTATTTAAAAACAAATTTTAATTTTAAATAAATAAATACATAAATATTTTATTTTTTAAATAAATAAAAAATAGATTTAAATAAATTAATTTTAAATATATAATACATTTTTATGTATTTAAAAGTAAATTTACATTTTAAATAAATAATTCAATAATTTAAAAAAATATGTACTTATACTTTTTTACTTAATTTTAAACAAATTGTCGTCCCTAACAAAATATTTTATTTATTTTATTTTTTATATTCTTTTTAATTTAATATAATTTTGTTTTGTGCTGCTGGGACAATAAGATTTTTCATTTAATTTATTTATTTATTTAATTAAATGAAATAACAATTAATTTAATAAATTAGCAAAATAAAAAATATATTTCATATTTTTATATTATATTTCATGTTTCCGTTCCTTTAAATTATATTTATTTTTTCTGCACGTCTAAAGGTTACTTTTCCACTTTAAACATTTTCTATGTGTGCTGCTGTTGCTTCAACTATAGTAAATACTACTAAATTTGTATAATAATGCAAATATTTTATTATACTTCATTATACTTAATGAAATAAATACTTAATTAACGCTTAAATACATAACGTGCTCAATCATGCTCTCAATTGTAGCTGCTCGCACAAGAATTAATAGACAGCCTGAAACTCACATTGAATTTGTTTAACAATTTGCATTTAAGTTCTCAGTGCTCTACGATTCGCATGATTTCTTCTCGGTTCTCTTAGTATCTGATGCCGTAACGATTTCATTAATAGATTTCGCCACATAATCTACATTTGCTGGCGTCAGGCCGCAAACATTTATTCGACTGGAGCTGAGTAAATAAATATGTTTATCCACTCGAAGTCTCTCACATTGATTCGCTAACAAAATTGATATTCCATGGTTTAGCAGAGATTTTAGCTTATGAAATGTTGATTTACTTACGAGTCAGTCCCAGATATGCGAACATGCCATGGCCATCTGTTATGTGATCCCATGTGCCGGGTGTTTCCAGATCGACAAGTTTTTGCGTCAATTCCTGACGCATTTTCTTCACACGATTCGCCATTAGAAGCAGAGTTTTTTGCCTGGATTTCAGATATAGTATTTATCATAATTTGTGTTTATTTTCAAGTTTCACTCACCATTTCTTGCGATTGCTTTTGTTGGCTAGCACCTTGGTGATGATGCGACTGCCGAAAGCTGGTGGATTCGAATAGTTAATTCGAATTAATGTACTTAGCTGCGAGGCTACTGCGGGCGCATATTTTTTATTCCTTAATATGACAACTAAATTGCCAACGCGTTCATCTAAAAAAAAACCGTGAGTTACTTGAGGAAAACACGTTATAGAGGCGACACTTACTGTACAGCCCCATGTTTTTGGAAAAGGATTGCGCGATCACAGCTTCATGGCCTTGTTTGACAAAGTATCTGATTCCCCAGGCATCGCAATCCGGATTACCGCTTGCAATGCCTATATAGGCTGCATCGAAGAACGGAAATAGGTTACGCATTTTCACAACTTCAGAGATCTGTTGCCATTGCTTCACTGTGGGATCCAAGCCCGTGGGATTGTGGCCAGAGGCTTGAAGCAACACAACAGCACCCTCTGGTGCATTGCAGAGGGCAGCCAAGAGCTTGGCCATGTCTATTTTCTTCTTTTTATGATTCCAATAGGGATACGACTTGAACTGTTTAAAGCCAGCTTGTCTTAATATATTGATGTGATTACCATAACTGGGGTCTGACAGCAGGCAGATGCGTTTCTTCATACAATGACACAAAAACTCCGAACCAATGCGAAGTGCAGCAGTGCCTGCAACAGCTTGAGCTGAGACAATCTGTGATGCAGATATATGTATATTTGAAATGATATATAAGAATAAGAATATTAATTATATTGATTTACGCGCTCTTCCTTAAGTGCCTTGCAGTTGTTGCCCAACAGCAGCTTGGTTGCCACCTTCCGATACTCTTCAGTGCCCATTATGGGTAGATATTCATGATTCAACTGTCTATCACTCACCACTTGTTGTTCACACTTCTTAACAATTGGCAAAATGTATGGCCTGTTGTCTTCGGTTCGATAGACTGGCAAAAAGAAATGACTGAGAGACTGCAGCAATGGGCAGCAGCGTCGACTTACCACCGATTCCCAAATTTACTTTTTTCTCATGTTTGTCCAGTTCGTAGAGTTCTCGCAAGTGAAAGACCTCAACGGGCTCTACTACCTTAATATTTTCAAAGGCTGATTCTCTGCCATCGTTCGAGTCACCATAGCCACGACTTATAATTTTTAAAATTCTGTAAAACAAAACCTCCTAAGAACTTGAAGTATTTTATTAACAATTGCGTTGAGCCCTTACTCTGTTTTGGAAGCTAGACAATTGCTTGCTAACTTCAACATGACGAAAAATACCGAAATGTTAATTTGAATTGGGTGAAATAACAAAATCTAAATAGAAAATTTAATTTACATTTTTAATAAAAATATTATAGGCTGACATTTAAGCCAAAGTCAAGATATCTTCAAGTAAATTATGAAAACAAATGTAGATTTTTAACATATTCGCGCATTACATTAATATTAGACTATTTATATATATTTAATCAATTTAATATAATATGTGATCTAGCAAGATTGAACTCTGTAAATTAAAAAAAAAAATTCTATAATATTATAAAATTTAATTTAATGCAAAACATCAGCCATACATTTATTTTTGTTCTATAATTTTATTTATGTTTTAATTATACCTTTATTAAATAAAAAATAAATAAAAAAATACATAAAATTTTATTTTATAATCTCTATCTGCAATTGTAAAGAGAAATAGACTAACAAAAAATGTGTTTTATAATTAATTAATTTTATTTAATAACAATTCAAGTTTCTATGCATTTATACAAATGATATACTATATTATTAATTCATTTAATTTAAATTGTAAAATTCATAGAAATCACAAAAATATATATTTATTATTAATAATATAATTTAATGCAAATAAAAAATAAATAATAAATCTTGTTTAAGCCGAACATCTTAATTCAATCAATAAAGATAAATGTTTGCTTTGCTCTGCTCCATGTCTACATTTCTTGAGACTCCAATCGTCAATCAGGCAAAGTGGATTGTCTATCGGAGATGTATTTAATTGCCTGTGACTCGATTCAGATAAATTTGCTTACGATTTTCGTTTGTTTATGGTGCAGCAGTTCGCAACTGACCGCAGCAAATCGCTGTCTTGTTTGCTTTATACTCCACCCGCACAACAACAATAACAACAACAACAAGTTGTATGTTTTCATTGCATATGTGTTGTTGTTGCTGCTGTGGCTTGTGTTGTCTTCATTGTTTGGATTTTAGTGCTTCACATGGCAGCCATAACGGAGCAGAGTCAACTATTTGATGTGAGTGAGGTCTGTGAGGCGTAAGCAAATCACTGCAACAGCAATGACAATGTTGCGTTAGCTATTTTTTTTGAGTCTAACTGGGTCATAAACTAGCTTAATTGTTGACTGATTAACTGCAGAGCGTTAACTGGGTTAACAGAAAATGCTTCAAATATTTGGTATACTCTCATCCCATTTCTTCGGCATATTAGTATATGAAATGGCTTGCTAGCTTGTTGAACAAGCTTGTCAAGCGTCGCATTTAAGCTGACAACGGCTGTGCAGTAACAGTTACTGTGCTATAGTTACCGTTGCTGACCTTATCCATAAAATGTTCGTGTTCCGTTTCCGCTGCACTCGACTCGATGCGACCGCAACGGTGTGGCGTGCTTAATGGCCTGGCATTATGGCAGCAGGCGGGCAAGCGGGCAGCGAGGAAATCATTCTTGTAAATATTATGCAAACACACACACACACATACACACGCTCACACACACTCTCCTCTCACAGCCTCCCTCACACTCACACTCACAGGCAGCTAGTAGCTATCAGTTTTGCGTCGTCCTTGCTCATCAATTGGCGCAGACGCCGCTGCGCCTGCAATTTATTTTTTATGCATGAGCTGCAAATGAAAATTAAATTGACTGCGTGTGTGTGTGTGTGACGTTAGACGCCGCGCTGCGTGCCACGCGGCGTATGAATAATGCAAATGGCCGCCGCGGCTCAACTTGCAAGTTCTCGCACTGACCTCCGGCCGCACTCTGCATGCCGCTTAACATTTTATTTATTATCACATATTCATATGAGGCTTTTATTTTGTGTTTTTAATTAAGTTATAAAATATTAATTTGTGCCGTCGCGGCTGCCGCTGCCTCTGCTGCTGCTGCTGCTGTGGTTGACATGCATTTTGTGGTTGCAGCTCTCTGCGGCAAGTCGCCGCCGTCTTCGGCCCGCCCGCTGTGCGCAGCGCTGCCAGTGGCAGCTGCGGCAGCGACTCCAGGTTTATGCTCTTGGGCAACGTATTCAATATCGCTGTCAGCCAGCTCAGCATAACTTTCTATAACTGCCGCTGCTGCTACTCTTGCTGCTGTTACGACTCGTTCCTCCTGCTGCTGCTGCTGCTGCTGCTGCTTCTGGCATTTTACGCGTCATTTAACCCGTTCGATTTGGGTTTCAAATGCAACAAATTCTCAGCGCCTCGCAGCCCTACAGCTGCTGCCTGTGCTTCAGTAAACAATGGGATTGAATTGAACCTGGCAACGGCTGCTGATGGCCTGTCGTGAGGGCAGACAGCGGAAGATGGAAAAAATGAAATAAAATAAACAAAGTAATTTGTGAGACACTCAGTATGAAGTGAAGCGATTGCCTCTGGGGTTATTTCTTTGAAATCAAACCCAAGTTAAACTTATAAATAAATTTCTATGAGACTCAGCTCGGAATACATCCTATAAGAAATCAACTGAAAATAAGAGGAAATTTCTAAGAAATAAATCAACAAAAAATTAAATTATATAAAATAATATATATATAATAATTTATAATATATAACATAAGTTATCGTATATATTATTTATTAAATTAAATATATTTATTATTTTTAATTAGAACGAAATAAATAATATGTAATACTTTTATTCAATTTTAATATTTATTTTTATTTTAATTATTTATTTAATTTTCTTGTTTTTATTTATTTTACTTTATTTTATTTATTTCATATATTTTATTTATTTCATTTTATTTTATTATTAATATCATTATTATTTTGTTTTTGTTTTTTTTGTTTTATTTATTTATTTTTTTTTTTTTTAACTAGATAATGAACTCTAATAATAGCTTAATAGAAAATAAAACTTTAGCCAGATTAATATAGAAAATATTCAACATAAACAGAGAACATGAAAGGTGCGTTATCCTGAGGATACTAAACGTCAATGCATATATAGAACAAAATAGTTATAAATATATATAGATGTATGTCTCATATATATAACTCTTCTCTGCTTCTCACATTGCCATTTTAATTACCACATCTTAAGTCGCTTCTTTCATGGTTTCTCTACCCATGTCAATTGCCTTGCAGCAGTTCATGGCGCTCTGGCATAAAACACTTCCCCGTCAGCTTATCTATCTGTCTTCATTCAGTTATTCATTGACAACTTTATAATCCTTTGTATCTGTTAATCCCGCATCACTTCTTCCGGCACATCATCCAGGCGCTTCCTCCTTTCAATTCATTGCCTCTTCGTTCTCCGTTTCTCTGCTCACTTCTCTTCTCTTCATTTTTTTATTTTTAATCTTACAATTCCACAACCTAACCCAACTTGCATTGTGCTGGCTCTGGCTGCTGCTTCTGCTGCTGCTGCTGCGGACTTAAACATGACAGCTGTCATATGTTGCTATTCCATATCACATTTTATAGCATAGTTTTTTTTTTTCTTTTTGCCTCTGATTTTTTCTGCCGACATTCCGCTTTATCTAAGCTTTGTTTTGCGTCCGTATGCTTTATTTTCCGCTTTCTTCTATTCGTATCACAACAGTTTTACGCACAGCACAGCACGTGCTCTGCCAGTCTCTCTCTCTCGCTCGCTCGCTCCCTCTGTCGCTCTTTCAACTGAGCTTTTACTGTTACTTTTGCGCACTCTCACGAGCTGACTGGCGCTGACTGGCTTCTCTTTGCGCTGATTGGAAGTTGAAACATTTACTGTTATTCTTTCTACACTTTTGTTGCTGTTGTTGCTGCTGTTGCTGCCGTTGTTGTTGTTGCTCTTTTCATTGTTTCTGTTTTGCTCTGTTTCACATGTTTCAGCTGTGCCACATTTAGCCCATGACTTTGGCAGCGCATGGAACTCGCACTCGGCAGCCGAGCAGCCGCCACAGTGAAGCTCGCTTGCATTTAAAAATAAATTATTGTGGCAAAACACACACACACACACACACGCACACACGCACACACACATAGTTGAAGTCCTTTATTTTAGTCATAGTTGCTCTTGGGCGTACGTTGAACTGCTGACCCAAACACCTGTCTAGATTGCGGCCTGCGATTGTTGTTGCTGTGCTTCGGGGGTCGTCAGTTGACTTGTATTTTCGTCACTTGGCAAAAATAGTTTCTGGGGTTCCGGTGCGGCTCGGGCTCTGCTTAATTTTATTACGCCAGTCGGGCATGTTGGCCTGTGATTCAGTGCGGAAAATTAAAAGGGTTTACGGCTTTATAGATAAGTGGTCGTACGGGGAAATGAATAGATCCGCCACGACGACACATTGATGTTGGTTTTTTATCAAGGGATTAGCTTAAGAGTCCATGACGTCAACTTTGATTTGAAAAGGGTTTACACTGTGAAGTCAGAGAAAGTCTTTGAAGAGTCAAGGATTAGTTTATTCATTCATTTAGGTCGTTTTTATAAACATTTCTTATTTACTTATATTTATCTAGTTTCTCTCTCTCTCTCTCTCTCTTCCTCTTTATAGTACTCTCTTCCTCTTTCAATACCTGTCAACGTCACAAACTGCCAATTGAGCTCAATCAACGGCTAAACAAAGGCAGCAACAATGGCAAAAGTCTAAAATAAAGACCCATATGAAAACGTGAACTGTACTCATCATCATTGGCTACTTCATCATCATCATCATGAGCAGCATCCTTGTCGTCAAATGATGACATATCCCTGGCTCACGTTTCTCGTCCATCGACAGCGCACAGTAAAGCAGCTCATTAATGTTTTTGTCCGCCATTTAGTCTGCATCTTTCCGTCCGTTTGGCTGGCCCGTTTCTATGCACAGGTCGACTCTGCCGCTGTCTCTGCTCCTGCCTCTGCCGTTACGTCAAGTACTTCAATTATTTGCTGTGCTTTCAGTTCTGCCATTGAATAGAATTTAACGCTCATTGTTTGGTCAGCCAGCGTCGTGGGCGTCGCCATTGTTCGGCGCTAATTAAAGGAATTTTTTAGCAGGTGTTTGCGGTTGTTCCTCAACGGTTTTTCGGTATCGGCTGCAGTTCCATTGTGTTGGCCAGCTGCTGGCCAAAGGTGGGCACACGTACTGTTATTTCACACGTTCGCTTTTCAGCCCAGTTTCAGCTAATTGAATATGCATTTTAATGGCATAATTTTTGTGTGTGTATGCGCACTCTCTCTCTCTCCCTCTCCCTCTCACACTCACTCTCTTTCACTACATAGTCGGGAGCCAAATGAACCCAAGTGAACTTTTTAGCAGTGCGGGGGTGCGCGGTGCAAACAGTTTAAGGCCTAAAAATTGTTTTGTTCGCTTTGCTTTGTTGTTGCCATTCTGCGCGTTGGCCCAGAAAATGTTGTTGTTGTTGTTGTTGTTTTCTTTCTCTCTTTTGCATAAAGTGTTTTTCAAAGCAGAAAAATAACAAATAAGCAGAAGATGTGTATATAGCAAAATCGGCGGTTTTTAAATGCTTCCACCTCCTCTTGCGACTCTTCCGTGTTGTAAGTGCCGCCCCCTTGGTGTCTTTGACAGTTAACGAAGTGTAAATATTTATATAAAAGCGCCAGATATTCTTAGCACTTGGCTGCATCTGATGTCGACGGCCCCAGAGCCGATATGTTTTATAATTGGTTTTCTCTGTGCATATCCAAGCGCTGCTACTGTGTCTATGACAGTGCGGCCGGATGTGATTTGTCGACCAGAAATTATAATGGCAAATCACAACAGATGCTTTAAATGCTTAAATACAGCTTAAAGCCTAGATTGCACAGCGCACAGTTGATCATTTTATTACTTACGCTCTCTTTATGCGAGATCGAGCGCAAAAGAAAATCATATTCTCTCACTCTCACTTACGCTCTGAGCAATAGGCTTTGCTTCTTTTAGTTTTGTTGGCGGGATTATGTGTTTAAATTTTAAACTTTAAAATCATACTTACTCGTTCGCACTCAGAGCAAGTAGTTTTGCTTCTTACACACACTCTCTCGCTCTAATTAAACGACTTCGTTTCCATTCGTGTTCTGCTGAGCGCCTAGAGTTGAATTGTTCGTCGTGCGTGTAACGCTCGTTAAACGAACCTCGTTTGGGAAGAGTGTGAGAGAGAGATAGAAGTACGATTGACGTTTGCACAATGAAAGTGAGCTAGTAGCAGCGAATGCAAGTGGTCTTCACACTCTCACATACACAAGTCAGGTAGGCAACTGATATGTTTAGCAAACGCAACACTCACACACACACCCATACACACAAAAGACTTTTTGCTCGCTCTAACTCAACTAAAAGAAGCTCAGAGCAAAGCAAAAAACGATTGCGAGCCGATCGCGAAAGAGCTCGTAAATGAAGCAATGAAACGCTTGCTCTTTGAGTAAAAGTCATTTATTTACAGATATCAAAAACATTCAGTGGATATTTGGAAGCCGCGGTTTAAAGTCATAAATCTCTAGCTCTTTGATTTGTTAAAGCTTTTCATATATTCATAGACAATCTGGCTCGTCTTTACCGTTGCCAATGAGACCGCAAGGCAACCTGTAATGGTTTCACGGCTAGACACTTTAACAAGCTGCCAGGCCCACCACACACACACACACACACACACATACATACACAGCACAGCTACTTGCCGACATAAGCATTTTGTAATTTCAATATAATTTTGTTGCCACACGTATTAAGTATAGAACGCAATGCGCTTGTGGTATTTTGTGTTTGCCTATAATGTGTATGTGTGTGTGTGTGTGTGTGTGTGTTCTATGTATTTGCTACAGCTGCTTTTGTTTGCTAATATAATATTTTGTAGGAACAGCAACGGCAGTTACCTGGCACTCTTTTTTTTTCTACTTAAGAGTATTTTGTGCTTAGCTTTGCAGTTCAGTCAACTTTTGCTTGGCTACCTGTGCAAAGAACAGTGTCTAGACGAAGCACACGTACTACACACACATCCGCACACACACACAGCCGCATAAAGAAACAGCTGAAGAAAAATGCTTAATATGATAGACGCATAAAACCCTTTTGGCATCTTTTGTGGCTTTGCTCTGCCATTGGCCGTGTTGCTGTGGCATTAAAGAAAGAGAAAAATAAATACAAATAAAATGAAACATAAAAACGATAACAAATTTTCCATGCCACTGTTTTTGAGATTACAAATTACGACACATAACCCGTGGCCATGGCAGCGACTGCAGAGAAATACGAGTAGCATCCCACAGTCAGAGCAGCAGCAGCAGCAGCAGCGGCAGCAGAGAACTTCAAACAGTTGCAATTATATAATGAGCACAGAGTTTGCCCGCTAAGCTGCCAACATGTGTTTCACAAACACACACACACATGAGTGTCTGCATGTGTGTGTGTGTGTGTCTTTTTGTACAAATATGTGTGCATAATGTTTGTATGTTCAATTCCTAAAGTGGGCTGATTAAGAGTAAAGCAAATGCTTCATTGATCGGCAATTTAAGAGAAGGCAAAATCATTTTCAAATCAATAAATGTGTATTAAATTTATTAAAAATTTAATGCATTTAAATTTTAAAAAGAATTTCATATATGTTTGCATTTAAAATGTTTAGTTAAAGCTCATAATATAAAATATATCAATTAATTAAAAATATTTTTTTTAAATAAATAAATAAATAAAAGCTCCAAGAAGAAAAAGAAATTGAAAAATATTTACGTTTAAATAAATTAAATAAATTAAAAAATAAAAACATTTACTTAATATTTTTATACATGCAAATATTTAGTTGAAGACCTGTTTAATAAAAAAGGTATGAATAAATTTAGCTAATATTCAATAGAGATATTAAATAATTCAAAATATAGAAAAGTTTCATATATATTTTTATAGATTTTAACTTTAAGCACTAGCACAAACACTGCAGCGCCCCTCGCTCTCTCTATGTGTGTGTGTGTGTGTGTGTTTGCTTTTTAGTTTATCAGACATTTCCTGCGGCACTTTTTGAGACGTGGTGTTAGGGTTTTGCTGTGGATCTGTGGCCAAAGAGCTGGGTGGGGCGCATAAACTTTTGCAACTATCGGAAGTCGTTAACGCATTCACACACAAGCAGCAGCAGCAGCAGCGGCAGCAGCAGCACAACAGCCACGCCCACATAAATGGGCACAGCGGCCCCTCAGTATAGCATTCATTCAGTCTATATGTGTCTTTGTCACTCACCCGCACACTGGCGAGCGAGCTGCCATGTTTGATTTCTCGCTTTATATGTAGGCTAACTTGTGTTTGCCGCTGTCACACAGCTGTGCCACAGACCACCCATCGCCTTACCGCCCCCTCGCCCCGTCGCCACCGCGACCCTTGAAGCCGGTCCGCACGCCCACAAATGTTGGCACATTAATTAATTGAAATGCTGCCGGCTATGGCAAGGCAAGAGCGGACAGAGCGAGCCAGCAAGCGAGTGGGTGGTGCTGAGGGGGAAAGTCGTGTGTTTTGCACGCTTGTTAGTTTAACTAGCGCCTGGCAATTAAACGAAAATTAATTATGCTACCTAACAGAGAAGCGGCCCCGAGGCAAAAACGCGCCGGCCTTGAACTTAGCAACGGCAGCGCATTTAAATAGAATACGGCTCCGGCTCCGGCTCCGGCTCCGACCCCGGCCCCGGCCAAGGCAACCGTGTGACCCCAGCAGAGGCTCACAGTCAAACGGGAAGCCAATCAGCTGTCATTTTTTGTTTTTAGTTTTTCTCTTTTTATTTTCATTTCATTTTTCTGCTTGCAGCATTTTCTAGGCCGTCGGAAATGTGCGTCCAGGCTCGGAGTACTCATCTCAAGTTTCCTTTCGCTATCTGCTTCCCTTGGCTGATGCCTGGCTAATGCCTGCTTAACTTTGACTTTGGTGACAGCGCGACTTTAATCAATGCCACGTCCTTTCGGGCCAACAGCAGCCGCCTCCATTACAAGGTTAAAATGTCGCGTTTATGGCGCCCCCATCGCATAGTTTCCCCCAGTTTCAAGTGCTGCCCGCAATTCATAATCCCCGCCAGGCCAAGCGCCCAGATCATTTTTCATTTTTTCACGTTGCACGTAGCCATCAATCAATTTCATGCTGCTTGGCAATGTAAAACTGCTTAAGTTACGTTGTACTTACATTTCACTTCAAAGACTTCATTCGAACTAAAGTTCTTCAATTTGGATACCAACTGAAAATGAAAAAAAAAAAAGAGAATAAATTGAATCCAGCGGGAATTTTATGAAACAGAAAAATTTGCCAGAGGCAGAGGTAGGTAGCTATAGGGATATAGCAGCTAAATGGATATATATGTATATATGCCAGATCTGTATATGAAATTATTAAATTTATATATAAATATAAAATAATAAATAAAAATATATAAACTTTAGTAATGATAATAAACAATTTTATAATAAATATTAAATATTAATCATAACTATATTTGTTTAGTATAATTAAATTTAATATACAAATATGGCTAAATTTAAATATAAATATAAATATAAATAGAAATGTAAATATGAAATAAATAATAATTAAAATTTAATAGTAATTCCGTAATAAAAAAATGAAAAAGAAAATTCCTAAATTAAAAATATAAATAAATTTGTATTTTATTTGTATTTCATTGTCAATTTTCGGTTTAAATATATAAAATTTGCAGAATGAAATGAAACCCAAAATTAAAATGTAATTTTCTTATAAAAAATTAAGTTAAAATATATATAAAAAATAAGAATAAATAAATAAATAAATAATAAATAAAAATAAAATATAAAATAATAAATAAAAATAAAATAATAAAAATTAAAAAAAAAATAATGAAATGAATACAAATTTAATTATTATAAAAAAGAAAGAAAATATATTTAATAAATATTAAGTTTTTATAATAATAAATACATTTATAATATATAATATTTAATGAATAACGCAAAAAATAAATATAAATTTATATATCATATTTAATAAATAAAATAATTAAATTAAATATTTAATATATTTATTCATTTTCATATACAAATAAATTGCTTAGATTTCTCTCTCCCTCTCTCTCTCTCTCTCTTTAATTTCTAGAGCATCTGCTAGTCGTCTACTGCTGCTTTAAATTGTTTCTGCATTTCTTTTTGTTGTTCCGTCTCTACTTTTCATCTTTTTTTGTATGGGAAATTTTTGTTTGTATGGGCTTCTGCAACTAGTCAAAGTTTGTGCGGCATTCAAAGCATTCAAATGCTCTGCGTAGCCAAATAAAATGTTCTGAAATTCTTCATTAGTATTAGATTACATTAACTTCAATTTGTAAACTTTAATATTCTATATATATAAATATATCTCAAATATAAGCTAAGTAAGCATATTTTTTCCAAGAGTCAATATACTTTCTATTAAATATTTTACTTAACAAATTCATAGCTTTATTTATATTTTAAGCTTTCTAAATATTTTATACATATCATTTTATATATATACTATATATTTTACTAGTGAAAAGAGCATTTACAGCCATCATATTTGGCGTTAAATATTTTACTTTATTATGTTCTCTATTTTCAAGCTTTTGCGTTTGTCGTTACGTTTCGTTAGACCCTAAAGAAGAAAAAAATTGTAAAATTTTTTTTTATTTTCGCTCACGCCCGGCAGACTTTGCCTCTTGGCCTGGTCAATGCTTCCTTGGTATTATTATAATAATTTTTCTTTTTTATATATTTTGCTTTTGCTTTTCGTTTTTTCGTTATTCGTTTTGCTGGCTGCCGCGTCCGGTGCATTGGCTCCGCATTTTGATGATTTATGTGCCGTCGAGCCGTGTCATGAGCCCAATTAACATTTGGGCTTAAAAATGTTTCAGCTTGACATGATTTTCTTCTTGTTGGCCAGCATCTTTGACAGCAACTAATTTGGCCAATGCACTTTGAGGGTATTTAGAGCTAAATTTGATATTTATATACGTTCTTTATATATAATATATTTCGATATTTTATTTGCCCAAGCTGAAAGGTTTTACAAGTAAATTAGGAAAGAAATTCAAGCATTGTTAATATATTTTTGAATGTAATTCTTTTAATTGAGAAGTGAGAAGAAGTTTATTATATTATTTTTAATATATTTACTCAGTTATATTTAGAAATATAAATTTATGTATATATTTAATTGTAAATTTAATACATTTTTAATAAATTTATAAATAGCTTAACAAATATTATTATAAATGTATATTGAAAAATAATATTAAAGATAAATAATTTTAAAAAATAATAATAAATAAATAAAATATATAATATAATATAATATATTAAATAAGTAAAAAAATAAATATAAATAGTAAGAATAAAAATAAAATAACAAATTCATTCATTTTATTTTTGTAAATTAATATATAACAAAAATTATCCAAAAGGTTTATATATTATATTATAAAAAAATAATATCAAAGAGAAATAGAACTGACAAAAATAAATAAATAAATTTTCAATTTTTTAATTTGATTTGCCGAAATTTATATATAAAGATTTATTTCTTTTAAAAAATTTTCCCCATGATATATTTTAATTTGTTTATTTTTATATATAAATATATTTATTTTTATTTATTTAGAACTTTTATTAGCTTTAATTTTTATTGTTTTTTTTATTTGTTTTTATAGATTTTGTTGCTTTAAATATTTGTTATATCTACATTATATTCCATATTTTTTAACATAACAAATGCCAATTAAATTACGTAGAGAAAAATAATAAATTATAATAGAAGAAATTTAATTTTTGTTTTACTTACTTATTTTCAAAATTATATTTATTTGTCTTATTCATTTTCTTGACTTTAATGTTTAAGTATATTAATAAACTTTTATTTTTTATTTTATTTATTTATTTAATATGATTTATTTGTATTAGCTTTAATTGGGATTCTATTGAATTGCTTGTCCTAAATATTTATATAAGTTAATAGAGATAAATCATATTCTCTAAAAGAACATATTCCAATTCAATTCATTGATTGAGAAGCTGTTTGATCAGTTTATTGTAATAAATTAATTTTTTAAATTTATTTATTTAGTTTGATTTCTTTGCATTAGCTACAATTGGAAGTTTAATCAATATAAATAAATATATATAAATATATAAATATACTCGTCCCATTCCTTTTCATTGCTGTTGCCAATTAATAGGCTTTAGTCTCTGAGTAATATGTCGCTCACAAATCAATTAGCTCAGTTCTAATGAACGCATTTCGCTTGTATTCCCAGGTGTGGATACACGCTTGTCTTTCGAGCCCTGCACTTGGCTCTCTCACAGCGCATCGGATAATGTGCATACTTAATAAACGTTAACAGCAATGCGTGTATAACAGTGTGGGTGTGGCCGTGTACTTGTGCCCCGCCCCGCCCCGCCACGCCCACTAGCCAATGCGTTTATGTTTAATCTGCTGTTAAGCCGATGGCCCACTTCGCCTCGCCTCGACTCGACTCAAGTCGAGTTGAGTCGACTTTGGCAATTTAGTTTATTTATAGCTACCAAAATATGAGCACCAAAGTAACATACATGCTGTTGTTGAGTGTATGTGTGTGTGTGTGTGTGTGTTGCTATGTGCGCTGACACATCATAATTTGGCTGTTGTTAAGCGCGCTTGTGTGTGTGTGACCAAGTCCTGAAGCCTTGTGTGCTCATGTTTCCAGTTCATGTTGTAATATTTTAATGTGTGAAGCTACAACTGCTGCCGTTGTCGTTTTGCTAAGAGCCACCTCCCACACACACACACACACACACACACACACACAGTGTGAACAGCAGCAGCAGTAATAGGTGCCACTCCTGCCCCCCCACACCAAGCGTATATAAATCACAAATTTTGATAACATTAATTTACGCAACGCGTCCTATATCATTCCAATATGTTCTCAGCTTGATCACATTTGATATTTGCACACATAAATTACAGCAAAATACATTAAAGTTCAAGTTTCTTTTTGTTTTCTTCAATTATTCGCTGTGCAAGTCAATTGCAGGCGACACAAATATGTTTTATTTGTCTAGCATTGCTGTCAATTAGCTATATCAGTATTTATAATATAAATTGATTTATATAATTCTCTTTTTCTGCCACACATACATAAATTAAAGGTAAATATCCAACAGTTAAATAATTTGGCTAATGCCAACACCTTGCACAGTTTGCAGTCGAGTTTTCTTTATAATTTCCAGCATCAGCAGATCGGTAAATTTGCCAAGGCTCCGCATTACAATTAAAACCCAATTCAAATGGCAATTTGAAATCAGAAAACTTATCTGTTAACTCTTGGCAAACGAAACGAGAACGTAACGAACACTCATAGCAGAGCAGGAGTCGGCTGTGGCTGTGCCTGTCTGTAGCTTGGTCTCTGTTGAATTTTTGGTCAAGAGAGATATAGGGGCAATAATAGAAAGTAGATTGAGTATACGCACCTTTGGTAAATACACACACACAGCTGGGCCAACTTCACTTCGGGGCATGGCTTATCGCAGTGTCTAGGCGTTTGCATTTGGCTTTTGCTGTGTTGGCATTGCATTTGCAATTCCAAACTAGTTTCAATTGATTAAGTTTCTGGTTAATGGATTGCTTACATATTTGAGCAGGGCAGCGCCAGCTGGAGTTGCATAACTCTTGGCCATGTAACTGTAAATACTCCTTTGCCAATTGGCCAAGCATCAAATCTATGGCCAACACGTAGGCGCCTCGCACAGCTAATCAACTAACTTTGACCTGGGAATGCGCCGTGAATGATTCCGCAAAACAATTTCGACTCGAATTTCGTCTCAAATTTCGACTCGAATCGCCTCTAATCGAATCGACTTGGGCACATGTATGTTTATCACATTTCAAATGCAAATGCTCCAAGCAAAAAGTTTCCTAAAACAAACATAAGAGAAGCAGAATGAGAAGAAAAAGATGAAGTTATGACATGTTTGCGTGCTTTTGTGCAAGTTAATTGTGAATAATTATTTGCTTATGCCATAAAGCAGATTAAAAAACTTTTGTTTTTAATTAGAAGCAGCGTGAAAACAAAAGATGCGGCAACGGCAACGGCAGCCAAAGTAGAGCCAATCCCCAATCCCCAACAACTTTAGCAACTTTACAAACATTTTTCGCGCGTATAAATTACACAAAGAGCCAGAGACACAAAGAGCCGAGCAGAGAACAGAGAGCTGCGTATAAAATTAAAGTTTTGCGCTCGAAATTAATGCAAATCTTTTATGCACAAGGACAATGCGGCGTATGCGCAATGAGCTGCTGCATATTACGCATACGCCGCGTGCCACATGTATGTAAATAGTCAAGGCGGCCTTAAGCAAAAAAAAAAAAAAAAAAAAATATATATATATATATATATACAACTGGGCGCCAGTGTCACCAAAAATGTTAATTAATTTCATTTTAATTAAGTCGCACGAGTTTATTAAATTTTACAAGCCAAACAAGCAGCAACAACAACAACAACTTTGCACTTGTGTGTGTGTGTTTAAAGCATTTCAAAATTAATCAACAATTTATTTATGTAGGCGCTGCGTGACATCATGTGGCTGCTCTACTAATCACATTGCTGCCAGCGCCAGGCAGCCTTTGACAGCCAGCACGACTTGAGTGCTTGATGTAATAATTTAACAAAGGAAAAAAAAAATAGACTTCCATGACATTTTCGCAGCGAATTCATAAAGTTATTTGGCCATAATTCATGTGCTTGGCAATTAGTTTATTGTTGAGATTAGCCCTGGACTAGTCAGCCATAGAATTGAATAATTAATTCAATTTGTTATTTTTTAATTTCATTTCATATCACATTCTATTAGTTTGCACATTTCAATTACTGCATAAAAGTTGTGGAATTTGTTACGCTCCAACCAAATTAGTTGTTCAATTTTGGGCGGCATTTGCAAATTTGTTGCTTATCGCTTTATTGTTTATGTTAATTTTAGCTCATTTAATTTTAGTATTTTGCACAAACAAACGCGCGCCGGTTTGCTGTGGTTGCGATATCTGTGTACAGAGCACATTAAATGCGGTATGCAAATGTTGACGTTCTGCCAAATGCGCCGCAAAAGCCTCTAATTAAGTTTTCATGAATTCTAACATTATATTGTTTGGTGGAGCAGCGACCGCCGCTTATCGAGGTAATTGTGGGTGTGCGCATTGCGAGCGGCGGGCCAAACACTTGAACAATAATTGCCATTGAAGTGGTTAAGGGTGTGAAATACAAAGCGACAGCGACATCAAAAGGCCAACAATTTCATTAATTTTGTGCTCAGAATGCGTTGAAGGCTTGAATTGAAGTTCACTTCACATTTTTTTAGCGATAAATTCTCAGTGTTGTTCAACTGATTGCCCTTTATTACATGATACATTGTATGTAAAGCCAGAATACTAAATTTTTTCTCAGTGTCTAAAGTGTTTCTTGACTAACTGTACTTGAGTAGTTGTCAAAAATTTAATCCAATTGAGTTTGCGTCTGGGCTGAGCGCTGCTCATTGACTTGTCATTTTAGCGTGTGCGTTAGAAGGAGACAACGCTGAGCGCTGCTCATTTACTTATCATTTTAGTGTGTGAGTTAGAAGGAGACAACGCTAGCTATTACTGAACATATGAGCGGTTGTAGCTGTGTGAGAGCGAGATGGCATTACTGCCTTACATCCTCTTAATTTGACTGAGTGAAAGAGCGAGACACAGATACACTGCTGCTGTAGCTGTCTGCTGTTACTGAGTGTGAGCTGCAGGTAGCCAGCCATTATGTCGATAGACGAGCAGAGGAGAGCAGAAATTCGTGCAGTACTAGAAGAAGATCGTTTCTCTCACTTAGACATTAGCATAGAGAGAATAGGTAGAAAACATTGTGAGGCATAGCTCACCACGAATTCGTTAAACTATAAAGTTTATTGATGCAAGCTCGACACAAATATAGTCGAGTGCATAAGAGTATTTATAATAAATTTTATAATAAAACCTAAAATGAAAATGCAAATAAATATTTTCACATAAATTAAACAATATATTAACTCGGCACATGACATCAATATGTTGTCAAGTTTAAATTTAAGAAAAGTAAAGTCGTTGGAGTTCCATAAATTTTCTAGAAACTGAATTAACAATATAATTTTTATTTAAGAGAAGATATTTATCTTATATGTGCCAATTTCTCTTTTCCCATTATTTATATTTAATATATAATTACGTGGATATACATATATCATAATAGTATAATAAGATATATCTATTATATCTGTTAATTTGCCTTTCACCATCTTGAACAGAAATAAACATAAACACAATATCTCTGCCTCTGCCTCTGCCTCTGCCTCTGCTCAGAGCTGACTCTCAGGTAATTACAGCCACGCCTCAACATATCTGTCCATATATAGACCCGCAATGTACACCTGTTAACAGGCTTTATCTTGTTCACCTGTTAATGCCATAAATTTCAATAGAAGTCAAAAAAGAATGTCGTTGTGTCACATATGCGACTCTCTCGCTACCTCTCCCTCACCATCTCTCTCTCTCTCTCTCAAATACAAATCCCTGGATAATTCAGCCGAGCTGAGCTCGAGTTTGCTTTCTGAAACAGGCAAGTCGCATTAGCTCTACTCTACTGTATGTCAGCTGCCAGCAAATGTCAAAGCTGTTTGCCAATGGGGCAACATTGTTTCGTGGGAATTGCAATTATATCACGCCGAGAGACTTTTGACATCAGTAAATGACGATAAATGAAACAATTCCCAGGCAAAGAGGCCTGCACCAATACAGAAATTGATGTCAAGGTGCATTTGGATTGCAGCTCAGCTGTATTGAGGCATTTCTGTAGGAATTTAAGCACAGCTCTTTTGTGTATTATTATTTAAATTTTTAGCTTGAATTTCGTTGCGCATTTTTGCAATATGCAGCAGTCAAATAATTTTCGCCCAGTTGCTTTTTTGATATTTAAATATCTCCGAGTTGTTAGCCTTTGACAGCTCTCGCTACAGCTGCTCAAGTCAATTCTCATAAATCTAGTGCAATTCAAATTCTTTGTCAAGTCATTGAGGCGGGCCGTGCTTCCTGCGCTGATCCTGCGCCTGCCTGACTGCCTGCCTGCCTGCTCATAGCTTGAAAGCTGCATTTCCGGTCACTAATATAAGTCAAAGTACAAAGTTGGTTGGCTGGCTGGTTGGTTGGCTGACTTTACTTCAGTTCGCTTCTCTCTCGCTCGCTTATAATGCAACGGCACTTAGCCAACGCCATTTTGAAAGGATGGGCGGGGTCTCATTCGGAAGGGGTTCGCTCGTCTATCTGACTGTGTGTGTCGCCGTGCCTCGCTGATGATTTAAGTGCACTTTGATGCACATTTTTCGTTGCTGGTGCTGGTGCTGCTGCTGCAGCTGCCCCAGATAATTTAATTAAATTATACGCTTCCTTACGTGCATCGGGAGGAATGCGGTGGATAAAGGCTAGAGGAATCGAGGCAGGTTAGGTTCAGTTCAGTTTAGGGTGTGCAGCTCACATTTTAATAAGGTTTGTTGGTTAGCTAGTTTTGAGGTTGAGCTGAGTGTAGTTTTGGTTTAGTTTTATGCGCTGTCGAAAGGCTTTGTAAGAGGCTTTGGGGTTAAAGTCATTTGGGTTAGCTAAAAAGAGGTCGAAACAGTGAAAGACTCGAGTCTAGTCTGTGCTCTGTGTGTGTGTGTGTGCAGCAGACTAGGCGTATGCTTGATGCATACATTTTCTGCATTGCACTGAAAGCATTCACTTAAGCATCTCTATTATCAAGTACAACAAATAGCAAAAAGACAACACAACATGGAGCTGGATTTATGAATTTACGCTGGGGTGGAAAACAAGAAATTAATATAAAGACTTTATGTTTTATGAACGGAGATTGTATTCGCTTGAGCAGGGTAAAAGTCTGAATTTACTAGATGTATATGAAATATTTAGGGTTTAAATTCAATTTAAAGATGGATAGGGAAAGAGAGAGTTTTCAACATGAAAATTATACTAATTTGAAAATAAATTACTTTGGCTGCCTCAGATATCTCGCATAACCATAATTTTTCATAGCTTGCAAAGAAGAGTTGACCTTTTAATTCTTTGTGCTGTGTTCGGGAGATCAAACGAAAAAGAAAATCATTCTCTCCCGCTCTCACTCGGAGCAAGAAGCTTTGGTACTTTTCGTTTTGCTCGCAAGATAAACTCACTCGCACGAACTCTAAGCAAGAAACTTTGGTTCTCACTCACTCACTCTTGCATGCAAGTGACTTCGTTTCTTTGCGTTTCGTTTTCTGTTCGTGTGGCGCTCATTTCACGAATATCGCTTAGAATGAGTGAACGAGAGAGACGAAGATACGATTGACCTACGCACAATGAGAGTGAGCAAATAGCAAGAAGCCAATGCAAATAGTCTTTACACACACATGCACATGCACCCACTAGGTAGGCAATTGATATGTTTGGCGAGCTTAGCTCTCGCTTGCACACCAACACATACACAATAGAATTTTTGATTCGCTCAAGCCAACGGTTGGAGAACAGATAGAGCGAAGCAAAGCAAGTAAACAAAATTGCCAGCCGATCGCGAATGAACTCATTGAAGAACCGAAGCAATCGGCTGCTCTCTGAATACCTTCTCACAATGGAACGAGAAAGATGATTATACGATTGACCTATGAGAGTGAGCAAATAGCAGGAAGTCAATGCAAATGGTCTTTACGCACACATGCACATGCACCCACTAGGTAGGCAATTGATATGTTTGGCGAGCTTAACTCTCGCTTGCACACCAAGACATATACAATAGAATTTTTGATTCGCTCAAGCCAACGGTTGGAGAACACATAGAGCGAAGCAAAGCAAGTAAACAAAATTGCCAGCCGATCGCGAATGACCTCATTGAAGAACCGAAGCAATCGGCTGCTCTCTGAATACTTTCTCACAATGGAAGTAAATGAAAATTTGCAAATATAACAAAATGATATTAAATGACATTATTAAAGCTGATGATATTTGCTCTCGTTGCAGTACATTAATAATAGCTTTTTATCATAATCATTCACAATTCATAAACATTAATTTAAATTTAGAATAGAATTTTTAAATTGATATGTTATTTATTTTTTTTTTCTTGATTTTTCTTTTATGTGGCCACTTTTACTTTTATTTTTCATTATTTTTAAAAATAAAATTTGGGCAGACTTAAATTTTTTAAAATTAAATTATATATCATTATATTTAGCATACTGCTCATATGTGGCTCTGCTGCAGTAACTCTTTATGATTATCTTGTACAATTAGTAAATATGACGAAATGAATTGAAATTTACTGCGCAACATTTCTATGAAGCCTGCTTAAAACACATTAAAAAGTCGTTGGCAGAATGCAGCTTGAAAAAAGAAAAAAATGTAAAATAAAACATTTGCTGCAATCCTTTTGCCAGCCCTTGGCTTGCCCAAAAAGTGTTGATGTTATTCATCAACGTCAAAGTGATTACGTTGTTGTTGCTTCTGTTGTTGTTGTTGTTGTTGTTGTTCTGCTCCTCGTTGTCGTTGTCGTCTCTGGTGTTGGTGACGCGTCATGCGGCTGTCAGCAAGGCGACATCAACTGGTAGCTGGCAACGGGCAACGGGCACTAGCAACTGGTAAACTGGTAAAAAGCAAGCATGGCCCAGTCGAGGCTAGAGGAGAGCAAAACCCATCACAGAAGCCACAGCAGGCAGTCATCAACAACAGTCAGGAGTCGAGCAACATAATTTTTAGTGTCGCAGCAGAGACAGCAAGAAAAAAGCGAAAATAAGAATAATAAAAAAACTAAAAAAAAAAAAAAAACTAGCGAAATATGTATCAAAAACATTGACGAAAAACATTTTTAATGCACCAGAAGTCATAATATTTTCATATTTCATGCTTGCTGCGCCATTTTCCTGCACGTACATGTCACAATGTGTCCTTAAAGTGGTAAATATGGTACTCAAAAGTTGTCCAAAATGTTCCAGCCGAGCAACAAACAGCAGCAGCAGCACACACAAGCACTAACACTAATATACACAGTGAAATTTTCACCTGGCAAAGTTCAGGCGCAAAAATGTCTTGATTTTCGTCGACTCCAAACATGCCCGGCACAGTGACTAAATAACCAACACGAACAGAATACAAAAGCCAGCGACTACCTTCGGTCCACAACATATTTACATAAACAGCAGAATTTCTTCTTTTTCTGTTTATTTTTTATGCTCTAACTGCAGCAGGAGTCGCTCGATTCAATGATCTGGAATTTCATTCGATAACTTGTTGCATGTTGCGGTTGCGATAGTTGTGAATATATATGAATAGATAAAAGTATTTGAGATAAGTGAAAAAGAAACTATTAAGTAAAAGATCAATATTAATGTTAGATTTCATTAACTAAGACCACTGTTAAAAGACTCTGTTACTCAATCGTGAACAAAGACTGCTTCACCCTCACAGCGCTACGTTATGTTATTAACAGTATTATGCGCTGTTAATAGCATAACTCCCAATCCAATTCTTCTACTGGCTCGTAATCGACGCCTAGCATATTCCTACACTTATACTAAGAAAAATCACAGACATCTATACAAAATTAAAACCAGAACTTACAACTCACAAATTTTTATTTATTTTGAAGATGCCACATATTTATGTAGAGCTTACACTCGTTAAAGCATAGTCATTCGCTCTCTCTCTCTCTCTCTCTCTATCTCAATGAGCAAGTGACTTCGTTTCATTTCGTTTTCATTCGGCGCCCTGAGCTGAACTATTCGTGTGATGCTCACTTAACGAATATCATTTGGAGAGAGAGAGATAGATATACGATTGACGTTCGCACAATGAGAGTGTGCAAATGAGCTTATAAAGTCAATGGCTTCATTCTCACTTACACATGCTTACACTTGAACTCACGTAAGCATTTGATGTGTGTTAGTGAACGCAATGCTTGCACACCAATACATATACACACACCTCTTTGTCAACCAATGATCAGAGAGGAGCCAGAGCGAAGTAACAGAAATTTAAACGATTGCTAGCCGATCGAGAACGATGCAGTCGTTTGCTTGCTGTGTTTTTTTTTTAAAGTACGCTCTCGAGTGTGAGTAAAAGAAACTCACTTTCAGAAATCGGGAGATGCTCAGCAATTAGTTGATTTGCTTTAACATTTCACAATGAAATGAATTAGATAATTAAATGTAATAGTCAAAGTCTAATAATAATAATAATAAAATACCAAAAATATATTTAACAATTTACGAAATTCCAACTGTCTTTAATATTTACACACTCTATTAAAGAGCTGCAGCTTTTATAGTAAAAACATGAACAAGTTATCAAGACATCGTCATATAAACAAAGTACGACAAAATTCCATTCATGATTCCATGAGACACATAAAATATTTCAAATTATTAGACACTCCCTGCCCAAGTTAGAGCATTCGAAATTCTTTCGTATCACTGCTATGGCTCTGTTTTGTTTTTGTTATTTTCTGTGTGGTGTTTGCCGTCATCGGTTTAGTGTTTAACCTCTGCAGTGTGCTGCTGCAGTCCACTCGAGAAGTCTTTGACTTGGTGCCGCTACCCTTCAAGCAGCGTTTACCTATGAAGGCAAGCCAGCCAAAGCAGTCAACCCCCGACTGGCATTGTGCACCCATCCCACACACACACTCTCATCCACCCTTGTTCCCTGCCCCATATTTGTGCTGCCTGCTGGCATAGCTTTTAACCACTCGTTTGCTCTTTAACGCGTTAACGGGTTAAGTTGCCTATGTGCCATGTTCGCAACCTCCATCTGCAGCCATATTTGTTGCTGTTGTTGTCAGGAACGCTGCTTGCGGTGCCTTTTTTATGTGCCCATCAAAGCAGGACCAGCAACAGCAACAGCAGCAGCAGCAACAACAACTTTGGTTCGGGTGACTCCGGCCACATGTGTAATTAGTTGACGCTGACTTTGTCATAACTGGTTCACATGCACATGCCAGCAGGAGGTATTAGAGGAGGCAGCTGGCAGCGATGGTGAGGCGTGAGTATTTGACGCTTTTAAATGCCTTGTGGCCACATTTTAAAGTCATTTTGAGGTGAGCTGCAAAGCTGCCGCAAAGCCAACTCGAGCAGCATCAAAAAATGTTTTTTCCCTTGCGCTAATCGACGCCCATTATGAAGTGGTCAACGGATGACCTCTTCAGCCGAAAAAAAGAAAAAAAAAATAGAAATGAACAAGAAGTAGTTGCTAGGAGTGGCTTTCGGTTCGGTCGGCGCTGCAGGCAACTTCATTGCCGGCCAACAACTGCGGCTACTTCAATTTTTTTGTTAAGCTGCCGCTGCTGCTCCTCCTGCTCCTCGTGCTGCCTCGGCTACTGCTGCTCCTGCTGCATTCATTTCAGCATTTCAGATTTGCAGTTTTCAGTTGCAGGCGGCTAACGCGGCCCAAAACTGACAGCCGTTGACGACCAGGCCCATCCATCCCGTCCGATTGCCATGTCTAGCTTCGCTTGCAGGATGCGGCTTTGTAGCTGCCTCGCCCCCCTCACCCACAACACCCACGTCTGTCTGCTGTATGTCGCACGGCCTGCGGTTACAGCGGCGACTGTTTTTGCTTTTGTTTTCAGTTTATTTTTTTATTACTGTATTTTCCTCCCCATCAAGTGCTCCAAGGTAGGCCAGCCAGCAGCTGGTCTTTGTGCATAGTTTCGAGCCGCGCATAAAGCGTTTGAAGCAGTTCAGGCTAAAAGGAATTTGCCAAGTAGTAGTAAAACTAATTATTATATTATAACTAGCTACGCTTGGCTACTCTACTGCTGTATTGAAATATAGCCTAGCTCTCGACTTTTTAATATATTTATAATGCATAATCTTGTGTCTGGCAGCAGGAGGCGGCAGGCAGTTCAGGCTTACCGTGGCTGAGCTGAGTTTGCTGTGCTGCTGGCACAATTCTTACGCTGTTTTGACGCTTCTTTATTAGTACTTGGCAGCGCGGTCGCTTCATTTTTCTCCATCAGAGAGAGAGAGAGAGAGAGGTAGAGAGAGAGAGCTTGTCATAATTTTATTTGGGGCCATGTCGCTTTCGCGTTCTGCAGCTCGTCCTGCCAGCATGCTAACTCCTTTTCGTGTTCAACATTTTCAGCTTGGCTCTGGGCCGCGTGTATGCTCTGCATTATGCGACAGCTGTCGACTGCGGACACACACACACACACACACATGCACACTCATTCACATTTAGATGCGGCTTTGGTCACACTCTCAAGCGTCCGTTGCACGCGACGTTCTGTATTCTGGCTCTGTCGACTCCTCTGGAGTCAACTGCATGTCAGCTCGTGTATGTGTGTGTGTGTGTGTGCACTGATTGTTGCTCGAGTGTTGCAGCTGCCTGCGCTTGATTACAATGCGCCTCATGTTGGAGCTGTGCTGGGTGTGCGCTGGCATCGTTTGCACTGATAACACGTTAAGTGCGCTGGTTTATCCTGCAAGATAATTTGGACAAGTGTCACCTCTCGGATTTTCACGCGCCGGCCAAACTAACTTAGCAACAAAAAAATATATATATTGTTGTGGCATGAGCAGGGGGGCAAAACGTACAGCAACGATGACAACGTTGGAAATGCCGCAACTTTTCTGAAATATGCACCAAATTTGTTGGCAACCAGGTTTTGGGGCTTGTTAACTGGCCGGCTAGCTAGCTGCTGCTGCTGCTGCTGCGGCTGCACGGCAACGGCTTTAGTTGCAGGTGCAGCTTTCAGTTTGCCCCGTTGCCAGTTTCTAGTTTCGGAGCTGATGGTATTTTGCGTTCGTTCGTTTTCTCTGTTTTCTGTTCTGTTCTGTTTCTTTCTTTTTTTTTGTCGCTTGTTACCGGCGCGTCGAGTTTTTGTAGCATACTTTTTGGGGTGGGCACACGCGTAATTGGCGCTTGGTCGGTTTCTCGAAATGCTGCGGCTTTTAAATATTAGTTTAGACTAACAGCAGCAGCAGCAGCAGCAGCAGCAGCAGCAGCAGTAGCAACTCCCCGGTCATGTGGCTGGCAGGTGTAGCAATTACGGTCTCACAGCAACCGCAACCAAATGGCAACACGAGCACAAACATTAAACTAGCAAGATTTTTGCAGTTATATGAAATGGTAATCCTGTAACAGATTATAATGAATGAATATATATATGTATATTCATGTGACCATAGCTCTGCTAATCCAAGTTCAAGTCATTTACTTTCTATATTAACTTTCCTTTCATATTAACTGTGGATTATTATAATATTACGCAGCAGCTGAATTTTGATTTTGAATTTAATTAATCTACTTTTTTTCTTTTTTTTTAACTAATTAGTTAATCTATTCTTCTTTTTTAAATACGCATTTCTGTTCCAAAGCGCATCTATTAATTTGATTTAAAATTGCAATTTATCCATTTTTTTTTTTAATTTAAAATTCTATAATTTCTTTAAATTTATATATCTGTTCCTAAGAGCATATATATATTTTTAAAATTTTTTATTTTATTTTAGATTTTTTATGGTATTTTTTTTAATGATAATCTATTATTTTTCTTAATTATTATTTCTTTAAATTTATATATTATATTTATTCCTAGGAGCATATAAATTTTTTAAGTTTTTATTTTATTTTAGATTTTTTTTATCCTATTTTTTAATGATAATTTTTTTTATGGATTTCTGCTTTTCAGAGCAACAATTAATTATTTAAAATTTGCATATTTTCATTTTTCAGATTTTTAAAAAATTAAATTGTATTTTTTTTTTATATTTATTTATATTTTTTTAAATTAGGTCATCTTTAATTTGTTGTAATTTGAACTTCTGTTCTTAAAAGCATTTTTTGATTGTTTTTATTATTATTTGTATTATCAATTTGTATTATTACATATTCGTATAAAATAATTTAATTATTTACTAATTAAATATATTCTAAATTTGAATTTAATCGTAGCTGTGAACTCCTAAACTAAAATATTTCTTTGCCTAACTGCATTGGCTTTAAATTTTGTATATTTATATATTAATTATATTAAATTATTAATTCCCAAATATATTCATATCAATTAACTACAAATCCACACTCCATCCACACTCTTCATTAACACACTTCAAGCTACAGTTGTTAATCTCAAGTGCAAGTCAAGTCTCAAGTCTAACAGATAATGTAGACTCCTCGCATACCATCCAACAGATGATATAGTAGACTCCTCACATACCAGGCATATTTGACAAGCGAAATATGCAGGACGAGCTGCTAAATACTTTTGGGGCTGTCAGGGTGATGCGCATGTGCCAAAGTTTGACAGCAATCAGATGTTTTGGCACATTTGGCGCCAGGCAGCTGCGTTTGTTGTTAACCTTGTCAGCGAAGCAGGCAAACAAAACAAAAGCCAAAAGGGCCCAACGAGCAACAACAACAGAGAGACGCACACTACGCTAGCCACGTGCAGGAAGAGAGAGTGAGAGAGCGAGCGAGCAAGAGTCTGGGTTAACAGAAAGCGCAGTGAGCGCTAAGCTTAACAGCGCTTGCTGAATGGAAAGCAGAGAGCACGAGAGCGCGAGAGCAGCAGAGAGCACGAGAGCGCGCACGACTGTAAAAGCTCTGGCGAATGCTGTCGCTGTCGCTGTCGCTGTGGCTCTGCCGCTTTCGGGGGCGTCCAGGACCCGTCAGCGAATCGAGTTGTGGCCGTTGTGCGTTGCGTTGAACGTCAGTAGTTGGAACAAGGACGCGTAGCGTGCAGAAGCTCGAGCGCAAAGAAAATTGCCGTGCTCGCGTAACGGGCCACAAAAAGCCAAGTGAAACCCAATTCGCACAGCAAACAAATTTTTGTATACTTCGCCGCGTATTGCTGTGCGTGTGTGCGTGTGTTTGAAAGTCAAAAGTGAAATGCAGCAAAATCAGCTGGCGAAGCACATCAATTTATTGGATATACGCTAGCGTTACGTATACGCAACGTGTGACCGCTTAAGCGCTCAACGTGTGAGCGTGTGTGTGTGTGTGTGTGTGCGTATTTTTATTGATTGCACCTTATCTCTGTGTCGCTCTCAAGGATACGAAATATTAAGCTCATGCTTTAAAAAATGTTGCCAAAGCAAAGTCGGGCAGCTGCAGTGGCGCCATAAAACTGTTGCCCCAAACGACAGTCGGACAGCCAGCCAGCTAGCCAGCCAGTCTGTCTCTCTGTGTGTGTGCGCCCGTTCAAGGTCACATTTTTTGTGCGGTCACACTGACAAAATGTCACAAGCAAAAACCTAAAAACAAATACAAACAACATCATTTGCCACATATTCTAAACGAACAACAACAAAGAGTCAGCAGCAGCAGCAGCAGCAGCTGCCGTCGCTTCAGCCGCAGCTTCAACACAAATTAAAGTAAGCCAAATAGAATTGAATACAAAATTGTAATATATATGTATATGGGAATGGAATGTCGAATCGGTCGAGTGAATATCGAAGAAATCGCATTAGAGACAAGGCAAAGGCAACGAACTGCAAAAGTTCACAGTGTGTCCATAAGTTTATCCTTCAGTTTAGTCTTGCGAACGGACACTCACACCCAAAAGTAAATGGCAGACAGCCTTAAGCCGGCAACAACAACAACAGCAACAGCCATGAGTATGAGTGTGGCTCAGGTCATGTGACTGGCCCTGTTTTGTAGGACAACGAACTGAGCATCAGCTTTTGCATTATTTTGTTCTTTCGTATCGAAAATACATATTTTTTCATCTGCTTCTTATGCCACTGTTTATTCTTTTTTGGTGGCCTGACACAGTTTGTGTCTGCCTTTGAGTAAGCTGCCATAAAAAACTAGCAAATCGCTTACAATACGAAGGCAATTTTTGTATTTTTTTTTCGTCAGGTATTGCTAAGAGATTGCCTAAACCAAAATTTGTTAGCTTCGACTGTGACATATTTTGTAGAGATAGCAAAATGTTGTTCGTGCAGGCTTTGGGAAATGTGAGCTAATGAACTGATGCTGAGCGCACATAATTAAGAAAATATTTGCTCTCAAATCGAAGTAATTTCTTTACACATGAATAGCTGCATTCATTTGCTATGAATGGCATTTATTTGATTTACATTGAAGACATTTTTTCTACAGCAAACAAATTGCATACTATTCAAGTTTGACTTACATTTTATATTAAATTTTTATATAAATATTTATTAAGTTTTTTATTAAATAATTAATTTTTATTTTATTTTTTTCTTTTGCTTAAATTATTTTTTTATGAATCAATTTATTATTTTTAATAATTTACTTTTTTAATGTAATAATTTAGTTTGCATACAACAATATAACATATTAATTTTTATAAATAATTATATTTTTATATATAAGTATTTCAGAATGTAAAAAAAATAATAAATATATAATTTTATATTAAAATCAATTACATTATATACATTTAATAAATATTTATTATTATTTTTTTATTATAATTGAAATATATAAAAAAAACACCACACACACATTCATTATACATTCAATTTTAATATATATTCATTTAGGCATTACTTCTGTATATATAGCAATAAATTATAAAAATAAATTTTAAAAACTAAAAAAAAAAAAATTAAAATTAAAAAAAAGAAACTATAAAAATGGGATGCATTGTATATTTATTGATATATATACAATATATATATATATATTTCTTTATATACGTATTATAAATTTATAAATATATATACATTATTATATATAATATATTTTTTATGTATTAAATCTTGTTGTTTATTATATTATATAATATATAATATATATTCTTTTCTATATTTTTTTCTATTTTTTATTTTCTCTGTTTTTATATCCATATTTTATATTTCTATATTATATCTTTGTTGGTATTATATTAAATATTATATTATATATTTCTTTTGCATTTATATTTTATTATTTTTTTATTTTATTTATATCTTTTTTTTTCAATTAGTAAAATATCATTAAAAAAAATATATTTTATTGAAATTAGTTCTATATATATATAAATAAATATATTTATTTAAATATCATACAAAGAGTATAGCAACAAATTGAACAAAAACCAAATTGAATATCAATTTATTATTCAAATTGAGTTGTTCTCCATTTAGCAGCTATCTGTCTTGGCACTCGAAGGCACTTCGCTTCCAGTTGATTGTGAATAATTTTATGATTCATTCACACATGGCAGAAGCTGATGGTATGTTATGTATGGCATACCAAAGGAATTTGAGTAGTTTGCCGTCGCATATTTTTGGCAAGTGAAGCATGAGAGCAGCAAAAATGTATTCGGTTTACCCAGTTTAGTATGCATAAAATGTAAGAATATCTTAGATGTTCGCTTTCGCTCTCAGTCTTGGACTTCGTTTGATGCTATCTAAATAAACACTTCATTTGTGCCCGAAGTCAAGTGTTGTAAGCAACTTTTCTGCTGCTACGACCTCTGGCTATGCCGGCTGCATTGCTGATAAATCATATGGCCAAAAGTGTTTAGCCACGCCCGCACCTAGCCACTCGGACACTTGTGGGTCTGCTTGGCCCCCCCAACTGATTTATCCAACTAAGAAGCAAAAAGAACACGTTACATACACACACACACTCACACACACACTTACACTCAGCCCAGTTCATGTTCTGTGCTGACATCAGCTGTTTGGATAGCTAAGGGCTTAGATTTTGGACTGACCTCGTTTTGCTGCGACTAGGCAAGTAAAAACCTAAAAATCCAGCCAACAACAACAGCAGCAGCAACAACAATGACAAGCAACAGAAATATGCTGTTGTCCAATGCGCAAATATTTGTCGTAATGCGTTGCACAAACAAGGCGCACTAAGCAGACCAAATCCAAACCCAACCAAGTCGAGCTGGAGAGAGCAAGAAATGAAAGCACATAATGCATAACTCATACGCAACGTGGGCGAATCTCTGTTTGATATTTTCTCTTAGGGCAACAACAAACGACAAACTTACTTAGCCAACATCAAATATGCAGCATGGCCAAATTATATGTGCACCAACATCTAACATTCATTATTGATAACGACAAAGCTGTACGACGTCTTGTCTTACATTATGCAAATTTTTTGTCTCAGCTGTTTTTGATAAGCTTTTAAAAATGTATTTGAAATGAAATTTAATTGCAATTTAAGTGAGTGTCTAGACGAAGTCAAGTTGAGGCTTTTATATAATATTTATTTAAATAAATATTTATCAATTTTATTTATTCATTTAAATAATTATTTCTAAATTTATTTAAATAAATGTTTATTAATTTTCTATCTTTTTTATTTAAATATTTAATTTTTTAATATTTATTTTTTTAAATAAATATTTTTAAAAATTTAAATAAATATTTTTGAAATTATTTAAATAAATATTTATTTTTCTTAAATAAATATTTAAAATAAATTTAAATAAAAATTTTTGAAATTATTTAATTAAATATTTAAAAAGCAAATTTAAATAAATATTTCTAAATTTATTTAAATATAGTTTTATTCATTTCTTTCTTTATTTTTTATTTATTTTTTTATTTTTAATATATATCTATTTAAATAAATATTTTTAAATTTATTCAAAAAAATATTCTTAAATTTATTTTAGCAATTATTTAACAAATTGAATAACAAATTAGAAAAGATTTTCTTACTTAGTAAGCTTTTGCTTTAGCCTCAAAAATGTTTTCAGCCGCGGCGTTATCATTAAAACGTTGCCAAATTATTTTAAAAATTTTATAATATGCGCATACACTTAAAATAAGATTAAGACCAATTCAAGAATGTTTTTATAATATAATATTTAAATGTATATTTATTTAACAAGCTTAATGTCATTTTAAGCGAGTGAAATCGATTTTGGCCTCAAAATGTGCCTAAATTTCGACGATTGCTTCTTCAGCAAAATCTTGACAGCTGATTGCAATGGGAATTCGTTAGGCACAATATACGAATGCGGAAGCAATTCGAAGACCAATTCATAAAAATTGTCATAGGAAATAATAAAACAAAGTATAAAAAATTGATTTGAAATCAAATTTGATTGCAGCTTAAGCGAGAGTGCGGCTAGACTCTCCAGCTGAAACATTTGCTTGCAGACATATATAAATATATAGCATATATATATTATGTTCTGTGCACTCACTTGACATCCATACGCTGCTTAAGATATACACTTTTATATTTAAAAGCTAATGCCATATGCACAACTCAATTCCATGAGCGAGCTCTTGTTGATTTATATGCTAGCTTTTTTTTTCTCTCTCTCTCTCTCTCTCTTTCTGTTTGTGGCGATGCTGCTTCTTTTTCCATTTTGCTTTCTATTGCAACGTTAACTAGTTTTCGAGATTTGTGTGGCAGCATTTTACTCCAATTAAATTTTCATGCCATATGAGCATTTTGTGCAACAACAGCAATGGCAGCTGGAGTGCCAAGCGAACGTGGCGCTATTTTCAATTTCCGTTGCACACAAAAACTGGAAAAGGAATGCGATTTTTTGTTAACACAATCTCACATAGGAATAGTCGAGCAGCGTGAGAGAGAATCTTGCTATATGTTAACGACAAAAGTCGTAGAGTCACCCAGTCAGTCGGCCACTGGCGGCACTTGGCATACAAAATTGTTGACTGCAAATAAATAAAAGCCAAGAGAGAAGTGAAATGAAATGAATCGATTGACTCACTGGCTGACCAACTGACTGAATGACTGAATGGCTGTCTTCTTCTTTGCCACACTGATTGACAGTTCAGGCCAGTTGTCCATTGTCCGTTGTCCGTTGCCCTCTGCTTGCAATTTAAGCATTTGGGTCATTTCCGAATCGTGTTTGTGTAACTGGCTTAACGTTTAAATATGGCAAAACATTTGTCTGCCTAGCTATATATAAAATGGTTTAGTAGAAGAGCTGTCGATTGAATGATGACATGAGCCAGCAGCTGCATCTACAGTAGCGAGCAAATGTATGTGATTGTTCACAACTTTTACATCATGCAGGAAAAAATTAAAAAAAAAAAAATAAATAAATACAAAATTATTTGTAATTATTTATTTCTTTTATTATACTTCACAAGTACAATAAATCTTCAAGGAAATCTGAGTTGATCTCTAGAAGTTAGAAGACAAAAAAAAAAAAACATAGAAACTCAGTTTTGCATGTTTAAAAGAAATGCAATAACTAATTTTTAATACTTTTCCCACAAACCCTTGCTAGTAATAATTTTATTTAAATTAATATTAATATTAATTAATTTATTATTTAAATTTTTTGAACGAAATATGCTATACATATATATATATATATATATATATTTTTTTTTTTTTATTAATCGTAATTAAAATTTCTCAGAAACCAGCTTTATTACAAAATTAAAATTGTTTTTTTTTTTTTTTTACATTAATTATATACTTTTAATACAAACAAACAATTTTATTTATATTTTTTATATTTCATTTGAACGAAATATGCTATATATTTTTTTATTATTAGTAATTAAAATTTCTATAGATTTATAGATTTTTATAATAAAATTATAAATAGTTTTTTCTTACATTTAATAATATATTTTTAATATACAAATTTCTTGTTTGTTTTATTTTTTAATTAAATTGTAATTCAAATAATATATTTTTACTTTGCATTATATTTAGTCATACATATTTTTAAAATATTTAAGTCGGACAAAATAAAAATGTGCCTAGATATTTATGAAAAGTCAAGAGCTGTAGCTAAACTAACTCCCTAACAGCTAACATATTTATTCAAGACTATAATATAATAATAACAATCATCAAGAAATTTATTATAATATTTTCAACATTTACAATTCCATCAACTAATATTAATTTGTTTTTTTTTTTTTTTTTTTTTTTTTTATTTTACTAATCCTTAATCTCGCTTACTTCTGTACACATTTTTTATTTCAAGGCTTGCGCGTTTATCAAAAAGCTTAAAAATCAATAAAGGCAAAGCAGCGGCCAGCATTAACAGTGTCTAAAAGTGTATAGTACAACAACAACAACAACAACAGCAACAACAACAACAATTTAGATAGCTTAAACACTCAGCTGTTCTAAAAACAGAAAAAGGGCAATTCACATGCCTCCATTCCCATGCATAAAAGACGAGGCAGCTCGCGTCGAGCTTTTTTGTCTCTACAACTTTTTATTTAGTTTAATTTTTTATTTATTTTTTTTTATTTTTTGTTTTTCAGTTCTTGTTGTATTGGAATTTAGTTGTTAAACTGTCTGCCAAACACACAAATAGTACATATTGTAATGGAAATTGTTGCGCCGACAGTATTGCATTTGTTATTTAAAATGTTTCTACGTTTCTGGGCCATTTACCAGGCCAGGCTAGGCCACGTCAGGCCAGGCCAGGGCAGGGCTAGCATGTTGTATTTGTTGGTGCTGTGCTGTTACTTGTAGCCAAGTCTTAGTTACATGCCTTTTGTCGCATTGATTTCTGTTTTTTTTCCTTCTATTCATGTACAACTAGCTGTAGAGGGCTTTTGCTACAATGTGCATATTATTTAGCCTCTCTATATATATTTGCTTGTTGTCTTGATTGAATCATTGTTGCCAGTTTATGATATCTGACATTACCGACTGACTTGACTAAGTGTGTTTCCTCTCTCAAATATTGAAGTAATGTGAGCAAGCACAAGTCGAGCGAGCATATGTAGACTGAACATAGGCAAAAAAAAAAAAACATTCCCATTTCTAATTGCACTCTATACTGTATATTGGCTACTCTTCTTGAGCTTCTTAGCATAAATGTAAATAAAGCCTAAGTAATTAGAGTGACATAAAATTATTTGATGAGCATTCGTCGTTTGATTTCGTTTGCCAACTTACAGCATTGCATCGCTTGTTTAGCTGCGTTTCAAGTCAGGAAAATGTAAGACGTATCAGGCTAGAATTTCATATTCTTATTGAGCTGCATATAACTCTACATACTTGTAAGAACTCTTGAGTTATATTATATATCAGAATATATGTTATTTTAATAAATTCTCACTGCTCTATATCATTATATGTCTATGTATGCATACTGAACTCTCAAAGAGCTGAAGTTTAGTATATTGAGAATTTATTAAATGCTATATATAACTCTTCAGCTGTCCCCTGAACTCTAAGACACACACACTACTATAATAATAAATAAATATAACATTCACATAAATATTATTTGAATATATTCTCAATACAGCTACATAGCTACGGCTGCCATTTGACTATTAGCAAATGAGCTCTACGACTTGGCATTACTTTGCGTAATGCTTAACTCTTATTTGTTATTGTTTCTCATTTAACATACGAAGCCTTTGGCATGGGGCAGAGCGCACATAATTGAATGCCAGCATTTATATTACGAACATGTTGTTGTGGCCTTCAATTCGTAATGCTTTCACTCTGACTGGAAGTCTATCCAGTGTCAGCCAACTCTTGTAGGCAACATTTTTATTGGCTTTCGTTTTTTAAATGTTTTTTCGTTATTCGTTCTTCTGTTCCCTTGGCTTTTGCGTGTATGCGCTTAATATATTGTGCTCTATATGATATACGAATGTGTGTGTGTGTGTGTGTGAGTGTGTGTGTGTGAGCTCGTATGCTCTTTGCCTTGCATGTTGAAAATGTTTTATTCGGTTTTTTTGTTTTTTTTTTCGGCTCTGTGGAGCGGGGCATACAAAACTCGGCTAAAACAAATTACGTACGAGCTCAAGGCCGCTGCGGCGGTCAGGCCAGAGTTTTGTTGGCCGCTGCTCGCTCGCAATTATATTGTAAAGCATTGGGGCTTTTGGCCACTCGACGCCCGCACTAATGAAAAATGCTGGCTCGACTCTTTGCTTGTTTGCCACTTTGCACAGTTTGCACACTTTACCATTTGCCCATTTGCCCATTTTCCCACTTTGGCCCATTGCATGTGTTCATAAATAATTAAATTTTTCTTTGGCTCTGTACTAGAGTGAAAAATGGCACAGGGTCGTCCACTAATTAGGCGCATATTTCATTTACGGGCTTCCACTGCGCCGAAGTCTGTCAAAAAGTCGCCCGACTGCCAGCTGCCCAGCCGGAAACGGATGCATGAAATTTCCATGCACACAAATGTCAAATGCAATGTCCGAGCTCGTCAGCCTTCCCCGAACTTGTAGACGGATTTGCAACTGCAGTCAGTTGACGTTGTTGCCATTGTTGCCCTTGTTGCCCTTGTTGCTGTTCTTGCTGTTTCCTGTAGGACAGACTTAGAACAGAATAATGCAGCCGTTGCCGCCAATTACAAAAGACAGCAAACTGTTCGACTTGACGTGGCCTACATATGCACATGCATAAATGACTTGATTTCTTTGACCAAATATGCCAGTGTGTCTAGCGAAATTCAATTGATTTAGCCACAGGCTCAATATTGGAGTTAATTTAATTAAGTAAAACATGCAAATAGAGCCAAGTATTTGTAATTAAATATTATTTAGAAATTACTCACCTCTGCCTTACCTCACCTTTAGTCTGAGCTAAAAGCTTATTTACTTTTCTATTAGTTGTAAAGTTCACAGAATCAAAATTTCTCTTTGCTGTTTAGAGTTTCATTTACTATTTCGGCTGGACTGAATATCTCGCTCTCTCTATATATAAAACTTTTTCAATTCATGTCATTTATTTTGTAATATTATTTATTTATTTATTTGTTCATTGTAGTTACCACTTTATTTATTTCTTTTTATTTTAGTTCATTAATATTTTATTTTAATTTTTAAATTTATTTATTTTATAATTTCCATTTATTTCAACTATTTGAAAAAATATTTGTAAATTTTATTTATTCGTTAGAGTAAGTTTTTTAATTGAATATTTATTTACCATTTTATTTATTAATTTTTATTTCATTATTTTTTATTTTTAAATTTATTTATTTTATAAATTCTATTTATTTTACTTATGCAAATTATTTATTGTATATTTATTTGTCTAAATTTAAAATTTGTTATTTAAAATTTTTGTTTGAATTTATTGTAAAATTTGAATATATTTTAAAAATTTATAAAATATAATTGTATTTTTTAACATTTAAAAAAATTAATTTTATTTATGATATGTTTTTAATTTTATTTATATTTATTTGTTGGAGTAATGTAATTATTATTTTATTTTTATTTTTAATATATAAATTAAATTAATTTTATTTTTTTGCATAATATATTTTCTTCGTGCTGTATTTTTTTAATTTTATTTATTTAAAGTATTTATTTTTTAATGTTAGTCATCTCTTGTATTATTCAATTTACTTATTAATTATTTTTTAAAATTTTATTTATTTCTTTGGCATAAAAAATTGTTGAATAAATAACATAATTAAAGCGAAAAATAATGAATATTAAAATTAATTGCTTTAGTCATTTTATATAATTTATTTCGTTCAATATTTCTTTTTTAAATTATTTAATTTATATATTTTAATTTATATATTTAATTTCATTTATTTATAACTTCATTCATATTCGGCAAAGAAAGTGCAATCTTATTAGAATTTATAGAAGGTTGATAAGGCAACTTAAATGAATGTAAAAGCAGAAAGATGCATGAACAATGATGGATATATAAATAATTAAATATTATATAGAAATACCCCAACTCCACTATCACTTTTAATTCAAGCTAAAAGCTTGCTTACATTTCTATTATTCTTCAAGTTTTCGAAATCATATCTATTGTAGCGCATTTCGATTAGGTTGACTCTTTCGACTAGGGCAGCATTTGTGTGAACATGCTCTGTGCCATCTCTTCGAAATGAAATTGAACTGTGTCATGGCAGAGGCCCACAGGAGCGCAAATAGTTGTTGTCATATAACAAGCGAAACAATTGTGGAAAACATCCATGTTACGTGTCCGTTGCGCTCTGCTTACGTGGCCAGCCCAAGTTCTATGGCTGACTCACATGCAATTGCATTTGCTTCATTTTGAAATTTTGGCATTTTTTACCAGAGTGTGTGTGTAAAAGTTTATAAGTTATATATCTACAGCTTGGCTGCTGGCCCAAAAGCCAAGCATCAATTTGATCAACTTGGCGCCAGTCTTTAATATGTATTCCTTACCATTTCTTTGCTGGCTGGGCGAGTTTTCTCTTTTTTAGTATTTTTGATATATATATATTTATTTTCTTTTCGATTTTCTTTTTTTGTGTGTGTGTGTGCTTGTTACACGCCATTTAGTTTCACTTTGCATATTCATAGAATTTTTGGCCAGCACCAGAAACATATTATACATATATTTGGTCAAATGCTTCGACTGCTGCACATATCCATGCCAGCTCGATAGCTCCTCAGCTCCTCAGCTAAACAATTGCACACACATTTTCTTCATTTAGGGCAGAACACAAACACACACGAAAGCCAAATGACAACTAAAGTTTTGTGGCTGCAATTTTTCGTCGTATAGAAATTGCTTTTCATATGTTTTCACATGTGTCTGTGTGTGTGTGTGTCTTGATAAATTTATATAGTTTTTGCTTGTTGAATTGCTGTTCTCTACGTTTCGTAGCTAATTTGAAGTTTGTCATTGCAAGTTATGAAGAATTACAGATTTTATTGATACAACGACAGAAAAAATTGTCAAAAATAATAAATTGAAAATTGAAAATACGAGACATACATAAATAAATAAATGTGAAATGTGTGTTTGATAAAGATTTTATGTTTGATTTAAATATGAATTAAGCAATTTATATTTAAATCAAGTTTCAATTGCTGGCTTCCAATTTCGTGTGTCGTTTCACATAATGCGAGTTTTTTTCTCTTTCGCATTGTCCTCTGTGGTCTGGGCGAGCAATGCAATCAATTAATTAAAAGTCTCTAACAAACTGCTGGCAGGCAATGCGACACGCACTTATGGCCTGGCTAAAATCTATGTGAGCCAAACAGAATTTCAATTGCAAACGCTTAAAAGCATCCAACAACGAGTGGAGCTTAGCAATGGCAACAGCTTTTTGTCTGTGTAATTTGATTTGCATGAAAACTAAATAAATTGCCAGCACAGTTTTTTATGTCAGCGACAGACGTGCTGGGCCAACAAAAAAAAGCAGAAAAAATAGAAAACAAAATATAGAAAAAATAAAATATAATACAGATAAAATCCGGCTAACATATGACAGACGAAATGCAAGAAGAGCGCGTACCATGAATAAACAAAATGTCATTGAAAATTGTGTCCATAAAGAGCGGACATCAAGTATGCACAACTGTCAGACAGAGAGACAGTCAGAGAGAGAGAGAGAGAGAGAGAGAGAGAGAGATAGCTATAGCTATAGCGGGCAGTCAGTGATGTGTGGCACCATCAAGAGCCAATAAATATGAACAATTTCACAATAAACACGCCTCGCTCAAGAATCCCAATCAAAAAGTCAACTTCAAATGCTAACAAAGAAGAAAGCTCTAGGCGAGACTGCTCGACTACGAGTGGCCCTGAAGCCTCTCAAAAGAACTGATATTCCAATAATTTCAGCAGGCACACACACACATGCATTACACTGATATACGCACATAAGCATTTGCAGGCGTCTTGCTATCTCTCTTGCAGTACATATGGTCTATATTATGGGAGCTTGTTTGATGCATAATTGCTCTTGCAGATGAAATTTCGTTTTCATTATTACGATCATTAGCTGCATATGTATATGCCAAAACAAACCGTATGTCTCTAGCATTTGATATGCATTTTTTACACAATTTGTTGGGATGGGGGTGAATTGGAGGCCGGTATCCAAAATCTAACAAAAACCAAAATTGTATTAAATTATTAGCTATATATATGTAAAAGACTTGAAGACTCTAGCTCTAAAGATGAATGAGATATAATTTTATAACTGATTCACTATGAAGATTTTTAATCGATAACTTTAAAATGGGCAAAGTTATCGATTTTCTTTAACAAACTCGCTATGTGCGTGCAATATACGGACATAACACAAAAAGATTGAAGTCTCTAGCTCATATAGTTTCAGAGATCGATGAGTTGAAACAGGCGGACGCACGGACGGATAGACGGGCAAACAGACAGACGTCGAACAGGCGAAATCGACTCAGTTCGTCGCCCTGATCAAGAGTTTATCTATCTAATGGGGTCGGCCACGCCTCTTTCTGCCTGTTACATAGGTTTCAGAAAACCATTATACCCTAATTTCCCATATTCAATGAGTTCAGGGTATACAAATATGTATTTCACTGCTCAAATTGTAGCAATTAGGCTAGTATTTGGTTTCATTCCCGTTCAATTTTCAACTGCAATTTTGACTTTATTTTTAAGTAAAACTTCAACTGACATTTACATACATGCATATGCGCGTTGATTGAGTGCCAGAAAGTAGGCCACACATGGCACAGGGACTTGAGCCTCAGTTCACGAGTCTGAGTTTGCTTTCTTTTCGAGTCGCAGTCGCAATGCTGCCAAATGTGGGCAAAGTTGTTTGTTTGCCGTTTGTCTATTGATTACATTAAAGGCAAGGTGCGCGCAGGCGTCTTACCTATTGTCTTATGTGGCGTATACGTAACACACACATTAAAATTCAATTTACGTTCGCACTGACAGTTTGAACTTTAATCAAAGGCGCACGGTGGCCAGATGACAAGGGTCATTGATTAGGCAACATGGCAGAGGCACGTGTGCCGGCACATAATAATCAGAAATCAACACACACGGAGAGAGAGAGAGAGAGAAAGCTGATGTCTAATGTAATTTATGCCCGCCAAAATTTAATATAGAATAAAGGCCTTGCCAGCACACTCGCATGACATTTTGACAGCTAACCAGAGCCTGGAAGTCAAGGCAAAAATTCTTGAAATTTTCGACTAATTAAGTCATCGACTGCCGCCTTTGGCAGTGACAATGGCAATGTGGCTGTGGCTGTGGCTGTGACAATGGCTGCTCCTAATATCCAGGTGACACGCAAACACGTCGACAATTATCATCAGCCCAGTGGCAATAGACAGCGGCGTAGCTTTAGCATATTTGAAAGTTTTTGCTGCTCGAAATTAAGCATGAACTACGAGTGAGCGACTATATAAACAAATTAACACCATTTGTTATATGGGAAATGAGTGTGCTTAGCCAGGCAACAATTTGATCTAACTTAAATGAAATGACTTGAGCTTAAAGCGTCATAAATTGTTGAGCACTTTAGCAACAATTTCTTTGTATTTACTACAATGCTAGTCAAGTTTTGTTTAGTTTGGACTGCAAATAATTCTAAAGGCATTTCATAACTTTCTTTGCACAAAGAGAGAGAGAGAGAGAGAGAGAGAGAGAGCAAGTTGTTAATCCGGGTTTTTTTATAGTCTACCTGCACACTTTATAGCTTTAGCCGCATTAAAACTTTTACATTCTGTGCTGTCTCCAGCTGCTCTAGCCCACACTTTTAATTAAAGCTGCAAAAATATAGTAATGCTTTCATTTTATGCACATATGCAACTAGGGACAGAGAGATGACTAGAGTTATAGAGAGAGAGAGGGAGAGAGAGAGAGAGAGGGAGTGCGATGCGGACACGTTTTACTGCAACCAATTAAACCATATCGCATACATTATAATTTTATTTTTATTTTAATATTTATGTGTTTCGCTATGCCTCCCATGTGACCAAACACACACACACACACAGTCACACACACACGCACACCGTCTCAACGTGTGCCATAAAAATGGCGCCCAATTACTTAAAACTAACGAAAATTCCCCAAGCGTTTGCCGTACAATTTGCGTTCATAAATATAAATATCACACCTTTGCAGGGTTTCCGTTAGTTACGTAGGCTTTGTCCCATTGGAGTGTGTGTGTGCTCTACGTGTATGTGTGTGCTCTACGTGTATGTGTGTTAACCAGGCCAAGACAATGCTAGTTTGCTATTGCTCTATTTCCATCTCTATACGTTTGGCTTGGTCCCTTTGGTCGTCTCACTCTCTCTCACTCGCACTCGCACTCTCTCGCTCTGCATGTGGTGTATTCAAGTAATCAAAAATGCAAATCGAGCCCATGAATTTCGAATTAGTTTTTAGCTCGTCTCGCAACAACAAGAACAACAATGGCAGGCTTATAGCCAACGCGGATTTTAGGCTAACGAACACACACACAGATACTAGCTATGTGTGTTTGTGTCTGTGTGTGTGTGTGGAGCACTATTGAGTTCTGTACGTGTAACAAATTTGTATCAGTTAGTTGGCGGCCTCCCTCGCAGCGTTTACCTGACAGATAAAAAAAAGAGAAAAAAAAGAGAGCGAGGCGAATGAGAATAGTTAGTGGCGCAGCGCGTGCAACGCGTTTTGACAGTCAACTGCTGCACTGAGCGAAAAAGTTTGGATTTATAAATAAATAACAGAAATTCAATTTTATTTGCATTATTTATTTATATTTGTTAGAAATAATTTAACTATTTTTACTGATAATATTTATAGCTTTTTATTAATTTTTTTTAACACAAATCTTGTAAAAGCTAAAAAATTATTTATAAGAATATATAATGAATTATATAGAATATAGAACATATAGAAAATATATAGAATATGATACATTAAAGAATACATCAAATATAATGTATACAACATAACAAATTAAAATATTTTAAACAATACAAACTATAAAAAACCATATTTTAAAATGCTTTTATTTATTTATTTTTTTTTTTTTGTACAACAAATTAAAATATTTTTAAACAGTGCAAACTATTTTTAATTAATATTTTCTTATATATATTATTTCTATTTTATTTATTTATTTTTTATTTTATTTTGTATTTATTATGAGTATTATTTATTTATTTTATAACAAATTAAAATATTTTACCAATACAACTATAAAAAAAAAACATATTTTAAATGCTTATTTAATTTTATTTCTATTTTTTTTTTTTTTTCAACAAATTAAAATATTTTTAAACAGTGCACACTATTTTTAATAAATATTTCTTATTTATTTTTATTTCTATTTTATTTATTTTTTATTTATTAATATTATGATTTATTTATTTTATAACAAATTAAAATATTTAAAAAATACAAAATATAATAAAAATAGTATTTTCAATTATCATTTATTTTTTATTATATTTTAATTTTTTTTTCTTTTTTTTCAAGCTAATTGATTAAATCTTTAAACTTTACTTAAGTTTTGTCAAATAAATAAGTAAAAAAAAACTAAAATATTTAATAAAAATATAATTGAATTAAATTTTTTGTTAACTTTTAATATAAGAAATTAAGGAATTTTCATAAATTTCTTTTACTTTTTAAATTTGATAACTGGGATTGAAATTTGCTTAACATTAACCTTAAAAATATTATTAAATTAAAGAAGAATTTGCTAATTTTTGTATATATTATTTGTAACATATTATATTTTCTTTAGATTTCCCCTAAAAATATTTTAACAATTTTCCTTAAGTTCCTTTAGCTTAACTTTTCAGACTTTCCATCAACGATTCAAATATATATATATATATATATGCTATAAATTCGTCTGCAACATCACTTTATATTACAAAGTAATATTTATTTCGTTCAGTATCTCACTCGCTTTATACTACTGCTTCTTCTTTTAGGTGATTTTCTGGGTGGTTCGTGGTCCGTTTTGATTTGCGGCATGTTGGTTTTTGAGTCTGTGTGGCTCTGTACGTGACGCGCATTTGCGCTCGATGCCCATCAAATATAAAGTGCCTGCAATTTATACTTGAATTCCAACTGTAAAAGCAGAGCAGAGCAGCAGCAGCAGCAGCAGCACTGCACTGCACAGTAGCAGGAAATCAATGTAAATATTTTGGGAACGCCTTTTAGCGCGGCTTAAAACGCTTCCGAATAGCTGCCATCGCCTGTGCCCAGATGAAGTAGTTGTAGATGCCATTGCATTTTCCACTGCTCTTCGTGTTGTTATTGTTGTTGTTTTGCTCTGCTAGCTGAGCGCTGCATTCCACTGGTTTTGGCTTTCTTTTGGGCCCGTTTTAGAGTTTGGGATTTTGGTTCTTGTTCTCCATTCCCGCTGGCATTTTCAATTTTACTTTATATGCAAATTTGGCATTTTGGCAACGGCAACGGCAACGGCAACGACGCCTGCCATTGATAGCTGCCGCCCCTGACCCCCTTGCGGCCACCTGCTGCTGGCCTCTTCTGTGTATAAGCGGCGTTAGAGCCATGCGGTATAGTAAATGGGTCCAGAGCTCGGGCAGGTGTGCATTGAATGGTGGGGTCATAATACAGATTGTTCCATTGTTTATTATGTTAGTTGCAATGCCATTTGCCGGTACACAGAGAAAATACACGACCGAAAGAGTATTATCACTGTTACTTCTGTTGGTTGCGAACAATACATATCGAGTTTGAAATATTATAACATACTGTACGAATGATTGGGCAGACGAATGTGAAATTGGGGTAGATAGGATTGCATGGGGGAAAAAGAACAAAGGAAAATATTGTGTATTGATCCTTATTGACTATATTTATAGTATAGTGAGGTGTGTATTGGATTTCCGCAACAAGTTGTGTGTGCTGTTTGGTCGTTTGGCAGCTAAGTCACTTTTGCATTTGAGCCATAGCTATGCCATGTTCCACGGAGGTCTATAACGTTCACGTGGTAGGCGTTTTACTGTTCGTCGTTGTCGTTCGTTTATCTAGACAGACAATTAGTCGATTAGTGCTCTTCTGGGCATGTTATAGAGACCTCAATCATCTCGGTGGAATCAGGAAACCTAGAAAAATACGTAAAGCATAGCAGTGTAGAGCGCACTGGGGGATCAGGCACGATAGCCAACACGCAAAAGGTAAACACGTCGGCACGCCATGCCGGAACTGCGGTACTAAGTCGTGGAATGCGTGCGTATGGTAATCTAGACCGAGTGGAAAAAAGCGCTAAGCCACTGGGGCAGACGACACTTAGATAACCCAAAGCGAGGCGGGCAACCAAAGCGTCGGAGGGGGCTGGCTGACGGGCTACGCAATCCATGGCCATGCGGGCGGTTCCATATTATGCCCTCACTCAGCTGAGCAAAGTCAATCGCGGCCGCAAAGAATTTGTGGTGGACGGGGGTAAGGCGGGCAGAAGGAGCGCGGGCAAGGCAGCAGGCAGCGAACCAGGTATGGGCCATTGTCCATTTGGCCATTGGTGCACAAATGGAATGCCGGGCAAAGATTGTCCAAAGTGCCTATCGAAAGAAATATGAATGGCTGCGAAGAGTTGCATAAGAATGTTCGTTGGTTTGGGCCCAGCCTCTGTTGTGTCCTGTCTCTCTGTCCTGCTCCTGGCTCTCCTATCTGGTGCCTGTGTCTGTATTTCGCGTTTGTGAAATGGTTTTTTGTCGGTGCTAAAATCAACGATAAAAGGTAACTGAACTGGTTCCAGGGGCCAGTGAGACATAGGAGCAGCGGTGCGGTTACGCTATGAGTAGCGGGAGAGTGTTAGCCGTCTGAATTGTTGTTGTGTGTGTACTGTTGCATTGTGCGTTGCGATGTGCCATGGTGAAACGAGGAGAAAGCGCTGCGGTAGTGGGGCGTAAGATATGGCGGGGTGGCGCAGACGAGCAGCATGCATTATGTCGACGCCGCAGGCTCAAAGAACGGACCACATAGCACCAGACAAGAAATTTATGAACTTAGTGGGGGGTGGCCAGGCATAGTTGTTATGTGAGACAGATTTGAAAGAGAGAGAGCAGGGTTGTGTGCCCATTTGCTGGGAAAAATAAATTGGGTGTGGTGGTATAAATAACAAATTGAATGTATGTGCTTATTAGTTTAGGTAATAAATCCGAATTTATGGCATGGGGTCAACAATGGCATAATTAATTTACAAAGAAGTCGGATTACTTTTTACTATTAGTAGAAACATTTTTTATGAAATTGATGTTGTTAGGACTGTAAGTCGGGGGCGTATGTGTATAGTTTAAAAAAAAACAAGGGGAAAATTAGGGGTAGTTTTGCAGGTGCATTTATTTTCATATTATATTATAACGAAGGTATAAAGATGTCTGTTGAGGGTATAGAAATTGGGGTGGGGGTTTGAAATGATAAGGGTCATGATTAGAGGTGTAGAAAAAAAACCAATGAACATGGGGGGTATTGTTGCTTGTGAATTAGTAGTGTTAGTTTTGGAAAAGATTGATTTTGATATATAACAAAGTGGTGACTTTAAATATGGGGTTGGGGTAGTAGGTAAATTCTTTGATTCTAGTTGGTATAATAGAGTTAAATTTATGACACTTTACTCATTTGTGATGCGAAGAAATGTAGTATATAAGTAAGAAGATTCAGAAATAAATTAATACATATAGATTGTAAAATTTACGGTGATAAATAGGAAGGTATATAGGGGGGGGGGTATGTTTGTAAGAAATTTCTTCTTTTCTATATCCATTTAAAAATACAACTTTATATAAATTCAATATTTTTATTTATTTTATATTTTTTCTATTACTTATTATTAACGTTTTTTTTCTTCTGTACATCTTAATATTTAATGAATATTTTCTTTGATTCTAGATATTTATTTTTGTCTTTTTTTTTGTATTTTCGCAGTGCAGTTCTTGTCTGGCTAGGCCTATGCCTGTCGCTTTAAGCGTCCTGCTCTCCTTGAATTCCGCTCAGAGGGACCATGCCCGAGCAAACTGCCCTGGGCATGACATATTTTGCAACGTGTTGCTATTAAGCGCCGGGCGGAGTTCACTAATGCACATAAAGATCCTGAGGCATTGCTATTATGAGTCACAGCATGGTTACCGTTCATAATTCTTTTTCATTTCTTTGAAGCCGGAAATTCATTTTACCCTCGGACGTGGTGCGCACCGGAAGCGCGGAAAAATGTAAATGGAAATGCTCTATGCAATTTTGTTTGGCTTGCAGACGCGGGGCCTCAAAAGAGTCTTTGAACCAAAAAGTTGCCGATTCCTTAAAGTTTTTTTATGTTCACTCGCTATCGGAATCTCTGCCTTTTTGTCCTGCTCCCATATACATTGTGTCATGTGTGCAGGTTGTGTGGTGTGTGGTGTGTGTGTTGGCAACATCGTAATTGGCTTTACGATCTCACAACAGTATTTGCATTTTATGCGAATGTTTGCTGAGGCACTTGTAAAAGCGCCAGACTCAGACGCGGTCGTGATGGATCGTCCAACAACTTATAGGGGTTGCATACCCACGCAACGCAACGCTTATCCGGAGTCGATCCCAGTGTCTGACACCTTCAAAAAAAACAAGCCTGCGGTTAGAAGCTTTTAAGGGGATTAACTACCTTTTTTAAGTGGGTGGCCAAGCTAGGCATGAAACGTCAGTTGCGGCGGGACACACATGACAAACAGGAAGAAACAAGAGAGGGCAGGCGTTATATGAATTGAAATAACTATAATAGGGCGCGGATGGGTAACTACTAGACAATAAGTCCCATGTCGTTGTGTGTATGAGCAGACAGAGCCGCAGAGGCTCCGCAGATCACAGCTAGTGGTTGAGTCCGCTTGGGATTAGTGTTAAAGGTCATGTCATATGGCAGCGGAATCGGATCCAAGTGGCAGTGTGCGGGGCGAGCATGTGTGGCAAGGGCCAGATGACAACATAGACAATGTCACATCAGTCATGCAAGTTTTGATGGCCTATCACAACACGAGGATAAAGAGAGAGGAGGGAAGGGGAAAGAAAGAGAGAGAGGACAGTAATGAGGGCCATTGAATATGTAATGTAGTTTAATGAGTTGTGGGTGCGCAGGTTGTGTTTAGGAATTTAAAAGGATTATATGATTGGGGCTCATTCCGAGCTTTGCAGGGAAATGCTGCGGAACAGATGTTTCAGATTGAGGGTGTGGGTGAATAGAGACTCCCCAGAAAGAGAGCGAGGCTAGGGGAGGAAAGGAAAGGCAGGCCTGAAATGGTGAATGAAAGGTCTCAGGTATCGAAAGTGAGCATTTGAGTTTGCAGTGATAATTGCAACATTGAATTTGTGCAAAAATAAATAAATAGGGTTGACTCTTTCGCATCGTAGACGCACTGTTGGCAAAAAGCAGTGTCTTGGTTTGTGTTAGGTTTTGTATAAATGTTGGACATGTTTCTTGTTTTTTGTATTCAATTTGTATAGTTTACAGCTTAAAACGCCCTATACCTGGGTTAGGCACTTCAGTCCGGGCAAAAAACATAAACCGAATTAATTAAAAATTATAAACCTACTTAAAGCAATGATAAATAGGAAGCGAACACTGGGTATATCGGGGATAGGGTGGTGAAAGTATATGGAAAAGCGGATGTGACAAAACATAACATTTGAACATAGGGTCAAGGGGCCCAGGCGCGAAGCGTAGGGTCGGGTGTAGTGGTGGTGCGGGTTTATACGGATCTTAGTGTCTAAAGGTGAGGATTGTACGGTGTAAGGGCGCGCTTGTACCGTGAGGAAAGACAAGCGACCTGGCCAGCATGTATGGCGCATGGGACAGGTGTTGACACGTATGCTCGAAACCTGGGTTTGGACCCTTCCGTGGAAGTTTGAATCTCCGAATTTTAGTGACCTTAAAGAAGTCTGTACGAGTATCCCTAATTTGTCTCCAATTTTAGTGACCTGGAGAATCTCTTTCTATATCCCTGATTCTCATGTTCCAGGGAGCCCCATGTGATCTTCCTCAATTATGGCTTGCAGATTGAAAGGCAGTCATAAGCACTGGCAGAACCTTGAGGATAGCAAATTCCAATATAACGCATCTCTATGCGATTTCGCTACGAGCAGCGGGCTGCTTCTCTTTTTCACGACGCACACTAACCCTTGCGCTCTGCTGTTTGTGATATATAATTAAATATTACTCATACGCCGCATGGCCGCTGCAATACATCACAATGGTTCGTCGCGCTGCAGACAAGCGTGATTGAGCTGCGGCATTTCGTGGCGCCAAATCACGTTGCAATTGCCATGAGACGAGGACGACAACGACGACGATGAGGACGACACTCATTAGAGCAAAGTGTGATGCGTGACACCAACTTTAAATTGTCCAAAGACACGCCCTAATACCCGGCACCTACTAGCGTGTAGTTCAGCTGCGCTCCATCTATCTCGCCGCACACTGCAGCGTATCTTGGGCCAATTCCTCAACAGTAGCCGGCAACGTAACTGATGGCCAGCTGGAAAAACCAAAAAAAAAAAAAAAAAAAAAAAAGGAGAGAACAAAAGCATAAAATTGAAGGCAATGCTAACGAGAAGACGCCGAGGCTGACGTACACCCACGAATTGCCAACTGCTGCAAAACTCAGCTGTCCCATCCGCTGATATTGCCTATCTAGTGAATTTGTAGTCTGCGCTTGTATCGGGCCTATGTGTGTGAATGTTGTGTTTTCCTTGTTTGTATATGTGCGCTTGGGCTGCGTCCCCTTTGACTATCCACGTCGTGGCACAGCGACAACGACATCGCCTCGCCAGTTGCCATTGCGAAAATGTGGGCCTTTGAATCACAATCGTTATTCTTTTGTTTTTTTGTGGCCAACGTTTTTGTTATTTTCTTTTATTATGGTTTTTTTTTTAGTATTTGGTTTGCCTTTGGTGCTGGCTCCTCGCCTCGTCCCCTAATGGCTTGTTATGCTAATTTCCTGACGCCTTCTGGCCTTGAAGCCGCCGCGCTGTCGTCGACTCTGTTGTTATGCCGTTTTATTTTTTTTTTTTAGGTTTTTTCTGCTTATTAATACAACATTTTGGCGTCCTCGCCACTAATATTAATTATATTTTCATGTTATTTCTATTTTTTCTAAGCCCAAGTGCGAGTATTCTAGTTATAAGTTTGCCCCTAGCATTTTTGGGCGCTTTAAGTTTTTTTATAATCATTTTTCTTTCTGCTATTTTTGTTGATTGAATATGAATTTGTTATCGCTCGTTTTATTTTTATTAGAAAGGGAAAATTGTCCCATTTCAATGTTTCTCTCATATTTATATTTACAATATATATGTATAGTTTTATACATTTTTTTTGAAAACACCGACCTAATCTTTATTTGCCCTCAAATCATTATTCCATTTTAAAAATTCTTTGAATATTTATGTATTTATTTAATTTTATTATTTTCTTTATTATTTTTATTTTTTACTTATGTCCGTTTGTTAAATATAGAATATGTTTATTTTTTTTATTATATGGTATAACAACCGTGCCACATGAGATTTTGCTTTAATTACAATCTTTTTGCCGCTAAAAATTTCCATGAATGCCATGAATTTGAAAGCATTTTTTTAAATCTCTTTTGGCACAACTTTAATATTTTATAAATAATAAAAAAAAATAAAATATATATAAAAAATTTAGTATAATTTTTTTTATTATTTTTAAGATTCAATTTCCATGGATTTCTTTTGGCTTTAAAATTTTTTTAGTTCTTTTTTTTTTGCTGCAATTTTTTTCCAAAAATATATAATATATATATATAAAATTTCTTATAATTTATTAAAAATAAATTTGTGTTTAAAGCTCTAGAAAATAAAGTGTTCCCTAATCACATATAGCTTTAAATATTTAAAGTATTTTTGTATTTATATATAATATAAACAGATATAATTTAAAATTTTTAAATTTGACTTAAAATTGTTGTAAATATTTACTTTTTATTATTATTATTTTTACGTTTGACATTTGAGATATGCAAAGCATGTTTATAGTATATGGAAGACGCGTCATTTAACTTTCGTGTTTGTATCGCATATTTTGTTTTCTTTAATAAAACATTTCGTGGCCCTGGCGCGCAAGTAACTGAAAAGCCAAATGTACAGAAATACAAATGTTCACATTTGCAACATCATTTTCCAGCAATTTTCGTTTGGCGAGCACCCGCACTATTTGCAGTTTTCCTTTGCCCGACTTCGCTCACTTTATATTTGGCCCGACTTCGCTTACGCCTTTATTTACTGTTGTCACTTGGCTACCCCAACATCGTCATTCTCTGGCGATGGTAAAAAAGTGATTCTCTTCGTCCTGTTACGCATTTGCCCGCATCCATGTGGTGTGGTGTGTCTGTCGTCTGGGTGAAAGGACTACCCTATAAAGCTTTTATTACATAGCATCGCATGAAATTCTTGTCAATGGGCAAATGTGTGCTGCTAGCCCTCTGCCCGCCTCCTGCGCGGCTCCTGCGAGCCGCCGCTGACTGCCTCGTTGCCTGCCTTGTGCCTCCACTCAACTAGTTTGCCAGTTGCTGTAGCTCGTCAATTGTCTGTCCTGGTCTGGTGCTGGGTCTGGGCCCTCAGCATGTGTGTCCCGCATTGCTAGACGTAGAGGTCCGTTGGCTAAGGGATTTTATGTTTTTTTCTCTCTCTCTCTCTCTCTCTTCCTTGCTATACGTGCTCTCTAAGTGGGTGCCACGCCTATCTGGCTAAGACCCAGTTTGGGTAACTAGAATGTGATGTGTGAGGCAGAGAGTGCATTGATTGGATTACAATGAAGGGCACACTGACAGGGCAGTGTACCCAGCTCTTCGTCTCTTCCATTTACTTCCGCACGCGTGTATTGCCTTCATGGGAACAGAGGCTTAGCTCGAGCAGTTGGGCGTAGATAATGTCGCTGGAAATAGCCGAAGCGGAAGCATGGATTATTGCTGGCAGTTAGGAGAGAGTGCTGATATCAAAAGCTCACAAATTAATCTGGATGCTGTCAATTATGTTTATCCACCTGCATATGCTAAGCATTTCTAAAGAGACAGAGAGGGAGGCTAAGAGAGGGAGTGAGAGAGTGTGTAGCTTTGGGATCTTTCAAGTTATGACAAGCAACTATTTTAGCTATCTCTGACAGCAGCTAGCTTTAGCTTTATTTATTCTCTTTTTCGTTTCATGTCTCAGTCATGTGTTCCACAAATTCCCATAGCTGAGGCAGCAGCAGCAGCAGCAGCTCATGCAACCTTTTTATGTTATATTGTTTAATATATTTTCTTGTAAACTCTCTTGTGCCCCGAACTAATCATCTCGACCCGCCACTCCACTGACATTCCACGTTGGCCACTTTCAGGTTTCTGTCAACGACAACTCCCATGCAGCGTTGCATTCCCTGGACGGCACTCCAGGCATTGGCTTGGTAAACTTAAAGTGCTCCATGCCCGAAGCTACTCACTTTGCGCTTATGCAAAATATTCCCCAACAGACAACAGAGACAGAGAGAGAGAGTAGGAGTACAATAGAGTCACACACACACACATACAATTATAATATAACTCATGCGGGAAGCATATTGACAGGCCAAAAGGGAAGCCCACTTCGTTGTCTGCTCGGCTGGCGAAGTGGGGCAATCCAAGCGTTATGAGTGCTTCCCATTCGACACGCACCTTCCGCTTAATGGGCGCACGCTCGCCCCTTTCGCTGAGTTGGGTTTGTCATCACGCATTATTATGCTTTATTTCCGTGCCTACTTTTATTTTTATTAAAACTGTCGTCAAATTTACATACAGCCAAGTGGCGTGGCAGGGCGACGGCATCCCGCTGACTCGCTGTCTCGGCATGTTGTCCAGTTGTTGCTGTAGGGGTGGGTCGAGGTGCGAGGGGGAATAGGAGCTTGGCTTGAGACTTCCTGCTGCCAATCTGCAGAAGTTGTTGCTTTGCTGTTATTGTTTCCAGGCCGTAGCTGATTCGTTTCTTTTCTCTTCATCTTTTTCTGCTGCTTTCATTTTTATTTCATTTCTTTTTTTTTTTTTTTTTTTTTTGCCTTTTGAAGTGTTTACAACACTTCCGGCGCATAATGGAAAACAAAAGGCTTAAAAGGATACACAAAGGATTTGAGCAATCAAGTACGCTTTAAGAACTTTTGCCCCATCCACGATAACCGGCTACCGATAACACTTTTTGCACCTACCATTTACCTGGACTTGCAACGCTTTATGCCGCTTCATTCCACATACCCTCGCCCAAGTCATAACAATGCTGAGTTTTCAATATGCCCAGATCCACGTGTGCCCCATAAGGCGTGTGTTTGAAAAAAGGGTTGACGGCAACATAAAACTTGAAGTAGTTACGCTCAAATGTCTGCACGGTTTTAGCCAGACAACAAACAACAATAACCAAAAAAAGAGCCAAACAACAAAGCCTGCAAGAATTTGCGGCTGTCGAGCAAGGCGATATTTGTCCGTTGAGCCGTTTTATGTCGAAAGTTTTCACTTAGACCTGAGTACGTGTTGGCTGCAGAGAGTACATTAAATTGAATGGAAATTGTAATTACAAAAGAAAATCGTCTGAAATATTTAAATGTACTATATAAATAGAAAGCTGCAATGAAGGTCTTGATAAAGTTTCCAAATGCGAATAATAAAAAATAAATAAATAAATAAAAATAAAAGCCATTTTGCTTTGCTTACTTGATATGCGAAATGAATAAATAAAAATGTATATAAAAGAAAATAATAATAATTAAAAAATATATTCAAGAAATAACAAAAGTAAATAAATACAAAAAATTGCTTTTTGCAGTTTATATGAAATAAATAAGTACATGGATATTAAAAAAGAAATAAATATGAATTCAAAAATGTTAGAAGTTCGAGGAATTAAAATTAATTAAATACAAATTTTTTTTAAATATTTAAAAAAAAATTTAAATAATATTAATGTTAAGAAAATAATATTTTGCAGACTAAAAAATAACAATAATTTTAAAAAATTTTATAAAAAAAATATTTGAAGTTATAAATAAAATAAATAAAATAAATAAATAAATATAAAAATAAAAACAATGTATTGAAAAATAAATAATTATTTTCTCAATTTAACATTTAACAATTCTTTGACTCCCATCAGATTTTTCTCTTCTTCAAATCATGTATAAAAAAAAAAAATAAATTAATAACAAAAATATAAATATTTATATATAAAAATTTTTAATTATTACTAAACTCCCATTCACATTTTCTTTTATAGGTTTCGAATAACTAAACAAATTGCATTATACATTAAAAATCAATATTCTCACTAAAATTTGTATTTATTCCTAAATTCACAGATAAAAAATAAATATAAAATCATATCTATATACAAAGAAATATTTAACATTTCTTTAATTCCCTTTCAACTCTTCTCTTGCAGATGCTCAAATCACGTCAAAAGGACAGCTTTAGCCAGCCTTGGCAGCTGTTATTGCTGCTCGTATTGGCCACGCTGAGCCTGTGTCTGGCCTGTCGCGTCTCGGAGTTCTCGTGCAAGGGCAGCGGCAACAGCGGCAACATCTGCGTGCCACTGGACAAATACTGCGATGGACGCAGCGATTGTGCCGATGGCAGTGACGAGCCGAAGCATTGTTCCGGTTAGTGTCACACGCACAGCTATATATATGTATATATATGTAGCTTTATCTTTATATATATGCTTGTACATATACTATTTATAAGCATTTTCTTATCCCAACACGCACAGTCTGCAATCGGACATACTATGGCGATATTGGACGCACCTATGCCATAAAAGTGCCAACGCCACAGTGGAATAAATTGCCGTTCCTGTGTCACTTGACATTCACCGCGTCCGGCCATGATCAAGGCGACATAGTCCAGGTGAGTCAACACTATGGCCAGGGTGGGTGTTGCGTGTGCATGTGCGTGTGTGCTCGACTCGACTCTACTCGACTCGACTCTCAACCCGTCTCTTGCGCCTCACTCTCGACTCGGCTCTGTGCTCTGTTTGCCTGCTTGTTGTTGGCTTCTGCACGCCGTAGGCCAAAGATTAGCAGCCTGTGCCGGCGACATAAAACTGCTTTATACACACATAACGTTATATAGATGTGTATCTGCACATTCATGCACATATATGTATGTGTGTGTGTGTGTGCACATGCAGTCCCACAGCAGCTGCTGCTGCAACTGCAACTGAAAGTAGTCTCGCTTGTGACTCGCACCGTGAAATATTTCGGTACACTCCAGTTGCAAAAAACAAACACGAATATTTGCTGGAATACCCTAACGTTGAACGTGGATACTTGCAACTGCTGCGAATTTATTATGCAAATTATTTACAATTACAAAATTATTGCATTATAATTTAAATATAACAAATAAATATTAAGTTAAAGTAGATCGATGTCTATCTGAAAAAGTTCTACATAAATAATTAAGCTTTTCGAGTTTAGCATTTAGCTGCACAAATGATATTATATTCTGCATATAAATTAAATTAAATCACAAAGAACTGTTAAACGTTTGAAGCTTCGCGCTCTGTTCATGAGATCAAAAAACGTATTCTTCGCTCTCGCTCTGAGCAAAAGCCTACGGTTCTTTTTTTCATTTTATTCTTTTTCTGATGAGCTGAACGAATCATGTGGCGCTCTTTTAACGAACAATGTTATGGAGAGAGAGAGAGATAGAACTACGATTGCCTTTCGCAGAATGAGAGTGAGCAAATAGTAGGCAGCCAATGCAACACATTCGCATGCATTCGCTCACACTCACACACACCTATGCAATTGATATGTTTTGCGAACTCAGCTTTCGCTTACATGCCAATACATTCACAAAAGACCTTTTTTGCCAACCAAACGGTCGTGGAACAACCAATCAGAGTACAAGAAAGCAAAAATGAAAACGATGGCGAGCCGATCGCGCACGAACTCGTTAATAAACCGAGGCAATCTTCTGCTCTCTGAGTCTTTTGTCAGAGTGTGTGTAAAAGACACTTACATATTTGCAGGCATCGTAAAATGGCAAAACGATTTCGGCGACCTATGATTAAAATACTTTTTATAATAATATAATAATAAGTAAAACTATATAATTTATTTTTATTAAATATAAAGGAAATTCGGAGAGCTACAAAGAATAAAAAAATAAAATCCTTAAAAATCCTGAAAAATTAAAAAAAAAAAAGATAAAAATAATATAAAGAAATAAATACAAAATAATAAAGAAAGAGAATTACATAGGATTAACTTAATTTATTAAATACGCAAAAATTATAAATTTAATTTATAAATAAATATTTTATAAAATGTATAAAAAATATTACTCTACAAAAATACCAGTCTGTACATATGCACATATGTATTATATATTATTTATATTGTTTCTCTTTATCTTCTCAAATTATTCCAACAATTCATCTAAAAATATCTCCCATAATTTATTCACAAACAAAAAAAAATTATGCTTTCTTTCATAACTCTCCTGCTCTCATTAAGACTATCTCGACTGAATCTCAGTGTATTCACGTTTCGTTTGTCTTCTGATTTCGTTGCGTCCGTATGTGTTTTTCCGTTTCTTTTCCACCATGATGGATGTCTGGCATTTTCGTTGCTCTGAGTTTATGTGCGTGCTCAATTAGGGGTATGACTGTATATAGTCTGAGCTATGGCGCAAAAGCAACGCCCCCGCCACTGGCTGGCTGGCTGGCTGGCTGGCTAAATAGTTAAGCCATGGGGCACTTTTACGCTTTAAGCTTGAAGTCTTGGGCTTTAAACGGCTTGAGCTGGGGCGAGATGCAGAACGGCTGGCATGGCAGCGTTGACAATAAAATTAGACACGCTTCACAACATTTTTGGCGAACTGTCAGAAAAACGTCAATTTCAATTTCGAAAATAATTGATTTCCATGCAATTTGCGTAACAGCGCAATGAGCAGTTAAGAGCAGCTCAGAGAGTGAGGGCGACAGCTAAGGGTGGAGCCAAAATGTCCCTTGGCAAGCATTTGTGGCACAAGACGCAGCAAATCTGTCTGAGCATTGGCATTGCCTCGACTTTATGGAATGATATATGCAAAATGTAGCTAGCTAGCTTTGCACCTTGCACCAAATCTGTCATGCATAAGTTATAACTTTTATTTTGTGTTTCCGCATTTGTAGACCACGCTGATAAACGTGGCAGATTCTGCCTGGCAATGCATATAAATCATGTGCTTGGCTTTCACTTTATCCAGTTAGCTTTGCTGGCAGCCCTTACCCCATGCGCTACGTGGGAAATGGCTTGAAATAATAATGTTACGCGCCGACTCGGGGAGGGGGGCGGGGGATAAGAACAGCAACAACAAGATGAACATCCTGGGCCACGCAATCGTCCTGTCTGTCAGCATGTCCTGCTGTACATATTGATTGATGATTGTCGGTGTGTGTGTGCTCCCAGCGAGAGCAAAAGTTTAAATTACCCTAGCTACCCGACCTACCCCTAAAGTACATATCGCTGCAACTTTGCTCGCGGCTAATTTTTAATGGAAATAACTTGGCCCCCAAACTTCAGCCAGTTATTCGTTTTTTTTTTTTTTTCTTCACTTTTTTGCTGTTTTTTGCACTTCAATTTTTTATGCTTTAATCAAATATCCTGTATTGCACTGTGTAATTTGCGCCACAAGCTGAGCGCCCTTTTCACACGCCCAAACTTTAAGCTTTAGCTAGTTGAAATTATATATATATAATATATATAGTGTATATATAGCTACGGTAAATGCTGCTGGCATTTCTCGTATTTCTCTCGTTTTTCACGCAGCATTTCAAATTTTTAGCATACAGCAATATTAAATTGCTAGCAATAAAAGCCATGCGAGTTTTACCGGCCACATAAATCAACAGATATTTTTGCCATATAAAAATGCTGCAATACATATATATTTTATATTCCATTTGCATTTTATTTTGTGTCCCTATAAACGCTCTCTCTCTCTCTCTCTCTCTGTCTCTCCCTCTATTTTTTTGCAATATTTTAAATGTGCTCTTTATATTTGTTTATGCATTGCCCACGAGATTTTCACTTGTTTGTTTTGCAAGCAATTTTCATACACAAATGCGTATTTTTTCCTTAATGCCATTAATGATGGAAGTATTTTTTGTATTTTGTATTTTGTTTGGTATTATTTCGTTATTGATTACAAAGCAAAGGGGGTAGGGAACGAACTGAGTTTCCATTATTTCCCACTATTTTTTTTTTTTTTAATTTCATATTTGCTGTTATTCGGGCAGAGTTTTTAATAGGCTGAAATATTAATTACCGCACGATTGCATTTTTATATGATTAAAGATAAAATTACTTTCTGCTTCTATCTCTATCTAAATGGACGCCTGTCTCTCTCTCTCTATCTCTCTTTCTCTATCTATCTTTGTGTTTATCATTCCTTTTCAACCTTTCATAGCCATTATATTCTTGTTTTTTTTTATATCCCTCAATCCCACTGTCCCTGTCTCTTTCCACTGAGTTCTTTGCATTAGTTTCCTCTCGTTTCATTTCCTTTTCTGCTGTTCCCCTTTCTCACGCTGCCTCTGTCTCTTTCTACTGACTTTTCTGCTTCGGATTCCTTTCGTTTCTTTTCCTTTTCTGCTGTTCCCCTCTCTAACACTATCTGTGTCTCTTTCTATTGACTTTTCGACTGCAATTTCTTCTCGTTTCATATCCGTTTCTGCTGTTCCCCTCTCTCACGCTGTTTCTGTCTCTTTCTATTGACTTTTCTACTCCGGATTCCTTTTGTTTCTTTTCCTTTTCCGCTGTTGCACTCTCTCTCAGTCTCTGTCTACTTTAACAGACCTTTCTGCTATAGTGTCCTCTCTTTTCTTTTCCTTCTCTGCTGTTCCTCTATCTCTTGCTATCTCTGTCTCTTTCACAGACTTTTCTATTCTCTCTTTCTCTCTCGATCTCTTCTGCTCTGTCTATCCCTCTCTCTTCCCGCTCCTAGCCTTTCTTTTGTAAGTTTCTCTATCCATATCTATCTCTGTCTTTTTCTCTCTGCCTCATTTTCTTGCTGTCTCTCTTTTTGCCACTCCATGCTATTCTCTTTCTTTCTCCTTTCTCTCTCTTACTTCATATCTGCCTCACTCTTTGCCTTTGCTCATTTTCCTTCACATTTTGACCTATACCGCATTTGCATCCTTTCTATGCGCTTCTCACAGCTTCATGTATTGCCTGTAACTTTACAGTAGCTATTCCCTAATAATGTTATTTGCATAAAAATTGTAAGTAATTCCACAATGTCAACACAACATTTTCTGGCACTGGCATCATCTATCAGCATTGCTAAAAAAAAGAAAACAAATACATTTTGACTGCAGATAGCTCTTATTCCATAGTTAAGGACAATTTGCATAAAAAGCTAATAATAACAGCTGCTCTTCTCCTCCTCTTGGCCAGTTCAGTTGCGAATGCGTTCTCAACTTTTAGCAGCTTGTAAAAGTTGAGCTGTAAAGTGCACAGAAATAAGACTATTGCCCACTTACAAACGTTGCATGTGGCAAGAACTTTGCCACAAGTTTCATTTAACATGCAAAACTCCATAAAGAAGATAAACATAAATTTACCTGCCCACAGACTGTCCAGCTAGCCAGCCAGGTATCCATGTATCCATGATGTCCATGGTCTAGGTCTCTTGGTGTGCCGTGCACCTTGAAAACTTGTCCAGGTTGCCACTGCACAGAGCTCCGTGTGCGTGCCCTGTACGTGCAGTGCGTTTCTCTAATATTCGAAATTAAAATCGTGTTTCGTTATATTTGCTGTTTTCGACTGTTTATGTGGTAGGTGTTAAAAAATGTATAAAGCGAGCCGCACAAAGTTCAACCCTTTTTCCAAAGTTTTGTTTGCAATTTGCCAAACGTCAGGCACACGCAACTTTATTTGCATATTTTATTAAAATCTATATACATATATATAAATACATATATATGCGCTCATATATGTGTTATATATAGCAACAGACACTTGACTTGAGCTTAGCCCTCGTCTTATATTTGTGTTTTCACTTTTTATACTCATTCAGTTAAGTGAAATGGGTATATTGGTTTTTTGTAGTATCATGTCTATCATGTAAGTCCGTCAGTCTTCAATCTTCAGTCTTTTCATCTGTATATATAAAAACTAAATTTTTCGGCTCTAGAGGTTAGATAGAGACTTGAATCGAATATTTGTATATAGACTCATGTGCACCGTCGTCTGGATGCATTTTCGGTTATATCAGAAACTCTTTAAATGCTCAAGGCTTGAAATTTCTAATATAAAACTGGCATTGATCATATAAGATTAAATATTTACATGTGCCGAATAAATTTACACTCATTTTGAGTGTATGAAAAATCGGACATAAAATGGCTTCTAATTTTATTATTTATTATAAACATTTACTACTATTATTAATGATTATAATTTATTATTATTATATCATGTTATTTATAATTAATATTTAATTTTATTATCTATAATAATAATTATTATTTATCTATTTTTTTATTATTACTATTTATTAGTATTATTATTTATTACAATATGTTAATTTTACTATCTATATTAATTATTATTATTTTATCTATTATTATTATTATTTCTCTTTATCGTTATCATTTATTAAATATATTTATTTATTATTATTATTTTTTATTATTTATTATAATTATAATTTGTTGTAGGAATAGGAAAATGCTAAATCTTGCAATGATTTCGAGCTGTAGACGCTTAGATCATGCATGGGTATGCTGCAGTCGGTAGAGCCCGAGAGAAACTGTCTCTCACTCCCCCTCTCTCTCTCTCTCTCTCTCACACACTCTCTTCAATTTCGGTGACTGCTCTCTTGTCCGTCCTGACCTTGCTTCACTTTCAGGCGTGTGCTCTTTGGCGCCTGCTGCGTGTTGTCTTTTTTATGGCCAATCTAATATGCAAACAGTGGGCGTGGCATGGGCGTGGGCATGGGCATGCTTAAGGTTGCCTTTTCGCAATTGAATTTCATTTGCATAACTTTAACGTGTGTAGAGAGCTAAACTAACATAAAATATATAACTTCAATGCACTGCCAGAGCAAACATGCGAAAGGAAAAACATGCCAGATAGAGTGCGTGAGAGAGAGAGGGAGAGAGGGAGAGAGTACCTTGCACACACACATTGATTGCAATTTTTATCTGTTATACTTATGTATTTCTCGAAACGTTCGCAGATCATATTTGATGGCTTTACGGTGGGCCGCTTCGATGAGGGCATGGTCGATACGGATGTGGATGGTTATGAAACGAATCTGAGCCCAACCGGTGAGCTGCCCGGCTGTCCCGAGGGCTTCATGCAGGTGAGTGCAAATTTAATTTATTAAAATTTGTATTGAATATTACGTCAGGTGGGGGGAGCAGTCAGGCTTGTCCACGTTCGACTTGCACTCCATTTGCCGCTGTTATTGAACTTGCGTTGAGCTATAATTTTATGCCAGCCAAGCACACACACTGGGAGGCAGAGTGTATAAGGGAGTAATGGCAATCGTACTATATCCACGTCTGCCTTCAGCTTGACCGTCGCCTCGGCGCTCCGTTCGATTCAATCAATGTCCGAGTAATTCTGTAATTTTCTGTTCGCTCTGTTGACAAATGCCACATTAGCCCAGCAAATTGAATTGAATTGTGCGCCTGTCCGACTCTCTCCCTTACTCGCTCTCCCTCTCTCTCTCTCGCTCTGTGTGTGCGTGTGTGAGCTGTACAGCATTGCTGTGTTCATGTCCGTCGTACTGTGTGCTGCTGCCGCCCCCCACGCAGATTGAAGTTTGAGTGGGCAGAGAAAAGAAAAGTATAAAAGCGAATGAAGGAACAGCAAACTATTTAACATACATATATTTTTATCACAACTTTTGCGGCTCCACGTTGTTGACATTGCTACTTTGTCGAGACATTTGGCATGCCCCCGCCCAGCCCCACGAGCCCCCCCTGCCACTCCAGCCACCCACGCCACTGACATTTCGTATATAAAACTAAAGCCCAGGCACTGGCCAAATAAAATGTACCAAATCCCTGTAATTGACTTGTGCAATATGTTCAAATATACATTTGTACAGTTGTATATGGCATATAGTGCCATAAACTCGTATAGCAAACTAAAATCGGTATATATATGTATGTGTGTGTGTGTGTGTGTGTACTTTGATAATCTGATGCTGCTGCATTACATTAAATGGAGTTTTGCAGCAGTAAAAGCAATACCCAACGACCGGGCTGGAGCAAGGGCTTGTAGACGGCATTCAATATAGCTTGTATATATATATATATATACATGAAATATATATACATGTATATGTATGTATGAAGCTTCGACTGTGAGCACTTTGCATGCGCTTTTAGTTGCCTTAATCTACCTTTCGAATTAATTTCAAAGCTTAAGTTGCACTGCGCACTGCGGGCTGCGGTGGCAGCCACGAACCAATGGAGCCATCGCAAAAACGGGCCAAAGTGTTGAATTGCAGAGCGCAAAGTGTTTTTTCCTTTTGGGGCCAAGAATTCACACAAAGAACAGCTGCTCTGCTCTGCTCCGCTCTGCTCTGCTATGCAGTGCTGTAATACCTTCAGGTGTGATTATGCATCCTTGTGAAATTCTAAGACGAAAGCTCAATTCGTAAATAATTTAAATTGAAAATAAAATTGCTGTATAATTGAATAGATTTCAATGAAAATAAATATATATACAACAAATTATCATTTTCTTTTAAAACTAACAGCAAAATGCTCTTTAAATTACTCGATTTAAGTCTTTTATGCAATTTTTTGGCATAATATATTTTGTGTAAATTTATATTGCCGGGAGTAGCAAGATATTTAAGATATTTATATATTCTTGGTTCATAATGATGAGCTGAGTGAATCTAGTGAAGTTCTCCTATTGGTAGAGCGATATTCTCGTTCTTACAAATCAAAACCCAAATGCCGCTATTATAAATTCAAATTCAAGTAACGCTCCTCATACTTAAATTTACTAAAAACTATTTGTTAGTTATTACTATAGCTGGCAAAAAACAGTTGCTCGCTTTATAATGTACTCTCTGTTTGCAAGATCAAGCGAAATAGAATATCCTACTTTCTCGCTCTAACTCTGAGCTTAAGGCTTTGGTTCTTCTCGTTCTGCTCGCCAGATTAACCGTACAAAACTATGCTTACTCGCTCTCTCTCAGAGCAATAGCCTACGGACGACTTGAATTGTACTATTCGTGTGACGCTCATTTAAAGAACATCGTCTAGAAAGAGAGAGTGAGATAGCGATACGATTGACGTTCGCAGTGCAAACTTCGCACAATGAGAGTTATTTGCAAGCAACCAATGCAAATGTTCTTCACACTCACATACACATGCTCCCAGTCAACTCAGGTACACAACCCTCGCTGACTTACCAATACATACAAAATAGACTTTCTGCTTCACTTAACTCAAGCGAACGCTTGGAGAGCAACTAGAGCGCAGCAAAACAAGAACAAACGGCAGCGAGCCGATCATGAAGGAGCTCGTAAAAGAAACGATGCAATAGCTTTCTCTTTGAGTCTTTTCTTAGAAGTGTGTCTTCGAAATACTAATACATGCAATAGCTTTCTCTTTGAGTCGTTTCTTAAAGTGTGTCTTCGAAATACTAACACATGCAAATGCTTCATCTGCATCATGCTGCTTTTCTATTCGTTGATTTTGTGAGTGAATTCTAAGTATTTTGAGTTCTGCCAGCTAATCGATATTAGATATATATTGTCTATACAGCTAGTTAGAGACATTTGATATTTTTTCCATAATAGTTTTATTACCCATCAAAAATAAAATAATTATATCTTTAAAAATCATGAAGACATCAATAATATTGATTATTTTATTTATATATTTTTAAAAATTTTACTATTTATTTATTTATAATTCATGATTTGAGCTCCCAAACTTACATATCTTGTATGTCTCTTTTACTATTATTTACTAAAATTTTCCCTCTACTTCTACTGCTTTATAATTTATATAAAAATATTTCAAATATATATATATATCAAATGTTTTCGCTTTAGTTAAAGTCTAAAGATTTTCTGCAGTTGCTTTTTTGCTTTGGCTCTCTTTTAATATAAGTGCATAAGGATTTCCCTTTTACTCAACTGACATTATCTCTTATAGTTCCGTCTCTCTTTATCACTCTCTCCCTCTCTCTTTCTCACTCCCTCATACCGTCAACATGCTAACATGTGTATTGTTTGTTTCCCATTGCTCGCAGTTTTGCTGTCCAATTGAAAGTGAACTCAGCTCCACTCCGGACTTCGGACTCCGGACTAGCAGCTCCCAATGGCTGGGCCATGGTCCTTTATTAGTTTAGCGCTGGGCGACTGATGCCACGCCCCTCGCTTTGTGACAATAAATTGTGAACAAGCGTGGGGCGTGCGCTGACATTTTGTGGCGCTGTCCAGCTTCATACGGATCGGCCTGTCCTGGTTGGGCTGGACTGGTCTGGCAGCTGTGTCCGGCTGTCCCTTTGCACTCGGTCAGCTCGTCTGTTGAGGTTTCATTTGGCACTTGACATATGTATGTACGAAAAACTGCGGCTGGAATAGAACTGGTTGTGCGGCGGATTTGAGGAATGATGCAAACTGGGCGCGTTTTTTCATCATCTTTCGCTTGGAAATAAATGTTTTTTTCGCTGGTTTTTAAAATGCAGTTAAATATTTGCGATTTTTTTCTGGTTGTTTAATTTTTGCTTTTTCCCTTCTTTTTTTTTTTTTTTTTTTTTTTTGGCATATGCGCGAGCCTTGTTGCAGTTTTATAAACTCGTAACTAACCGCAGGTTTGTGTTGTCATTCAGCCCGTCCGGCGATGCTCTGGCCGGGGCTTTATCGTAGCGGCGCCTCTGTTTTTATTTATTTAAGGCAAACATTTTTAACTGCTGACGTGGTTTCAGTTTTTATTATACGCAGTTTTTGCTCGCTCGCTGCAGCCGGGCCGAGCCTTATAAATTATTCGTGTCATGGCCCGGCCACATAAATTCTTGAGCGTCTCATATTTATTCCAATCTACCTATGTGATTTCTGTAATATATATGTATATATGAGAGCGCTGGACAGCGAGCGGCCCAAAAGTAAGAGTTTAATCAGTTATTCAATTTAGTTAGACAGTTTGCCTCATACATATTGCACGAGCCAAAGTTCTCGCCGTGACCTTTTCCCCTCCCTCTCTCTCTCTCTATACGGATTATCCTGAATAATTCAGCAACACTTTTTGCTTTAAACTTGACCAGCAACTGGGGGGCTGGCAACGCCATTTGCTGTAGCATTGTTTATTTGCTAATATTGTTAATCATAAATAACAAAGTTTATGCATAAACGTATTAACCTAAATCAACAACAACAGCAACAGCAGCAACGTTGGCAGGCTGCTCCTGCTGGCCACGTTATCCTTTGGCCCTGGGACAGGGCAGCTTGAGTAAATGACTCAATATTTGACAATCATAACATCCGCTTAGTCTTCATGCTTCGTCCTGCTGCTGCTGCTGCTGCTGCTGCAAGAACAACAGCCCAGTTTGTCAATGGCAGTTTAAGCTCTTCTATCTATAAATATGTATACACATATATATACATAGCAGTAGTGCTGCATGTGTGAGTGTGTGTGTCTGTGTGTGTGTGTGTGTGCCATAGACAAGCTCATAATTCAAGTTAGCAAACTTCTTGGACATGCTCTCCAGTGCCTTCTCATTTACTGCTTGGCCCTGCCGTGCTCTGCCCTACGGCGGCATTTGTTTGTGTCGTAAATTTACGAGTCATAGCCAAAAACGAAAGAAGGCAGCAGAGAAAGAAGAACAAAAAAAAAAAAGGTTTGCAAGTTTTTTCTGTGTCTTATACCCTGTAAGAGGCATGAGTTAAATCGGATGTGGGCCATTGAGTAATGTTCCATAGCATGGCAGCGGAGAGGCGGGAGGCAAGGCATTGAGTAAGTCAGAGCTGTGCAGTCGGGCGTAAGCGACTGTAGAATACTCTGTAGAACTGTTGAATCGACTGTAGAAGACTTCAGCTTGAGCATTTTTTATTTAAGATCAACAATATATTCCAGCAATATATTCCTTACATTTTTCTCTGTTAATCTTAAAAAACGTAAAATTAATTTTTTGCCTAGAAAACGTAAAATTCTTGAAATTTTATCAGACGAGCTTAACTAAAAGAAAATATATCCAATAAATCTCTAATATCTCTAGCTACAATAGATAAATATCTATAGATCGAAGAACGAACTGATAGACAGAAGAAGAGATAAAACCAATATGCTCATTTAACTGACACGAACGAGTATGCAACTCCAGTTCAGTGCTTATAACTCGTTTATATGCCTTGTAATATATTTATTTATTTATTCAGGCTCGCATTGAATTGCAAATTAAAAGCTTCGCCCTGGTCCATAATTTATATTTAATGATTTTTTAATAGCAGCTACAAAAAAAGAAAATGAAAATGAAACTATGGCAAATGTTTTAAATTACAGTAAATCAAACCGAAAGAGAGTTGGCCAAGTCGCGCTGTAAACAGTGAAGCGAATATGTCATTATGCGCTTAAATTGTAGCACAATTAAACCTAGAAGAAGAATAGTTATGGCCAGCCATTGCACTCGCTGCCTCTGCCCCTGCCACACCCACTCTCCCCTTCACCATCTCTGCGTGGCGGCTTTTGTTTATTGTTGGCAGATTATGAGGCAACGACGACGTCGACACCCGCACAACAGTGCGGATAAAACTTTTTATCGGCTATTGTTTAAATTATGCGGCGGCAACACAATGGCGACTGAAATCAACTGCATCGAGCCAAGTTTAATCAGCTAAGCATACAGAGAAATTGCAAAATGCACTTTGATATACTTAGCTTAAGAGCTAAAGCCAAATTAAAGTGCCGCATTTGACGAAAGTTTCAAGCAGTTTCTCTGCGCTCTCGATGCATGTGCCGCCTGCTTCAACTGACCGCAATAATAATTCAATCAATTTAAAACCAACACCTAATCAAACAAAACGCCACAAGAGCCAACAAAAACAGCAGCAGAGATAGCTGAGAATGGAAGAGAAATGAAATTCCAATAATTCGTTATGAAGTCGATGCTAATAACGCTCCGTTGCACACAATGGACACGACGTTGTTGCTGATAATAATGATGCTAATGATGATGATGATGATGATGATGATGATGGTGATGAGCACGATAGAGTCCTGCCAATGCCAAGGGGCCAAGCCAACAAAAACAGGCAATAGCAGAGAGAGAGAGAGAGAGAGAGAGAGAGAGAGAGAGAGAGAGAGAGTAAGAGAGAGGGGTGCAGGGGGAAGTGAGAGGCTGCAGAGTTTGCAATGAATTTACACAAAATCGAAATCAGAAAATTACCATTATGCCGGGCAGTCAGGCCTGCTGCTGCTGCTCCTGCTGCTACTCCTGCTGCTACTGCTGCTGCTGCTGCTGCTGCTGCTATTCGAGTCCATTTCATATGACAGCAGTGAATTGCAACTCTAACCAGCTACAAATATTGGCCAGAGCTCTGGCGACTTGCAATTACAGCAAAAATTGTTGTTCAAGCTTTGCAGCTGGCCAAAGGGGCAGTGGGCAAGTGGAACGAACCGCAGCACATGACCAGCAGCAACTGCACTGCTGTGGAACGACAACGACATGAACGACCTGCCCGGTCAAATAACCCATTAACTAAAAACTTAATCAATTGGAACCCCTAGCCCCATTCATAATCATTGCCAATTGAGAAGCAATAGAACCACTGTGCAAATGAGCCGCCAGCCGCCAGCCCAGCTGCCCAGCTGCCCACTGTTGAGCGAATGGATCACAGGCAAATGTGCAAGGAAAAAAAAAATAAATTGTAGTTAGCTTCCCCTACGATGTGGCTGACCATTCTTGGTTGCCATTAGCGACATTACAGCTGCCTATGAATGTCAATTGCCAGCGCTGGCAATTTTTCTCTACATGTCATGACATGCACTGCTCCATGTGGGGTAGATTAGTTATGGATCAATACTAATGAGCTCTGCGTGGACTAAATGAGAAATTATTGGTGAAATTATTAATATGACAACATTCAACAAAAGAATTCTTATTAAAAGTTACTTACAAACAATTTACATTTATTCATTTTATTTAACTCTATTTAATAGAACAATTTATTGAATATTTGTATTGTTAAATAAAAGAAAAGCGTAGGTTAATTTTAGCCTATTTGGTAAAAAAGAGAATGAAATAGAAAAACTCTTGAAATTTTGATTGTTTGATAATATTTAATCAAATTTGCAAACTCAAAATAACTTCATAATGCAAGACTATGTATTTATAGCTGTGTAAAATTTTTTTAATAATTAACTTAAACTTTTTTTTATTTTATTTAAATTAACTATTTAGCATACCTGAATAAAATGAAATTAAAGAATAAATAAATATTATTAAAATCAAAACTATTCAGAATATATTGCATAACTGAGTAAAATTAAATAAACGAAACGATGTTTGCACGTCGTGCTCTCGGCATTTTGGACTATGGACAGACTGTTGAATTTAACCTCAAATGCACGATCCACATTATTTACACAGTTCAACTTACCACCTTAAGAAGAAATGCCTTAATGGTTTCCAATTGAACTGTTAGGAAACGAATAACTTAAACCTCAATTTCACAATTTCACAGTGAACACAATGCCTGCTGTTGAAATGAAATTAACTGAAAAGAGTACAATGTGTAGCTGAAGGGAAAACCCGACTTATTTTTCTTTGCTATAAACCTCACGGAGTCCGAGACCTTTCCAACAAATGCAAAATCGTGGAAATCGGTTCGTGCGTTCTGGAGTTTCTGGACTTTTTTATATAGTAGATATTGTTTATAATAATTGTGTGAAACTCAGCAGCTAAAAAGTCTTCTTATAAAAGAAAACTCAATAAAAAATATTTTTTAATTGGCTTTTAGTGCACTCATTGCTATAAGCATAGAATAGAACGGTTTCAATACAGTTAGCTATTTTAGGTATTAGTTTATAATTATTTATTATTTTTATTTAATTTTTGTTCTCTTTTTTTTAATGAAAATTCGAGTTTTCTTCGGAAAAAAATCTATTCATAAATTGTAGTTCTACGAAAAGACAACTGTTTATTAATTTATACAACTTTGCTGCGTTAGTTATTTTATTTTATTTTATTTATTTTATTTAGATACATTTTTCTTTCTTTTTTTACTTGTTTTTCTATTTTTAGATTTCCCACAGTTGCTCAGCAGCAAAAAAAGCTTTTTCTAAAAAAAAGTCCCATTCCCAGCATTAAATCAATAATTAAAAAAGCTAATTCATTAATGTGACGACTGTGTATACAGAATTTTTATCGACTTGAGTAGAGCAGACAAGAAGCTAATTTAAAAATATAATTTTATTTATTTATTTTTCCATTACTTATGATTGGCATCAGCTCGGTAAAAATTTCAAAAATTTAGCCTAACTTTTGACAGATAGCTCGAGTAATAACATTCCCAACTCAGCAGTCAAAATATATGTTAGAAGAGCACTCAGGTGCCAGCTTCCTCAAATATTTCCATGACCCATGCCTGTGACTCTCTTTAACTAAAAATTATGTATTCATAAAAAAAAAATTTCAAATGTAAAAAATAAATATATATATATAAATAAAAATCAATAAAAAATATATCAAAATATAAATAATTAAAAAAAGATGTCAGTTTAAATAAAATTCCCCAAAATAAAGCAAAAGAAATTTTTACAAAATTTAACCCTCGCCTCAGTGCAAATTATAAATGAAAATTGCAGCTGCAACTCAGCATGGCTATGTAGTCTTTATTCAAGCACTCCAGTTCCCAGTCTTTATCGAGTATATGGGCAATGCAACAATCAAATTAACTGTTATTGTTGTTGTTACAGTTTGCTGCACCTACGCCAAGGGCCAGCAGTTTTTAGCGTAAGCTGAAATTGGCGTCTGGCCCACAAAAGTATGCTACACTTTTTTTTGTTTGTTGCAGCATTCATTTTTCTAGCTGCCAGCTGCAGTGGCAGTGGCGAAAAGGAAAACAATCAAATATTGAGCACAGCAAGCGGCAAATGGCGCCAACAAATAAAAATTTATACAACAGTCATAATCCATTACCCATGCCAGATGGCCAAGCGGAAGAACTGGACGCAGAACTGGGCTGGCCAGGTTGAGATTGGGCTTGGGCGATGGATCGCTGTTTCGGGCCAGTTGCTGCTTCCGTATATTTATTTATTTTTCACTTGTTCGACAAACATTTATATATATTTAAATATATATATCGCTGCCTTTATAAAGCTGCTGCTGCTGCGAAACTTAACCCACATTTGCAAGCGTGAGCTTTAAAATGTGACAAAAAAAAAAAAAAAAAAACTTACACACACAGAGAGAGCAAAATTGCCTTAACAACATTCTCTGTGCGAAACAAACTTGATTTTTAATTAATTAAATTTTATTTATTTACTTGGCAGCTCAGCGAACTGGGGCGTCCATTCACGGGCGGCTCCTGGTGCGGCAAGGCCACCGGACCGCAATTATATTTCAGTGAAACATCCACGGTGACAGCATCAGTGAAGGTGAGTATGGGCACATCACTTGCGACATGCATTCAGTTAATATTGCTGCTGTTTATGCGGCTCTCTCGTCGTTGACAACATAATATTGCGCAGATATGTCCAAAAGTTGACGAAGCGAAATGAACTCGGAACTCGTGGAGAATGAAAAATGAATATTGAAAATTGAAAATGTCGATAGATGGCATTGAGAGCGTATTGGGAATTCGTTCAAATATTGTTTGCGTTTATTCTTTTTTTTTTTTATTTTAAATTGAACAACTTTTGCGTTCACGTGGCGTATGCGTAATGTTTACTTGAGCAGCCATTGCCACTTTTTGATTAATATTTAAATAAACGTGCGGCCATAAAAGCAAATGGACAACACAGAGGCGCACGGCCAGCTTGCTGAAAGCGCCAGCGCATAAATTATGAAAATTAATAAAAATTCATGCTCCAATCGGATTGCTCGAATGGACCACGAACGTTGCCAACTGAACTGCTGCCTCGAGTGCAACAAATTGCTTCAAGTGACGATGAGTTGACGTGGTCGAAGGCGCAGATTGCAGATTGCATAATTAAAAGAAAATTGCGTGTGCAAATGACAGTTTCGCTTCCTCTTTCTCTTCCTCTTCTTCAACATCATCTTCGCCTTTGGCATGCTGCTGCCCGCGACCCTTGGACGAGCTCAATCAGTTGAGATCGTTCAACTTGAGCCAGCAGTGAAACTGTTCTTTGTCTTGGCAGCTGTCGCTCAGTTTTCGACAAATAAATATTTCAATTTGGCCTCTCCGGATCGATGTCCCTTTGTGTTCTCACATACAATTGACGGCAGACCATCTCCTGTCGCATTTGGCAGCATTTTCAATGCATGCGACAGATGTATATACATATATATTGTATATATATATATATACTTTTATTGCCACACTCAATTTCCAGCTCATTTTGGGCCCGTATTGCATGTCTTGCTGCTTTTATAAGACATTTTCTTCTTCTACTCTTTGCAGGTATTTCATCCGCCACGTAATTTGCGAGACGAGAAACCCTTTGAGTTCAGCATCAGATACAAATTTATAAGCCAGTCCGATGCAGTTGTCAGGTAAGTGACAAAAAAATTAAATTAAATAAAATAATGAAAAACTATTGACACACATGCAATTACTAAGGAAAATCATTGAGACTTGGGAATAAATAGAAATTTATCTAGAATTTAGTTGCCTTCAGTAATTGGCTTTCTTTACGTTTACATAAATTTCATGAGTGAAAATTTATAAATTTTTATATCAATAAAACGGGCTTTATTGAATGAAAAATATTATATTTATTTTTAATTTATATAAAATTTATTATATATTAAATATTATTACAGAAAATCGAACTGATATTTATTATTTAATCATTTTTATTAATATACAAAAAATACATATTTTTGTATATTCATAAAATCTAAACTAATTTTCATATTAATTTTTATAATTTTTAATATATTTATTTTTATTTATTTTTTTATTTATTTATTATTAATATTATTTTTTTAATAATTAATGTAGTAATATTTATTTATTAAACCGCATTCATATTTCTTTTTGTTTTTTTTTTTTTTTTGTTAATTAATTTTTTATATAAAATTTTAAAATATTATAAATATTTTGTTTATATAAATATATATATTATAAATATTTAGTTTATATATATTAATATTTATATACAATTACACTTAAAAAGCTCTACGTATTTTCTTAGAATTTTTATTAATTATTATTATTTTATTATAATAATCAATAATCTAGTTTTTTTTTTTTAATTTAACTAATTTTTAAATAAATTATTTTTGTAATAAGTTGTATTTAAATAAATTTTTATTTATCAAAATCTACTCACATTTCTTGTCAACAATTTCTCTTAAATAATCTCTTGAGCAACGTTAACTTTAATCAAAATCTAAGTTTCGTGCAAACTAAACTTTGGCATTGACATTTTATATGTGGCTCGAAATAGAATTCTGTCGAAATGTAATCAAGAAATTCGTAGAAGGTTATAGAATATATAAGTTTTGTATTTGCTTTTCGGCCTGCAGCTAGCCAGCAACTGTAATTTATCATTGGGGCAATCTTTAAAAGTGCGAAGAGCTGGGGCGGGGCTCGAGTTAATGTCAGCGACGGGCTCTGATGGCTGACAGTGTTGGCCTTTGTTTTAACGCACTCGTTTGACCTGGCCTAGCAGCAGCAGGAGTGGCAGCAGGAGCACGAGCAGGAGCCCTCGCTAAATCCTTGTAGCTGCTCGAACAATGCCACTTTTGTTGAAATGCTGCATAAAACATGAGCAGCTACAGCTCCAACTACAGCTCGAACTGCTTGCCACCAGTAGACGTGGCATGCCATATACGATTCATGCTGCAATCCATTTGTGCTCAGACGTGTGTCAAATTTTCGTATAGGTGTCGCGTTCATTGTTTGTGCCTCTTGCCAGTTGGCAGTTGGCAGTTGCTGGCTGTTGTGCCGGATATGGCAATAGTGCTATAAATTGAAATGTATTTTTACGCCTCAGCAAATTTCATACAATTTACACGGAAAAATAATATTTACGAGCGGGTTGGCCTCGCTGCAATCGAGAATTGCATTGAATGTACGAACTGACTGGCTGGCTGGCTGGCTGGCAGTATGTATATATGTCCGGCCGTACGGACCATTAGCAAACCAAACAATGGCCAAAACATTGGGCCAAATGAGGATTTTAAACTTAAAATGCCAGGATGTATTTTATGCAAATTGCAGGCAGGCAGGCTAGAGGGGCGGGCGGTCATGCACCCCCCAAAAATACCAAACAAATATAGTGCCTGAATGGAGGCAGCTAAACTAAATTAAATGCTAAACTTGCATACTCAACGGCACCTGGAATGCACACACAAACACACACAAACACACTCATTCACTCTATCTCTCTCTCTCTCTCTCTTACTGTATGTACTAATGGTATGTGGGTCTTACATTACAGGTATGGACTGCCCGATAAGCCATTGGAATTGGGACGTGTCACACCCGGCACCTATTGTACGAGGCAATTCGATGAATGCTATCGTAACAAGTGTCGCCTGCAAAGTCCAAATTATCCTGGTATGTATCCAAGGAATGTTACCTGCTATTGGACAATACGCCAGAAAGAAGTGCCAACCAGCAAGCATGCCATGATTGCCGTCAGCCAAGAGAATCAGCACAAAGCCCTAGTCAAGCGGTAAGTGAAAGACCAAGCTGAAGCCGGACTGCAAAATGGCAGTGGAAATGGTAGTTGGAGTGGAAGTGGAAGTGGATTTCTATTGAAATACTGAAATGCTATGCCGTGTGCATGCAGGACATTAAATAAGCATTAGCATTTTGTGGATCGAGTGGAGCGTGTCGCCTTCGTATGACAAATTTCAATTTGGCAAATTGCAATGCGACTTGCAACACTCGACATTATCGCCACGTCTAAAGCGCTGTAAAGCGGCCAATGGCATGAATGAGTGAATGACTGAATGAGTGAATGAGATACTGAGTGAATGTTGTTATTGTTGTCATGTTGGCCATGTATTTTGTATATTCCAATTAAATGTTTGCATATCAAATTAGATAGAAGCAGACTAAAAGTTGTATGTGGCAGCAGCAACTATACAACTGACAGTTGAACGAATGTGGCTATAACTGAAGCCCATTTCAAATGCAAAACTGTATATTAAATGTCGCGATTGCAAAGGACACACACTGGGTCGAGCGAGCATTTGGGGAATTCGAATCAAGCTGTTACAACAACTAGGTGGAATTTATATATTTTTAATTATTTGATTTTAATGAAATATTTATGGATTAGCTCTCTCTTATGGGCAGCCTAAACAATACAGAAATTAATTAAATTTATATATTTCTGCTTGCAAGATCAAGCGCACTAGTAAATCATACTCTCTCACTCCTGCAAGGCAAGAGGCTTCTATTTTTCGATTTGTTCACAAGATTTACCGTACAAAATCATACACTCGCACTCTCACTCTCGCTCTAGCCTAGAGGCTTTGCTTCTATTCGTGTTGTTCACAAGATTAACTGTACAAAATCATACTCACCTGCTCTCACTCAGAGCGCAAAACATTTCGGTTCTTACTCATTCGCTCGCGCTGAGCTTCGTTTCGTTTCGTTTTCATTTTCGGTTTTCTGCCTTGAATTGAACTATTCGTGTGACAATCATAGAGCGAAATCATTTAGAGAGTGAGAGAGAAAGGTGCAGCAGCAATTGACGTGCGCTTAATGAGTGTGAGCTAATAGCAAGCAGCCAATGCAAGTGATCATATTCGCGTGCATACGACCACGCTCACACACACATACGCATTTTCAGCGAACTCAGCTTTCGCTTACATGCCAATACATTCACAAAAGACCAAACGGTCGTGGAATAACCAATCAGAGCGCAAAAGAGCAAAATCGAAAACGATTGCAAGCCGATCGCATACGAACTTGTTAAAGAAGCCAATGCAGTTGCTTGCTCTCCGAGTCTTTTCTCAGAGTGTGAGACATCGAAAAACGAACGGTCAACAGATATTTGCGAGTTATTCAAAGCTTTGCTTACCATTTTTACCAAAGAGCATTCGATTGTCGCATAATTCCACAACAATTGTCACCTTCACAGCTTTATTAACTTTGACAGTTTCGATAGTTGCGTTGCTGTTGATTGTTTTTCTCTTCTTCTTTTTTCAGGCATTGTGAAATGCAAATATTTGCATTGCATTTAGCGCTGATTGCAATTTAAGTTTGTGCCACGCTTTTTTTTTTTTGCAGCTCTATTTATATGCATATTTTCATACTAAATGGGAAATCGATTTTTTTTTTCTTTCGCAGCTCCATTGCCAGCTTTAATAAGACCTCACGTTCCATACGCGCCTGGTCGGATTGCACAGGTGAACGCGATCATTTGATATTCTACGATGGCAGCTCGACGAACGATCCAGTATTGGCCAAATATTGTGGCGGCGATTGGTTGCCGCGTGTCGTGTCACGGTAAGTGAAGAAAATATCATTGAAATCGTATAGTCAATGAGTGTGTGTGTGTGCGTGTGTGTGTGTGTGTGTGCATGGCATTCGCACTCTGCTCAGGCATTTATTTAACGCCATTTCTCTTTTATGCAAAAATTTATATATGAGCCGAGCATAGCGCGCATAATCAGAGACCCCGAATAACAGTTACCCGACTCACTTGTCTCATTCATTTCTGAGAGATACAGAAAAAAGGCGCACACAAACTTTATTCCTCTGAGTAGGAGAGATATTTTTGGTTTTTTTCACTCCTAGTCTGAGTGTTTGGCATGGAGGAATTCAGGCAATTCCTCTTTTTAAAAGAGTTATTTTGCGAGTAATACTTTTACTCTTTCACACATAGAGTTATTTTGTGACTTATTTCTAAATCCTCATTTATAAAACTTTGTATAGTTTTCTGCTTTGTGTGTTTGTTTGTGTTTGCTTTTGTGTTTGCTTTTAATTATAACCTGATTGAAAATAAGAAATCAAACTATTATGGTTTTGATAAATGTAATTAACAGGCAGAATGGGGGCGTATATGGCCATATAAATTATATATATTCTTGATCAGGGCGACGAGCCGAGTCGATATATTGTATATAACATGCAGAAGGGAGGCGTGGATGACACTATATAGTATATATATTCTTGATCAGCAGAAAAAAAAAGTTGATATAGCCATGTCTGTCTGTCCGTCCGTCTGTCACACTGTCTGTCTGGTCACTATGTGTGTCTGCCTGCTCGTCTATAACTCTATGTCTGTCTGTGTGTCTATCTGTCTGTCCCTATGTCTGTCCGTCTGTCTGTCTCTATAACTGTGTGTCTGTCTGTGTGTCGCTCTGTTTGTGTGACCCTTTATTTGTATGTCTGTGTTGCGTGTCTGTCCCTCTGTCTGTCTAACTGTATGTCTGCCTATTCCTCTGTCTGTATGTCTGCCTGTCTGTATATCAATGGGCGTGTGTGTGCGTACGTGTAGTTGCATGTAGTTTTTGTTTTGCATATACAGAAGCGAAGAAATCTGGTAATAACAAGTAGCAAAGGGTGGGGGGGATCGCATGTTCAAGAAGTCTGGACTTTTTCTTAATTGTTTTATTATATTTAGATTTGTATCATGGGTTATTTGGCCAAATTAATAAAAAAGTTCATATTTGTATTTTACTTAAATATTTTATTATAATAATATACTACATTTAAATTTAGCTTAATTAAGAATAAGGACTTTATACATATTTTCGCAGTTCAAATTACTTCGCCTTTCGCTTAATATGTAATGCAATGTCGAAAATGCCCGTTCGACTGACAGTCAAATAGAGCAATTTCAAGCTGAACATTGTTATCAAATTTTGTTGATAAACGCACACATGGAATTATAGATCGTAATTGACCTGCTCCGCGAAAACAACCCTCGCATACACACCCAACGGAGCACATACAGAAAAAAAAAAAAATTGTTTTTTTTTTTTTGTTTTTGGCAAAAACAAAGTGCATCGCTGACCCAATGCAGTATGGGCGCAACACCGATTTAGCGGCATAAAGTCCAACATATTTTGCTTATATTTTCTTATTTATTTCGTAGTTCCATTTTGGAAAGACTAAGTATATGACTTCCCATTCAAATTCCCAAAACAAGAAAATCCAAAATTCTAAAAAATAATCTAAGCATATTTGCTAATATTTCAAGTCCATATATTTAAATTTTGAGTTTATGCCGCTAAATCGGCATTTGCTCCCATAGTGCAACGCAGCAGCAAACAGTTAGAAGAAAAGAAAATAAAAGCAAACTGCGTCATTGATCTACGCAGCAACAGCACACACAAAAAAAAAGGGTTATTTTTTTTAGCAAGGCAATAAAATATCACACTGAGGACCGCAGAAAAACCCACAGTTTTTCTGTTTCTCACTGAGTAAAAGGAGTTCTCCTAAGCACATGCTGAAAGAGTTATTTTGAGAGTTTTATTTATAACACTCCATGCGAAACACTTATTTGTGGACTTTTTGAAATCCCTTAAGAGTTATTCGGGGTCTCTGCGCATAATACATTTACAAGCCCTGACTCGAGCATACAAACTGACTGAGCGTCATTTTAATGAGCATGTGCTCTGTATGTGTGCGTGTGTGTGTGTGTGTGCGTGTGTGTGTGTGTGTAGATCTATGTGTAACTGAATTGGAACACATGCGCCCCAGGCCAACTGCAGTGCAGTGCACTAGGACTGCGGTCACACACACACACAGACACAACCACACTCACACACACACAGAAACTCTGTTTATGGCGCTTTGTGTGTGCCTTTGCAATTGTGCGCAATGCTTAAGAAAAACCGGAAATTGGGTTGCTCTGCAGACAGACAAAGCAACCAAGAGACAGACTTAAATAGACACACAAAGAGAGAGAGAGAGACACACACACTCAACTCGACATATAAATAGATTTATATGTGCGCCATTTGCAACTTTTTGCTCGACTATAGAGCATGCACGCCTATTGAAAACATTTTGATGCATGTGATTTATGCAATGGGTAGAAATCTCTGCTCATTAGGTGCCAAGTTCTTTAGACAAACAGACAACAACTATAAATTCTTAAAGAGAATAACAAAACTGAATGCCCAACACTTGTATGCAAAGTTTTTCAAATTTTAGTCTCATTTCACATTAATTTCTGTTAGATTTATTTCTATTTTTGTTGCAAAGTTATTTAAGTTTAGCTCTAACAAGTTTTGCTTATAAATAAAATGTTTTGAAATGATTTAGGTGAGCGACTTTATTCTATATAACATTTGTACAACAAATGAGAGCTATAAAACGTATAAAAATATTAAAAATAACTGAAACTACTTACAAAATAAAGCCAGCTCAACTGCTATCGCTCTTGCTGGCTTAGCAAACATTTTATATATATTACATTTCATATTGAAATGTTAAAAAATAGCTTTTCATTTCCTTTTGTTAGCATTTCAGGTATTTCAATTAGTTCTGCTTCCATTTGCTGTTTCGCTTCAAACATTTGCTGCTTTCTTTAACAGTTTTTCTTTCTTATTTTTGCAAGTAGATAATGCGCCTTGAAAGTGGCTCAAGTGCAGAGTGCGAAAGGCTGGCCACGCCCTCACGCCCCCCACATGGCATTGAATTCTGTACGAGTTGGCCCATTGCCCCAGCCCTTTGGCCATTTATCTGGCCCTTCACATTCGTCGCGTTTTTGTTGTTGCTTCGACTGCGCAAAGTTTTGCGCTTTTCGCTCACTCTTGAGACATGCAACTCAACTTGGATTGTTGTTGCCACGCCCCCACTCTCTCTTTGCACTCTCTCTTTGGGGTTTTTCTTGTTGTCCTGTGTGGTTTCTGCAGCTGCAGAAATATTTGAAAAGTTGAACTTTGCGGCACAAATGAAAAGTCAGTCAAGCAATGGCTGCAACGTTGATTACAGCTGTTGCCTGATGGTTGCCTCGACTGTTGCCCTGACTGTTGCCTCGATTGTTGCCCTGACTGTTGCTGTTATTGTTGATGATCATGTGAATCGTTTCACCTTGTTGCTTAATCTCTTAATGAGTTGCTCTCGGGCATTTATTGACAATTTCGTGAAGGCAGCGTTACGCTTTTAATAGAATGCGAGCTGAAATCTTATGAGCAAACATGCACATGCTCCGGCTAGCGCATCAAGAATGCATAGAGCGTAAAATGCACACAAGGCCTGAGAGGATGTCTTCTCTATGTGTGCGTGTGTGTGTGTGTGTGACTGTGTGTGTGTGTGTGTGTCATGCCGCGCTGCCATGGCAATGTGTGCCAGGCTTAAGCTCGCTGCAAAAGTTGTTCTTCGTCTTGCGCGACACAAGCAGACATATTATATATGCAAGCACACACACACTCTCACACACACACACACAGTCACTCACACACACACACACACTCACATGCAAAGCCTTAACTGCCTGTGTGTGTGTTGGCTTACAGACACCTCAGACATGACAGTCGTATAATTTTTGCCCGCTTTTGCCTGCCTGACTTTCAGAGTGTGAGCGTGAGAGAGAGAGAGAGAGAGGCAGGCGGGCGTGGTGCTGTGGAAATGTTGCCACATGAAAATTATTAATTTCCCTGTGCAACTTCAAATTGCAACAAGCTGCAAGCAGCCGCCCAGGCAACGTCTCCCAGCTTGACGTGCTAGCGCATTTTTATTGAACTCTTTTTCTTTTTTTCATTTACCCCCTTGCTGCTGCTGCCATCACTTAAGCAGCTGCTGCTTTTTTTTAAGTGCTGGCAAAGTATGTACAGTTTTCTTTTTGGTTTCAAATTTTAAATTTTGTCTCTTTTTTAGGCCGTTTTTTTTTCAGTCTTCTTTTTTGTGTTCTCTGACACAATTTCTGCTCTGTTTTCTTTGCTTTGATTAATTCATTTAATTCATTCAATTACTTTTGTTGATCTCATTTTATTTCTATATTTTATATAAAATTAAGTTTAAAATTAATTCATTTACTTTTGTTGATTTATTTATTTATTTCTATATTTTCTATAAAATTAAATTTAAAATTAATTTATTTACTTTTGTTGATTATTTATTTATTTAAAATATAAATGATGAATTTGCCCCTAATTCATTTGAACTTATTTTGCTAAATTTTTTATTGTTTTTTTTTTTAATTTTTTTTAATGTTTTTAGCTGAATATTAGATTTTTATATTATTACATTATCAGATTATTATATATTTTTATTAATATATTTAAATTTTCGATTTGATTAATTGAAAATTATAATATTATATACATTTTAAATATTATATTATTACATTATTAAATTATTATATTATTAGATGATTATATATGTTATGAATGTATTTAAATTTAAGCAGCATTTTTTTTTCCCCAATCTTGATCGATTCGCTTATCTATAATAGTCAACGTAGCTTCATATACACATATATTTTCACACTTGAAAGAAGTTGTTGTTTTTCTTCTTTCCCTTTTTTCCCTTTTTATTTTTAGCTTAATTTTAACTTGTGCTGCCAGCAAGTGCATTAAAAGTTCGTTATTCAGAGAGCCTAAATTATTTGATGTCTCGTGGTTATAAGCCAAAGTTAACTACCTAAAGATAAAGTTTACATGTGTGCAAATACATATGCATGTGAGTGCCTCTGTGTGTGTGTGTGAGTGTCTGCAAATATGTTAAGTTAAGTTCGCTTGAAAGTATTTAGTTTGAGTGTGTGTGTGTGTGTATGTGTTTTTTTTTAGCTAGTTGCCGTGCTTATGTGTTTACTTTGAAATGAGTTTTACTATTTGACAAACTTCATTTAAATTTCCATATAATTTGCATATGAGCTCTTATATATAGGTAGATAGAGATTGTGATATGAAGATTTAAGAAAGGAAATTAAAATTAAAATAAATTATAATTTAAATTAATGGATTCTTAAAATTGAGTACACTCAAGCTTTGATTGTCCTGTCATTATATTAATATCAATTTTTAAATATACAGATATACAGATTCCGAGTTTTATACGAGCTCATATTTTCACTCAAAACGCTTCCAATGCCACTCAACCATAGGTCGCAAATAACAGTTATTCGCGTCACTTCTCTCATTCTTTTCAGCAGCAGATAATCGCGCTCTTATTCTGAGCAAGAGAATTATTTTTGTTCCGTTTCTCTCTTCGTCTGACAGTTTAGCGTTGAAGGGAATTCCCGTTATCTATTGCTATTGCGCGAGTAATACAGTAAACTCTAGCACACTGTGACTATTCGGAAGAGAAGATCTCAAAAAAGAGCAATGCGCAGCGACTTCAAATTCACATATACACACACACATGCACGCACACATGCATATGAAAACACAGATCGTTGCTGCCTGAGTAAGAGAGAGCTCGTTAAGAACAGTTAGAGAGTGTTAATGTGTTGGTTTTGAATGAGAGCGTGAATGAGAGTGACTTATTTATGGACTTTGAGTAGTACTCAACGGTTTCGTGCGAGCTCTGCACTCAACACATTTTGTGTTAATTCGAACTATTTTTTTATTGATTATTTATTTTCTTGACAATCTCTATAATATATACATCAATTCATTTTGTATTACTATGTAGAGTAATACAATTTCTATTTAAGTTTCCGCGTCTAGTTAAACATCATACTCTAAAATCTCTATTAATAATAGCTTACAATGAAATTATGCCTCGCTGCAGCTCCCTTCGTTAGCTGTCCAGCTTGTTTAAACAAAAAAAAATTTGATTAGCCATAGAGTGCCCAGTGGCTTGTTTAATTTGACACAAATTCGCTGGTTTATCGAACTTAATGAACTGGCCACAGGACAGGCCTGCGCTGTCCATTATTAGAACTAGTTCAATTAGCGTGCCCAAGCTGTGCTGTGTTTGCCTCTCAAAGCGTGCATCAAATTTGCTGGATAATTCCGTTAACCAGTCTCTCGCTTCGCACACACACACACACACACACACACTGAGAGCGCTCACTCTATCGTCCATCTCACTCTGCTCACTCACATCAATCGAGTGGCCTCGCTCGCTGCTCTCGTGCAGCCTCAAGACGGGTTCGGCGCTGCCATTTGCGGTCAGACATTTTGGTAACGGGGCATGTGCAAATTCGTGACCAAAAGCAGCAGCAGCAGTGGCAGAGGCAGCGACTGAGGCAGCAGCAGCAACAACAACTTTCGAGTGAAGTATTTCATGCGACGCATTGATAACCGCCAAGCAAAGGGACAACGCTTCGAAACGTGTGTGTGTGTGTGTGTGTGTGCCTGGGTTTTGTGTTGATTTTACGACACCCGCAAGTGCCGCAGGCCATTAAGTATCCAAGTGCTACGCATACGTAGGGCGTCCCATGCCACAGCAAAAGCCAGAGCCAACATTTGTGCGCTTTATTAAAAATTAATTTACTTTTCATTTGCAGTTTATTGCACTTGGCAATGACAAAAAAGAAGCAAAGAAGAGAAATGTTGCAGCAGCTGCCACACCCGAACAGCCCCAACTCCAGCACACGTGTATGCAAACTCCCCTCCCCACACTGCTCCCTCCTCTCCCCTAGCCAGAGTAGGTGTTTGAATAATAAGGACACCCATCGCTTGACTGCTTGGCTGTTGTCTCTTAGCCACACTTACACGTATTAAAAAGCCATTTGCGTTGGCCATATTTGATGGCTTTTAACATCGGCCGTGCGGCGCGTGAGACGCCTTGACAAGCGCCAGGTGTGGGCGAAAGCTGCTCAAGCTGCTCCTGCTCCTCCTGCTGCTCCTCCTGCTGCTGCTTCAGCCTCCTCTCATTTTTATGTACTTTATATGACTCATACGCCGCTTAAGCCGCCTCTATAAAAATTCAATTTGAAATTTAAATTGAAAAGCTTTGGCAAATTAATGAAAAATGAACCAAACAATTGCAAGCGTAAGCGTAAGCTTTAACAAAAATAACAAAAACCTCTCTCAAACCGTAATTAGTTTAATTGCTTTCAATTTCATTTGTTAGGCTGACCAAATACCAGCAGCAACAAAAGAATTCGCTGTAAAAGTGAAATGAAGAATTTCATTAAATTCTTTTTGGTTTTTAAATTGAAGCTGTGCATGAAATATCTATAGCATGAGTGTTGTGCGTTACGCAATGCAAATAAATGTATTTTACTCACACTCTAAAAAAATACTCAGAGAGCAAGCGATTGCAGCGGTTCTTTAATGTGCTCGTATGCGATCGGCTCGCAATCGTTCTTCGTTTCGCTCGCGTTGCTCTCCGACTCTTTGCTTGAGTTAAATGAAGCAAAGATTCTGTGTATGTATTGGTATGTAAGCGAGAGCTGAGCTCGTGCAAGCGTGCATGGGTGTGTGTGTGTGTGTACATGTGCATGCGAGTTCGAACACCATTTGCATTTGAGTCTTGCTATTGGCTCACTCTCATTGTGCGGACGCCAATCATATCGCTGTCTCTCTCACTCTGCATAAACGATATTCGTTTAAAGAGCATCACACGCATAGTTCAGTTCTATGCGCCCAATAGAAAACTAAAACGAAAAGAACTGAAGCTTCTTGCTGAGAGGGAGAACGACTAAGTATGATTTTTTTATCGGTTGATTTCTTGCTCAGAGCGAGAGCGAGTGAGCATGATTTTTCTTCCGTTGATCAATCATATGTGAATTTATTTAGCTTGCTCTGCGAGACCTAAATGGTATTTAAATATAGTATTTAGCAAATACTGCACAAGCTGACCTGTGATTGAGTTGATTTCTTGGATTTCATGTCTCTTAATGCTAGCCAGTATTGCTTTTGTATTGAGTATTCTGATGCCAAGCCAAATATACTTTGCCTAGCTCTTCAATACACATTTTCCATCTTATATATTTGCTCTCATTCACATGCCTTTATCAGCTAACATATTTAGTAAATTCATTGCGAGCATATCTCATAGACTCTAATAGTTCATTATCATATTTCATTTGGGCGCTACAATATTGCTCACTTTCCAAGCCTTTTAATATTATTTAAGAGGCAGTGAACTGCTTGCGCGAGCATTTGCCACGAAAAGTGGCAAAGTTTTATGAGCACTCGATGTCATTGCCAACGCTGGCCAACAAATGTAAAATTTCGACTCTTGGCCTCTGCCTGCTGGTGTTGCTGGCGTCACGTCGTCTACAACAAATGGTGCAACACCCACGGCTGTCATTTCATAATTTTTACCAGAAACAAAAAGAAGAAGAAATACATATCAAAAGACAAACGGCCCGAAAATTGTTGGCCCGCTCTGGAAAGATTCGCTACTTGCTCGCTTGTTATGCCAAAAAATTTGCCTAAAACTTTTGGCGTGTCGCGACGGCAGCGGCAGACAAATGGCGAAAAAAAAGTTAATTTGGCAGCGAAAATGCAAACAACCAGACAAACGGCCCAACGGACACTTTCTATGGAGCGCAGTGGGCGTGGCACCGCGCACAGCTGCTGGCAAAACAACAAGCACAACAAGAGACAGCGTCATGCGTCTCAGGCGCGGCACAGCCCCTGCTGGCAAGCTCAACATTTGTTTGTTTCACCCGCTTACAAATATATATGAAAACATATATATAAATATAAGTAATAAGTATATAAATCTGCTCAAGTCTGACCAACAGCTTTACGACTTTGCTGGATTGCCATTTCTGTGCAAATTGAATTTACGCCAAGCTGCTTTTCGCACACGCCTTCGATTTGAGCTCTCAGCTGTTGTAGCTGCTTTAGTTGCTCAATGTGGCGTATGCGCAATATTACAAATTTTCGGAATTAATAATGCTATTATATTGTTTATATATATGCTTAAAAGCTCAATTATTCATTTGTAAAATATGTAATTAAAAATCGAATTATATTTATTAATATATCTTCAAGACAAGTTGAGGTCAATCGAATAGAAATTTCTATGGGTTAATATTTATTAGGTCTCTCATCTTGGTTAAATTTTGTATTCAATTCATTAAATATATAATAAAATATATGAATTATATTATTGTTACATCTATCTCAATCAATCTCAATTGCTCTAAGACTCTCAAATATATATTTTAATTAATTAATATTTGTTAAGTCTTCCACGACACACTAAGAACTGTTAATATTTAATTATAAAATATATAAAACAAAACAAAAATCGTATGATTTTTATTTCTATTATTTAATTATTATATCTGTCCCTTAATAATCTTTCTTAAATAATTAAATATCATATTTTTATTAAATTATTATGTCTGTCTCTTATAATAATTTAATAATAGTAATAAGCTCATAAGATTTTTTGTTAATATTATATTTATTATTAAATTATTATATCTATCTCTAATAATAACTTAATAATAATCATCAAAATATTTTTTAATATTTTTTTAATATTATATATAAAACTTTAGTGATTCCTTTCATAAAATATGCCATCATATACATATATAATTACCATTATTATTACTTGATGAATCTTTCTCACTCTCTCTCTCTCTCTCCCTCTCTCTCTTTGCAGTGGTCCGGAAATGCTGGTCGCCTTTCACTCCAGCCCCTTCTCGGCGCCGCTGCAACAGGGCATACCCAATCGTGGCTTTGAGCTGGATGTGGATATACTGTTCACCGATTCGGATTCATTTGACTTTGCCCAGGGCACAAAAAATCTTTGTGAATTTCATATAAATGCATCGAATCCGGGTAAGTGTACGCAATCAAAGGGCACGTGAGTTGTCAGGCATGGCTTAAATGCGAATATTAATGAGCATTCGCATTCGCATTCGCATTCGCAAATGGGGTCGCAGCTGGGTTGCCTTTTGCCGTGGCAGCATTGTTATATTTATAATTTATTGATGCATACACATATACATATATATGTAGTTATATATATTGCTTAATCAGTGATGCTGCTTGAGCGTTTGCCTCTGAACGCACTCAAGTGGAACTCAAGCTGCAGCCGCAACATTTCGCTCCTTGGCGGCCAGCTAAGTGTTTGGGGCCAGCTCGAGCGTCTTATGGTAATCAAAAGTTGCATTCACTTTAAAGTTGATGAAACCTGTGCAACGGACTGGACTGGACTGGACTGGGCTGGGCTGGGCTGCTATTCATTAGCTTGGTGTGTGAGTGGCGGCGGGGCGGGTTGTACCTAAGCTAAGTTAATGGGTTTTTAATTTGATTCGAGGCCAGACGAAATCAAATTGAGTTGAATGCTGATCTGACAGCAAACGCGGATTGAGAGCTAGCAGAAGCTGAAGCAGCAGCAGCAGCAGCAGTAGCAGCAGCAGCAGCAGCAACAGCAATTGGCGCACTCAAATTTCCATTTAAATTTGCAAAAAAATAAAGAGAATGTAACAAAATATTTTTTTTAACTGCGCTAATTAAAAATATTGAATGTTGCAAAGTTTACTGAATACAAATAGCATAAGGTTGTTCATTTTAGTCAATTAATTCATTACGTTTAAGTTTAAGTTTAGTTATTAAATGTTATAGGTTGATTTATATTTTTATATGATAATAAATCTTATGATAATATATATAGAAATATATATAAAATAATCAAAAATCTTATATATGATTATTAATTGAATTATATTATTTTTTAAATACAAATATATATTTCACACTTTTTAATATTTATATTAATATTAAAAATATATATAAAATAAATAAAAAAATATATAATATTTTTTATTATTATTATTTTAAAGTAATTGATTAATATAATATATATTACAATATTATATTTGATTATTATTTTAATTAATGAATTAATATAATTTTTAAAATAAAAATATTTATTTCACACTTTTTAATATTAATATTAATATTTAAAAATATATAGTAAAGTTAATAAAAATATTGTATATAATTATTTTAAGTAATTAATTCACATATTTTTTTTAAATAAAAATATTTGCTTCAAAATATATATAAAAATAAACAAAAATTATATATGATTATTTTATTTTATTTTTATTTATTTTTTTATTTTACTTATTTTATTTTAAGAAATTTATTCAAAAAAAAATATATTTATTTCACTTCTTTTTTCAATATTACAATTTCTTGAAAATTGGTAACATTAATATAAAAAATACATAAAAATTAAATAATAAAATAAATTTTCTTCTTACTGAAATTCATTCAAAATTGAAAAATCATATAATTTGTTTTGCTTAATTAGTTGACATTCCCCCAAAAATAATATAAACCCAATAAAAACTTATTTTCCAGCTCATCTAGCTCGAAAAACTCTCAACATTTAGCAGTTTTTTCTTCAAGCTCTTGGCTATTTAGAATTCAACCTCAAAGTATTTTTTCCTTCATTGAATTAGTTTATCAATTAATATAAAAATCAGCTGAAATAACTCAAAATATATTTTCCATTCGCTTGAACAGCGAATGACTGTGTCCAGAATATCCCGATGTAAACTTCTCTCACTTTGTTTTTAATTAGATTTAAATTCTTTGCTTTTTTTATATTTCTGCTCTTTGTTCTTTGTTTTTTTTTTTTTTTTCATTATTTTTATAAGCGCGCAGTGCATGAAAAAATTAAAAACGGAAACCAAACAGCAGATTTGCTAGCATGAAGTGTGCTGCTACTGCTCCTCCTGCTGCTCCTCCTGCTGCTCCATCTGCTGCTGCTGCTGCGTTGTAGATATGCTCTTAATACACACTTAATTGCGGTAAATTGTAAGCGCCCGTCCATAAGCTGAGCTCTTAAATTACTTGATTTTCATTTTCATTTTTTTTGTTTTTTTTTTATTTGTATTTTTTTTTGCTGCTGGCCTGGCCAGGCTGCATTTAATTGAAAAATTATTAAATGAAATTTTGGGCTCGAATCGCAGCCTGTGCAGCACAAGTAAAAGTCTCTCTAGCTGTGTGTGTGTGTGTGTGTGTGTGTGCAGTGTAGCAGACACTAATGTTCATTAATTTGCACTTAATAAGTTTTGAGTAGGTTTATTTACTGGCCAACGCTTGGTTGGCTGCGTGTTCTCTCTCTCTCACTCTCTCTCCCTCTCTCACTCTCACTCTGTCTCTTTCTCTTATTTCCCATTTCTTTCTTTGCTTTGTGCACTTCTCAATCTTTGCTTTATTTGCAAATTTTACTTCATCTGAAATTAGTTTTCGCAATTTTGGCAGCTGTAATGAGAAAAGCAGCTAGCCACGCCCACAGCCACCCACTTAAGTTGTCCCTTTTTTTTTGCTAAGGCTTCGAGTTGTTGTTACGCTCATTAACTTGGCAGCTTATTTGGCCCGGCAGCTTTTGCTGTTGTTATTGTTGTTCTTGCCCAATTTTTGACCGTTTAACTTTTGTGAAATGCCTTCAATTTAGCGGGCATTGCTTCAGCTTGGCATTAAGCTAAATACGCTGGGAATCGCCGCAGCTGGCCCGTGTCTGTCCGCCGGCCGATAATCATTAGCAAAAAGGAGCGTGAAAAGCAGCCAAATCTATCATAGTTTTAATCAGCAGCAGCCGCGTCTTAAAGGCCAGCAACATTAATCACAACAGCTGCTAACAATGTAGCATAAATAAATCAATGAATATTGCTAAAGTTTAATAAAATAAATATAAATATACACATATACATACATATATATCCATGTATTTTGTAACGTGATTAGCCGAGAGATTTATGCAGCAAAGTTTGTGAGATTTTAAAAACAGTTAAGCAAATTAAATGAGCAGCCTGGGAATATTTATTTATTGGCCAACAAATTGAGATATGTTTGAACTCGAGCTGCAAGTTGATAAAAAATTCTGTTTACACAATGGTGCTTTAGATCTTCAGGCATTATTTATGCAAATTATTGTCAAATGTAGTTTTAATTGGCTTTTGGATGTATTTCATTTATTTCCTGGCAAGAGTGTTACAATTTCTCTTAATTGTAGTTCAGTTGTTGCTTAACTTATTGTTGACTTTTAAACGCTAAAATATTTAATAAGATTTTTTTCGTTTAATTTAATTTTATTTAATTATAATATTAATTTCTTTTTTTTCCTGTTTTTTTAAATATTAAAGAAGTAGAGTAAAGGCCCTGTGATACTTTCTAAAGAATATATTTAGAAAGAGTTGATGAACAAGCTTAGCATTTTCTTTCACTCTTGCTATAACTGTGGCCAACTATGCTTGCATTGCCAGCAATTGCTCTTCTTATGGGCTACATGAGTCTAAGGGTTGCTTACGCAAGCTCAGGGCTTCACGAAAAAGTAGAGAAACTAGAAGCTAGCCGACCAAAAACGAGAGAGCAACTGCACTAAACGAACGAGGCTCGAAGCACGAGCATTGGCTTAGCATGATCAAGCTGAGGCGTCTTGATAGCAAGAACATTTGAGAGGGAGAGAGAGAGAGGGACTGCGCTAAACGAACGATGCTCAAAACACGAACGATGCTAGAAGCACGAACGATGCTCGAGGCACGAGCGTTGGCTTAGCACGTTCATGCTGAGCCTTCATAACCTCAAGTGCTTAAATGAAACAAAAGTAGGAGAAATCCAAATAAGCTAGCGACAAAAACGAGGAGGAGAGCAACTGCATTCTAAAACGAACGATGCTCCACAGCACGAGCGTGGTTAAGCATCATCAGACATGAGGCCGCTCTTGTAGCAAGAACATATTTAACAGACAAGAAGGAGAGGGAGAGACTTGCAAGCACGAAAAGAATGCTCGAAGCACGAACGATGCTCAAAGCTCACTTTAAACACATGGGCCCTTAGAACGTTCAAAGCTGAAGCGACTTTGACGGCCGACAACATATAAGAGCAGAGAGAGAGAGGACCATCTGCACTAAAATGATACGATGCTCGAGGCACGACCGTTGGCTTAGCAAGTTCAAGTGCAAGCTGTGATAGCGCCTTGACGGCCCTGAGAAAATATAGAGACCGAGCGAGAGAGACATGCCTAAACGAACGATTCTCGAAGCACGACGTGGGGATAGCATGATCAAGCTGAAGCGCCTTGAGAGCGAGAGAATGAAAACAGAACGAATAACTGTATCTCTTTACGTACTTGGTTAGACTTAGTGCCGCTTGCTGAGCGCAACATCAGCATTCAGCTGATAGAATTATAATTTATGTTTATTTATCTATCTCTCTCTCTCTCTAAGCCTCACATACATAACTGATTAGCACAGCCAACGATCGATAGCTCAACTAAAATATATATAAATATGCCTAGCTCAACTCTCATATAGATTTCACTCTCACATTAGCATATTAGCCAGTGAACTAAAGGATTAGCTTTGGTTGGCACTAGAATTCGAATCGAATTAGGCATACGTTAAACATGACATGGCCGTAACCGTAATAATTGCATGCAAGATTTAATTAAAAGGCAACACAGAGAGAGAGAGAGCGAGAGATCCGAGGAGACCTCCCGACCCCGAGAGATGAGGAGAGAGATAGAGTTAGAGTAAGTGTGTGAGTGAGTTTGTTGCAACTTTAGTTTTTGGGGCAGCTTGAATGCATTTTGCATTACGGTTCAGTGATGTCGGAGCTCTACATTTAATTAAACTTAATTGATAAAGTTATGGCAAAATCAAAGCAAATTAAATATGCAACAGATTTTGTTGCGCAATCAATGAAATGCATAGAAATGCAGTACGAAAGCGAACGAACTGTTGGAGTTTGGTTAATCATGCGCTGCAGCTCGCTAGCCAGCCGGACTATGTTCATATTAGAGATGGGTTTATCACACATAATTTACAGCAAATATACGTGTATGTGTGTGTGTGTGTGTTTGTGTGTGGCACATTATTATAACTTTGAAATGACCTTTGCTGTTCATAATAAATTGTTGCTCGCACGCTTTTAGCATTTTACATATTTAAATGCAATGCATATTGAATTTGTTGGCTTCCTAATGATGATGTTTGTTATTGTTGTTGTTGTTGTTGTTGTTGTGTGTGTGTGTGTGTATGGTGGGGCAGCGCTGTGCAAACAAAAACCGCGTTGCGCACAATTGAAAGCAAAATGAAACGATAAATATTTGGTTTTCGTTAAAACTTTAATTAAAATCATGTTGCAGCCCGCAATAATTTATTTTTAGCGAACGTTTTTGGTATTTGTGACTGAGCGTGTGTGTGTGTGTGTGCCACTGTGTGTGTGTTCGTGTCGATAACAAAACAATTATGCTGCTTTGCTTTTTGTTTGTATTTTGCTTTTTGCCTCGTCGTGGCTCCGCCCTTTGGTCATTATAAATGTTTCATGCGCGAGCACCCCACATTTTCCTAATTGAACTTGCCACGGAATGTTGGCCAGCGTCCTGCCACATTTTCCAATACCCTAAGTATCTATATAGGGTATTCATGCATATCAGAGTGAAGCATTGCTGACAGGCAAATTCATTTGAAGAGCTGCTTGGACAGCTATCATCTGTCCGCCTATTCAACTGTCAATCTGTTTACCTGTCTGCTCAGTCTCATTAGCATTGCTTTAGCCTTATTCGCCAATCTGGATTTTTGTTTTTTACTGAAAACGAGACTATTGACAGATGCTGCTTAGCGAGAATGAAGCTGGATAATGATAATGTGGAGTAGAACAATGCTGAAATATCTTATTAATGGCGAAATTGTATTGAAATCATTATCATTAGTGACTGACTATATTAATGACGTTTAATTGATGATAATGATGTTGTAAACTGTTGCTAATAATGAAGCTAATGCTGCAAATGCTAATAGAAAAATATTCAAATGTTATTGAGACTGATGAAAATGCCAATGAAAATATCTATAATGCTTATTTATTAGAGATAATGATAATAATGGATGCTGTTAATTATTGATTATGATAAAATAGCTAATGAAAATATTGTCATAGTATTTCATTTTATTATAGAATACATTATCATCATAGTTACAATTGTTAGTTATGATAAAGTAATTTTAAAATTGTAATTTATTTAAAATATTAATGACAATCGAGAACTTTACATCTAGGGTATATCTCAGTTAAACATTTCTCACCTTTTACCATTTGCCTTTTAGTTGATTTTACTGTTGTCTTTTGCCATACAACCTGTCACAAAAGTGTGGGTATAGCTGCACCTGCTGCTACTCCTGCTGCAACTCCTGCTATTGCTGTTGTACTACATATAAGCAAAGCAATGAAATTTTCCGCCCCTGGGCGCATTCACATGTCATTGAAATTGTTTCGATTAGCTCATTAGGCGTTTATTAAGTCATTGCAAGCATAATTTGCAATTCAAATTGTTTAATTTTTAGGTAAATATGAGTATATTATGATGCGAGAGAAACATAGAAATTGTCGAATTATGTGAGCACTGAAATTAGGTAATAATAAAAGCTAAAAGCTAAAATATAAAACATATGCATCGATAATCCGCTAATACTAATTAAAGTCTAGTGAATATATTTAGAGCTTGTTATATTCTAGTTTCTTATCTTACACTTTAACTGCACACAGTTGAGACTCTTATTCACTTCCTTCGCTTTCCCTTTTTTGGTTCGCTTGTCAGTTAAGGCACTGAGCCACGCCCCTTAATCAAATGCCCTGTCAGCGCTTACACTGAAATGCTGCTTTAATTGCCTAGACCCAACTAGCCCATCTAATTAACGCTAATCAACTTGCTGACACTCGAATTGGCAACAGAACAAAACAAAAAAAATATAGCTAAGCCGCCTTCACTCGCACCCAAAATCTATTTGTGAAGATTGCGAATTATTTTATGTGATGCGAGCGTAATAAATTATTGTATGAAATCGCTGTGAGATTTGCTGCAAATTATTTATGCCAAAGCCAAACTCAATCGGCCACCCACACCAAGAGAGAGAGGGAGAGAGAGTGAGTGGGGAAAACAGATCACAGCTGCTATATATTTATTACTGTACAAGCTGAAGAACATTTCCGCTGAAGCCAAGAAACGTTTACACAGTCATTTGTATAGATAGCTCCAAGTGTCTATGTGTGTGTGTGTGTGTGTGTGTGTGTGTGTCTCTATAGTACACACTAGACGTAGCAGAGCTGCTAAAAATATGCGAGGCAAATATAAAACATTTTATTTACAAATAAACCAAAAGAAGGAAGCGAGCATACAAAATTCGTTGTTCATATACATATATATATTACTGTATGTCTGTCTGTCTGTGTGTGTGTGTGTGTGTGTGCTGTGAAGACACAACGGTCTAAGTACAATAGATACATTTCCACATTGGCGGAAGTTGCTTTGGCATTTTTATTGATTTACGGATTATTGTCGAGCAAGTGGAGCGACGAATCTGCAGAGCAAGTGTAATATGTTGTTGTTGTTGTTGCTGGCTGGCTGGCAGCGGAAAACCCTTCAAGAAAGTTTTCCTCAGATTTTTCACCAAGCACTCACTCACTCAGCTCGATTCGGTGCGGAGCGAAACTTTTCGGCACAAACTTTAAGCAAATCTTTTGATTCTTACATTTTTTCTTTGACTCTGCTACGCATACTTGTTGAAATTTTTACTTTTTAATTTCATAAAGTCAACATGAGAGCGATAGAGAGAGCGAGAGAGAGAGAGAAAACAGAGAAAAAAATCAGAAATCAAAGTAAATATGTGCTACATACAATGGAAAGTTGAGTGCGAACACATTTTAGCATTGTTTAATATGTGCGCAAGCAATTTAAATATTTAAGCATTGCTCAAAAACGTTTTCTCATTTTTCATAGCATACTTTTGTGCGCAGCGAAAGTGTGCCATGAGAATTTCAAGCATTGCTAAATAATTTGGCAAAATGTGCATATAGTTAGTATATATATGAAATGTAATGTGTTCAAGTATAGCATAACTTGAAGGGAGTTGCATTTACTTAAAATTTAATTCGATTTCATTTATTTTAATTGATTTTCGAATCGAGTTTTTAATACATTTTTAAATAAACATGAATATTTTCTTTTTTTTTTAAGGTTTATTTTATTTAAACATGATTTCTACTACCTAATTATAATAATATAATAACTTGTAAATATATTTATATTTATTTATATTTACATATATATTTTAAAAATATATTTATATTAATTTATATATCATATACATTTTTTTCAATTTAATTTTATTTACACTTTTAATACACGCATTTAGTAGTTAATTTAAAATTAGGCTCTCCAAACATGCAAATACACCTGTATATATATTATATTTTTGGCCCGAATCGAGGCGAAAAGGAACATGAAAACGTTTCATTATTATAATTTGGTCATAAAATCGAGCCACAATAGAGGCGGATGCATTCAAATGAGGTCAGTGGCTGCCTGATTTGGCTGACAATGGCTGCGACGGTGGCGTGGGAGAGCCAGACAGAGGCGAGAGCACATATTTGTTGTTGTTGTTGTTTAGTTTGTTTATTGAGTTGCAATTTTGTTTGCAATCAGCGGCAAAATGCAAGAAGCGAGCATGAAACGACAAACAGGCAATCGAAACTAACGAGAGAATGCCGTGGGTGTAGCACTCGAGTGTGTATAGATGTGTGTGTGTGTGTGTGTGTGTGTGCAAACAGCAAATTAGCATATTTGCACATAACGGCAACATAGTATATAAATATGTGTGCGTGCGTGTGTGTGTGTGTGTAATATAAATATTTATACAAGAATTTGTCAATGGATTGTGTTTTGTTTCTGTGGCTCTGGCTATGAACTTGCTGCTTACAACTTTTATTTATTTATTTAATTTTTTGTTTTTTAAATCAATATTTAAATTACTATTTTGCTTATCGCTAAATGTACTTGTACAACCAATTTAGTCATACTTGAGCGGGCAGTCAGCCAAGCGTCTCAATTATCAATGGCCAACGAGCCAGAGAAATGAGACACAATCATAGTTCATAGTTATAGAAATGTATATATAGACAGATGTAGATGTATATATAGATATATACTGGTTATTATGTTGCAATTGCTGCAAAGAGAAACAGACAGCGAGCAGTAATCGATAGAGTTAGCATTTTAGTGACATGAGGAGAGAGAGAGAGAGAGAACTATAGCTGTTGCTGAAAGCTAGCTGAGCTCGCTCTCGCTGCATCAAAATTAAAGCCATGTTTCATTTAAGCAAATATACATTTGGTCATGTCATTTCAAGCCACAAATCAGCAGTGAAAACTGTCAAAAATCACACGAGACGAGGCTGATAAGTAAAGCCCCGATCGAAATGTATACAGACACAAATGCACACATAGATATATATAGATATACATATATACGCATGGGCTTTGGCCATATATGAATTGTAATCATGGCTATTTTGTGCGCCATGTGAATTAGTTAACGTTTGCGCACGGCCAAAATTACAATCACAGCCCAGACACAGGCATGGGCGTGGGTGGTGCGAGTGGGTGGTGCGAGTGGTTCTGCCTGCTGTAGCTCAGCTGCAGTAGATGTAATAAATTTTGTTGCCATACAAAATGGCCGGCCAATACAACAATGGCCCGCAATACGGAAATAATTCAAGGCCCGGAATCGGAATCGGAATTGACGCTGCTGCTGCTGCTGCTGCTGCTGCTGGGACCAAAGTTGTTGCTCGCATCGTCAGCGTAGCAGCCATAATAATAATAAGTATAATAATAAGAATAATAATGAAAATAATATGCTTATCAGTGTGGCCAATGCTACGACTCGTTCGTTGCAGGTGCTCGACCTCCATCCATGCCCACGCAATCAAATTGTTATTTTTGCGATTTATTATTAGAGTGCATTTGGGGCTTTGGCCAGCCCCAACCCCAACCCCAACGCCAACCACAATCGCAATCGGAATTGTGTACGCAACGCGTTTGCCCATTAAATTATGGGGTGTTAGTTTTATTGATTGTGTGGCTGTGGGCGTGGCCAACACACACAAACACACACATTCTCTCTCTCTCTCTCTCTTCCGCTGCCTTTTCCTCTCTCCCACTCTCTAAGTGCTTGATTGACTGACCATGTTATTCGATTGCTTGTTGTGTTTTTGTTATTTTTCGATTAGTTATTGACCGCTGCGCAAATTAAATACAATTGCCCCCAAGGGTAGCCGCTAGCCTTATCTACTACTGTTTCGCCTATCGCCTGTGCAATTATACAAAAGGAAATAGGCGCTCTAGGAAGACTCCTGCTGCATGCAGTTGACTCTGCTTGACTCTACTTGACTCTGCCTGCTGTAATTTCATGCCTATCTCTCTGTGCAGGCAGCACGCATATTTGGCTATGAAATTAGCATAAGTCCCACTATCGATAGAATATATGTGCACATATACAGATGCCATTTTTGAAATAGCAATACTATTGCAGTTTACTATGCCAAAATAAAATGCAGAGCAGCAAAGCTGACCAAATAAGAGCATTATGAAAGTAAACGTGTATAAATTGAAATTTATAAATGATAAGATATGATTCTTTTAATAAATAAAAGTCTCATTCAAGCCATAACTTATCATATTACTGTTTATTTATATGATTGCCTTGGTTTAGCTAAGAATGCTTAAAGTGTAAACTCTTATACTTAGCTCAAGCCAAATTTCTGTCTTCTTTGCACTGCTTGCTAGCTCGACTATATTCTGCACTGCTTGCAGAAGCGATTGGTTTGACTGGGATATCTCCACTGTTAAAAGACTCTGTTACTCAATCGTGGGATATCTCTATATATTGCCAAGCTACATCTGAATATTGGCTTTAGATCCCCAAATGTCTTCTCATGCTCAAACTTTTCAGCTGTAAAATGAATTGTTCAAATACTGCAGCCCTGAATAAGAAATAGCTTTATTATTCTACATAATCAAGAACTAATCTGTTCTATTCTTGCCTTTAGCAAATAAAAGCTAATTTTTAATTAAATGGCAAGACTTAATCGATTTTTCTATATTTAATTATTAGCATTAGCTTTAAGCAAAACTGGACTATAATTATAAGAAATAGCTTCACTCTTGCTGTGTCACTCAACAATTTCAAATTTATTTCCGCAATTTTCATCACTTTCAACATTAGACAATTTCTAAATTTTTTTACTATTATTTTTTTATTAAATGGCAAGACTTAGTTGATATTTTCACATTTAAATATTAGCAATAGCTTTAAGCCTAACTGATACATAATTATATCTTGCTGCATCACTGCTCCATTTCAATTATATTTCAGTAATTTTCGTCACTTTCATTATTAGATCATTTGCAATAGCTAAAGCATATTTTTGACCTATTTTATGACTAAATTGTTGTAAGCGCTGACACAATCTTCTGCCCAGAGTCTACATACAATATGCCGCAAAATTGAGTTCTTAAATTTGTTGTTTTTTTTTTTTTCGGGGTGGAACACATTGTGCTTAAAGCAGTCTTAAGTGCCACTCAAGGCGTTTCGCATTGGGCTTTATGGGCCAGAATTGTGCTCAACCAGCGCAATGTGACAATAAAAAGCTCATAAAAATGTATTAGCTTTGTGGAGGCATGAGGAGGCAGGACGTCATAGTCATAGTCGACGTCAGTCGAGCTTGGCAACTTTTTTTTTGTTGTTGCTTCTTCTTCTTCGTCTTTTTTGCCTATGTGTGGCAGCTGCAACTTTCTGGCTAGAGCCAGCTGCCACTCAATGCGGCAACATCAAAACATTCAACTTGAAGTTGAAAAGCTGTCGCAGCAGCAGTTGAAGCAGCACAGGTGTTATCATCGATACCGTTGACGTTTGCTTCCTGCTGAGGCAGAGCGTGAGGGCGAGTGAGAGGGAGAGGGCGTGTGAGTCAGAGGCGCAGCGCCACACTCAGTCTAGGCACCTTGACACATACACTTGAAGTATTGCTTCGCTCGCACCTGCTCTACCTGGCTCCCTCTCTACCTCACTCCCTCTCACTCTCTCCCACAGTCTCTTTGCCTGCCTTTGCTGCAGTGCAACAAATCGTGCGACTTTTGAGCAATTGAAAAGCGCGCTGCGCCTTTACCGTTTCTTTTTTTTTTTACTTATTTTTTTTTTGGGGCTTGGTTCGATTTGCTCTCTTTTCGCTCTTTGCTGCTGTTTTTAATTTGTCACTTGAAGCAAAAGTTGCCAAAGTTGTCCCCAGGCAGAGCCCGCTCAAGTTGTTTGGCTGCTCTGGCTTGTTGCCGGCACTTGGACAGCTTTAATTAAAGTTAAGTGTTGCAAGTGCAGCACATTGGCCATAAGCCTCACATATATACATACATGTATATCTTTGTATATATAATATATATATGTGTATATCTACATCAATATTAGCTCACGCATATTGCACTTAGTAGCTGCTGAAATTGTGTGTGTTTTGATGCTGTAGGAAAATGTTGTAAAAACAACAACAATGTTGCACAATTGTTGTAACAAGTTCTCTCTTTTCTCATCGCTATAAGCAGCCAATTTCAACAGCTGCAACATATTTATACAAGCAAACAAATAGGACCCGAGGCCAACTATCGCAATGTGAACAATTTCAAAGTAAATTCGAACGAAATTCAACAATAACAAATAAATGAATATTCGATATTCTATTTAAACTTGTTTAATTGACTTGTACGACTGCTTGTGGCACTTGAACAGGATATCTCATAGCGCTTATTATTATTATCTTTTATCAAGGGCATTAATTGGCAGAGCTTAAAGGAACATTTTGTAGATTATAGAGCAAAGAAATTATTTATTTTATTTTTATATACGAAAAATATAGTCTATATATTTAATTTAAAAAATTTTTGTTTATGAAATTGTATATTCAAAGGCTTGCATTGGAATTTTTATCCAATGAAAATTTATAATAAACTTTTATAAAAATAGTGAAATTATTCTTGGCATTGTGTCGTACAAATTTGTTCTATACAATAATACATGCATCTAATATACAATTCAATATCTATATCTATTATAAATATATCTCAACAATATATGTTTAATACTATTTCAGAGTCTTTGTCACTCTTAAAAGAATCCTAAACAGTGAAACTTCACTGTTAACATAACAGAGCCCTTTGCATAATCTGCTATTCCTCAATCGTGGCGTAATGTCATACTGTTAGATGCACCTATGTTAACTTAACAGTGAAACTCATATATGTAAAACTCAAGTGTGTTAGTAGACAAGGCAAGCTGCACTGTTAAATGATTCTCTTCGAGCACTGTTAAAAGACTCATTCGTGCTCTTCGAGTGTCTAGTGTTATATATAGCACTGTTAAGCCCTGGCATAACATAAGCAAATGAGGAAATATTAGAGCAACAAATATATATAATTAAATAGAAATATTGAAAGACTTCATTTATATTTATTTGTTAATTCTATAGACCTTTTAGTTTATTATTATTAAATTAAATTAGTAAAATATTTATTTATTATTATTTAATAATTAATATTATTAGTTATTTATTATTTAATTTAATTTATTTATTTGAGGTATTTTATTATTTTTTAAAATTATTTATTTGAATAATTTTTAAAATAATAAATAAATTATTATTTCATATAAGTTTTTTATATGGTATATTTTGTAATTCATTCTACTGCATAATTATTATTATTTTTTAAAATTATTTTTACTACTTTATTAATATTTTTTTATTTATAAAATTTTTTTCATAAATTTTTAAAATTATATAAAAATATATATTTTGAAAATTATTTTTTATTTGTTTTTTTTTTTAATAATTATTTTTGTTCCTAAATTAATTATTATAATAATTTGTTTACATTATTTTTACTACTTTATTAATCTATTTTTAATAATAAATTTTTTTCATAAATTTTTAAATTTAAATATTAAAATATATTTTATTTGTATTTATTTTTTTTCTTTATATGAATTAAATATACCTAATTTTTTAGGTATATTAAATATTCAACACATTGCAAATGTAAATGTCACCACTATTAAAAAATAATATTATATACACAACTTGCTCAGACTACCCTCGCATTATAAGAAGAAAAACCCTTTGCCTGGAACACAAACAACTTTTAATAGATTTTCTCCTGTGCGCTTCACACTTTACTTTATTTTCTTTGATAGCTCAGGCAAACGCTGCCTTTAAGTGCCTCAACGTTGCTTGGCTTTAATCAGTCTGATAAGAAATTTTATTGACTTTGCTATATATACTACTACTAGCCTTACATACATATATAATATCAGTGTAAGGGGTGCTGCGAGTGGGGTTAAAATGACTAGCTGCGAGCGCAGTGTAAATTAACCTAAATCGCATGTAAGCCGCTTGTCACACAACATTCTTAGAGCATATTAAAAAAAAAAAAGAAAGAAATGAAATGAGAAGAGCTACGGCCGTGAGTTGGCAGTTAAACCACACACATACATCTACATATATATATAGATGTGTATATATATGTGATGTAATGCTTACATGCACATATGCATATCATAATCTCTGTTTATCACGCTCCCACGCAGCATATCCATCTATATGTACATATATCTCACTCTATCTATCTATATATCTTTCTCTCACACTCACTCACTCTCACTCTCCCTCTCTCTCTCTCACTCATTGCAGATGATGTCCTATTCTCACGTCGCGGCCGCATGGGACGCATTGTGAGTCCGCGTCACACGCTTCCGCCGAACACAACGTGCACGTACCACTTTCACGGATATCCTGGTGACCTGATTTGGTTATCGTTCACCAGCTACAATCTGCAGATACTGCAGCAGGCGATACACGACAACAATACGCTGGGACGGGTGAGTGAAAACGTTTGAGATGACTTCCATATAGAGCAGCAGTCCCTGCCACGCCCACACGCCCCCCCACTCGCACGCAATTGAAATTTGGATTGAGCCGCCCGTAACAGTTTGCATAAATGCATAAAATGTATGTTGGCTGGGTGGTTGCTGTTGCTGCTGCTGCTGCTTCTCCTCCTGCATGGCGGAGCTGCAGTTGCTGCTGCTGAAGTATCCAAGCTGTTTGCATTGTATGCTTAAACGCGTCGAGCGCTCGCTCACTCGCTCGCTCCACGCCCAGAGCCAGATCCTTGTTGACTATTGTCTTGATTTCTATATATGCTATTAGTGCCAGTCGAGCGACACTTTGTCTTCTCACCCAATTAAAATGTTGCCGCTTGTGTGAATGGAAACACACACACACACACACACGTGTATATATACAGTTACTTTTACAAGGACTCCATGTTGTTGGGGATTTTGACATTTCGTTTTAAGTCTAAATACTAAAGTCTACCCTGAGGCTAAATGAAACTGCGTCAAAATGCGACGCCAGCAACAACAATGCAACAACTGTGGCAAGTAGTTGAAGCAACAACAACAACAACAACAATGGCAACACCTTCTGTCACTCGGGTGTTGAGCGCATTTTTAATGTGCGTTATTGCCGCCTGTCTAACGGCCTGTAAATTGTGTCAAGGTACAAACTATTCGCATATATAACAGCTGCTTGGCGTCGAGAGAAGAAAGAAATAAAAAAAAAAAAAGTGAGAAAAAAAAAAACTGGGCACAAATGGAGTAGTCAGTGCGTTGATGAGTGGGTCAAAAGGGTTGATATAAACGAGTAAATGGTTTTTTAGGCCAAATAACTACGTTTATTCCCTAAATAACAACTTGAGATAATGTAAGCGAAGCCTAACAGAGAGCAAGTCATAAAATGTTAGTAAAAGCTGAAATAAATAACATTAACTGTTAAGAGCAAATAACAGTGGCAGCTGAATGCCTACTCTGTAAATTATATAACAGAAACTGTTAAATGGAGAGGCAACAGAATCTTCACTCTTTAATTAACAGCAATTGTTTTGCTCATGTCTACGATAACAGAAACTGCTAGATTCTTATGTTAAGCTAGCTAGAGTTTTTACTAGCATAAGAATAATATGGCAGAGCTGTATAATTGATGAGTATGAAATGGAACAGACTGAGCGTTCTATAGTATTATAAGCAAATGAAAGTTTAATAGAGAAAATTATATGATTTAACAACTATATTTGATGATGATATAATATAAGAGAGGATGCAGCACAAAAGCTGCATTAACAGCTAGCTTACACTAAGACTATAATTTAGTTTACTCTGTTTGCCTTTTACTAAAATGCCTTAACAGAAATTGTTAATAGCAGTTAAAGCCTTATACAAACTCTTACAGCCGCTTAAAACATAGCTACTAAGAATTGGTTAAAGTCTAACATAATTTAATGATTCAGCTGTTATCCTGCTTTACGCTTTACACTCTTTACAGTATTACACTAGCTTAGCAGATCTTTAAAATGTTAATAACATACCTAATAAGATTTAGCTTAAGCTTAAACTGTTAAATTGTTTTACTCTTTACCCGTCTACCTGCCTACTCAATCGTGCTGCTTGCCTGAGTATTTTAACAGTGCTGCCTTTTATATGTATGTGTTCGCTCTGCATCACTGTTAAAAGACTCAATCGTAGCGCAGCATAAGTGAGCGTAACTTAAGTGCTCTACACACACTGTTAATAAGAGCGATAGCTAAATGCATCTTATTCACTCAACATGCTTTTAAAATGTTCGCAACTTTGCTGTTAAGCCTATTAGCCTAAACTCGAATAGCATTTAAGCAATCAACTCGAGGTATTCTTTATAATTGAGTTGGCTTTTTCAGAGCATTCTTCTTCTGCCACTCCGCACTCACACGTATGTGAGAACATGCAATCTTCCATCAGGCCAACTTCACCTGTCTGCGTCTTGAGCGTGGATATAAATTGCTTCAAGTTGTGTAACTTTTTCAAGGTCTCCTCTTTTTCTGTCTAGACAGGCGAAAGAGTGAGGCGGCGTTTCTAATTCTGTTGTTTTGGTAACAGAGTTCTCGAGCACTTGAGAAATTGTTGCGACTTGAATTTACTGCCAATTAATTTCCAAAATCCCAATGCAGAGAGACACCTGCAACAACAACAAAAAATGAGAGCTCATCAGCTGTTCGTTAAGCTCTGCGCACTTGTTTTGGCAGGATAAAAAAAAAAAAGAAGAAGAAGCTATAAACAAAAAAAGGAAAACGTAAAACGTGGATTGCTGGAGCTCGCCGGCTGCCACTTCAAGGATTGGCGACAACAAACGCTCGCATCCTTGTTCTAGTCGCTGCTGGATGCAGTGTCCGTGTCAATTGCAGTTGCCTCACCTACACTTTAAATTGTAAAAAATGAAAAGCTGCCAGCAGCGAATAAAAACAACTGCAGAGTAACTGTTGCCCCGCCACATCTCTCTCCCTCTCACTCTCACACACACACACACTCAGACACAGTTCGTGGCTCCATAATTTCCACCCGCTCCCCACTCGGCCAGTGGAACAATAAAAAGTGACAGAACAAAAATATGTGTGTAAAATAAAACAGGGGCAACAGCAGCAGAGGCAGCGGCAGCAGCAGCGGCAGCGGCAGCAAAAACAGTTCATGAATTTTGTAACAGCAACAAAAGCGACAAAAACAAACAGCAGGTATAACAGCTACAATAACAACAACAACGACAATCAACACTTGGACGAGCATAAGACGAGAGAGCGAGAAGAGCGAGAAGAGCGAGCGAGCGAGAGAGTGAGAGGGGCGAGCACAGTTGGTACGTGGGTAGATGCGAAATTGAAGGGAATTTGCACAACAACAACAACGAAAAAAAAAATGCTAGAAAACTTTTTAAATTAAGAAGCAAAGTTAAAACTCCAAACAAAAAAAAAATGAAATACAAAAAGAGAGAGAGAAAGAGATAGAGAGCAGCAGCAGCGAGCTGAAAACAGTGGGCGATTGCAAAACAATGCGACAACACAACTGAAAAAAGAAAATAACGGTGCGACATTTATGAGAGCGAAACATACAAATGGTGACGTTTCGCGAACGCCTTCCCACTCTAGCACAGCATAGCAGCAAAGAGAGAGCGCAGCATACTGTTAGAGAGAGGGGCAGAGCAGGCACCCCAGTTGGAAATGCGACATGACTTAGGCCTACAGAAACTCCAATTTGAAGGCACTTAACAGCTTTACAAACTGTCATATGGCTGAGAATGAGGCTGAGCAGGTGGTAGTTGTCAGTTGGCAAAGATGTGTGGAGTGTTAGCTCAAAATTTCGAATAGTCTCAAAAACAAAGCCACATTTCCCAAGGGGCTTTCAGCAAGTTCAAGGTAAATAATAAGAGAGAGAGCAAAAAGCAGCCGCAAGGAAATAAAAACAAATATATTTTAATATATGAAAAAGTCAATCAACTAAACGTGTGTAAACGAAAAATAAAAATATTTACTTTGAATTATAAACAAAAGAGATAGTAAACACCAAAAAGCCAATCCATTTAAATCTGATTAAACAAAGCTGCTTGCTGTCTTCTTCTAATTCAGCTCCAACTTTCAGAATTTTTTTGCTGTTGTTGTTATTGCTGTTTGTGCCTGACATAAGCCACAGCTGTTTGTAACTGTCTTTTCATTATTAACACAGTCAACAATAATCACTGCCTAGACACGAAAAGGAAAACATTTTCAACAGGCGTCTAGTGAAAATATTTAATGCCTGCAAACAGCCTGCCGGAGATGGAGCAGCAACAGTAGAAGAAGAAGAAGAATAAGCAGAGGAGAAGCAGCAGCAGCAGCAGCAGCGGAGGCACAGCAAAGCAAATGAAGTAGCTGAAGGAGATGACGAAGAAGAAGAGGCGCAAAAACAACATGAAAACATGACAACAGCAGTGACAAAACGTGAAAAGACAAATATCTCACACTTGCAACTGACTCTCATTGCCGCTGTTTGAATATGTGACATATGACAAACATGTTGAGTGAAGGGCGACGAAGGGCGGTGGGCAGCAGGAATTGTTAGCACTAACGGAATGCGAGCTGGCCGACAACTAGACAAACAGACACAAACTAACACTAACAAAACAAACGCACAGAGGGCACCAAAGAAATGAGTGAGTGACTGAGTGAGTGAGAGAGAGGGAGGCAGAGGTGAAGAGCGGCATAAAGCGTGAAAAAAAATATGCGTGAAGATAAACTGAAAGCTGAGCATAATGGGTTTTGCGTTGAAAAGCTGTGAATTTATGTTATAAGACTTTAATACAGAGCGCTGTTAACTTTAACATTTCGCCTGTTAATAACATTATCTTAAGGTGTTTAGTCACTGTTAAAAGACTGTATTACTCAATCGTGGTGTTTAGCCACGTTTTACAGTGGATGTTTTTTCGTTAAGTATGTATATGTATGTGAATTGATCTCATAGCACTGTAAATAAGTGCTCTATTAAACATTTCATTAATTAATAACATTTGAACATCTTTACAGAGCGATCTGCCGCCTTGGATAACACGTTTGCGCATGTGGGACAGCTACGGCACATATTTGCCCGTCAAGTCGACGAGTGTGACCACAGGACAACCGCCACCACCGCCGCCGGTGGCATCCTCGGCCGATGGGGGCAAACCAACGCTGTTGAATCAAAGCAACTATGGCAGTTATTACTACAGCGCCAGCAATCCGAAACTGAATCGCAATTTGCGCGTCAACATTGACAATGCCTGGAATCCGGTCGACACATACATCTATGGCCCGACACAGTCGAGTGTGTTTAATCAGGAGAACAAGTACAGCGGCTATCAGAGCGGCGCCGGCGGTGGTGGTGCAGTCGGTGGTGCTGCTGGCAAGCAATTGGGCGGCATTAAGGATAGCCTCAATTATATATCGTCAGGCAAATCGGGTCGCGACAACAGTGGCGCCTCAGCAGCAGCAGTGCTCAGCTCCGAGAAGAATAGCCAGAGCGCCGTTTCGCTAATGAGCAGCAAGGGCAAGCGACGCCTCATGCTGGAGATCTATGACTATGAGACGCCCAAGCTCTGTGATCACACGGCCATCGGCAGCGGCGTCAGTGGCAGCAGCGCCTTGATGGGTGGCAATAAGCAGCGACCTTGCAGCCCACTGGAGAGCTATGTGAGCACTGGCAGAGATTTGGTAAGTGCCTTAGGGCAGGATTTAAAAGAATCTATAGTCTATCTATTTTAATATGTATTAACTATTTATAAAATGCTAATAATTGTTAGCTAAATAAAGGAAAATATGAATTTTGATGGAGGCAAGAAAAAATATAGAAATATTTTAATCAACTTAATATAAATTTTTTAGGTTTTTGTGAAATTTATTTTTTTTAGTTCAACTAAAGCTAGTATATTTATTAATTTATTTTGTATTGTTTTCAAAATTATAGATATATCTATATATTTTTATTTAAAAAAGTTGTGTGTTATTTATATACAATAATTTATAAAATAAATAAATAATTTGTTTATTTATTAAGGAATTTTTTTTTATTAATTTAATTAATAATTATGTACATTTTTTTTATTAATTTATTAATGATCATAATTTTTTGCATTACATTTACGCAATGAATTTAATTTATTTAAATTAAGTTTTTTATTAATTCCATAATTTTATATATTAACTTAATAATTTTGTTCATTTAGTATATAAATTATGTTTTTTTTTTATTATTTTAATAATGTAATAACGTAATATGTTAACTTAATCATGCATTATATTTTTTATTAATTAACAGTTAATTTTATAATAATTATTAATAAACAATTAAAAACAATTGTTTCAATTTAATTTAATTACGTTTTCAATTATAATAAATATATTTTTTAAATTCACTTATTCATTTGTTATTTTAAACTAATGCTTTTTTTATTAATTTAATAATAATATATAATAACTCAAAATTTATTAAATTAATTTAATAATTAAATAATAAAATATAATGTATTATATTATTTTAATAATAAAGAGTAAATGTTATAATAATTATTAATAATAAATTAAGAGTAATTGTTTCAATTTAATTACGTTTTCAATTATAATATATATTTTTTTAAATTTATTTATTTATTTATTTGTTATTAAACTAATGTTTTTTATTAATTTAATAATTTTATATATTATTTCATAATTTTTTAAAATCAATTTGATAATCGAATAATAATTAATAGTTGATTTCAAAATAAATAATAAAATAAATAAAAAAAACTTAAAAAAATAATAAAAATATACCAATTAAAAAACGTAATTGACTAACTAGATTTATTAAACTAATAATTTGATATTTTCTATAAATTACTTTCAAGTCCCATCAATAGTATCTCTTCTCTGCCTGCTAGAATAACATTCTTAAATTCTTTTCAAATTTACCAGAGTTGCTAAACGAACTCTCACTCAAAAATCATTTTATTAAGTACACAGTCTTTGTCAAGAGTTTTTTTCTGTAACAATGGAGTAATTGCTCACGCAAAAATAAATATCTAGCTGGAATGCGTACTTCAAGCATCCTTAAGATATGCTTCAGTTATTTCAAGACGTTGGCTTTAAAGCCAAAATTATGCAACACTTGTGTGTACAGACAAATGAGAGTCCCTATAAATGTAGCCTGCTCTCGGGCATTGGCTTGGAAATTTCATTGTTTACTTTGGCACAAAAAAAAATTAAAAAAATAAAAGTCAAATTTGTTGAACTTAAGAAAACACACAAAAAAAAAGAAAGAGAGAGAAACAAAAACAAAATGAAAAGAAAATAAAAAGAGCCTCGAGTTTATTGTATTTCATGCTACTAAACAGTCAGCTGCAGTTGCTCTGACTCCAGCTTTGGTTCTGGGCTCCCCCAACAATTACCTGGGCCGGGGGGAGGCGTTTGGGCAAGCCGAAACGAAATTTGGCACAGTGCAAATTTGTATTTGCTTAAAACTTGACAAAATTAATCAAATTAAACACTCGAGTGCATCGCCAGACGTGCACAAATAACGACAAGCGACAAACGAAGCCAGAACGAATTCAGTTTGCCCACGGCGGCTTCTTTGACTGCTAGCAAAATTCAAATTCGCCAAGCACATGAACACACAGAGGGAGCAGGGGTGGGAGGAGGGTTGGTTAGGGCTGCGGGCCTAGCAAATAGAGGGGGACCGCAATAAGCTTGCTTAGCCTTTTTGAATGTCGCAAATATGAACTGCAAATATTTTGACGCCAAATTGAAGCAATGCCAGCCCAGCTACACTGAGCGAAAAGTCTAACAAGACTCAGGAAATCACGAATTTTTTCGGGTCATAGCTAAAGTAAATAAAAACTCAATGTGAATATGTGAAGTGAACTAGCTGAGCCTTGGTTAGACTTGCTTTTTTTTTAGTTTTTCAGTTTTTCGTTTTTTTTTTTATCTTTTCCTTTCTCTCAGTGCACACTTCGCACACTAATTTTGTTCCTTTGGCCTGATATTTGCAGAAACTGGAATTCCACACGCACACGGGCACCGCCCTGTTTCCCGCTCAATTTGCACTGAACTACGAGTTCGTGGACACGGAACAGGGCGGCGAAACGTGGCCGGGGCGACGTGGCGAGGATCCGGTGCCGGCGCTCTGCTCACGTGTCTTCCGCAAACGCAAGGGCAACATTCAGGTGCCACGCAATGTGTTCCTCTACGGCCGTGGCGGAGCGAAGAACATCACCTGCCTGTACCGGTTCGAGGCGGGTCCGTCGGAACGTGTGAAGCTGGTGCTGCACAATGTTTCGTTTGGCGAGGGCACCGCCTGCACTACCGACTCGGATCTGCATACGGGGCGACCGCGCTGCAATCAACTGGATCCCGAGGGTCGCATCACCGAGTTGCGGCTGTACGATGTGCCCTTTCGAGATGTGAAAATTCAGTTGGGCTGCTTCTGCGACAACTCCAGCGCGCTCTACAGTAATGCGCCGTTGACCTTTGTCTCGCACTCGCGCATCATGGAGCTGACCTTTACGGTGACGCGTCTCAATATTTCCGAAGACTTTGCTGACGTTTTCTTCTCGGCCTCATATGAGTTCAAGCGGCAGCCCGACTGTCGCAAGCAGCTGAAGCTGAAGGGCGCCGGCGGCGAGGATGAACTGAAATATCCGCTAAAGACCCAGGACGAGAGCTGCGAGGGTCTGGCCTGGTACATCGAGGCCCAGTCATCGGAACGTTCGCTATTCGTACAGACCTGGGGCGCCTATCTGCCCGTCGATCCCACCTCAGAGGATGCCATGCGCTGTCACACCAAGAACCGGCTAATGGTCTACTCGGGCCGCCCGCTGAAGCCCATGCGTGTCGTCTGCCCAGCCCAGAGCGGTCCACGGCCCACATCTCTGCACATATTCTCCGAGGACTGGACCAATGGGCAGCCATTATTTATGAACAAGTAAGTGGAATGCGCTGCATTTTAATGAGGAATGCAGAAATGGATGTCAAATATATTCTGTTGTTTCAAGAGTGGAACTAAGCTGAAGCACTTCAAGTCGAAAGCAAAGTATTTATCTGAGCTTTTATAATTCATCAAACTGGGCAAACATTATTTCTATTGAATTGAATATACATAAAGCTTTAATGAGCTTTTACACTGCTTTTTGTTTGAAGCAGGCAGCTTTAAAGAGCTTTTATACCCATTTATGGTATATAAATTTCAAGATATTTTCAAAGCTTCTAGCTAGATAATGCTTTAACTATCTGCTGGTGCTCTCCAAGCTTTTGTGTGCTTCGAAAGCTCATTTTGCTGCCACTCTGGCTTGGCCCATTTCCCATTTTCAGCAGCTATCATTGTGGCTTTCAGTGAGTGAGTTGCAAAGCGCTCGATTAATTATCTAAAAGGCTCGACACGCTCATTAGTGGACGCTGTCTGGCCAGATCCGTGGCTGCAGCCAGAGGCTGGACACTGTCAATTACCCTTTGGGGTGTCGTAAAAATATGTTTCCACATGGCCATGCTGTGTATGTTTTATATGTTCTGTTTTTACACTACTCTTTGCACATTCAGTTCTTTTTTTTTATGGCTGGCGACAAATTTGAGCTGCAGTTGCACATAAAATTGAATGGCAACACGTTTGGGGCAGCAGCAGCAGCAGCAGCTACACAAAACTGACCAAAGTCGAGTTCATTCTGGTGGCACGCACCTTGAACATAAATTGCCACAGAGCACACACTTCAGACACTTTGCAGCACAGCCCAAATGGATATTTTTGCATGCTTTTCAACGAGCCCCGTGTGTGTGTGAGTGTGTGTGTCGGCCATGTTTGTTTGCCTCAATGGTTTCTTTTTGCCTTCTTTGTGCTCAATTTCCTGTGTTTTGTTGTAGCCGCTGTAGCCATTTCCTGTTATTGCATTTTTAAGCAGCCTGTTTTTTTTTTAGATACCTCTCTCTCTGTTAGATACGAGCTCATAAGAGCTTCCAAACAGCAGGAGGGTTCAGCAAATTGAGAGCACCCTGGTCGAGTAGTTGTTAAATTGCAATTAGTTTGTGGCTGAACAGAAAATATATTTAAAAAATAAATAAAAATAAACAACAAGAGCAACTACTTTGCGAGGCTTCTGCTAAAATGCTTTATATGCATATACATACATTTTTGGCTGAGAACTAATGGCTGAACGAGCAAAGCTCACATGCGCATATCATTAAAAACCATTTGCGCTTAAAGTGCTACGAAAATACTTCCTGCCATACTCTTTATTATCCAATAGTTTTGCTCTTTTATTTGTACGAGTTGAGCTCAAATGTATTTTCAATGTTGCTGTTTGGACTTGTTTCGTGCATTGAATTGAAGTGTTTGAGTGCAAAAAGCTAATGCAATGATTATGGAGAGGATTAAGGTGGCAGGGAGAACAATTTTTTTTGTTTCAAATAAACTATGTGAGTTAGTAGTAAAAAACTGGCGCTTAAAATAGTTGAAAATAGCTTTTTGTTGCGTAAAAAATATATTTGGTATTTAAAACAACTTTTTTGTTCATATTTAAGCGTTTATATCTCATATTACTCTGAGGGTTTTAACGCATTTAAAGCAAATATTAAGCCTCTTTATAAATACACCGATAGAACTTTAAAAAAAAAGATAGATATCCTAAAATATGCGAAATAAATTGATTGATTGATGTCTGCTTTTACGACTTGAGCCAATTTCTTTTAGCTGCTTAGCTTATTTGGCACTCAAGACGCTCAATTTAAATATTATGGCTTTGCTTTGGCTGTAGTCAGCACTCGAGAAGGCAAGGCATTAAGCATATACTAAATGCGATAATGTTAATGGCAAAATCATCGTCTTGGCCCACTTAAGAGGCAGTCGTGGCGCACTGAATAATAGACGAGTATTTTGTCTATGGCAATACGAGAGAGAGATAGAGAGAGAGGGAGAGAGAGAGGGAGACACTGAGAGAGATAGATAATTAGTTGCACTTGAGCAACTGAAGGGTAAAGGAATATACGAATAAGAGTATTCCTTGCTTGATTCAGCCAAAAACTTGCCTCAAAGTTATGTGGAGCATGGCGAGCAGCTGCATGACAGCCACAGGGCTTGCACTTTGAATTGATAGAGATAGGGAGAGAGAGAGAGGGGAGAGAGGTGGGTTAGCAATGGAACCCAAAAATGTTTACAACTTTACTTTTACATTTTGCACTCACTTTTCCACTCTCTTGCAGACCCATCAGCCTGGTGCTGGAGCCCATCCTGAAGGAGCCCGGTGACATAGCCTTCACATGGCTGGAGATACATCGCACCAAGAATGCGTTGCTGCAGCAACTGGACCTGCATGCGAATGCAAGCGTAACCACGGGCTTAGCCGCACCACCCAGCAGCAACAGTGGTGCTGGTGGCGTTGTGGGCACTGGCAGCGCTGGCGTTGCTGGCACTGGAAACGTTGCGACTAGCGCAGCAGCCAATGAAACGCTCAACGAATTTGGTTTCTATCCCAAGGAGTCGGATTGCGAGTACAAATGCCCCGAAATTGATGCATGCATAGCAGCCAGCCTGTGGTGTGATGGTAAGTGAACGATTGCGAGGGTAGTCACATAAGTTTGCTTTGCGGTGAATTCAGAGTGAGTAGGAAATGAGTGCAAATGGCAGCAAAATTAAAAGTAAATGAAATTCATGAGATGCTAAAGGGTGATATTTATAATAAATATAATATAAATAATATAAAAATAAAGATATATAAATTTAAATAAATAAATATAAATATCTAAATAGATAGTTCAATTAAAAATATTAACAAATAGACAAAAACTATTTAAACAAATCATAAATAATAAAAATAAATAAAATACTGATACTTTTACTGAATACACATTACACATTTTAATGAGCGACCACCCCAAAGGCCATGTGAAACTATTGCATCTCTGCTGCTTAAGACAGAGCAAGCAAATGTCTTTTGATCGTTTCCATCACTCACACCTTAACAAACAAAAAAAAAATGAGAGAGCAATCAATTGCTTCGGTTCTTCAACGAGTTGCGTTCGGATAACAGCTTTTGTTCTCGTTTATTTTTCGCTCTCGGCTTACCCCGAAGTGAAGCTGACTTTTGTGTATGTATTAGTATGTGTGCGAGGCTTCTCATCTCATACTTTAATGTGCATGTGTGTGTACTGAGCTTCATTGCACGAATGGCGTCTCGCACTCTAAATGATGTTCGGGAAAGAAGCAGCACACGAATACTTCTACTCAAGGCGCTCAGCCGAATAGAACCGACGGCGCTTGCTCGGGAGAGTGAGAGCGAGAGAGTATGCGCTTTTTCAGTTGATTTCGTGAATAGATAATGAAGCTTCAAGCAATTACCAGTTATTTGCTAGCTATGAACGAACTCGCGTTTCAATTTCAAAATGTTTCGCTATTACTGTAGAACATGATGAGAGTGTGTGAAGGCATGCTAACACTCTCGCTCTCGCTCTTGCTACTTCATAGCTCAACTCTCCAATAATTCTAGCTAATTTATAGTTGTCCACTCTGATCATCAATGATAAATCTCTGAAATGCAAATGAAGACATGCAAATGCTTAAATGAACTAATTATTGCAGATGAGACATAAATATACTTTGTTAGAAGAGAGACAGAGAGAGAGATAGAGAAGGAGAGCTGAAGCTGATGACTATCATTAATCTACCTAATATGAATGCTGAATGACGAGTTATAAGTTGATGAGTTGATGAATATCATCAATTTCAGTTCTTCCCCTCTCTCTTTCTAGCTCTCTCTCTCTCTCTGTATGCTATTTAGAGCTTATATTCAACCAACTTCAGAGAATTCCTAAACAAATGCAACTCTTCTCAAGTCTTTAACAATTTCCTGTCCAAGACTTGGCTACTTTTCAAACAGCCCTCGCCAAGACATAAGTTTGCATTAGGTGTACGTGATTTTTGGGCTGTTTGGCCCACTGCCACAGCCACATCCATAGCCACATCCACAGCCAATGCAATTGCTGTTGGTGTTGCGTTTGCTGTCCAAAGGCTCGCCGCTTGCGAGTAGGCAACAGAAATTTCACTTGTGGTTGCTTCTCTGTTAATTTCACTGCAAGCTGCTGCTGCTGCCGCTGCTGTTGCTGCTGTTGCTGCTGCTGTTGGCCACGTTTTTGTAATCAGGCAAAGTTTTCTGACAACTGCACAAAGCGTGGCTGGCGCTGTTGCAACTTGCTGCGGGTTGTGTCCACCAGAGCCAGCGCCCCACAAAAAATATCTTTCACAAAACTTTAGCCGCAGCAGCTGCTGCCAAGAGAAGGAGTTAGGGGGGGAGTGCTGTAGATGCCTTTTAGCTTCAATTATTTATGGGCATCCAGGCGCGCATGCAACTGAGCTGCTTAACCAAAAAAGGGCAGCGCATTAAACAAGCTAACCAGACCCACGAACAGTCTCATCCCAGATCAACCAGGCAACCAACCAGGGAGCACTCAAGTGACATTGGGCCGCCGCAGGGTCTTTCAATTTGGCAAACCCGTAACCGTAATCGTAGCCGCAAACGTAACCTGACCGACAACCACACAGATTTCTTTTCAATCAATGCCTCTATATATATATGTATATATCTTTGCCTTGCAGGTCATCACAACTGTCCCAGCGGCTTCGATGAGTCCGAGGAGGAGTGCGGCACGGCGCGCAAGCTGCTGGAGCTGCCCGGCGGCGTGTTTGCGGCATTGGGTTGCATTGCAGCCGCGTTGACTGCCTGCCTGATATTCTGCATGTTTGGTCTGATGCGCAAGCGAAAAAAGTCGGTGGTGCAGAAGGGCGGCGGTGGTCTCGGTGTCGTTGGTGCTGGCGGTGGTGGTGGCTTCATGAACGGCGCCAATGGCAATGGCAATGCAATGCCAGTCGCATGCAACATTGGCACACTGAAGAAGGACTTCAAGAAGGAGGCGCTCTACATTGATCCGGCGTCCTGACATCCACTCCAGCCGGTCGAGTACATACATGTGGATCGAGAGACCACCGTGTGATATGTTGCCGCCGGCTATGGCATGTATGAGCAAATGGAGCAAGGCCTAAACGTTGCCTGACCAGCACAGAAACTGGGGCAGGAGGAGCAGACACAGGAGCAGGAACAGCAGCATTGCCAGCAGCAGCAGCAGCAACAGCAGCAACAACTACAGTACTTCGAACTGGATATGGAGCGAGAGCAGATGCAACTGGAGATTATTGCTGGACCGATGCAGGAGCTGGCATGGAGATTTTAAAGCTAAGAGTGAGTGCAAAATGGGATTTAAGAATTGAGCCAAACAGGGAGAATGCGAACTAAGAAAAACAAGCTAAATTGTAAGTTCTTAACTTTTCTAAGCGCTTCAAACAATAAGAAAGAAAAAGAAGAAAAAAAACCTAAATACTCTCTATCTCTCTCTACGGGATATGTGCTGTCTGTGTGTGTGTGTGTGTGTGTGTGTGTGTACGCGTCTAGACTTAAGCATAGGATTACTAATACAAATAGCTATGTGTATAGCACTGCGTTTTTAACAAAAAGAAAGAAAAAGCATTTTTGTTCATGTCGATTTCAATAAAAAAAACACTGCCTGGCAATTTCTGTAAATACATTTACGTATTTTATTAAGTTCATTTACAATTATTTTGAGCAAACTTCTGGATTGAAAGCAATTTCCGTTTACTTTTTATATTCATAAAAGATTTTGCATAAAATTTGAAGGGAATTTTTTAAGGTAATATATTTTTAAATATATATATTTTTTTATTTATATAATAATTATTTATTTAAAAAAATGCTACTGTCATTTCAAAATTTATTATTAAATAAATAAATATTTATTATTATTACCATTTGTTTTTATGTAATATAATTGATCTTTGAATGCATCCTCAAATATATTTAATTTATAAATATAAATATATTTATATTATGAATTCTTTACCATTAAATGCTGCAAAAATTAAAAATAAATATATAAAATTATTAAAATTCTTTATATAATTTTTATACATAATATCAATCAAAAATATTTATTTTATATTTTATAAATTTCTGTTCTTTTCAATATATATAATTTTAAATTTCAAAAATGTTAAATTAATTAATTAAATAAAGTAATAATGTAAATAAAAGGAAACTATTTTGTAATTAAAATATAATATGTAATAATATTTTAATTAAAAAGAGTTTACTTTTGTTACATTATTATTTTGCTTAATTATTATTATTTTATTTTACATTCTATAGTTTCTTTTATTATTCTAATATTTATTTATTTATTTTCTGTTAATTTGTTATCTGAAGAGAGAAAAGGAAAATAAAATACTTAGACACATTATTTATAATATATGTTGGCTTAGTATTTTTTTTTTTTTATATTTTTCTAATTTGCTACAAGTTAAAAAAATAAAACAAGTCAACAAGAGTTTTAATTTTTATTTTATTTATCCTCTGCTCTACAACAGTCTAGAAATTGCTCTATAAAATTTATATTCTAATTTGCATTTATATCATGTATACAATATTCATAGATCTCCTACGCAGCTGCCTTATTTCGATTATCGTTTAAGCTGCCAAAGCGAGGCAAAAACTATTTGTAAGTTAGGTACCTTAAATATGATTAAGAGAATACTTGCAGATGAGCAGCATAGCACACATAGCACACACTGAAAGAAATGAAAACTAGTTACAACTAGCAAAAGAAAAGAAAAACAAAACCAAAGGCAAAGCAGATCAGAAATTACAATTAAATTGTATAAATCGAAACATAAGCGCAAAGAAAATCTAGTAAAACTTTAAGCACTCTGGCATAAGAAATAATAAAAGCGAAAAACTTGAAAAAAAAGTTAGTAATAGTTATCGATTATTATAACTGTTAGCTGCATTCGATGAGGGCAAAATCTCGACAGTGTTGTGAGCCAGGACAAGCACATACTGAACTAAATATATACATATATATATATATACGCTATAGTATATATAACTATCTAAGAACTAAGGCATTCGATTCGGCAAGCTGCGGCAGAGTTATCATACGATATTATGAGTATGTATAGTTATATTTATATAGCATAGTCTATGAGTAATGCTAAAAATCAGCACGTGCGTTTTTTAATATAGCACACACACACACACAGACCTACACACACCCACACACATACACGCACACACATAGGAACACCAACTAAATAAAAGACATCACATAGTGGTTTAATTGTTATAAATTTATTCAATTAAATAATTATATATATTTAAGAATCTGCAAAAATAAATAAAAATAAAAATTCTAAAAAAACACATTTATCACCCCAAAAATAAAAAACAAAACTGCCATAAAATGTCTTAAGTCTCTTAAAAAAAAACTTTTTTTAAATTTTTTAGTATTTTTTTAGTATTTTTCCGTTCACTTTTCAAGGCTCGATACATGTAAGACGCATCTCATTTGACTGCACTTGGCTTTTCATTTGTAGCTACGAATTCCTAATGATATTATAAATAAATTAGCATTTAACATAAACAATTTGTAAAAATAAATTAAATAAAAACATCCACACACACACATACCACTCACACCAAATATAGAGAAGCAAGTATATGGATATACGAGATAATAGAGTAAATTTATGCCAATTGTATGCAGTACTCTAGACACTAAGCCAAACGACATAGAACCCTATATATATATAAATATAAAATAAACTCTAAATTAATAACAACAATCAAATTTTTGGCAGTTTTTCCAATTAGCATAAATAAGCGAGAAAATGAGAAACTCATTTAAATATTAAGACAAAAATACTTTAACAAAAAAATGCACTAAAAAATAGTAAATAAAATAAAAACTATAAGAAAAAAAATAAAAAAGAAAATTTATAGCAAAGCGCAACTAGAAATCAATTTAAAAAGTCAAAAATTAAAATGCATAAAATATAATGCTGTAAAAAATTAATGTGGCAAAATATTCAAATTATTTTATTTTTAGTGCACACAATTTGATGAAAGTTTTTTAAAAAAATATTATTTAAATGATTTTTGCTCACATTTCAAAATAAACAATATTTACATTAAGCAGCAAAACAAATATAAAATCAATTTAAAAAAAATATAATTGGTACATAGGCCAAATTGTGAATCTGCTTAGATATATGTATATGGCTGACCAGGCAAGAGTATAACTATTTTCAATAATTATATCACAACAGTTATTCAATTTATTGTTAATATTTAAATTGTGAAATATGCTTTAAGCTATGACATATAATTGGGAATTCTTTAAAGTCTATCAATGATGTAAAATTTATTTTAAATTTAATGAAGTTACTATGAACTAAAAGCAAATTTAGTTTATTGATTTTTTTTCTTCTTGGTCAGCCTATATTTAATGAAGCAGAAATATATAGTAAAAGCAGACAGATCATTCAAGAAGTAACTTTAAATAAGATCACAGCAATCACAGACTCAACGAGTCACAGTCACAGTCACCTTTCTTCAGAGACTTTTGTGTGAGTGTGCCAACTGTGTTTCAAGTAGATTTCAAATACATAAAAGACGATGAAGAAACGTGCACGAAATTTAATAAATAAATAAATAAAACACCCGGCATATAATTTATTTGAAAACTACACAAAACTTAAATACTACGAGAAAAGTGAAAAGCAAATGAATATGCATGGAGATCAGCTGTGTAAATAGTCAAAAGCAGAAAATGCTAGAAAAACTGTCAAATATATTTCAAAAAAATAGTTTTCATTATTCAAACACCGCCCGCAACTGGGCTCGTAAATTTTCAGTTGTCTGCCATAAGTTTCACTTGTATAATAAACAAACAACAAAAAAAGAAGAAAACAAATAAAAATGATATGAAGTATATTAAAGAAAATATATAAGTATAAATAGTACGATATAGTATGAGAAAAAAACAAAACCAAATAAAACTTATAATGATGACGCACTGAATCAAATAGATGAAACGAGTATTTAAATTATAAAAAACAAAAACAAAAGAACGACAATTAAAAACCAAAAGGAAACAAAACTTAAACATGAATTTTAAAAATAACAAAAAACGTTTGTTTCATTTTGAATTGCTTGCAGCCATGGCTATTTCCAGGCGCTGATTGCGCGCATCCTGGCCAAAAGGCTCGCCGCGTCGGTGTCAAAGTTAAGGCAACTGAGCCAACTGCTCGAGGCGTGGCTCTAACTGGGTTGCTTGACCCGCATAACACATAAACCAGGCAGAGCAATAATAGCCACAGGTACTATGCCCCGCAACCCCATTTGCCCCTCCTCCAACTCTGCTTTGCCACGCCCACTCCCACGCTCACTCCACTTGTCATCTGGTCTGGCTGTTTGCTCAACTGTGGCGCTGTTTATTGCCGCCAGCTGACTTCACTCTTCACTCTACACTCTCCACTATTCGCACTGTCTCTCTGCCCCTCTCTTACGCTCTTTTATGCCAACTGACCATCACCTGCATCACCTGCAGAGTAGGCCAACTGGTGTTGATAAGCCCAACTGCGAGAGCTGCTTATAAAATAAGTCAAATAGCAAATGCTCAAAGCGAGCATAGCTGACTGCCGCATACTCGTTCAGCTACATTTATTTCAGGTAATTTCTCAACTCTCATCTATTATTCTTAATTGAATGCGTGGAATGCAAGGTAAGCTTTACTTTATTAATTAATTAATTATTAAATTATTATTGAATTATTATTAAACAATCATTATTTTATTTGAACAAGCCCATAGTTATTCGTTTGCCAAAAATTATACAAATATCTACGAAATATTTAAAAGTTTCTGATTTAGTTGTAGTTATGTGAAATGTAAAGGAATTATAAAGTATTTACCAAATATTATTTATAGTTTTATTATATTAAGTAAATGTGACAAATACTAAATTCTTTACATTTTTCACAAAATACATTCTTTCAAGAGGAAACAAAAATATATAAAGATAAAATTTAATTGCTAGCTAGATATAAAAAATAATCAACAAGATGATATACTCTCTTCAAAGAATTCATGAATTAGTTTTAAAAGAGCTGTAGCATCTAGCATATAGAGATTTCAAATATATATATTTTTTTATTATTACTCATATATTGAATAATTATTTTTAAACTCATGAAAATTAATCTCTATATATACAAATGCTTTAAATATCTTTTGGAATAATAATCCGCATTTTTTTACTCAATACAAAAATTAGAAAAAAAAGAAATAAATAAATAAATAAATAAAAAATAAATAAAATAAAATAAAATAAAAAATAAATAAAAATAAAATAAAATAAAATAAAAAATAATAAATAAAAAATAAAATAAAATATAAATAAAAAATAAGATAACATAAAATAAATAAATAAATAATATATATCTATATATATTATATATATATGTAAATAAAAAATAAAATAAAATAAATAAATAAATAAAAAAATAAAAAAAAATTTAAAAATAAATATATAAAAATAAAACTAACAAATAAATAAAAAACAGTTTGAAATTGTATTTTCTTCGAAATTAAACGTATAATTTTTTTTATTAGATAACAGAATATAAAAAACAGTCATTAATTGACAAGAGATAAGTGGAAATTAATAAAAAATTTAATTAAAACCTGTAGAAGTCACTTGAGATAAATATAAATAATATATTTATAATACTAGTTAGACTACGTTCAGTTTTATTTAATTCCCTTAAATTTTGTATTCAATAAATACATTTTTTCCATAAAGAATGTTTTTTATTTACTTAAATAAAGCTTGCATTCTTCACTGTTTAACGAACAACTATTGTAGCACGTCTCGCAGCTGTTGTGTTATGTGTCTGCTGCTGCTGCTGAGTCCACAAACATGCACAAATGTATTTGTATTTGCGCCGAGGGCCAATTGAAGTTGTTTACAATTGAGTTGCCCGTTCAGCACAATTGTTAAACCAGCAACAAAACTGACGACAACAACAACAACAACAGTTAGGTAAAGAAAGAAAAAACTTATTGCCAGACAATTGCAAACTGATAAACGTACAGTTGGCAGACACTGTGCAAGTGTGGCCCAACGGCACTCGCTTCTAAATGAGCATTATTCTGTTCATCATCATTATCATTATGATCAACATGGCTATGATTATGATTGTGGTTTGTCGTATGACAAATCAAATTCACTTTTCGTCCAAAAAATCTTTGCAATCTGCTGACAGAAATTTCTTTAAACAATTCATGATTGCAAATCGATTTCAATTGATGCTGCATCTGTCTTATATAATCGCGCTATCTCGCTCGCACAACAGCTATTCGCCCTCTCGCTCACTTATCTCAGCTAATTGTCGTTAGCATTAACAACGGCAATTAATTTATATAGTTTTTTTTTTATGCTATTTGTTTAACTTTTTTTTTAATTTTTGTTTCTTTTGTATAATTTTGTGTTGACTTTGCGTTTTTCGATTTTTTTATCAAGAAATTTACATGAATTTTCAGCTTGTTGCAAAAAAGTCGAAACAATCAATTTTTTGCTGTTCGATTTATAAGAAAAAACAAAAAATAAATAAAAACAAAATAAATGGAAAAAAATATATGTATTAAAAGTAATTCGGTAAGTTGGCAAAGTTTTTGGCCAACAGCCGACAGACGCCAGCACGAAAATTGAGATATCGCGAACGGTACAATGCATGTAAAAAGTATGCGTGCATTGCGTAAGGAAAGTGAGGCGGAGTTCTCTATGTGGGATTATGTATTTATTATGCTTGATATAAATATTCTTAGAATGGAAATTACTGAATTTGAACAGTGCCTCAAAATGTTATGCGCATTCAGCTAATGAATATTATGGTAAAATAAGATGTGTCTATATTATTTAATTATATTATTTAATATTAGCAAGACCAAGACTTTGCAATTTACAAGAATGCTTAATTATTGGATTCCATGATGAAAGTGTTTTATGCTGAAAAAAAAAAAAAATATATATATATATAAAATAAATAAAGCAATAAATAAAATTAAAAAAATAAAATAAAATAAATAAAAATATATAAATTCAATTTATTGGATTCAATGATGGTGAAAAAAATAAATACTGAAACAAAAATTAAAAAACAAATAAATTAATTAAAATTAAAGGAAAAATACTAATAAATAAAAAAGTAGAAAAATTTACTACAGAAATTGTATCATTAATATTTGTATGTAACATTAATAATAAAATATTATCTTGGAACAGAGAATTGAATAAGGCTGCGTACGTTAATAAATAAATAAATAAGTAAATAAAAATAAAAATAAATATAAAAATGAAAACAAGTAATTTGATATTGTAATAAAGCACTAGTACAAAAAATATGCATACATTTACAGTGGTTAACAAATATTATTGAACACCTTTGTATACCACTTGAAGAATGAAGAAATGATTGATAATAGGATATAGACCAGATTGACAATAGACAATAGATCAAGATTTAAATATTCATTACAAAACAGTAAAATAGCTTAAGTGTGCGCATTCTTACAGCGCTCACTGTTCTACAAATAAGCATAGGGTCAATGTGCTTGATGAGCCGCAAGTGCGAATGGCTGACTGACTGAAAATGTAAATATAATTAATTTCAACAGAAATTTCAGATTTTTGCCAAAGAAATTAGCAAAAATATGCTCAAAGATGAAATTTGAAAGAAGTGGCAACGGAATTAAGAAAAAACAACTCTAAATAAATTGCTAAACTTTGAACGAAAAGGTCAAATTGTGGTCCAAGCGGGCGGAACAAAAGACAAACCTGTTTAGATATTTTGTATATTTATATATTTGTATTTATGTACGTATTATGTTTCTATACAATTCCAGAAGAAAGAATTTTGGAGCGGGCTAGAACCACATAAGAAACATCTGTTCAAAGACCGACGATTGTTAGACGTAACTATTTACTGTTTGAGTAGTTGAACTTGTATGACGTTTTGGTACGTTCACAATCTGTTTAAATATTAGCGACCCAAATAATGCACAACAACAACAAAAAAGTGGATTTCGATGTCATTAAAAACATTAAAACTCTGTGGACAATAACAAAAATGCAGACATCAAATGGCGCACAGTGGCGTCCCGCGATATTGTGCCATTGGGACACACGAGTTAAAGAGCGCAAATGTTGTACGATGAAGAGAGATGCGCGCCCGTTCGAATGAGTGTGCAAAAGGAAATGGTAAAAGCAGCTGGCAGCTGGTAGTTGGCAACAACAATAACAACAACAACAAACGGTAAACGTAACTAGCGCTCAGCGCAGACGCAAACGTTGACGTTGCGACGCCGCAGCAGCAGCAACAGAAAAGCCGATCAACATTTGAAGTTGGGCCAAAAAGGCGGCCAAACGCTCACAGGAACATTCAGTTGTGCCGCGAACGTTGTGCGCTACACACGTGACTCTCTACCGCTGTCGAGCTGCCGTGCTGCCGCGCTGCTCACCTAACCGTTAACAGTTAAACGCAAAAAGCTTACAGTACACTTACAACTTAGCAACTGCAATCTTGTGACAGTGTCAAAGAAGAGAATTAGAAAAGCCTAGAGTGTACTACACTTTGTCTCTGTGTGTGTGCATGTGTGTGTGTGTTTGAGTGAGTGCGCGTGTTTGTAATTTTCTCTGTGTTGCTGTAAATGTCTCTGAACGCAGATCGTTCATACAAAATGAAGCTGCGCGATGTGGAAAATGCCTTTAAATATAGGCGCATACCTTATCCTAAGCGGTAAGTCATTAAAGATAAAATATAATACAAAACTTAATTAGATATTTAAAAGTAAATATATATGTAAGAAAATTAAAATGTTTATTATATTATAATAAACCTATATTAAATATTAATAATTAATAAAATATATTTAAAATATATTAATTTATTGAGTATAAAAAAATAAATAAATAACATTAAAAAAGAATAAATTATTAAAATTATAACCAAACATATATTAAATATTAATAATAATTAATAACATTGTTAAAATATATTAATATATTGAACATAAAAAAATAAATAAATACATTAAAAAAAAAGAATAATAAAAAAAAATATATAAGAAATAATTCGCATATTTTTTTATTTTAAAAAATATAAAAGATATATGAAAATAAATACAAATTAAAATATGAAATTTAAAAATAATAAATACATTATTAATATATTTTAAAGCATATTACAATATATAAAAAATGAAAAATAACTAAAACTATTTTATTTTATATTAATTATAAACATAATTTAATTTTAAATTGAAAAATAAACAATAATTAAATAACTAAATAAATATTTGTTTTTTAAATATATATAAAGATAATTAAAAATGAATGTATAAAATATAAAATATTTATAAATTGCTTAAAAAACTTGTACATGTTTTTAAAAATGTGTTTTTTATGCTTGTCTTTTGCAACGGAATTGGATTGAAGCATGCATGTAATTGCGAACCGGTCATAATTGCTTATTGGACTCCAATAAGACTTGACGTGCACTCAATTCTTGATTCTCAGTTGTTAACTTTCGGTTTTCTCAGCTCGCATCGAGCAAAAGTGAAACGTTTTTTTCTCTCTCTCTTGTGAACCGATTGCAAGTAAGAAAAAAATCATATAAAAACGCATTTCATGGTCAGCTGCAAATGCAACTGAGAATGCAGCTGCCGCTGCATTAGCCATCCAATCAGAATACTCTTAACGTGCTCCAGTTTCAAATAACTTGAAGTCAACTCGACAATTTTTTTTTTTTTTTTTTGATTATTTTTTCTCTTGTTTGTTGTTTTTCAATTGTTCTGCAGTCATATTTTATTACGGGGCCAAGTTAAAAGAAAAACCTCGAAAACTCAAACTCAATTTCAAACTCAAACTAAAACTCAAATTCAAACTCAAGTATTTCAAGTAGCCACAGCAGCTAGCAATACTTCTTTGTTGGTTTTCTTTTCATCGGTTTTTGTTTAGGTTCTGGGCTGCCTTTTAAATCGCTCAAATGATGGCTGAGTGGTTGGGTTGGCCGTTTGGCGGGCCGGCCGCTCATTAGGCGCTGCCCGGACCCGGACTATAGCGGGCCGGGCCATTAGTTAAGGTGTTTTGGCCACGTTGGCTGCGTCCGCTGATTGTGCAACTTGTGGCAAGACCCAAATGTGTTGCAATTGAGAGCGCATTAGATGTAAGCTAATGATATACCGAACAAACACTTGTTATGGCCTAATTGGTATTTGAAAAAAAGCCAAAGCCAAAGCAAAAGCAAAAGCAAAAAAAAGGCGTTCATTGTTGATGTTGTGGCTTTTCTGTGTAGGTGTGGAAATTTGCTTTAGCTTCGCGTTGAATAAACATTAAGAAAATGTTAATGAAATAAAAACAATCAACAGAGCTGTGGTTCATCAAATTCATAAGGAATCTCAGCTAAATATTTATATTATTATTATTTTCAGTAATTTTATTATATAAAAATTACTTTTAACACCTTTCATAAATTTACAAAATTAACAGGCATTGATATGAAAAGACAGAAATAGATGATAGAAAAAAATACCTAATTTAATATAATATAAATATATATATATAAATTTATATAATTTGATTTTGATTTATATTATAAATTGATTTTTTTTCTATTTTTTTATTTATATATTTTTTTTATATTATTATTTTTTAAATATATATAAATTGATTTTGATTTAAATTATAAATTGATTTTTTCTATATTTTATAAAAATTTTTAGTTCAACTAAAAATAACTTTTTTAATTAATATAAATTGATTTTGATTTAAATTATAAATTGATTTTTTTCTATATTTAATTTTTAATTAGTTCAACGAGTTATAATTCAATTTACAACATTAATGCTAATAAAAATAAATGATTGGACAAAAAAATCATGCTAATTTTTTAATGAATCAATAATTTACGAAGTTTTGTTAATTAAAAACAAATGAGTTGATAATTATTATTTTATATATATTATTTAGATGTGCCTATTTCTGGTTTGGTATTTTAATACAGCAAAAAATAAAATAAACTTGAATAGGAAAAATTAAAAATGAAGTTAATTAAATTATTATATTTTTTTTTAATATTTCAATTATTTTGCTTTAAATTTTTACTAATATTTTATACTATTTATTTCTTTCAATGAATTTCATATTAAATACAAACTGAATAACTTCAGTAGACCATGCACGATTTCAGTTAAAATAAACACACGTTAATCATCACGTATTTAATTATGTTTTCCAATATTGTTGTCAAGTTTAAATGGGCGTCCGTCTGTTAAGAAAATAAATTACTTATTTATAAATTAATTGCATATAACTTTTCGTTGCATTAAAATTTACGCTCATTTTGACAATTTGTACGCTTCGGTCGCTTGGCTATTTTAATTTAGTCAGTCGGTCATTCATTCAATCAATCAATTGGTAAACAGCTTTTAATTGGTATTGCAATTAACCGAGAAAGAGAGAGAGAGAGAAAAAAAATGAAATGAAAACTTTTGTTTATGCCAGAAAATTAAATAAATATTTGTGTGCTGAAACGTTGCGTAAAGCAAAATGAAAGCATTTCAACAAAATCAAAATCAACTACAAATATTTATGCGGGTATTGTGCATTTATTTGCATTACTTGCTGCCCTTTTGCTGTTGTTGTTGCTGTTGCCGCTGCTTAATTGATATTAATTTAATTAATTAATTGCAAAATCGTTGCAACGTTTGATCAACCGAACTCGCTGGATACAGTGGTCAATGCGAGCAGCTTTTGAGTGCTTGTTTAAAAATGTATACACAAAAATGCACTTATTAATTAACTAGCCATTTTATGTGGCGCTTGTTGAATTTAACAATTAAATTAAAATATATTACAGAGACTGCTAACTAACAGTGGCCAAGTAGCACGCTTGAGTCATTAACAGTGTGGTAGTTGCTCATTAACAGCACTAGCACTGTTAAGCACACTCGCACTGTTAAGCATACTCCCACTTGTCTTTGAGTTCTTTTGCTTGTTCTCAGCAATGCACACACACACACACACATATGTGCAAGCATAGGCATATTAAAAGGTGCAACTTTGTTCGCTCTTTATAAATACATACATATGCATGCAGTACATGCAGCTATCAATAAAATTCACTTTTGTGCATATAAATACATACATACATATGTATTCATTCAATACCACACAACCATGTGACGTCACATGCTACGAGCTGTGTATATTTAATTAGAAGTTTATCACTTGCACTGTGGGTTACCTAAACCAGCTCAAACCGCTCTCCTCCTCACCTCTCTCACTTATCTTCTCTCAATAACTGTATTTGGCAGCTCGTGTTGCTGTTGTTATTGCTGTTATTGTTGCTGTCTTCTTTGATAAACGCCGGCGACTGCTGCTTGTGCACTGCTTGACAGCAATTATGCCATGCACTGCTTGATGACAATTACATGATTTGGCTGGCTGACAGCCATAGATATTCAATAGAAATCATTTGCAGCAGTTGGGCGCACACAAGAAACTAATTATTACAGCTTTCATGTATTAGGTGTGACTGTTTGCCAAATCACCAGACATACGCACACGCATAGATATTTTCTATATGTACAAACAATTAATTAACTTTTAGCCGGCAAATGTTGTTGTCGTCAAAGTGTTCCGTTCGCCAGTTTGTTTTGCTTCTTTGGCTTTTCCGTTTTGTGCTTTTTATTTTTACAACAATAATGTGCATGCTGCTGGCGCTACAGACGGAAGCGAAAGCTGCACAGACTCTGCACTCTTCTTACACATTGGCTGTTCCTGCTGCTAACCTGTTACATATACATACATATGCCGGCGCCCTAACAGTGGGCCCTTGAACAAATGTATAAGAGTTGCTGCTCTGTTGCTCGCATCTGTTAGCTTGTTGACTGTTGTTAACAGATCTTTTCGCACGCAATTTAATGCAAGTGAAAGCCTAAAATTGTTTACATTGTTGCCAACTATTATAGGCCACTTTATAACCGCAATCCCCTGTTAAAGCCTCTTTGGCTACCTTCACACAAATTTTTTAGATGTTGATAAAACGCACACAGACACGCACGCCCACACTACCACAATTGTCAGAATATACTAGTATAACAGTTATGATACCATCTCACGCGAAAGCAACGCCCTGCCAACCCTCCACGTCTCGCGCGTGCCCATCCCCGCCCCCCCCCCTGCGGGCCGTGTTCTACGCCTATAGCTCACTCTCCTGTGTTTCTGTCCGCGGTTCCAACCGTCCCCCCCTTCCGCTCGTCGTTGTCACCCGTCCGGCCCTCCCCCCCCCCCCCCTAGCCCCCCCATCTTCCCGACTCCTCCCCCCCTCCTCCTCCCCTCTCCGGTCAACCCGGGCTTACCATCCCCCCTCTGTGCACAAACCATGGGCCCGCACCCAGTTTGTGGCCCGATGAATCCCAATACACAGACCCGCACAAACGTGAAAATGGTATATCTCTGTGTAATTCGCTTTCCCTGTTAGTCTCCCCAATTAGACATGGCGAGTTCCTCGGCGAGTGGGCGGGGCAGGTCACGGCGTTAATATAAGATACTAGGGCTGGCATTCTTCTAGTAGTTATGCGTTCGCTTGTGGTCTGCCAATCGCACAGTTCGGCCACGCGCCTCGGCACCCACTCCCCCCACTTGCACGCGGCACGCACTCGAAAACCCTGCCGATCAGTCAGACTGATACCACCAATCGGCCCCACCACATTAACATACACAAAGTCGATTTCACTAACCAGCCCACTACACCCACAAATGAACAAAGAAAAAAGACAACACCAAACACCACACTAACAACCCCAAAGGGGTTAATGGAATTTCAAGTAAGTGCATGGATATTGCCTTTTATGTAATAGTTGATTAGCGGTACTTTATTCAAATTTTTTAATTTATTACATTTTTTTATATCAATTTTAATTTTCAATTTATATATTTTTTATTTATATGAATTGATTACTTTTTAACTCGACTCAACTTGACTAGAAACAAATTATAGTTTCAGACAATTATCTCATTAGCTGAATTGAAACTTAATTTGAAAGAGTTTTCTTAACTTATCTTAACACTTTTCTGTTAATACTTAACATTTTATAACACTTTACTGCTGCGCTCTTCTGCTACAGATTAAAGAGTTATCTTAACTTATCTTAACACTTTTCTCTTAACACTTAACATTTTATAACACTTTACTCCAGCGCTCTTCTGCTACAGATTAATACTAAATACTTTGATTGGGGCACACTTTAACAATTTGCTAATTGCTGACTCAGCTGGGCAACACAAACCACTTAGCCTCTGCTGAGTGTTCGATTTATATATATATATATACATTTATTGGTAGAGTGACCTGCATCAAAATTCAGCCTGATGCTCTAATTGCTCTCTTGCAATTGAAGACGCATGCTGATGCCTCTTTGCTTTCACTTCACACTCTTTGTTTTTTTATGGCGACGTCGGCGTCGGCATCTAATCGATTGTGACAGTTCTGCGGCCGCATTGCTTAATGGTCGAAGAGCCACCCAGTGCGAAGACAGTTTACAACGCTCGCTTGTTAAGCCGAGCATGTGCCATGGTCCACGCTCTTTTGGGCGCCATAAAAAATTCTGCTCGCCAAGTAGCTGGCGCCCATAAATCTACGCCGTGTGCTGTAGTTAAGGTGATTTACATACTTGAAAGACTCCACTCTGCGTCTACATCGCTGTCCCATACTTTACGCCAGGTAGTTACTCACTTTCGCTCGTCTATGAGTACAGCAATTGCAAAAAAAAAAAAAAAAAAAAGAAAGAGAAGCAAAAAGTATATAAATTAGATTGAAATTTGTTTGCCGCTGTTTAAGAAATTCACAAAAAGAAAAAACAATTTTTACAGCTCTTGCATGAAATTTTGATGTGGCAACAACAAAAAAATCAAAAAACATCCGATTATATTTGCTGCATGTGAAAACAAAATTCAGAAATAATTCAAACAGATCTGGCTTTAAATTTATTACAAGTACAACAGAAGAAGAGTTTCTTTGAAAAGCAAAGAGAAAGGCTCTAATAAATCTTAGCTTTGTAATCTAAACAACTGTCAGCTGATTAAAAATATAGAGATTCTTTTGAGATCTGTTATAAATATAACACTTTTTTCTAATGCCAAATGGAAAGGTTACAATGAAATTTAACTTACGAACTGTGATCCTAATAATTTTAATACATTATTAAATGTAAAGCATGAGAGTATAACAGTTTAAAAGAAAATTAGAAGAATTGTTTAAATAAATGATAAACTTTCGAACAAAAGAAGTTTCCGTTGCTCTTAAAAATATAAGCAAAGATTTTTTATATATAACAGTATATCAGTTTACCTTAAAACAAACAGAAACGCTAAGCATCGCATTGAGGCTGCCTTGAGGTGTGTTTCATTTATATAAGTATAACAGCTTTATCTTACTCAACTAGAAATGCTCTCTAATAAAGATGGAATATATTTTTAGGAAATGTATTGTGAAAATCAAAATAAATGAGCTTTTTTTTTAAGTATAACTGTATAACAGTTTGATTTGCTGTAGAATAACAGCAAGCATAAAATATGTAGATGTTACTTTCATATTTGATTTATGTATAACAGTAGAACACTTTTTATTCAATCTAATATGAATGCTTCAATTAATGTACTCTACACTTCATTTCAGACTGCATTTAATGCTTAACATTAAGTATTGCTGTATAACAGTTCGCCTTAAAGCAAAGAGAATTAATTAATCTTGCTTTTATAATTTTAATAAATTTTCTGCTCACATCACAGTTGATCCATTTAAGGTTTGTTAGCTGCCAAAAGGAAAGTTGAAATGAGCCCATTAAACGGCTGCCTCTTAGGCAGATTCTTGCTAATGAACCAATGTTATGAGGGTTACGACTCACCCGTAGTTCCCTTGATTTGTTGTTTATTGTTGTGAAAGGCTAAAAATCAAAAATGGATTTTAATGATTGCCAACAGCAAGCACAGCAGCAAGCATATTGAAGTTTCAACAACATGTTCGTAAAACATAAATCTTTCCAATAATTTTTTTCTGCCTTCAATGTATTTTATTTTTTTTCTTTCATTTTGTTTTTTTTGCTGGCTAGTCAATGTGTTACCAGCCACGTGCTGTGAGGCCAAAAACTCTCGTTTCCCAGCCGCATTAAGGGCATTCCCATTTTGCTCATATTACGTAGTATTTTCTGCCTCTTCTTCTTCGTTTGTGTTATTTTGATTGACCGCCCGCTGCCGCTGCTGTGCAGCAGGTGCTGTGACCCGCACGTAACTTGAAGCAAATCGCAAACAGCGCACCTTTCACCAAAAATTAAACAAAAATCAATAATAGTAGATCTTAGAGTAAAGTTTGCCCAGTTGAGTGCTTTGCATCTTTGCTCAGCTGCCTTTCTAAGCACTCACTGAGTCGCATTGCCAATCGAATGGCTCATGCGTGCAATGCATTTTAGTTGGCAATGCGGCGTGGCAACAATTGTTCAGCTTCCTGAATGCCACATCTATAAACTGGTTGCTAAAAAAAAAAAACGAGGAAACAAAAGCAATCGATCAATTTAGTATTTTTACTAACCAACTGTCTAAGCGATGATATTTTACATATTTGATTACCATTTACAACATTTTCAACTATTCTTTGTTTTTATATAAAATATTTAAATATTATTTAATATTAAAACAGACTATTTTTATGTTGTTACATTAACTAAAAAATATATATTGTTATAAGTGAAATTTGTAATATTGTAAAAAGATATAAATAAATGTTTGAAGAAATTATATATATTAAATTATTCTTAAAAATTTTAATATTAAAAGAAATATTTTTTTAAATTTAATGAAAATAAAACAAAATTTAACATTAAAATTTTTCTATTGAAAAATAAATAAATAAATATTTAATTATAACAAATTATACTACTAAATTTTAATATTAAAAAAATATTTTTACATTAAATTAAAATTAAAAAATAATATTTGTTACATTTAAATTAAAGTTACAATATTTATTTTATATTTCAATAACATAAATTAAGTAAAATCAAAAGTAAAAAAATATATTTTTAATTTTAAATAGATGTAAAAAATATATATTATTTTAGTATTCAAATTTATTAGACAATTCTTGTTAATATAATTATATTTTTGTTAAAGCACAAAGAATATTTTTTACATTTAAATAAAAGTTACAAAAAATTTTTTTTTACATTTTAATAACATTAATTAAATCAAATTAAAATCAAGAGTAAAAATATATATTTTTTCAATTTAAATAAAGGTAGAAAATATATATAAATACGTTTTTTTTAGTTTTAAAATATATACATCTGTACATATATAAATGGATAAAATTGATTTCAAATCGAAAACTGAGATACCTTTGTTCTAAATTAACATGAATTGTGTATATTTTTCATTCATAGAATGCAGAATATATTCTAAAAATACTTGACTTTAAAATTAATAATGTTAGTGTGTAGCTAAATTAGATGGCACTTTACATTCCCTCACACAATGCATACCATTTGTGAGTTCCAGCCAGATCGGCAGAGAACGCACAGCGGCGAGAATTTAACTGGACGGATTATATTGAAGACAAGTGCAACAAAATGTGTCGAAAAAATGTATATTGCATTTGTGGGCCAGGCGGAAGTCTATTTCGAGGAGACGCGTGTTTGTCTGGAAAGTAACGATAAGGAACCCGAAAGATTTGTGACAACTGCAACCGAAACGTATACGAAATATTATAAGCAAATTTACGGATGTGACAAATTGGCAAAAGGCACACATACCTTTACATTTTCCATACCACTGCCGACGTATTGCCCAACATCGAGTTCGGGCAAATTTGGACGGGTGTGGTATGTGTTGTCGCTCGTCATAGAACGTACATTCAGGGTCAATACGATTCACAGTATACCAATAGATGTGCTGCAGCCGTACGATCTTAGCGCGGAACCAAAAATTCTTAGGCCAATTGAGCTAATGGCAATGCGTAAACTCTGGCGCTGGCCCTTTCGGCCGGGCATCATCAATTTGAATCACTATATACCCTCGGGTGGGTATACGCCAGGCGATAGAGTGAACTATGCGATCGATGTACATAATAAAGGGTTTCGAAAAGGGTAGATTATTAAGGGTTATCACAGTGAGCCTATCCAGGAATTGATTACCGCCGGTGGGTTCATCGACGCGTATGACCCCGATGTCCGTGTAAGTGTGAAAACAAAGTGGGAGCGAGTGAAGCATCTGACAAAAAGATCGCTAAGTGCCAGTTTCGTGATACCATCAGTGCCGCCATCATCGCAGATTGAGACCATAATAAGGGTATCGTATAAGCTGACGTTAACTGTTCTATTGACCGGCTGGCATCTGACATGGTATATGGAAGTACCGATTACAATTGGCGCGAAACCAATTTCTCCAAGCTCAGATGAGAAAACTCAAAAGCGTAAAAGATTTAATGCTCAATCAAAGCGAAAGAAACGTTGCCTAGCTTTTCGATAGAATCAAATTTTAATTGTGTAAATTGCTAGCTAATACTTCAATCTTAGAGAGCTTTGGAATTTTATTTATTTTTATATATAATTGAGAATACACAAATGAATAGAAGATTTTGAAATTAACAATGGTATTTTAAATTCATTGGACATGTCAACGGTTTGTGAGTTCAAGTTCGATCGGCCCAGTGCAGTGTTGTATAGCGGCGAAAAAATAACGGGAAAAATAGTATTGAAAACAACTTCAGCGAAATCTGTAACTGGCATTTACATATTATTCCTTGGTCTAGCAAGAGTTGCCTTCGATGATACGCGTAGTGCTCATACAACCGATGAGCTCAGAAATGAAAGATTTGTCTCGACGGCCATCGAGACGTATACGCAATATAAGCAGAATGTTTTCGAAAAAGGAAACCTACCAGAAGGCACTCATACCTATTCATTTTCCATACCATTGCCAGCTCATTGCCCCACCTCGTGTTTGGGCAAATACGGCAAAGTGTCGTATGAGTTGTCCTGTGTCATAGATCGTCTGATATTGTTTAAGAAGGTGTTCCAGAAGCCTTTGGCTGTGCTGCAGCCCTACGATCTGAACTCGTACCCAGAGTTGCTCAGGCCCGTTGATCTCGAGAAGACGAGAAAATTTTGCTGCTGGCCCTTTGGCGGTGGGTCCGTGACGATAAAACTGCATATTCCATACGGCGGCTATGTGCCTGGTCAGATCATCGACTATAGCCTGGATGTCAATAATATGTCGCAAAGCGTTGATCTCAAGGCCTTCACAATGACCTTGATACAGACCTATACCTTCAGGGTGGATAGTACTCGACGCGTGGTTCATACATATATGCGCGGCAATCGAGAGACTGAGCGCGTGGCTCATCAAACGAGACGAAAACTAACTGGCAAATACGAAGTGCCCTCCGTACAGCCCTCTTCGCAGGGTCCACACATTATACACGTTGGGTATAAGCTGAGAGTAACTATTATATTTACTGGTGTTCATTTGAAATGGAACTTGAAGTGCCGATTATTATCGGCACTATTCCATTGAAGCAGAGTGGAAATCGGGATCCAAGCAAAGAATTTGTACCCGATGCCGAGAAGATCTCACGCAGTCAAGTGCATCGACCCGCCCTGTACACTAGTGAGACATTGCTCTTCCAGAGTCCAGAGAAGATTAGCAAACGTTTCGTGGAGCACGATGAAGAGGGCAGAAATCGTGCAGATGATTTCATGCCCATCTATACCGTATATGCCTACTACTCATTGCCCAAATTATTGCAGAGACGACGTGCAATCACTCGGAACAAAGTGAGAGAGGCGACATCCGAGTCTGCCTCGGAGAAAGATGTGGATTTAGATCATACTGCAAAAAATCTAGACGATTAAGTAATGCTTGTGCTAGTTATCAGAGCTAGTGTTGACAGTGATTATTTTCAATTATAATTATTATTTTTCATATCAGCTAGTGAAATTTCCTCATATTCATTGCTTACATTAGACTGTGTTGAAGTATTCGTGTGCTGCTCTCTTCCCGAACATTATTTCGGGAGCGATACGATTGACGTTCAATGAGATTCACTGAGACAGCAGATAACTCAAAGAGTCTATGTAAAACGATCTGCTTTTTCATACACTCATGCAGACATTTATAATCTTACAAAACTCTCACATGTATTCCAATACATACCCAGAAGACCGAACCGAAGCGCAATCGCTTGCTCTCTGAGTTTTTTTTTTTTTCTCAAAGTATTAGTGACTGATACTTATTTGCAGAGATTGAGAAACGCTCAACAGCTATTAGCGCGCTTTGGTTATTATAGTTGGGATATTATACAAATTTGCATACATCTTCTCTGCATCTCTCTCTCTCTCTCTCTCTCTCTCTCTCTCTCTCTCTCTCTCTCTCTGCTTAACAAACTCTTCTCAGTCTTCCTCTTTACATTTCTACTGCAGCCCTCTAAATCTAATCATTTATTATTTATTATTTTTGATGATTATTTTGGCTCTCTCATAATCTATTTCACCTTCTTTCTCGTATCCTCTCTCAGATTCATTATCACGCTTTATTTCTTTTTATTATACCATTTGCCTCGCTTTCGCTATTTCTTCACAAAGGATATAGTTAAAATTATGATTTAATATATGATTATTATAATGAATGAATTAAATTAGAATAATATTATTTTCTGGAGAAATGCCCATATAACCTATTATTCAACCGCATATTCAATAAATTTTCTCTCTTCCAATTCTCCATTTTTTTTTTTATTTTTTAGTAAATTAAAAAAAAAAAGAGTCTAAAGAGTTAAGAGTATTTTAATTATAAAGACCAACGATCTTATGTATGTAGTCCGCACGTCTTTACATTCACTTATGTCGACTTAATTTCTGTTTCTGCAATTTTATTGTTTTGCTAACGTTTTGCTTTTGTTGTTTCGGGCCACTCCTCAACGATGCTGAGACTGAAAAATGCAGTTTTTAAGTTTTAATTATAGTAAGCGCTTGAAAAAAAACCTCCTAGCTGGACCGGCTCTGGACCTGGCCTAGACGCAACCCCAGCCCCAATCCCAGCCACAACCAGAGTGCCGCCTCCAACCCCCTTGCCCCTAGCCTGCCCCGCCCTGTGGTTAGCCGCTGCCCAAAGCCAACAAACACAACTGTGGCAGAGCACATGACTCGAATGCGACCATTGCGTCATAGGAGCGCACTGCAATGAACGAAGAAACAAAAAAAAAAAAAAAAAAAAAAGAGTTGTAACCATGCACAGCAACCGCATATTTGTCGTGAGCATTTTGTTACAATTTCAATTTGTTGCTCCGAGACTTGTCTTCGACTCTTGTGTCTGAGTCCGGGTCGTTCGGGGTCTGTTCGGTTGCTTAGGCGGCATTGGCTTCAACTTGCCTTTGTTTTTTACGATTTTTTCAGTTTTCAGTTTTTTTTTTTGTTTTTTTTTTTTTTTTTGTTTTTTGTTTTTGAAAGTGCATTCAGCTTGGTCTTGGCCAATATTTGGCAACAACAACATCAAATGGAAAAAACTTGAACTGCTTTATTGCAGTTTTCGGATTCTTTTCAGAGCAAACTGCCGGCCTTTTATGGTCTTTTCGTATTTAACTTTTTTTTTTTTTACTTTAGTTTTTGGTTTTGCCATGGCAGCTGACAATTGTGAAGTGTGCGAGCATTAGGCGTGGGCTTCAAGTGCAATTGATTTCAGTGGGCTGCATCAATTATTGGCGCATTGAGTTGTTTCTGAATGGCTTTAAAGGCCATCTAATGCCGCTTCAAATGGCCATTAAAGGCGGACTTTTTAGATCAATTAAAGATGTCAAGCAGAGTAAAGATGTGATCTGAAAAAGTATTTGAAAATGATTCATAGTGAATTATAAATAGATTTTTAAAAATATAAAGAAATAATCAAAAAGATTAAATAAAAAAATAAATAAAATGTATAAATAAATAAAAAATAAATAAATAAATAAATAAATAAATAAATAAATAAAAATAAATAATGAAAGTTAATAAAAAATATTTCATTAAAATAAATATATAACAAAAATCAAACAAATAAATAAATAATATAAATATATAACACAATTTAAATCAAGAACTAATTATATAAATAAATATTTTTTATTTAAATAAATAATAAAGTAAATAAGCATATATACACTTATATTTTCAATTAATAGACAGGTAAAAAAAATAAAGAAACAAATAAATACATCCATAATTAAGTATAGTTCATAAATAAAAAAAATATATGAAAATATTGCATTAAAATTAAACAATAAAAACATATATAATTAAAAAATAAATAACAAATATTAATATATTGCATTGAAATTAAATATAAAAATATATATAAATAAAAAATATATAAAAAAATCAAAATATTGCACTAAAATTATATAACTAATTGAAAATAAGATTTAGATCTTCTATAGCCCGAAGAAAAACCTCCTATTGGTATATAACTTCTTTTTTTTTGGTTTATAGTAACAGTTAGTTTAGTTTTTGTAACATACAAATTATTTGTTTAAATAAGATTTAAATCTTCTACTACCTGAAATAAGCTCTGATTGGTATTATATATTTTATACAACAATCAATTGGAAGTCGATCTAAAGACCTAAATTGATTTGTATTCAATTTCCAAATTCCCAAAACAATTAAATGAAAATAAGATTTAAATCTTCTTCTCACTAAAATCAACTTCAATTGGTATATAATAATTTTTACTGTTATATAAGAATTAACTGCAAGTAGCCTTCAGATCTTCAACTATGATTGGCATATAATTTCCCGCTGAGGCTTTCTCCGCCGATTGACGCCCATTTAATGCTCTTTGAGCACACACTTTTCCCTAGCAAAGTGGCCAGCTGCTAAAGTGAGAGGAAATTAGATCGCTGACGGTGTAAATTGATAATTTTCTTGATTGCAAGTAGAAAACAAAATTATTATTTCAATTGAATGCTTGCTGTGCTCGGCACACGTTTTCAATATTAGTGCCATTGCAATTGGGCGCATTTCGCTTGAACAAATAGGCGATTATTTGCAAGCATAATGCCATAAAGTGCCTAAGTTGAGCTAAGTTGAGCTGCGATCCAAAACTGAAAACTTGCCATTCAAATTGGTGTCAACCAGTCAACGGGACGCCAAAGAAAGTGGCGCCAGCTTCCAAGCAGCAGCGGCAGAGGCAGAGGCAGAGCAGAGGCAGCTGAAGCCCGCCTTGCCAGGCGCAGGCTTTAAAGTAGGTCGTCGTCGTCTTCAACTCGTTTTACCACACACACACACAGCTTGCACATAAAAATATCAAACAGAATGCGTTTCAAGGGAGTTGCTGCCCACACACTCACCAATACACACACACGCACACACACACACACACACATATATAGCAAGAGCGCCTGGTTAGACGCGTCTAAGTTGCATTAAAAAATTAAATTTTATTTGCAGAGCTCGCAACTTGCATGCTTTCAATTTTATGCCAATCGCTTGGAAATTAATTAAGCAATTTTCCTCGCAGATTTTCCTTTTATTTTTCATTACTTACTACAACTCTCTTGCACTCTCTGCCACTCCCTCCCTCCTCCACACTCCCTATGCATTTATGCTAATTGTTAAGAGTCCACATTATGGGCGAAAGTCGAAGCTGCAGCAAAGACACGATTATTATTTTTCTTTGCCAAATTATTGAAGCTCAGCAAGTAAATTGCAGAGCAAAATTGCTAGAACACAGAATCTCTTAAGTAATTAAAGTTTTGCCAAAGACCCGAGCCGAGTGCATTGTCGTCTATAAATTCGTGTCGCTTTAAGCTCAGGCTGCAGCTGAGCTAAAATTGATAATGGAAACGTTGCATACGCTTATCTGGGCGCAAACAGCTAACCTGAGCTCTCGATGTGCCTATAATTGAAAGCTCGTGCCATGCCACCTGCGCCGCTTCAGCTCTCAGCTCTGTATACAATTCTGTATCCTTTCTTGATAGCTGAGCCATGCAGGCGTTAAATGAGTAGCGTTTGACAAGTTTCTTGTTGTTGCCAAGGCTATGATGGCTGAGATCAGAAAATTAGTGTGCCGAGCTGCATGCCAGCATCCTGACCTAAAATCTACAAGCAACGCACACACACACACACACATACACATACACCTACACACACAGTGACAGAGAGCAAGCAAAAATTAATTGCAATGCCGCAAATGACAGCGTCAAGTAGTAAAAGTAAGCAGAAGATGGCTGTGTGTCTGGCTTTGGCTATGTGCGGGGCGTGCCACGTACGCTGCTTGCAACAAGGATGAGCTCGTTAAAGGAAGCGACAACAACAACAGCAACAACAACAACAACAGCAAGAGCAAGGGCAACAAACGTCGAGTGCGTAAATTTCGCTTTGTTGTTGCCAGCAAATGTTATTAACATTCGCTGCAAGCAGCACGTGCTGCTGCCAAGTCAAAAACTGGGCGTGAACCTTTGCCTCACAAACACACACAAACACACACACACACACAGTGGGTTTTTTTTCTTGTCTTGAACGCTTTTCGCGCCGCCTGCAACATATTGGGAGGGCAGGAAAACGCGTAAAACTTTTCGAGTAAATTGCACAACGGCAAATGGCAAAGTCTTTCGCCTAAGCGACCACACGAAACATCCGCATCCACATCCACATCCGCATCCGCAATCTGTAAAATCCGCACAACCGAATTAAGCGCCTTCACTGCAATTCCTGTAGCCGCGCTCAGGCAGCCTCTGGCCAATTCAAGAGCTGGCAAAAACAGCAGCCTACTTAGGTAAATTTTACTGCCCCATGGGCGTGGCCATGGCCTGAAGTGCAATTCGGATTTTCCGAGTTGCACTGTTGCTGTTGTCAGTTGCTGTTGCTGCTGCTGTTGCTGCTGCTGCTGACAACTTAAAGAGCAAAGCTGAACAAGATTTGCGCTGCAGCTAGTAGTAATGCTGCACTTGGATATTTAATAAGATTTTTACGTGAGGCATAAGATGTCTTAGCAGATGAGGCGAAGTAGAGCAAGCAGATAACTTAAGGTTTTAAGTGATAAAAGAAAGGAATTTATGAAAAATTTAATATTTATATAAATAAATAAAACTAATCTGAAAATTAAATAAATAAAATAATATATAAATTATATATTTATATCAAATAAAATACATATATATATATATATAAAACTAAATATTTATATATTTATTTAAATATCTATATAAAATAAAATATTTATATAATTAATACTACTTGCAATAACTATATTAATATATAAAAAAAAAAAAACCTTAACCATGTTAAAAGTAATTTAAGAAAATATAATACTTTAACAAAAATATAACTAAAGAAAAGTGCATAAAAAAATAGACAAAAACATTTTTTATTAAATAATTAAAAATATAAATAACAATAAATTAAATCAATATTAAAAAAAAAAAAAACAAATAAATAAACAAAAACATTTTTAAAATGATTATAAATATAAATAACAAAATAAATGTAACTAATAAATAAATAAATAAACAATAACAAATAATAATAAAAAGTTATATAATAAAATTTAAAAAAAAATCAAATATTTAAAAATTTATTTTAGAAAAGTTTTGCGTTATTTTAAATAAAATAAAATAATATTAATATAAATAAAATATAAAAAAGGAAAATAAAAAAATTACAAGCTTTTAAATATTTTTAAAATGTTTGTATAAGTTAATTAAAAAGAAAATTTAAAAGAAGAAATTGACGTAAAAAAAATAATGAAAAATTCAAATAATATATAAAAATAAAATGAATTAAAAAGAACATTTTAAATTAATAAGTTGAAGTAAAACAAATTAATAAAAAATGCATAAGGTATATAAAAATAATTAAATTTAAAATTCCGCTGAAGCTATTAATACCGAACGCTTTTCTACCACGTCTGTTAAATGCTGCTAATGGCATAAATAAAGCCTCAAAATAAAACCTGACACTGCCATGGCACTTACATGATCACTTCCCACTGCTCCCATTTGGTCATCCTGTACATTACGTTTACTCCAATTTCTGTTTGGCAGCTTTAAGGTTTGCCTACGCGCGGATGGCAAATTGTTGACAGCCTATGCAAACATCGAGTAGAATTGCTAATTGTTTACAATTAAGCTCAGAGCTGGCAAACAGTTTAGCACACAAACACACACACATCTGATTAGAAAATTTGAAACCCACACACACAGAGAGAGAACTCACTGAGTTATGTTAACATTATGAAAATTGTTAATTGTGTCAATTGAGAGCGCAGCGAAGGCCACAAAATAAACGTAGCCCTCATGGTGAGCAGCAGCGAAAAGCCAAAAACAAATGACAATTAGAGTGTGTTAATCGTTGACAAAACAAGCAGCGAGGGGAGCTGCAAACGTTTGCACGCTGCATGCACAGCAACACCTAAACCGAAGTGGGCTACGGGCGGTGCTAGAGAAATGCTGCTCTAAATGAATTTGCAGTTAAACATTTTGACACAAGTTTTTTTTTTTTTTTATATATTTCATTTACACACAACCCACTCGACACTCTCCACTCTCCACTCTTCACTCTCCACACTCCCCTCTCCACTCGCCAGTGTGCCTTTTGTTGTTGTGTACTTAGGACTTTATGAGGGCACACTTGAACAAGCCGCACGTACATAGATTTTACAACTTAATTACGGGAGCTGCGCTCTAATCCAAGCCAAATGAAGCACTACGCGTTTCACGTTTTCACATGAGCATAAAAACTATGAAAATGGGTTAGACACCGTCTTTACAAATGAGGCGACCCAGCAGCAGCAGCGGCAGAGTTGCCACATCACGTGGCAGCCGGTTAACTGTTAACAAGTCTCGTGACTAGCAATGGCCAGACATACTCGTATAACAATTTGTTGTGAAATCCCATAAGCATATTGTATGCATATCATTTGACATTAAATTAATTATTTATATATATATTTTTTTTTTTATTATTTGAGTGGGAATTAATTGCAAGCTAAGGGCTTGCAAGATGTTTTATGGCAAATAGTTTTTAATTCAATTGAATTAAATAGATGTAAAGTTGGATTATATAAATATTTTATAAATGCAAATAGGTCGGCGTTGTGCTGCGGCGTAACTGTGAAAAGAATTCTATAATAGATAATTTTGCAATACATATATATTTAAGAATGTATTTTCAGAAATTTATTTATATTTATTTATATATATATGTGGTTCCATTTTAAACATACAAATATAATTTATATACAAATTATGAAATTATTACATTTATTTTTTATATATAAAATTTTTTTTAGCTAAAAAATAAATAAAAACTCCATAATGGTAGAGAGTTTGCATTGAGTGCATTTTGATATCAGATATTAGATATATAATATTTTTGTATTCCAGACAAGTTTTTTTTTTAAATATATATGAATATATTTTTTTTAATTTATTTATTTTTTATTTATTTTTCTTTGCTTTATTTTCATTTTATTTATTTATTTTTTTGTTTATAATATACAATCATTTAATGGCTTTCATTATATTTAAATTATTCAAAAAAATATTTCATTATTTTTATTAAAATATTAAATATTTTATTCAATATATAATTTTTCATATTTATTTATTTATTGAAATAAATTTATTTAAATTTCATCATGCAAATATTATATATGCGTGCTGTACACTTAATTTTCTGAAATATTTATTTATTCATATAAATATATTAAAATTGAATTATATAAATTATAGACATGCCTGCTGCATATTGTAGGGTAACTAAATGTATATATTTATTTATTTTTTTATTTTTTATAATGATACTTTATGCAAACAAACAAACGAGCTCTTTCACGCTGTATTTAAAATATACAATTTATATATATATATATATTTAATACAAGATTTTTATTTTATTTTCTTTCATTTATTGAAATATATTTTATAGTGCAACATGTTGCATGCATATTAATATTTTATAAATGCAGCCATGACAGGTCTTTGTTACAGGGTATTTATGAAAAACTCTTAAGAGTATGAACATTTTTTTATAAATATTTTTTTAAATGTCAATATAGATTATATATGGTTTATGTAAGCCCAAAGGCAAGGGAAAGAATCTATGTCTTTTTGCCTTTCTCTTTCTATCTCTCTCTCTCTTTCTCACTCTCTTTTTCCTTAAGCTGTATATAAATATATTTTTATATATACTCAAACAAACAAAACTATTTGCAACTTGAGCTACTTTCCATGCAAAACAATTTCGACAATTGTGAGAATTGTCTTTGAAGACGTTCAACTTGCATTTGACTGATCATAATGATTACAATGATAATGATGCTGGCAGTGTGACAGCTAATGATGATGTTGGCCAGATTGACACTCTTATTCAATGACCATGACTTTGACTCTGACTGTGACTGTGACTGTGACTGCGATTGTGAGAACGAAAGCAGTTGGAAAAAACAATTTGTCGCTAATCTGAATCGGAGCCCTCAACGGACTGCTGCATATTGCAACGCATGTTGCACTGTGCTCGCTGCTCATTGTAAATTGCAATTGAAAGTCGCAGCTTGGCAAAACCGCAGCAATTGATCGATTTTTTTGTTTTTCGTTGCGAATCGAAGACTTTCCCAAAATATAAGTGAGCCTGAATCTGACTGAAATCATGAAATTGAGAGCATGCAACAAGCATATTATGCTAGACGGTCCGTTGCCATTTTTATGAGATCACGTTCTATTAGATACGTGAAATATTTCAACAGCATCTGATGGATATGCAACTGTCATGCCATGAAGAGCAGAGTGAGAGATAGAGAGAGAGGGAGAGAGAGGGATGGAGAGAGGGGAGGGAGCAGTCTAGCATGCTTCACTAACTAGCTGGCACGTTCAACTTGAACCAAGCGCGTGTTTAACGCTACTTTGGTTAACAGCGCCTGCACTGCTATACAACATATGTAATATACATACATACATACGTATCCATATTGTAACTGTTGTTGCACACAGCATTAAATACGTTTTGCTGTCGTTGGCATCGCCAACGTCATGTCCAACTTTGGTAGCTACTCCGTGGCTTATTATAATAATCGCATTCATCAAAGTGATTAAACATTATGTTTTGATTATACATTTTTGTTGTTCATTTGCATTTAACGCTTCAATGCCGAAAAGTCATTAACTTTTTGTTGTTATTATTGTTATTGTATTATGTTAATGTTAGTCTAATGAACATCATTTTATTAGCATTGTAATTATTATTGTAAACTTATGAATGAGAGAGAGGTGTATGTAAACCAAGTCAAGTTATTGAAAGCTTTCTTTAAAGGCTCATAAGACTCATTTTGGGTATATGAGAGGGAGAACAGAGAGCACAAGTATTTTATAGAACTACATATAATTTCAAGGGAGAGCCGTACTAGCAAGTACACTGAACTCTGCACCCAATTGGAATTATGTTTCTTGACCTTTACGACTTTTCTATACAAATCGTTTTTAGTTAACTTTAAGTGTTTAGTTTTTGTGATACACAGACAGATAGATAGAGTAACGGACGGGTGATGGGAAGGATGGACGAATGAATAGAATAGAATAGACGGGCTGACGGACAGGCAGGCAGATAGACGACAAACAGACGAACCTATGTGAACAGAGGAACAGACAGATTGACGAACGAACGAATGGACAGACAGTTGGACGAACGAAGAGACGAACAAACAGATAGACGGATAGATGAACGAAGATATAAATGTACGAACAATCGGACGTACGCGCGGACGAGCGGACAGATGGAAAGGCAGACAGACGGACGTAGAGACGGACTGGTGGGTGGATGAATCGACGTTCAGATGGACGGACAGATGGACAAGAGAACAGATGGACAACGGATGGACGAATGGATGGACGGACAGATGGACGAGAGAACAGATGGACGACGGATGGACGAATGGATGGACGGACAGATGGACGGACAGATGGACAAACGGACGGACAAATGGATATGGCCGAACAGACGATCGAACAGACGAACGGACAGATGGACGAAAAGACAGACACGCGAATGAACGCTTGGTTGGACGGACTGATGAATGGACAGACAGACATGGCTATATCAGCTGCGCTTTACAATCTGATAAAAAAAATCAAACAAAATTGACTTAAGAACTCAGCCATGCCTACATCTGCCCATTACATGCATATTCACTAAAACAATATACCCTATAGTCCCACATTCAATGAGTAGAGGGTATATAAAAAGCTAAAAGGTCCACTCTATTCACCAGCTGCAGTCTTTAATCTTGAAGTAAACAAAACAAATCTTCTTCCCACTTCCATTCAGTGCTCACGCAACATTTTATATAATTCATACTGCTGAAGCTTCTCAATTCCTAGATATTCTATTCAACATTTCTCAGACAGTCATAAAAATAAAACTTTCCAAATTCTCCAGAAATATGTCATCTTTTCATATACAAATTTTGGACTATTTGGAAAAGTAGACATAGTCGACTGGCATAGGCTTGCCTCGGTCTTAAATTCTCAAATTCTTGGAGCCTACTACAATTATGGCTATCCACAGTGCATGTAGCAATTGGCCAATGCGCTTTGGGCAAGTTTCTATGGCAATTAAACTATTAACTCGGATCTGATAGCAGCAGCATCGACAGACACGAAAATCTCTGTGCAGTGAAACTAGGCCAATTGTAATTAAAACGTTCTACGTGCCACTCGCTCCAACGTTCTCTCTGCTCGCTATAGCTACAAAGACGAAAAAAAACGACAATAACTTGACCGACTTTTGGCCGAAAGTGCGTAAGAAACCGGTAAGATATATCAAATATTCAGAGAAGGGGGAAAATCTGACAAATTGAATCAATCGAGTTGGAATCGAGAAATCAAAGCGAGCAGCAAGCGCATAAATAGAGAGCATGAACAGTATGGAGAGTAAGAAATAACAAATTAAAAATAATAATAATAATGTAATGCTTGTTTTGATTAGAAAGTTGTATAATCTCTGAGAGCAGCGATACGAGGCATGTGAATTTTTTACGCAATTGTTTTTTTTCTATTTTTTTTTTTAGGTTTGTTATGGTTTTTTCTTTACTCTCTGCTGCTGCTGCTGCTGCTGCTTCTTCGTTATATTTTGCACTAGGCCGAGACTTAGTTATTGTATAAGTAGCTACACAACAATGACAAATACAACAATTTTATGCTGCATGAAGACAGCAGCGCTTGGCATATGATTTAATTGAAGTCTGCAGAGAAACAAAAAAAACAAAAAAATAATAATAATAAAAATAAATAAACAACGCCTGAGATCTTCGTGGGTCTCTGTGGGTCTGGTAATTGAAACCGAACCGAGCAGCTGAGAAACTGTTGCAATTTTGTTTATTTTAATTTCATTTCATAAAATCCAATGCCACATTTGAACTATATACATGCATATATATTGTTCGAGTGTTTATTTTAATAACACAACACTGACGGCATTTAAAAACAAATCAACATCAAAATATCTAACCACAATTACCGCAGCAAAGTAATTGTCATAAATGTGAGCGCAAAGCAAAAACAGCAAAAAAAAAAAAAAAATCAACAAAATTCAGGGAAATTTTTGTTGCTTTCTGAAGAAGCAACATAAATAAATAGCAAAAGTGTTTTTCATTGTTTGGCTTGCCTTGAGTAAATTTACTATGGCCAAGTCCGTTTTCTGTCAGTGGGTCAACATGGGGGCGTGTCTCGTGTAAACCACTTGTTAAAAACTCACTCTTTGTGTTACATATTCTAAGATTATCTTTTCAGTGAATTCAAAAGAATAATTTCTGTTGCTTCACAATAATTATATAAAAATTAAATTTCCAAAAATATCTTTGACATTTAAGAATTTTCAACGTAATAGAAAACATTTCTTTTTTTATTAAAAATTAATTATTATTAAAAATTTTTAATTACATTTAATATAATGTTAAATGTGCAAAAAATATCTCTACAAATTTTATTTCAAATTAGATTTAATTTCTATTATTTTTAATAAAAAATAAAAGCTTTCCGTATATTTGATCATTGATTATTTTAAAATTTATTTTATGAATTTAATAAATTAAAAATATAAACTTCAAATATAAGCTTCAAGATATATCAAAGATAGATATTGAAGAACTTTCAACAAAATATGTAAACAAAAGTACACATTTTAAATAGAAATTAATTTTAATGGCCTAAGAATATAAACTTCCATTTATGCCACTAAAAATACATTAAAAAAAAAATCATTTTAATTTAACACATTTTTAATGGTTTAATTAATAAACTTTCAGTTAAGCTCTAAAATAATCTTAGAAAGACACTGAAGAACTTTCAACAAAATAGTAAAAAAAAAATATTTTATTTAAATTTTTTTTTAATAAACTTCTTAATAAATATAAACTTCCAGTTAAGCTTGCAAATTATATTAAAAAAAGTATTTTAATTTAAAGTTAAATTGTATATAATTTTAAATAAATAAAAATGCCAGTTAAGCTTCCATAAAATATAGTCTTAAGAACTTTCAGCAAAATAGAAATGAAATAAAATTTGATTTTCTTTATAATTCCATTCTTATTGCATAATAAATTGTTTGCGTCTTTGCTTTGCCTCAGCTTCGCCAGACTTATCGCTGAGTTCTGCTTCTCTCTATTCCGCAATATTCACACAGTCTGCATAGATCTATTGCAAGACCTTAAACTGACCTCGACACCTGACGCAGTTATGAATTTACCAGATAACGGCCTTAGCTTTAGCTTCAGCTACAGCTTCCATAAGGTCTAACGGCGCTTTATGCACTTCTCTTGGCGCGACCTCAGCGACCCGCCTTTCACACAGCCATTGCGAAAGAGCCTTCCGTAGGCCTCATTAAACTTCAGCCAGTTGACAATAGCAAATGGGCATTGGCTAATGAACAAGCCATAATTATATGAAGCCAAGCGAAAGGTTTTCAAGCGAGAGCGCGCCAAAAATAAGCAAAAGGCAAATTTTTAATAAAATAAAAAAATAGAAAAACGAAGCAAAATTAAAAGTCGTAAAGTTTATTGAACTTGTGCTGTTGAACAAAGGTTTGCACATATATTTATATGTATATATTTTCTTTATTTTTTCCCTCACTTTGCGCATATCAAATAAGCCAAATCATCCTTCTGACCCGCGGGCCAAACTAGTTATAAAAAGACGCAGCTGAAGCCGCTGCCATTTGCTGATTATGTCATGGCCAAGTGTTGGTTCTGTATGTTAATGACCAAATAGCATCAACGGTCAAAGTCAGGGTCGTGGGCAAATACTCAATATTCATAATTCTTTTTGGCCGCTTCGAGTTCTTTCAACCTGATCTACGGCGACTCGAACGCAACAGTCAGCGAGCCAATAAATTTAACTATCAAAGCCGGGTTCAAACACCTTTCGAAACTTGTCTAATGAGTTCGAGTATCTATTGATTGCTTCAGGCGGCGCGGCATTTGGCTGCTTGAGCTACAGCCGAAGCGGCAGCTGATGATGTAGCCGAGAAGCAGATGCTAAAGCTGAAGCTGAAGCTGAGTTGATGTCATAAGAAAAGAGATGTAAGCGTTGCTAAAGCTTGTATTTGCTCAAGATGAAGCTGAAGATGCTATTAAAACCAAAACTTAAATTTACGCAGTTGCTAGAATGAAGACAGCGAACTGAAATTGAAGCTGAAGCAAAGCTGAAGCAAAAGAAAATAATATAACTGATGTCCATACTAATGCTATGCTACAAATTTAAGTCTCAATATTGAATGTAAAACTTAAACTGATGTCAAAACAAAGTTAAAGACCTGAGCAGCTGCAAGAAACAAAGCTGAAACTGAAATGGAAGTCGAAGCTCAAGTTAAAGCAGAAACTGTGCCTGCAGCTAAAGCTAAAGCTTATGACCAAACTGATGGCAAAGCTAAATCTGTAGCTAATGTCAATAGCGAAGCTAAAATCGAAACTGAAATCGAAGCTGCTGCTAAGACTAAAGCCAAAGCTATAAACGATGATAAATGTGAATATATAAGATTCAAGATGTTGAAATTGTAGTAAAAGTTAAAGCTAAATTTGTAGGTAAAGCTAATGACAATAGAAATTAATGTAGCTAAAGCAGAAGCTGATGTCGATGCTGAAAACTCAAGTTTAAGCTATTGAATAGAATAGAAAAAGCTAAAGCAATACTCCAGCTAAAGCTGAGGCTGAAGTCAGAAGCAGAAGCTTAAATAAAAACTGTAACTGAAAATATAGTTGGAGAGCTAATACTAGAGCTAAAGGAACTAAAGCTGAAGCTAAAAAAGCTAAAGGTAAAGCTGATGTCAATAAAAAATCTAAATATAAACTTGAATAAAACTGATGTCTAGAATGATGCTAAAGCAAAAGACGATGCTGAAATGAAAGCCAAAACTAATGTCATGCATTTAGCAGCTAAAGAAGCTAAAGCTGAAGCTGATTTCAAACCTGCAACTGAAGCTAAAGCTAAATGAAGCTAAAGCTAAAGCAGTAGCTGAAGGAAAAAAGCTAAAACTAATGCTGTTGACAAAATTTAAACTGAAATTAAAGCTAAATTCTAAGTTTATATTAAAGTTGAAGCTAAAGCTAAAAGAACTGCGGCAAATGAAACTGTGGCTAAAGCTGGAATCAATACTTGAACTAAAGCTGATGGAACTAAAAGTGAAGCTGATGTCAAGATATACAGCAACAGCTAAAAAAAGCTAAAGGTGAAGCCGATGTACATACAAAATCATAATAAAAACTTAAATGAAATTGATGTCTCAATACTCAATGCTCAATATTGCAGATAAGCCTAAATGAAACTGGGGCTAAAGCAAAAGTCAATGCTGACAAAAAACTAAAACTGAACTAAAGCCAAAACTGATATCTCATAACTGCAATAGCTAAAGAAGCTAAGGCTGAAGCTGATCTCAAAACTGAATTGTAGCTAAAACGAAATGAAACTAATGTCTATAAACAAAAATCGTTGCTGAATTTAAAAAGAAAACTTATGTTAAGCTAAAGCTAAAAACTGTTGTCAATACACAAACTAAATATAAAGCTAAATAAAATTGATGCTAAAACTAAAGCTTAAGTAAAAGTCGTGGCTGATGTCAATATTTGCTGAAGCTGCAATTGAAATTGTAGCTTAAACTGAATGTGCAGTGCGTTGCCATTGCTGAGGCTTAAGTCGATGCTGAAACTAAAGCTGAATCTGTTGCTAAATCGTTTTGCCACACGCTGCGTTCGTGTGTGTGTGGCATCTCCATTTGGGTCAATAAAGATTGCGCAATATGCTTGAGCAAATGCTCAAATCAAGAAATGACTTATCAATTTTTGTCAATTCACGGGAATCATCCGTTGCGCCGTGCTGCACATGAACTGCAGCAAACTAACTAGCTGACTTCTGTCTGTCTGTGTATCGTTTCTAATGGCCAACGTGCCACAATTTGTTGGCTGCCGTTTGTGCAGTTGGTTTTCAGGTTTGATTAGTTGGAAAATTTACCATCATTTAATTAAATTACTTATGATGCAGTTGTGCTTACGTATAAACGACAATGAACGGAAATGGCGAGCAATTTGCATGCAGCAACTGTTGCTGCTGTTGCTGCTGCTGCCATTTGCTCACTTTTTTTACCCATTTTTTTTTTTTTTTCTATTATTTCTTTCCTTCACTTAGGCAACACTGGAAGTGAAAGGCGTGCGCCATTTCAGCGTTGTGTGTGTGTGTGTGTGTGTGTGTGTGTGTAGTGCAATCAGCTCGTCGAGGGGGTCTGATTTGCAAGCTCTCGACTCACAAGCTGGTTCTTGGCATGATTTCTAAATAAATTTGCTGTTCGATTCACTTAAATTGTTTGTCGATCACTTAATGTTTAACTGTTTCAGTCACTGTTATATTAATTTGGAAAGGAAAATAATTAAGCATTGCGCGTAAGGCCTTTGACATATTTTTAAATTGGATATAAAAATCTCATTAAATAACAGAATACTTAAATTTTTAAATAAAAATATTAATAATATTTTAAAATTATTTTATGTTTTTTTCAATTAAATATAAGTATTATTTTTATAATCCTATAATTATATAATATTTATTTATTTAGTTTATATAATATATGTATATTTATTAATAAAATGTTAACAAAAAATTTTTTGTTTATTATATCAAGCAAAAATATGTAAGAATAACTAAATGTAAACTTTTTAAAATTGTTAAAAAAAAGTTTAAAACAAAAAAAAAAAGATTACAATTTAACAAGCATTTGTTTCTTGTTTTTTTTTTTTTTTTTTTGCCAACTAAATTAAACAAAATTTGAATTTTTAATGAATTTTGTTTTAAAAATTTTATATTAACAAATAATATTATTATACAACAAATTTTCGCAATATTTAAATAATTTGAAAATAAAAACTTTTTAAGTTTAAAATTTACAACATATTTATTGTTTAACTAAAAATGAATGCTAAATAAATTAGTTTTAAATGAAATGAAATTAAATTAAATAAATTTGCAAAATTATATTATAATATGATTTAAATTACAAAATATTACATTTTAAGATTCTTTTCAAAAAATGATATTGTGTATTTTAGTTACAAATGTTATTCATTAAAAAAATATAGTAATATTAAAAATTATTATTTAGAAAGATATAAGTCAATTAATCTTTATAATTTGTATATAAAGAAAAATAATCTTAATATTAGCAGAATATCTTTAATTTTATTTAAATAATTCAATTTAATTGTTGCCGAAAGAAACTATAAATTTATCTAGCTATATATTATATTTTGAAATAAATAATTATCTTATTAAAATATTAGAGAATATTTATAATTAATTATATATATCTATAATCAATATATATCTATGTTGAATTACAGTGTATTTAATTTTTCACAGAGTTTATCCCAGTACAGTAGTTATCAACGACATGCGCTGCTCCCACGATCCCCAACACATACAAATGCATAGAGAATAGAAAGAGAAGTAGGAATGGAATGGAAACTGAAATGGAAATAGAAATAGAAATAGAAATAGAAATAGAGCTCGTTTCGCAGGCATACACAAAAAACGCTAACGAACCAAGTGTTGGTCCCTAATGGCAGGCACATGTGGTACGTGGCAGCAAACGAACTGCAGTCACCAGTTGGCCGTCACCAGTTGCCAGTTGGCAGTTGCCAGTTGGCAGTTGCCAGTTGCCAGTTGGTAGTTGGTAACTCAAACTGAAACTGGAATCCATACAGAATCCGAATTCGAGTTGGAGTCGGTACAATGTGTTGACTACGATGTCCGAAAAAGAAATCGACGCAGTCACGGAAAATTATTTTAATAATCACATAACTTTCGGCATTTACACGCCATGCGGCCCTTTGGGGGCGCGAAGCAAAAACAAAATGTCAATAAATTTCTGAACAAACGAGAGAGAGAGAGAGAACAAAAAAGAACAGAGGCAAAAGAAATGTTGAACAGAACAACAAGTTAAAGTTGCTGCGGGCAGCTTGGGGGTCGCTGGGGCGTGGCTGACATCTGAGAAGCAGCTCTTAAGTGGGATTTGCGGCGCACTTTAGTGTCAACTTTAACAATAAGTAAGAGAGAGTGAGCGATTGAGTGAGAGAGTGTGAGAGAGAGAGAGAGCGAGTGACGTGCATTGTCGTCAAACAAAACATTCACTCACATACATAAGTAAAATGTGTTTTTGGTACGCAAACTTTCGGCAGCAACTGTGTGCCGGCTAATGAAATAAACACCCACGAGCAGAACTAAAGCTAAGTGCGCACAGCAGGTGGCCAAAAAGTTAAAGCGCCTTATGGCCATGCCGGCAACGCTGACGGTGTATCCGTCAGATACATTTCATTTGACTGCCTGGCCACATGAAAGTCAGCCTTTCGCTTCTAGCTCTGTGATTTGGCTTCGGCTACACTTACCACTTACCAGAGCTGTCCGAGGCCCAAGTGTGCGCTGGCTCCACTTTCAGCTTCGCTCAGTGGCAGCCAGTGCAGTCATTTGAAATAAATTACTTTTTGCACCTGATGAAAACTAAGCCAAGCAACTGCCCCAACAATAACAACAACAACAATTGGTAGACAAAACTTGACAAAACTCTGCCTAGCATTTTCTTTACTTTTCCCCATTTTCCTTCCACTTTTTTTCCTATAGCCGCATTTATTGTCATTATTATTTTGATACTAGTTGTTCCAGCGTTTTTCTTGATTTTTGTTTATTTTATTTTCTGTTGCTGCTGCTGCTGCTGCTGCTGCTGCTATCTGCCGGTAGATTTATGCCAACAAAAGCAAACAGTAAAAAATATTTTCGCTTTTAATTTTTTCTTCTTTTGTGATTCCTCGACAGCTGCATTAAAAAAGTTGCCCAAAGAAAACAGTTTGCATTGCAATTTCGACTTGGTTTATTTTTGTGTTGCTTTGTTAGCTTTGTTTTGTTATCAACCCAACAGAATGGAGAATATATAAAATAGCAAAACAAAATAAGCAGCACAAAATGTTTCAAAAAGTGTGCAGACGAAATGAAAAAAAAAAGCGCAGAAAAAAACTTTTTAAAAATAAAAAAAATAAAAAAGTAGAGGGCAACAAGAAGCTCTTTCCGGTCTGCGGCGACCAGCTTAGCCCCTATGGCATGAGCCGCGACCAACCATTTGGTTCATTGCTTTAAAACCTTTTTTTTTATTTGCTTCCACTACTTGAAATATATAACAAAATAATTAGAATAATATTACAAATATGTTGTAAGCCAAAGAATATTTCAAAGCGAAATAAAATATATTTATTTTATGCAGTTTAATTAGTAATTAATACATTTATCATAATATAATAATTATTACAATTTTTGCTAAAGTAAAGTTCATTACATATATATATTAAAGAAAAATATAAAAATATTTTGCAAGAAAAAGAAAAATCTTAAAAATTAATTTTATACGTCATAATTATCATAATTAAATAATTTAAAAATCTAAAGTATAATTTATAATATATAAATTTAATTTATTATAATACTATTTTTAAATATAAAAAAAATATATATATATATATAAAATTACATTTATTTTCTATAATTTTCTGTATATATTTCAATTTCATTTAAATATAATATATTTGCTTTAAAAGTTTATAATCCATAATTAAAAATCATGATTGATTGATGATATATATGTATATTTGAGGCACATATCAGTCATTACATATATGCTTATGCATATATATCATATCTAAACATGAGTCTGCATACTCTAATCCCAATCAATCATGACTCTGAATTATGGAGCGCAGGCTTTTACAAATTCTTGCATGATATACTAAATACACGTTATAAAGATTAACCAAATATGCGCATTAGGAAAACTAAATTGGCATCAAACCAAAACGACTTGAATTATTGCGTTATTTCTGGTTTCATTTTATAAAGCTAATCATATGAAAAGTCTTACAAAAAACATTATTCAGTATTGCAAATCAAATTTTAAATCTTATCAAATAATTCAACTGTTATCAACAACATCAACCGCAGCTGCAAAATATTTTATGGAATTACTAACAGCTAATATAACCAATCTTAGAGCAACTGCCGCTATAGCCAATCTTTTAGCACCCACTGTACACAATGACGTCTCTGCTGTGCACCTCTCGCTCTATCTCACTCTCTCTCTCTCGCTCTCACTCCATGCCCATATTGTTTGTTAATTTCTTGTATAATTTTTATAGTTGCTTTCTTTTGCTGCAATGCCCCAGCTTGTTTTCTTTGCTGTTTTGTTTTGGCTTGTCAGAACTTAATTAAATGTTGTCACAGGGCATACTTTGTAGTTTTTCGCTATGGGGGAGGTCACTCAATGGGGCAAGAGCGCTCCAACACAATCAGAGTTGTAGAGTTGTGTGAGCATTGCTGCTCTCTCTCTCCCTCACTCTCTCACTCTGTGTGTGTTTGACGGCGATTCGAAGTGTAAATGAAATAATAGCTGCTAAAAACCAATTTAGCGTAAATTACAAAAGCTTAACGTTGCTATAAATACTAGAATGCTTTAGGCCAACCTTTTGACTAACAATGTTTTAAATCATCAATTTGTTTCATTTTTTTCTTTTATTTTTTTGTGCTTTTGCAGGTCTGTGGAGCTGATTGCATTGCTGGCCATATCGTGCACCTTCTTTCTGTTCATGCACACAAACAAATTAACAGTCGTCTGAAGGAGATGGAGTTGAAGCTGCGGACGCATCTGATTCGTCGGGGCCCTGAGGGACTAACTGATAAAGGCAATCACAGGTAGAGGCAATGGCCCAGTGATGCGGATAACAGATACTACCACGAAATATGAATCTCAACAATACAAACGGGGCAAGTCGGGTGCATGGTGTTAGAACAGAAGGCCGGGGGGGGCGGCACTGGCTGTCAATGTGTCAAAAGTTGTATGCAAGCTCGAAATTGTACATAAAGCATAATGAGGATGACAGATACAGAGGTAGCAGTCCACAAAGGTATATAATAACAACACCAATACAAATCCCTCGGCAGCGTCAAAGTATAGTGTAGAAATGTATGTTACCAGAGGGCACACGCGGCAAGGAAAAGGGGGCACGGAGAGGCGTCAGCAAAGACGCAAACGGTCAGCCGGCTGGCGGCGTAAACGCCCAATTGATGTTGTAATAGACACATTGTACACGCGGCAGCCCATTAAACCAAGACGGCAAATGCCTTTTGGTTAACACTTGCTATGCAATGTTTTTCGCTGGCAAACCATAAATTAGTTGAATGTTTTAAGCCAAATTAGAGCGCAATTCTTTATACATGCACAAATTATGACCAAAACCCACAGACAAACGCACAGACAGCAGATGAGCTCAATTAAAATAAGCATAATAAATATATCCAATGGCTGCACTTTACCAATTTACAATAATATACATCGATATATATATAAATATATACTACATTTATTTTTCATATTTTCAGTATATTTATTAATTATTTAGCTCAACAGCTTTTCCCAAAAGGGGTCTAGTTCATGGCTTTCCCAAACAGCAGTTTAACCTTTTGACATGCGTTAAGCATTCGAAAATGTTTATTTTAATTTAAAACCAAATCCATAAGCGGATGTATATTTATTTAGTTAGATAAATGATGCAGCACTTTAAAATAAATATATGTATACGCATATATGTGTATATATTTATTAATTCAATTAGTAAATATTCATAAGCTGGAGCGCGCATAGTTTTTAAGCTGCGGAAATTGTGAATTATGTTTTGGCATAGAATATGCCGTAGCTAAATATATATTGAATATGCTTAAATCCAGATGAATAAATTAAATCGTCTCATATGAGTTAAGTATTAAAAATAATTTTGCATTCAATTGAAAATTGCATTTCTATTATTAAATAGAAATTTGTATAGCATAATTTCAAGTTAATTGTAATTAGATGGCAGCAGTAGCTATTGAGCAAGCTTAATGTAATTATAAATTATTAAATAAATACTAATGCAATTAGTTACTTGAAAAAATATATATTTTTGTATATATTTATATTTATTTTGCACATACAAGATGCGCTTGAGTAATTGTATTTATTGATAAAAAAAAATATTAATATACATATTTATTTTTGCCTTTTTATTTATTTATGTATTTTTTATTTATTTTTATTTTATCTATTATTAATTTTTTTATCTTTTTATTTATTTATTTTTTATATTTTAAATATTATTTATTTTGTATTCATTTATTTTATCTATTATTTATTTCATTTATCTATTTATTTATTTATTTTAATTTATTTTAATATTTTATTTATTTAAATATCTATTTATTTTTGTATTCATTTATTATATCTATTATTTATTTTAGTTATATCTTTATTTATTTTTTATTTAATTATCTATTTAGTTTTTTATTCATTTATTTTATCTATTATTTATTTTATTTATCTATTTATTTATTTATTTTTATTTTTTATATTTTTTTGTATTATTTAATGATCTATTTATTTTTGTATTGATTTATTTGTTTACTTATTTTTTCAAAAATTAATTTAAGATTTCTAAATTTCTTTTATTTAACTTAATTAAAATTTTATTTATTTTGTTATTTATTTATTAATTTTTTTTATTTATTTACTAATTATAATAGTTATATCTTATCAGTGGATGAGCTATTTATAATATTTTACATTTTTGCTTTATTTATGTTTTATTTTATTTTATTATATTTTTTTTGCTTCAGCTAGCGATGATATATTGCATTTTGCATTTAGATATTTTATTTGAATTTAATATTTATTTGATTATTATTATATTTGAACTATTTAATACAAGGTGTCATTTGTTCAATATATATTTGGCGGCGCTCATGTTAATTGACATTGTTCCATAATTTACTTCGAGGCAATGTCAAATCGCTAAAGTTTTCAAGAGCTCGAATCAATATGTGAGCCACAATGGCACTCACAATATCGAACTTAGCAAAATCAAACATGACACTTGAAGCACTGTCAGCACTGTCCACACATATATTTGAATATTTTGTTGTTGCATAAGTAATAGTCTAGACATAGCTATAAAATAAACATAGCAACAATAAAAATTTATTACCCCAAATCTTTTTTTTCATTAAAATTTCTTTTTCAATTGTTTTCATTAGTTCATCGTATATCAGAAGTATATAACTAGATCACATTTCATATGCCAATTGAAACTACAAAAAGTAATTTGAGTGCCACTTGACACTGTTCTTTGCACTCGGTGCCCAAAAGTGTTAGCTAGAGACGTCACGAACACCACTTGAACAACGTGCCCCAGTTGAGTCAGGCACCATGTCGCTCTTTGTATAGCTTAAAGAGTTGTATGCAGCCAGAAGTAGTACTAGTTGCTGGTGTTATACCACAATTGGGCCTATCTTAAGAATCTTGATAGTGGCAGCCCATACTTAAGTCCAATCAACTCACTAACTAATAACTCTATTATTACTGCGAACTGCAGCAGCAGCAGCGGAATACGTTCACTCGAAATCAAATCAAACTTTCCGCATGCAAAACCCTAATTTCAATGCCGGAAGCTTGAGTTCGTCTAGGCCTGCAATTCCACTTGCAAATTAGTCAGAGCTGCTAACGGCGGCAGCTGCTGCCACTGGCAAAATACGAGAGTCGAGACGAGAGTATGCCAAAAACCTAGCGGACAGATTCATATGTGTGTGTTTGCGCTCGCCGGGGGGGAATGGGGGAATCGTGTGCGGGTATAATGCGACACGGCTGCTTCACGCCAAAGTGCGCTGATGGCTAGCAATAAAAGCCAAGTGAATCAAGCACTGTGGAGTGGGCGATAGCAGAAATTGCTGAATATAAATATAAAGTATATAGAAAGAAAGAAATATATAAATATAATAAATTTATAATGAAAATATATATAAATATATACTACATATGTATATAAATAATAAATAAGAAAAATATTTGCTTTGTATTAATTATATAATTTATATTTATTTTTTATATTATATTTAAATTTATATATATTTTTTAAAATTATTTTTAATTTTATTTTTTCTCTTTTTACTCACTTATTATTTATTTGTATTTATTTATTTTTATTTTTTATCTTTTTTACTCATTTATTCATTTATTTATTTATTTTTCTTTACTAATTGTGTTTTTTATTTTAGTTCCTTATAATTTTTAATAATTAAATTATTATATTATTATATTTTTGAAAGTTTTTATTTATATATTTCTTATTTATTAATTCGTTGAATTGCATATTTTTTTATTAATAAATTGATATATATTCATAATTAATTTATTTATATAATTTATTTATTTATATAATAACAAATTATTTGATTATTTATATTTCTATAAATATATTATTTTATTGATTTAATATATATAAATATAAATATAAATATTAAATTTTTTTTTTATAATAAATCAGAATCTACAATATATATATTAAAAATATATATTTATATATCCGATTTATTTTCAAGTTCCCTTAGCTTCAACTAGATCAGACTAGTTAAATGTATTCACATTATTGTATATTAAAATTTGCAGCAAGTGTACTTCATGCTTGTACCACTGTGCAACGGGCATGTGATCACGATGCTGATAGTTCCGACTCTGACGACGCTTTGTCTGCAGATGCGCTCCAATACGAAGATATTCAGCCAGTTGTGGGTTGCCGTTGCGCAGCTGCTGTTAGCTGTTTCTTTTGTTGTTGTTGTTGTTGTTGCCGTTGTTGTCTGCGACTGCGCACGCGTCAATTGCGAGCTCAGACGACAGTTACAAATTGTCTGTTTAGGCACAAAGCCAATGAGAAATGGCTAACGGCCAAACCAAGAGACAAAAAAAAAAACTATACATAAAAGAAAAACCTTCGCTTGACGTGGCTGAGATATTTGTTGTCTTCAACAATTGCAGCCTTTTAGCCTAAGCCAAGCATTCGTTTATTCATTCATAAATATTTCATATAATTGACTCGCACGACTTTGAAAAACAAATGTGAGTACCCTCGAAATACTCACACAAGTCAAGACGATGACACCTTTAGCTGTTCAGCTGTTCAGCTGTTCAGCTGTTATTTTTAAATCTTTTTTTATATATATACATATATATGGCAGCCGCATTGAACTTGACTTGGGCTAATTAACAAACAAGGTAAACAGTGTTTTTTCTTATCTTGTTGACTTGCGGCTAATTTTTGGTCTGATGAGCAAGTTAACACACTTAGCAGGTAGTTTGCTGTTCTTACAGCTGAAAAAAATAGGTGAAGTGTGAGATTTGATTAAAGAGATTAGTGCGGTAAATATAAATGAATTATACAGCTATACATTTTCCATTGTTGTTAAAATGATTACAAAGTTTACTCTGAGTCAAAAGCTAGATAAAATAGGTTGACCAAGCAAGATTAATACTCTTAGCAATTATTATATTTTAAACGCTGATTAAGTAATTTTTGATTATGAAATGTATTATATAGCGCAATTCTACAGAAATATTTCAAAATATACTTCATGTAGTCTGCTACATCTTTAATAAAACTTTAATTCTGTTTTACATGTTTTAAATACACTAAGCATATATAATACTTTAAAAAAAATATATATATTAAAAAAAAATCAAAAATAAAACAAAAAATAAAATTAAAAAATAAAATAAAATAAAAATAATTGTAATTTTAAAAAAATAAATTGAAATAAAATATTAAACAAAAATAAATTTAAATAAAAATATTTAAAAAATATATTTAAAAAATAAAATTAATATAAATACAAATAATATCAACTCTGAAAAAAAACTAAATTTAAAAATATATATAAATTAAATTTAAAAAAATAATATAAAATAAAATATTAAAAAAATAATAAGTTCAAATAAAAAGATTTAAAAAATAAAATTTAAATAAATACAAATAATATCAAAACTTAAAAAAAATAATAAAAAATAAAAAAATAAATAAAAAACATAAATACAAATAATATCAGAACTCTCAAACTTTGTACTTAATTATAATTTATTTTCATATTGCTCTTTTTCTGTCAGCATCTACTCTTAAAAAAAAACTCTGTTTTATATTTAAATTCTTCAACTGCTTTTCAAACACTTCCTATTGCCAACTTTTTTACTTAGTTAATTAAATAAACAAATTTATAAGCAAACTATCCAATGCAATACCAAATAAAATTGCATGCAAAAACCAGTTAAATGCGGTTTGGCCTAAACCGACACAAACTTTATTTCCAATTGGAGCACACGATAGACACTTAACCAGCTAGTTGGCCTTTGGGCTAGGCAAGACTATAGTTAAAAGCTGTTGAAACTGCAAAAAAAAAAAGCAAAAACAAGAAAAAATTTGCAAATAATAGCTACAATATAAAGGGGACTAAGTTGAGTAGCAGCTACTACATGGAGTTGGGCTGAAATGAATGGAAGAAATGAGCTGAATTTAATTGAAATAAAAATAGGCGTTATTTAATTTGAATTTTACATAAATATTGGGTTATTATATTTTATAAATATATTCAATTTATAGCTGGAAAAAAATTAGACAAAAGATATATATAAAATATCAATTTTAAGCGAACTTTAAGTCAATTAAACTGAGCTCGATTTTAGTTAATTATTACTAAAAATTAATTGAATATAATTTAAATTCTTAATAATTGTTTAGCTCATTTATATTTGAAATTTAACTATTTAAAGTTAGATAAAAAGGGAAAAAATACAAGGTAGATAGAGGAAATGTAAATAATAATAGTTATATCATTTTAATTTTTAATAAATATATATTTTAATTTAAATTGAAGCATTTGTAGTTGAAAAAAATTGGAAAAATATAATAATAAATTTTACAAATTTTATGTCAATAAAAATGTAAAAAAATATTTATATATTATTTCAATTTTATATTTAATTTTAAGTTAGAAATTTAGTCATTTATAGTTGGAAAAAATAAATCATGCTTTAGGTAAATATAAATGTAAAAAAAAATAAAATAAGTTTTATAATATTTAAAAGGAAATGGAAAAGTATAAAAAATGGAAAAGTATAACAAAATTGAAAAGCATAAAAATGAATTGGACTAAAAATATTTATATATTATTTCTAATTTGTATAAATCTTTAGTTAGAAATTTGACCATTTATAGTTGAAGAAAAGGAAAAACATAAAAATAAATGAAGCAACTTTTATGTTAAAATTTAAAGAAAAATTTATTTTTTTGTTAAATCTTTAGCATGAAATTTAGCCATTTATAGTTTGAAAAAATATAGAAAAATAATGTATAAATGTAAAATGAATTTAGAGGAACTTAAAATGAATTCAAATGCAAACGACTTAAATTGTTTCAATTATTCAGTTTCTTATGTTCCATTCTTAAATTGTATAATTATCTATTTATAAATCTAGCTATCGGTTGAGTGGCTAAATCATCTCATTACATGTCATTTCTGTTCTCTCTTGCTGACACTTGTAATGTGGTTCACCTTCAATGAATGCGCAAATGGCCAATAGCCGGAGCTAGCTGCAATAGCTGCCAGAATAGAAGTAGAAAAAACTGGATTTAAGCAATAGTCGAGTAATTGAGAGGGTGTAGCGAATGCAACTGCAAACTGCAAACTGCTAACAGAAAGCAGCAAACTGCAAACTGCAAGCTGCATGTGGCTATGTGCACATGCATGTAACCCAATTTCAAGACCGCACAAAAAAAGACCAAGAAAAAGGCGCGTAAAGCAAAAAGGCTTCAGTGTGGCCTAGGCAGACCACAAAATGTGTTTCACTCTGGTTCAGTGACTCGGCAGCTGAAAACAAGTTATATGCTTGGCGACTTTCATTCAGATCATTCAGTGAAACTGACCAGACCAAAAAACCAATGACCAAAACCAGACCAGACAAACACACATCGAATCTGGTTTATGGGCATTGTTGGATACGCTACGAATGGGACGTTAGCTTCCTTGTTCGTACGCCAGGCTCCAGCGGACAAATTATGAAATGCTGAGCCGCAAAACGAAAGTGGTGCGAGCTACCCACACCACTCAAACTACTTCCCAGCGCACTTCTCTCTCTCCCGAAAAAAAATTAAATAATCAAGATGTTTTCCGCCTGTCCAAATGCTGAATTGCCGTCGTTTAGTGTGCAATTGCAAGCTCTTAACACACAAAAGTTGTCTCTGTCTGCCGGAGTCTCTGCGATGCGGCTACCTACGCCCGGAGCCTGACATATGCCTGGCCATTAAAATTTTAATTGCCCTTGCAACACAGTGCGCCGCGACAAGCGTAATACGCAGTGAACGCATTGAAAATAGACTTTAGATTGTGGCACGACTTTCGCAATGGTTAATAAGACTTTTCACTAGACGGGGATCTGATATGACCCGATAGGGCAGATCATCCTGTCGACTGTAGTTCGTTGCGAAAGTGAAAGGAATCTTCATGAGTTTGCATATTTATCAACACTCACTCGCATTCGCTTAGTATTTCTGCCAACTTCGAGCAAACACCACTTGCCAATCGAGAGTGCTCTTCCCTATCGCAAACATTGCATAAACACTTTGACCAAAAAAAAAAAAAAGAGATGAAAAAGTAAAAGTATTGAGAGACAAACCGCAAGGGGCGGAGCTTGCACTGCCCTCGGTGAGTGTTTAAGGTCAATGCAGAAATATGAGCTAATAATTGTAATCAATTGACAGAGAGTGGAAGTGTTGAATGATGGCGCATAAGAGAATTGAAAGGTCTTGTAAGGCTTGATTTGAGCAGTTGCCAATAGTTAGATAGTCTAAGTTGGCAGTGTCCATAAATATATAATATGAAGAGCGTGCTGGACTAATGTGACGCATAGTGAATGTGCGGCCTCTGCTCTCTGATCTGGTTTCAAGTTGCAAATTCAAAGTAATCTGATTGCAATTACTCAGCGTGAGCTAACATGAATGCTCAGGCAACTCAGACGCATTCTGCTCCACTCTTCTCTGTCAAATACAGATTTGAAAGAGTTCAATTCACATTACCTAAACCACGCATACGTCCATAATTTAAACTTTCTTATGAAATTAATAAGAGTAGAGCTCTCCAACCAATATCAGTTAATAAACTCTTACATTAAAAAAAATTTTTTTTCTTTGAATTTTATATATTAGACCTATTTTATTTATTTTAATTATTTTATTTGTTTGACTTATTTTATTTATTTTAATTATTTGATTTAAGTAGTTATTTAATTTATTGTATTTATTTTATACTTTGTATATTTTTTAAAATTTATTTTATTTATTTGACTTATATTATTTATTTTATTTTTTTTTTATTATATTTATTTTATTTCATTTATTTTATTTTATTTAATTTATTCATTTTATCTATTTTATTTATTTCATTTATTTTATTTTATTTATTTTATTTATCTAACAAAAAAGAAAATCATATAAATAAAATAAGTAAAATAAATTACATATATGTATTTGATTTATTTTATTAATTTAATTTATATTATTTTATTTCATTTATTATATTTTATTTTAATAATTTAATTTTGTGTATATTATTTATTTAATTTACTACATTTTATTTTAATTATTTTATTTTATTTATTATTTGAATTATTTTATATTTTTTTCTGTTATTCTCTCTTTGTCAAGTTATTTAACTTTTTAACCGAAAACCCCATATTAAATTGCTATATTTAGTCAAAGAAACAAAACGTATTCACCTCCCTTGCAGCTTTGCAAATACCTTCAAAATATGCTCCCATAACTTACGCTTCTTTCTCTTGCAGAACACGATGATATCAACACGCTTCATGGCACCTATCAATATTTGAAGAGCACCGGTCAGGTAAGCGATAAATATTTTCTATATGCATATACATATTTATACATCTATGTATATGCTTTACGATCCGCATTTTGCCATACATTTGTCGTCAACATTATTGCATTTTTTGGTTGGCCATAAAAAAAAAAAAAAAACTCGACTTCAGCGAAACCATCCAAAAGCATACTCAAAAGCCTTGCTAAAGGTAGCTCCGCTCTGGCTCCTTGGTGTTTGATATTTATTACAACGTGATGTACTTTTGCCTGTTGCTCTGTTTGCCTCTCACTCTCGCGCGCTCTATCGCCCTCTCGCTCATTGTGCGAACGAACTCATATGGTTTGCTCATCGTATGTCATGGCAATCGTGCGCTCGCTCGCTCTCTCTCCCTCTCTCTTTGTCTCACACGCATACACATACAACACACATACACATGCACCCACACATACATATACACATAATACATATATATACAATAAATTAGTAAACTTTAGTAGTCCTTAGCGCTCGCTCTCCTGCTCAGACTGTGACTGTTACTCTGGTCTATCTCTCTACTTATCTCTCTATCTCTCTCTCTTCTTACACTAACACTACAACAACACTTTGACTCAGTCTTGGAATTTTTGTTAGCGCAGTTAATTTCTTTTTTTTTTTTTTTGCAATTAAATTTTGATTGAGTTAGTGCCAGATGCGCCAGTTGCATCATAGAAACGATAGAAATTCGATTTATAATTATGACACGAAAGAAAAACGCGTAAAAGGTAAGTCAACGACTAGGATTTTCATTTAGCTAAGTGTCAGCGTTGCGTAAAACGCGTCGCCGACGCTGTTGGGTTTATAGGCAAATAAAAAATTTAAAAAAAAGAAACTTTGGCCAGTTGCCTGTTGCCTGAAGTCTGATGCATAATACAGGTTACCTATTGCCCCACAGCCCAATTGTGCCTGTTGCTTCAACTGCAATCCGCTTATAGCCTCCATCTCTATATGTGTGTTCCATTTACTTATGTACTTGTTGTGTGCTACCCACTCGTCTTTCCTGTGCCCCTCTGTATCTGTATCTGTATCTGTGTGTGTGAATGTGACAACAACAACAACTGCGACAACAACAACTGCAACACATTGGCAACTGCAACTCCACTTTTCGCAATCCGGCTACAGCTACAGCACCTGACCAGCGCACAGCTGAACAACACGCCGCAAGCTCAATTGGATACATTATTCTTCAATCGAGTGCCAAAGGCGGGCAGCGAGAAGCTGATGGCGCTGCTAAAGCTGTTGGCCAAGCGCAACAATTTCCAGGCGCGTCGCGATCCCAAACATCTATACGAAACGATACTCATGGATACCGGCTTTGCACGCCATCTATTAGAGAGCGAGCTACTCAATTGCAGCACAACCAATTCGTATACCAAGCACATGGCATTCCTCAACTTTACGGCCTTTGGCCACCACTGGCCCATCTACATAAATCTTGTGCGCGATCCCATTGAGCGTTTGGTCAGCTGGTTCTACTATGCCCGAGCACCCTGGTATCTGGCCGATCGTGTCAACACCTTTGGCAGCAAGTTCAAAGTGCCCACAGCGCAGTGGCTCAAAAAGGATTTCAATCGTTGCATTCTCACGCACGATCCGGAGTGTGTGTTCGAGCAGCTGGATATGGAACATCTGGGCGATCATAGAAGGCAAACCCTGTTCTTCTGTGGCCAACAGACCGAACTCTGCATGTGAGTAGATGAGCGGGTGAGCTTGGCTCGATCAGTTAAGGGTGACGGAGTGCTTGGAGTGAAGTAAAGAAAATTAAATGCAAATATTTAAATCTGAGAAATTCTTTTATTTAAATATCACTCTACACCCAAGTCACGCCTAACTCGTCGAGCAACTCTCGCAGCTTAGCCGCTCAGCCAAACACTTCAACCCCCCTCCACAGGCCCTTTAACTCGCGGCCGGCCATGCAGCAGGCGAAACGGAATGTGGAGCAGCGCTACGCTGTGGTGGGCACCTGGGAGGATACGAATACAACGCTGCATGTGCTAGAGGCATATATACCGCGATATTTCGCTGGCGCCATGGACGTCTACTATGCCATGCAGAACAATATGGAAAATGTGAATCGGAATGCATACAGACCCAGCATCAGTGTGGAGGCGCGCGAGCTGCTCAGTCGCAATCTGACGCAGGAAATCGAGTTCTATCAGTTTGTCAGGCAGCGTCTGAATAAGCAGTTTATAGCAGTGCAGCAGCAGCAAATGGAGCTGCAAAATTCGAACAATTAGCGCCTAAGATTTCAAGAATAAATGCTAGTCTAACTTTCGGCCAGCCTGGGCCATTTCAAAACTCTTCTAACTGTGTAGTGGAATTGGGAGCGGGATTTCTTATATACAGCTTAGATCTTTAATCTAAAACTAATCCATCATGCCCCAGCTACATGGCCGTAATGTGCATGCGCGCCGAAGCGGGGAGCTGGATGATCATCATGTAGCGCATGCATCACATAATAATCATCTGCATAAGGCCGGGCACGACAAGCAGCTGGCGATGCCAAGGAATGATGATGATCATGATGAGGATGATTTAGATGCGGATGATGTGGGTGAGGATTATGATGAGCCTGGCTATAATTTGGCTGCCGATGCACTGAATAATACCAAGAAAGCGGAGGTCGATTTTGTCTTCTTCAATCGTGTGCCCAAAGTGGGCAGCCAGTCGCTAATGGAGCTAATGCGACGCCTTGGGAAGATCAATGGGTTTGTGCATGCTCGCAATCCGGGTGGCGTCAGAGAGACCATCATGCTGCCCAAGGAGGGTCAGAAGAATCTGATTGGTGATCTGCTGACACGACCGAAGCCACATGTCTATAGCCAGCACATAGCATACATCAATTTCACACGCTTTCATCTGCCACGCCCCATTTACATTAATCTGGTGCGCGATCCCATCGAGCGTATCATCAGCTGGCATTATTATGTGCGCGCGCGTTGGTACTACAACGACATGAAGGCCAAGCTGGGCGAGAAGGCCATAGAAATGCCCTCGGATGAGTTTCTCAATCTCGATCTGGATACATGTGTGCGCAATCATGATCCACACTGCACCTTTGAGCAGATGCAGGTGAAAAATCCCGCTGGGGATCATCGCCGACAAACATTGTTCTTTTGCGGCATGAACAGGAAGCTGTGCATGTAAGTAGCCATGGGAAGTGAGCAGGATAGCTCTCAAGTAAATAGTTCTCACTGAAACTATCCATCTCTGCATTAGGCCCTTCAATTCGGAAATGGCCATGCAAAAGGCCAAGCACACGGTGGAATCGGAATATGCTGTTGTCGGCACCTGGGAGGATACAAATATCACGCTGACTGTGCTGGAGAACTATATACCACGTTATTTTCGCAATGCCAAGGTGGCCTATTATCGTAAGCACATATATATATATACATAAATACTAGAGAGAGAGATCGGATTCGTAAACTTTGCCTCGCTTTTGCAGTGGGTGAGGAGCGTCTCTCTCGCATCAATCGCAACAATGTCACACGCATCGTGAGTGATGAGACGCGTCAGATACTACGCAAGAATCTAACAAATGAAATCGAGTTCTATGAGTTCTGCAAGCAGCGTCTCTATCTGCAGTATGCAGCGCTTGGAAATGGCAAACGCTTTGGCGAGGATGATTATTTGCTGATGCCGGAGCTACGCGACGAGGATGCTAAAGATGACTATGAGTATTAAACAGACTTGTATATATATATATCCATATATAATGTAAATATGTACTCGCATAACCTAAGCTTCAATAAATATCTAAACACTGTTGTCTCCTACTCAGACTCTCTCAAACTCAAACTCAGTCTCAGTTCATAAAGCATTTCATAGCTTTCTGTTTGTCGCTCGCTCTGTTTGTATTTGTTAAGCTCTGAACCCAGTGAAAACGCATGAAATGAAAATATTATTCTTGATCGTAACTAGCTGAGTTGTCTGCATATCTGTCTGTCCGTTCGTCCGTATAAACGGCGTGATCTATTAAATTGCAAATACAAGAATCTTGAAATTCAATATTTTTTACTCGGGCTATCAAAAACATTCTCGTATTTTTTAATATTATACAATAATTCAACTCATTTTTTTATATTATCAAGAATTTATTTTACTTCTTTTTATTATGCTTAACTTAAATATCGTTCCCTATACTTTTTATTAAATTTATAAGGACTTTTTATAAGGAATTCTAATTTTATTAAATTTATAGGGACCTTTTTTTTAACTTTTTTTTTGATAGCTGAAAACATTTTCTTTCTATCCATAAGACTGAATATTTTGAGTTCATTTTTAAAGCGAGGCTTTCAAATTTGATATGGATACAACTTTCCAATAATTTAAAAAATAATAATAAAGTTTATAAAATATATAATATAATAGAAAATTGTGCCAAAGCCAAGTAAAAACATATTAAATTCTGAATACTTGAAAAGTTTTTACTGTATATTATTATAAATGCCCAAATGCAGCCAGAACGCTGCCCAAGCGCAGCCAGAGCTCTGTCCAAGCGCTGCCAAAGCTCTTCCCAAGCGCAGCCAGAGCTCTGCCCAAGTGCAGCCAGAGCTCTGCCCAAGCGCAGCCCGAGCTCTGCCCAAACGCTGTCCAAGCGTAGCCAGAACGCTGCCCAACCGCTGCTAGAGCTCTGCCCAAGAGCAGCCAGAGTTCTGCCCAAACGCAGCCAGAGCTCTGCCCAAGTGTAGCCTGAGCTGTGCTCAAACGCAGCCTGAGCTCTGCTCAAAGGTAATTTGAGCTCTGCCCAAGCGCTGCCCAGGCTCCGCTCAATTGCAGTCGCGCTCTCAAGAGCGCAGCAAGCAAAATGCGTGCTTATACGTATGAATGTGTGCATTCTCTCTCTCTCTCTCTCTTATATATTCTTTGTTATATATGCATAAAAGAAGCTTAGACTAATTGAAATAATATCAACTGTTCGCTGGGTTCAGGGCATCTGCTAGTCGAGCAGCCTCGTCTATAGCACTCTTATTTAATTTGTTTTTTGCTCTGTCTAGCCGTCTACCTCTATCCCCCTCCCTCACATGTACTCTTTTCAGCTGTGGCAGCTGAACGCCTCACACTTCAACAACACGCAATTGAGCAGCAGCGAGCTGCTCTTCTTTAATCGTGTGCCCCGCACAGGTGGCCGAACGCTCATTGAATTGCTGAGCCGTTTAGGCGAGCTCAATCAATTTATGCTCGAGCATACACCCTACTCGCGACCCATTGTCAATCGTCTAAATGCTAAGCAGCAATCAGCTTTGAGGCATTATGTATCAGATCTAGCTAAGAGTACGCCCATTGTGTATGTTGAGCCTGTGGGCTATATTGATTTTCGAGGCAAAGGCTTGTTAACGCCGCCCATCTATGTGAACTTGGTATGACAGAGTCTTTGAAGTCTCTTTGCAATGCGTATAATGAATCTCTGTTAGGTACGCGATCCAGTTGAGAAAGTAATCAGCTGGTATTATCATAGGCGTACGCCCTGGACTGCTCTGAGCATGTATAAAACTAAAGGGAAATTTCATAAGCGCGACTTCTATACGAAGAGCTTTGAGGATTGCGTCTTGAAACGCGATGCCGAATGTCGTTATGATGCAGCAATGGGATTTAAAGCTGATGCCGGTGATCACAAAAGGCAGAGCTTGTTCTTTTGTGGACATGCAAAGATTTGCGAGTAGGTTAATGTAGAATTCATTTACAGCAAGAGAGTTTCTTAAATTTCTCTCTATATTAATCTGAGCAGACCCTTTAATACACCAGCTGCCATAGCTCTTGCTAAGCAGCATGTGGAACAACACTTTGCTGTCGTCGGCTCTTGGGAGGATGTGAATGTAACCCTAATTGTACTGGAGCATTATATACCGCGCTTCTTTAAGGGTGCCAGCGAGCTGTACTTTGGTAATATTTATATATTAAATCTGTTATTCATATGCTGTTAAGGTCTGAATTTTGAAATAATGCAGCTGCCCAGCAAGAGTTGTCACAAGCCAATCATTGGAAGCCGCCAATTAGTGAGCACATCAAGAGCTTAGTACGCGCCAATTTTACATACGAATATGAATTCTATTATTTTTGTAAGCAACGCTTATATCAGCAATATTTGACAATAAATCGACATTAAATATAGAAATGTGAAACTATCTCCTTTAGAGCTTTTATTTCTATATAGATATAACATATTTGTATGGAAAACGTAAGATCTGCTCTCAATGTTTTCATCTCTACTTAGATATAGAACTTTGGGGAGTTCTGATCGAAATAGTAGAATGAGATCTGCGATGAGTTAGAGCATGAGTCTTATTTAACATAAAATACTTATCAAACATAAAAATAAATGAATAGCAAATCGGATATCTGCTTTTAGAGTTTTTATCTCAGATTATATATAAAAAGTCTTAAAAGGCAAATCAGAAATCTGCTTTCATTTACCTTATCTCTTAAAAAGTCTTTATTGATCTGTGATCTGCATTTGCATGATCTCTTATCGAAATTTGTTTGAATTTCTGCATTAATAAATATGATCACAGATTAGATACGAAGTGTTATTATGAAAGATCCACTGATTAGCTATAGCATTATTGTTTCTGAAGCCCAAAATCTACTTTCAGAGCTTTGATCTTTGATTTGATATGCAATATGAAAGGTCTAATATGAATATTCTGAGCTCTGACTAAAGGAAAACGGAGTTCAACATTTAGATGAACTCTATGTTTTCAGTGATCTTACTTTTACTTCTATATAGAATCTTGGTATGGAATTTGTTCATTTAATGCTCTCATTTCGTAAAAGATATAAAAATATATATAAAAAAAAAAACAGATCTGATATCTGCTTTCATTAATTCGTTCTCTTATCGACAACTGATCTCTGATTTCTTTTCAAAGTAGTTTTGATATTCGCTAGATCACTTCAGCTGAGATCACAACTTCTTCAACTTTTCCACTAACTGGCTTTGCTTAGCTTGGCTTCCATCAAAGCTCTCATGTTTTGCATGACTAGCAATTCTTTTGTCTTCCGTTCAAGCTGGGTACTCTGACAGCAGCACAACTGAACAATACACCTAAAGCTGAACGCGAATTCATATTGTTCAATCGTCTCGAAAAAGTGGGCAGTCAGAGTATGACAAAGCTGTTGGGTCATTTGGGTGAATTGAATGGCTTTGTTACCTATCGGAATGAAATACCGCCCACCAAGAAGATTGTGTACAACAACAGAGAGGAGAAGGAATTTGCCGAAGAGTTGCTCGAACTGGAGGAGCCATCGGCCTATGTAGAGCATACGAATTGGATCAATTTCACGGCACACGATATGCCCAGACCAATTTACATCAATCTCGTCAGGCATCCCATACAGAAGGTCATGAGTGCCTATTACTATCATCGCCATCCGATGATCTATGCCAATATGCTATTACGCAATCCCAATAAACCCACAGAGAAGAAGGAGTTCTTCGATCGCACCTTCAATGATTGCGTGCGACAGCGCATTGCACCCGATTGTGTATTCGATCCACATTTGCCCTACAACGGCGATTGGCGTCGATTCACTTTGCATCTGTGTGGCAATCAGAATATTTGCACGTAGGTAATTACCCATTTAGTTGAGTTGCCTATTGGTTTAATTGCTCCCATTCTGTAGGAATTTCAACTCCGAGATGGCCACTCAAATAGCCAAATTGCATGTGGAAAAGGAATATGCTGTGGTGGGCAGCTGGGAGGATACGAATATAACGTTGGCCGTGCTAGAGGCATATATACCTCGTTTCTTTACCGATGCCACAAATCAGTATTATTGTAGGTTCTCTCTCTCCCCCTCTCTTGACTCTTGTTAATGCCCATTTTCCATGTAGCTCATCAAGAGAAATTTACGATAAATTCCACGCCACACGACACGCACCTAGATGAGGATGTGGAGGCCTATTTGAAGCAACAGTTTGCATACGAAATTGAGCTCTATCATTTTTGCAAGCAACGTCTCTATAAGCAGTATATAGCCATCAGGAAGCAGGACATAGAGCAGAAGACTAGCTCTGCTAATAGTGAACAAATTAAAATTTAGAAAAAAAAAAGATTATTGATTAAAATGCATTTCGAACAAATATATATTTTACTATTATTTCATTTTTATTTAATTTTATTTATTTTTTATTTTTTTTGTTTTTAATATTGTACTAGTCTATATATTACAATATTAAAATAAAAAATAAATTAAAAAAAATAAAATAAAAATAAATATAAAAAATAAAAATAAAATCAATCAAAATAAAATTTAAAAAAAAAAAAATTAAAATCAGTTTTTCCTTCTTCGCTACTAATCTGAAATCGGTTTTTGGCTAGTCGCTTACTGCTTGCACTCACTGTATTTCGATACGCTATTTGAGCTCTCGCATGGTATTTGCAGATCCTGCAGCTGAATGCCAATGAATTGAATAATACCAAGAATGCAGAGATCGATGTGCTCTTCTATAATCGTGTGCCCAAAACGGGCAGCATTCAGCTGATAGAGCTAATGCGTGCCCTGGCCAAGGTGCACGACTATGAGGTGGAGAAAGATCCACAAAATGGCGGAATTCGAGCATTGCTCGACAGCGCCGAGGAGAGTGACTGGATAGATAATATAGTGAGCCTTGAGGATGGCACCGTCTTTGCCAGCCATGTCAACTATTTGAATTTCACCAAATACGAACAGCCGCGACCCATTTACATCAATATGGTGCGTGATCCCGTTGATCGTGTGATCAGTTGGTATTATTATATACGCGCTCCGTGGATCTTTGTGCCCGGTCGTCGGCGCAACAATCGCGAAATGCCAAATCCCCAATGGGTCAACACCGAGTTCGATCAGTGTGTGTTGAGCGGCGAGAAGGCTTGCACCTACATTGAGGGCTCGCTGCTGGAGCGTGTGGGCGATCATCGCCGGCAGACACTCTTCTTTTGCGGTCACAATGAGTTCAAGTGCACGTGAGTTGTGAAAATCTATCTCAGCATTCATCACTCAACATTATCCCCACTCCAACCGCAGACCCTTCAATTCGCGCCTGGCCCTGCAGCTGGCCAAGCAGAATGTGGAACGCGAATACGCAGTTGTGGGCACTTGGGAGCACACCAACGAAACTCTGGCCGTCCTGGAGGCCTATGTGCCGCGTTACTTTGCGGACGCCTCCAAAATGTACTACTGTAAGTACAGAGCGAGAGCGAGAGAGATCAATGAAATTCTATAGTCTGTCTAATGTAATCACACAATTTCCAGCGGGTTTGCACTCGACCAAAGCAAATGATAATCCCATGAAGCCTCACATTCGTGAGGATATCATGAATATGGTACGACGTAATTTTACGCGTGAAATTGAATTCTATCAATTCTGTCGCCAGCGACTGCACAAACAATATCTGGCACTAAAACTCAATGAACTGATGCGTGTGGATAATAGTTTAGTCGAGCTGAAGGCGGGCAACGAACTGGCCATCAGGGATTAGCCAGCTGATTAGTTTAGATATAGCATCAAATTTTTGCCAATTATTTTAAATAAATATTGAAATATTAAATAGTATTTTACCCGTTTAAAGCTACTAGAAAGTACTTAGGAAATTTATTTAGTAATTCTTAATACTTTTCGCATTGAAGCAACTTTTAATACCTTTCGCTTAAGTGCTGGCCTCACAGTCCTTTCACTTTTATGAGCTAAGACATCTATGCTGTAAATTGATATGCTCTCTCTGAGAGAGCGCTGACTGCTCTGCCTTTATTAACTGGGCTCTTTGTGCACGACTAACTCTGATGGCTTATCTGAGTTGGAAGTTAATATAAAACCGATCTGCAGCTGCAACGTCTCAGTGCCGAACGTTTGAATAATACACGAAATGCCGATATCGAAGTTTTGTTCTTCAATCGTGCCGCCAAGGTGGGCAGCGAGGCAATGCTGGAGTTATTCAATGCATTGGTGGAGTATAATGATGATCTGGAACTGGAGCGCAGCGGCTTGCATGAGCCCTCAGTGAGGCAGATGAGAAAGCCGGTGCAACGAGAGGCGGCAGAGCTTGTGGCCGGACTGGATGACGGCACCATTTATATACGTCACATCAATTGGCTGGACTTTAGCGAATTCGATTTGCCCCAGCCGATCTATATGAATATGGTGAGGGATCCGGTGGAGCGTGTCATTAGCTGGTTCTACTATGCGCGCAGCTCATACAAGAATGCCATCGAGTATCGCAAGTCTCCGAATAAGAAAATCAAACCCGAATCCTGGTACAAGAAGAACTTCAATGAATGCGTGCGCAGCGGCGATCCCGAGTGCCAGTACGTGCCGCATACGGTCAAGGATTTCATACCCAATTTCAAGCGACAATCGCTCTTCTATTGCGGCCATCACGACGATTGTCTGTAAGTAGCGAGAGAGAGAGAGAGAGAGAGAGTGAGAGACTCTGACTTTCCGACTCCGACTGTAATCGATCGTCCGTCCACTTTGCAGTCCCTTCAATTCGCCCACAGCCGTGCAAATGGCCAAGGAGCATGTGGAGCGCGACTATGCCGTGGTGGGCAGCTGGGAGGATACGAACATCACGCTGACCGTCTTGGAGCGTTATATACCACGTTTCTTTCGCGGCGCCAAGCTGATGTATGAAAGTAGGTTGACGAGATCTCACTAGACAAATGCTGTTTCTGTTAATGGTTTCTCATTGCCTCCTCCATTCCCTCTCCATTCCCTAACAATTAGTGCACACTAACAAGATCACAAATCGGAATAAGAATAAGCGTAAGCCGTACATTGAGCCCGAGGTCAAGGACATGATTAGACGTAATTTCACTAATGAATACGAATTCTATCATTTCTGCAAGCAGCGTTTGTATAAACAATATTTGGCCCTCAATCTGCATGAGCTGGAGAAGCATGGATTGTTGAATTAGTTGGGTTGGTGATCAAATTCGAATTCCAGATCAATAAAATGTATTAGTAGAATCCAAACAAAAACAAACTAAAATCTTGTTGTTATTTGAGCGAGCACAACCCGTAAATCCATTTTGTGTCTAATCCTATGTGTGTATTTGTGTGTGTCAACTGCACTTCCTCTAATCCCTACTCCCCCACTCTATCCCCACTTCCTCCACTCCTGTCAGCTGCATGATCTGACGCCGGCGCAACTTAACAACACACCCAAAGCCGAAATGGATCGCATTTTCTTCACGCGCTGCGCCAAGGTCGGCAGCGAATCGCTGCTGGAGTTCATGGAGGACCTGCAGGACGTCAATAAATTTGATGTCGATCATACGGGAATGAGGAAAAGTACTGCCCGAATACTCCAGCCCAAGCAACAAGCTAAGCGCGCCAGACACATTTTCGACCAACCGCCAGGCACTGTTTACATCGAGCACACCTCATGGATTGATTTCCATCAGTTCAACCTGCCCAAACCCATTTTTATAAATCTAGTACGTGACCCAGTGGAACGCATGATCAGCTGGTATTATTATGTGCGCAACTCTTATCTCAATGCCATATTCTATCGCAAAAATCCAACGGCCACCATCAAGCCCACCGCCTGGTACAAGAAGAGCTTCAACGATTGTGTTCGCAACGGCGACGCCGAATGCCAATATGTGCCATATTCGGTGAAAGACTATGTGGGCAACTATAAGAGGCAATCGCTGTTCTTCTGCGGTCACGATCGAGACTGTCTGTGAGTAGTGCTTGGGGGTAGACTTCGGGGGTAGCTCTCTGGGATATTCCCAGAGGAGGTTCTGAGGTAGTCCGCTAGGGTAGCCCTCGAGAGTGTAGCCCTTTTGGAGTAGTCTTTGAGAGTAGCTTTCTGGGGTAGCCCTTTGGAGCAGCTATCTAGGAAAGGCCCCTTAGGTAACCCTCTGAGGTAGCCCTCTGGGGTAGCTCTCTGGGGTAGCTCTCTGGGGCAGCCCTTTGAAGTATTCCTCGGGGGTAGCTCTCTGGAGACTCTCGAGAAAAGCGCTCTGAGATAGCCCTCACGGGTAGCTCTCTCTGGCAGCCTTCTGAGGTAGCCCTCTGAGGTAGCCCTCTGGAATAACTCTTTAGAGTAGCCCTCTGGGGTAGCTCTCTAGGAAAACACTCTGGGATAGCTGTCTTGAGCATCTCTCTTGAATAGCCCTCACATAGCAATACACCTCTTAGCCCATAATTTCGCTCTAATCCAAATGCCTAATGCTTGCAGACCCTTTGACTCGCCGCTGGCCATACAAATAGCCAAACGCAGGGTTGAGGAGGAATACGCAGTTGTGGGCACCTGGGAGGAGACAAATATCACATTAACCGTACTGGAACATTATATACCCCGATATTTTGCTCGTGCCACAAAGCTATATCCATGTAAGAGATTCCACACGAATGAGCTGAAGTCGAATGAGCTGAAGTTAAATATTTTACTTTTTACAGTGTATCAGAATTCGCTACAGAATCGCAATCGTAACAATCGTAAGCCCAAAGTCGATGCAGATGTTAGAGCTATGGTCAGACGTAATTTTACCCATGAATATGATTTCTACTACTTCTGCAAGCAGCGTCTCTTTAAGCAATATATAGCTCTAAAGCGGGCAGAGCTGGAGCGCTACGATTTTGCCTAGATCTAAAGGAGAAATCCCTTAGATAGGAATTACAGCATTTATCTCAACAAATCCAAAGTTATCTATAACTAATAAAATAATATTTAGTATATATTTTGACGTATAAACAAGATTCTTTTGATTATTTTTATAAAATATATCTGATTCCCTGAGTCATTAAAAGTGGGTACAGGCAGCAGGAGGCGGGGCAGGCACCATAAAAAATATATATTCTTGATCAGATCAGAGCTGAGCTGATCTAGAGAAGTCGCTTTTCCGTCCGTTTGAAGGCAGCGATCTCGTTAGCCAAAAAAAAGCTAGAATTTGAAATTTTAGATAAGCTATATTATATAATATTAACATATCGATATATTATCGATATCTCATCCGATCGTACGTACGCTTATGTTTACGTGTATATCTGTATATGTGTGCATGTATTTTGTTATATTTATGTAAAACAGAAACTTAGAATAATTGTAGTACAAGCTCTTCGTAAGGTTCAGGGCAGTCTCACCTAGATCACTCTTTTGAAAGTCACGTAATTCGTTTTGATCTGCAGTTTCATAGTTTCTCTGCATATTATTTGTGACTCACCCTATGCTTAATCACAATTATCTGTGCTGTTTGGGCTTACAATCATCAAAAGCTATCAAATGCTCTCTTAGCTAGTCAATGTTACGACGCTTCGTCTGAACAATACACGACGTGCTCGACGTCGTGTCGTCTTCTTCAATCGTCCGACTCGTGTGGGCACAGAGCATATGATGCCGTTGCTGCGCCTGCTCGCCAAGCACAATGAGGTCGATCTCGTGCTCCAAGGACCATTGAGTAGAATGACTCGCTTGAGCACGCGCAGAGAGGAGAAGTTTGAGACCCAATGGGTCAGTAACTTGGAGGAGGGCTCACTCTATATAGCGCATGGAAATTGGATCGACTTTGCGAAATATCATCGACGCAAGCCCATTTACATATCCCTAGTCAGAGATCCTGTAGAGCGCATGATCGATAATTATTATCAGCAGCGCACGCTGAAGAAACAGATTACGAGTCGCAACATCTTTCCGGCGTACACGCAGAAGAGCGATGCCTGGTACAAGCAGAGTTTCAATGAGTGCGTGCGCCGTGGCAGTCCCGAGTGTCAATACATCGAATACTCGTTGAGAGATGGAGTGAAGGACTTCAAGAGGCAATCCTTGTTCTTTTGCGGCAACGATGCGAATTGTTTGTGAGTAAAGTTTGAGAGATCGGCCAATGAATCCAGTAAAATTGATCCAACTGCAGACCTTTTAATACGCGCTACGGAGTGCAAAAGGCCAAACGCAATGTGGAAAAGGAATATTCCGTGGTGGGTACTTGGGAACAGCCAAACATAACGCTCACTGTACTGGAGAAGTACGTGCCACGCTATTTCAATCATGCGCGCTCTCTGTATAGCTGTAGGTGAAACTCAATTCATATCCAATTCCCAATCCCAATCCCCATCCACTTTCTCTCTCTCTTTTCGCAGTGCACAAAAATAGCATTAGCAAGCCCTTTCGTCGCTATGTCGTGGATGCCGATGTTAGGGCCATGGTAAGGCGTAATTTTAGCCGGGAATATGATTTCTATAACTTCTGCAAACAGCATCTATACAAACAGTATTTGGCGTTGCAACTGGAGAAGAACCTACATTAAAGTGGAAAAAAATAAAATTAATTGTCAATGTATGCCAAAAATAAAATAAGAACAAAATATGAAAAAAAAACCTTTATATTTTAGTGAAATTGATTTAAATATATGTTTTTATTTATAATAAAAAAAAAAAAACAATATAAGAAATAATAAAATACAAAAAATTTAGAAAAATAAATTAATATAATATTTATAAAAAAAATACAAATATAATTGAGAAATATATAAAAAAAATTAATAAAAATAATTTTTTTAATAAATACAAATAATATAGATACATAATAATATAAAATAAATAATAATAGCATAAATAAAAGCAAAAACAAAATTTTGCTTTTATATTTTTGAAAAATAGTTAAACAAATTGATAATAATATGTTGAGTAATTATAAAACAATAAAATATATTAGAATGCAAAATATATAAGAATAAAAACAAATTTATATAAACAAAATAACTAAAAATAAAAGTAATAACATATACAAAAAATTAAATTTGTAAATAAATAAATACAAATGAAAAAAAAATAAGTTAAAGAAAACAAACATTTTTTAACAATTCATAAATATGAAGAAAATATGTTCTAAGCGTGCTTGTTCTTAAATATTCAGCTTGAAAGCTTTAAGTTTCATAAGCTTTAAAGCTACTATTATAACTGTAACTTAACACATATTGAACTATTTTTGAATACATTTAGAAACGAATTAAATATCAAACACCAAGGAACTTGAGGTAACTAATGAGAAATGACAAAAGAAGTATGGAACAATTAAAAAGAAAAAAAAACTTTCAATTTCTTTACTCAATTATCTCGTCTCTATTCTAACACCTTCCATTTCTATTGCAACAGATGGCCACGCTGAATGTGCGTGATTTAAACAACACGCGCAAGGCTCAAATGGAGCTGGTCTTCTTCAATCGTGTGCCCAAAGTGGGCAGCCAGACATTTATGGAGCTGTTGCGCCGTCTGTCGGAGCGCAATAACTTTCAGTTTCATCGCGATGCCGTTCAGAAGGTGGAGACCATACGCCTGGCCGAGGATCAGCAACAGGAAATGGCCGAGGTAATCAGTGAGCTGCCAGAGCCATCCGTGTTCATTAAGCATGTTTGCTTCACCAACTTCACCAAATTCAATTTGCCCACGCCCATTTATCTGAATGTGGTGCGTGATCCCGTGGAGCGTGTGATTAGCTGGTTCTACTATGTGCGTGCTCCCTGGTATTTTGTGGAGCGCAAGGCCGCATTTCCCGACCTGCCGCTCCCACATCCAGCCTGGCTCAAGAAGGACTTTGAGACGTGCGTGCTCAGCGGTGATCAGGAGTGCACCTACACCCAGGGCGTGACTGTCGAGGGCATTGGTGATCATCGGCGTCAGAGTTTGTTCTTCTGCGGCCATGACTACGAGTGCACGTGAGTTGGACAAATAAATAATCGAAAAGAAAACATTTTCAATAGTTGTCTTATGCCTATGCCCCATAGACCCTTCAATACAGTCGGCGCATTGGAGCGCGCCAAGTTTGCTGTGGAGCAACAATATGCCGTCGTTGGTGTCCTCGAGGATTTCAATACAACGCTCTCGGTGCTGGAGAAATATGTGCCACGTTTCTTTGAGGGCGTGCGAGATATCTATGCGAGTAAGTAAAATTAAGCAATTTATTACAATTAATGTTTTTATATGAATATATAATATTATATATATAATAATAAATTAATATAATAATGAATACATTTATATAAATTTAAAATCATTAAGTAAAGTAAATAAATATAATATATTTATAAAAAAAAAAATTATTAAAATTAATATTTATTATATGAATAATAATATGATATATATAATAATATTATTTTATTTAAATATATTACATTTATAATTTAAAAATTTAATTTATTAATTTATTAAAGTAATATATGTATGTTATATACAATAAATAATAAATAAATATATACTAAGTAAAATGAGTCTATTTATTAAATATAATATTCATTAAATGAATAATGACTTTATACATACAATAATAAATTAAATATAATAATGAATAAATTTATATAACTTTAAAATCATTTATCAAACTTAAATTAGATAATATTTAAAATAATAAATAATTAAATAAATATATAAAAATAATATAATTATAATATAATAAATAAAAAAAAATATGAAAATAATTATAATAATATAATATTCATAATAAATTTAAAAATTTTTTAAATATTATAATTAACAATAATTGAATTTACTTACCCAACTCTCCAGATAGCGCCGAGTACCTGACCAAAATCAACAAAAACAACTTTAAGCCGCCCGTGAGCGAGCATGTCAAGGACATTGTGCGTCGAAATTTCACCAATGAAATCGAATTCTATCAATTCTGTCGCCAGCGACTGCATAAACAATATCTGGCCGCCCATTTGCCACAGCGAATTGTGACGGCCAACGCTGCGGCCTTAGAGCGCAATTAAATCAGAGATCTATACTCGATATTATTTGTAAAAAAAAAAAGGAATCTATATACTCGATCCAGTAGCCGATCCTGTAGTCAAGTGCGCTATCCTTCCACACACGAGCCCTTGCATGTTGTAGCCAATAATTAATTGTTTATCATTTTGTAAATTTCAAATTGGTCTTGAAAAGTTATTCATATTTTTTAATAAAATATTTATGTTTAGTTAGTGATTAAAAAAAAAAAAAAAGAAAATGCATTCGAATTGTGATGTCTTCAAGTGAACTGTTGAAATTTGTTGTTTATAAACGTCTAATCTTAATTAGAATTAAGAACTTTAAGCTCACAAACTGTAAAAATATTACTAATAATTATAATAATAAATATTTTATAAGAACTATAAATGAATTTGTTTTCCTGAGCATTGAACACATGTTATTTATTAATATTAAAAATATAAAAATATAAAATGACAAACATTAAATGAATTAAAATCGTTCGACAAAAACATTTCCCAAATATCAATTGGATTCATTTAGCCTGGCTTCACTTGAATCTCCCATCAAATCATCTTTGGCTATTGCAAGGTGTAGCACGCGCTGATTAAGGTCGGAGCAGTTAGTCGATCAAAGCTGCGTTTCTTGCTGTTTAGAAATTGATAACAAATAGTGAATTGTAAATATATTTTTGATATCAATGAGCAACGACACATACCTGGGATCACCATACAACGGATAGAACTCATCGGGCTGCATATCGACGCCAGGCGCCGTCTTCTGACGTCTTACGCATATACACTGCTCATCATTGCCGTCGCAGGGCGCCGACTCGATCCAGCGTTCTGGTGAGCGCAAGAACACAGTCAGTGGATCGCAGTCTATTAACTGCAGTATGTGTTCATCATATAAATCTAACCAATCATTGGAATCCCCTCGCACATCCAATAGTTGCGGCTGGCTGCGTCGCACAATCTTGCACAACAGAATATCAAATGCCGCCGCCTTGGGATGCTGATAAGCCCCAATGTGAAGACGCCAGCGTGCCATATAGAGTTTATATACAAGATGGAAATCATCGTAGCGATACTCGATGCGTTGCCCATCGGCTGCAATGCGTGCCTTGAGGAATACATCATCGAATCGCATCTCCTCGTCGCTCAGCATCTTCAGTCGCTTGTTGTCGCGACGCAGATAGTCCCATTTGTCAACATCGAGACCGCTGCGACTATTGTGAATGATATCAAAGAGATAGCCTAGTCCCAGCATTGGATAAGTGAGCAGCTCTTTCTGATCCAGTATCAAAGCCTTGATCAGCTGCACACCGCGTCCATTATTGTCATCACGAAGTGAACGCAATAATTCGCATTTCATATCGGCAAATATTCTGTCCACACAAACCAAGCCGTTGTGCTCGTGCTACGGAATTAGTAATAACTATATCAGTATTATAATCTTTATATTACTGTGTAAATGTAACTGTGAATAGACTCACGTCGAAGCTTTTACCGCAAACTTGTTCCCAGTAATGCGAAAATGGACCATGCCCGACATCATGCAGCAGCGCCGCTATCTCCACAGATCGTCGACACCATTCTGGCAGCTCACGCTCATAGTTGGAATTGCGCTTGAGGGCAGCTAATAAATCCTGTGCACTTTTATACGTACTGTAATTGAGCTACATTTAATTCAATTCTGCCTCGTATCATTGCCGCTTTGATAGCTTACCCAATGCAGTGCTCGTAACGCGTCTGTGTCGATGCCGGATTGAAGGCCAATGAGAGCAAGCCCGTTTGCTGCACTCTTTTGAGGCGCTGGAATATTGGATGATTGATGATCTCCTCAATATGGCTGGGGATCTCAATTACTCCATGAACTTCATCCTCAATGAGCATCTAGAGAGGAAGAAAGTATTGTAGAAAAAAAGCAAAGGAAACTTGTTAATATTCATGAAATTTACTTTGTTTTTCTATGTCTAATAGTGCCTCTCTCTCGGTATGTGTCGCCTCGGCTAGCAAATGAGAACTGACGAAACACTGGTTAGGCGAGTTCTTGCATGGAGATTCAAGTGGCCAGAGAAGGCATGAAACGGAATGCGTTACAAGAGCTGGATTTGTTTATATGAACATTTTTTATTTATATTTGAGCTGAACTCAAAAATAAGACGAGAATATTGTCAAATTCCGTTATACATATTGCGCATGAGAAGGCATGAAACGGAATATAAATACAAAATTATATGCGTCATATTTGAGCTCATTCGTTAAGCTATAAAGCTTTTATATTCCATTTTCCATACTGCATACTCAGTTTCTTTTGGTTACATACAGAATGAAACCACCAATAAGCTCCACATCAGTTTATTGGATTTGCAGGGGATAATCAGCTGTGCGTAGAGTGAAAAGACAACGGTGTATGGTTGCCATGACGACCAAAAACTGGGCTAATGCTCTAAAATGACTGACCTTCGCCAATTATAAATGCAAATTGCACTTACATGAGGAGCTGATGCTGGCCCATCACAGCTCAATAACTGTTGTCGAAGTAGCAACTGCTGTTGTTGGATTGGTAGAGGAGGCACCTGAGATGTTTGCTGATTTTGGGAACTGCTGGCACAAAGCAAACTGGCTGACATTTGATATAGCTGGTGTAGCTTTCGCTTCTGTTGAAGGTGTGCCAGTAGAATAGGGAAATGATAACGCCACGGGAAATACGTTTTATCGCTTCAATTTATTTGGCAACACACAACAATAAATAACAAAGCACTCAAAAACAATCGACGTCAGAGTGAATCAGCTGACTGTTGCGAGCACAGGGCTGTTCAGCTGTGAGCTTCTGCGCTACCAGGGCTGCAAAGCTGTTGCGCAAAAAAAAAGCTCTTTGCATAAATAATAAAATACTTTTAATAAACGTAAACAAATTTATACACATTGAAAATAAAAAATATATATATATTATTTTGATGTATACTTAACAAAAACACAAATTGAATAACATTTTCACCTAAAAGTATGCCAGCAGATTTTTAAATTTATAAAAAAATATATTCAAATTTTATAAAATACTTTTAAATTGATAAATATGTAAAGCATTTAAGAAAACCCGTTTATAATGTACATTAAACTTTATCAAAAATTTAGAGCTAAAATAAAAAAAAAAATATTTATTATTATTCATATAAAAATATATAATATTTAAAAATTGATTTAAATTCATATATAGGAACTCCGGAACGTAAATTGCTATAAATAATTATTACCAAATCAAATTCACGCGCTAAATAAAGCCGATTCAAAGCAACAATTTTTTCGAACCAGCTCATCGGTGTAATCTATGTGCAGTGGCGGAGGTGGAAATAACAAAGAACGATTTTTTGTTTATATGTGGGAGAGCGCCGCCGCATTGAAACGAAAGCGAAAGTAGCTTCTGACCCACAGCTGAAAGTGGAACAAAAGAGCAAATTATCCAAAGAGCATGACAACACACCAAGAGAGAGCGAGAGATAAAGCAAGCAATTGAGAGAAATACACACACAGTATAGCGGCATATGTAGTTCGCTTGATTGTTTGGATAATTTCGACTTACGAATGAATGCAATGCCCAGCATCAGCATGTACACAAATACATGTGTACATATATACATATCTGTACATGTTCAGCTGCATTTACATACACATAAAGCGTACTGTAATTGCGGTACTATTGCAGCAAGCAGGCCAATTGCGGTCAACGCACCTTTAAGATGAGAGCGAAGAGCACAGAACACCCAAGGTATTAAATACTATATGCACATGCAATATGTACGTACATATAGTGGCACACGCAAACAGCATGTTAATATACATATGTACACATGTATTTATGTATGTGTGCAAGCAATACATCTTAGACAGGCTGGCATCTGGTAAAAATAATAAATAAATTGCAATTTAAAAACAAACTGAAAACTAAAAAGAAAAACAATGAAACATGACTTTAACAAACATTAAGCAAAAAAATAAACATTTACAAATAATCATAAAATAAACGCCGGTTTTACACTTGACTAGCTGAAGTGAGAAAGACTAAGAGCGGGAAAGGCAGAAAGAGAGGAAGACCGCAATGAGACTAAACGAGAGCAGAGCACAGCATGTAACAGTGGGACAATATTAATTGTTTCAACCTCATTTCAGGTAGTTTGCAATTGCTCTGGAACAGGCAAATACTTCTTTTTGGGGTGGAATTGGAATAATACAGTCAAAAAGCATGTGAGTTCAACTAACTTGTTTTATACGTGTTGCAAATTATAGATTTTAGATTAAATAAGCAAATTTAAATATATTTTTATATAATATTTTTAAATTAAATAATTTATCAATTTAAGAAATTTTACTACAAATATATTATTTTATAAATATGAAAAACATTTTATGAAATGCATTGTATAAAAAAAATTATAAACAACTTTGATTTTGTTTTGTATCCACTTTAGCTTTCATACCACTGTTTGATAGCATAGTAATTGATGCATTCTGTCCCGCTCCCGCTCTCACAACACACAAACACCACCCAAGCCTGCCTACTGTGCTAGACGGAGAGCCGATGAAGAATAGAGAAAAAAGTGAGAGTTTCAGGCAAGCCGCAAAAGCTTGCCACATGCTGGAATTCGATTCTCCAGTTCGTCAGTTGCCGTACGACAGGACAAACGCACGGCGGCAGGCAGGCTGAATCGGAAGCAATACGCAATGCAGCAGCCGACGACGCGTCTGGTCGCAGTTACAAAATTCTAGAAAGCAATTCGTGAGTGGAAGCGTTACTGTATCCATATGATACTCTCACAGCAGCAGCGGCAGCAGCAGCAGCTATAGTTGGGTATTAGCTACTGATGTCAAATTAATACTAATTAAAGCGCAGCGTGCGATCTGCCGTACGGGTAGCTGCTGCTCGCCAACTCTCAACTCTCATATCTCATGCTCGCCGCTCACGCTCTCTGAATGAGAACAAGTTCTGTTCTCTGTTGCGAAAAAGTGCTCGTATCGTATCTTGTTATATATGTATCTGAATGAGGCTCATGCCAATGCGTACTCTCAGCAGCAGCGTTGCCCGCCAGCCAGCCAGCCAGCCAGCCAGCCAGCAGTGGGCGAAAGACGCAACTGCCGACTGCCGACCGCCGCCGACTGTCGTATGTCGACTGTCGCTGGTGAGCTGCTACGACCTTGCAATGCCCTTGAATGACACTCTTATTGCGACCAAGTTGCCGTCGTTGCCACTACAACTGGCGGTGCTGCCACGGCTGCCACGACGAGCGCTGGCAAAATACAGAAATGGATTTAAATTGAAATTGAAATTGTTGTATATCGTATTTGGCGTGAGCTCTAGTGTGTGTCTCGGCGTGCTTGACATTCGCCACGAATAGAAACCGACGGTCTTAGCTCCTGTTCTTTATTATAATCACAACTTTCCATCAGCCGTCGCGTGTGTGCAAGAAAGAAGGAAAGAGCGAAAGAGAGAGAGATAGCCTCGTAAAAATACGGAAAATTAAGCCAAATCAAATAAAGTCTTATCCCAAACATATCCGCCTTTTGAAGCAGTGCATGATTCTAAAATAAATACAGAAATACAGAAAAAAAAGAGAGCCAAAAGAAAAGTGTTATCTAAGCAACTAGCGCCATCTGTGGGCACAAATTGTGAGAGAGTGTGTGCGTGTGGTGTGTGTGCACTAAAAGTGAAAGTTCAGGCCATTCAAATCCATCCTTCGTCAGGCCCCAGTTCCTTGGCACAGTTTTAAGGCGGCGCTGGCCTATGTATATGGCCGATAACGATACCAAAGCACGCAATAATACATAGGCAAACATAACGACGACTTCCAAACTGTATATACCATATATAAATATATATAAAAACAAAAAGTTAAATATATATATATTTATATATTTATGCGATATTTATGCGACAGCTCTGACAACACATATTTTTCTATTACAACGTCAACGGCCAGTCCAACAACTTGGAAAATAGCAAAAAAGGAAATCCATTATAACTAAAGAATACAACAACAACAACAACAGAAGCAGCTTATATACAGGTTAGTAAAAAATTAATAATCGTAATAGAATCATGGCTATATACATGCATACATAAATAATCTTCTATATACATGCTGTGCGTGCATAGTTTTTTTTTTCTGTTCGCTCTCTTTTTATTGTTCGCTCTATACAAATTAGCCACGCTGCTTTGTTGTTGCCATAATTTATATAATTATGAACAAGTGTTTCAATTTTATTTTGACATTGAACTGTTTAATATGCGGCTTACGTGTGGTACATGAATATAAATGAAGTAACAATTTCTATGGAAATTATCATCATTTTTGTTGTTGTTGGCATTGCGCTGATTTAATGGAGTTTTGCATAAGAAGAATTTATGTTTACTTTGTTTTAATTACTATATTTATTATATATCATTTAACAGTGAGCTGCAATTTTAATTTAATTTATATAATAAATTAATAACAAAATTTAATATATGAATTATGTTTGATCAAAATTAATATAATTAATTCAATTAAATGTTTTATATAATAAATGAATAAATGAAGTTTAGTAATTTCTCCTTCACTTACTATTTAAAAAATAAAAATATAAATAAAATTTAGTTTACGTTTACATTTTATTCAATGTGTGTTTTTTTAATTTTTGTATCTATAAAAAATAGTTTCACCTTCGCCTACATTTTCAATTTCCTGCAAACAAAATTTGTCCAAAAATACTAACAAAATTGCTTATAAAAATAATTTGTATTTTATTTTTATTTATTTTTTTTTTTTTTAATGAAAAATTGGTCATGACTGTTTTTTTTTTTTTTATATTAATAATTTTAAATGGTATTTTTATTTTTAAATGATTGATTTATAGCTACATAATTTTCCTTCACCTACATTTGCATTTTTTCTCAATCAACATTGACATGAAAAAGAAAAACAATTCAACTACTCTTTAGCTCGTTGCGGATGAAAGCAATCGGCATTTCTTCAAAGCAAATTACAGCTATTCTATTTGTTTATCTAACTAACGAGAAAAACAAACAAAAAGGAAAGGAAAAGAAAAAATCTTTGGCCAGGCCCTTGACACTATCATGATGACAATGTTTGGAGACTACTAACCCAAACAGGCTTCAATAATAAATAGCCCATTCAAATCAAAGCCACGAGCTGTAAGCGTAGCCAACGGAAAGCGAAAGCATGTGAAAATCGAAAGTATCTGTGCAAATGTATCTGTATCTGAGTCTGTGTATCTGTATCTGTGCGTGTATCTGGATCCAAAACGGCACAAGCGTTTTTCGCATCGCTTGTTGGCTGCTCTTCTTGTTGTTGTTTATTATTATTATTATTATTGTGGCGGTGCTTGGCTTTGTTTGCTTGTGACATTTCAGTGGGTAGCAATGTCATACAAATATAAATAAAATACACGCGCTGCCTCACCAAAGGAAGCCTCCCACCCACACCAAAGTAACGAAAAAAAAAAACACGCACTGACCGCGGCACAAATAACAACCAAATACTTGACTACTTAGCGCTATCCATAGCGCCTCGTGCATGAGCTCTACGGTCTATTGATTGTTTCGACATCCACAGAAAATTAACCAACAATCGATTGGGTGCCCGCCAAAGTTTCCACAGCTCTGGCTGGCTCCTGCCGCAAAGGCGCAATCGTGAAAGACGCAATAGGCACATACAATTCCCAGGCACTGTGGCATGTTACGTGCGTTTGTCAATTTGGCTAATTCGCCATAAATAAAAAAAATATATATTGTACATTAGGAAGATATATATTTATTATCTTGCTTATTTATAAATATAAAAATATCATTCTGCGCCAGCACAGTCAGCTGTTGAGGCTTGTTGAGTGGGCGGCGCATGAGTGAAAAGCAAAAAAATAAAAAATAAAATAAAAAAATTAAATAAAAGAAATGCCAAACTAAAGCATGGAAAGCTAATGTAGATTTGTAGTATATTGAAGATATAGATATTCCTCGTATTATATATAGAGATAGACATAGTTCATAATTATGCAAGATCATGTGCGGATAATTGAAGGCCTTTCTCTGCTGCTCTGATGCTATTTTTGATTAATGAGCCATAGAAAGTTCAAAGCTAATATATAAAATTTCGCATAGATAGAGAGCCAAACTAGCTGCCATCTCTTTCATTTATGAGTTTTTGTCATACATGAAACTTATCTGCCAAATCCCTTATTACAACAGCAATCAATTTGCTCAAAGCAAAGCTGAAACGTGCACTGATAACGATTCGAACATTGCCAAAGAGCTAATAGCCGAAACATTTGGATAACATACTATACTATATTATCAAAATCACAGCGGGATATTATCATCTATGACAAGTGGCTTTTATTGACAGTCATTTGTATAGCTGATAAGCTGATCGTAAATACGATGGGCTGTACTACAGATATTTGCGAACAATTTCTAAACATGTAATGCGAATAGAGCAACGAAGTTCAAATACCCTAAAGAGCGTGTTATTTATCAAATATTTTATAGAAAAAAAAAAAAAAAATAAAATAAAAAAAAAAACAAGTTGAGTTTAAATAACCTGAAATTCAATTTATTATTAAATTGAGAGTTTTTCATATAATTACAAAGAATATAATGAAGACGACGGAAAAGTTAAAATACCCTGAAAAATACCCAATAAAAAACAGTATCCAATAAACAATACAGGAAAAAAGAAAAAGCCGAGATACATCTGTTGAAAATTAATTTTATTTTAATTATTATATTATTTTAAATTCAATTACATTTTATTTAAAGATATATTTAAAGATACTTCAATTTGATGTTGTAATATGAAGAGCTAAAGCAAAATAAAATATGAAAAATTAAATACATCGAAGAATCCATATAGTATAGTTGACCTATATCTTACATATATTTCATAAACAAAACAAAAGACAATTGAAATAATTCTGTAAGAATTACAATTAATATAATTACAATTAAATTTCTCTAGCTTTAATTTAAAAATAATCAAATAAAATATATGCAAATACTATAGAAAGTAAATCCTAGTCCTAAATAGAAATAAAAGTGAAATAACTTTATATTTTATATAAATTAAATTTATTCAAATACCATATAAAATAAAAAATATTACAAAAAAAATAATAATTAAATTTTTGCCCAGACAGGTTATCAATAAAACTGAAAAAAGTGTGTACCTACTTAATTTTTAAATAAATAAATAAAATATATGCAAATTATACATATATAAACTAAAATTTAATACAAAAATAAATAATGAACTTTTTGCCTAAACAGGTTAAAAAAAAAAAAATAAATAAAACTGAAATTGAATTATTAAATAGAAAACAGAAAATATACAAAAACTTTAATTAAAATTTTTGGCAAAATTTTGACAAAAATGATTGAAAATGAATATTTAATAAAAAAAATATTTAAAAAAATATTATTAAAAGTTTTCATAATTAGCATATACAAAAATATATATTATTATAAATAAATCAAATTAAATCTGCAAAAATGTAATGTTTAAATGGCAAGCAAAAATCCTACTTCATTTATTTACTCTATATCACTTCCGCTTTCACTTTGATAAACAAAATATAAATAATAAATAGTTTCTTTGAAGCAGGATAAACTTGGTTCTATTTATGCGTTTTCCACAGTTTTCCTATATAATGTGGCACAGTTGATCAACATAGCGTGTTGCCCTTTCTCTCTCTATCTCTTAATCCCTCATTCTCTCTCACTCGCTCGCTCTCTCTGTCTCTCTCTGTCTCTCACAGTGGATAGAGTGGCAGACAACGACGTCGCTGATCACGAGCATTACTCTATGCAAGCGGCTGTCAGGCAACAGGCAGGCGGTAAGGTGCGGGCAGAAGGTCGCCTCTGTCGCTGCATTTGTCTTACCTTTGGGATTGCAGCGATTACGCTTACACACACGCACAAAATTCGCAAACATACACAGATACGTGATACAGAGAGATACACGGCTACAGAAGCAGCTGCAGCTACTGTTACATATGTTCACACACACACACACACACACATGCCCAGGCGGGACACAGAGCCATCACAGTTGATCAGTGACAGGCCAGACGCTGGCGGTGCGATTTGCTGCGCTTCGATTTTGCTGCCTTATCAATCAGCGCAAGTTCGCTTAATGCCAAAAAAAAGTATATAGAAATAAAAAAAAAAAAACGCCTTCAGTGCATGCTCGCCACAGAAACGCCGCAGACGTGGTGCAGTCCCCGTCCGGAAACTGTAAAGTTGTCGTTACAAGTGTTTACATATTTTATTAAAGTTATTGCCGCCAAACGCGAAACGGTAACGGAAACGGGTTACCAGGCAATCGATCGATTGTTCAGGCAGCAGCAGCTAGCAGCAGCAGCAGCTGGTTTATGTGAGTAAGCGAGATAGCACGTGCTCGGTGCGGTTCACCACGATTCGGTTCAGCTCCAAACGGGTCAGAAAGTGCACTCTGTGTTTTTAAATCGCTTGGCTATAAATAAATGCGAATTTATTATCAACAATCCTAATCGAAACGCCGGCGCGGCATGATTAAATAACGCCCCCGCACCCTTGAAGTCATGTCAGTGCCAGGTGAACTCAAACCGAAACTGTTGATGCTACAAATATATACAGTTTATGAGTGATATAGTATAAATGTATTTGAATTGATTTTATGCACTATAATAGGCAAAAAATACTTCTCAATTTGCAATCAATATGGAATTGTAACTAAGATGCAGTTGAAGATATTTTTTTAAACATCAAATTGAATTTAAATATTGCTTGTATATACAAAGTAGATCTTTATTTGCAATCCACAAAGAATTGTAACAAAGATGCAGTTGAGGATATTAAAAAAATTAATAATAATAATTAAATATTACAATATAATTTTTTCTATATATTACGATCACATCCAAATTGTATATAACATGCTTTAGAATATATATTCAACCATAAATTTGAATTTAAATTGTTTTACTATTTCTTTGTGTTTAAAAAAAAAAAAAAAAAAAAAAAAAACATTTATATATTTTAAAGTCAATACGGAATTGTATCTATAAACTTAAAAAATTATAAAAAATAAAAATAAAATAATTAAATCAGTTAAATAAAATAAATAAAAATAATAAAATGAATAAAATAAATACAAAATAAAATAAATAAAAAAATAAAATAAATAAGAAAAATAAAGTAGATCAAATAAATAAGAAAATTAAAATAGATAAAATGAATAAGTAAATAAATAAAATAAATAAAATAAATAAAATTCATAAAATTCATAAAATAAATTAATAAATAAATATTAAAAAATAAAATAAATAAAAAATAAAAAAATTAATTAAAAACAATTGTATAAATAAAAAAATAAAATTAAAATAAAAAACTTCTATAATTGCCAACATTCAACTAAGATTCATTATAATTTATCTAATAATATTAAATAATCTTTTAAAACTGACTTCAAATAAATTTTAAATATTTTTTAGCTATATTTAATTGTATTTAGTGCCTCATAAACAAATACGCACTGCCTTTAACAAAGTCGCATTAGTTTATATATTTATGTATGCCATGAATACCTGAGGCCGGCCAGACAGACAAAATATTTCTATTAGCTAAACAAGTGGCTGTATACAAAATACAAAGTGCAATATCATCTGTGAAATGTAAATACTATAAACTACAATATACCTAATCAGGCCACTAACTATATACAAAATGAGTCAGTCAACAAATTGGAAAAGTGTAGGCAAAGTAGATCGAGCATTAGTTTAGGATTGCTGACTAACTAACAAGTCGATGCTTTAACTATTTTTGCAATCTAATTCAATATATGTATATATGTATGTGTATTTATTTGAGTTGACCTTCGGCCCGTGGCCAATATATCTTCTATCTTTAAATTGACACCTTAACGGCGCATGTCTTGTTATTATTAATATTATTTGCTTGAGCAGAAAACAAAGTTAACTAATCAAACTCGATGCAAATGTTATATTGCTCGCTTTGTGCGTGTGTTTTGTTGGGGTGCCACTTGAGCCACAGACAGAGAGACATTTCAATTCATTAACACCGCCGGGCCACACATTTGGCCCAATTTAATTCAATTAAGCTGACACTACAAACTGGCCTGAGAAGTATCTATCAAAGTTCTTTTTGGGACACTGCGTGGCAACGACGCACTTGCAAAATAGTCACAAAAAAAGATACACGAAAAAAAGAAATTGTGAGCTACTCATCAAAACAAAACATAAATTCAGCAATTTGAATAAAAATAAAATAGTATAAGAGAAAAATGAAAACGGAAATGTTCCTTTTGGATAAAGACATATGCGTTGTTCAATTTATATTTTTAGCTAATTCTTAGTATCCACTGATTTGCATTCATTAGACGAATGACCAGCGATACTATATAAATCTGTGATTTTTATTATTATTAAACAGAAAAAAAGAATATGAATTCTATTTTGAATTTTTAAGTATATGGCTGTGAAAAATCGTAAAAATCTTGTTCTTATATATATTTTTTTCTTTTTCACGAATTAACTTGAATATTTTGGTACATTGAACTTGGTTAGTCAAAGATTTGCTAGATTTCTTTATGCAGAAATTCGCATGTTTATTCCAGTTCTATTTGCTCATAAATTATATAATATTCGTATATTTTTTGTAATTTTATGATTTTCTTGTTTCTGCCACTGGAATTAATTTAATTATTTTTTCGAAATGTTTTCATCTAAAAGTTTCTTACTTTCTTTCGTCTCACTTCAATCGCTCTATCTCTTTCTCACTCTAACTATTTTGCGCGTCATCTGCTGCCGCCCAAAACGCATTTAGTCATTTGGACCTGGTCCAAAAACCATTTTCATTTTGGCTATAGCAAAAAAGGGACTGAAACAAAGTGAATGCGATGCGCGCTCTCTCTCTCTCTCTCTCTCTCTGTCTCTCACTCCCTCACTCTCTCGCTCTATTAATATGCAACCAAAGGTGGCAATATGTTTCAGAGATATATCAATTTGCAGCTCTTTGTTTAATGCAGCATTTACTGATAAATAAACCGAACGCTGCTGACCTCCTTAAGTCGTTCGATTGTCAGGGACGGCAATCGCTTTATTTGATTTTTTTTTACAATTGTTTCTGGCAGCCTTTGGCAAAGCTTAAATGCAATGTTTATTAAGCTTCCTATGCTGCTTGCCAGCAGCGAAACAAAAATTATATAGAACTTGCCCAAGGCACAACAACAAAAAATGTGTCAAAGTTCAAGGCCAAGTGCTAAAATAAAAAACAGCGTTGCGATTGGTGCATTCGCTGTGCTCCTCTTGGGTTGGGCTATAACTGAATTGGTTTACTATAGCTGGGCGTGCCTTTCGGCACCTGCTCAGGCGCGAGCACGTGTTGCAGTTGACAAAGCGAAAGCAATGAAAAAAAAATAAAAGCCAACCACCTGCCAATTGTTCTTTATAAAACAGAAAACAAATTGCAATTAGTATTTAACAATTGGTTTTTTTTTTCATTCTTTCTTTCTATTTTTGGATGTGTCTAAATTAAATTATTGACTTGGACCACGTGGCGCAAGCAAAACTTAAACAATATTATATCATATAAATATGTAAAACAATTAAATTAAATAAATTTATAAACTAAGTAAAACACTTTAGATTTCATTAGCATCTATAGAATTGTCACGCGTTCAACAGATGATCTAATAAATTATGCTCAATATTTATTATTTAATTTTTTGTCGTTTCTTTTTACTTTTTTGCTGTCGCAAATCTCGCAACGATTTGATATATTTCTCGAACTGTGAATATGTTAAAAATGCATTAGTGCAAATGCCAACTGCTCATAATGGTTCGAATAGGCTATTTAAATAATTGACAGGCAGATAAAATAAATTCATTCGCAATTAAAAAAATAAATAAATAAATAAAATAAAATAAAATATTTATAAAAAATAATTGCCAGCTGTTTTTCGCATAGAAACAAAATCAAATGAAACACGCAAATTATAGAAAGGCAAATGAAGAGAAAGAAAAATGTATTTGTTTACTTGCAAAAATCTCGCCAGTTTCTTGGTCTTCATTTAGTCAGAATACGAAAATAATAATGGCCGCAGACGCGTCATCTAAGTATATCTATTTATCATGATAGCCATAGTATATATATATATATATATATATTTTTTTTTCTCTGATTTTGCAGCATTGTTGCAGTTGCCGCGCCGACGTTGCCACCGTTCAACGCGATCTTTTGACGTGACGTAAATGAATGAGCCCGGCGATATACCATTAACACTCAGTAGCACGCCGGACAATAGGCCGCCCTGCAGCATTATCTCCATAATACCAAACATAGGGATGTCCTCATGCCGTGGTCGTGCCGAGGCATTCGCGCGCAGTTTGTCCTCAAAGCTGCGCACCTTGGGATCACAGGTGAGTTAGCAATAGCTAATGTAGAGACTTGTAAATGTGATTCTTATCCTATGGTAATTATTTACGGCTGCACTAGTTTATGATATACAAATATGAGATAATTAATATGAATAATGTATTAGTCATTATATTATGTTTATTTTTTGCATTACACTATCAATTTTATTAGCATTATTCTTAGCATTGCTATTATTATATTATTGTCATTGTCATTGTTATTGTGAAAGATATCATTTGAATTATTCTTATTAATATTATCATCATTACAATTTCCGTATTAATTATTGTGTTCATCACTCTCATTAGCATTAGCATTAGTATTATCAAAGTCATTATAACATTAGCATTCGAATTATTCCAATTATTATTATATCATTATCATTTCCATTATAATTATCGTAATCATTATTATGATCATTTTCATTAGCATTAGCATTTTCATTATAGCATTAGCATTAGAATTATTCCTTTCATTATTATCATTATCATTTCTATTAAAATTATTTTAATCATTGAAGTGATCATTCTCATTAGCATTAGCATTAGCTATTATTATAAATGTCATTGGAGCATTTGTATGAGCAATAGCATTAGCTATTATTATTAACTTGATTATTTGCATGAATATTAAAATTGCCATTATCATTATCGCTTTCATTACTATTAAAATACTCATTATTATTGTCATTATCGTTCGATTTAGCTATTATTATTACTATTAATATGATATTAAAAATTATCATTAGCCTAATGAATTTCAATATTATTATTATTTTAATATATCTTAGTCTAATGTAATGCATATTATTATTATTATAATTCTAATATATCTTAGTCTGATGTAATGCATCCAAAAGCTCTTTATCCCCTCCCTAGAGCTGGTCTTTAAACAGCCTACTTTCTATACATATACCAGTATTTTCGTAACAAACAGTATTCGATCGAAGCAATCCGATTATTATCAAGTCGTAGCTCAAATCAAAACGTTCTCTAGTAAATTCATTCAAATATCGTACGAATTATATAATATTGAAAAAGTATTTGAAGAACTTTGAAAATGAATTTGCTACGCAAAACTGCACCCGACATCAATTCGATTGCTGTCATGGCAATGAGCGCATATCGCATGATGACGCTCAATGAGTATCGTGGCAGATATGTGATATTGCTCTTTTATCCGGCTAACTTCTCGTTCGTCTGCCCAACGGAATTGCATGCGTTCAGCGATCGGGCCCAGGAGTTTCGCAGCGTGGGCTGTGAGGTGATTGCCTGCTCGACGGACAGTCATTTCGCGCACTGTGCCTGGATGATGCAGCCGCGCAAGGCGGGTGGCCTCGGTGAAATCGATATACCATTGTGGGCAGACAAGTCGATGAAGATAGCTCGCGACTATCAGATGCTGGACGAGGCAACGGGTCTGGCCCATCGTGGCATGTTCATTATCGATCGCACAGGTATTGTGCGTCATGTTTCCGTTAATGATTTGGGCGTGGGACGCAGTGTCGAGGAGGCACTGCGTCTGGTCCAAGCCTTTCAGTATACGGATGAGTTTGGCGAAGTTTGTCCGGTCAATTGGAAGCCCGGCGCTCGATCCATGAAACCGGATATGGCTGGCAAAGATGATTACTTCAAAAATGCCATTTAAAACTAAATATGTCAAAGTTTATAATACACGAAGGAGTGCAAGAAATATTTTCTTATACCTTATACAATTTTCTAGATAATATTAATAAAGGAGAAACATTATCTTCATTTTAAGAATTTCATTTTATATATGTGGAGTGTAGACAAATATTTTGTTTTTATAGTCAACATTTTTATTTTAATATTTATATATAACTGAATTTTTGAAGTTTTTTTTTAAGTTAAAATTAGTTTTTCTAATATTTATATTAATATTTATTAAGTATTTTTTTATTTCTATTTTTTTGTAATTTTTTTCTTAAAAAAAATAATGTATATTTATATAATTATAAATTAGTCCAAATTTTTTTAATAATATAAATATATTTTAGATATTTTAAGTTTATTTTATATTTTTTTATATTTTTATCACTTGATTTATTTATAATTTTTTTTATTTTTTATTTATTATTTTATTTTTAAATTTATTTTATTATTATTATTCAATATAAATTATGTATTTAAGGTATTTTTTGTTTCTTTTTTTTATATTATTTTCTATTTTAATTTTTAAATCGAGTTATTCGTTGCTCTTTATAAAAAAAAAAATATATTTATTAAGTATATTCGAATTTGCAATTTTCATGATAATTAATTAGTTTTCCTTATGTCCATCTCTCTTTTGCTGCGCTGTAGACGAACGAGGAGGGCGTTGCCAATGCAGAGGATGAGCCCATTATAAATGGCAGCAATACCAACACCTGGGTCAATGCACACGAATCGGAACAGACTGTCACCGATCTGCAGCCGCTGCGCCAGGAGTCAGACTCGTTTTTCGACTTTGACTGCGAGCTGGAATCGCCAGGCAGTCCAGCGGAGGAGTGCGAGTACCTGCGTCTCATTGAAACCGCCTCGAATACACCACACAACTCCACGGCCGAGTCGGGCTATGCGTGCGCCTCGGCTGCAAGCAGTCACAGCAGCACAGATGGTCCCTACTTTGATGCGGCCACGGGCAGCAGCAGCAGCAACACAGCAGCAACCGGCACTGGGCCACAGGAGCTGCTGCTCGTGAACAGCAAACAGTCGACACAGACAGAGCGCAGCCAAGTGCCCGGCAGTGGTGCAGAGCCCAAAGAATATGTAAACACATTGCAATTGAATGGAACACGTGAGCCATTGACCAATGGCGATCAGCAGAAGGAGCAGCAGCAGCAGGAACAGGTGAACAAAGAGCAGGAGCAGCAGCAGCAGCAGCAGCAGCAGGAGCAGGCAAGGCAATCAGAAGATGAAACGCTGCTGCAGGCACAAATCCTGAGCGAGATACAGCAGCACAGCGAAAGCATCAAGAGTCCAGACAATGGCTTCAGTGAGGAGCAAGTGGATGAGCCAGCGCTGGTCAATGGCTATGTGGATGCGTCAGAGCAGCAACAACAAGTTGCGAATGAAAAGGCAGCAAGTGAAGTTGTCGAGGAACAAAAAACGCCCGACAGCGGCACAGATGAGGTGGACAAATGCAGCGAGAGCAGCAACAGCAATCTAACTGTGAATGTGCAGGAGGCGCAGCAGGCTGCACAGGATGCCGAGACAGAGGCAGATGCAGAAAAAACCAGCCAGAGTCATAGCCATGGCATGGATACCACAGATGATGAGGACGATTGTCGGCCACAGCGTGTGCGACGCTGCTCCTCGCTGAAGACGGGCAAAACGCCGCCGGGTACGCCGGGCCGCAAGAAGATCGTGCGCTTTGCCGATGTGCTCGGCCTGGATCTGGCGGATGTGAAGACATTCTTGGACGAAATACCCACAATACCGAAGTCAGCGTTCGAGGATTTGGAAATACTGGACACTGAGCCGCCGCTGCAGCTGGGCCCCAAGTCCGATAAGATCTTGATGCCGCTGTTCCAGCAGCCGGGCGGACTGCCCACATTCCTCGATGCGGTGCGCGAGAAGCAGGTGTCGCTGGAGAATGCCGCTGTCACCGACAGCATCAATCAGACAATTTCCGGTTCGGTGCGCGTGCGCAATCTGGACTTTCACAAATCCGTGCATGTGCGCTACTCGCTGGACGGCTGGCGCAGCTTTGCCGATCTGCAGGCCAACTACGTGGAGAACTCGTGCGATGGCTTCTCCGATAAGTTTACGTTTGTGCTCTTTGGGAATTCGCTGCATGTGGGCCAGCGTTTGGAGTTCGCTGTGCGCTTTCAGTGCAAGGGTCAACAGTTTTGGGATAACAATTATGGCGCCAACTACTGCTTCCAGTGCTTGCCCAGCTCCACTCACACGGCATCGCCGGCGTCTGTGGCGAGTGGCGCCGTCCAGTCGCATCATGATAGCAATTTGGTCGGCATGCTAAGCCCCACGGCGGGCGATGCCTGGTGCAGTTCGTTCTACTAAACTAAAAAAACAAAAGAAAAACATATTTAAAAACAAACCTAATTAGTAGCAGTAAAGCGGGGGGCACTCCGAGGAGGCAGTAGACGACGCGGACGCGGGTCGTGTTGCAGTCAATGCCCGGGCAGAGGCGCAGCGCCGTCAAGGCCATTGGACATCAGCCATTGGTGATGGCATTGACGGCATGTGCCACGGGCGTCTGTCACACCCAGAGATCAGAGATCATGAAACAATATATAGAGCAAGCTACGATCCCCCATCCCCCACACACACACACTCACACATATGCAGACAATCCTTACTCAGCCACTAACTCTCTCTCTCCCTCTCCCTAGCTCTCTTTAGGGCAAAATGTTTATATTTTTATAGAGTGCAAGCAGATGGAGACAGCCGAAGCGAAATCAAGTTCAAGCTAAAGATTAGCCCGAAAATTGTTGAATGAAGAATGAAAGAATCCCAATGATAGTTATTAGTCTTATGTTATAAGAAGAGCAAGTGATAACTAATGATGATGAATGATAATGATGATGATGATGATCAAATGATGAACAGTTTTCAATGTCTATTATAATTTTAATTTCTATAATTCTCCATATATATACATATATTATGGTTTATGCATTGTTCAGCCATGTGTTTGGGGCTCCTCGCTACAGTTACTACAATCAAATACTAAAGAAACTTTTATTTTCTAGTCAACTCAAGTTTACCATAAGACTTCAAAATGGGCTACGATAGACCCTAGCCAATTACTACTACTACTACAACTACTGCAAGGCTGCGGCCAATGAAAGCCTTAGTCAAATATCTTGCCAAAAAAAAAAAAGAATAGAGAACAGAGAACAGAGAACAAAGAACTCGTTAGAAAATGTGCCAACAGATGCGCATTTAACTCCAAGACGCCAAAATGCTTGTTTGCATCTGGGCTCATCTATTGAGAGTTAATTACAGAATTTCCTAGAAACAATCGCCCCCATGTAAACCGCTCGCTAGACCCTTTGCCACATGCTGAACAATCGTTTTTCGCTATGCCAAAAAAAAAAAAAAAATAATAATTATTATGACATGTTTTTTGTTTGCTGTTTTTGTTTTTATTTTTATTTTTACTTTTATTTTAAATTTAGTTTCGATTTTATTTTACGATTTCGATGTTTTTTTACATGTATAAAATAATAAACACACACACAGATATATATATATATACATATATATAAACGATATACACACAACATAAATATACGAAATAAAAAAAATTATAATAAATTGTAATTACATTTTTGTGGCTTGTTTTCGTTTATTAACTTTTAAGTTTAAGCACCAGGTTCGGTTTATCTCAGCAGTAGAGAGTTATCATAGAAACACCATACAAAAATGTCCAACACCAATTACACAAACACACACACACACAAAAATATATCAGGGATAAACAAAGAACCTAATATAAATAGTTAATTGTTATAAAAAAAAAAAATTATAAAAAAAAAAAACATTTAAAAAAAAAACGAAAACGAAAACAAAACGCAGCTACCTCAACGTTTTCAATTGGGAAAACTACGTAAAAGTTAATGAAGCAAATCTATAATAATGTTAAATATGTTTATTGCATAGCAAACATGTAAAGAAACCAACCCAATAAAAGATAACTAACTTTAAAAGTTACAAAATATTTATACAAAATGCAACAGCAAAACTCGAAAATCAACTACAACAAAATTGTAAAAGTGAAAAGAAGGCCCCCATTAACAATTAGACTGAAGCGTGAGTATAATGACAGCCAGCCCAAAAATAATTTAAATATTATACACACACACACACATACATACACATGTGTGTGCGTGACTGCATATAAAACTTGCCTAAAACAAACAGTTCCACACAGAACATTGTCTTTGCGGTACAAATTGTTTAAATAAGTTTGTCTAGCGCGCGGGGCTTCAATGTCAACATTAAAGATTTAATAAATAAATAAACTTTACCCAGTAAAATAAAATTTCTTTATTATTTTGGGCTCAGCGCGGCATGTAACGTATATTTTTCAAGGGAACAAATTCAAAAGCAAAAAATTTCCTTTTGGCTGGCGTTGCCACCTATCAGATGTGATGTTTGCACAGCAAGCAAATGCGCTGACTACTGACAAAAGCTCAATGCTATGACGCTTATTTGTGACTCTTGTGCAAATCAGCTTTGAGTTTTTATTACAAAAAAAACTGTTTTAAATACAAATTTGAATTGAAATATATTTTGTATTAATATTTATACATATATGCAGAATATTTAAAAAATAAGAATTGTTAAATACATTTCCATTTTACATACAACGTCTTTTGGCTTCGCAAATTATATACACTGCATATTTCATATAGTACATATGAGTTCTAGCTAAATGTTGCCTTAAGTGTAAACAAATTGCACTTGACATCAAGCGTAAATGCAGTACAACAATGTGTTTTTAGATTTCAGCGTCTCTCCAGCCATTAGCAAACTTCATCTTCCATGGCTTGTTCCTCGTCCTCCGCCTGCGAGACGCTGACCTCAGCGAAATCCTCCTCCACGCTGTCCACAAAGCTGGAGACTCTGCAAGCAATTAAGCAAACACTTTGAGTGGCCGACAATTTGTTGCATGTGGCATGTGGCATGTGTTACTTCTCGAAATCGCATTGTGGCAACAGACCCACGTCCTTGAACTGGCCAACACCCGCGCCGAATCTAAGCAGCGTACAGAGACGCAGCAGCGCCAGCAGCAGCAGAAACATGCCCGCCACATAGCTCAGCCAGAGATTGTGGGGAAAGAGTATCAGTGCCACGCCCATGGCGACATAAATGGGCGCCGGTCGCCAGCTGCCCAGCCAGGCGGTCAAGCGCCAACAGTTCAGGCAGCAGGCGTGCCTCTGGTAATTATCACTGAAAATTCAAAATAAATAAATACATATGCGCGCGCGCCAGCATTAAATTTATGAGTTTCCCATTCCAACTTACTCGCCACATTGTAGCTGCAGGAATATGTTTATCAGCCATTTTATCTCAATGAACAGCACCAGCAGAGCTGAAAAACTGCCCGAACATTAAAATTTTTATGATCCGGCGACAGAGCAAAGTGTTCAGACTCACAGTATATAGAGGCCAGCCTGATAGCCATGCATATAGACATCGACGCCCACTCCGCAGATAACTGAAATGAAAAATGACCACAAATTGGCTGCTGGATGCTCAAGAAATTGCCTATTGGCTATCGGCTATTGGATATTGGAGTTGGGGAGCTTGAGTTGGATATGGATATGGAACTGGAGCTGGGTTCTATTATGAGCTTTTCGTGCCACAGAATATGTGTATTGAAACAATAGAGAATTGTGTCTACGCAAATAACATTTGCTTAGGGGGCCATAAAATATGCCGAAACGCAAATATGTAATCTAAGTAACATTGATGAGACAGTCGCCATGTGCGAGGGTTGAGGAAAGTGTTTTGGCTTTGTTAAAAGCGAGCGAGGGAATATGAAATTTCATATTTACTTAGAGAGTCCTGTGTATTAACTAAATAAAAATGTAATTCATTAAAAAGAAAAGAATATAATGTGAAATTCAATGGTAATAAAATATGAAGACACACAAAACTGTATTTTTAATTTAATGTGAATAAATAAATAATATTAAATACTGAATTGCATGAAAATAATAACAAGACAAAGTTTAAGCCAATAATATATTGACAATATTAATATAAAGTAATATAAGAAATATAAAATTTTAAAAAATTAAATAAAAATATTAATTTAAAAAAATTAAAAACGAAATATAAAACTAAAAAATCAAAATATTAATTTTTATAAATTAAAAAAAAAAAACTTGTAAGAATAAATTCAATAAAACGAAACAACATAGACAGCCTTCAGAAAAATATATTCTATTCTGCTTAGTATGCAAATTATTTAATGCTATTTATTGTACATAATTTCGCATCTCTTTTGCTTTTACTTAATTCAATTCCTTGCCCATGCTTAAAACTGTTCGATCTACCCACTTTCTTAAGTATATATCTATTTACACATTTATTTATATTAATTTATTCTAACCATAGTTTGCCTATCAGCGCTCACTTTCCTTATGTATAAATTATAGCTCACAACAAAAAGTCGCAATAAATATAAATATAAGAATAAACACGACAAATGCGAAAATCTACTCAAAATTCAATCTAATTAAGTTGTTATTGTATGCGCCGGAAAAACAAATTCGATTGGACTGCAGATAAAAGGCAAATGAGGTTTACACACACTCATACACACACACACACAGTCCACAGTCCACAATCCACAAGCCAAAAACCAAAGCCAAACCAATTACATTAAACGCTTTGAGAGCAACAACAAAAGCAAAACACAAAAAAAAAAGAGCTGAATAGTCGATGAAACGTGCGTCTATAGAAAATCAAATAAAAACTAGGCAAAAATTATGCGCAGCTCTCGGGGCGATTAAGTGAAGCAGGGGACAGTCAGCTAAAGCTTTTTTTTTTATTATTTGAAGGGGTCCAAGCGACTGGCGCCAGAAAGCGAACAACAAAAATGCCATGGGATAGGGATAAAAAAAAAACATAAAGGGTTGCACTTGCCAAGGATGTGCGAATGCAGCTGCTGACTAGAAAAAAAAAGGAAGAAGAGTAAATAAAAAAGGGCCAATGCCTTGTTAATGGCCCTGAGAGAGCTTCTTTTTTGCTGGGGCTATCAGATATTTGGGCAACACGCAGTGCTGAGGTTTATGAACTGTGAGTTTTTTTCTTCTTCTTCTGTTTTGGTATTTGCATAATGCAATGCCAGACTTGCTCTAAACAAAAACAATATTGTTGAAAAAATCATTTTGAACTTGACCCAAGTAACAGATGCGGCAGCTGTGTCTGCTGATGCTGGCACGAGCTTAAGCATCGCTCATTTATCACATTTCCCAGTTGGGGCTGGTCAGGCTCAGCTAGCATAGACTGTTGCACTCATACAGGCGACGACCATTACAAGTGCATTAGATGAGCGAGCACCCCTCCACACACACACAATACAAATGACACTCATGGGAGAGGTGTGAGAGTGCTGAGCATGACAAGCGCTAAAGCCAAATTTAATAACTGTAGCATATGCAAGTGTTTTCGGACAGATTATAAATTGCATTCAAATGCTGAAAAAATGAACTCAAGCGCATCGCTTGCTAAATCTATTCTAATAGAAGCATGCAGCATGAGTTCGCTAGAAGTTTGCACTCAATTATATACTCATTGTTGGCTCAATTAACGTCAAGTTGTTATTTAATATACTTAAATGTATAGGATATTGAAAGAGAGTGACAAACTGTTCAATCTAAACTCTTAACCATAGGGGCTCATCACATATCGCATTTCATTCAAAACGTTTATTTATATATTAATGAGTTATTTTAATTTATTTTCGTTGAAGTTAAGCTTGCAACGCAAATAATTATTAACCGTTTGAACTCTCACGCTCTGTTCACGAGATCAAACGAAAAAAAAAAATACTTGCTCTAACTCTTCACAAAAGCCTTCGGCTTTCTTCGTTTTGGCTTTCGGTTGAGCACATTCATTTCAACTACATACTCGTGCTGCTCTTCTCCCTCACATCGATACGATTGACGCTCGCACAATGTGAGGTGCAGTAAGTGTGAGCAGGTAGCTTAAAGAGTAAAAGCAAATGGTCTTCGCTCTCACATACAAATGCACACACTCACACTGACGCACTCTTTTGATGTGTTTACCGAAGACAACTCTCGAATGCACACCAATACATGTGCAAAAGACTGTCGGGAACCAAAACGAAAAGAAAGCGCCTACGAGCCGATCGTAAACGAATTCGTTGAGCAATCGACCGATTGCTCTCTGTAATCTTTGTCAAAGTGTGAGTGAAACACACATAACATATTTACAGGCATTGACAAACGGTAAAGAGATATTTGTGAGCTCTGATGTTAACATTAAAGATGCATTAGTTTTTTATTTCCTTTGTCAATATACTAATTATAAATCAAATAAATTAAAATGACAATAACTACAAATAATAGAACTTTAAAAAAAATAATAATGAAACCTTAAATTAAAATTAAAATTTAGAAAGAACAATTAAATAATAGAAACAACAATTATTTAAACATACAAAAATAAAATAAAACAATACGAAATAATATAAATTAAAACAAAACTTAAAAAATAAATAAATTTTATATAAAATTTATTGTATTTATATTTATATTTTAATAATTTTTATCATTTGCATTTGCTATAAACCTTACTATATATTGCATATATAGAAGAAATTGTAAAACTATATAAATTGTATAAATGTAATATGTTGTAGTACAAGTCGTTACAAGATTAACTTCTTAGCCTTAAACTACATTAAGCGACACCTGGGCTAAAGGCAGCTTATAGTCTTCCAGCTCATATAGCTCACTTGAGTGCACGCATAAGTGTATGCATAAGTGTGTGTGTATGAGTGTGTGTGTGTGCTTACCGAATGAAGTCAGCAGACCAAAAACTCTTATCACAGGACGTAAACAGTCGCAAGGCTCGACCGGCTGACGGCAATGGCGGCGACGTCGTTGCAGCTGCTCATGTTGTTGATGCGGTTGACTCATGCTGCACTTGTAAATTATATTTTTATTTTTTCTTTTTTTTTTTGCTTTATTTTCTTTTTTTGGGTTTTGTTATTTTTTCCTTTGATTTAAACGTTTCAGTTGAACATTTCGCAAACAACAGCCAACAGATTGGCAGTCCAGTGGCCACGTTAATACATCGGCTAATACTGGTGGCTACAGCATAAGCTCAGCGGGACTTAGCTTGGAAGACACATTGTGTTGTGCATTGAATATAAATCAAGTGAACTTTTACGGCAACGTATCCAATTTCTTGGCAAGCGACTGCCCAACGATTGCCAAGGCTAGCGGGGACACTGAGATACTGGCGACAAAAACAGACACAGCAACAGCAACAGCAACAACGGCACGGCTAACGAATAAAGAAACAATAAGCAGCTCGTTACGCGTTTAAATTTCAGTATTAAGTTTGCAGGCAGCATACGCTGCGTATGCGTAATGCGACCGACACTTGCACGTATAATTCGTTTTCCTTTTCAACAGGAGCAGCAGCATTTAATCACTGTGGCACTTTGAGTGTGAGTGAACTAATGGCTGCAAATTACCGTTAGCATGCAGCATTCAGTTACCTGTGCCGCGCCACACGCACAACGTCAACAACTGAGTTTTTAAAACGTTCGCCGCTTGCCGCTTGCCACTTGACTCTAGAGCCAAAAGCCGAACCCGAGTCAGAGTCAGAGACAGAGACAGAAACGGAGACGGAATAAGAGTCAGAGTTAGGAGTCAAAGCCGTAGTCAGAGAGTGTCCTAAACTACGTCCGCACGCTTCTGGCAGCGCCAAGTGAATGAATAGAGCAATCGTCCTCGGTCGCCTTTCAGGCTGCTGTAACTCTCTAGCCAAAAGGCGGCCAGCAGGCCAACGGGATGCCCTACTTTGTGAAATACTTTCTTTTATTTATTTTTTAATATTGCTGCTCGGCTGGAAATTTCAATAATAATATCTGCTGCTGTTTGCTGAATGAACAAAGTTTTAACATGGCTGTAAAGTTAGAAATTGTTTAACTTTTATTTTTATTTATTTTATTTTATTTTCTGTGTAAATTGTTTAGATTCTCAGCAATGGCAAATTGCTGCCGTGTTTGTCTAAATGTTGATATGTAAGCTGCTAAAAGCTAATTTGAACTAAGTTTGCTTACAAATATATGGCTGCGAAAATATTATTAATACATATATTTTAAATTATATAAAGTTTTTGTGCAATAGAAATTTAACATATATATTGTAATAAAATGCAAATTAAATAAAATAGTAAATAATATTAACTCACGAACATATTTCATATTTTTTATAGTAAATGGAATATAAATTAATTTAAATTATATGAGAAATGAAAATGAAAGAAAAATTATAAAATATATATAATTTCATTTAAAATTTGTCTAAAACAAAAAATATAAATAAAATAAAAAATATATAAAAATATAAAAAAAATCGAATCATTGATCTGAAAAATATAATCAAATAATAATAAAAATATGAAGCGAAATGTATAAAAAAATATCTCCATTAAAAAAATAATACATATATTATTATTATAGTTAATTTTGAATACAAATATTTTAATATGAAATATTATTATTAATATTATTAATTATTAATAAATTTTAAATTTTAATTTTAAAATTGCTCCACTTTGTAACATGCGAATATCCGAAACGAGCTCAATATTACATTAAAATGTTGCAGGATTTTAAATAAAATCAAATTCAACTACATTAAGCTGAACTTTGTTTAGCTTTAATAACTCTTGCCATAATCTTTTATTTCATTTATTTAATTTCTCTTTCATAATATCTCTAAGGCAGCGCATTGATTAAGTGCTCCAAGCCGACTCTCAATTCCTTTGTTGATTCGCTTTTATTTGTCACGTTGCCCTTCATGTTTTTGTTGTGGTTGTTGTTGCTGCTGTTGTTGCTGTTGTTGCTGTTGCTGCTGGTGCGTTTTCCATGCTACAGTCGCTGGCCCGTTAGCCTCAGCTCCTCTGGCTAGTCCACAACCCGCACCCCCTCCCTGCGCTCTTCACTTTGTATGTTTGTTGGCGTCATTTCAGTAATTTTCATAACTGGCGCTCGGCGTGGCAATTGCTGTGGAAGGGCGGAAGCTGCCGTTGCCACTGCTGCTCTTACTCCTACTCCTACTCCTGCTCCCACTCCTGCCACTGCTGCTACTCCGCGGAGCAGTTGACAATTGCGCCATCTACGCAGCGTGTGGACAAAAACATTTTTCGGCAACGAAAACGCCACCATTCCTTGGACTTAGCAACTACACAGCTAAGCCTCCCTCCCTTTCCTGCTTGCCCCAACCCACCCATGATATATTAAACACAGGAGTAGCTGAAGGAGCAAATATTTTTTTAGCCTGCTTCAGGTTTATCTACATCTCTTGCATCTCTCATTTTGTGTGGCTGTCGTGCTGTTTGCATTATGCGCCATTAATGGCATCTTTACTGGTGCGACGCGGCGTATGCGCAATGCTAATGATGCGCCAGCCGGAGCGGCAGCCAGAGCCGGCTCACTTGGCAAAGTCTTTACGGCGTTTCATTATCTTTGTTATGCCAGCCACCATGGCCAACTCTGGCAATGCCAGTTTGCTATCCTCCTGGAAATCACAGCGTCGCGTTAAATGCAGCCATGTGCGTTCCGGATTCAGGGAGAGCGGCATTTGCAGCCAGCTCACGTAGTCGATCTTCAGGGAGCCCGTTAGCAGCTGATCGAAGGGCGTGTTGCCAATGAAGAACATGGACTTGAGCACCGATGTTTTGGCCTCCTTGATATTCTGGCCCAGCACACCCTGAAACGGACTTGGCTCGTTGTCGCCCGTGCCCAGCTGCTCGAGCAGCCAATCCTTGTTGAACTTTAGATAATTATAGATCACCTTGAGCGCCTGTTTGCCAATGTTTGTGGTCAGCACATCGCTGGCCAGTACCTCGGCTATGTAGTCCGCAATGCCCACATCCAATTCCATGGCGTAATTAGCGGGCGGACTGTGGCTCAAGCGCTCCGATTCCGCATTGGTCATGGCCAGGTCATCCATTTTGACGGTGCTCACGGCGCTCATGCCGCCAGCGCCACGTCCACAGCTGCTGCCGAAATCCGTGTCCAGATTGATGCTCTCCTTGGCCTGCTTGAGAAACAGCTCGATCTGATCCGTATGCTTGTCATCCTCGTCCACTGAGCAAATGGCCTCCGACAGGGAGTAACAAATGGCAGCCTTATCATCATTCTTGGCTAGCAACAGATGCAGATAAATAGATATATATATTTGATATTATTTAATTAACATCTTAGACCTACCCTGCTCCTGCGCCTCCGCCGTCTTGATCAGCTCCGTATAGAGCGCCGCAAAGACCACCTGCAGCAGCACCGAATCCCCCAATGGGCGCGCTGTTACTGGTATTATGTCCTGCAGCAATGCTGTGATCTTGTACAAACCCTCGGGCATGCAATCCCAAATCTCGGAGATGCATGTCAGTGCCAAGGACATGGCCTGATACATGCTGGCGCCATTCTCCACGGCATTGATCAGCATCTCGACGACGCAGTCGAGCACGGGATAAACAAAGTGCATGATCGCTTCCAGCCAAGGTGTGCGCTTCTGATTCCACACCTGACGCTTGTCCAGGCAATCGCTCCAGCCGCTCACAGCATGCTCCTCCAGAGTCTTTATCAGGCAGGACTTGATGTCCACGGCCTTGCCCACGGCCACAATCAGGTACGTGAGTGACAGCACAATTTGATAGTTGGACTGACCCACGGGATCTGTCAGCATTATAAGATAAGTTCGTATATTTATACTTTCAATATTATAAATTAGAACTTACCTATGTCCGCTGCTATGGACTCGGTGACATTGAAGCATTCGCCACGGCAGAGAAATGCTTCGCATTTCAATGGAGCTCCCTCGGCGCTGGTAAACGAATGTTTGGCCACATTCTTGAAATTCTCCGATGATGGCAAATGTTGCATTAGATGACGCATTATGATACCCGTTAGGTGGGCATCGCGCATCAGCAGAATCTTTAGCAGATACGACCAGTGCGCCTCGGGAAAGGCCAGCAGCACACGCAAATCCAAGGAGATGGCCGTATTGGTGGACAGATCGGCAAATTCAGTGACCCACTGGCACGATTGCTCCTTGGGAAAATAGCGCGGCAGCGCAAAGATAATCCAAGCCGATGGCAGCCCGTGACGTGAGCTAAACATTTCCATATTATCCAGGCCCTTGCGAAAGACCTGTCGAGAGAAAGAATTTGCAAAGATCTTGATAATCTTTCTCACTCAATATCCTCTCACCTTGGACAGCACGCCCAGGGGCGCACCGCGCAGCAGGAGGCAGTAGAAGAGCTCCCGGCACTTGGCATGAATATCCCTGACGATGACGCTCTGATTGCTCAACTGTAGACCCACATAGGACTCGCCGCTGTCACAGACATGGGGCAGCAGCTCGGCAATGCAGAGCAGCATATTGCAAATGTCCACCAGATGCAGCTGAGCTCGGGCCACACTGGTCACGATCTGCGTGTAGCGCACCGTCAGCACACTGAGCGTCTCGTTCAGCATTCCGGCAAAGATTTTCTGTGCCATTTTCGGTGGCACCGAATTCCAGAGATCGGCCTTGGTGCCGCGCATATAATGCCACCACATTTGCACCGTATACGAGCCACGCTCCGACTCGAAGAACGGCTGCGTATCCTCCCAGTGCAGACAATCCGCATCCTGAATGATATACAGCAGCAGCAGGCGACAATGCAGATCCAGCAAACGTTCAGCCAATGCCTCGGACATCTGGGCATATTGCTTGAAGCTTAGCTTCAGCGCCCCACCCTTCTCATCGCCCTTGGGCGGGCATATGGTAGTCGTGGCTGCCTGCATATACACGCTCAGCGAATTCTTGACCAATGCAGCAGCGCCAATGGTGGCCGTCAACACTGAAAGATCGGCATGATCCAGTGACTCCTGCGAGAGTCGATGAATGTGCTCCAACAACAGATCCGCTGACTTGGTTACCAAACTTACAAACTTATCCGGATCAGATGTTTTGACCGTAACGCTACTCTGTGAAGTAATATTTTATTAGATATATGTATGTAGTTAAATAGATATTAAAGAGCTGCATTAATGCTAAAATAGAAACTAAATTAAGCTAAGTTCCACTCAAAACGAAAGCTGAATAATCACTGAGCAAAAAGAAATTGTATGAGTGGGAGTGCATGTAGAAAGCGATTGTAAGTGTATGTGTGTGCATGCCAGTTGCGATATCATACTCTTTATGCGTGCCAGCATTTTAATACCCTTCCCACAAATATTCTTGAAACATTATGCAGAAGCGCAGCAAACCCTTTCAACAGTTCAGTATACTCTTCATTCAGAAGGAAAGTAACGGGATCGTCGCAAACAAATTTGAATCTTTGTGAGTGAGCATAGAATGAGAGGGAGACCGCTCGCAGTCATATTGTCACTGCTCCAGCTTCAAGCGACCTAGCCGAGCAAATACGAAGTAGTATTACGAAGTTTGTGAGTGAGAGGAGCATAGAGTGAGAGGAAGGCCGCTCGCAGCGGTCGTGTCATATTGTCACTGCGCCAGCCTCTAGCGACCTAGCCGAGAAAATACGAAGTAGTAATACGAAGTTTGAAGAGTGAGAGGAGATGCTCGACGTCTTTTATGCTTTGCTAAATTTTTCATTCCGCTCAGGCTTCATTTATTCTCACTCATTTAACTAAAGGCAGTAAGCTATGACAGCTAAGACCCAGTTGAATTGAAATTCACTCAATATGATGCCTGCCTCTCACTCAATCAAATGGACTCTACTTGACATACTACATACATATGTATGTGTGTATGTTGTGAATGAAGCCATGCAGCCCTCCATGCACTCCATTAATGTTGAATATTTCTTTTAGTTATTCGAGCTACAGTCTAAAGTTAAAAAATAAGTAAATAAATAAAAAAAAATAAAAACAATACTACTAATACTATTTTTATACCGCAGGAGTATTTAAATAAAGAGATAAATTCACACTTAAATTTAGTATATAGAGGATGCACATATAAATAGAATTCAATCACTCACGAAATCGCATTCGTTCAGCTCCTTTTCGGTATGCAGTAGACCCGAATGCTTGCGATAGGAAGCAAAGTATTCATCCTCCCACCTAAACGAAAGTTGACCCAGTCAAAATAGAGCAATGCCAGATAAATATTCAACAGCAACATGACCTACCAGCGTATCAGTTTTATGGATGCGAACGATGCATAGCGCGGGAAGTCAAGTTTGCCGCCAACAACGCCCGGGCAGATGGGCTCCTGCAGCACGCGCTGATGCGTCTATTCGTGAAACAAATCAAGAACAATGTGTTAACGAGTTTTTCCACAAAGCACTTCTTTCTCTCTCTCTCTCTCTCTCTCTTTCTCGCATTGTGGTCAGTTTTGTGCGGGCACCTGATAAAACTCCAAATCGCGCTGCAGCAAAATGGGCACGCGGTCCATTAAATTTCCCTCCTCAAGCACTTCCATTTTCGACAAATTCTTTTGGCTGCCAAACTGCAAAACTGATTAGCCAAAGGCAGTCGAGGCGTAATCGAAGCTATCGAGCAAACAGTTAGCTTGAGTTGAAATGTTGCCAGGACAACAACAGGCAATCCATTGCTAATGGATGATGTAGCGTGAATAATGTACGATAAGAGCTCTTTCAAGGTATTTGCAGATATTTCAAATTTGATTAGCGCTGCGAATTTCAGATTTAATTCTACAATTTTCGTATGCATTCAAGTATCGAATTTAGTACATGCAATATACGCTCTTACGTAGATGCAATGAGTAATTTAATTAAAAATTGAATATATACACATATGAGAACATGTATTCTGAATATCTGGATAAGTATAAGCATATTCATCTACTGACACAGCAAAGCCTTGAGACTGAGGCAACGCTGAGACCATGCTTGAGGCAGAGGCAGAGGCTGCGGCTGAGTCTGAGTCTGAGTCTGAGTCTGAGTCAAAGCCAGAGCCAATCACAAACTGAGTCTGAGTCCAACTTTGAGGCAGAGGCAGAGGCAGCAGCTGAGGCAGAGGCAAAGACAGAAGCTGAGGCAGAATCTGAACCACAGCCAATGGCAGCCTGAGTCTCAGGCAGAAGCAGAGACTGCAGCTGAGTCTGAGTCAGAGTCAAAGCCAGAGCCAATGGCAGGCTGAGTCTGAGTCCAAGCTTGTGGCAGAGGCAGAGGCAGAAGCAGAGGCTGCAGCTGAGTCTGAGTCAAAGCCAGAGCCAGTGTGAGGCTGAGTCTGAGTCCAACTTTGAGGCAGAGGCAGAGGCAGAAGCTGAGGCAGAGGCAGAGACAGAAGCTGAGGCAGAATCTGCACCAGAGCCAATGGCAAACTGAGTCTCAGGCAGAAGCAGAGGCTGCAGCTGAGTCAAAGCCAAAGCCAATGTCAGGCTGAGTCTCAGGCAGAAGCAGAGACTGCAGCTGAGTCTGAGTCAGAGTCAAAGCCAGAGCCAATGGCAGGCTGAGTCTGAGTCCAAGCTTGTGGCAGAGGCAGAGGCAGAAGCAGAGGCTGCAGCTGAGTCTGAGTCAAAGCCAGAGCCAGTGTGAGGCTGAGTCTGAGTCCAACTTTGAGGCAGAGGCAGAGGCAGAAGCTGAGGCAGAGGCAGAGACAGAAGCTGAGGCAGAATCTGCACCAGAGCCAATGGCAAACTGAGTCTCAGGCAGAAGCAGAGGCTGCAGCTGAGTCAAAGCCAAAGCCAATGTCAGGCTGAGTCTGAATCCAACTTTGAGGCAGAGGCAGTGGCAGAGGCAGAGGCAGCAGCTGAGGCAGAGGCAGAGACAGAAGCTGAGGCAGAATCTGAACCACAGCCAATGGCAGCCTGAGTCTCAGGCAGAAGCAGAGGCTGCAGCTGAGTCTGAGTCAAAGCCAGAGCCAGTGTGAGGATGAGTCTGAGTCAAAGCTTGAGGCAGAGGCAGAGGCAGAATCTGACCTAGAGCCAATGGCAATGGCAGAGGCAGAAGCTACGGCTGAGTCTGCGTCCAACTCTGAGTCCAAGCTTGAGTCTGACGCATATATATATATGCTATATATGTATCTGTGCTCAATGTGCTTTCAATCAATTTAATTAAAGAATCAATGTTTGCAGCAAGTGTAATATGTCCATACTTTTCCCCGTGAAAAGCTGCTACTTAATCTTATCAGTTATACGAGATCTGCTTTGAAAAAGGTGTAAGTATTTTTAAACAAGCCATGAGAGAGTGCAAAAGAGAGAGACAGAGAGAGAGAGAGTCAACGAGAGGGAAAGCGATAGAGCTCTGTAGATAATGCATAACGTTCGCTCTCTATATGGCTGTTAATATATATACATATTCCTACATATATATATATATATATATATTTATAATGCCCATTCAATGCAAGATAAGCCGTCGCTCGGATTCTCAACGGTTCAGTTGATAATTGAGCGGTGCAGGGAGCACATCGAGCAGCGGACCTAAGTGGACAACAAAAGTAAGTGTACTCAAGTGGCTTGTCGCTGCCCGGGATGCAGTGCTAATCAGTGGCAGAGCTCATTGCTGGGGGCGCGCTGTCGGAATATTTTCAGCTACAATTCGACGCGCTTATCGCTGCGATACGGTGCGCGTATCAGGTCGTATCAGTAATCCATAAATCTCACAGCGTTGCTTTGTGTGTGTTTCAGCATAGCATGATCGCGAATCTGAGACATTTGGGAGGACGTCTTGCCCTGCAGCGTGGTCTGTTGGGCGGCCAGTTGCAGCAGCTGCGCAATGCCTCCTACCTGATCGATCAGCCCGAGTATAGCTTTTTAAAGGATCTCGGACTGGAACGTGACAATCCTGGCGTCTATTCGGGCCACTGGCAGGGCCGTGGACAGAGCATCACCAGCTATGATCCCGGCACTGGTCAGGCGATTGCCTCAGTGCGTCAGGGCACAGTGCAGGAGCTGCATCAGACCATCGGCCTGACCGTCGAGGCGTACAAGCAATGGCGTCAAGTGCCCGCGCCGGTGCGTGGTGAGATCGTGCGTCAGATTGGCGACGAGCTGCGTAAATATAAAGAGCCGCTGGGCAAACTTGTCTCCCTGGAGGTGGGCAAGATCTACAGTGAGGGTCAGGGCGAGGTGCAGGAGTTCATTGACATCTGCGACTATGCTGTCGGCCTATCGCGCATCTACTCGGGCCAGCTGATCAATTCGGAGCGTGCGCAGCACACCATCTTGGAGGCATGGCGTCCGCTGGGTCTAGTTGGCGTCATATCCGCCTACAATTTCCCCAATGCCGTCTTCGGCTGGAATACAGCCATCGCTCTGGTCACAGGCAACAGCGTGCTGTGGAAGGGTGCACCCAGCACTCCGCTCGTCTCTGTGGCCACCACCCGCATTGTGGCCGAGGTGCTGCAACGCAACAATCTGCCAGCCGTGGTCAGCCTCTGCCAGGGTGGCACCGATGTGGGTGCCGCTCTGGTTGCCGATCAGCGCGTAAATCTGGTTAGCTTCACGGGCAGCTGCCAGACGGGCCGCGATGTCGGCGTGGAGGTGCAGCGTCGCTTTGGCAAGGTCATTCTAGAGCTGGGCGGCAACAATGCCCTGATCATTGATGCATCGGCCAACATTAAGATGGCTCTGGATGCGGCGCTCTTTGGCTGCATTGGCACCAGCGGACAACGCTGCACCACCACGCGACGCATCATTGTGCACGAAAAGCTCCACGACAGCTTCGTCGAGGCGCTGACGGCCAAGTACGCACAGCTTCTGCCACGCATAGGCCATCAGCTGGAGCTGCAGACACTTGTGGGTCCAGTGCACACGCAGCAGAATGTCGACAGCTACAAGGCGACCATCGAGGAGGCCAAGCTGCTGGGCGGCACAGTGGCGTTCGGTGGCCGTGTCCTCCAGCGTGAGGGCCACTATGTGGAGCCAACAATTATCACTGGACTGCCACATGATGCGCCCGTGGTGCATCGCGAGACCTTTGCGCCCATTGTTTACGTGCTCAAGGCACGCAATGTGGAGGAGGCTGTGGCCTGGAATAACGAGGTCGAGCAAGGCCTCTCCTCGGCCATCTTTACGGAGAACATTGGCCAGGCCTTCAAATGGATTGGTGCCCAGGGCTCCGACTGTGGCATCGTCAACATTAACACGACCACGAATGGTGCCGAAATTGGTGGAGCCTTTGGCGGCGAGAAGGCAACGGGCGGTGGACGTGAATCGGGCTCCGATGCCTGGAAGCAATACTGCAAGCGTGCCACCATCACAGTGAATCATTCGGGAGAACTGGCCTGCGCCCAGGGCGTCGTCTTCAATGTGGAGTGAACTGGAGCTCTATGAAACGGAATTTAATATGAACTTTTTGTTATTTTGATTTGTATTATTAAAATGTCTATATATGTATGTATAAAAAAATGCATTTCAATTGCTTTCTCATTTCCTAAGCTAGTTTGCAGCTGGGTCACAGCTCGCTCAGGTCGAAGCGCCAAAAGTCAACCTCAATATCCTTTGACTTTTGCTTATGGAATTTATAGCTGGCCTCCAAATTGTAGCGCAGCTCGGCAAGAACACTGCCCTGAGCGCCCCACTCTTTCGACTTCTTTTGGATGTAGGCGCTGCAAGTGAAATTGGGAGAGACAGAAAGAGAGAGAGCATAAATATTATACAGATTATATATCAAGTATTTACAAATAACTTAGCTTAACAAGAATTGTGTCTAGAATTGTTAATTTCATAAATATAGCTGCGCTTGGCATAAACAATAGTTGAAATATATATATATATACTATATCAACTCTTCTTATTTATTAGACTTTATATAATTTATTTAACAATAATTTATTGCTTTCTCGCTTCCTCTAAAGGGGTTTGGGTTTTGGATTTGGTCCAGTACAGCCTGTAGTAGCATTGATAGCATTCACATTTCTCTTCCCACATTATTACTAAGGATTTTTGTCTCTCATTTCTGGGGCATCTGCTCACTCACCGCGTGGATGTTTTGTGCAGCGAGTAGACAGCGCCGGTGGCTAAACGCATGCCCACGTCCAGGAAACGCATATCCATGCCAGCATTGTGCTTGGTGCCAAAGGGCGGATTCATGACAACCGTGTCGAAGGCATTGTCCCACTTGCTGCCTGGCAATTGGAGCACATTGGCACGTATGCAGTCCACGTTTGGCAGCTCCATGTCCAGCACGTTTTGCCGATAGGTATCCACAGCGGCATCGTCTAGCTCAAAGCCAATGGTTAGCTGCGCGCCCAGCAATGTGGCACCAATGCTGAGCATGCCACAGCCAGAGCCCAGATCAGCCACCAGCTTGCCTTCGATGTCGTCATGCTGCTCCTGCATGCAATGCGTCATGCAGGCAGCTATGTGTGGCGGGGTCGGATACTGTTCGAGCAATATCTTTGGCTTCTCGAAGCCATCGACGCACTGCAGATACTCCTCGAGTTTCTTCAGCTTTAGGCGCGTCATGATGTTGCTGGATGTGGAAGTGGACGTGGACGTGGACGTGTATATTGTTCGATGAAATTACTTGGCGTTGGGCGCTGGCGGCGCCGGCACTGGTTCCAGGCGTGGCAGCACGGGTATAAAACTATTTCCAAAATACGAATCCTGCGGTATAAAGAAACCCAAAGTTGTAGAGCTCGTTGGATTAAATGCAGATCGTGGCGCGGCGATGCCGCCAGCGGCATTGGGCGTTACGCTCACGGTCTGCACAAATTCAGCAGTCACTGTCGGCTGTCCAAGCAGCTGCGGTGCGGGCATCTATAAAGCAAGCAGAATCTATTAACCTGTCACTTCAAATGTAAACATAATTACATATCCACTTACCTGATTCGCTGTGCTACCCAATCCGATGAGCAACTGTTTCTTGGTTTGTATTTCTTCAAGTATTTTACGGTTCGTTTCTGCTTGCTGTGCACTTGATGTGGGAAAAGCCATCAAAAATAGGCGAAATTTTGGTATGAATAACTAAATAAAAAGAAATTAAATAATTAAAACGGCCCAACACGCGCTCTTTTTTTTGTTGTTTTTTTTTCGCATTAAAACTGTGCCGAATCGTTCCGAATTAGTTCCAAAGAACAACGGAACGATCGAAACAGTTCCAAGATATTCCAAAATACATGTATTTGGTATTTTGCTTCACATTATTTTATAGTTATCTATTTTATTAATGAACTCAAATAGCTCAAATAACGTTATTGGTGTTATGGACGTTACAAAACAATTGAATTGAGCTTATAATTCGCTACAATTTACAATACCATATCGGTATTATGGTATTTTTTATTTGCTGCCACACTGATTGTTATCCAAAACGTGCGTTGGCAAACAAAATAAATAACACGCTTACAGAAACGGACGCCAGGATAAAATAACGACAAACTGCTTCAACGCCCACACAGAAATTCAATAAAATTTAATTTGCTTTTCTTAAAGTTATAAGAAAGCAACAAAGACAATTATGAGTATGAGCGACGACGATAGAGATATTGACATTGAGAGTGAAGTAAGCAAAAATTACGACGTACTCAATTGACGTCATAAATAATTTTGGAAATTCTCTTCGTACAGGACGATGCTGACTCTGATAATGGTCTTGGCTCCTCGCGACACACAAGCACTGCTAATTTTACGCCGGTAATCACAAAACAATACAACAGATCAGTAATAACAACACGAGACCCACTTTTCTATTGTTTATAAACAGACGTTCGTTGCTCGTGCTGTTGTTCTTCTTCTAGCAGAGTGAATGAATGAGGTAGTAATTGGTTGTTTATTTTCATTATTTTCAAGGCCGAAAAACGAGCACACCACAATGCGTTGGAGCGTCGCAGAAGAGATCACATTAAAGAGAGTTTCAGCAACCTACGAGAAGCAGTGCCTACGCTAAAGGGCGAAAAGGTGAGCAAGGTGGATGAAATTGAGTGAGTTAAGTGAGCGAGATGGAGAGATGATGTTTGTAGAGAGTGGAAATTTTGAGTGGATATTTGATAGCCTGATCAGCGTTCGAATCGTAGAGATTTCTTTAAATAGCGCTGTATAGGAGTAATAAAGCAAATAGATTACTTTGCTTAATTCTTCATAAGATAGTAGAGAATGTTTATTGAAAATGTTATGAACTACTTTAAGAGTTAATACTCATACTAATTAGTCAAGTAAAGACAGTAGGAGAGCCTTTATGAGGCCTAACTGTAACTTAACTCTAAAAGTAAATTCTCATTAACAAGAATTTGATTATCAAGTATTATAGTTGCTTTTTCTATATTCCTTGAACTAAATCCATTCGTTCTACCCATGCTAGGCGAGTCGCGCGCAGATACTCAAAAAGACCACCGAATGCATTCAAACGCTGCGACGGAAAATTACTGAAAATCAAAAGGACATCGATGACATTAAGAATCAGAACAGAATACTGGATGAGCAAAGTAAGTATTTAAAATGACACCAATTTTGATGAAGCTAAATAAAAATATTTACCCATTCAGTACGACGCCTGGAGGGCAACGCATCCAATGGCAGTGATTTCTTGAGCGGCGACGATCTTAGCAACGATGTGGAGGATGCCTTGGAACAGTCTGACTTCAGCCGGCGCAGTAAAAAGATGAAGACCTTTCATGCATAGCCCATAAAGAGCTATGCGCACTACTTTGTCAGGTTTACGCTAGCATCGTAAACGAATCAAAGCTAAATTCTAATGCCTGGGCATTAGGAGCATTAACAGTCTATCCCATAAGTTTGACCTTTAAGCCCAACCAACAATACCTTAATGCGTGTGTGCGTTATTTTGTACTCTCATACTAATAAATGATTTGTAAGTATCTAAAAAAATAGTTAAGTAAAAACAACTGAAAACAGAATCGAATCACTTATAAATTTGATAAATGATGTCTATTAAACAATGAACCAATCTAACTAAAATGTTTACAATATGGATATGTTTATCATTCTTCGAAGATGGAATTGCAATTTGAATCACAGATTTCCGCATTTACGGATGTGAATTACCTTTTCTAGGGTATCTAAAAATATATATATTTCTTTTTTATAAAATTAACATACGAATACACTATTTGAACTTGAGCGTCAGCCAGAGCAGCACAAAGACGAACAGCACAAAGAGGAACATATAACACATTTGCTTGGAGCCGCCGCCCTGCTTGGCCAACCGCACAACGCGTGTCATTGTATTGCCCAGAAAGCCGCCGGTTCGATCCATGTCGTCGTCGATGCCACGCAATAGCTTATCCTGGTAGCGCACCTCATTGCCAATGTCAATGGTAAGAGATTTGAGAGCACCGATCTTTTGTTGCAGCTCCTCGGCTGCGCGTTCGTTTTCCGCCTCTAGGGCATCGTGACTGGCGGGTGCACTGGGACCAGGATTTTGGTTTAGGGGCTGATAGGGATAGTTGTTGCGTCGCATGCTGCCACTGCTGCTGCCTGTGTGTGCCAGTTTTGCATCAATTTGGCTGCAATGCTAGAAGGAGGAAAGGCCATTAGAACTTTGTGACACGTAAACCAAATGGAATGAATGGGGCTTACTCAGAGGCAAAACAGCTGCTGTGGTGGTTGCTGAAGTTATGTGTAGATTATTTATTCGGTTTGACCTTTGAACCATTCAGCTGGCTATCAAGTATTTAATGAATCAATAATTAATGAATTAAAAAGACAGAGCCTCTTGAAATCTTGAATTTGTTTAATGTAATGTTTATTAAAGTACTAGATTCAGTTCGTGAACCAGTTTGATCCGAGCTACTTCCAACCGCACTATGCCGGTATGACACAAACAATTTCGCTAACATACGTTTAACGTCAATTAAATAATGATTTACTATTAATAATATATTATTATAATATCATTACCACAAACATAGTGCAAAGTAAAAACTTATAATTTCTAAATAAAATAAAAAATAATTTCTAAATAAAAGCTATTGCAATTGAACTACAAACGTAATCAGTGAACTAGTTATTGTAATCGAACTAGTTGTATCGACAATAACAGCTGTTCAGATATAACGTAACGGCGTGTGTTTGTTTTATTTAATCCATTTGCCATAGCAACTTTTAAACTCTTTTCCAAATTATGTGGAGTGGTCAATTTCGGCTAAAAATTTAATTATTCGATCCGCGAAATTATATAAAAATAGATATACACACAAACACACTTAATTCCCAGACCTGCCATTACGTAAATTAACTGTATTTATATATAAGGTAACAACCAATGCCAACATTCAAAGGTTAATTCTCTTTGCATTCAAGTAGTCTCAAAAGTTGAATCTGAATTTTGGCCACCCTATACGGATCAATACACCTGAAATATTCATTCAGCATATGGCCTGCTTATCAGCTTTGCATTTCCAAATTTCGTCATGACCCAATGGCGGCGGATGACGTTGACCCTGATTTACTTCGCATCGCTGGGCGCAGCTAATTTAGATGCTTAATACTGATTCAGAGTAACAAATTAGCAGCTTGTTTCATATATGTATGTACATAGTTAAAATGGCGATAATCGCGAGGTGTGCGTAAATCGTAAATCGGTTCACATTGAACCGCACAACATATGCTCTGATAAGGCTTCTGTCGATCTATACATTTATTGATAAGGCTTCTTCTCTCTTGATCCGCAGTGCCGTCAACTTAACAGCGATGCAATTAACTGAACAGTTGGCCGAAAAGGCTGGCGTGCCCGTGGAAGCATTTCGCTTGCTGGTTACGCTGTTAGCTGGTAAATATATTTAAATATTCAAATTCAATAAAAGTAAGTCAATAATTGAACCATTGCACTCCTTCAGGCTATCCGATTGCAATCATTTATCGTACACTGATTGTCAATATAGAAACCAAGGCATGGCATCATCTGTTTTTCGCCTTCTGTGGCATGAGTCTATGCTACTTCAATTATGGCAAGGATACATATCATTCGCTTATAGCCATCAGCGTCACCTTCGTGCTGTTGAATCTGTTTTATCGTAATCGACGCTTGATGCTGTTCACAAACTTCATCTTTCACATGAGCTATTTGCTGCTGGGATATTATTTTACTGCCAGCAACGAGTACGATATCTTGTGGACCATGCCCCACTGCATATTGACGTTGCGCATGATTGGCCTCGGTTTCGATGTGGCCGACGGACAGAAGCCCTCTTCTGAACTATCGAAGGAGCAGGCCAAAACGGCATTGCCCCATTCACCTTCATTTCTTGAGCTATTGGCATTTGCTTACTTTCCCAGTGGGTTTCTGGTCGGACCGCAGTTTCCATATAGCCGATACCGGAGCTTCATTAGAGGTTTATACCGTCAGGAAAAAGGCTGTGAGGCAGCCGGCATTAGGCGTCTGGCCATGGGTGTGATGTATCTTATCATTTGTCAAGTTGGTTTAGCCTATCTACCGGATAACTATTTCTTGACGTCGGAATTTGCAGAGGCGCACTTCATCAAGCGCATTTTCTTCTTGGGCTTCTGGGCCAAGTTCACGCTGTACAAATATATTTCGTGCTGGCTATTCACCGAGGGCGCTCTCATGTGGATTGGCTTCACGTTCAAGGGAAGCGATAAGTTTGGCAACCCGGATTGGTCTGGCTGCACCAATGTTAAGCTACGGCTGCTGGAGACTGGAAACACTATGGAACACTATGTGCAGAGCTTTAATGTGAACACCAATCAGTGGGTCGCTGAATATGTATACAAGCGTCTGAAGTTCCTCAACAATCGGAGCTTTAGCTACGGGGCTGCTTTGTGTTTTCTAGCCGTCTGGCATGGCTTCCATAGTGGCTATTATATGGCATTCGTTATGGAGTACCTAATTGTCACCACCGAGAAGCAGGTGAGTAATTGTTATATGAAATAAAATATCGAAATTAACTTAATAACTGCTTAACAGATCGATCGATTCTACACCAAAGAAGTGCTGCCCAAATATGGCGAAATACTGAACAATTCAATATACTATAAAATACTTTATTTTGCGGCCCTAAAGTCCTACAATATCGTTTACATGGGCTGGTGTCTCGCCCCATTTGTTTTTCTCAAATACGAGCGCTGGATCACGGTCTACTCGGCAGTCAACTATTTCGGCTTCATATACATGCTCATCTGGGCCTGCCTGTACAATGGCTATAATTATTTATTTGGCAAGCGATCGCAGGATCCTAGACCCGCAAAGCAATCTACAGATTAGTGGAGCAACAAACCCGTATGCAATGTCTAAACTCAGCATAATTTCTTTCGATTATAATAGAAATGAAGGGCTCATAGTTTACTCTAATATATATACATATATATATATATATATATCTGCATATATGTATGTGTATAGGGTAAATGATTGAATACGATAAGGACGTGACGTTAGGAGTTGTAGGTGTTTTCGATCGTTCATTATAGAATGATAAGTCTAGTCAGTGAAAGATAGTCGAGTTGCTTTATAAATGGCGTCGAGACTTATCCAACTATAAAGACAATTTTTTACGATAAATAAGTAAATGCAAAATAGATATATTTTTTCATATATGCTCACGAACTGTATAAGAAGCAAAAACTGTAAAATATTAAAAACAAATGTAAGCAATGAAATCGGATAAAGTTAAACATCGATGGGAAATTCTTTATAACTAAAATTCGAACCTTGTAAATATTGTAGAATTCAGGCTTTTAAATTATATCGTAACTAGTTTTTAACACTTTGTTTAACGCAATTGGTTATATCACAAAATTAATAAACTTCTTGCTTGATTCACCTAACAAGATGTGAATTATCTTTCAAGTAGAATGGATCCATCAAAGATCTATAAACCAAAAATATTCCAAATAATAAAGAGAAGCATTCCACTTTACAGATACAATGCATTTTGTAAACATATTTATTGGGACTCTCTCGCAAGGAAATAATGATGAGAATGTATGAGAATGGTTTCGGATAATTACGGACTAATGCTCCATGGGCTGAGCGTCGCCATCGCCGGTGTCTATGCGACGCTTGGCTCCTCCACCAGAGCCAGTGCCGCCAGTTTCTTCCTCAATCTCATTGATCTCGCTAAACATGTAGTCATCCTGATACTCCTTAAGTATTTTGCTGGAACGATTCTCGTCCAGGAACAGAGAGTAGACCTTCTTAACATCCTCGGTGTTCACCTCGGTGGCTTTGCGGCGGCGACACACTAAATTGGCCGTGGTTATCAATTGAATGGCGTAGCGGAGGCTGGTGTCGGTGGCGATGCGTGTTAGAATAGTCAGAGCATCGGGATGCATGATGCAGTCCTCCTCCTCGCAGCGTATCTTGAGTATCTCCTTGACCTCCTTTTCAGTGTAGGGAACGGTGCGTATGATGATCATGCGATCGAGCAGATCGATGGGTATGCCATGTGGACTGCGGTAATTGGTGCCGCGAATGCGTGTTATGCCCCGATTGGTGGCCATGACCACCACCGGTGCCATATCGGATTCCAGGGCACGATTCAGATACGAGAAGCACTCAATGTCCAGCATGTGCACCTCGTCAATGAAGAGGACACCGGGATTGATCTCGGCTTTGCCCTCCTCGCGCCATTCCAACACCTTGTTATTGATCTGATCGCGCACCTCTTGCTTAATCTCGCCCGTATCACCGGAGAAGAGAGCCAGAAAGCCATGGGTGCGACTGTTGATAACGTCAATCTCGTGGAGCGTGACAGTGTGCACCACTTCCTTACGCTTCTGCAGCTCCCCCTCGGGGCACTGGACAAAGCGTGTCTGTGCCCCGGTGGCATCATAATCGCGCGCACGTGTAAAGCTGCGTCCTAGCTTATTTACCTTGCCGGATGCTTTGTCTATGGTAATGACATCGCCGGCCTGGATCTTCTCCTTCATGAAGCACTCGATGATCTTGTTGCCCAAATCATAGTTGGTTTCCATTTCGGTGGTTTTCAGTGTCACCTTACCCACCTTCTGTCCGGTGCCAGTGGCCGGACGTTCGATTTGTATTTCCACCACTTCGCCTTCGATGATCTCTGTCTCCTCCTTGATGCGCACTCCAATGCTCTTACGCAGTGCCTGCGATAGTGCCTCTGTCTTGCTCATCTCCAACGAATAAATCTCTGAGCCAGACATGCTGGTAAATGGCGTCTCAGTACCCAGAGCCTGGGCCATGCCAACGGCAATGGCTGTTTTGCCGGTACTTGGCTCGCCGGCCAGCAAAATGCAGCGCCCAGCGATTTTTCCCTCTCGGACCATTTGCACCACAACGCCAGCGGCACGGCGAGCATCCTTCTGGCCCACCATGCCCTGGGAAACAGCACGCGCCTCCAGCACATCGTCCAATCCCAGGCCGCGAATGTGCGAATGGGCGCCAATGCGCTCGATGCGTGTTATGTCGCGCACTTCGATTTTCTCAGCTTCGCCCATGATTTGCTGCTTCTTCAAGTCGTTTTCAATGATAAATTGAATTATTTGTGTTTCTCGTTGAAAACTGAATTGGACTTGTTTGGAAGAAATCAACAAATCAAATGAATATTTGATATTTCGTTTCTTGGCAACACAAAACAAATTGCCGGTCCGATAAGTTTGACATGTGTTTTACTATCGATATTTAAGTGACACTCAAAACCTATCGCATCACCACGACTACGTTGTTTTGCTTATATCGATATTTTCGTATGAAAATAGTAACGTGAAAACACCAAAACTAAACTAAAAATACCAAAGCCGCCAACATTTAAATTTAGAGTAAACTTGAACTTCTCCAACGAAGCAAATTAAAGTTCTTAATATTGTTGTTCTGACGAACACTTCACGGCAGTGTGTGCTGTTTTATTATAATTATTATCATTATTAAATATTAATTACAATTTGAATTTGTGTGTGAAGATGAAATGAGAGTAAGTCTCTAATATTATTAGCAAAAACTTAAATGCTTAACAAAGTGCGGCAAATACAAACAGGTTAGAGGTTAGCTATAGCTGATTAGAGAATTTGAGCCCCATTGAACTGTTGATGGCACCCTTAGCACTTGCCATTCGACGGCGCCTTGGGACGACAGATTTTACTACGTCCATTCGCCCCATAAACAATATTACAGGAGAAGGTAAAGTAACCGCATGTCGACGATTTAGTATAGTAAGTGGATTGGAAGTTCTTGTTCTCCTCTGGCGGATTCTTTGAATTGTCCATGCTGCCAGTCACTGACTTGGTGACTGTTACATAGCTATCAGGAGCCCGTTGCTTTTGGGCAGCCCCATTGGATGCCTTGGCATCATCATTCTCGAGGCTAATATCCACCTTTTTATCTGTGCTGTGCAGTTCTAGGGCTTTGGTATGGAACTTCTTCTCCACATTGACAGTGCCACGAAAGCCACTGGGCACATTTTCGGTGGTGGTGCGTATCGGATATGTATTGACACGTCCGTTTTGATTCTGCAGCACACGATATTGGCCAGCGTTCGGATTGGCAACCACCGCCTGTTGCTTCTGAGTGGGAGACGATTGCATATAGGTAAGTGGTGCAGCTGCAGGCGCTGACACTAAGCTAGGCGTTTGGTCTTTGACCTGGCTAGCAGCTGAGGGATTCTCTTCGAGCTTTACAGGCTTTTCATTGTAATAATCTTCCTCATCGTATTCGTCGTATGGCTCTTCATCATCCTCTTCTTCCTCCTCCCCGGCCTGTGGGGGCTGTGGCTCATCCTCTTTACTGACTTCCTCTTTCTGAGCCTCTTCTTTGCTGGTCTTTGAGGACTTCAGCTGAAGCTCGGGTATTCTATTTGATTCGGGAGCAACGGCGGGGCCGCTGAAAACTGCGTCAACACGATCCGTAACCCTAGAAAAAATAGTTTTAAGCTCATCTCTTATTCATGTGTAAATTATAGAATATTTACGCATTTCCTGTACTCCCAAACTGACTGATCTTATTGAAGAGCTCCCTATTTTGTTCGCGATACGTGGCCACTTGTTCTTTCGTTCCCGACGCAGATTGTGCAGCACCATGGTAGGAGACTCCAAAGCTGCAAAGAAAAAACAAATTAAAACAAAAGTACTTACATATGAGACTCAAAATATCTTACCTGGAAGTTCCGTGTATCTGGGACTGACTTTGACCCGAGTGACTGCCAGATTGAGCTGACGCTTGTCCACCGCCTGCCGTATTCACTTGAGTGTTATCCTGACCAGGTCGGAAGCCAATTTGTGCTTGTGATGATGTCTGACCAGGTCCGCTTGATTGTGCATCAGCTAGACCGCCCTTATCATTCGCTTGCACTTCACTCTGGCTCTGGTGTATGATTCCGCCGCTCTGTGATGAAGCCTTAGTACCACCATCCTTGGAATTAAGCTGTACTTGGGCTTGGGACTGAGACGGACCTCCAGAGCCCTGAGATTGACTCATTGCTCCATCTGCATTGCCTGTCACCTGCGCACTTGCAGCACGATCGGCATCTGAGGTCATTGCACTCGCGCTGAAGGAACTACCCTTAGTGTAGCTACCAGACACTTGAGTTTTAGCAGTACCTCCATTCTTTTTACCTTGTGCGCTAGCTGATGCTTGGCCATCACCAATAGCAGACTCTGCCTGCGAGAAAGCATCATCAGCGCCGCCAGTGACAGCAGCTCCAGGTACGCCTGTAGGACACAAGTATTAGCAAACTGATTAGCCTCATGTCAATTATTATTTACCAATAGCACCACCGCCAGGGGCAACAGCTGTTCCAGCATCTGTGTAACGCCCAGGAGTACCAATTTGAAGAGCACCAGCTCCAGGCTGACCTCCAGTTCCAGGCTGACTTATATAACCACCAATTCCGGGCTGACCACCAACTCCTGGCTGCGTTCCGTATCCGGGCTGTCGACCACCACCGATTCCTGGCTGTCCGCCAGCTCCTGGCTGTATTCCATATCCGGGTTGTCCACCACCTTGTTGACCACCGCCAATTCCGGGCTGTCCCCCAGCTCCAGGCTGTGATCCATATCCGGTTTGACCACCGCCAATTCCAGGCTGTCCGCCAGCTCCAGGTTGAGTTCCATATCCGGGTTGACCACCGCCGATTCCAGGCTGTCCGCCAGCTCCCGGCTGTGTTCCATATCCTGGTTGACCACCGTTGATTCCTGGCTGTCCACCAACTCCAGGCTGAACTCCATATCCGGGTTGTCCACCACCAGGTTGACCACCACCGATTCCTGCTTGACCACCTACTCCAGGCTGTGTTCCATATCCGGGTTGACCACCGCCTATTCCGGGCTGTCCGCCAGCTCGAGACTGCGTTCCATATCCGGGTTGACTACCACCGATTCCTGGCTGTCCGCCGACGCCAGGTTGAGTTCCATATCCGGGTTGACCACCGCCGATTCCGGGCTGTTCGCCAGCTCCAGACTGCGTTCCATATCCGGGTTGACTACCACCGATTCCTGGCTGTCCACCAACTCCAGGCTGAACTCCATATCCGGGTTGCCCACCACCAGGTTGACCACCACCAATTCCTGCTTGTCCACCTACTCCAGGCTGTGGTCCATATCCGGGTTGACCACCGCCAATTCCGGGCTGTCCGCCAACTCCTGGCTGCGTTCCATATCCGGGTTGACTACCACCGATTCCTTGCTGTCCACCAACACCAGGCTGAGTTCCGTAGCCGGGCTGCCCACCAACTCCAGGCTGTGTTCCATATCCAAACTGACCAGCCCCTGGTTGACCACCGCCAATTCCGGGCTGTCCGCCAGCTCCAGGCTGCGTTCCATATCCGGGTTGACCACCGCCGATTCCTTGCTGTCCACCAACACCAGGCTGAGTTCCGTAGCCGGGCTGCCCACCAGCTCCAGGTTGAGTTCCGTATCCGAGCTGTCCACCGCCAGGTTGACCACCGCCAATTCCGGGCTGTCCGCCGACACCAGGCTGAGTTCCATATCCGGGTTGACTACCACCGATTCCCTGCTGTCCACCAACACCAGGCTGAGTTCCGTATCCAAACTGACCAGCACCAGGTTGACCACTGCCAATTCCTGATTGACCACTAACTCCTGGCTGAATTCCATATCCAGGTTGACCCACACCTCCTCCAATACTAGGCTGTCCTCCTATTCCAGGCTGTGTTAAATATTCTGACTGACCACCGGTTAGTCCAGGTTGTCCAGTTCTACCTCCGATTTGTGCACCATATCCAGGCTGAGAACCATATCCTGGTTGACTACCACCAATTCCTGTCTGTCCACCACCACCAGGTTGGGTAGTATAGCCACCAAGAGCTCCTGGCTGTCCAACTCCGCCAACACCACGTTGGCCTCCAACTCCCGGCTGTGTAACGTACCCAGGTTGTCCACCGCCAATTCCTTGCTGTCCAATTCCAGGTTGAGTTCCATATCCAGGCTGCGTTTGATACCCAGGCTGTGTGCCGAATCCAGTTTGGCCAGGCTGGCTTCCCGCACCAGGTTGCGCTCCATATCCAATTTGACTTCCGTAGCCAGGTTGACCACCTCCTATTCCTTGCTGGCTGTATCCAGGTTGACCACCTCCTATTCCTTGTTGGCTGTATCCAGGTTGACCACCTATAACTTGCTGGCCGTAACCAGGTTGACCGCTGCCAATTCCAGCTTGTCCACCGACTCCGGGCTGAGCTCCATATCCAGGTTGACCACCACCGATTCCAGACTGTCCGGGCTGAGTTCCGTATCCAGGCTGACTACCAGCAAATCCTGCTGGCCCACCACCAAATCCGGGTTGCCTACCAGCTCCAGGTTGTCCACCGCCAATTCCAGGCTGTCCGCTGACTCCAGGTTGAGTTCCATATCCAGGTTGTCCGCCAACTCCAGGCTGTGTTCCATATCCGGGTTGACCACCACCAATACCGGGCTGTCCTCCACCGAGTCCGGGCTGTCCACCACCAATACCGGGTTGTCCACCACCGAGTCCGGGCTGTCCACCACCGAGTCCAGGCTGTCCACCACCAATACCGGGCTGTCCACCACCGATTCCAGGCTGGCCTCCACCAAGTCCGGGCTGTCCGCTGACTCCAGGTTGAGTTCCATATCCGGGTTGTCCGCCAGCTCCAGGCTGCGTTCCATATCCGGGTTGTCCACCACCAATACCGGGCTGTCCTCCACCGAGTCCGGGCTGTCCACCACCAATACCGGGTTGTCCACCACCGAGTCCAGGCTGTCCACCACCAATACCGGGCTGTCCACCCCCGATTCCAGGCTGGCCTCCACCAAGTCCGGGCTGTCCACCACCAATACCGGGTTGTCCACCACCGATTCCAGGCTGGCCTCCACCAAGTCCGGGCTGTCCGCTGACTCCAGGTTGAGTTCCATATCCGGGTTGACCCCCACCAATACCGGGCTGTCTTCCACCGAGTCCGGGCTGTCCACCACCAATACCGGGCTGTCCACCTCCGATTCCAGGCTGGCCTCCACCAAGTCCGGGCTGTCCACCACCAATACCGGGTCTTCCACCACCGATTCCAGGCTGGCCTCCACCAAGTCCGGGCTGTCCGCTGACTCCAGGTTGAGTTCCATATCCGGGTTGTCCGCCAGCTCCAGGCTGCGTTCCATATCCGGGTTGACCACCACCAATACCGGGCTGTCCACCTCCGATTCCAGGCTGGCCTCCACCAAGTCCGGGCTGTCCACCACCAATACCGGGTTGTCCACCACCGATTCCAGGCTGGCCTCCACCAAGTCCGGGCTGTCCGCTGACTCCAGGTTGAGTTCCATATCCGGGTTGACCACCACCGATTCCAGGCTGTCCTCCACTAAGTCCAGGTTGCCCCCCACCGAGCCCGGGCTGACCTCCACCGAGTCCGGCTTGTCCACCACCGATTCCTTGCTGACTACCGCCAATTCCAGGTTGTCTGCCACCGAGTCCAGGCTGACCACTGCCACTTCCACCTATGCCAGGTCGGCCACCTGTCCCAGGCTGTCCAGTTGTTCCGTATGGTCCAACGCCCGGCTGACCACCGCCAATTCCAAATTGATTGTATACTCCTGGTTGTGCACCATATCCAGGTTGGCCTGCAATCCCTGGCTGTCCTCCAGCCGTAGCACCAGCTCCACCTGTTAATATAACATTGAAGTATTGATTTATTATTTGGATGTTTGGATATTTAGTAAATGGAAAAAAATTACTCACCTGGCAAACTTATTATGGCATCGGGTCTACCGATGCGACCGCCCGATACGCTGGGACCACTTGGATATTGGGTAGAACCTCCTGTATATCCGGAGCAATCACTGCAATCTCCAGCAGAGAATTGACTCTGCGCTTGACCCATGCCATGGGTACCGGCTATAAAAATGAATTTTGTTTATTATAAATGAATTCAAATAAAATGTGTACACTGTAAGCGACTTACAAACTGTTGAACGCGAGCCACTCTCATTGGCCTCTGCTTCAGCTTTACCATCCTGCTCGGGTTTGCCAAAGTTTAAGTACTGAGACTGTGTTTGTCCTCGGACACTATAAAAATATATACGAGCTTTTATGTCTCGCATTGAATATTGTTTTATTTAATTACTTACTAGCCTCTGCCGCTTCTCTTAGTGCGTTCTAATTCAGTCAATGGATTCAGCTCCGCATCATCATCGACAGATGATTGATCCTGTAGTTAAATAATTCATTTTGATTAATTAAGTTCAATGCTAATGTCAGGTTAATCTAAAATCGAAGCTCAGTTTGTTACTAAAACTGACCTTGGTCACAAGTCTATAAGCGATTCGCTCTTATCTCATTTTATTTGGGCCGAGTTCATGTGCATTGAACTACTCTACTTTCCCTCTCTCTCTCTCTCTCTCTCTAGCCCACTATCTCTAATTTGCATGCACTCTTTTTCTCTCTCTAGCTCTACTACACACACTTAATTCAAGTTTCATTAACAATTTTTGACACTTACAATAGCCGCTCCATTTGTGTATGCTATGAATAGCAACACGCCAAGCAGCATGCCCCAACGAAAGGGCAACATTTCAATAAATCTAATTTGAATCCAATTGGAACGCGTGCTCGAAGTGCCCGACAGACAGCAAAACTGTGAATTGAAATTGAAACGTATTATCAACTCATTTACTGCTTTGTATACACATATGCATATATATTTATGTATATTATAATATATATATTTTTTGTATTAGTTCTCGGTTTTTCCTTCAAGTGCGGATCGTTGCTCTTCGCAGTATCTGTCACAAGGGGTTATCACCATAGACACTTTATTCAAATCAGCACACAAATGCCAAAAATAATAATAATAAAAAAAATAGAATTAATGTTTTTTAATTATAAAACTATATTTGTTCTTGGACTCATTTATAGTTTTTGATGTGATGTAATAACATGTGTCGGCAAATTTATTATATGTATATATGTAATTGATTTGTTATATATTTGATGTAAATATCATTTTTGATATATTTATTTTAAAATATTTTTTAGTTAAATATATATTTTATATTAAATAATATAATTATATATCAATAATTATTTTTATAAATTTATTAATTACATTTATTTATGAAATATATTATCAACTCCAACACTTTCACTTTTGTTTGTCACAAATATCATTTAAAAGAGTTCTAGTCAATTTTTTTTAGATTTACATATAAGATTTTAATATTTAATTTATAAATATAATTTTGAGGTTAACATTAATGTTGACTGATTATTTCATGAATTTATATAAATTTCATAAGATATTCTTGATGAGTTATTATATAAATATATTTGTATTAAAATTTATATTTATATTTATATTATTATATTTTTTATTGTTCTGTTTTTTATATAAATTATTATAAAATATATATCGCAGCAGCTACACTCAAACACGTCCACTTTTATTTAAAGAATTAGCTCACTTTTTTATTTAATTTAAAATAAACAACATTAAAAATGTTGTTTAAAAATGTATCTTATATCTTTACTATATAAAGGATTTATTTTATATCCTTGTTAGTTTAAAATTTTTAATTTTGTATATATATTTGATTTATATTTATTTTTTTTATTTTTATTTAATAAATAATTTTTATATTTGCTTTATGATTGCGTCTTATCCTTGACACAATTTAAGCAGCACTGATAATATCTTTGGATTTGGAGTTTCATGCACTTGTCTTTGTAGATAGCACTTGTTTGCACATATCCTTGATAATAGTTATGTAATAGGTATTCCATTGGCTTGTTTCTTTACTCGTTCACACATACTTCTTCGCCTTGCGTGTATTAGGATCCAAATGGAAAGTTCCGATCTGCAGCCGAACGCGACAACTGCTGGATTGCGAATAACGTAACGCTGTTGGATCATGGAGACGTAAAGTTCTCGATCTGTGGCTCAATTCATTGAAAGCCAAGCAATTTCAAATACATTTGCATGCGAGCAGCAGCATGAATATTTATTGAGGATTCACACATAGAGCTCTCTGCCTTATCGCACATATGTCTAAGCATATATAAGCACACAGACTGAGACGAAGCACTTAGAGCACGATATGTGTGTGTGTGTGTGTGTGTGTGTGTGCGAGTGCGAGTGCGAGTGCGAGTACGTGTGCGTGTGTGTATGCTGTACCGCTGGATCGCATCGTCGCCATTCATTTGAGTACATATTTATCAACACTTTGATCGTGTCAATCGATCACTTCGTTTCGGGGCGCCCCATTGAATGCGTCTGCGTTGCAACATCGTCGCCAATGGGGGAGACTTTTGACCCATTTTAGGCAAATGTGCGGCCATTTATTAGCATATAAAGATACTCAATTGTGTATATCTTACTCTTTCCATTATCAAATGTGTTTGCGTGAGTCCCCATCCCATGCCGGCTCATTAAATATGCATGTGGTCTCTCTATGTTGCAATTGTCGAGCCCAACTCTTCGATTCCGTTCAATGCTTTGTTTTGGATTGTCTGAAATGTGTTTTAGCGGAAGCAATTTGCGCTTGATAACCTCTGCGATTCCTTGAAAGCCTCGTCATATCTATAAATAAACCTCTACTATACCAAATGCGTTAAGCTTATCTGTGAACGAAACCAAGAAGAAAAAAAAAATAAATAAATAAAACTAGAATATAAATTCTTTAACATTTATTTATTTCTTTGAACTATAGACAAAGTATTGAACTGTACATAAATTTCAAAGGCTTGATTAGTTTGTTTCAAGGGCGACAGTTTTAATTGAAACGCGCTGAGAGAGCCGAAACAACCTAGTTTGATAAGATCAACGAGCAGCAAACTTTTCATTAATAAATAATTGCCTAGGCCTATTGAAATAAATTTGCATGCAACCAAAAAAACGATCTATTGAGAGCATCTATTAATGAAAATTGAATATGTTTTTTTTACTACTATTTACTAAAGCATATATAATACTTCTTTACATTTACCAATATACATATATTGCAAGCATAAACATATGTACATATAAATGTATCAGAGCAAAATTTAAAATTTATGATTCTTTGCTTTTGGCGCTTAAATTCAAATGTGTCTGCATATTTGTGATGCACCCTGTGCTACACACATTTAATACAGCATGCCTTAGTATTTTTCTACATATCTCTGCCTGGTCACACAGAGTGAAAACTGGTCTGATTTTTGTTTACGTTTGAAAAGAAAGTATAATTTATAGAAAATATAGATACATATATATTTGATTGAACACAATGGCCAACGCCGACTGGATGCCTTTGATATTTTGTGGCCTCTCCGTGCCCATCTCCATATTCATGTGGCTGGGCAACGTGGCTTTCTCGAAATTCTGGAGCTATGATTATGAAGGTAAAGATCGAATTAATGCATTTCCTGATAAGATGCCGAATTGAATTAAATTTATAAATAGAACCATTGGTGATATCGCCGACTCGTTGGCTATTTTCTACACTGGCACCGCTGGCACTGATGACAATTGCGCTGCAGCGTCGCTCCGTGAGCAAATCTGGCGCCGCACTGGGCGTGGTCGTCGCCTTCACGCTGTCCATAGCGAGCCATCCGTTCTTTGCCAGTCTGGTGGTGTTCTTCTTCAGCTCGTCCCGTGCGACCAAGTTCCGGGCGCAGCTAAAGCGCCGTTTCGAAGGCGACTTCAAGGAGGGCGAAGGACAACGGAATTGGGTGCAGGTCCTTTGCAACGGTGGCATGGCCACACAGCTGGCATTGCTCTATCTGATTGATTGCGGTAGCGGCGAACGGGCCATTGATTTCGCCAAGGAGTATCGCTCGAGCTGGCTTAGCATTGCCATCATGAGCTCCTTTGCGTGCTGCAACGGCGACACCTGGAGCAGCGAACTGGGTAGCGTGCTCTCCACGTGCGATCCCATCTCAATCATTAGCTGGCGTCGCGTGCCACGTGGCACCAATGGAGGCATTTCTCTTATTGGTATCGTGGTTAGCCTGCTGGGCGGCCTGCTCGTTGGCTTCGCCTACTTTGCCACAGTGCGCTACACCGTCGAGGCCAAAATGCTACTCGTCAGCCCACCACAGTGGCCCATCATCTTGTTTGGCGGCATTGCCGGGCTCTGCGGCTCACTGCTGGACTCTGTGCTCGGCGGCCTACTCCAGTTCTCTGGCATAAATGAGAAGGGCAAGATTGTGGATGCACCCGGCAAGGGTGTGCGCCATGTCAGCGGGCTGCGCATACTCGACAATCACAGCGTCAATCTCATTTCAACAATTGTCATTGGTGTGACGATGCCATTGCTGGGTCTCAAATTCTGGCCCGTGCGCTGAGTGCACACACAACTGATTCCTACTACTATTTTCACACTGCTAGCTAGCTGCAAGCGAGGCCAGCCGACTTTTATATACATCTGTATGTAATGCAAACGAAAGACTCGAACACACAACGACTACAAGGGCAATATTGCGTCGGATATACTTAAGAGAGTAACTAACGAACTAATTAACTAAAATATTCCATAATTTGTAACATGTTTGTAAGAGCTAAGGCTGTTAGCCTTAGTTCCAACGAATCATCAGCGAACATATCAGGCAGACTTAAGGAATTGTTATCAAAGATACATATGACCTGACTCGGAAGTTAACAAAGCTAAAATCGAATTCTAAATTCTAGTGCAACATTTCATAGTTTAACTACTTAACTTTTATATTATTTTCTTTAATTTTCATTTTTGCTGAATACTCAGCTGTCAGCTGTGAGCTATCCATCCCACTGAGTTTGTTAAGTTCTGTAGATGATTTCAAAGATTGTTGTTGTTGCTAATGTAACTAACATAGAAACATTTATTAATGCCTTTGAGTTTTATTGATTCTTCTTAGCTTCTGCAATTCGATGCTGCGCATTAGATTCTGGGAGAGGGCACGCAGCGTCTCGCTTGAGGGCTGAGCCATGCCTGGAGCTGGCTTGGCAAAGCCAATGGAAAACTTGATCATGAGATCACCAATGGGCGAGTTGACGAACTGTGAGCCGGTTGAGATTGTCTTGAAGATGATGCGACGCTTGTGCTGATAGATTTGTGGATCATGCGGCACCATATTGCTTGAACTGATGATGCTAGGCTTTGCCTGCGGTCGAGGCCTGTTGTTGGATGCAATGGGCGACGCGGTCGTCGTGGAGTGCTGCTCTGTATGACTCACAGGCGTTGAGCTTGTCAATTTGTTTGACTTGGCTCGAGTTGTTCTGGGCACCTGTGTGGTGGTGGTGGTGCTAGTGGTGGTGGTGGTGCGTCGACGTTGGGGACGATTACGTATGGTGGTGCTGCTTGGCGACTGTGTGGAGCTTGGAGGCAACGGTGCCTGGTAGCCAGCATCGGGCAGCTCCTCGCCGGCGGCAGCTGCAACTGCATCGGGTTTGTCCGCATTGTCAAGGCTCTGCTCCAGCTCTGGTGTAATATCATCTACGTAATCATCATCCGCATCGGCTGCATTGCTGCTGGTGAAGATTGGCTTGTGTGGCGGCTGTTGAAGGCGCTGGCGCTTCGTCTTCTCATCCTCATAGATGGGCACGTCGGGCCCAGTTGATGCCAGCACTTGCTCCATTTGCTTCTGCAGTATTTCATAAAGCGGCGTATTCTGCTCATCATCCAGCAATTCAACTGGATCACTGGGCACAAACTGATTGTTCACATAGGCGCTGCGTCCATCCAAGTCCTCCTCGAGCTCTAGAATATCGTGATCCTCTTTTGGGGCACGCGACTCAACAATTGGCTGCTCTGTCGCCGCATGGCCGTCGGCATCAATTGGCGCTCCTTTAGCACCAAGCAGCAGCACTAAGAGAGGCAAGTTTTGAGAGATTGGATTTCCTTCGGCTCTGCTTTGATTTCACTCACCTCCACTAAGGATTAGCAGCAGCTCTAAGGCTTTCAGTCTATCAGTTCCGTTGGCCATTGCAGTCGCCGGGCTACTGTGTGCAGTGGGTGCATTTCTTGGATCTTTTATAGGTCGGCCTGTCGGGGGACGACCTGCCATAAAGTTTCTTTCTTTTTTTGTGATCTGATATCTGCCTAACTGTCAATCAACTCGTTTAGAACTTCCATAGAACTTGTTTGACAGTTCAATGAACTGAACACCTATGCAGATGCATTCTATTCGTCATTTGCTCCCAAGGGACTAAACAGTTAACCCGCCCACATTGCATCAGTAAATGGTTGATAAGAGCTTTCTGATGGCTCACTTTTAATGTCTTGGAAAAATGTATAAAGAAATACAGTTTGCTTTTACTTAATGAGATAGACAACAAAAAATGTTTATATATCTTGGCTTATAATTTAAACTAAATTACAAATGGTTGAATTTAAATATATTTAATTTAAAACTGAAAAGAAAACAAAGTTTTTTCAAGTTGTACAAAATTTTGAGTCGCATATTCAATAATAATTTTTAATAAATATATAGATTTTGCTTAAAATGTCAATTAGATGCAACAAGGCTTAATACAAATTATGTTCCTCAAATTTTTTTTTAGATATTAATATTTATATATATTTTTGTAAATATATAAGATTTAAATTATCGACCTTTTGCTAGCTCAATAGCCATTTCGTTTTAATTTGATTATGAAAATTATGATATAAAGCATGAAACTTTGTATTTTTTTTATTTTTTTTTATTTTAACATTGACAATCCGAGAATATTCAGCTGTACTTAAATTTGTTGCAAAAGTAATTTATACAATGTAAATGTGAATTTTATTCAGCTTGCTCTATGTTTAAGTTCAGATTATTAATTTATCAGGCTGTTCTCCCGTTTCCTTGGCTAATTAAAATAAAAATAAAAATAAATTTAAATAAAACAAAGATATATTATGTACATAGTTTATATAATTTCGTTTTGTATTCTCATTTAAGTTTAGTATTTTAATAAATATTAAAAAATATTATATTTTAAAACTTAATAAATTATAAAGTTTTTCTTTTATTTTTATATTTTAAATTATATATGTTAATTCCTTTTTTTTTTTATTTTAATTATTATTTCTTTTTTATTTCTTTATATTTTATTTAATTTTTTATTAAAAAGTTTTTAAACTATTTAGCTTTAGTTTTTACTTATTTTTCTTTTGCTTTTTATTTATGAATAATTTTTTTTATGTTTATTTTATTTATTGATTCTTTTGTAATTAAACCTCAAAATATTATTAAGTATTAAAATGCATACAAAATTATAGATTTATGAAATATTTTTTATAAATCATTTTATTATCATTATCATTTAGTGATCGTCATTAACATTTTTTTTTAAATAATTTAATTATTAAAAAAATTGTATTGTTTTATTTATTTCTAATAGTATTTGTATTTAATACTAGAATAAATTAATTAAAATTTTAATGAGAAGTATTACTTTCTTAGGAGACCACATATTTTAATTTATCCTTGTCAGACTTGGGCGTGGCCTGCTCCTTGATTGGCTCTGCAGGCGTGGCAGTTTTCTTGACCTCATCTTGAACCTGTTCCACAGCTGCAACGGAGGCTGCAGGCAAAGAACTGACAGCCTGAGGCACTGCAGCTGTAGCAACTGGTGGCTTAACAACAGCTTGTTGAGCCTGGGTGGCAACGACTTTCACGGGCAGTGGAGGCAAAGCAATGGCTTCCACTGGCTTGGGGGCGGGCATGGCTGCGGCCTGAGGCACGGGAACGGGGTCTACGAGCACTTGCAAGGGCAACACAATGGGCTCAACTTTCTCCGACTTGTTCTTATTCTTCTTCTTTTCCTCGCTACTCTCATTGCTCTCCTTGCTCTCCTTGCTGTCGTTGCTCACCTGGCTGCCTTCAGCTTCAGTTTGAGCTGCTGCGGCAACAGTCGAATTGTCACGGAAGTAGGGCGAGCATCTGAATTTCTTGTCTGTGTAGGCCGTTTCCTTGGGATACATTTGCTGGCACTGATCGTAGGGCAGATCGGTCCACAGGCCATGCGTGCGACACTTGGCCACATTCAGCTTGCATTTGTTGTAGAAGACGGCCACCTCGCTGGCCGTGCGGCCACAGATCGGCTCATAGGCATCCACGCAGTCGTCGTCGCACAGATAGCCCTCGCTGAGCGCGTTGGCAGCACTATTGATGGCGCCCGAATTGCTGGCCATCTGGCAGCCTGCCTTGTTGGGCTCACAGCCGAACCAGGCAATGGGTATGGCCAGATAGGGTGGACTCTTGCGTTTGCCATCGACGCCCATTAGGGGCGTGTAGGTGCGTTTCACATAGTAGGAATGCTCCTCGGTGGACACCTGGCTCTTGCCCGCACTCAAGTCCGATGAACTGGACCACTTTACCTTGGACTTGGCTTTGTGTGCATCGTGATGATCGTCGCCCTTATGCTTGCGACGCTTTGCCTCAGTGCCGGCAGGTGCTAGCAGCAGCAGAGCGGCCACTGCAATAAAGGAATGAAGAGTTGGAATTGCAACTACCTGGAAATGGAAAGACACAACTTACCTACGATGCAGGCAGCCTGATACGGTCTCATCTTTATTTAGCTATGTGTGTGCGTGTTTGTGTGTCTTTCTGGAACGATCTTGACGCTGGCTCGCTTTGACTATTACTGATCGCTTCTTGGGCTGTGCGGCCTCTTAAGTAGTTTCCTCACTTTGGCTTGACCGCACTCAGCTCAGCGGGGAATTCTTTTCCTTTACCGGTTTTCTTGGTAATCTCACAGAAGAAGAAGATGAAAAAAAGAAAGAGAAGCTCTGGCTATATTTTCTTCTGTTTCGGTTTCTGTTTGTCCGCATCGAAAGTACGCAGAGTTGAAATTTTGGTGAAATTTTTTTTATGCAAACTCATGTGGTCTCCCCATTTATCAGCACACGCCCGTATACCCTTTTTTGGCCTCTTCGCTGTTTGGAGCATCTAGAATGTTGTTGGCCACGAACTGGTTATCTGTTTATCACCTAACCGCCAGCAGAGGAGGCCGCCTGGTCCCCGCCCACCCGTTCGATGCGCAGCAGCGACAACATCGAAAGCCGGTTTCCCGAATTGGGTCAATCCGAAAGGTTTACTGATCTTGTTTTACGGCCAACCAGAGAATTCTTTTCGCCTTAGGAGCCACATCGTGTGTTCAAGTATCTCAACTTACTATTTACTTCAAATTAACATCCAATCATGCTGTTCTCTTGTTATCAGCATCTAAAATAAAACTGATTTTCTTGCACTCATTCGATTCGCTGTTCTGCTTTGAATTGTTGAACACTTCAATTGATTATGTGGATAATTATTGTAAACAATGTTTGGATTGTGGAATTAAAAACTGAGTTCATATGGCTGAATCTCTGCTGCTTTGACCCAGTTGTGATTTATGGTGAAACCTTTCGCTTCTACAAGAGATTTTGTCTTGAAGCTCGTTATTATAATTAATTTTCATTAATATATTTTTAACAAATACTTGTATTTAAATTTTTCATAAGTAATATTTTTATTATATAATTTATAAGTACTTAAATTATACAAATTAAATTATACAAACAAATTTAAAAAATTAGTCAAATTCTTATTAACTAATAAATTATTTAGGCATTTTAGACAAATATTTATATTTATTTATTTAATTTATAAATATATATCATTTTAATAAATAATTCCCAAATTCTCAAATGTTTTGAAATAAAAAATTAAAAATAAATTGCTTAAATAAAATATATATGCATATAGAATATTTAAATATTAAATATATTAATATATGTTTAATAATAATCAATAAAAATAAATATTAAAAAAAAGCAAATATTAAATATTGACAACAAATAAAAATTAAATTGAATATTAAATGAAGGCTCTCAAGCTTAGATATGATTTAGATGATTTAAATTTTTTGCTTTCTTAATACGTGCATAATATTTTAATTTGTTATATTGAAAATGCTTCAAAAAGTAAAAGAAAGAAATAAACAAAAACAGAAACAGTTTATACATATGTATATAGCTCCATAATATTTGAATAATCAATAATCAATAACAATAATCTGCAAGGCAGATTTTGTTGATCAATTGCTTTCTCCATGTTGGTGTGATGCCGAGCTGATTGCTTTTATTGTTATGGGATGCATTTGAGTTTCAAATTAAGATCTATGGAAATTTTGTATTTATTTATTTATTTTTGTTTTGAAAATGCATTAGAAAGTTCAAAATGCGCTGGTGTGGGAGATACGAAATGGACTTAATTATTGCATAATTGGAGACAGACAGGGGAAGAGACTGAGACTGAGACTGGGACAGACTCTGACGCATTTACTAGCATTGCTAGTCAAAATGAAATTTAATCAGTCAATTAGGTGCGTCATGCTTTTGCTGTTGTACAGCAACAAGAAAACTCTTTTCAATTGTAAACACACAATATTTGCATATGCCCATAACAACAATAAGTTTGCCTCGTAACGCCCGCAACTGGCAAATGGCTGTGTTAATGCTAAAGCCAAATAGACGAGAGATGGCCAAAAGTTTTGAGCATAAATCAACAAATTTATGAAAGAAGTGACCAGAAACCGAGTTTTGAATAAATGATTTCGGTTTCTTTTGTGTTGCGTAGAGTAAGAAAAATACAACGACAACAAAAAACGAGCCAAAAAAAAAAAATAATAAATAAAAAGAAAATAAAGAAAGAGCGCTGAGAGCTGGCTGGCTGCAGCAAAAACGTTCGTCGACCAGAGACTCCCCCCCAGCACCAAAAAAAAAAAAAAGAGAAGAGAAGAGCTTGCCCCCACGCCAGCGTCAGCCTGGCCGAGGCCTGGCTTGGCCTGGCCTTATGCATACTTTCATTTTAGAGACAAAACCGCAGCCGGCGCATGGCTATAAAAAGCGAAAGCAAAGCGCTGGATTCGCTCATAAAGACCGCAAAACTGCAAAAGTCAACTGCGCCCCGTGCCCGTTTCCGCTCACCACACCATCAGGATTAGCCCAAAAAGCAAAAAAAAAAAAAAAGCAGAGCAACAAATATGGTTAAGCACATTTACATGACACTGGGTAAGAGTAGCAGCTACCTGGCGTAGAATAACAGTTTTAATATACAGATTTATATTATCCATAAGCAGCTGCTTTGCTCGTCTTGGTCATTGCTGTGAATGCGGCACCCGCGCGAGTGGAGTACGATGTGGTTAGGAAAAGTGACTTGAATGCTGTCAATAAGGCTGAGGAGGCGCAGAGCTCTAGCGATGAGCAGGACGCTGATGATGAAGAAGACGACGATGATGATGAGGATGATAATGATAATGAGAATGCAGCGCAAAAGCAAGAGAATGCTGATGATGATGATGACGATGATGAGGATGATGATGACGATGAAACGTTCATCAGACGGCGACGTCGTGAGGCCACCGAACAGCAGCAGCCAGCCAAGGAAGCAGCTGAAGCTGTAGAAGAAGCTGCCGCTACCGCTGAAGTCACCGAAGTCACCGAAGCCGCCGAGGCTGCTGTTGCTGCTCCTGCTGCTCCTGCTACTCCTGCTGCTGTTGAGCCCAATGCTGAGAGCGCCACCACAATTCCAACCACAAGCTCAGTGACAACGACACGCAAGCCCGTGCTCGTTCTCATACGTGACGCACTCAAAAAAGTCACCACGGGCCTACCCACCGAGCAGGTGGCCAACAATGCTCTGCAATACTTCCAGCTCTTCGAGCACTTTATCCAGCAAACCATCGAACAGGTCATCGAAGCTGCCGACGATGATGAGGAGGAGACGCCCACAGCAGTTGCCATAGCAACAACTGAGGAGAACAAAATACCCGAAATACCAGAGACACAGCCCGAAAAGCCCATCGAGTCGGCTGCTCCAGTGGAAGATGCTGTGCAGCCCGCAGAACCTGCAGTTGCTAGCAATGTTGTCTAGTTACTAATCCCTCGCTCAAATACCTCAACTATTTATTATAAACTATTTATTGTTAGCCATAAACTTTGCAAATACACAAAATATTTTTCACAAAAAAAAAAGAAGGGAAATCTTCTTTGTCCTTTTGCTGCTCAGTGCTCCAGCAGCTTTGCATCGTTCTGCTCCTTTGGCGCTTGAATCTTGCTGCGGCTTTGGCTGCGATGTCGATTGGTTGTGCGCCTTTTGGGTGGCTCAATTTGTTCAAGCAGACGATTGAAATGGGAATTGGGTGCTTTGGTCGATATATGCTTTTTGTGTGCCGTTGTGCGATGCTGCAGCTGCAGCTCCTGATCGCCAATGAGCAAGCTCAGCGGCATTTGGCCAGAGGTATTGATATAGATGGGTATGGTGATGTAGATGGGTGAGCCAGCTGGCTTGGAGTCCTAGATGGAAATGTTTATGATGAGTAGCTGGATTATCAAACAGTAAGAGCTCACTTACCTGCACTTTGATGGACTCAGTTGGATCTGCTTGAGCTGTGCTCGACTCTGTCTCACTCTCTGGCCGAGACAGCTGCTTGAGAAAATGCAAGGGATTGGCATCGTGGCTCAAGCTATTCGTTTCATCCTCTGTCAGCGCTGGCAAACGATCATTATGAAAATTATCATCATGATTCTCATCACTGTGAGCTAAATAGATCTTAGGCTCAGCTGTGCTGCTGCTGACACGATTCGGCTCCAGCAAAGGGCTCAGCTTGAGCGCCTCGGCAGTGTCATTGGGTTGGATGACGGCTTGAGCCATGCAGCAGAGCAAAGCTGCAAGAATTTAACGGGGGATTTTGAAGAAGCAACCAAACATATAAATGCCATATTTTATTTGATAAAATATTACAATCTAAAATGTGTAAAAATAAACTTAAGCTAATAATGCGCAGCCCTAGACCAAACCAAATAATTATCAAGTAGTAGGCTAGAGCGCCGTTCGCTTGCCATTGAGCACGACATCGGTGAGTCCGAGTTCCTGGAACTGTTCGAGGCGCTCAACCTGGTTGCATAGCCGCTTCTTGAACTGCACCTCGCGACTGAGCATCTTGAGATCATCGACGCTGCACATCTTATTATAGCTGCACATATTCTTCGCTATCAGCTCGTCGGTCAGCATGATTTTGGCGCGTGATAGACGTAGATAGGAATAGTTGCTGCTGGAGCGACGCAACTCCTGGCGATAGAGAAAGAGCTGATAGTCAAAGCTAATATGACCCGCTGACATCTTGAGTCGTCTTTTCGTATGCTTCTTTGGCTTATCCTGTTGCTGTTTGCTCTTCGAGTTGTGTTTCTTTTGCTGTCTGCGTCGCTTCTTTTCCGCTCTATGTTCCTGGCTGTGGCTGCTCATCTTGCGCTGTTCACACCTTGACGTTCCTTGCGCGTTTAGTGTCAGGATTCGTTGGCATTTACCTTATATATTGAGCAGGTAGCTAGACCAGGTAGTTCATCTCATTAGCGCATGTGCGTCGGGCGCGTGCGTTGCGTTGCGATCGTAAACACGCACGTTTCCAGGCTTTTCATTCGGAATATTTTCCGCAACGTCTTCTCCTGGGTATTTCCATAGTTTATTTATGGCTTTATGACTGGGACCCAAATACAGACACCGCCTGTACCGGCTGTGTCCAGTGTTAAGCCTCAATTACGGCTACCAACTAAGCGCCGTATTCGGGAATCTGTTCATGTCGCGACTTTTTGGGTTCTGTGGCGTTTTGTGGGTTTTGGGTTTTGGATTTTGGATTTTCGCGAAAAACACTCGCTGTCTGATATTTCCCAGAATATGTGGATGATTCTGGTAAAAACATTTAGGAAATTGGCCTTGTCCCCATTTTCGTTTCTGAGTATTAGATGGTTTGCAGCTCATTTTCTTTGGGAAGTTTCTAGTGGGTTGAGCCACGTGAATAGTATAGAATACGAGGCATGCAACATAATACCCAAATTGATGTTGTTTATATAGTTATATAGTTAACTATATATTTATATAGTTATAGTTAGTTATAGCTTGCTGTTCCTTATGATTTAAAATGATTGATATTCCATTATATTATTATTACATTCTATTATATTATATTGATCTTTTATTATATGCAAAATAATTGCTTTCTGTTCCAATTAAGTACTCACACCAGTAAAAAATATATTATTGAACAATTCTAATTTTTTTTCGTCGCACACTTGTCACTATTTTGTTCTACAACTTAACTTTGAAACAATGAGAAACTATTTCTTAGAATATTATTTAACGCACCTCCATGCAGGAAATTGATACAGCGCTTCATGCTCGTTTCCAGAATAATACTAAAACTGCCTTTGAGCAGACATTTCTATTTTATAGCGCGAAATAGGCTATGAAATTTCACTCGATGCAAATCTTGTTGAAGTTCTCTTTATGTGGCTCATTCGCATATTAATTCGCCAGATCGCAATGGCCCTCATTTCTCTGCTATGCAAATTAAATTATAGAAAAAAACAAAATCGCTTTAAATGTCTTCAAACAACGTCATATTGTTTGTCTTTTATTTTATTAATATTATTATTTTTTTTATATTCCATTTTTTGGGTGGGCGAGCAATTCGCATAAATAATGATGATGCGCCAATTTCATTTTGGTCTATTCAGCCATTTGATTTGTTCATTTTGCATGCAGTTTGTGAATTCGGAATCATCATCTCTTGTGCTTGGCCATTCAAACTGGATGCGCCTGGATGGGCAGCTGGGAAATGTGCTCGTTGCCATTGTCAATAGGAATTAGCCAGAGCGACAGCCAGAGTCATCGATGAGTTTTATTTAAAGTTGATTTTATTTATTTTGCATTCAGCTGCTGGCAGCACACAGAGGCCATGACAGGGCGAAGGGCAGCGCACTGAGGGCATTTCCATTTGACTTGACTCTGACTGACTTGCATAACATCTTCTCAGCCAGCGTCTTTTGTGGTTTGCGTTTGTCATTAGACAACGTCTAGACCAAAATTTTGCTAGCCTCAGTCTCAGCCATCGATAGCAATGGCAGACGCATGTCCTCCTCAGCCAAAGAACTTGGCAACACAATTTGGCCAGAGGCAAATACATAGACACACACACACATACATGTACATATATATATATTTATATATATATCGAAATTGGCAACGTTTGTGCATGTGACTGAGTGAATGCCAAAAGCGTTCACCACTCTCCACTTGACTCTGCTGCTGCTGCTCATCTGCTATTGACTTACTCTTATGCTAAACAGAACCAATATCTTGGAGATATATCTATATATGTAAGCAAGTCTACCACTCTCTCCCCCTCTCTCTCTCTCTCTTTTGAATACTCTACGGAGTGGCTGCTGACTTTTGATTCAGTTTGCGTTCAACTTTTGAGAGCTAGTTAGTTATTGGACATTATATATGTACATATATATGTATTACAAATATAATATGAGCTGTTGCTGTGTAATTAATAGCAGAGTCTGTTCGCAAAGTTTTGCAAGCTATGATTGGCCACGATTAAGTTATAGAGTCTTTCAATAGTGATGAGTATTATCTTTCAATAGCTCCCAGTGACTGCAGTAGTATTAGTGTGAGAGCTGCAAAAATACTATACGAGTGAGCTTGCGGCAGCTAAGCCGCTGAGGATGAAAGCGAAGAGAGAGAGAGAGCGACAAAGAGGCAATTATGGCTGTTGCTGAACATAGTGCCGAGCGTAGCTGAGTGAGAGCGGGATGACTATTGAAGTCATTCGGGCAGAGGATCGTTTGGCTTCTTCGTAAACGAAGAGCAGCAAATAGAAATGATCATTCTGAGAGCAGCCATACAACTATACGATTATATAATCATACATAATTTATATTAATTATTATCATTAGGAGAATTAGTTAAAGAGGATGGTGCTTCCTAATAAAAAATGAATTTAATGAAAAGGAGAATTAGTATTAATATTATTATGATAAAATATTATTATAATTTATTATTAACCTTTGTTTTTTTTAAGGTTAATAAAAATGTTATGGATTATTAATATTATAATTTTAATAATTCATAAAATATTTAATAATTATTATTATTTATTTAGTGAGCGTAAATTAATACAATTATAATAATAATTCAGTGTTTGCCTTAAAGAAAAAAAAGAAGCAAATATATATTAATTATATTAATTATTATTTTTATTTTTTTTTTTAAATGTATGCATACGTATAAAATTGATTCTGCTTAAATTCTCGTTTATTAAAAAAAAAAAAACTACAACATAAATATCACTTTATATAAAGCAGTCTAATTCTTCTCAAGCAAGCAATGAAGCTTTTGATAAATAACTTTATAAATATCTTTTAATCATAGATTTATGTTCTCTTTCTATGATTTTCAACACAAATACAATTTATTTGAAGTCCCTGAATTATTTCAACTCTCTCCCTTAAAAGTGCATAAAATATACTCTTTAAATATTACTTTAATAATGTTTCAACATTCTTCAATCAATCAAATAGACTTCAATTGATATATAAATTGCAAGAAATGTATGCAATTGTAATAAGTATTTTACGCTCAAGTACACGACATTAAAATTGTCTTATTGCATAGGAAATCGTTTGAATATTTAAAGAGTATTTTCAAATCGGCAATTGAATATATATTTTTGGGTTTTGCATCTTTTATTTTTATTGCACGAATGATGTTGACGACGTCGAGGCAATAATTTTTCAACATTGTGTTCGCAATTTGTTAGCCATGAGGCCAATAAATTTGGCCAAATATGCAACATAAAAAGAAGGTAGAAAGAGAGAGGAGAGAGAGAGAGAGGCGAAAACCTATGCACTTTATAATGAAATAAATTGACTTTCATGAAGGCGGTATCAATATGGTAGCCAAAGCAAATAAATCGCAACTTTGAGCGCAAATTAAAATGGTATTGGAGGGGGCGTGGCAACTCGGTTCGGCTGGGGCACATAAAAGGGCAAAAGCTTTGGTTCGCCGCTCAATTTGCAATAATGCCGCACATCCAGTTTCATTTCAATTGCAACAATTTCGGACAGGGCCAAAAAGAAAGATATAAAATATATACACATATATATATGTATGTAGATATATGAAAAAGTATTGGATGTACTCCACATATATGGCTAAACTTCAGTCTCATTTCACGTTACATGTGTATGTTTTTCTGTTGCCTGTTTTTCAGCTGTAAAATGCATTTCACATTTTATTGTGCACTCAATCAAAAATCCATTTCCGTTTGCCGTTTGTGCGAACGCTCAACTCTACCAACTCCACCAGCTCTACCAGCTCCAGTGAGCTCCCCTTCGCGCTCATCGAATCCTTGCACGGTGCTTGTTTATTCGAAAAATATGCCAGCACGTGTGAGTACCGAAGGCTGGCTGGCTGAGTGAATAGCTGAACTGAAACGATGCGTCAATCGGCCCATCGGCCGGTGGCTCAGCTAACTGGCATTGGCATCCAAAGTTTGATAATTGAGTTGAAGCTGAGTTCGGGCTGCGTTGCGTTGCTGAAGTCGTGTCATCATCGCCGGCTTTTACCAATATTGCAATAAGAGCCCAGTGCTGGGCTTCCATATAAATCGCGTATATGCGATTGCCTGCCCCCTCCCTCCCCGACCTGCCCAGCACGTGCCAAAGCAATTCAAATCAAACAGCAGCTGTAGCCCATTCCCCCTTGGGGCGATTCTCTGACATTTTTGAGTTTGATGAAACGCGGCCAGCAGGGCCATTCGGCTTATTGGAGTCAAATAAAGGTGGGTAGATGCACCCCCCTCACCTGCTGGCAAAGCAAACAGAGATGGTTATGAAGATGTCATATCGCTTAGACTTTTATGTTTGAAATCTACAATAATCAGTGTTGGATAACTGAAAAAAGAGATACCTGTGCTGTGTAGCTGCGAGGCATTTTTGTCTATGAGTGGCGAAAGCAAAAATCTCCTAAATGTTGACTAAACATTCGATTGGAAATGCTTAAGAAACAGTGTTGGAAAATACAAATTTAAGGCTGTCTAAAAAACGATGATTTTATTATTAATCTTACAGAAGATAGATATAATATTGTTTGAAAAGATTTTGCTTCATTGATGACCAGTATTGGATAACTATAAAAATATATATCTGCGTTGTATAGCTGAAAGGCATTTTCATCTATAGCCAAGGTTGATTAGACATTAAATTAAAGAACTGCCAGTATTGGAAAAGAAAAATATTTGGGACATTAGCTAAAAGCCGCTGACTTACCTTAAAATCTATGCCAGTAGTCGAAAATGTTTAGATATTGGATAGAAATATAAATAATAACAAAATTATAAATTAATAAATAAAATAAAAAATAAATACAATATTGCCTAAACTAAACAAATTCATGTTGAAGAGTTTTCAATAACATAATAACAGCCTTTTCACTTAAATTAATTGATTATAATATATAATCCCTATAAATTCTAGAACTGTGCTCACATGTTCGATGTCCATGTCATTTCCAATTTAACTCAAGGCCCCCCCGTCTAAATGTAACTGAATATATTCTACATATCGCCCATTTCAATTACTCTCAGCCTGTACAAATTACCCAACTTAAAGAACTCATTAATTTAACTACACGCATCTTTATAACTCGTCGTAGTTTTTTTCTTTTTGCGCTGCTGTTCTTTTCTCTTGTGTTGGCGCTTCCTTTTGAATTTCATTTTTATACTCGTTCATGAATTTGAAACGGAGTCGTATTGGTTTGGGAGTAAGTTAATTGGCTATGAGATTTTTAGATTAAAGATTAGAATTAAATTTAGATTTAATTAAGATCTGTGTTTATTGCTGTCTTAGATTTTTTCTTAAGATTTTTATATAGTTTATAATTTTATTTTATTTTGAAATAGCTTATAATTTCTTTGAATATATAAATAGATTTATCTACTGAAGCTGGAGACTTGGAGTTCAAATGTAGGTAGGTAAAAGATATTTAAATAAACTGAGAGAGTTTCAGATAGCTACATATTTATATTTATTAGTTGTAGAACAAAGTTTACCTAGTTTCGCTAGTCCATCTAACTGCTTTATAAATTAATATAAAAATTCTGTCATTTAGCTCTTGCTTATTAAATAAATTAAATAAATGTATTATTATATAATTTAAATAAATGTATTATTAAACAATTAAATAAATTTATTATTAAATTAAATTAAATGTATTATGAAACAATTAAATAAATTTATTATTAAATTAATTTTTTATTAAAAAATTTAAATAAATTAAATAAATGTATTATTAAATAAATGAAATAAATGTGTTATTAAATAGATAAAATATATTTTTAAATAAATTTATCTTCAAGCAATGCACGAGTATTGAACAGTCTGTAACACCCGGCAGCAAAGTTCTTTCATGTTTCTTATTTTTTTTTGGCAGTTTGTTTGGTCCTCTGCCTCTGCTGACATGACATGAACTGTAGTTTATTTATTATTTGCTCTGATGCTTTCTCTTTTTCTAGCTTCTTTTTTTCTGTGATGCTGCTGCTGCTTGTTTATCTTAATTTTGTTTATATCACTGACGCATGCTAGCTACTGTGTGCATGTATGTCAGCACATGTGCATATGTATGTGTGCGTGTCTCCTGTAGTTTATTGTCAATTGTTTGTGGCATTTATTTCGCAATTGCTATTCGTTGTTCTTTTTTTTTCCACTGTCGGCGTGTGCACTGTTTTTGCTCTTCATTTATTTATTTGATTAGTTTTTATTGCTTGACAATTTTGAAGCTTGAAGCGAATGCAATGCAATAAGTTATGCGACACTCAAAACTGAATATAATTTCATTAAATATATGATCTAGTTTTCGATTAGAAAAGTCACTAAGAAACTTCTTTCGCTCACTCTCTCAGTTGCTGAGAAAGTTTTCCTTGCTCTCGTTTATTTTTCAATTTGCCATGCATTAAAGTTCTCCCCGCTCTAGCTGTGTGTAAGCAACCCCTTTTTTAGCATTTACATACGCCCCAGTATTGTCAACCAATTCACGCATAGCTACTCCGTCCACAGCTTTTGGCTAAAGACTGCGGTTATTTGGCCATAAATTTTACGTAGCATGGTCTATTAACTTAACGCCCCCAGCTCAGGCATGAGTCATGTATTCTGCATGTGCTGGCGTTTGTGGGGATCTCCCTTCCCCCTTTGCTTTGTCTTAATTTGTGCAAGGTTTATCTATGAATCTGATGGGGCACAAATCAAAATACTCGTTTATATCCCATACAAAGTAGCTGGTGGCAAGTTCGTGCTTCCGCCAGTGAATGGCGAGCTTCATTTGGCCGCTTATCTATCTGATGTGGAAATTGAATTTCACCGCACACACAGGCACACATGTTCCCAACTGATGCAGAGAATGGGCTTCGGCATGAGTCTATAGATAATTGCATGATAACAGGCTAATTTTCAATTAGCGCCGTTTTGATAAGCTCACATAAATTAAGTATTCTTTTCGCCTCCTGCTCGCAACAAATTGCGAATCGTCTTTTGTTTGTGGCATAAGTAGATGCGCTCTTCCGCTTCTAGCATTGTTTCCGGCTCTAGTCCAAAGAAAAAAAAAAAAAAAAAAGAAAAAAGCGAACGTGACTAGTTTATTGATTTGATCGAAACTACGCCAAACATAAATTAATAATAATACGAGCATTGACCAAGTAACAATTTGCTATGCTCTGCAAAATGCTTTTAAGCAGCCCTCGGATTCCGAATCGAGAAACCCAACCAACTAAAAGTCAAACACTTGAGCTGCCCTTGCCTGCTGCTTCTGCTCACACCCGCCTCCTGCTGACTACGTGTTGGCCATTTTGACGTCGTCGTCGTCGAGGTCCTTCGAAACCTGCTCCATATAAAATTCCAATCATACTTGACCAAAAGCAAAACACTGGAGAATACCTAAACCCCACTAGCTCCTCTTCTCTTCCTCCAGCCAAAAAAAAAAAAAAAGAAAGAAAGTTAAGTGAAGTGCGGCGCTTAAGCCAAAGGCATTGAACGGCTGGCTGAGCTCTCTTCGATTTTGGCTCGACGTCTCCTGCTGCTCCTGGCAGCAGTCAGCAAAAATATTCTGCTACACTTTCGCCAATAGCTTGCCGTTGCTTAACCTTATATTTTATTGATACACTTGCATGAACCGAAAGAGTTGCTAGTTTGGCTAAACGCATAGCGGACTCAACGAGCTGCTGAAACTATGACCAATAGCTGAGATGCCTAACTAGATGCCGTTTAACTTCTGGCCAATCTTCATTAGCTGAACGTAAGTCAGACAGAGATGATTAGAGAAAGCTATAGTTAAAGTAAAGCGCGCTTTCTCTTTCTCTCTCTTTATCTTTATTTCTTTTTCTAGCTCTAGCTCTACCTCTGTTCAATCTCACATCATTTATATTTATTATTTGCAGTCCTCAGCTCGTAAGAGTATCTCTGGTACAACTTGATTTTGGATTGCATTTTTCTGGTTGCTTGGTCGAACTTGACTGCCAAATGGCCCCGCGCCGCATCGTTGCATTTATTTGTGTGCTGGGGCTTATTTCCAGTGCACACAATTTTCGACAGATTTTCAAAATAGTTTCCGCTGCATAGGTAAAATGCAGCCTGGGACTTAGCGGCAGCTGCAACATCAACCTGGAGTTAACCAATTCTGTTTGCAATATTTGTGGTTAGCTTTTGTCGACGAGGGATGGGAGAATTCCTGGTGAATTCTTTTCACTTTTCAAACATTAACCTTTAAACACTTTGTGAAGGACGCTGTGCTGGTTGTCACAGCTTAATCGATTTGAAGAAAAGTTTCATGTCGTTTTCTACCTCTTCTCATGTTACTTTTATTTTTACGCCCCATTGGCTGGCAAGCGCTTACGGTAAATTGCAAAGGAAAATCCGTTGTCGTTGTGCTCGTATCGAGCTTCACGCCGTGCAATGATAAACTTTCGACACATTTTTCATTTATTTTCAACACCTTTGATTGATATATTGAACACTTGGCGCCCAACTTAAGCAACCGTCTTTTGGCTCAAATGGCTGCTGCTGCTGCTCCTGCTGCTGCTCCTGCTACGCAGCTGTTTATTCGACGACGAGCATTTCCGCCGGATGTCAAGAGGTAGGCGAACTGAGGCGTGGCACCAGATGATGTTCCTCAATGTCAAATGCTGGGCACAAAGGTTGAGCATTGCCACCTCGATTGGCGGTTTACAGTTCAAATTAAACTAGAGAAATTCGAGCAAAGCAAATTCCCTATTGTGTGGAATATGCAAGATAAATAATAGTAAAGCAGAATATAAATCTGGTCAGAAACTTTCGCATATAACAAGCTATAAATAAGCAAATATCATTAAACTAAGGCAACTAACTATTCGTGTGCCCTGTTGCTGTTGCTGTTGCTGCTGCATCTGGTCTCTGCTCCAATCCCATAACAAGTATAAAATGCTCGCCATTCAAGGCAATTGCCCAACTAGTAACACACAGCACAACAAACAACAACAGCAATTGCTACCGGTAACAGGCGAAAAAGGAAATAAGACAGTCAACTAAACAAAGCGAAAAGATGTGCCAGGACATAGCCAGGACGATGGCGATGGCGATGGCGAAGGCGAAGGCGGACCAGGACAATGTCGATGCGAAGGGGCAACTTTTCATAAACATTATTAACAATTATTGTTGTTAGCAGAAGTTGCCTGAATGGCTGGATGGTGTTGCTTGTCGCGTGCAGCCAACAAAGTCCTTTTGGGCTACCACATTCACACACACACACACACACACAGAGACTACACAGCTGTGGAGTAGTAGGCGAAGTTATAAGCACGGCAAAAGTTGATAAGAATGAGCCATAGACGTCGTAAGGCAGCTACTTTTAGCAGCGAGTTCTTAACACGGCTGCTTTGTGCATTTTTTATAAACTAACGCGACGCAGACGTAGATGAGTCCTCAGTTTGTTGCAAGTTTCCTACTGCTGCTCGTATACCTGCACTTTATATTAAATAGGGTTTATTAGTGATATAGAAGACAATTGGACATATTACTATAGATATAATATATAAGGCTAAGAACTTAACGAGCTGGACTTGAGTAACCATATAAAGAAATATTCATATTAGGATTCAGCTTAGAACTAGGCTTGAGTATGAAATAAATAGTTGGGCATCATCGATTGACTAATACTCATTAATGACAGAAAAAAGATGTAGATATAGATATAGAAATAGAAATAGATTGGTTGAATGCTTAATGAACGAATATACCCTTTTCACTTCGTGAATGAGTAGCAGGAAGCAGCGACTGCAGACAAGGTTTCTGCTGTTATTTTTGTTGCTGGCATTCGCTAGCTGCACATACTTCAAATAGTCTTATAGAAGCTGTTGCCGACGCCATTGTAAAGTTCATAAAGTTGCGACGAAAAACGCCCACAGGTTGGCCACGTTCAGCGAAGGCTTTTGTAGCCATTGCTCATACGCCGCGTTGGACGCAGCAGAATGAGCAATATATAGAGCTAGATATAGATGAAGCGCAACTTGGCTAGTGGATTTTATTCTCTTTTTTCTTCTTCTTTTTTTTATCACTTTTTTTTTTTTTTTTTTTTTTTTTGTGGCGACTGGCGACTGGCGAGGGCGAGCTGAAAGTATTGCGGGAAAGTTTAATTGAGAAAGTTGAGGAATTTCAATTAACTGAGGATATTTGTTATTTTTATTTCGGCAGCGCCTGGCCGACTCCAGCTCCACCATCTCCACCATCTCTGTCAAAGTCTTTCGTGTGTTGAGTCATGTGTGCTATTGGCTGGTAAGTCGTCTTCTTTTCTTGTTTATTACGTCTGGGCCCGTGCTTAATACGCCATTAAGCAGCAGCCGCAGTAGATTAGCTGGCAGCGCTTAACTCATTTAAAGGAGCAAAGTGTGGCAATAAAACAGATTCGTAACTTGATATATAGACAAACGGCTGTGCTTATGATTTACATATAAATATTTAAATATTTTCATATATAAAGCGAAATATTTATTCATTCAATTGTGCTGAATTAGTCTCAGCGAAGTGCAGAAAATTAAATTAAATTACTCTTCTGGCTGTATCTGAAGCTAATCACATCAGTTTCACCTAAGTGGGTTTACAGGTTGCTAAATCTGTAAGCTGTTAAGATTGTCTTTGCTCAGCTCTGTGGTAGCCATCATTCAATCAATCAATTGTAAATCACGCTGCTCACCTGCTACTCGGCAGCCAGGTAATGTTGACAAGTCATGTAAGTCCTGTGTGTTCAGTAATTATTGTGCTCGTGTCTGATGGCTTACCAATAAAGCGTTAACCGCTAACGAGTTAAGTGCTTTTGAATGCCCGCTGAGCGTTGACCGCAGCCGCGGAGCAATAAGTCGCAGCACAGAGGAAGCCACACTGAGTGAGAGAGAGGGGGAGAGGGAGAGAGAGAGAGCATGCGATGATGTATCCTTGATGAGTTGTTGACCAAAGTCATTACATGAATGGCTGAGAATGTGGGCTGATGAATACTTCACTTGACCTGAATCAAAATTGACTTCACTTTTGATATATAAATACATATACAATGTATGTCTGCATATATTTATATCTATCTGCATAAAGAGCTTGGTAATGCACAAAGCTAATTAGCTTATTAAGAGCTTAAATAAGCAATAAATATAAATAAAAGCGAATAAAGCTTATTTAGATTTTAATTGTTAAATGTTTCCTTTAGTAACTGCATTTACAGAAGGCAGCAGGAAAAACATTTCTCTAATCGCTAAAACTGAATAATTATATTGAATTATATATTGAAATCAGTAAAGCTAAAATTAATGCAATTAACTTGCACAGCAGCAGGTTCAGAGCCATTTTCGTCCATTGGGCCTTCAATTTATTGACGAATTCGTATTTATAATATTTAAAAAAAAATAGAAAATTAGCAATCTACTTACATACTTCCCCTTTGAAGACGACAGTAGCAGAAGACCAAAGACTGAGAACTTAATCATTCAGAGAAACTGTGATCGTGTCCATACAGCTGTTGGTTTCACATAGGTCCTGAGATTTCACGGCATTGTATTTATAGCATTAATAGTAAAACATTTATATAAGCGGAGCTTTACGTTGAGTATATGCAATACTAATACGCTCTTTGCGAGTCTAGAGTGTGAAGTTCGTGCGGAACAGATGGCTATCAAGGTAATCTTTTATTATTATACAAATGCCAATTATTTGATTGGTAAATAAAAAATGTTCAATTGAGCTGAGTCGTTTAACTTTAGAGCTAGAATGCTTACTATTTCAATTTATTTTAATTCCTTTTCTGTATGTGGCACGCTCATATACTATACTCGTCTAGGCTAGATCTATTTGAATGTTGATTTCGATCAAGAGTATATACATATGTGTAGGTGCACTCAATGGACTCTGCTTAGAATAACTTAAGATAGTGCTTTGTCCTTAAAGCTTTAGCTAGACTAACTAAACCAGTTGCCTACTGTCAACGTCACATGACTGCTTGATGCCACAAATCCCAGCGCAAAGTCGAGTGCAAGTGAAATGGTGAGCGGGAGAGAGATAGAGAGGCAATATAGATACTGCTAACATGCAATCATGCTGACAGACTCTTTTAAGTAAAAAATGCGCAGGTAAGGAAGAGAAAATAATCCCTGCACAGGCAGTGCAACTTTTAAGCAACACACACAGAGAGAGAGAGAGAAACACACACACACACACACACATGCACACAGTCATATAGTATTACTTGATCCGTGCTACTTAAGAAAAACTAAGTGAAGCATATAAGTAGAAACTAATTTTCAAGCTGATGTAGCAGCAGTGAAAAAGACGCTGCTACGACAATAACAGTAAAATGTTGAGGGGCGCTAAGAGATACAGAGCGTGAGCGAGAGGGAGAGAGGAAGAGCAAAGCAGACTGCAGCAACCATCAACATCTGTCGCTTTGTCTCCTTGTCACAGTCTGAGCTCAGTTCGTGTGCATGTGTGTGTGTAAATGTTCGCATCTCTATTTGGTTGTTTCGCATGTGTGTGTGTGTGCTTGTATATATTTGACGTCAGCTGCGCTTAATTTCAGCGCTTTGCTCGTCTTGAGTGTGCGTGAGACAGAGCTAATAACAAAGCGCATTGCATACCTCTCTGATGCTCTCTAGCACATGAAAGCTAGGGGCATTTGGATTTCATTTTCATAGGCATAATTAGATGCACTTACATATTGAATTATTTGACAGCAAAATATTAAATAATTATTAAATATTTAAATTATTAAATTATCGATAAATATTGGATGCAACTAAACTCTAAATTGTTGAATTATGCCCGGGGTAGCTGCTAGTCAGTCAAGCTTCACGATATTCTCTCTGTTTGTGGTCTTAAGGTAACAAAGTCAAAAGACAAGCTGAAAAAAAAAGGAGAAAAAATCCTAAAGGCTGTGATGAACGTGGCAATGCCTTGAGTGCACCTCGCCAATGCCACACAAAAAGTTGCCTAAAACAATTTAAAATTATCTCACGTACGTGCGAAATTGCAAACGTATGGTGGGCGTGGCAGTGACGATACAACGATACACTCGCCCAACCAGGCATCACAACTCTTCTTTGCCCTCAACAATAAATGGAAGCTTATAAGTCAAGTGAAAAGCAGAACAAACAGAAACTGAAGCCAGGCACTGAAGGACTATGGCAATTTCGGGACTGTATCGAATGAGGGAGGTAGAGAACGAAAGCAGAAGAAAGAACACAGAATGAAAATAGAAATAGAAATGGAAATAAAACTAGATATAGTAACTGATTGCAAAATCTTTCATTGTGCTCCAGTAGGTGTGGCACATGCGAGTGGGCGTGCTTAACTTGAGCACGCTGCAGTTTTCTAAGTGCGATTTTAAAGAGAATGCCGCAACGCTGATTCCGAAGCAAATAGAACATTGGAAAGCCCGAGATGCGATGCTGTTAGCTGTTGCCATTTAGGTTTGAAAATAATAACTGAATGTCTGAGTGTAGTCCGATCAATAGCAATTGCGTCAGTCAAAATATCATTAATGAAGATATAGTCGAAAGATGTGAAAATATGTCTGCTTGATATTTTATTTATATATTGTAATTTATTTATAATCTTGAAATACGTCCAGCAAAATAGACATAATTACTGTCTTTGATTAAATATATAAATGGATGATTTACTTCCAACCTTTCGTAAACAGCCACCGCAGAAGCGCCCACAAGCTGTATTACTGAAAAAAAAAAAATCAATAGTTCGATCAACGAAAATCAATTTTTGGATACAAATGTAGGAAGACAGACCTTGGGCAGCTGCAGCTTCAGTCCCATTTTCACGAACTTGAATTGTGGCTTGCTGAATAATTGAACCCACATATAACGGAGTGCTACTAATGAAGGATAGATCAGCATCATCTTGGAATACTTTGGAGACGCCTAAGCTTTTAAAGACATCATTGAAAGTTTGTTTAAACTCCAATTTAAATTTCGGAAGTGTGAGTGTAAGTGGCTTATATTCTGTTGGTGATATTTCCTCGAGGTTTACTTCATCAAAGATATTTTGAAAATTCGCTAAACCATCCACAGTTTTGGGCATCAGTATAAGCATGGCTATATTTGAGTCCTCATAGGGTATCTCTAAAGCATGCGTATCAAATTTCTCTACAAATTTATATTTATAATGATCTGTATTCAACATTGTGTCAACTAAATTTCCGCCAGATTTTCGAGACTCTTCCGTCGGGTAAAATGGTCTTTTTTTCGTTAATTCCGGATCAAATGGACTTTCCCATAAGCCTTTAAAGTATAGTGCGCTGACAAGCATAAGTTTTGTGTCGGGATCTATATCTGTGACAAGATCTTTTATTTGGTTATTGGTATGTTCAGCCACCCAGCTATTGATGATGTTCTTCGCAGCCTTGGAATTACTAAAATCCACTGATTCCACGCCAGAGTTATTGCTATCATTTAAAAAGTTTTGATAACTTTCCAATATTTTTACAGTATTTGACGCGTAAAGACGATGTGCCTCATATAGCGTAAGGCCATCAGATTGACCATTGCTTGGATGCAGGTATTGCTCGAGTATTCTCGACGTGTTACGGTTATCAGTTTCAGAGATTCCCAGAAAATGAGCGATTTCATTGCGAGTTGTACCATTTGATCCCAGATAGAGTTCCAACATGCCGGTAATCAATAAATAGGGTGACATAACCACATTTGGCTCATCGGCCTGATGCAAGGTGCTTTTAATTAAATCCGTTGTTTGATCCGCAAAAGTCCATTTTATAACACACAACAGCAGGAGCACCAGCCCTGGATAATAATAAGACAACTTAGTCATTCTGAACTGACTGACACTGATCATGCCCTCATGGGACTCTTGGTTTATATAGGCCTTGATGAGTTAATTCATTCGATGCGCATTAGCCTGATATGAGGATAGCTGTGACAGACAATTATACGAGTAAAAGGCATAACATATCGAGTAGTTCCAGAGTTCGTCTCGTCGCCAGTTGCGGCTATATAAAACTAATACAAAGTTTCCTTATTGGACGTTACTAAGTAGCCTAATTGCAATTTGATCACATTTACATTTTTATTTTTTATAATCTGACTTTGTTGGCTTATCCAAGCCATATGAAATATATAATATATATAATAAAATATTTATCTTGCACCTGTTGCTCTCTTATAGGCGTGTCAGTTATTACAAATGGTGATCGCTTTTTATTTATTTTAAATATTTATTTTTACGGTAGATAACGTTGAAGCCAATCGTATAAATTGAATTAAAAGCATTTTGCGTACGTGGCTATATGTGTAGTGTCTTATCCTATCTGAACTATGTAGAACTCAATTGAATTCAGGGTTTCAGGCAGCCTATAAAAGAAGGAGAAGAAACAAGTAAGAAAAACTCTAGTCGATATTGCTGGACTACGAGATCCCTTGAACCCTTGGAAGAACAGATATTTCAAGAATTCCACGTTTCATTTCATTTTGATGAATAAATCTTCTTGTAAAAAATATTAAAATTTTATTAAATTATCTATACTTATGCAAAAGACTTTTAAGATGAACGACATATAGTTTTATAACAGATTTCCGATAGTGTTTTTAATCGATAACTTTGAAACGAAAATAGTTATTCAGCTTCTGATAAAAAACTCGAAATGCGTGTGTAACATGCAGACCTAAAAACAAAATTAAAATGTTTAGCTCTTTTAGTATCTGAGATCAGTTCATTCATACATACCAACGGACGGAGAGGGCTAAATCGACTTAGCTTGTCGCCCTGGTCTACAATATATACACTATATAGGATATGCGACGCCTTCTTTTAAACAACCATTATTCCACGTTTTCCCATTTTCCATGGATTCAGTTTATAAAAAATTTCCATTTAGGCTTGGAAATGTGCTGATAACGGAATGCATACATTGATAACTGAATGTCTGACGATGTCGTCAGTCAAAATATCATTAGTGAAGATATAGTCGAAAGATGTGAAAATATGTCTGCTTGATATTTTATTTATATATTATAAATTATTTATAATCTTGAAATACGTCCAGCAAAATAGACATAATTATTATCTTTGATTAAATATATAAATGGATGATTTACTTCAAACGTTTCGTAACCAAGCGTTCCAGAAACTACAACCATTACTGATTCTGAAAAAAAAAATCAATAGTTCGATCAACGAAAATCAATTTTTGGATTCAAATGTAGAGAGACAGACCTTGGGCAGCTGCAGCTTCAGTCCCATTTTCACGAACTTGAATTGTGGCTTGCTGAATAATTGAACTCACATGTAACGGAGTGCTACTAATGGAGGATAGATCAGCATCATCTTGGAATACTTTGGAGACGCCTAAGCTTTTAAAGACATCGTTGAAAGTCTTTTTAAACTCCAATTTAAATTTCGGAAGTTTGAGTGTAAGTGGCTTATATTCTGTTGGTGATATTTCCTCGAAATTCACTTCATCAAACATATTTTGAAAATTCGCTAAACCATCCACAGTTTTGGGCATCAGTATAAGCATGGCTATATTTGAGTCCTCATAGGGTATCTCTAAAGCATGCGTATCAAATTTCTCTAGAAATTTATATTTATAATGATCTGTATTCAACATTGTGTCAACTAAATTTCCGCCAGTTTTTCGAGACTCTTCCGTCGGGTAAAATGGTAGTTTATCCGTTAATTTCGGATCAAATGGACTTTTCCATAAGCCTTTAAAGTATAGTGCGCTGACAAGCATAAGTTTTGTGTCGGGATCTATATCTGTGACAAGATCTTTTATTTGGTTATTGGTATGTTCAGCCACCCAGCTATTGATGATGTTCTTCGCAGCCTTGGAATTACTAAAATCCACTGATTCCACGCCAGAGTTATTGCTATCATTTAAAAAGTTTTGATAACTTTCCAATATTTTTACAGTATTTGACGCGTAAAGACGATGTGCCTCATATAGCGTAAGGCCATCAGATTGACCATTGCTTGGATGCAGGTATTGCTCGAGTATTCTCGACGTGTTACGGTTATCAGTTTCAGAGATTCCCAGAAAATGAGCGATTTCATTGCGAGTTGTACCATTTGATCCCAGATAGAGTTCCAACATGCCGGTAATCAATAAATAGGGTGACATAACCACATTTGGCTCATCGGCCTGATGCAAGGTGCTTTTAATTAAATCCGTTGTTTGATCCGCAAAAGTCCATTTTATAATACACAACAGCAGGGGCACCAGCCCTGGATAATAATAAGACAACTTAGTCATTCTGAACTGACTGACACTGATCATGCCCTCATAGGACTCTTGGTTTATATAGGCCTTGATGAGTTAATTCATTCGATGCGCATTAGCCTGATATGAGGATAGCAGTGAAAGACAATTATACGAGTAAAAGGCATAACATATCGAGTAGTTCCAGTGTTCGTTATATCATATAAATATAAATATAAATATAAATATAACTAATAAAATATCATATCCAAAAATATACAATATCAAGATAATTAAATATACATATAATAGAATAAATATAATATAAATATAAATATAAATATAATCTACATGATATATAAATATAAATATAAATATAATCCATAAATAATAAATAAATATAAAATCTAATATAAATCTACATATAAATCTACCTATACATATCACTCTAAATAGAATATAAATATAACTAAACCTAAATAGAACATAATAAATATAAGTATCATATAAATATAACAAATAGACATATAAATAAAAATCTCAATATAAATATAACTATAATATAAATATAATATAATATAAATATACATATCAATATAAATCTAATATCAATATCAATCTCAATCATACATCTAACTATAATTCATATAATATAAATATAACAATATCTCATACTCATATCATATACATATAACTATAACTATAAATATCACTATACATATAAATCTAACTATATATACATATAAATAAGCAATATCAAATATAATATAAATATACATCATAACATATCATATAATATCAACTCTCATATAACTATACATATAACATAAACTAAATATACTATACATAATAATTCAACTATAACATCATAACAATATAATAGCAATATAAATATAATACTCACCCTCACATTAAATCTATAAATCTCCATCTAATCTACACATAATACTGACCTCTACCTCTCATCTCACTCTCCCTCTCCCTCTCCCTCTCCCTCTCCCTAAATCCATTAAATATAAATATAATTAAATATAATAATATAAATATATGCAAATCCTTGCTGTGCGCAAGGAAATGCATTCACTTACACTGTAGGGACTGATGTGAATTGTGAGTTGGGTGTGAATCTAAAGCTGTTAGAAGTCAAGCCCAAGGCATACATAGTGTTTGGGCGGATGAGAAGGGCGTATGGAATTGGTGTTTATTCAAGCGAAAAGTGAGCTAATTTTCGACATCTATTGGGCGCATAAAAACCATTTGGCACGCACATTAAGAATGTCAATGGATGGAGATGCATTGCATGAGAACTGCCGGCACAAATCTAAACACAATAATACTTTAACTCTAATGAGCGAACTTTAAGTGGGCCAAAGTTTTACCTGAGCGCGGGGCACTACGTCGTATCGTGTGTGATTCAAGCCATAAAGATAAAACACACACGCTGAATGCAGATAAAAATACCCCCAAACAGGGACACAAGTTTGTGGTGAAATTTCGAGAGGGTTGGGCTTGGGCGGATGATAAGAATTTGGTGGTAGAGTATGTGAGTGTGAGTGCGTGTTTGTGTGTGTGTGTGTGTGTGTGTGTGTGTCGACATTGCCGGCAATCACTTTGGCAGTCACGTGCAGCTGCTTAGCATCCAACCCCATCCATTGTATTGTAGCGGCCCGCGTCACTTGCTCCATTAACAATAGACGCCATTGCGATATCAGGCGGCTTCGGATTTTGAACTCGCAATCTCAGTGATTGACATGCGGGCTGCAGGCACTCGAAGCATTCGAGCCATTCAACCAGCGGACGTGTTGGTCGCCAGACAAACACCAATAAAAGGGGTTTCAAGTTCGAGCTTTAACATTTAGTTTATTATTCACATACTGATGTGATGAGAGGCCACTTGTTTAAATAACTGATGTCCTTACGATTCAGACCTGATGATGCATTAAATAAGAGCTCATCGAAACTATCGATTCATATGAAATATTGCTATAGAGTGATGAATTTTGCATTCTATTTGTAATATTATTAAAAATATATATTTTTATTGCATTTTGAAAATATTTTAATTTAATATTTAATTATAATTATACTATATTAAATTATAATAATATTAATAATTGAATATAGTGTCGATGCAAGATTGGTCAAAATATTGAATGAGTCCATGAAGTCCATTGAAGCAGCACGATGTCTTGGCTGCTATTTTTGCTATTATTGCATTATTGCCAACTCAAAACTTATATTTTGACTTTGCGTATAAAAAACACAAGTATAATATTTCACATTATTATGATAGTGGAAATACTTGACTGCTCTGGCAGTCTGCCTGCCTGCCTGTCTTTCTGTCTGCCTGTCTGTTCGGGTTTTGCAAAATAAATATATTTGCCTGCAGATATATTGTATTTCAATTGTGAATTGAGCAGCGAGTGCAACGGGCAAAATCTGAGACGTAATCAAATCATATGAAAATGCTAAATCGAAGATGAATTCAAAATCGATGTCGAGACGAAGTCGATGTTGACGTTGACGTTGACGTTGACTTTGACTTTGACGACGATTTGCAGTTTGGGAGCAGCTATAAAAAAGTCTTTGCATACTTTTGGGGCTGGCGGATTTGCGCAACTAATGCGCCTGTTGTTGTTTGTGGCTTGTCAATGGTTATTGATTGTCTGGTGTCATGTGTGCCAGCCGAAGGGCCACAGATAGAGGAGGATGAGGAGGAGGCGGAGGTGAAGCAGGAGGAGTCGAAGCGACGTCTAAGCTGGCATGTAAAGCAAGGCGGAAGCTTTTAAGATATTTTGTTCCCCTTCCGCAGCCAATGGCATTTGAAATGTGAGCTGAGCTTGTGTTGTGTCTGTGTGCGTATGTGTATGTGTCTGTTAGCATTCACATTACAACAAAAAATATATATATAAGAAAAGGAGATACGGTTTTCCATTCCTTTTTGATTTCAGTGTCGAACTCTAAAATCTGCACATGAAAAGCAAACGCATTTGCAAATATTCAAACATGAAATCGGCTTGGCAAATCCTCAAGAGCTAAGCAGCGTATCACAAATGGCTCAGCTCCATTTAAAGTGAGACTGAGTAAGAGAGAGAGTGAGTGTGTGTGAGGGAGAGAGTGGCGGACAGTTGGCTGACATTTGGACATGCGGGAGCGTGAAAACTTTAACAAAAACTTTGTCATAACTTGCTGAATTAGATTTGTAAAAGTCGAGCATTGAGCGTGCAACGATAGAAGCTTTCCTTATCTCAACCCTCTATGCTGCCACCCGAACTTTGCCAAATGGGCATTGCCTAGAGTTTTGGGCGTCGATTGCGATATGACAGCGCAGTTGGTTGCACTTTTGCAGGGCTGTCTGCTGCTGGTTAGCAGTTGCTATCCAAAACGTTAACTATCGACGCTTTCACTCGCACTGGGAGTGCTGGGTGTGGTGGCTGGAGCTGAAATTTTTAAAACAATATTGCATAGTTTTCAAGCTGACATGGCAAAAAAAAACAAGTAAGAGCCTGAGCACAAGAATGTCGCTTGCTCTGTAAGCTTCAAATAATGATCACACATGCTGCCGACATGGAAACTTGTGCCACGCACAAATACATTACTCTAAAATAAACACTTTTCTACTATGTAAGTAATATACGACTAAAATAGTATATACCATATATAATTTTTGTATATTTTTTTTTAGTATATATTTTTAGAGAGCTCTTTTCTGCTCCATTATGTATTTGAATTCTTTATTATCTCACAGGCTCAAATTGAATCTTATAATTAAAGATATATAAAATAATTAAATATATATAAAATTGTTCGCTTGAGATATTACTTTGTCATGTGCATTATTTAAATGTCATTAATATTTATTGTAAATGTTTAGATGACTCGCTTCATCATAATCAACTTTGCTGAGCCTTCTTCAATGCTGGCTATTACACAGTGAGATCTTTGCTAATAGAACGATTTTCATATTGTTGCAAAACTTTAAATAGAAATCGTAAGATTTAAATAATTAAAAAAAGAGTATTTTTGTCTATTTATATTTAATTGAATTAGCAAAGTAATAAAATATTTTAAATTTGGCCAAAATTATACCACACACATCGATTGCAATGCATTGCAAGAAATACTTTTTACAAATTATGGATTTTACCTAAAATTTTCAAAGTTGGTTTACTTTCAATAAAATAAAAATTAGATTAAAAAAAAAAAAAAAAAAAAAAAACAAAAAAAAAACACAGAATTAAAATAAAATAATAATTATATTAAAATTAAAATATAAAAAAAATTAAAATATATAAAAATTTGTTTGATTTATATTTGTAATATTTGTAATTATATTTGTAAATTAAAATAAACAAACATATATAAATTAATATCAAAATGAAATTAAAATAAAATTAAATGAAATTAAAATAAAACACAAACATAAGTAAATGAATATCAAAATTAAATACAAATAAAAATAAAATAAATTAAATTAAAATGACAAAAAAATTAAATGAAATAATATTAAAAATTAAATTGAATTAAAAATTTAATCAAAATAAAATAAAAATTTAATTAAATAAATATAGGAATTAAATTAAAATTTAAAAAAATCAATTGCCATAATTTGAAAATTTAATTAAAATAATTTAAGAATTAAACTAAAATTAAAACAGCATAAAAATTTAAATAAAAAAAAAATGATATTAAAAAAATTATGTTAATCTTATCATTCATTTTCTTCGACTTCATCTCTCAATTTTAAACTTTGAACTTTGGTAGTTTGCATCTTCTGAGTGCTTCCGAATGTTCACTTTTATGGACACATTAAAGAAGTTCTTCCACAAACTATTTATATACATTTTGTAATTTCTTTCTTTATTTCGTATTCATCTCTAACTGTTTGTTGGCTAGAGAACCTTAAGAATGTGCTTAAACGCGCGACTTCACCTATGGAAAATCCTCTGCCATATTATTGTATTTTTAGAACAAGGAAGCCCTGTGCTCAGGTTCATGGAATATTTTTGATTGATCATTACATTTATAAGTGCCAAGTGACCTCAAATTTTAAAATAAATTGCATTTTTCTTAGGTTTGCTTGAATAGTTGGCATGCCTCAATGTCAAGAAGTTTTCGGCATGTCAACTGAGTTGGTTAGCTTCAGTGCAATTTCGTATTGATGGCAGCAACAATATTCAACTGAGTGCTCAAAAGTGTCTTCGAGTATGCGTTGATTTGCAGTTGTTGGCCACAAAAAGCACATGCAATCCCAATCCCAATCCCAGTCCCAAAGGCGAGCGCTGCTCGCTTCGTTTGCTTTCCAGCCGTTTTGCATGAATATGCATGAGCAGTTACAAGCCATCAAAACAACTCACACACTTGCTGTCGAGAGATAAAAAAACACACACACACAGAGACTCGTTGGAGTTGCTTTAAGAGCTCAAAGATGCGCTGCGTTTTCTGGGCGTTGCCATATGAAATTTAACCGCGTGACTAACGAGTCTATCGTTGATGGCGACCAGACCACACTCCACTCCACTCCACTCCACTCCGCTGCACTTCAGTTCCCTTCGCACGCCACTGTCGAAAACATCACAACATGTGAACAGCACAGCTAACTAAACCGATGCCAATGGCAGCCAGCATGGCGTATACTTGACGTCTGACGTACGCTGTCCGACGACTTTGCTGCTGTTGTTTGACGTGTTGAGTTTAATTGGAACACTCGATGATGTTGCTTCTGATGTTACCATCATTTTGCTGTGGCTGGCCATTTCAATCGTGTTGCTGCATTAATTAATGCAGTCTCAAACACACATACGCATTACTTTCATATATGTATATTGTATATATATAGATTTAAATTCCTCTTTTTTTCGTGCACACATAAAAACATTGCAGTTCTCTTCTGTCACTCTCAGTCCAACAGCATTAAAGCTCGTCGCATTTCGCTCAAATCAAAGCGTTGATTTTAGGGTGGACCTTAACGCCAATTGCAAGTTTGTAATGAGTTTTAGATGTGCTCAAAAAATAAAATAAAACTAATAAAAATATATTTTTAACAACCGATACAGCAAGATTTTATAATGTAAATTGAATTCTTAACGCACAACGTTTCAAATCTATTATGGAGCGTAAAGAGAATGTTGTGAATGCCGCAGAACTTAAATACGTGTCATAGCAAATACTTTGTTGTTGTGGGAAGCGCTCGGAAGTGTCAGCAAATGTGTCTCACTCTTACTCCCTCTCTCCCTCTCTCTCTCTTCACATCTCTGACTCGATTTTTGCTTTTATATAGTCATGCGTTGTTGTGCATTATGTTGCATTTGCAATGCAAATGCTTTTGTGCTTTTTTTTTTTTATTATTATTATTTTTTACTGCTGTCGTTGTCGTTGCCAACACGACGACAACGACAACAACGAGCACAAAGCTTATATGTAGGTTTTTATTTTTTCTTTATTGTGGATGTGCGGCTTGCATTGCCTTTAAGCTGTTTATATTTCTAATCAAAATTTTACATCATTTCATGCATCGATGCACAAAGTAAAAGTTGACTACAGCACTGAATCTTGAGCTGAAAACATAATAGAAAAGTGACATAATGTCATTTTGCATTCATGATGCACTCAGCTCGAACTAGGAAGTGAGCAAAATATTTGTTTGTTTTGATATTAATAGAAATGTAATAACAGTTGACGACCAAGAATTAGACTCTATTATCCAAGTCTTAAGCTGGAGTCTGTGTTTTTCAGCTATTGTTGAACTAAAAAGCATATCAAAAGCTTTTGAAATTTTCTTAAATCTATAATAATAATAAATCTATAATAATATAATAAATAAATACTGTTATTCCATTCTATTGCGTAGATAATTGCAAAATCATGTAACTGTGACGATGAAAAAGGGCAAACTGCAAAGATTGAAAAAAAAAAAAAAAAAAACCAAATTCAAACATTTGATGACTAGATCAGCACTTTATTTTTGATCCCATATATCCAATGCGTCCTGCCAGATAAATGGTATAATCATCTTTGACTAAAAATATAAATGGATAATTTGCATGAAGGCGTTTCGTGATTGTACGTTCTGCTTGGTTTCCTGAAATAATCAAGTGAATCAGATAAAATACATATATCTCATCAACAGCTATGAATAAGAATAAGAGACACAAACCTGTAGATGAGAAACCATGACTTTGGCGTCCATGCTGTTTAAATTCAGCTTTCTGTATGAAATCATGAATAAATAAATTTTTTCTTATCTTTTTTGGTCCTGGTTTTTTTTTTAACATTTCTTTTAGATTAGCAGAAGGTCGTAACATTTGACTGATCCCAAAATATTCAAAAATATTGTTGTATGTGTGGGTGGTTGATACGGAAAAGTCTGGTATTGTGATTTCTATTTGTTGCCTAGTGGTTGGTGAAAGTTGAGCAAATGTTACTTTATGCAGATTATTTTCAATTGTCTCGAGATCATTGTGTTGTCTTGGTAACAAGAGTGCTAGGTCGATTTTGGTATTCGAATATGTTAATACTACGACGTCGGCATTAATTGCTGGTATGTAAGTGGTTCTGTAATAACCTAACGAAACCGACGCGTTCACAGCATACTTGGTTTCAACTCCTTCAACTAAATTTGAAAAAAATGTTGAACTTATTTGTTTCGATGGCCTTTCTAGAGTTCCATTAAAGTACATGGCAGAGATTTGCATGAGCTTGGCGTTGATCGGAGTTGCATCAATTATACTTTTTATAAGGCCATTGGTATTCCTGTGCACCCATTCATTGATAAATTTAGCCGCAATCTGAGGTTTCGAAAAGTCGACCTTGTGAAAATCCGAATTAATTATGCCAATAAGTATATTTATATACGATTCAGATAATGAAACACCAGGGTTCCCAAATAGACCTGCGGCCATATGTAGTGTCCCATTCAGAGAACGAGCGATTCGATTTTTATTACGCTCAATGTCTGTCATTACCTCGAGCTTTGTTTTGCCTTCAACTCCGAGAAACTTGGTGAGTTCATATGTTGTAGCACCTTTGGATGCCATATAGATTGGATATAGACTTTCGACCAGCAATTGTGGTGATATGACAAAATTGATCGGCTTTACCTTCTGCAGAACTACTCCAATAATCGTTGGGAGCAAGTTTGTCAAAGTCAATTGAATAGCAATTGACAATACGAGCACAAACAGTGGATACCGACCGAATTTCGCCATTGTAGAAAAACTTCTCGCGACTGTACATGCGAGGGTCTTATATGGGTTCTGGAAAGTAAATTCATTAGTCAAGCATTTTTACGATTTATATAATGATATTTGGTTAAATATATGATTAGCTGCGCTGCTATATGGTTTATTTGAATACTGTGAGCCAATTAAATATGCTAAATCAGGGTATACTGAATTCTAGTAGTAGTAGACCAGTAGGAATAGACTTCAAATACATATATTCCTGAACTAACCGCCTGTCTGTTTGTTCTCAGTATCTATCAGAGTTAGAGATTTGCAATTTGGGTTCTACTTAGCATTAGGTCAAGCTGTAGTTTTTCCAATAAAAAACAAATTGGAGCCGTTGCTCTAAGGAGTACTCGACTAGTCGACTAGAGTTCCCTAAGTTGCTTAATTTGCATATATACGTTATAAATATAATTAGTTTCGTTTATATATTATTTTTATTTTTAGTTTCTAAGCACTTTTGCTAAGAACGTAGTTAGTTTTCTATTAGTTGAACACCAATTGCGTTCCACTTTTAAACAGATTTGTATACCTCAGAACTATTTGAGGGTGAATTGTGTTGATAATTGATAAGTCAGCATAATTAATATAATAATAATTATAATTTTATTATATTTATATATATAATGAACTTCTAAATTATATTTTACTTATTGCTAGAGGGCATTGCTAGGGCTTGAGTTCCTTCCTATGGCAATGTAACTGTATAACAAGAACGCAACGCAAAGCAAACAAACAACACAAAATAGCTGATGATGTGCATGTAGTTTCTGTTTCTGTTGCTGTTGCCTTTGCCTTTGCATTCCATTAACATTACAAATGTATTCATTGTTCGCAACTGCAACAGCAGCAACTATAACAACAACAACAACAACAACAATGACGCTATTTTACGCCGCATTATGCGAAAATGTGGCAAGTGATAGAAAGGATAATGCCTGCTCTATGCTGGCATGGCGCATGGCGCATGGCACACGCAACAACGACAATGGCAACAACTGCAACAAGAACAACAATCAAACCACGCACAACAGTATGCTTTGTTTTTCTTTCTTTTTTTTTCTGCTCTTCTTATGCGCAAGTGGCTTTATTATTTGTTTTTACATACGGCCCTAATATGCCAGTAGTGTGTGTGTGAGTGTGAGTGAATGTGTGTGTGTGTGTGATGCTATATCGACGCTGACAGTCTATCTAGCTGAAGGGAAACATACTTTGCTCAAAGACTTGATACTCTAACAGGGTTCATATATTTGTAGATACTAAGCGAGAGGAGAGCAGAGAAATAGTGAAAGAGTGTGTGAGAGAGAGAGAGAGGGAGAGAGATAAAGAGATTGAAAAGCCCAAAGAAACCAAGCGAAGGAGGAGTTGAGAAGTTGAGAGAGAATAGACAAAGATTTGTATATCAAAAGAAAGAAACCTAGCACGGAGAGGAAGAGAGAAATAAGGAGAGCAATGGGTGAAATGAAGAATAAGACAAGATAGTGTCCAGAAAAGATAAAAAAGAGAGAGAGACAGAAATAGAGTGTAAGATAGAGATAATGAAATAGTGAGATAGAGATAGCGAGGTAGTGAGATAGAGAGACAGTGCGAGAGAAAAGAATGCCTAAATAGGTATTATCAACAAAAATATATATGGATCTTCATCATATATGCATATTTGTATGTATATCCACAACAGACTTACTAGCAGCAAGTTTCTCAACCCAATTACAAAGCTTCAGCTACTGATCATTGCTGAGAATCGCATAGGAGGGCGATATAAGCACAGCCTCCAAAACAACTTGTCACATTGACTTTGCACAATGGATTGGACCCATAAGTAGATAGAGTATTAATAGCAGCTACGACGGCAAAATCACAGCATGTCAAATTGTTTTCCTATTATTGTTGCCATTGTTGTCGCTGCCATCGTGTGTGTGTGTGTGTGTGTGTGTGTGTGTGTATCGGTGTGTATGTGTGTGGGTGTTGTTGGTAAAGCTGATGTTCTTGTTGGGCTTATCGTTATTTAAATTAGCATTACAATGCATTCAGACAAACAGCTCCAGGCACACGCACACGTCTGCCATATTGTTTTGGAAGGCGTATTGCAATAGTGTGCGTGTGTGTGTGTGTGTGTGTGTGTGTTTGTGCATGTTTTTTCTTTTTTTTGCAAAAGGACAACAACAAAATAGGTTACGCTTCTGTCACCCCATTTTTATTGTGGCGACAGCATTTATTAAATTTTTAATTAAATAAGAGTTGCGACACAGGCGATTGACGAGCAGGCGACTTAACTGACTCTGTGCAATGTGAACATGATTTATTCTATGATTTATTTTGAGCTATGCCTTTGTTTAGACTATTTGCACACAGCAGTATTTAAAGTTAGTTGAATTATTATTATTTTTTATTTAAACTGATAAAAAAAAAAGAAAACCAATATAATAAAAACTTTAAAAAATCTATAAATTGAATTGAATTGAATTTCGTTAGGTAAAGAATTATTTATATAAAGACACTTATTTATTTTACTTTTTTTAGTATTTAAAATTATTGTGAATAGTTGGTTATAATTATAATATATAGTAATTATTATTTTTTATTTTAAATATTTAACTGAGCTGAAAAAAGGAAATTGACACAAAAAAAAAAAAAGAATAATATTTTTAAAAAATCTATAAGCTAAAAGCTAAACAAATTTAGTTCAATTAAATTTTCTTAGTTAAAGTATTATTTATATAAAAGCATAAACTTTTTTTCCCCTTATTTACTTTTACTTTTTTTTTTTTTTAATTATTGTGAATAACTAGTTGATTAATTATTTTTTTTTTATTTATTATTTTTAATATAAAATAAAAATAAAATAAAAAAATAACTAAAATAATCGATGAGCTAAAAGCGAAAGAAGTTCAATTTAATTGAATTTTGTTTTATAAAGAACTATTTAAATATAAGCATAAACTTTTCACTTTCAGCTAGTGTCATTGGAATAGATGGTTCAAGCAGCCATTCAGCTCATGATTTGAACAAGAACCAAATCAATGCAAAGATTTGGTTATTATTTGAGTTATTAAAAATACATTATTTAGTTAATCAAGGCATGTGTGAGCGAATGAAGCTTACGCTTAAAGAGCATTTTAGATTTTAGATAAATATAATAGTAAAATGCTAAATAAATGTAAAGAGCATAAACAATGCACAAGTGGCTAGTTGAAGATAGCAAAACGAATCCCCTGCGAGAGATATAAAAGAGAAACTAAAAAAAAAAGAAAAGGCATTTCATTCATGCTAAACATTTATAAATTTTACACTACGCTGCCAATGCGAGACGAATAGGGTCTTCAGCGTTTGCTGCGTTTTTTATGTTAAACATTTTTTTTTTTTTTAGTTTGGCTAAGTGAAGCGATACGCTTGAATGGGAAGCAAAAATCTACTTTGATGTTATGCAATCGTGCGAGGCTGAGGCGAATGGATGACAGGAATACACGGAAGAGAAAGATGGAGAGAGGGAGAAAGAGAGATGGAGTGAGAGTGTGAGAAAGAGAGAGAGGGAGTGTGTATGTGTGTGTTAGAGTAGCTTACATTATTCATGTTTTGGCCATGGCTTTAGCCTGACTTCCTCCTGTGCAGGCAGGTGTGCGAAATAACTGGCAAATATTTCACAGCTGTCGTTTTTTTTTTTTTTTTTTTGCATGTAATTTAGCATTTATTTGTTTGCTTTTCTTTTGTGCCAAATCACAAGAGCACACAGAAGAATGAGCGTGCATGTTTCGACATTTCCAGTCATTGCTCAAGCTTGATTGCCGCCTTGTACAATTATTAGTTGACTTTGACATTTTAAGAATGATTGCATCAATTATGTTGCCTCACATGGCGTGTTGGCGCTTATCAACAGGCAGCAAAGCACACACGATTATATAACATTGAAATTTATTTAAATATAAAATATATACTAATGGGCATTTGGCAATCGAGCTCAACTGACTACTTAATACTTGCTTAGGCTAAAAAAGAATAAGAAAATTAAATAAAAAAAAAATAAAAAATTATATAAACTAAACTAAACTGATCTCTTAGGGAAAATCTAAGGGGAATTGTGATCCATTGAACTAGGCAGTGGAAATTAAGGAAAAACTTCATTTAGCGTTTTCCAATTGAAACTTTTAGTTTATAGTTGCAGTTAAGTTAAGTTAGTGTTGAGGCTGTGATATGTAAAGGCTATTAATATACAAAAATATATGTGATATATAGATATTCAATATATGGCAAGAATTCAATTAAAAACTAATATGAATCATTCAATAAAACTATGAAAATCAATACTAAAACTAATATTCTTTTTCACTTTGTGAACGAGCATCAAAATATGTTTTTTTAAAATATATTTAAAAAAAAAATTTTTTTTTATTTATTTTTTTTTTTTTGTTTGAGCTCAGGTTATCGTAGCCGGAAAGCAATTTGATTTCTATTAAGCTCTGCCTTGGGTTAATGTTTGATAACCCTAATCTATAATCTTTGAAGCTTTTTTATAAAATTTCCTAATGTATCATATATATAAAATATATTAATATGTTGTTGTTAAATATATAAACTTTGATATATTCATATAAACAATATTTATTATATATATTTTATGAATATTATTGTATATTATAATATTTATTAATATTAATGTCTTATTAATTAAATATTTTTAGAAAATGGACTTTGCTCTAAAACATATATTCATTCATATATTCTAAAATCTTTAAATATTTAAAATTGAATATAATTTATATATATTCTACTTCTTCGGATGCTTATAGCGAACTAATTTTGGTATTGTTCGAATTATGTTTAAATTTATATTTATTATTTACACTACTTCAAATCGAGTCGTAAATTCTTTGCTTCTGAACGCTTTCAAATTGAAAATAAATATTTTGCTTTATTTATTAATTATAAATATATTTTGATTAGATTTGTGTATTTCTTGTAATTTACTTGAAAAGAACAAAATTTGTAAAAATTGGATATAGATTTTTATTTTTTAAATTTATATTAATTTCAATTTTTGTAAATTGTAAATAAATTGTAAATCTGTATATAAGTTTTAATTGTAAAAATGTATATAAATTTGTATTTTAATTTAAAATTTTATTTTATTTTTATTAATTTATATACATTTAATTGTATATACATTTTAATTGTAAAAATTTATTTTAATTTTAATTTTAATTTCAAATTTTATGGACATAAAAGGCATGCGCAAAATATACATTCCTAATTTATTTAATGATTTAAAATTAAAAAAAAAAACTAGTTTTTAATATATTTATTATTATATATTTTATTATATATATTTGTTTTCATTAATCAAATTTATTTAATATTTATTGTAATTTTCTCCATATACTACGAGAACTGTAAATTGAAATAATGTCAGGGTGTATGATCTAGGTAGGCATTGTCTATATGGACTATATGTTTTTGGCCAGTTGGGGCTCCCAAAGTGTGAGCCAAGTCAACATACGAAAATCAACAACTTTCGAAACAAACAAATGAAAATAACCTTAAACTACAGCAATTAACTTTCCAGGAGCCAAGTCGTTCCAATTGCATCCAAGAGAAAACAGAAGACAGACAACAAAACATCCAACACGAAACATCCAAATTGAAACACAGCATGGCCAACACGGACGAAGAGAGCGCAAGGCCCAGCAAGCGGCAGCGTTTGAATGTCGATTTGGAGTCGAGCGGCGATGGTGAGGGAGAGACGGAACAGTCGAGTGGTTCGAATACAACTATCGATACGGTACGCTCCGAGCCGGAGCTAAGCGAACGTCTGCGCAAGGTAATGCTATGCACCGTTTGCCTGGAGCTGCCCCATCCGGATGATAGCTATCAGTGCAGCCTGGGGCATATCGTGTGCGAAGATTGCGTGACTCGTCTGCTGGCCGAGGCGGCGCTGAACAATCGTGATGCCCATTGCCCGCACTGCCGCACACACATTAGCTGGCAGGAGCTGACAAAGAATCTGGCCGTGGGCCAGACACTTTGGGAGCTGCCGAAAAGCTGCGCCGATTGCGAACTGCAAATGGAGGCCAAGTGCCTGGACAAGCATCTAAAAATGGAGTGTGCCAAGCGTCTGGTGTACTGCGATTACCGTTGCCTGGGCTGCACCTGGCAGGGCTGTCAGGAGGACTGCGCCCAGCACGAGGCCAATTGCAATCATTTGTACATGTCTAGCGACGAGATACTGAACGCACTCGACACCATTGATCAGCTGGAGCAGATGTCTGTCCAGCCGCTGCGCCAGTGCCATCGACAGCTGAGTGCCCAGCGAATCTCCTATGAGGATCTGGATCTGCGCTGGCCACAGAACTCATCGCGCCTAAACGCCGAACTACGCTTCCAGTCGACCACCATCAATGTGTTCGAGCAGTCCTGGCGTTTGCGTGTCAGGCTGCTGCTCGGCGCCGGAACCGAGCGCCGGCTAAGCTATAGCCTGAAGATCTTGTCATCGCCACGTGATACATTGCTGGTGAAATTCTTTGCCACTCTGCCGGCCATACATGTGCGAGCCAAGCAGCTGACGGATGTGGAGCCGAAGCTGAACGAGGCATACTACACACAGGCCGGACAATTTTCCCCATTCCGAATGCTGCCGATGAGCTGCCCAACAGCCACTTACCGTCTGCTGGCCATGCCGCACATTAAACTGCGACTCTGGATGATGTTGAACTAATTACGAAATGATGAACGATGGTTGATTATTTTGCAAGTTCTTAAACATTTATTAGCATCGTTCGTTGTATGTTATGTGTATTTATTGCTTGTTACTTTGCTCGATGTCCTTGCTGAGCTTGTCAACCCAATTCTTGAACAGTTTTGTAGCATCAGCACCGAACTCTTCGGCGCGTTCCTGAGCCTTCTGTCCGGCTTTCTTCAATTCCTGCACATGAATCAAGTATATAGGAGTCAATCAACAGTCAACAGTCAGCAATCAACAGTCAACAACTTACCTCAACATTCTTATCGTTGAACAACTGCTTGACGCTGTCAATAATCGGCTGGAATGCCGGGCCTAGTGAGGGTGTTTCAACAGCATCGCGAGCCACGCGGTTTCCATTGCAGATCTATAGATAGAACGAGACACGAAAACATCAAAGTCAAATACACACACACACACACACACACACAGACGGTTGAAGACGCCCATTTGGACTTACGGCAACGAGGGCGACGAGCACGAATAGGACAGCGATCTTGGCCATTTTATGTGTTTATGGAAAAGGACTTATAGCTCTGCACAGTTGAAGACGAAGCTGAGTACTAAATTGACCGCTGTCATTTCACTCCGAACAACACCTCGTTTTGCGTCTTCTGTGCATGTGTATTTGTCTTCTCTTCATAATTATTATTATTTTTTTTTTGACAGCAGCCCATAGACTTGGAGTGCTGCTTATCAGTCAAGCGTCGGGCTATGTGAGGGTCAGAGGTCAGGGGCGGCATACAGCATGCAGTCGATAGTGCGTGTGCGTGTGCGTGTGCGTGTATGTGTATGTGTGTGTGTGTGTGGACATGCCACATGCTCAGTTTATATTTTCGTATAGAGGCCAAGCAACAAAAATCTAATATTTATATATGTATGAGCAATGGATTCATTTCTGCCATATCATTTTCAAAGCATTTATAGTGGAACTTTAGAAATATTTATGTATATTCTGGACAGTCAAGATATCCGAATTGATTTGTTTTCCTTTGGCATTTATTATATGTAATAATTTTAATGTAAAAAAAAATATATATGTGTATTTCAAATTCTTGATAAAAATATAATCTGAATCCATATATGAAAGCAATCATTGTTCATCATTATTGTATACAATTGATAAAGATCTTTAATGCTCACTCAACGCATTTTGTGTTCGCCTGGCAATGAGAAATCATATTTAGAATATATGCTGTTCATATTAGGAAATATTACTTCCGCTATTTTAGTGACTATGTTACATATAGTTCTAGAGACTTGGGATTGCGACTACTCTAAATTAAAAAAAAAAATTTCTACGAGCATTGTGGGCGTAGTAAATTGGGAATAAAAATTATATTAATTTATAATTTTAAATACAATTTAATATATTTATAATAATGTTTTTATTTAATAATAATTTAATAATTTCATTTTTAATAATTATTTTTAATTTTAGTATATAATTGTAAATATTTACATACATTGACTGCCCAAAAAAATAATTAAATTAAAAAATAAATAAAGAAAATAAATTAGGAATGGATATATAATATCCAAAATTGGACTTTCGATAAAAAACCAAACATAAAAATTTATTTATTTTATCCCATTTTATTTTATTTATTTTTTGCCACTTTTTATTTATTTGTTTTTGTTTATTTTTAGTTTTTTTTTTTTGTTTTATTTTAGTTTTTATTTATTTATTTAATTAATTGCTTATGTATTTATTCATTTATTTATGTATCTATATATTTATTATTTATTTATTAATATTTATTTATGTATTATTATTTGTCTTTTTTTTTTTTTTTTTTTGCTAAACCTAAATAATGGAACAGTCAAGTTACTGCAGACGGCTTTTTGGGAACATATGTAAATATATATATTCAGACCCTTATCAAATTTAATTCAATGCTATGTAGTTGGTATTATTAGATAGGTAAATAAAAAATTATTAAATATTATTTTCTTTATTTTATTTATTTTCATAATTATCTCTTCAATAGATTTTTGTTGTTTTTTTTTTTTTTTTTTGCTTATGCCTACATAATAGATTTTCATTACGATTTCATACAAATAACGAATTTTAATTTTGTGGCTGATTCTTCTTTTGGTTTTCCACAAAGTTCTTGGTGTTGTCAATAAATTGGTTGGCATAATTCTTCACAACCTCCGGATCGACGTAGTTTTTAAACATTGAGGTTAAGTTGTTAAAGACATTGCCGAGTTGAGCGCCAAGCTGTTCCAATTGATTAGCCTCATCGGCGGTGCAAATCTAAAAGTTGTATAATCAAGAAACACAAACGAGCATAAATACATTTGCTTACACTTGGATCTACTTGCATTCGCAGTTGACTAACTTACCATAATTAGCGCGCAGAGGCACAGAAAAACAAAAGCGATCTTTGCCATTATTTTGGATGTATATGTATGTAGCTCCAAGCAGTCAAGCGACGAAACGAGTACTAAGAAAACACTGAACCAGCGACCCAAATTAACGCCTCACTTGAAGAACTTTGCTTCTCCATTCAGCACGTGCTCGACACTTATCAGCTCTGAGCATGGTATCAGCTCCATATGTATGTGCTGCGAGCAATGAGCGAGATTTCAAAGGGAATTCGGCGTAAACAAGAATTTTGTTTAGTTCCGGCTTTGTTCTTGTTGTTATTCCATGCTTGCTGTACATTTAATTTAATTAAATTTTTTTTGTGTAATATAAAATTTGAAAATAGAACGAAATCCGTTATAAAAGTATGCATTTTGATTATCTATATTATTTATATATATTAAATTGTTCATTTAAATTAAATTATAGTATTTATTTTTAAATATATATATTATAATATAGTTATCAACATTTTAAAAAAATATATATATGTATATATATTTTGTCTATTTAATTAAAAGTTATATAAAAATTTGCAATAATTTTCTATTTTTCTTTATTGTCTTTTCAAAATTAAGTTAAATTATTTATTCTTTAATATATATCTATATATAGCATAGCACATTAGTAAAGTAGTAGTCAAAACAATAAATAATTTGCCTACTTAATTACAATTTATTTAAGAATTGGCAATACTTTTTGAAGAGACCTCGTACATAAAGACTTTTATTAGCTTTAACTCTTTTAGTTAGTAATAAAAAATATGAAAATAAGAGAAATTCACTTTGAAGTATTGCATAATAATTTGCATAATATAATAAAATAATAAATAATAATAATGGGAATTATTGAGTATATACTATAATTCGCTTATGCTGTTAACCTTTACTCTCTGTAAACGAAATCAATCAAACAGATCTTACTCATTCCCTCTCGCTCTGAGCGAGAGCTCCGAAAGCCTTCGGTTCTTTTCGTTTTCGTTTGGTTGAACTAAAACGAAACGATTAACGCTCGCACAATGCAAGGTTCGGTGAGTAGTAGCAGAAACGATCTTCACTTGCACACACACATGCGCACACTCACACTCAAGTACGCCGCTATTGATGTGTGCAGCGAACACAACTCTCGCATGCACACCAATACATGCACAACAAACTTTTTGCTTCGTGAAACTAAACAAAACTAAAAGCAGAGCGAAGCAAAACAAAAGAATACGTTTGCTAGCCAATCACAAACGAGCTAATTGAAGAACTGACGCCCAAGCCGTTGCTCTCTGAATTTCTTTTCTCAATGTGCGAGTGAAATGGCAATGACAAACAGACAACACATATGTAAGCACATAATATAATTAGACATACAATTCATTGTCAAATGCAAATTTCTCATATAATATTGTATTCGAGTTTTTTTTCTTTTATTTATCATATCTGATCATATTTATTTAAATCAAAAGTATTCAATCTGATTGAAAGTAGATTTGAATGCACGTTTTACGCCTTCTTGTCGGTAAGCTTTTCGGCTTCCTTTTGAGTGTCAGCTAAGAACTTTTTGGCATTTTCACCGAATTTCTCGACAAAATCCTTGACTTTATCCTGGTCGATGTGCTCGTTAAAGTAATCCTTGACCTCCTTCAGACGCGCTTCAATAGTTGCCTGAATATCGTCCAATGCAGTCGAATCCTTTTTCACCTCATCGCCAGTGCAGACCTATTATAGCAACCAAATACCTTTAGAGATTTGCTCACAGAATCGTACAACAGTTCGATTGACTTACAACAACAAAGGCGCACACCAGCAAAAGCAACACAAACTTGGCCATTATGGAGGGAAACGTCTTAGACAGATCTTAAAAACTGCACTGAACGCTCAGACTCGCTCGGCCAGCACTTAAATATGCCGCGATCGTCGGGCATCATTTTAATCAGCAGTTGCAAAGTGCAGTTGCAATTTAGCCTATAGTGTTTATGCAATAGCTGCACATCTCACCCACTTACATTGTCTGCTATAGGGCATCTCGGGCATCGACAATAATGATGAGCACAGCGATGATAATGAGTGGAGAAGAGAAGGCAAAGTTGTCGAAGGAAGTAGTAACGCAAAGGGGGGGAAAGCAAGTGAAAGAGGGATAAAAAAGTAGATAGAAAGGTAAGTAAATTGTTGATTGTTTAAGGAATAGAAAATAAGGGTAAAGGAGGAATGAATATATAAGTTAATAATAAAAAGTAGAATAAAGAAAGAAGAAGAATGATGAATAGATTCAGGAATGTATATATACCGAAAATAAAGAAGAATAATGAGAAATAGTAAGTAAGTGCTAAAGAAGATTTAATTATTAAAAGATATATTTAAAAAAAAATAGATAATTAACTCATGAATAATTAGTTATAATATATGTACAAAAATATATAATTAATAAATTTCTAAGTAATATTTCATTAAAAAATAATATAATAAATCTTAAACAAAATTAAGAAATTTCAAATGCATATTTAATTTAATAATAATAATAATTATAGGTATAAGCGACAACAATTTTTTTCTATGAATTGATCTTATACATTTGAAAAGACAAAATAAATCATTTAGATCTTTTTTATATAAATTAATACATCTTTTAAAAATTAAATACAGATACAGCCAGCGGCGGCATTTTCATTATAAAGAAATATATATTGCAATAGTTTAATATGCTTTAAAACAGTCTGCAAAAAAAAGAGTATTAAAGAGTTTGCGTTATTGAATATTTCTCATCAATTTGTTGATATAATTTTGTTCTCTACTCAGAGGCTACGTCAATGAAACAGCATGTGGAAGCATATTGGCCCAAGAGTGTTGTCTTGTCTTAGTGGTATTTTTTGATTAAGGGCGTATAGATGTAGAAGAGGGGCAACATACCCAACAGAAGGATACAGTTCAGTGATGGACCGTAACAGCTTGAAATTGAAATATATATGTATATATTTCGAATATTATATTGATTATTTTGATATTGGACAATGACTTTATATATATATTTGTATATATTATTTTATGCATTTATATATTCTTGTTAATTATTTATTATTTTTTCATAAAATATATGCACAGAAAATAACAAAGTCATTTATAAACATTCCAGATTAAAATATATAGAACAGAAATGCATCAACTGTTTGTCAGGGTCGCTGATACATAATATATAGTTTCTGCCAGCTGAGAGAAATTCAAATGAATAGCAATTATTTGTTCTATAATATAGAATCGAGATAAGTAATTGTCTAGTCATTGTTGAGGTTAAGTAAACGGGGCCAAAGTAAACATTAAAATGTCGGGTTGATTAGTTGTCTCACGTAGTTAAACACAGATGCTGCTGGTATAAATGAAAATACTTATTTAATGATAGAGTATTACATTTTCGAACTGATCTCATTGCCCAGCATTGAGCACACAAAAAGTACAGTTTGGCACGTTGAGCTCTATCATTTACATGTATGTATATTCACAACTAGAAATAGAAATATAAGCGCTGATAAGCGCTGATTACATGACGTGGTCGTCATCAAAGTTGACCTGTCTGGACTGTCCGTCCGTTCGTCTATCTGTCCGTTCGTCTATCTGTCCGTTCGTCTATCTGCCTGACATCGCACGCGATTTTGCTATTTTCCACATTTTCACATTTTTCACTTTGTCAATATTTAAATGACATTCACAGTGCAAACAGTTGGCCCCGATCTTAATGCCATATATTTTAGCCACATCGGACTCACTGTCTGCACTGTCTGATGTTTGCATTAAGTAAACACAACAATTTATTATTGTAATATCGGCCTTTTAAGCTATTTGCGTAAATATTTATGTTATTTATGTGTCTGCTCGATTGTAAAAAAAAAACAACCATTAATAAACAAATATTGTGCCAATTGAGGTTGTGAATGTAAAAATGGTGCAAAGAAATTGTCAGCAACTCTAGATTCATTCCTGGCAGGAAGATAGAGTATTGTTATATGAGGTAGTGATATGTCTATAGTATTGACATGAGGGGTGAGGGAGATGGGGAGGAAGAGGGGGGGAGGGAGCAGAGGCCAGAGAGGGAGGAGGGCCGTGAAGGGCCGGTGGGGAAGAGATCGGAAGGAAACGGCAAGGGAACAAGAGAGAGTATAAGTGGGGTGATAAAGCGACGGAGCTTGGAGATATCGTGGTAGAGGAGGGAGTGCGATAAGTTTAAGGGGAGTGGTGTGACTGGGGAGATGATGGGATTCGCGACGGTGAAGTGGTTGGGAGAGTAGGAGTTTATTTATATTTATATTTAATATTTGCTGATGTATCTTATTGTAATGCAGTTACGAGATTATATTTTTAATATTTTAAAGATGTTTAATTTTTTCCATATTTTTTATATGTTATATTTTTATTCTTTATTTATTTATGTATTTTTTGTTTTTTATATATAGGAATATATTTAATATTTGCTTTTCAGGCCAGATACAGTATTTAAAATTGGGCCTCATATCTTTTAAATTCCAGTTGGGAATCGACACTTGATTCGAACCGCCAGACCAGCATCGTTTTTGTTGCTCTTAGCCGTTAGTTTCAAGCAATCCATTAAAACATTTAATGTAAATAATTGCGTGTGCCGAAAAATTTAAGCGGATGTGTCACTATTGGCACTTCCAGCCAACAATGGGCCCGCTGTGTCTGGGTCATTGTTGAAGCTGTGAACACTTTTGGTCTGAAAAGTTTATTTTCCACTTGAAAGCCAGAAGCAGCGAAATTAATAGCGAATTCTAATAGACAGCCAGACAGCCAGACAGACAGACAGCCGGACGGACAGACGGACAGACAGGCAGACAGACGATGGCTTTATGCCTTTGCCCAGACACAAACAAATGTAATCAAGTGGCGGCAGAGATCGAGTCCCAGACCCAAATTACAGATGCCGACGATGCCAAGGCTAGATACGTATATATATAAACTAAAAACCGCTAATAAATTTCTGTCTGTGTCTGCTTGCCTTAGCTGCGGCTAATTAAAATCGAAGGTGTTGAAAATCAATTGACTTTTCGTTGGCTGCAATTGAAAGCAATTAGCGTGCCTCGCTCTGCAGTTAAAGAAACCAAAAATAATTGTAACACTGAATATGCTCAACGTTGTATATTGATCTAGGGCACAGAATATAGAATATGTTCCGGCACGGGTGGATGGCATTGGGGCAAGGGTGGGCCTAGGGTTGGGTATGTGCGCAGTCGCAAGAGCTCCAGAATCGTTTGCAATTCCAAGACATGAGCATAGTGCTTACGCACATTGTCCAACAGCTGTCTATGTGTCTTGATCTGCTCCATGCTGCAAGAGAGAGAGACGAGGGGAGCGAAAGGGGAGAGAGAGAGGTTAAAGCTATTAATAATCAGTGTCAGACTATATGACTTACCGATTCGATCTGCTCGCGATCGGACGTTCTTCATCTAGTACACGCATTGCGGACTCAAGAGCCAACATCAAATTTAAGGCGATCGATTTGGCAGTCAATAAATTTTTGACGCTTCATTTCAAGAGGGTTTATGCTTCACATCATTCGATTTTGATATTGCTGAGTTGAGATTGGAATTAGACAAACGATTGATTTTGAGGAGTTCGTGGCTAAAAAAACTTACACACGATCGATGTGCTTACGAAAGACTGTGATTCTTTGGCCTTATCATTACGCCAAATGGCGCCGGCTTGCATCATTTTCATGTCGCTCGCTTATCTTCTCCCTTTACGCAGAATGTTGATGAAAACCTCAATGGTATCTTGCACTTCTCAATGGCATCCAGGAATATATTCAAATAGCAGTTGGCCTTATAGAGCTTGTGCTCCCACTACCTGTAGATCAAACATGACGCCTGACTGAAGAATCGCAACGCGCTGCCATTTCGGACTTGATATTCTTAGTACCCGGCTGTCCTGCAAGTAGAGTAAATATATATCTAAATGTCGATTATCGTGTTTTTTTATTTATATTTGTTTTTGTATTTTTTTTAATTTATTATATATCTGACATTACCTTATCATGCGATTTACATCATTAATGTCATCCACATGCATCAGCACGCGTGTTCGACAAGGATTGACGAGCCAGCCACCACTACCTCCACTTGGCCCAGTGTTAGGGTCAACTGCAACGGCATATTCCTCAAGGTCTCCAGCTAAACAATATTAGGTAATATTATTATTAGATTCAAGCATTAATCGAGATCTAGCTCACATAATTCTGTATGGTATCTTCCATTTCCTTTTGGGTTAGCGCCTTGGTCTCCTTCAGTCCGATAATGTCCTTGGTGAGATTATTATAATAGTTTTGACTGTCCACCACCTGATGGCGAGGACCGAGGACCTTTTCAGGCCGCAGTTCACTTCGATTTTCTGGCGACCGCGCTTGACGAACGCATCCAGGACTGGCATCCCCGAGGAGGGGGGCAATTTGGGCAGTATCGTTGTCAGGCCTGTAGGCCAGGAGGAGGAAATCGGAATTCTCTTGGGCCTTCGGGAATGTCATACGATTTGGTTGCTTGGGGCCCAGCTTCTGGGCCACCTCACTGCAAATGAGCATTGAGTTAAACAGTTTGTTCGATAGCTTCGGCCGCTTCTTGAACAGCTTTGTCATCTCGTGAGCGGCATGTGGCACAGTGTTCAAGTAATTGCTTCGAAATTGTCGTTCCAGAGCGCGATCTCGCGTCTGCTGCGCCTCAAGACGTGTGCGCACATCCTGTGTGGTGCGCTCCCAAAACTCTTGCAGATTCGTATAGCGCTTGATGTAGTCCGTGAGCTTATCGATGTCAGCTCCAAGTCAAATGATCTGCTTGAGCAGTAGGTTCCTCGCTGTGCGCTGTGGGGATTGCCAATAGGTTGAGCTACGGGGCCGACATTGTTTCTGGGCAAAGTTTTTGTGAACTTGAGCTTGGACCGAGCATCAGCTCGGCGATGCGTGGTTCAGTTTGAGAATTTGCTTTGTCTTTAGCTGCAACGTTTTGGCTTCGTTCTCGTTCAGGATGCGCAAATATTTGCGACGATCCTGCTGCAGTAGATTGACGGCCTCCTCGTAGGCGCGATAGATCTTCTGATCCTCGAGCGTGTACTCGTGCGGCTGCTTCTTCAGAGTAAACTCTGGCACGGGTATATCCTTCTTGATTTCCTCCTCCCACAGTTTCTCAATGACGCCGTCCATCATCACGATCAGTGCTCGAGCCCAAAACTCCACGGACCACAGCAGCAAACGGCCCCGTTTGCCGCCCGTGTCAATTGTCTTCTTCCTGCGTCGATTTATCGCCTTGATTTCACAGTCATCGACCTCCATAATGCACTTGATGATCTCATCCTTGGCCAGCTTGGGCACCGTCAGCTCCGGCGGAATGAATGCGTCCATATACAAGAGTCTCAGCATGCAGTTCATATTGTCATAGATCTTGATGAGCACATTATTCGTGTTCAGCACGTTGTCAATGGTTTCCTTCTTCAGCTGCTGTGCCTCGTGGAAGTGCTTGTTGAACTCCACCTTCATGGGATCGACCAGGTAATAGCGATATTTGGTATTGTGATTGTACAGCTGATTCGAGGTGATCGTCTGAATGTCCTGCAATTGAAATTGTGGCGCCATTATGTGATCGTAGACGCTGTGGCCTTCCACCACATAGGGTTTCAGCTCGTGAGCCGGTTTCTTGGCACCCTCCCCATCTTCTCCGGACCCTTGCTCCACCTGGCTGTCATCGTCTTCAATCTCATCAATGGACATTGCCGAGAGTCGTATATGATCCTCCAGATCATAGAAACGATATTTATCAAACTCGGCCACGTCAGTTTTGCGCGGCAATGCAAAACTCTCAAAGTTCGCATCGGCGAATATCGATCGCACCTTATAATTAATGCTGACAGCATCGCGAGTCACCAGCTTCAAAATCCAATCCCTGATCCGTGACTGATCCTCGATGGCGAGCATCAAGGAGGCTCTCTCCAGCTCGCACAGCTTGTGCGCCTCCTCCGTGACGGTGTCCAGCCACTTGTAGTGGAAGCAGAATTTCTTAAAAGTCCCTTGGGTCTTGCCCGTCACGGAGATGTCGTAGTCAATCAGGGCCGTTACCTTGGCCGAGAACTCCTGTATCATCTGCAGCACCTTCTCACGCTTGAACAGATCCGCATTGGTGTACTCCTCCTTGACCTCCATCTTCATGGTGAGCGGCAGGAACATGCGTGTCACCAACGCCGTCTGCACCACCTGGAATTTCTCCGGCACCGGCATTTGACTATTCTCACGTATATTGTCGGCCAGCGAGGGCAGACGACTCACCCACATGACATTCTCGCAATTCAATACCAATAGATATCTGCGACCCATAGAGTATGAATATTGACATTTGAATACATTTGAATAACTCAGAATCTCATCGTCCTACTCACTTTGAATTGTAGCATTCCGTGGCGCGTTTCAAGTATTGTGGCCGGACCGTTAGCGTGATGAAGCGCGACATCATGAAGGGCAGCCGCGAGCGTTTGTGCTGTCGAAAGTGTACCATAATCCCATCAACGCCCCAGGTGAGCAGATGCTTTGTGACACCGATGCCGGTGAGGTGGCCAAAGTGGGTCGTCTTGATCGATGTGGTCCAGTAGAGATCGTTGTTCTCGTGCAGTATGAACAGGTCAAAGACTGTGCTATCCTTGACAGCGGCCGCAATCTCAACCGTCACCCAGCGGCCCATTGGCGGATGTGTGTAAAAGGATAAATAGGTATTGGGCAGCGGCAATTCGCGTCTGTGGAGGCGCTTGTCTTTGCCCCAATTATAGATCCACAACTCTTCCGCATAGCCGGGCTTGTCGAGGCTATTATCGCGCGAAATGGGCACCAGCAGGCGCGGTCCCTCAACGAGCATGAAGCCCTGGATGAACACCTGCGTGAGCAGCTGATCGTCATTGAAGCTGAAGTAGTGCGTCATCTTGGGCGGTCGATACTCGACGTTGACCACGTGTATGTTCTTGGCCTGATCCTGGAATACGATGCAGTTGTCGTGAAATGCCAACTCATAGATGGGCGGCGTGTCGCACTGAATCTGGCTAACTACATTGGGCGTTGATGGCTTCTCGAAATGGATGAGCGCAAGGTTGCCATCCTGGGTGCCCACAACGACGAAAGGATTCGCACGATGCACAGCAAGGGCCGTGGACATCGGAATGGGCACGTGTGAGACAACCTTGCCCGAGGGCAGATCCATCATGGCACAGCCATCGCTATGCAGCACCACAACGACCTCATCCTTGAAGCAGGCGAGTGTACGGAATGTGATAATGGGCTTGCCGGCCGCCATCAACGGCTCCAGTTTGCCCTCGTTCTCTTCGACCACCACACGCTCGATGCTTCCGTGCTTGCCCGACGCATACAGCTCACCATTATTGTTGCTGATGAACAGCCCAATGTGGGCCAGGTCCTGGTCGATGGTCCACTCGACTATAAAGTTGCCGGCCTTCTTCTTAATATAGAATGCCATGCTGCTATTGCTGATCAGGATTCCCATTTTATGGGCAACGATCGCGTGGGCACGCGCTGCCAATTGGCCTGCTCCCTTTTCAGAGACATAGGTGGGCTTCCAGCGTGGCTTGATTGCAAAGCAAGGTATATCAACCTGAGAGAATTCACCGAAATCGTTGATCACATAGAGTCCATTGTCATCGCCGAAGCACATGAAATGCTTGGCAGATTTGGCATAGTCTTTGCCCATATCCACAGCGGATGTCTTATGCAAATACGCGTCCTTATCAACGATGCACATCTCGTAGCACAGGATGCTCATCTCCATCTTGTCATACTGCACGATGATGGGCAAATTGGTGATGCCCACGATTAATGAGAACTCCGGTGTGGCTATATAAGTCGGTTGCTCCAGCACAATTTGACTGGTGCGATAATTAAACACACCAATCGGATATTTGGGATAGCTGCCAATGCCAATCAACAGATCGACTTCCGAAAATTTGATCATGGTAAACGTCAGAATGATATTAGCTGCAATTGGAATTGAAATTGAAATCGACAATGTATTAGATATGCTTTATGAATATATATGTTTTTTATGAACTCCTAATCCTACTGCTTGAATAGCATGAGAGGCTTTTTTTCGCTCTCTCTCTCTCTCTCATTCTCTGTGCAAGATCAACCGAAGAAACTCACACGATTTCGCTCTGAGCACGAGCCTTCGATTCTATTCGTTGCGGCTTCGGTTGAGCGTTTTGCTTTTCGTGTGATGCTCTCATTCCGAACTTCGTTTAGCGAGCGATGCGATTGACGCTCGCACAATGAAGTACAGTAATTGAGTAATTGATCTGCTTAGACTCAAAGAGTCTAAGCAAAGACTCATACATAAACACAAAACTTTTTGCTTCGTTTTTGCTACTCTCTCGGTAAAAACTCAGAGAGAGAAACGAAGCAAAACAAAAGTTTACAGCTCGATTGCTAACGAGCTCGATGCCCAACCGAATGAGTCTTTTCTCAAAGAGTGAAAAAGAGAGACAAAGAAAGATAATTAATTGAAGACATTGAGCAACGGTCAACGGATAATTGTGAGCTCTATCTATCTGTCTATTGCTGCTGATCAAACAGAATTAATAATTGTCTGGAAAATAAATAAAAGTTTTTTATTATTTCTATAAATACTATAAAAAATACTGAAATATTATGACAATAATTCTATTATAGAAAATATTAAAATATTATAGAAAATGAATTCGCTAATGGAAAATATGAAAACAGTAACTGAAGTACTTACTAGACAGCGATGTGAATTTTGTAAACTCTGGATATTTATAGATATAAATGCTGGGATTGAGAACGCTCTCGGCAAAACCGAAGAGCGGAAAGCGATTGTGGCTAGCAAAGGCGCTAATCATCAGACCCGATACGGCTGTCTCCGCACGGAAATAGCTAACAGTCATGGTCGATATCTGTAGAAACTTGAGCAGATTGCCCTCGCGCAGGCAGAGCACATCGGGGCCCGCATTGACGATGCTTTCGCTTTTGTAGCTATTGCACCAGCTAAGCGAGAGACATTTGACACTTATTATTTATCTATCATTATTATTATTAACTAACGCAACTTACCATATAGTTGAGCTAATATTCATCTTGCTGTTTGTTTCCTAAAATATTTCGTCTAGAAATTCCCTAAGACGTTTCGTTTCAATCAACAAAGTTTTGCCGTTGTCAAGGCACTGACAACGCTTGCCATGGCAACTGAAATTGAAAACGAATTGAAAGTAAGCTGAAGAGAAAATTCAAGTATGTGTGCCTTTACAGCCTGAATGGCTTTCTTTAATTGCTCAACCAGGTCGGCACAATTGTTGGCAACAAATTTCCCAGGCGGCTGCTTGAAATGGCATCCATAAAGCCAACAAATAATATTAAGAAGAGCCTCAATAAAACGCCAATGTAAACGATGATCAAAATTAGGTCGATATAATTTTATATATATATTTTTTTTCCCATACTCTAGCTACAGAGAAATAGGGCATGCACGACTTTGGGTTATTTATATAAAAATCAGCGGACAGATTCTCTAATATAAATAATATGAATTCAACGCTTAAACAAATATATAAAAATAAATAAATGCATGAATAAATAAATATTAATAATAAAAAAAATAATTCTCGAGTATAAGTTATATAAATAATATAAAAAGTGAAATAAAAAAATAAATAATTCATGTATATAAAATGCAAGATATATAAATAAATAAATAAATCAATTATATAGGTAAAATAAACAATATTAATACTATTAATAATATACAAAAATAAATATATATAAAAAAAACATAAATAAATTATATAAATAATATAAAAAATATATTAATAATAAATGATGAAATAGTAATAAAAAAAAAAATAATAATAATAATTATAATTCTCGAATATAAATTATATAAATAAAATAAATAATATTAATAATATAAATAATTATTGATAATATAAATAATTTGGAAAATCATAAAAAGAATTTTCATTTTACAAAATAAGAGAATAATGAATTGCAATAAATGAGATACAATTTTGTTTGACAGGAAGGCAGCTCCTTCATCTGCTTAAAAGGTTCCTAGATACTTAGATATATATCTCAATTTATTTAGAGAATGCACAAACAAATTATACATTTTTTATAATTTTGTAATATTTTTTTTATATATTAATTTAATTTTTTTTTTTTTTAACAAAATGAGCACTGCAGCTGAAATATTTTAGGGTATTTTATAGTTCAACAACTTCCGATAGCAACACTCTGCTTTCTGTTAAAAATTGAATGCGTCTTGTTATTTGGATTGCTTAAATGTTATTGCAAACATCTTCTGGTCTTCCGCTGTCTGGGACTCTGTTTAACTTCTTTGTGGGCCGCTCGAGTGCAATTTGTGTGTGCTCGAGCTTGTTTTTATTAAGCCGCAAGGCTGCATTATTTATTTAACAGAAATACGTACTTCAAAGCGCCAGACTAAGCGCATTTCAGTTGGAATTTGTTGAAATATAGACAAATTTTGAAAAGTAAAAATAATAATTAATCTAAATTGTTTCTTACATTCAGTAAAAGTAGTTCCATTTAAAGAGTTTGCAATTTGGATTTACGCAAAAAAACTGTAGTAGCTTGTGCATTTAGGGACAGGCCACAGAATTGGCATAACTAAGTAGCTGTCCTATCTATTCCAAGCCATTTTTCACATTCGCTTGCGGCACCTGCAGCCCGAGCACTTTGCTGCCTACTTTGGGGCGCCACTCAATTATTTATACGCCCCTGCAGTGCAGCCGGCTGGGGTGGGCTAGGGCTGGCATTTTTGCACATGTGCCGTTGCAAAAAGTTTTCCGTTAGCTACCCAAAATGACGACATGGCATCTCTTTAATGTTAATGACTGAGTGCAGCAAAAGTTTGAAGCGCTTAAGGCGGCTTTGCGGCAAGACGTCGCGTCGTAGATCGGCATTGCAACTTTGTCGTCGCTCCACACGGCCTGCGAAATCTCTGGCGACAAGTTTTTCATAAGTTTTTTCCTTAAATATATACAAGCATAAATATATATATGCAGAGAGACAGATATATATGCAGCGCTCATTAAAAGCGCATTAACAATGCATTGTAAATCATAGTTGTGCTGACGTTGCCTCTGGGCCACAACATTTTTGCCATGTGTTGAAATTTATTGAGCAGAGATTTCAATAGAAAGAAAATCTTTTTACAGCAAAAGCTTTCAGCTTGAAGTACTATAATGTTATCAAAGGCATTGCAATGTGCTCACTATAATAAATATTTTATAAAGGCCCGACAACAACAACAACAACAACAACCTGTTGGCGTGCGACCTTTTGGCATAATAATAAAAAAAAAAAAAAAAAAAAAGAGAGAAGCAGGTAAATTTCAGCCAAAGATTGCGCTGCTGCTCAGATGTGCTGAAAATTTCTTCCTTCCGCAGTTGTCAGAGCGGCTAGACACAATTGGCTGCCAAATGGCTAAGCTGCCTGGCTGTCTCGCCCCTCGCCCCTCGCCCCTCTCCTGTTTCCTGTCAACCGACAAAATTTTGCTTGGGTCCACGTGTGGGTCGTCGCCATGTAAAATGTATGTTAATATTTTCTAGACCCTCGGGCATGTTAGCTAAATGTGAGTGTAGTGTGTATTGTTGTGTATTCCCTCAATTCTTTATGCAAAAGCAGTTTTCCATGCGAACAAGGAAATCCCACATTAATATGAAATTTTAGCCAGCAGCCAAACTCAGTCTAAACTAATTTGTCTCGCCGCAAATACTTAACAAATTTGTAAATAGCATAGAGTGTCGTGCAAATTATAGACATTAATAAATGTAGTTTGCATTTCCGCATTTAGAGTCAATTAAACGTGCCCCGTATTATTAACAGATCGCGATTCAACAGAGCTCAATGTTCGTTAAGTTATGCAAACTGTGAAATGTTTAAATGTTTTAATTGCATTTACTGCAAAATAAATCTGAAATTAGTTCAGTAAGCGGCAAAAGTAATTTAAGCTAGTTCAATTCATAATTTTAACAAATCACAGTAATTTTGTAATTGAACTGCATGGAAAGGAGAGAGGGAGAGAGGGAGGGAGAGGGAGAGGGAGAGCGAGAGATATAGAGAGAGGGATAGTTAAGCCATCTAAATAATTGATTGTATGACACATCTGCGCCTAAATACAATTTAAGCCAATTTTAAATGCTCAATTTTAATTAAAATAAAAAATATACTTTGACATGGCAATTGCAGTTTATTAATTTTTATTTTTACAGATTTGTATCAGGTCTTCAGTTTAATAAATATATTATATCTACATATGTATATATGTATGCATTTGTCGCACCTCGCTCACCTCCCATACTTACAATTATTTATAGCTGCGCTCTATAACGAGCTCTCTGAGTCAGCAGACTTCTTCAAATCATGTCGCTCAGGAGAGCAGCTTCTAGCAGCTGCTCTATTGCTCTCTAGCAACCACACACATACCAAGACTCAAACTGATTTCCGAAAAGAGACTTACATTCCAAACATCTCATGTGCTCTCAGCAGCATCATCGACTTCATCTGTCATTTCATATCAGTTTTCTCGCATTCCCTCTCAATTATACTGACAATGTTTTAATGTCAATCAAATAAATCTTTAATAAATATATATATATAAAATAAGAGACTTCATAAAAGTCATGCAAATAAGTAATACTATTTGTATTTATTAATAATTATTTTATTAAACATTTTTAATGAATTTTCTATATCATTGCATATATTTGGGCACATTTTAAATTTAATTTAACAAAAATAAAAATCAGTTTAAATTAAATTCATGTAAAATAATTGCAATATGTAAGTTCTATTTTTATTTTTTAATTTTTTAAAATAAAATAAGTTATATTTTTTATTTTTAATCAACTACAATAATAAAAAAAATCTCCTATAAATATATATAAATTAAGAGACTTCATAAATGTCGTGCAGTTAATATTATTTTATTTTTATATTTTATTTTTATTATTTATTTAAAAAAATTGTTTTTAATTTTATATATCTAGCCACATTTTAAATTTAAATTTAAACTAAGTACAAAGCATGTTTAAATTGAATTTTTTATTTTATTTATTTAGTTTTTATTTTATTCAATTTTTTATTTTATTTTATTTATTTGTATTTATTTATTTTATTTTATTTATTTTTTATTTTATTTTATTTTCATTATTATTATTATTTTTTTTTTTTTGCACAACCTTGAATGCTCTCCCTTCTTTATAGGCTCTTATTCTTGATAGGCTATGCCGCAACAAAGGTCGTCACGTCAACTATCCAACGAGTTGTTTATGAGCATTTAGGTTCATGTTCGCTTTCGCTCTTATCAGACTGACAGCTGATTCTAATGTGTAGCTATTGTATGGCGATGTCCTGCTATTTTATGCCGGCTGCTCCTGCTGCTCCTGCTGCTGCTGCTTGTTGGCGTGCAACTCGTTAAATTTCCATCAGTGTGCGTGGTGCGCCATATTGGCCCAAAATGTCACACAGTGCAAAACTTAAGCAATGAACCCTGATGTCCTCACGTATTTGTGTAATATCGATTTGACTCACAAAAGCCACGCATATGAGAGTGTGTATGTGCGCGTGTGTGTGTGTGTGTGTGTGTGTGTCACTTAGCTGCCACACATGTACGTAATTGATATTTTATGAATGAAATGTAAACAGTTTTTTATGTGCCCAGACGACTTGGTGCTGTACGCGACGAGTGCTAAAACTTTCATGCCATGTGCCATATGCACCCTATACATTTGATGGGCTCGGCTCATCAGGAATCAGTTGAGTGATCTCTATGCGAGATGGAAACTGTGGATATACATTATTTAATATACAAATATAAATATCACTAATACTGAAATTAATCACAGGAAAAGAACAAAACTTAGCAAAAAATAAGTAAAATTAAAAAAAAAAAAATAATAAAAAAAAATAAATTAAAAAAAAATAAAATAAATAAATAAAAAAATTATTAAAATATACATATTTATATATTTTTAAAAAAATATTTATATATAATATTGCTAATATTTAAATTAATCACAAAATAAGACACAAATTTGGCAATCAAATAAACTTCAATATAAACAAAATATATAAAAATATATAAATAAATTAATAAATAATTGAAACTATTCTTTTATATATTTAAAATTTAAGATAATAAAAATAAAAAATATTTTAAAACAATAAATACACACAACAAAAATTCTTAAAAAATGTTTATTCTTGTCGGCAATAAGGTAATTTAAAATCATATAAAATATATATATGTATATATTTTTTTGTATATAAATTATATAAAATTATAACAAAAAAACAGATTATTTTTAAAAATGTAGATGTTCTTCCATCACTATAAAAATATTATATAAATAAACAAAAATCAAATTTAACAAATGTTTATATCTATTATATTATAAAATATATACAAATATAAAAAATAGAATTTTAATACATATGTATATTTTCTTATTTGCTCTCATAAAATACATTGCTAGATAAGAACTGAAAAATGTAATTTCTAACAATAATTCATACAATTTGCAGTAGCTGCTATGGCATTCGCTGTGCTACGCTCTGATTAGCAGCCACAGCTCAGCCAAACGCTGAGCGAATCATCATGTTTCGGTCGCATCATAAAATGGCAACAAAGTGTTGAAGCAAAATCTGCGCCATAAAAAAGGAAAAGAAAAGAAAAAAAAAAAACAAGTATTTTCAAGTACTTTTATACAAAATATAACGCATAAAATGTGCCCTGCTTAAGCCGCAGTGAATGGTCAGCGTTTTCGTGTCAGTCATAAATACAAAATTGCATTCAAAATGTTTTTCTTGCAGAGACGCACAAACTTGCAATATGTATATATATAATATATACACTTTCTATGCATTGCTTTGATTTCATTTGCATTTAAAAAAGAAAAAAAAAACACAAATTGATGACCAAGCGTTGATAATATTTTAAGCGCATGTGTGTGTGTGTGTGTGTAGCTTGTTATTATTTGAAATGTTTATTTTAATTATTTTAATTGCATGCAAGAGCTGAATCGTTGGTTCGAGTAATTTGCTTTCTTTTCATTAGCATTGACATAATGAAATTGCTAAGCTTTTCACTGGCCAACGATGCGTATTATTGATATACATATATATTCGCCAATCAATCGTTTGGTTTTATTATTTTTTTATTTTTATGACAACTGAAGCAAATTTATTGCAAACTTTGCGCACTTTGTTATTCTGTTGCTTTGACAATTGTTTTCTTTGTTATAGAGCACAAAGCTGTTGATATCTGCACAAGTGTGATAGATATAGCAGCTCAAGTGCTCCACAGCTGCCTCTTGCGGCATCTTATATAGTTTTTTTGGTGGCAGTTGCGCAGCTGTTTAGGCCCAGAGCGCGGCATGTGTCAATGCCAAATGCAGACATTGCCATCGAAAGTTGCGCCTATGCGTAGCTGCTGCTGCTGCTGCTGCTGGCATATGCAAGTCGCACTACAACATGATATATGAGTCGACACAGCAACCCAGATAATTCGAACAGTAAGTCAGCTACTTAAACACGATAAATCACTCGATGAGTCTGCATTGTGCGTATTTGTCATTAGCTACGCAAATATGCTGTAATCGCCATCAAAGATGTTGCCACATTTGATAAACCATTTAAATTTATTTAATGTTGAGCTATTGGAGAACTTTTATTTTTGTTAATATTCAGCATATGCACTGTTGTTCAGTATACATATGTATATAATATATATGTTATATATATATACATCTTTTTTTATTTAATTTTTATATAAATAAAATATTTTTAAAATATATCAACATTTTATTCTATGTTTAAAATCAATAATAAATTTATACATTTTTCTCTCTTATATTATTATTTTTTATTATTTAATTATTTATCTTTTATTCATTATTTATTAAAAAAATATATTAATTATTATTTATTTATCTTTTATTATGTATTTATACATTTATTTATCATTTATTTATTGTTTAGTTAAAAATGATTGTTGTTATTTTTTATTTAATTTTTTTAAAGTTATAAATTTTGTATTATAATGTAACATTATATTTACTTGTTCATTTTTTATTTATTAATTATTAATTACATTTTGTTTATTTATTCTTCTTATTATTATTTACTTATTTATCTTGTAATAAGTAATTATTTAATTATAACTTACTTATTGTTTCTTTAAAAATTATGTAAATTTATTTTATTTATCTATTTTTTAAAATTGAATATTTATTTATTAATCTTTTATTAAATTGAATATTTATATTTATTTATGATTTATTTATATTTTATTTATCTTTAATTTAATAATTATTTATTCTTTATTTTCATTTCTTTAAAACTTAAATATCACCATAGCTCGCAAACAACGTTTACCTCTTTTAGCCTTCACACTCGGCTCGCATTCGCTCTGAGCAACAGTCTTCGTTTCTTTTCCCTTTGGCTTTCGGTTGAGCATTTACAGCTATTTGTGTGATGCTCCATTGCCGAACATCGTTTAGAGAGCGCTACGACTGACGCTCACACAATGCGCCTGAGTATGTGAGCAAGCAGGTAGCCTAAAGAGGCAATGCAAATGTTTCTCACTTTCACACATACATATGTATGTACATGTTGATGTGCTCAGCGAGCAGCGCTCTCGCAGAGAAATGCTGTTGCCCGATCGTGAACGAAGCTCGTTGAAGAAACGACGCCATCGGTTGCTCTCTGAGTTTTTTTATGCAAGTGTGAGTGAATGACATGTACATATGTGTATGTACAGACATTAGGAATCCGGCAATCGATATTTGTCAGCTTTGTTTATTATTCCTTTTTAACTTATATTTTATTTTTGATATTTATTTATTTGTTTATTATTATCTTTTTATATAATTATTTATTTGTTATATTATAATATTATTATTTTTGTTAATATTTTAACTTATGTTTTTATTTTTATGTATTCCTTTTTTTAATATTATTATTATTATTTATTTATTTTTATTTATTTATTTTTTTGAGAGCTCATACTTTTTAGTCATAAATGCAATTCCCAATTCAGCTTAGACCATAAGGCTCTCATCTCTCTAAATTACATCTTTTATAGAAACTCAATCATCGCAATTGCGTCTCCCCTCAATCAGCCTTTAGAATTTGTCTATATTGCAAACAAAAATATAATAAAATATCTATGCAGCAAAGTAAAGCCAGCTAAATGTAGTTACTATGTTTATGTTCGAGTGGGTCTTCAGTGCAAGATGTTGATAAGATTCCTTTTCAGCATGTCGTATGCGTCATATTTGCCAACAGCACGTACCATGGCAAAGTACACACGCCCACGCACAAATAGAAAATAGCAACATGGACAGACAAACAGAGATAGATCAGGAGAGGAAGAAATTCCAACACACACACGCATGCCGACTAGAAAATACGCAAATTCCATGCTCAATTTCAGATTTGTGCTGGCGGCATACCTGAGCAGCGTCACGCCCACTTCCTCAACCGAGTCTCACACCCGCGCCATGAGGCAGACGTGTGCCAATGATAACGTGCATTTTGTGAGCATATAAATTGCGAGACGCTTGGGTTGGGCTTTATTGGGTCTTTTGAATTTGCCAGTGGAAATTGTGCGGCCCAGTGTGCTTAATGATTCGATGAAGAGGGAGAGAGCAATGAGGTGCCGGCGGGGCAGCGTTGCCAAACGATGTCGATAACAGCAACGTGCAGCAGTTGACAGCTTTGCAGCACATCAAGCTGGAGAGTGTATTTTTGTCAGTACTCAATTATGAAGATTTCGTAAATATCGTAGCACTCGCACTTGATTTGCACATTGTGGCAACACATTTTGTAGCATATTTGAAAATGCCATTGAATCGAGGACGATGACGATAAATTTGGCAGGATATAAGCTCAATAGTTGCCTAGAGATACGTTAAGAGAGGTTTGTGTGTTGTAAAGTTATGCTGATTGACAAATTAAGTTAAACTTGGCAGGCAGAGTATATAGAAAGCAGGTGTGAAATATTGAGTACTCGAATTGTTAGAGAAAATGAATGAGAAGCAACGGAAATTGTATCTGCCTGTATGGCAGAATTAGCTAAATAAATAAATAAATATATTTGTATAAATTTTAATTTATATGTATACATATTTAATATATCTATAAATCTATATTATGAAATACAAATTATTCAACTAGTTACACATAAAGAGTTTCTATTAGAGACAAATTTCCCTTCCAATACATTCACAGATTAAATATTACAAATATACTAGAAATTGTGGCCTGCCTTTTCCATCAAACTTTGTTAGCTCTGTCGCTACTTTTAGCACATACATAGCTCATATATACGACAAGCATAACTGTGGGCTTCCTCATGCTATGGAAACCACATACGTTTGCTGCCCTGTCGTGTTGTGTCTAGCACGGAAATGAACTTAATTTATGGCGCTAAAAAGGATTTGACTTTGTGGCTCCACACACACTCCCTCTCTCTCTCTCACCGTCTCGCTGTCTCGCTCGCTTTGTTTCATTTGGGGGAGGTCGTTTTAAAAAGGCAGCACGAACGGCGATTCTCACTAACGTGGCTATAATGATTTGTGTGGTTAACGCGGCGCCGTCGTCGCCGTCGTCGCCGTCGTTGTAAGCTCTAAATTATAAACTATCTGCGAAGCGCAAAACATTTCACACAAGCTGCACTAACGATATATGAAAACAAGCATATATAAACATACATACATATGCACATATATTTATGCTCGTTTATGTATTGTTTCTAGTTAGACTTGGTCGGCAACTTTTGTGAAATTTGTGGGCAAAAGTTATAATCATATCCTGCGTGCGCCTCGAAGCATTTCCAATTACAATTTCCTTGAACATTAATTAGCATGTCAGTTTTATGGCAAATGGCTTTTAATTTAGCTTGGCATTGGCATTGGCATTGGACCAATAATTATGCAAAGCAGTTGCCTCTACATTGAATGACAGCCAAGGGCTGCCGCTGCGTATACTTGATAAGGTACAAATTAGCCTGGCTAGGTACTTGGCAGGCCAAGTGGATGCTTAACAATAATTATTTAGCCATTTTTCGCCTCAATTTTTATCGCATCTATTTTAATAAATTAATTAAATTTGAGTACTTGCCAGCCATTCTACTTGTGTCTCTGTTTTGCTAGCTCTCGAGCTCAATATATATATAGAGAGTTTATACTTTGGCAGCTTTTTGGGAAACCTTTACGACATTTGGTTTTTGTTCGGCTATCGGCACGCTGGCAGAGAGTTTCATTAACTTGTCAGTGGAGCTTGCCAAAAATGTCAGGCGACGACATCGCTGGCTTTTGCATGCCAGACAACAGCCAAAAGATTCATCTGCAAACAAAAAATTTGCTATTTCGCGATGGCATTGTTTTTTTCTCTCTCTCCACCTCCCTCTCTCTCTATTGTTTTTTGTTTCTTTTCGTACGTAAGGCTGACTGTCTGCATCTGATAAATGGTTCAGGTAGATGAAACAAGCGCACGGAATATTTGGCGTAGACATGGGTTCAATTTACGGCTTTTGAGATGTCTGCGGTGCGGCGAACTGCATGTCGAATTGCATATGGCTGACATTTGCCTAAGTGACTACTCCGAGAGAGATTCAAAGCAGAGAGAGAGAGAGAGAGAGAGAGAGAATGGCAGAGGGAATGAACTCAAAGGCACTCTGCATTGCTGCAGTTATCATAACAATTATGTTGCTAGAGACAATGCCGGCAAATGCGCTCGAGAAACCACTTCAAACAATGACATAAAACAATGCCAGGAGTCGTTTCTGCATTGTAGTTTGCAAATTAAATAATTCCCAGTTACATTTCCGTTTCGCCAGTGCGTCGGCAATATTATTTCGCATTTGCTCTACTGCTCAGTTGCCATCTAGCTAAGAGGCAACCAACCCAATCCCAGAGTTGCCCAGCTCCCCAGTTGCCGAGCTGCTGTTTCCGAGTGCTAATTGTACGGCCGTAGCTGTTGCCGTTGCCATTGCCGTTGCCGTTTGCTTTGTTTAAGCGCGACAGAGTCCTGGGCAATCTCTGGAGTTATGTGACTGCAATAACACTAAATTGGCTAGATATCTCGCGGTTTTGCCGTTGTGCTCTCACTCAGCATTCTGCGTTCTGGGTTCATTAACCCAAGGTTGTCCCATTTCTGATATGTCAAAAGTTTCATATACAATTTATTAGCTACTAATATAATAATATAAAAGATTTATTAGCATTATCATTATAATTGTCATTGGCATTGATAAAGATATTAGGTTTATCATTAGCATTGTCATTAAGATTATCATTAGCTTTGCTATTAGCATTGTAATTAGTATTTTCATTAGCATTGACATCAGCATTATCATTTTCATTGCTGTTATTTTAATTGACATTACTTTATCATTATTTTTATCATCATTATCATAGTCATTGACATTTTCATTTAACATGCTATTTTTATTTATTCTGTATTTTCATTAGCACTGTCATTGACATTGTCATTATAGCATTCGCATTATATTTATCAGTGTATGATTACTTTTATCGTTCTCTTTATGACAATAATTATTTTCATAAGAACATTTTAGTATATTATCATTATGATTTATATTATCATGCATAATTTATTGATTATTTTTTAATGCAATTATTCTAATTTAATTTTGCATACTTAGACAATGTATACAAAAACTTTAAAATAAAAAAAAAATGTATAAAATATTTTAGATAAAATATTTAATTTAAAATTAATTTTTTTAAATTGAACACATTTTTAAAACATTTTTAAATAAAAAATATATTATTATTACTTAAATAATTCATAAAAAAATAAAGATAAAAACAAAAAAATGTTTATATAATTTATTTTTTTTATTATTTATCATACATTTTTAAACCTAATTTATATAAATTCTCATTTTTAATAAACATTTTTTATTCTAATTTAAGCAAAATCTCGTTATTCTCATAAATTTTTGTCCCGTGTGCACTCAATGGGTTAATTGACAAATGCAAGTTGACGCTATCGTCCAGTGCGTTTAGCTTTTAATTGTAGCAAAGTTTTTGGGGCGCTGCATTTGCATATAATTATGTTGGGGAGCTTAATGCCCATTCATGCTATCTGGAACGCTTCATGGCCGGCACTCAGTGCCGTTCAGCAGTCATTTGTTGATGGCACTGCGTCTGTCACTGGCACTGCCACATCGTCTAACCATATGCAATGCAATTGCACAAAACTGTCCATCAACGCTGTCATTTACTGGCCTGGCCTGGCCGGGCAGGGCCGGGCCGAGCCGGGCCCACGCTGTCGCGCCCATCCTGGTCCTGCTGCCTGACGGTTTGGCGGCTGCTGATGCATTTCTTAAATGTTTGCAGGCTGTAAAATTTATTTAAACGCGTCCCTGTCATACACATGACACACAGAATGAGACGGGGCAACTGGGCGGCTACATACGACATACGCAATGCGTCATCGTCATAGCCATCCACAGACACAGACACAGATTCTGATTCTGATGCCGCTACTGTCGCTGCTGCTGCTGCTGCTGATTCTGATTCTGATTCTGCATTTTACATATGGCTGTCCCTTGTGAGCCAAGTAATTTGCATTTATGCGAGGAGCCTCGTTACAAACTGATGTTGCCATTGACAGATTGCTCGGAAAACTGATTTCATATTGAATAAAACTAAAAGATTTGCCATTATAATATTAAATCAGAGCTTATGAATCTGTGCATGTGAACTCAGCTTTTATTGAGAATAAGAAATCCGTCTTCGAATAAGTCGCATTGTGCGAGCGTCTATCGCAACACTCGCCTAATAAGTCTCTTTAAGAGAGTATAGAATGTGTGCATGTGTTTGTGAATATGAAGTCGACCTGCATTCAACTTTAGAGATCTCCGTCTCCGAATAAGTTTCAATGTGCGAGCGTATACCGTATGCTCGCTATAGAAGTCTCTTTAAAAGAGTAAAGCGAATAGCTCAACGCAAAACACTCAGACGAAGACGGAAACGTAAAACAATAAATTTTCTTGCTTGGGGTTTCTCTCATGAGCAGAACCTGAGCATTGATGTATATATTTCATGTATTTTATTATGATTATAACAAATTAAATTAAAGACTATATATTTTTGTAATATCTATAAGAAATGAATTTTCATATACATGAATTTTCATAAATACACAAACGAAAAAAATATACGGCTTAATTTCCAACTCTTCTGCTTCAACTCTAATTTCCCTCTTTCATGCATTTACATATGCATTCTGCGCTTGCAATTTAAGAGTCAAGTTCATTTCAGTCTTAATAAGATTTCCTCTCTCTCTCTCTCTCTCTCTCCCACTCTCTTTTGTCACCAATTTGTCCAATATTTTCGTGAACATTTGTGCTTGTTGCTGCCAAGGCGAGCCTTAACCTCATTTCCCTTTTGAGCTGAGACATTACACATACGACAGGTGGTCCCCAGAGCTGAACATTTGTCTGGCCATTCTGTTGTTTATTTGGGGGCGTGGCACGTTGGAAACTGTTTTGACAAATAGCCTGCGGCTCATATACAATGCTGAGAAGATGTCATTGTCTCTATTCATGTTGTTGCCTGTTGTGGCTGCTCTGCTGTGCTCTGTTTGTTGTTTTGCTGTTGCTGTTGCTGTTGCTATTGCTGTTGCCTGCAGTCCTTGCAATTCTTGTGCTTTGTTTTTTTGTGCTGATGTTGTGGTTGGCTCTGGGTTTTCTTTCACTTTGCTGTGCCAGCACTCGATGCTGTTGCTGTTGCCTGCACTAAGTGTGGACTGCAAGGACACGAGCTGCAGCACATACGCCTGAGTGCCATTAAAATGCGCCCAGGGCTGTTGATTGGTAAAGAAAAATGTAGCATGTGGTTTACCTAAACTTTTACTGGGCCACATGAGTTGAGTTTGAGGGCGGGCCCGGCTGCCTAGCTGCCAGCTTGGCTCAATTGATGGCTGCCTGAGAGCCTGACACCTACCTATCAACTTGAAGACAAACGGGCTTTTAAATGGCAAGAGAATCCGTACTGAATGTGCTGCTGCGTTGCGGTTAAGTGGTTGCCATTGCTGTTGTAATGTGCTTCAGCTGTGCTAACTGCTGATAATTTGTTGCCACGCAAGCGAGTAAAGAGAGTTTCGTCGTGTAGCTGAGGAAGCTTAACAAATATAGACAAATTCATATATACATATAGCAGCAGCAAACTAATATCAAAGATTATAAAAAAAATTCTACTATTTAACTTATGTTTGTTAACAATCGTGTGGCACAGCATATTGTATTTATGCTCATAAATATTCAATGCAATTTGTTTGAAATTGCAAACTCATTTCTTTTCAAATAGCCGCACAGCCAAATATTTATTTTGGTTAGTTTGTGAGCTTAAATACGCATAATGAATCCATTTTCCATTTTTGGTTGAATTATTAAATATTTAAACAGCACTTAACCTTCTGCTAATATAAATTATACTTTCACGGCGCCGCTCTCCCTCTCTCTCTCTCTCGCCCTCTCTCACTGTCTGTTTGTATGCAAAGTAAATATTTATGTGCTTCACATATATAAGAGTATATATATGTATATATATATACATATAGCTGTATGTGTGGATTTTGCGCATAATTATGCAGAGTTCACTTGGTTTTTGTTTGGCCAACGCAACACTTTGAATTCGTGCAAATGCTGTGCAAGAGTTAACCAGGGGCGGATTAAATTTATAATCCAGGGGGGTTCAAGTAGTAAAAAGATACATTAAATATACTTTGGGTTATGTAAGTAGTATGAGCCTGAAAAAAACAAAAACAAAATTTGATAAGGTTTTTATAAAGAGAGTCAAATATATTTAAAGCTAAATAATTCAAAGTTAAATGCGTTTGAACTGGCATTTAAATGTAAAATTTTAAATTTATATGTAATAAAATATATATATTTATATTTATTTTAATATTTTTTTTATATTATTATAATTTTTTTAATTAATTAAGTTATTAACATGCATATAATAGCAATCCCTTTATTAAAAATATATGCACCTGCCACTGAGATTTTTTTTCTCCATTTCTGATTCAGGCTCTAGAGTGAAAATAGTTGCCAAAGCGACCGCACAAATTTTCTTAATGAGCTCAAACGTCACACACACACGCACATAAACACACGCACACACACACACACACACACACACACATGCACACACATACATGCAACTTTGGCCTTTATTTAACGAACACACGGTTTATTATTTCTTGTTTAAAATGTGTAAAAAATTTGCTTAGTTTAGCGTGTTGAAATTCATTTCAGCCAAGCAAATACGATTGCGAATGCGAATGCAAATGAACGAATGCGCAGCTAGCAAAAAAATAAAATAAAATAATAATAATAATAATAATAATAATAAAATTCGCCTCAAAGGCGAGCTTCTTAAAGCCACGCCCCACAGCTTTAAATGCCAAACGGCATGAGACGCTTAAGACATAACAATTAAATTTCATAAGCCGCCAAGCGATTTAAGTTTAATTATTTTTTTATAGCAAGCCAAAAAAAACATACAAAGAAAAGTAGAAGAAGATGCGGAAAAAATTGCAAAGAAAAAGTGAGCGAAAGAAAAGGCAGAGCTGAAAGAAAAGTCGCGGCAGTCGAATTATGAAAAGCGAGAACAGAGAATGTCTGCAAGTCGCGCTCTCTCACTCACTCTCTCTCTCTCTCTCTGTCTCTTTCTCTTGCTGTTGTTGTATTTTGGCAGCTGGGCGTTGGCAGCTGCTTCCACTCATTAGGCGCTTTATTAAGCGAGATAATTAGCCGAAGCACGTAACTTGCAGTTAATTGATATTATTTGAACTCTACGCTCATTATGTTAAGTCTCGCTCTCACTTTCTGTTGCCCTCTCTTTCTCGCTCTCTTGTTGCCTTCATTGTTGCAGTCACTTAACCTTTGAACTTTTTGCAATTGTGCACAATTAAGTTGAAAATTGTGTTATAATGTTAAGTAATTGTTTATGAGCCGATTAAGCTGGCCAGGCCAGCACAACGGCATTGCTGCCTGGCCGAAACACTCAAACGCCATTAAAAGCAGCCGTGAGCCAGAGTTGCCAACTTAAAGTGTTGCCTGTTGGCTTGAAGTCCTTTCACTCTATTGACATTGCTGAAATTTGATAGGCTCGCTCTCTCTCCCTCTCTCTCTCTGGAGACATGCGAAACTTTTGCGGTTTTTGGTATTTTGTTTAGTCTTTTCTTTTTTGTGGTCGACGGCCATTGACCGAGCAGGTCATTTAAATCTATGAGCTGCTCATTAGTCGCCTTGCAGCTCATTAATTGAATTTAAAGATGTGAACACTACTCACAGAGACAAACACACCTCACTATGCGATTTAACGACTTTAATTAAGGCAAAACTCGTTGCCAGACATTGATGTTGGCTGCGACGTTGGCAGCTACGCACTGACCTCGTTTTTTATAGCCCACTATAAATAACAGAAATTATGTACACACTGTATTGGACAGCACTGTAAAAGACGCACAGAACCGCCACAAAGGAGCGGGCCCGACGCAGTTTTTGGGCGCGTTTTTCAGCGCCAGTTAAATGCGCTGCCATGAATTTTAATTCGACGACACTTTGGCCATGGGACACGCAACACGACAGTCGCCAATCGGAAAATATATACACAAAAAAAAAAAAAAAAAGAATCGAAATGGAGCACAGAAACGAGCAAAGCGAAAAAATATATATATAATAAGCGTAGCGAAAAGAAATTTAAGTAAACGCAGCCTTGGTTCAATGTACATTTGCACAGCAGAGCAGAGGAGTGGAGAGGAGAGGAGAGGAGAGGAGAGGAGAGCAGAGGAGAGCAGAGTGGAGCAGAGTGGAGCAAATGAGAGCCATAGCAGACTCATCAGCTGAACTGTGGTGCCGCAAGCAAATTTACTCGATCAAAAATTTGAGTGACTCGCAAGCACTCGCTATATATATCCATACACAAGTAATCTACAAATAATCTTAATTCAAAATTGTGAATAATATATATATTTAAGCTACTTGTTTAAGAGTTAGTTTTATCAATTGAAGTTATATGTAACTAAGCTGGTGTAAACATTCAATAATCATTTTATTTTATTATTATTTTTTTATTTTTTTAATTTTATTTGTATTTTTTTGTTAAATAATATTAAATAATTTAACTGATTTCAAATCAAATAAATTATTTTACTTTATTATTATTATTTATTTATTTATTTTTATTTTTTTTTTTCTTAAATAATATTAAGTAATTTAAGTGATTTCTAATCAAAAAAAATAAAAAATTTTTATTTTTAATATTTTAATATATTTATTTTAATAATTTTTTTTAAAGCGAATAATAAGTTATAAATAAGTTTATTTTTTTACCAAATTAATTAACAATGTATATATTAATAAAATATTTATACAATGAAACGTTTAATTGCATTTATTTTTATATTTCATTAATATTAATTTTATAAATATATTTAAAAAGAAAACGCTTTACTGTAATTATTTATATATTTAAAAAAAATTATAATTTAAATTTTTACATTAAAACAAAAAGTTTGTATAAATTAATAAAATCTTTATTTTATTGTACAAAAATGCAGTCCTAGAAAATGTTGTCGCCTTAATATAAATATTTTTATTTATTTTGAGCTTAGCGTTAATGTAAAATTAAAACTAATCTAGAGTTAAGCCATGGCCTTCGGCCTAATTTATATATATAAAGTCAGGTATTAACATATCAAAAATCGTTTTTTTTTTATTTTATAAAAATGTAGTCTTAATAATAATAATAACATCATGTAATAATATTAATTCAAATTTCAAAAGTAACACAAAATTGTTTTAATATTTAATAAAAACTCTTTGTATTTTTTAAAAATGTATATTAAATGTCATACAAAATTTTGTTTGCTACCAAAAAATAATATTTTATATAAAAAAAAGTTTAGTTTAGTTTTATTAAATTGTTATAAAAATAATATAGTATAGTTTTATTAAATTTTAGATTATTTCTTTTTATTATATTCAAAATTTTATGCAATTTTATATATAAATATATTTTTTTTTAATATTAGTGAATTATCAAATGTTGCAAATGTAACGAATTTTATATATTTATTTTATCTTTTTAAATAAATATTTTTAGCAAACTTTTATCAAAGTTTTCATACTTAATTAATAATTCACTAAATTTCAGCTGCTGCTTTTGTCAGTGATGTAAGCTGTTTACTAGCTATAATTCATGGAATAAATTAACGCGTTTTCATTTTAAAGCCTAATTTGATTCAATTAAAGCAAAGCAGCTTTGAAAAATTTCCATTTTATAAACAAACTTATTCAAATATATACATATATATATATATATATTTATGACTTACAGATTAGTACTTCATAATTTTCTATACATATATATGCATGTACTCTGTGCTTCCTGTTTGACTACCTGAATTTCGTTTGGTAACTTTTCAAAAGTTTTCCATTGTTTATTTCGAGGCAAATGCGAGGAGCTCTGTCAAGTTGGCGACGCTCCGACGCCAACTGCCCGTCCACCACAATCGGCATTAATTTAGCGGAAGTAATGCGAGAAATTGTTGAAGTCCCAGCGTCCAGCTGGACTGGGCGAAATATATTGCTGTATGAAGGCTAATTGGCCGATGGCCTCATATAGGCAGCAGAGACAGACAGAGAGAGAGGGAGAGAGAGAGAAAGCAGAGATATTGGCAAAAAGGGTTTTCCGAATGTGCTCCTTTATTTGTATATTTACTTTTATCTATTTTCTTGCTTGGTTTAATTTAATGAACAAGACATTTGGCTTGATATTTATTTATATTTTTTTTTCTGTTTCTGTTTCTGTTTCTTTAATTAAATAAACTTGCCCATTCTTGTTTTAATGGGCATATTAGTTTTTATCGCTCAATGCTAGATCTACATGCATTTGCTGAGGCAGGGGCGTGGCAGTGCCCACTAATTGCCTTTTGCCCCGTGCTGTGCCCAGCGCATTATCTAAGGGTGTCCATCAACAGCGCCTATTTCATTGTATTATGCTAATGTCCTTCTAACGTGAGCTATACAAATATATAGCTCGTTATTATTTATAGCCCATATTCACAATAAAACTAATGGCCAACAAAGATTATAAAACCAAGCAGCATAGAGAACTAGCTTCAAATATTCTCTGACATACCTAAAAGTAATCCTTAAAGTTTTTTTCAACCAAATATTTGCTCAACTCTGGCTTTCGCTTGAAGTTTGCTCGCCTGTCGCCTGCATTCGTTCCACACAATTTGCTCAGCCTGCAATGAATTTTGCCAGCATTTGTCTCGGCCCATATAAAAACGTAGAGCAATCGAGCCACCGAGCGACCAACACACTCAGGCTTTCAGCATGAATTCGACACATATTTAAAAACTCATTCACACGTCCTGCCAACTTATTTAACAACTCAGCTCCCAGCCACAGAGCACAGAGCCAGATGGCAGTGGAGCATTTGTATAGATCTTGTGCGATGTACTTAAATTACTTGAGGAGGACGAATGCTGCTCAGCTTGAATGCAATTTAAGTACGTACTTCACAAGCAAATGTTTTATAGAGCACCCATCTTATAGACACCCACACACACACACACAGAGAGAACAGAGAAACACATACAATATCTAAACTGTAGAGCACTTTTCGACCAAAAAAGACACTTTGCACGGGAAGCTGTCGAAATAGGAGCCGACATTCTCGTCCTTGCCTTCATCCTGCTGGCACTCAGCACTACATATAGTATTTCTCTTTTAGTTTTTGGGTTTTACTTGTTGTTCTCACTGCTGCTGCTGCTGCTGCTGCTCCTGCTGCTGCTGCTGCTGTTGTATTTTATTATTTAAAAGCCTAAAATCTATGAAGTGCGGTGCAAATATTTGAAATTGTTAGAGCAACATTTGCAACTGACTCACTGACTGCTGCATTTGACAAGAATATTTAATTTAACTGCTGAGCCACAAGACGACTCCCACACACATATGTGTATATATGTATATGTTGAGTCGTTGTGTCAGCTACGATTAAGGTAAATCTGTATTCTATCTTGGAGCAACACAATTTATGTAGCAAGCTTGCGACGTTTTAACATATTGAATTTCTAGATTAGTTAGTTAATTCACAATGCATATTAATATTAAAAAAATAATTAAATTTATTTGAAAAAAACTCAAGTTTATAATTCGTTAAAAATATTATATTTAATATAAGTATATTTCAGAAAAGTCATAAAAACGTATGAAAATGTTTTTGTAAGTAGATTTCTGCCTGCTTATATATATTTATTTATCAGTTGGCATTTTTGCAATATCTGCAAATAAGTTTCACTTACATATACTTTGAGTAAAAAACTCAGAGAGTCAACAATTGCATAGTTTCTTCAATGAGTTCGCTCGCGATCGGCCGTTTTATTTGCTTTGAGTGTTCTACGATCGTTTGCAAGAGTTTGAGCACAAAATCTTTCGTGTATATATTGGTATTAATGCGAGAGTTCTATCTGGTACATCATCATCAATTGTCTACGTGAGTGTGCAAGTGAAGATCGTTTCTAAAGACTCTTTAAGCTACCTGCTCACTCAGCGAGCCTCATCTCATTTTAACGAACGTCAATCGTATCGCTCTCTCAACGATGTTCGTTAAAAGAGTATCACACGAAGTAATTCAACTCAAGACGCTCAACCACAAACTAAAACGAAAGAAAAGAAAGACGCTTGCTCAGAGCGAGAACTAATGAATATTATTATTTTGTAGGCTTTGCTATTTATAAGAGCTAAAAGACGGAAAATATTTAACTTACTTGTTTTCTATGAAGTAAGAGTGAGAGCTGACTTAGCTGACTCAAACGCTATCCAAATGCATTCCTAAAGCTTGCTAACATATAAGTAGCTATAGGAAATATCTACTCTCCCCCTTATACATTCCATCTAAGAGAAGTTTCTCTGCCTTCAGAGTAGGCAAAAAGTCGACATTCTTCTCAGCTCTTTTTACGATATGCGATTTGCATTTGCATTTGTATTTCGCATTTGCTTTTTATTTCTTTTATTTTTATTTTCTGATATATTTTTGTTCTCGCTGTGCAGCATGATGTCGTCAAAGGTATTCAGTGCTGAGTGCTGATGCTTCCGTTTCCGGTTTCGTGTTTACATTTGTGTTAAATGCAAAGCCTTCAACTTGTATGTTGCAGTTCTTTTCAAACTCAGCAGGAGCATTGCTCGAGCTGAAGTCAAATGCAGTTGCCCACACAAGCCTGCGCAACTCTATTTACCTTTAATATTTAAAATGCTCTATTTACCGTAAATATTTTCATGGTAATTCACGCAAATTTACATAAATAAAAGCACTGATACACATTACCTCACCCACACACACACATACACATGCCTAACTGTTTTGGGCTCTGCATGGACTCATTTGAAAAATGTCAAACGCAGTCCAGCCATTAAATTGTGGGCAGCAGCAGGAGGCGGGCGGACGGCAGGAGACAGGCCGGGCCGAGCCGAGCTTGGGTGCGCCATCGTTTGTTTGGCCTAATAGCTTTTCTATAATTTATCATGGAATATTTATGGCACGCGCTTTTGTATCTAGGAATTATGCATTTATTATTCAAAATGCTTTTTATGCCACCAAACAAACGACTCTGTTGGCCGCCTGCAAATTTCCATTTGACAGGGGTGTATTTGCTAGCCGACCTCGCCCCCTTGCCACGTCTACCCCTCGTAAATGTTGTCAGCGTTTAGTTTAGTTTGTTTGAAAAATTGTCATATTTACAGGACTCGCCGAATGCTTGGACTAGCTAGCCGGACTAGCCCTGGCCAACTTAATTGGCAAATTTAAATTGAATACATTTTTCATGATAGTGCATTGGACTTTGACCAACAGCAATTTGCGAGTGTGTGTGTGTGTGTGTTGAGCAGTTTAATGATATGAACAGGATTTATATAGCTCAAGCTCGTAATTGGCAGCCATAATGACTGCGAGACTTAAATTGATTTCATTATTGGCTATAGAAAATAGATGTGGATTTAACCCACATCGCTTCAGTATTAGCGTGAATGCCATCAAAATTAAGCGAATAGCTACAGGCAAACGACATAGTAGACAGAAACAATTTATTTTTAATTATAACGTACAGGATGTTTGATAAAAAAAAATTAGGGCAGTTATTTGAAATTTTAAAAATATATAAAAAATTATTTAAAATTAATTATTAAAAATAATGTGAGTGAAATAAAAAATAAGAATAAAACAAGTAAGAAAACTCTAGTCGAGAGTGCTCGACTAGATAATACCCTGAACCCAATTTTAATAAAATAAAATAATAATCTGTACTGTGGTTTGGTTTTTTGTAATTATCTTGAAAATGCATCAATTTTAGTGCTGAAAATGGCAAAAAACTTCTTTATTTTGACAAAATTGTTAAATATATTGCTCTTGATTAGTACTAAAATTAATCCGTTTTCAAGATAATTACAAAAAACCAGTGTCGAACGTGACAAAAAGTTGACTTTTCTGGAGAATTACCCATATGGATAAATCAGAAAGTATATATAAGAATGTATGCGTGTAACGTTCAAAATGTACATATATATACATTGCATACATATACATTGCATTGCCAAAAAAAAAGAATAGATGGCGCTTATATTAGTTGAAATTCGAAAAATGTTATATTATTAAATATCATTAAAATTAGACCCAACAAATAGACGTTCCTCGGTTAACAGGCATTACCTTAATTAACACAGACACTTCATAATTGTAAAAGAAATATATCAATGCCACTCGAAGCTGTAATAGCCATAGTAAATAAGTTCACTGCTAAAGCGCCATCTATCAAGTTAAAATTTTTAGACCATGCTAGACTAGTTTTGAATGTACATGTGTGCATACATATGAATAGGAAAACCGCAAATGTCACGTGCTTTTGTTATTTGGGCAGACTTTTTTTTTTGTTCATTATTTTCTGTTGACTTAACGGAATAAAATATAATTGAAACAAAAACACTTTCAGAAATGATGCTATTAAATATTTGAAATTAAAAAAAAACCCACTTATTCACAATTAGTTAAACTACCAACTGACTTTCAAAGGTATCAAATACAAAAGAATAAATAATAATAAAAAAGAAATAAATATTAAAAAAAAAAAAAATTAAAAGTAACAAATTATGAAGGGCTTAGGCGAGGCTAGAACCTGCGACAGCCTAACATTCGGTGCATCTACCTAGCCACCTACACCACGGCTCACTCGAACGTCAGAGTAGCGAAAACGAATCAAATTCGCCATATACGAAAGAAACACTAAAGCAGTGGCTGAAAATACAAATACAATTCAAAGACAATTCTAACGCAATTCAAAAACAATTGTGATTCTTAGAATATACACGCATAGCAACATAGAAAACGGCCCAAGATTTTTTGTGTGTATATGTGCACACGCATACGAAAATTGATTTGCATTGCTCAACGTTGCTTGCATTTCCATTGTTATTTTAATTGTTTTAAAATTTTTAAAATATATAATGGAATGTAATGAGAGTTCAGCATATGATCTACATATTCTATTTAACATTTTAGGTTTTTTTTAGAAATCATAACTCTTTTACAATTAGCTTTACATGCCCAAAAATGGTACATATGTACAGCCACACACTGATCTGCGATTGTACACATATACATACATACATACATATGTATGTATGTATGTATGTATGTGCGCCCGCAATGCGTCTTGCTGTGTCGCTGCCTTGCTTGCTGCGCCACATGGGTTTTGATGAGAAAACTTTGATGATTAATAATTCTGTTTCTAGATGGACAATCGTATTGATATGTTCAGATTAAGATTATGATATTCATATCTTTATGCCAAACCAAACTGTATGTCTCTAGTATTTGAAATGCATTTTTTACACATTTGGGGGTGTGGGGGCGAATTGGGGACCGGAATCCAAAATCTGACAAAAACCGAAATTGTATTAAATTGGTATCTATATATATGCAGAAGACTTGGAGACTCTAACTCTAAAGATGAATTAGCTAGAATTTTATAACTGGTTCCCGATAATTTCAGTTATCGATAACTAAGCAAATATACAAGTTATCGAATTTCTGAAACAAACTCGTACTGCGCGCGCAATATACGGACCTAACACAAAAAGAATGAACTCTCTAGCTTTTGTATCTTCGGAAATCGACGCGTTCAAACATACGGACAGACGGACAGACGGACAGACGGACATGGCTATATCAACTTTTCTCGTCACCCTGATCAAGAATATATATACTTTATGGGGTCTGCCACGCCTCCTTCTGCCTGTTACATACTTTTAACAAAACCATTATACCCTGATTTCCCATTTTCAATGGGTTCAGGGTATAAAAAAGATTAGTTTTCTCACAATTGAACGTTACTGATGTGCATTTAATAAAGGAAGTTATATAAAACTAAATAAAATATTGAACAAAATTATTAATATATTTATAAAAATGTATAAAATAATAAAAAATAATTATAAAAATATATTTTAAAAATGATTTATAAAATATATAAAATAATAAATAATATTAAAATCCAAAAATTTAAAGAATTATTTATGTATATATTACATATTCATTTATCTAAAATAAAATTAAAAATAAATAATTTGAATTTAAAATATATTTAAAAAATTTAAATCATATTACATATGAAGGCAAGTGATTTTAAGCCCAACAAATATGTTATTTTTTCATTTATTGTTTTTTTTCTGTTATAAATAAAAATAAAAATATATATAAATTAAATAAAAATAAAATAAAAAAAAAATAAAAATAATTAATTAAAAAAAATATTATTATATTTTATTAAATTATATCACATGGTGATTATTTAAAACTAAGTTATTATACAAAAAAAAAGTTATATAAATGAGAAGAATGAAAAGGAATTAAAAATAATAAAAAATTAAATGATTAAAAATTTAAAGTTGAATTAATAATAATTTCAATTTAATAATGTCACGTCTGATGATTAATTAATAATGAAAATAAAAAACTGATATTTAAAATATATAATTAAGATGTAAAAAATAAATAAATACAAAAATATGTAAAACTTTATCTTTTAATTTAAATCACAACTGTTTTGTTCTATAAAGCCCCATCAACATCTGTTTGCAATTCCCTTAAAACTGCTATAGTTCTTATCAGTCTTTAAGCTACATAAGAGTTTGTGATATATTTTTTAATGCTATTAGTAAATAATTTGATATGAACTGCTGCAGCTGCATTTGCAGCTGCTTTTCATCTTCTTCTTTTTTTTTCAGTCGTGCACATAAGCAGCTTTCACCTGGTTGGCCCCGTTTACTCGCCTTTTGCCGTATCCATTTCAATTGCATGGCTTTTAACTTTCGTTTCCATTGCCAGCTAAGTAACCTCAAACAAGGAACTCTACTTAAACTTTTGCCGCGACAAACTTTCGCTCGCATCGCGCAGAGCGAACTGCAGCAGCAGCAGCGCTGCCGCAGTCCAATGCCATAAATGTCAATAGACCAAAAACCATTATGCATAATATTCCAAGCGGCAGCAGAAGAAGAAGTTGCTGCCATTACTTCGGCTTTGCCTGTAAATGTGTGGCGCACCTCAGCAGCAGCTCTATCTGTGCCGGCAACTATCCCTACCTATGCTTCCTCTGGCTGTCAATGTTCATTCTTTACTTCTGTCGCCGCATGCTAAACAATATTTCTCCATTACAAAACAATGGACCGGGTGCATAATGCAGCTCTGCCACGGCTCCTTCAGCTACACGGCATTGAGGACAAGTAACACCTTTTACGGTGTCTGTGGAAACTTTTGCTTTTTCCACTTGGCTTTTTATGCATCGCACCGTCCAAGTTTGCGCTCGCTTATTGTCCAGTGCAGTGAAAACTTTGGCTGTTTGCAGCTAAATTGAAAGCGACTTGCTGCGCAGTGTCCTTGTCAACGTCCTGCGATCAGTTGTCCTTGGCGCTGTAAATTGTAAAACAAATAAACAGCTGCAATTGCTGAACCTTCGCTCCCCCCTCTCTCTTCCTGCTGCATTTCAAATTTTATATAAAACCAAGAGCTTGTTGCTGCTTAAGCTAAATTCAATTCGATTATAGTTTTATTTTTATAATTTACTTTATTTCTTTTAAAATGTTTTACAAATAACAATTTTTAAATTCACGCCAAATAGCTAAGGTCGCTTGATTTTCTCACTGCGCCTGGGGACATTTCTAGCTCTAAGCATAGACTTAATTTAAATGCATGAAATTTCTACAGTTTGAATGAAGCAATGCATAGAACGTTGTAGGTTAACATATAATCATGTTTCACTGCGTCTCTCACACTTCCTCTAGCTCTCCCTCCCTCTCTCATTGCATTGCAGTCTTTCTACTAAAGTAACCCTCGACAGAATCGCGCGATAGCTCAAATTTATCCCGCACGGTCTTGTAGTAATGAACGCCCTTTAGCTGATCCATGAACGGACGCAAGTAGCTCAGATATTGTATTTTGCCCTTGGGCTTGGCAGCGTCGGGGCACCAGCAGAGCAGCACGAGCTTTTCACGTTTGATCTCCTGCTTGGTCACCTCACACATGTGACTATATTCCAGATCGAAGACACCATAGCGACACTCGATCGGTCCATTGCGTGTCAGATCCTCCAGGAACTGGTTGTAGTCGTTGTCGCGCGGACCGACCGTTTCCACGTCGACCACAGCATCGGAAATGAGACGAAATATGATATAACGGTACTCTTTGCTCTTACGTATCGCCTCGTACAATTCGAGGCACGTCGGGCGGCAATTGTCGGCATTCATAGTGTGTGCGTTAACTTCTCAATATGTCTGAAATACCCGAAAAATGGCGGAAAAATAACACGAATTTCACTTTTTTTTTTTGTATTTTTTTTTTCTCTGTACACGTACTTGTCTGAAGTGCTTTCAGAAATAACTAACTTTCAATCATAGCTCACTGCGTTGCGTGTGTGCGAAAAGAATTTAAAGAAAAGAACGAGCGAACGAACCTCGTTTGATAGCAAACACGGAAAAAAAAAAAAAAGAAACTGCCAACAACTGGAAAAGTTTCAATCGGAAAAGTAACTCACTCCCCCACTCACTCGCCCTCCCCCACATACATATACAAATAAAAATACTAAATACTAAATACGTAAGTGCATATCTTTAGTTGGCATAGTTTTCTTAACAGTTTTCCTTTCCATTCACTAATTTTTTCTAGCTCTAAACATTTCAGCATTTCAGTTCAGCATTTTTTTCCCCATTGAAGTTTATTTGATTTGCAAAGTTTCTTCAACCACAAGAACAAAAAAAAAAGAAAAAAGAATTTTAAATGATATTTGAAATTCGCATAGCACACAGATAATGGAAATATGCGAAGCAAAACAAATGTGGAAAAGTATCTTGAATGCTGCATAGTTATTGAAATCGATAAAAATTATATTGAGTAGTTGGAAATTTATAGAGATAGAGAAAAGAGAGACAGAATTGAGGTATGAGAATTACATAGAAGGCCTATATATGATTGGATGAAGAATGAGTAAGGTAAAGGGGCAAAAGGTAGAGGGGATGAAAGAATAGAACAGAGATAGGCAGAAGAAGAAATTGAGAGAGAAAAAGATGGAAAGAGAAAGAAAGAGCGAAATATAGAGGCAGATAACGAGAATGAGATCGCTAATGAGATAGGGAGAAAAAGTCCAACATTGGGAGAGTAAAGACCAGATAGAAACTGAGATAACGGAAGGGTACAAGAATGAATGAGAGAGAATAAGAGAGAGAGAGAAAGAAAGAAATGTAAAGTGGGACTGAATTAGGTTGAGGAACTTTAATAAGAGAGCTGGACTCAAGGATAAGATTGAGAGGGAGAGAGAGAGAGAGATTGAAACTGAGGTAGAGAGAGGGACAGAAAATGTGACCATGTGATTGGGAGAGAGAGACAAATATGATGAGAGACAAAAAAAATGAGAGAGAGATAATGAGTTTGGACAACGATATGATGACCTTTAGAATGAGAAATAGAACTAAAGAGAGAGAGAGAGAGAGAGAGAGAGAGAGAGAGAGACAGAGACGTTCTCAGACAGAGATGGAGAGAGAGAAAACGAAAAGGTGAAACTAACTCGGCGGAAAGGCATAGAAACGTTCACAGCAAGAGCTCTTCGGAGAGGGAGCGTGAGGGAGAGAGAGAGAGAGAGAGAGAGTGAATATGAAAACAATTTGCAAATATAATTGATAGCAATAAAACGACACCAAAGGAATCTCAACAAAGGGGCGTGTCAGGAATTCCAGTTCCATTCCTTTGCAAAGCAAATGCATATATGTTTGCTATTAAATTAATTAATGCAATGCAATTAAAAGCGTAACTCATTCATACAGCCATGACGAATGAGTTTTTATTGCACTGTCTCTCTCTCTCTCTCTCTCACACACTCGCTCTGTGTATTTGTTGACATTCGTTTGTTTTACGCTCTTTTTGCCTCCTGCCGATTAATCACTTGACGCTTTAAAACGTTAATCACTGTTGAACGGGGGGCGGGACGGGGCGGCGTTTGGAAGGTTTTGAGCTTTGCCATGCTCTTAATTCAATAATGCTGCGCTTTTGTCAGGCATCCAATGGCCAATGGGCCATAGGCAATTACCAGTAATCGAATTTTGGCACAACGAATCCGTTTGAAACAATAAATTGTTTAGCTGCAACCCCGCTGGGGCCAACGACACATAAAGCCAGTCAGCCAGCCATTCGGGGGTGAGTTGGGAATTCCTAGACAAGCAGCCAAAAATGCAAATGCTAAAGACGCGCGACGGCATTAAATTGAGCAGCGGCCTAAGCTCTTAAGCCAAACTTTCACTTAACCGCAGCAAAGCGTTAAAAGCGTTCCATATTAATGTCTAATTAAATGCAGCGGGTTTCCCGCTCTCAGCTTTATTTGCTGAAATTGCGAGACAGCTTCATTTGCATTTTAGATCTGGGCATCGTCGGCGATGACAATCGGATGTATTTCAGTCAAGTGCTTGAAGTGGGCAACGCGCTTCCTGTCAGCTGCTGCCTCCTGCTGTGTCCAGCTGCAGTTGATGCTCTGTCTCGCTCTCTCTCTCTTTCACGCTCTTTTTTACTGTTTGTGCATGCATTTTTCAATGTTTTGGAAAAACAATTCATGCGCTGGCAGCCATTGCTCAGCTGTTGCATTTCTTAAATAAAATATCAGTTGTCATTAAAGGTGCTGCTGCTGCTGCTCCTGCTGCTCCTGCTGCTGCTGCTGCTCCTGCTGCTGCTGTATGAAGAAGCTGCGCATTCATTTGTCACTCGACTGCGTTTGACAATTAAAAATTGCAATCAGCTGAGAACAAGACAGCTGCCAGAGGCATCAAGTATGTTAAGTCTGCGCTGATGACGTCTCCTTTTACAGTTCTCTCTTTTTTTCTTCTGACCAAAGCAAAGTTGGCAGACAAAAAGTTTTGCAGAGCTGCACACACATGTGAATCGTTGAACTGATAGAAGTTGTCAAACGTGCATGCTAATTAAGCGCTTAAGCCTAGACTTTACTCACATACATATACATATCTATATTTGTAGCACATTTTCCATGTATATAGAATATTATTTACTTTTCACAGCTCTTAGCTGTTGCCAATGCGGCTTATTAGACATCTTTGTGCGCGCACATGCTTGCCCCAGCCAGTGAGGCGCTTTAATTTGCGATCTATTATTGTACAGCTACACGTGTATGTAATCACACGTGCACACAGACAAACACACACACAAACGCACACACACACGCGCACATTCGCATCAATAGTACGCCCACAATGAACTGTTAACGGGGCGTATGCGTGTTAACATATTTGATTTGTATATTTCAATAGGCAATGTCGCGCTCTGTGTGTGTGTGTGTGTGTGTGTGTGTCTGACCCCACCCAATGCTATTTGATGGGTTTATTATTGGGCAAATAAATTAAAATTGTTTACCTTTCAGCGTATCCATATATATGCATATACACGAAGATAGCACGACTCGCTCTCTCGCTCTCTCGCTCTCCCTCTCATTCTCTGCCTCGCGATTCAATTGCGGTTTCGTGAGTGCGCGTATGTTGTGGCAACTTTATTTGCGCAAATTAATGGATAAATGTTGGCACACTCACACATGCACACACAGAGAGAGAGAGAGGGACTGGGAGCGAGACAGTTGTATACGCATCTGTAGATATACATATATCAAAAGTACACAATGTAGACACAGTACAACAATGCGAGCATAGAACATTCAATATAATGTGCGAGGCAATATGATGGCATACAGCAAAATCAACAGAAATATGCGTAATATATATTTTTGCATGTAATAACAGACAATTGAACGAACGAAAATATGTTCAACTGAATCAATATTTCGAAAAGAGGTGGGGAGTCAAATAAATACAATACAATTCTTGGTTACATCTCACATACCCGAAAGGAGTTTACAAGAAAATTTCACAAATAATTTGCCATTTATCTTTCAAATAAATACTTTTTCTTTTAAGAAAAGAAAAGTAAAAAATTATGGAATAACGCTTAATATACTTTAATAACTTGTGAACTCTTTAATATAAATTATTATTACATACAAATGTACATACATATGTATACGTATTTATTTGACAAATTTAATAACAGTTAATGAAATTAATTGAATAAAAATTAAATATTTTTAACACTTCATTACACACTATTCAACCAAGCAAAAACAAATTAAACGATTAAGAGTGTGAGTAGAGAAGTTGCTTGGTCACACAGGACACACAAATGCGCATACATGTAGCAAGTTACTGTAAGTGTGTGTGTGCATGCTCAGTCGCGAGATCATTAATTTCATACTCTTCACACGAATAATCATAAAAACGCAAACATTTTACATCAATACCACAAACTCTTTCAAAAATTCAGTACGCTCTTTGTTCAGAAGAGAAGTAACGGGATCTTCGTGAACATATTTCAATTTTTGTCCGCTACCTGCTTTAGCGAACATAGTAGAAGAGAGCACATATAAAGAGAGTAAGATAAGTGGGGAAGAGGTCGTATGTAAAGATCCGTTCATTTCATTTGCTCAAACTGCATAACAGTTATACAAAGAGAATGCATGCGTAAATTTGAGTAACTCAACGGCAAATTTTTCATTGGTTTATTTATTCTCACTCATTTAACTGAAGGCTGCAAGCTAAGAGGCCTAATATCACTCAAACTCAAACTCACTCAATAGTATGTCGTATCGTATGCCTCGCACTCATTTCTTCGGCATCATTTCGAATGAACTGTTTTGGTCTAAATTGTGAGTGAAATCATGGCGCCCTCTACATGATATTAACATTGAGTTCTCTTCTTGATACCTAAAAAGTAAGTAAAATAAAATAAAAAGTGAAATTTTAATGCATATAGAATTCAATATAGAATTAAAATCTTAAATAAATAAAAAAAAAAAAAAAAAATAGAAAATGAATAAATATAATATATATGTGCAGTATCAGCTTGTGCAGTAAATTTCTCTTCTTTTAATTTGTCGTTCTTGAAGTCTGCAAATCAAAGCTTAGCCTTAACCCACATCTCACAGTTTGATTTCAGCAGACATAGAATTTATTATAATCAAGTCTTTCTCAGCTTTATTATATAAGCCTTTCGGGCAGCCTTAAGAAAAGAGACAAACGAGACATCCTGCTGTCTAAGGCCTTTGTATGGTCTATGCCAACATCTGCTGCATTTCTCTGACAACTCTCACAACTATTTTGATCCTGAATAAAATAGCTTGAAGTGCATACACACAGATATATCTCAAATATTCAAGTGTCAAAATTGGCAGCTTTGTGCCAACAGAGCCTCAACAACATAATATTGAAAGGCGGTCAACAGGCAGCAGTCAAAGCCGGCACACAATGTCAGCCAGCAATAGAAACTATACGAAATGAATGCACAGTTGACATACGAGTGGAAGGTGTAGACCGCTTGGCCCCCAACGGGAAAAGGGAAAAGGGAAATGGGAAATGTGAAATGGAAAATGCACGTAGCCCATGCGTTGTGGTGCGGGCATTGAAGCGCCTCGCGTTGATTGTGCGATTCAAACATTTTGGCATGTTTTGCCTTGTCGAGGGCGCCAAAGTCCAGCCAGCTAGTTCCAGAGTAATGAAAATGCGTTAAATCCGCTATAAAAGCGGTTAACCGACTAAACTGCAAATGCGAAATGTGGTTCACTTCGGTTCGGTTTGGTTTCAGTTCGGTTTTGGTTTGATTTTATTTGGCTTGGCTTGGCAGCTGAACAACGGCTGCTCCTGCTGCTCCTGCTGCTGCTCCAGCTGACGGGTTATTTTGACCGCAGTCGAGATTTGTGTGTACAGAGTAGGCCCCGCCCAGATAAGCCCAGCCCTAAAAATAAGCAGCTACGATTTGTTGAAATCAATCTATCAAGTGAAAAAAATTAGTAAAAGTGAGAATTATAAATAAAAACCTAACAAAATAGATTAGCCAAAAATGACCGAAGACCAAGAAGATCTAATGCCCAACGATGAGTCCTTCTCATACACACCGGAAGTTGTCGATGTAAGCAAAATTTAATTTACCCATTCTAATAATTGTAATTATATGAAATATCTTCATCACTTAAGACATTCACCGAGGAAGAGACAGACCAAGCGATGCTGTTTATCAAGGATAACAATTTACCCATGGCCGATTTGCATTATGCTCTCAAATATGTGCGCATCTCGAATCGTGCCGTCGATCTGGACGACAAGTTCAAGGAGATACAACAACGCCTGAAGAAGCTAAGGGAACAGGACATAATTGTTGTTAGCCCGCCAAAGTGCGGCGATTTAAATTACAATTTCTTCAAGAAACCAGAAATGTGAAGAGCTCTGATTGTTCGAGTTTTTGTGTGATTTATTATTGAAGGCAAGTAAAAAATCCAATTAAAACTAGATCAAATTATTAGTTGAGCAAGCATTAAGCAGCAGAGACAATAACAGGTTTTGCTTTAGTCTGTGTATTTAAGCTTTGTTTTGGGTAGAGCATGTCACGAATCAAATAGATAAAATTTGACGCTAGATAAAAAAAGGGAACAACAAAGTTAAGAACTGGGGGCGTGACCTAGGCGAATTGCATGCAAAGCGTGGAGACAAAACAGCACAAAAGCAAACAAAATTATGTTTAAGGTTATATGCTATGCATAAGTAAATAAGCAGACAGCGCTGACGGATCAGAGGGACGCGCGAGAGCAGCCAGGCAAGCGGAAACGGAAGCTCAAGTAGCAAAAGAAAGTGTCTAACTGCCTGTGTGTGCTATACAGAGAATGTATAAGCTACACACACATGTGTGCGTGTGTGTGTGTGACTTATGCAAGAGCCGCAGGCACTTCCGACAATTGGCAAAACACAACAGAGAGAGAAAGGCAACCAACCAAGCAAATCAGCCAGGAGCGGTTTAGACTGAGGCTGAACCTTTGCAGAATAAATAAAGTAAATTTAATTATATTTTAATGCATTCATTTTCTATGTGGTTTCGCTAAACAAATTGCTGTATAACAGACAGAAAAAAAATGAAGCTTTAGGCTATATAAAAATTCCAATAAAATTCAATTCAAGCTGAGCTCTTCTCTCAGCTTAAAGCTTGATATATATTAGCTACTATATATTTTGTTGACTTTTGTGCAACCCTGGGCTAACTAGCACTATATCGCAGCGCTCCTGATCAATTGTGGTTAGACGGATGGACAGACCACAGTAGAGGATGCCTTGCACACGCGCGCCGAGCGAGATAAAACATTTGTATGCGCTGATAAGAACGCATCCACTTACTTTTGGTCGCACATGACCTGAATTTTGTGTGCATTACACAGACATAGATAGAAACCCACACACACACACACACACACACACATACATACACCCAACCATTGGTAAACTGAAAAAATATATTGGACTTGGCGCTTGAACTTGCCAGCAAATGAAGAAATTTAAATTTTATGTCGAAGAGAGAAGCGAAAGGAGTGAGAGAGGTAGAGAGAGTGGAGCACTAGCAGACATAGACGCCCAGCAATATGCCCAATTCAGCAGGAGAACTAACAATTCAGACATTAGCTGAAGTGAAAATGTAGAAAAAAATTATATATATATATAAATATATATATATTTTTTTTATTACAATATATTTGACTGTGTCTTAAAATAAGAGACTTTAATTGTATTTTTTTATATTTTATTTATATATAAAAAATAGTTTTTGTTCATTATTATATATAAATAAAAAAATATATATTAAAAAAACTGTATTTTTTTATATTTTATTTATATATAAAAACCGTTTTTGTTCATTATTATATTTACATATAAAAATAAAATAAAATACAAATAAATTCCATTAAATTAATTTGTTCAAAATTCATTTATTTGTGAAAATCAAAAACTTTGAAAAATATGAAATTTTTAATAAAGAAGTAAAATAAATAATTAAATTAGACAAAACACACAATATAACATTTATAAAGACATCTATATATTATATATGCCATACAAATATTTTTAATAAATATATGATAAAAAATGTTTCATATGAATTACTATTTCTACTGACTTTTGAGCTAAATTGATTGCATTACTTTGCCACATTCTCAACAGCTCTTAAAGAGTATCTATAGCGTCTTTTGCTTTTTGTTGGCAACATGTGAGTGTGTTTGGGGGGCAATATTAAAATGCGCCACCATGGCCAATCGAGTCTGCGTTGCCCCACCAAACTGACTGTCTATCTGTCTGTCTGCCAGTCGTAAGAGAGTAGTAAAAAAAAAAAGGAAAAAATTCCGTTTATCATTCTAAAGTTCCAGTTCAGTTACACGAAATTTGAACGGAAATACGAAAATGAAAGATTCGTATCTGCAAAAGTTAGGGCGAGATTGATGTGTGCACAGCAGCAACAGCAACAGGAGCAGCAGCTGGCAGTAGCAGGACCACTCCCACCGCCCCCTTTAGGCACCCACTCACACACATGACTCCTGCAAAGAAGCAGCGCCAAAAAAAAGAGAATATATCGAACCGCCCGCAGCACTCGAATGTGGTTCATGCCGTCTGATTCGCTGCCTCCTGCTGCTGCTCCTGCTACATCTGCACCCCTTATGCGAAAATAGGATTTGCTTGCAAATTTTTGCCAGCCTGGCAAATGGGGTGACCATGTGCGGGTGCGGATGCTTTGCGCTCGTTTTGTTTGTTTGACACTTGCGTGGTTAGTGATTGTCCATATTATGTGACACACTGTGTGACAGACGAGCAGACGGCTGGGCTAACGTAAAGAGAGTGAGAAGGAGAGGGAGAGGTAGCTAGAGTGCATGGGTACAGTGTACCGTATAAGATGATGGCAGAAAGAAAGTGTTCCGTGTTCGTGTTCAGCTTCAATTCGTGCTGCATCAGCGCTGAGTTTGCAAATTTGGCCAGCTCTCGGGCATAAATTTGAGTTGAAGTTGTCAAAATTTTGGTATGTGGTTGCCCACAGGCACAACTCATACTGAAGCCTACGAAATGGACCGAAATGTAAAATAATTAAATGACTTTCTTTGAAAAGCTTTCTATAACTAAAATCTGAATTTTAATGTTGGTTAATATTTTACTATAAATAATTAGTATTATTGTGTTAAATTTTCATTATATCAGATATAATTTTAATATAAATATTTTCAATTATTGTACTGAATCTTCAATTCTTACAATTTTATTTTAAAACTTCTGCAATTATTATAGTTAAATTCTAATTTTTTCATTACATAATCTCCTTTTAGCACATTTTTAATTTTAGTTATTAAAATCTTAATTTTTATTTCAGATAAAATTTCAGTTTATATTTTCAATTATTTACTTTCATAGTTGACTTCGCTTTGCGCTTAAATATTCATCTAAATATTTCTGCTTTTATGAGTTTCATTCAAACTTGAATGTTTGTTAGCATTCACTTGACCTTTTCTAGGCCAAAGAGCTGCAAGTTCTTATTACGATACTTTGCACAAAATCCATTAACAAGATTTTTCTTCACTTTTTTTTTGTATTTTGCATATGCCGAAGGGTAGCAGCAGCAAAAGGGTTTTCCCTTTCCCATGAAATGTGAGTAGTAAATAAAGCAGCAAAGAGTTACAGCCACATCCCGTGTGCATAAATTGTAATAGCAAATCCATGAACGGATCGCTCTAAGCCAACTAGCTAGCTGGTTGGCCTGGGTGATCCAGACAACGGAAATTGTTGAGATTTATGGGGCCCTGGCAAAAAGGCCAGCGCCATATTTATTTGAAAATAAGTTTGGCCATAGGCAAGTGAGCTGGGAATTTACAAATTTCAGGCTTCAGACCAAGAAGGTCCTTTCGTCCACCCCCCTCTCAAAAAAAAAGGAGAAGGATATTACATATCCTGTTTCGAGTCGTGTAAATGCCATTATAGATTGAATATTTGCAGCGTTGTCCCGCCCCGTTTGATTTACGTTGTTCCAGCACTTCCTATGGCTCTGTTGCAAGGACTTTGTTTGTTTTGTTTATTTGGTCTGGAGTCTTTTTGGTTTTCAAGTGCAGAATTGGCCTTGCTCGTGGTCGTAGTCGTAGTCGTAGTCCTGCTGCTGCTCCTGCTTCTCCTCCTCCTCCTGCTGAGCTCTCTGTAACTCTGACTCTGAGTTATGTTTTGTGCGGCGGAGCATGTGAGACTATTAGAGGCCTCCTGCTCTCTCTCTCTCTCACACACACTCTCTCTGCTGTCATCTTTAGCTAACACCCGACCAGACATCCGCTATGACTCTACGTGCAGGCTGCGTTTTTCACACACTCAAGCATCAGCATCATCATTATGGAGTCGGGCACGCGATTATTGCCATTATGGAATGAAACTGAAAGCCGCTCAAATCGTAACAGCACTGCTCTCAGCTCTTTTACTGAATGCCCTCTCCCTCTCTCCCTCTCTCCCACTCTCCCTCTCTCCACTCTCCTCCCACTGCCGCGTCTCAAGTGACTATTCAGAAGCGCCTGAAGATTTATTGAATGTGCGCGGTTGCCGCCTCTGCTGCTGTCTGTGTTTGGCTGCTGTAAGTTCAGCTCTGTCTGCTCTTTGGCATTGGGTATTGAGTGTTTATTTATTTTCAAGCATCATAAAAAATACAGAAAGCATCAGGCAGCCAGCAAGCACATAAACACACACACACACACACACACACACAGTCAGTCTCTCACACACATTCAATAATATTTTTGCCTCCTGGTAGCAGCAGCTGCAATTTTTACGCCATTTTGTGCTGTGCCAAGCCAAGTGTAATTTGTGGCCCGGGAACTTTGTCTATTGCCCTTGTATATATATTGCTTTTGTTGTTGTTGTTGTTGCTGTTGTTGCTGTTTAATGAAGCATTCGCGCTGAAGTAGCTGTTGCAATTTTTATTTCGTTTGCCGGTCAATGAACATTGGGAATGTGTTAAGTGCCATCGCTTGTCTTTAATTGTCTACAACTTTGCTGAATGGCTTTTAATGAAGTGTTAAACGTTCATTGCCACATCAATGCCGCCATCTCCGCACTCCACAATAGTGCTTTGATGTATTTCATATAAATTACGCATACGCCTCGTGGGCCACCCGACAGCTGCCCTTTCTCAGCTTAGCTCTCAGCTTTGCTTTAACAATTTATGAATTAAAGTTGACTACTTAGAATATGTTGCAATTTTTACCAAAATACTTTGGCAAACAGTGGGGAACAGCTGCCTTTGTGCCACATGACGTATACGCAATGTGATTTCGCTCTCTGTGATGTTCGCAGTGCAGCTCGGGGGCATTTCCGCTTGCGCCAGCGCCATTACTGTCGCCACTTGATGAGGAGGGAGGAGCAGTAAAAACAACACGCTTTATAAACCCGTCCAGCGTTAGTTTTTCTCCTTGCTTGTATAAATATAAATATGAATCGGGTGCGGACGGGGCTGAGTCGCGCATAGTTTTTGTTTTATGCATGCGGCGGCTACATTTTATATTACACATATATTTTTCATAAACTGCAAATTTAGGTCACAACCACGGGGTATACGAGTTAGCGTATGGGACATGCGATGTGGCGTTAGGCGTTTTGTGGAGGGTGACAGGGTCGGGTAACATGCATGACAGCAGCGCTAATGTAGCAACAGCTTCGAGTTCCCAGCGGTCAACGTACCGCGTTGACGATGGCGACGTCAAAGCGTCGTCAAAATGAATATGCGCATAGTTGCTGCGGAAATATTAAACATACGCCGTGTATGCCGCAGCGCGAGTGCCGTGAGTGTATAGCGTGATGTGGCGCAAGCGACGATAACGAACAGCGGACCAGTTGATATTTTGACACGATGTTCCGAAAACTAAAAAAAATAAGAAAATTCAAAAAAATTAAATAAATTAAATGGAAAAAAAATTATATAATGAATGAGACAAGCAAAAAAGTAAAATAAATATAAATGATTAAAATACAAAATAAAATAAATAAAATAATTACAATCAGTCAAGTAAAATAATATAATCAAATAAAATAAAATAAAGACAAAATAAAATTAAATAAGTATTAAGTAAAATAAATGATATACATGAAATAAATATAGAACAAAATAAAATAAAATAAGTATTAAGTAAAATAAATCAAATATATAAAATGAAATAAAATAAAATATAATGAAATCGGCCTAAAACAATTATAGATGTGTATCAGCAAATTCTATTTAAAAAAGTCTTTTAATTTTACTTTATATAAAATGAAATAAATAAAATGAAAGAAAATAGGCGTTACTTTATATATACCGAAAAAAATAAATAAATAAATTTAATTAAGATAAATATAATAAAGTATATAAAAGTAAGTAAAATAAAACAAAATAAATATAATCAATAAAGTAAAAAAAAATTAATAAAATAAAATAAAATAGATTAAAGTAAAGTAAAAAATATAGGGATAAAATAAAAAATATATATTGAATAAATCATATAATAAAATAATCAAATAAATAAATAATCAAATAATATGAAATGAAATAAGGTAAACAAGTTCGCCCTAAAGCAATTATAAATTTTTATCAGCAAATACTATTAAATAAATATTCTTGAATTTTACTTGAAAATTAAATAAAATAAGTAAATTAAAATAGATATTATTTTTATATAAATAAAATAAATATTAAATTAAATCAAATTAACTAAATTAAAACAGTCTACATCAATTGTAAATTTTATCAGTAAATACTTTTAAATATATATTATTTCATTTTATTTTCTCATAAATAAAATAAACAACAAAACAAAATAAATTAAATGAAATAAAATCCAATAAAATCAGTCTATAGCAACTGTAACATTTTATCAGCAAATATTTCTCTTTAAACTTTTATTTTCAAGAGATTTAACATCAATTCTCAAGAAACCTTTGTCGAATTTGTAGAGAATTGAATTCGTGGAACACGCTCACAGCGGCTGCCACAGTGGCCTATGCAAGGGCTTGCTTGGTCTTGCCTCCATTTGCCAGCTCCATTGCTCGACCCCAAAGTATGATTGCGTGCCTAAGCGCCATCTTACGGTTGATAGCTTCATTACAGTGCTGTTGTTGCTTATTACCCGTTGGCATGTTGTTGTTGCAGTTGTTGTTGCGGTTGTTGTTGTTGTTGCGGTTGTTAGTGTTGCCGTCGTTCTTGGCATGTTGCAAGTGCTGATTACGGAATGGCGTCAATGTGAACGCCTGCAACCTGCGCTAGTTTTTATAGCCGCTTCGTTGCAGTCAACGGTATTTTTCTAATTTTAGTTAAAGTGTTTTTTCGGTGCCGTTGGACCTGCTGCATAGTTTGCTTAATTTTTAAATTGCCAAGCTAGGCAGAGTCCTGCTTAGCTTGCCTGCCTGCCTGCCTGCTAGCAGCTGGCCTCATTCCGTGCCCCAATGAGTCGCTTGTTAGCGCGTCGAGTGAAAGTTTCAGTTAAGGCGCAAGTGTTATGGCCACTCTAAAGATGGTGAAATTATGATTGGCATACGAAAGGCTTTCCGCTGTATCGCTGCACATATCTAAAGTGCTTTGTGGCTCTTTGGCGCTTAACATAGTTGCTTAAGATACCCGATAGCCTAGTCTTGACAAATGAGCCATAAATGTATTTAAGAGCTGTGTGTTTTTTCAATTATATATTAATATGCTGTCAGTACTGCTGGCATATCATATCAAGTTTCAAGTCATATTCAAAATTGTCACGCCATCAGCGACAGCTGTCGCCCCGACCTCAGTTCAGCTACTTTCTTTAGCTTACAGCTTTGTTTTTTTTTTTTTTTTTATAACGTGTCACTTACCGAAGGGTTTCAATATTGCAATATTGAAATGTCAAATATTGTCGTGTTGTCAATGCATTATGAAGTTTTCTATGGCTCCAATGCGATGCCCTAGAAATGAGAAGGGAAGAGAAAGGCTTAAGTAGGTAAAATAGTTGAAGTACAGAAGAAGTTCAAAGAAGAGCAAAGAGGAGCAAAGAGAAAGGTAGAACTGAGAAAATACTGCATAAAGAGAGTATATAGAGAGCGCGTATACAAATCACAAATACAGGGTATTTCCTATGCATACAGGGTATCTTCTAGTTCAGCAATTTAAATCAAATCTGTCTATTGTCACAATACTCAAGGTGAGTTTTGTGAGTCTGCAAATAATTCAATTGCCAAAGAACACGATTTTGAGCCCAACTCAAATAGGACAAACAGACAGACAAAGAGAGAGAGAGAAAGAGAGGTGGAGAGAGTGAGAGAGAGCGAGTCAGCAGGTGCAGCAGGTGTCAGTGAAGGGTCTGTGACAAAGCAAGAGGAAGCTACAAATAATATGAAATATTAGAAATTTTATTGCGCATAGCTCAGCAAATGATCCGAACTGTTCGATTCGCAATGTCGACGTCTGCTGCTGCCTCCTGCTACCGCCTGCTACCTCCTGCTGCTCCTGCTGCCTGTTGACTTGGCATTTGAAGTGCGGTCAAGCATGGTTTTTAAATAAAATTTGTGTGCAATCGGATGACTGGCTGATGCGTAAGCAAAAACATTTTCGTTCAAGTGAAATTCAATTGTTATCGAAGCAGCAGACATGGCACAGATAGTCTACGACATTTGCATGGCTGGGGTTGAAAATGGAGCTGGAGCGAGAAGCTGGAGCTGCACACTGTTTTCTTTTGAGGGGTAGCGAGGGTAGCTTATCATAAGCAATAAATGCTAATGGCCGAGCTTTGCCCTTGGGGGATTTTCCCTGCTCCTTTGGGAGAGGCGTCCATTAGTTGCACTGGTCTCCACTCTCAGACCATATTCCCATTCTCTCTCTCTGGCTCCCTCACTCCAGCATTGCCAATAATAATCCAGCATTCAACTACCCCCACACACACACACACACACACACATAATTCAGCCCTGCGGCTGCCGGCCAACAAAGGTGACAAAAGATATCGCAATTTTATGAGTAATCCCGACACTCTTTTCATGCCAAGCGCCTTGCTTCGAAGGTGGGCAAAATGGAGGCTGGATGTTGACAGGGACATGCACTGATTACGCCTCGGTCGACGGATAGTCCTAGCAATGGTAATAAAATTCTCACTTCTGGATAGATTTTTGCATTGTCGTTAGAGCAGATAATATGTACGAGGGTGTGGAACGAGGGGAACTTTCAGCTTCAGCTTCAGCATCAGCTTCGGCCGTTTGCATTGTTTGTCAGCGTCTGTCTGGATGCTGTGGATGCTGCGGATGTTGTTCTGAGTCATATTAAAAAGTAACGAGCAAAATATTATGAAGCCAGACAAAGGCATTTCCGGCAGAGAGACGAGCACCAGGGCCCAAAGCCAGAACCCAATATTGGATTCACACGTTGTAATGTGGGAGCAAAGATTGTTGGTTTGGGGCCATGTATAACGTTGTTCATGGCTTCTTGTTTGTTGCTGTTGTTGCCCGTTTGCTGTTTGGCCCAACAGCAGCCAAGCAACGTGATGTGCCCGCCGCCTATATTATATTGTATTTTTAGACCAGACAAGTCTGCATTGCTGCATGTGCCATGTTCGCTGTCTGCGAGTCTGTCTATCCGTCTATCCTGATGAGCTGCTGCGCAGATAGCAGCTACGTACGTACATAGCTAGCCCCTGTATTGTTCCGCCATTATTAATAACCATAACTCAAATCTATTGCCGCTTTACTGCTCATTGAATCCTGTTTATGACCATGGACAGCGTGAGTAATTCTCTTACACATTTTCAGTTTTGTATTAAAAAGTTTCAATTTGACCACAAAATTGGAGATTTCTATGGGAAAAGATTTAAGTAAAGATTTTGAAATTCATTAAAGTGATTTCATAAGAGTTTACTTGTAGCTAGATTTTTAAAGTGTGGCCAGAAAATCTATGTGAGATAAGAGAGAGCATTAAGTACATGAATGACAATGGGAATCTTTAAATGCATTTTTAATAGTCTTAATTCAAGCATAGCTTGATCTAGCTGTAACTTCTATAGAGAAAAATATGCATCTCTTTTTTATTATTTATAAATATCATTTGATGTCTGCAAAGAAGTTTCTTTCACTCACACTAGGAGAAAAAACTCAGAGAGCAATCGTTTGGGCGTCGAGCTCTTTGACGTGCTCGTTTACGATCGGCTCGCATTCGTTTTCTTTTCGTATGCTTTGCTCTGGTTGTTCTCCGATCGATTTTATGCATGTATTGGTATGCATGCTTGGGTTCTGTTCGCTAAACACTTCAATAGCGTAAGTGAGAGTGAATGAAATGCAAATATACGTCTATGTGCATGTGAAGATCGTTTGCAAAGACTCTTTAAGTTAGCTGCTCATACTTACGAGCGTCAATCGTATCGCTCTCTAAACGAAGTACGGCAGCAGACGCTCAACTGAAAATCGAAATGAAAAGAAACAAAGGTTCGTGCTTATAGCGAGAGCGAATGAGTATGTATTCTTTGGTTTTCCTTTTTTTATTTATTGTTTCTTTTTTGTTTTAATTTTAGCTTAAATAAATAATCTTTTTTTTTTTTTTTAATTTGCTTTTCTGCCTTTATTCTTTTGAAATCCTATTGAAAAATAAGTTACTTTTGATTTACATTCATGTTCTCTTCAGTATACAAGGCTAGCAAAGTTTTGGAAAAGCTGCTTGAAGCCCAATTTGAGTTGCTTTTGTTCAGTTGGTAAACTGTCGGCATTTGGCTTATCATTGAAAGCTTCGGCTTTGATGTGCGGCAAGCGGGAACTGGCCTTTGCGCGCTAAGTTTTAATTGTGCTCATATCTCAAGACCCGTTCAAGGCCCCATTTCAGAATGTGGAGCTGAGTCGAAAGTTTTTGGTTGGCCATTTGTGTGTGGCTCAAACTTTTTCGAGGCTCTCTCAACACACACACACACACACACACACACAATCACAAATTGCTCAACAATCCTTGTTGCCATTTTACAACACTTGAAATTTCTTTGGACATTTGCTTTTGGCTTAGACCCGGCATCATGTTGACTTTTGCTTTACCAAATGGCCGTCGAGCAGGGGAAGTGGTTCGTATAATTTCAATGTGCACTGTCGTAAATAGCATAAGAAGCAGTGAGCAAGAAGCAGCAGCAGCCAGAAGTAGATGCCGGCGTTGAGAACGATGAGTATTTTCTTAATTTTCTTGCGCTTCCTGCACAGCAGAAGTTTTGCAAGGAAAAGCAAAGTGCGAGAGAGTTTTCTAGCTTTTCTAGCTGCAGCAGCAGCTTTTCCGTTTGTCACGACGGACAAGACACCAACATTAAAGTATTATGCAAGCGTATTAATGCACTCAACGGAACGAACGATGCAGCAGCAGCATCAGCAGCAGCAGCAGAAGCTGAAGAGGCTAAAGTGACCAGAGCCAGATAGCTAGATAGTCGGCTATGTTGATAAGCTGCAAGTCAAGTTTGGGGACAAACGGACACCGACTCGGACTTTTGAGCACTCACAGCGTGTGTCACATGGCCAAAGAAAAGAAAAAACAACTCTAGCTAAATGTGCAAAAAACTTTTCTATCTCTCTCTCTCTCTCACGCTCAGGAAATAATATTGCAGTTGGCGAGATGCGTTAGCAACTGTCACTGGCCATTGCCGGAGCATCTAAATTTTTAAATTTTTCCTGCACATTAATTGCTACGTAGACAGTGAGCGACATTTAATTAAATTAATGCAAGGCAAAGGCAAAAACAGTATCGAAACAATAGCCAATCCTGCTGAGAGTAGCCAGTCAGTCGTTGCTCCCGAGAGAGAGAGAGAGAGAGAGAGTCTGTCGTTCGTCCGGTCTCTGCTTTGTTCTGCTGTCAGCTGTCAAATTGAATTCTAGCACATTATGCTCAATGGCACAGAACAGACGCTCAGCATTTAATACACATGCGATATACATACATATACATATGTATGCTGTGGCATTCAGCTATCAATGCCGATTCCTTGGTGTATTTCGATTTGACACCATAACTGATGATGCCACAGCAAAAGGCTGAGACACGAGCTGACCTCTCCCTCTCTCACTCTCCCTCGCTCTCTCTGTGTATTGCTCACTGCATTAAACGTTTGCACATTAACATGATGTATGATGTATCCAGAGGTCCAGAGTTAACCCCACCTCAGCCATTAGCAACAGAAATGGCCACTTAATGGCAGTCAAGCCCCAACTTGGGCTGCTCCACTTAAAGTGCGTTCAAGTTTTTGGGCATACGCAAGCTCCAATCAGACGCCGTCTCGCTCACCTGGCGCGTAATCAAGTCATGCTCAAACAATTGCAGCTCTGCCGCCCACTTGTTCTCCTCAAAATAAACTACCTCATATACCCGCACATTCAGACACAAGCACACCCACACACTTACACACACACACACACACACATACATTCGCATGTCTTTACACACTTCACTCCTACACACAATGAAAACACATTGAGCAAACACTTTAGCGCACGATATTCATACACAATTTACACAATCCTACGAAGACATTGAAAACTGTTTCCACTGTGCTGCAGATGCTGAAATATATATATGAAAAATATATATATTTATTTAAAATTTTAAAATATTATTCATTATAACTAAGATGTCTATTCAGAAATGTTTAAATATTTCTTTCAATAACTTTTCTGCTCTCTGCAAAATATTTCCTATCTAATGCTCTTGGAATATATTTTAGATTATATATAGATTTTCTTTATATATATTAGAATATTGTTAATCTTCAACATATCGAAGTTCATGCAATTTCTTAACTTTTCTAAAGCTAACGCAGCCAGTGGAAACGTGGCATTTCGCTTGGCTTTCGAGTGGCTTCACATCAGCACATGCCCGCGCCTTTTATGCCAAATAATGTAAGCGTAAAACCAAATGCACTAAGAGCATTTCAAGTGCGCCAATGGTGGGCGTGGCAGGGCATGACAAGACGTGTGGGCTGTGCCACTCCAAAAAGGCGGTTATCGTTATATGAAGGAAGCGAATCGGTGTGTGTGTGTGTGTGTGTGTGTGTTGTATCTGACAGTAGCTCACACTCGGCAGATGCTCAAGTCTGCCTTTCAATCACTTAAATTTGCCACGCTGTATATATGTAGAGGCCATGCACACCCAAAACACTTGAGAGGTCCAAAGGTTGTAGATGTTCTGCCAGCGTTGATGCTGGTGGTGCGCGACTTATTTGAGTGAGTGTGTCATTTATTGTGTATTTATTTGACAAGCGCATGCAGCGCCGACATCTGAGAAAGAGACACGTGTGGCAGGCAGGAGGCGGCAATGATGCTGATGATTTTTAGCATGTTTAAATGTTAAATGATGCAACATTTACTTCCGCATCCCAATGCAATATTTCAGCAACGACTTCATGTTGATTGTTGCTTAGTTCGCTGTGGCACCTTATCAGCAGGCGCTTTGCACGCTTGTGGCGCTCACCATTAGTTAATGTCGTCAGGCCCCAGAGCAGCCCGTTTGTTTTACTTTAAGTTTGATTTATGTCTCTGGCTAGCTCAGCTGTAGCCGAGCTCGGGTACACAGCTGCAAAGCGAATCTAATGCCCACGTAAAGTTCTTTCATTCCCACTTTATTTTATTTTTATTTTTTTTATTTTTATTTTGGCTGCCTTTGTATAACTTTTTTATTTCGATATTAGTTTTTGGCAAGAAGTTTTTCTGTGTTTTTTTGGGACGCACATGTGATTTTGATTAAAAAGCACAATCGGAATTAAAATAGAAAGGTGATTTATTTCGGATAAAACAAGTTTCGTAACGCAACACGAGGCCTGAGTGGCCGCCTGCGTGTTGTCCACTTGACATATTTTTACGGTTGAAAAAACTGACGTCTGAAGCTACACAGAATGTTTCATTCATTCATCAATCAGCGCGCGACATTGCATGAAAAATGTCAGCAGGAAAAGTCAAATAAAAATTGAAAGGCCGTCAATGCAAGGCTAGCAAATGCCCTGTAAATCCAAGCGGAAATCGAAGTGCAGCGATCATAGTTTGATTAAAATTTAAGTTTAATTTATATAAAAACATTTTGCACTGTTTTTGTTTACATTTCTTTTTTTTTTTTGACAAATTATTGTAGCAATACCTTTACTCAATTTGGCATTTCCCTAATTATTATTATTTTTTTAATAAAGGAAAAAAGTGAAACAACAAATCACATAAAATTTCATTTTAATTTTAAAAATGTATTTAAAAATAATATATTATTTTTATATATTTTTTACAATTTATAATATAAATAAAAATTTTTTTATAATTGAAATATTTTTTTGTATTTCGTTCTCAATTTAACATATCCCTAATTCTTTCTCAATTTTTATTTTAGAAAAACAAAATTGAAAAAAATAACATGAAATTTTTAATTAATTTTTAAAAATATACATTTTTACATATTTATATAAATATATTTTAAATATTTAATATTTTCACATTTATTGTGACAAGCTATTGCAACAATGCCTTTACTCAATTTGAGATATCCCTATTTATTTAATTATTTTATTAAAGGAAAAAAAATGCAACGATGTATTAGATAAAATTTTAATTTAATTAAAAATATAATAATTCAAAATATTTCATTCCCTTTGTGATAAATTATTGTTATAATACTTTTACTCAAATTTGCTTATTCTTAATTATTTTTTAATGTGAAAAAATAGTGAAAAAAAGTAGAGAAAAATTTAACTCATACAAACTTTTATTATACTATCTTATGTATCATTTAATTATTATCTTAAATTATTTTGTACCCTCCTCTCCATTTATTCAGCATACCTCTTACTATTCAGTCTTAGCAGGGCATTTGGCACTTTTTCCATTTACACCCACTTTGCTGTGCTGTGCTGTGCCTTGGCCTGGGGCTGCTTTCATTTCATTTGCCGCCTCTGAAGATTGGCAAGTCACTTTTCAGTGGTTGGCGCGCTGCTCTCGCCACACAGTCATCAATATTGATTGCATAATGAATGACAATCAATGCTGCGTTTGACACTTTCCATTTAAACACACTCACCCACACACACACACACACACACAGAGAGAGACTCTCACTCAGTCACTGGCAGACAAATTAGTTTAAAACAAACTACAAGCCACACAAAAAACTAAAACCAAAAAAAAAAAGAAGGCATTCTAATTGCATTTAGTGCCGAGCAATTTCGAGAAGTTCAATTGTCAAAGCATTGCAAAAGATCCCAACGATGATTCAATTGACATTCTAAACGGACGGGCAGCGGATGTTGATACATGGAAATGACCTCGTCCACTCACGCCTCGCAGCCAGCACGGCATTCATTCGTGTGGATGTCCTTTTGACAGTCGTCCTGCTTCAGTTTCAGCATCAGCTTGTCCATGCAGCCGCACAATGACCGCCACTTGGCTGCTGCTGCTACTCCTGCTGCTCCTGCTGCTGTTACAGTTGCTACTGGACAGTTCCTTCACAGCTGCTCTATGCTTTGCCTCTGCTTTTTGTTAACTTTTCGACAACGTACACGTTTACTTCGCTGCCTTTTATCTTTGTTTTGTTTCGTTTTGCTGCAGTTGGTTTTATTTTAGCTACGGCTGTTCCTTTTACCTGATGTCACCTCGTTAGATACACTACAATTTCAAGCAGTCAAGCTAGCAAACATTCTAAGCAACAGAATCCCTTGTTCGTGGATTTAAATTTAAATTTATATACATATATTGGAAGGGGCTTAATTATAGTTTAGCTGGTCAAATTGAAGTGTTCTTCACGCTAGAATTGAACAGCTTTCTAGCTCCCCTGACGCAAGTCTGCTTCTCTTATATAAAAATGCAGTATCTATCTGACAGAAACTCTCTGTCAAGGCAATGCTCACCTACATCTCTAACTCTCTTCAATATTTCTCTAAGCATTCTAAGCAAAGCGCATTCAAGTTTCTATGTATGCCAGTTAGTTTTTGTTGTTGTTGTGTGCATCTGTGCATCAGTCAATCTTCTGCCACGTTTGCTTCGCTCTGTTCGTGTGTTTCTGATATTCTCTAAATTGAACATATTTCCGTTCCAAATGTAGCACAGGTTATCGTCTTTTTTTTCTTGCTGGCTCTCCAACGGGGTATTCATTTCCTGTTTGCCACAGCTGCAGAAGAGGACTCTAGACAATAGTTTTAAATATATTTTTATTTTATTATTTTTTTTTTTTTTTTAATAAAAGAAGAGTCACAAATGAAATTGATTTTATTTAAAAAATATTTGCAATGAAATGTTAGTTATTTTGATTAAACATTTAATGCATATTTAATTAAAGACTTGGGCCTGTTTGTGTTTATCGTAGAATAATTAATGCATTTGAAAACAATTTTAATTTGTATTTTATTAATTTTTTTTCAGTTGCAGTCCATCATCGACATGCGCAATTTTTCAAAGGTTTCAATGCATTTTATTAACTTTAATTGCAATTTTTTATGTAGACAAAAGAGAGTGTGGCAGTGAGTGTGAGAGAGAGGAAAGAGTTGCTTTTTATATAACAAAAGCTTTAATTTAATATGATTTAATGAAACTCAATAGGTATAATTTGTCAATAGATATTTATTAATTAAAAGGGGGTTTGATTAATATTTTTATGTAACAAATGTTTTTAACTTGAAAACTTATTTAACATGATTTTTATTCTTTTTTTATTTATTTATTTATTATTATTTATTTATTTTTTTTTTAATACTTAAAAATTAAACAAAAATAATAGTAATAATAATAAATATGTAGTTAGGGCTTCTTAGTTTTTAAAAGTAAATCAAAAAAGAAAAAATAAATAAAAATTTAAGATAATATAAAATAGTAATAAATAACTAAATTAATTAATTATTTATTTATAATGAATACATAAATATTTAAATAAATAAATAAAGAAACGAACAAATAAATAAATAAAAAAAAAGAAATAAATATATAAATAATAAGTAAATAAATGAAGAAACAAATAAATAAATAAATAAAATCGAGCATTTACTATTTATAATTCTCAGTAATAGAGCTAACTTTGCTGAAAGATGTAGAAATTTTATTTTTTAATTTTGTTAAAATTTTACTTGTTACACAAATTCATTATAAAAAGTTTCATGAATTCGTTGACAAGTTTTTACTTTCATTTAAAACTCAAGCTGCATAATCGAAAGTGCATTCGCTCAGCTCTTTGTAAATATAATTTTATGCATATCAGTAGAAATACAAAAAAACAAAACAAAAAACAAAACAAAACAACAACAAAGAACTGAATGCAATCTCTGCATTACATAAACTTCATTCAGCTAGGGTCAGCGCTTTTATATCATTTTTTGTAGAGCTCATTTTTTGTTTAAGTTCTGTGTGTGTGTGTAAAACATGCAACATAAAATAAATATTTTAACAAGTGTTATTTTAATTGTGTGCACTGCGGCGTGCACAGCAATTTTTATTGTTTTCATTTACCTTTGTTTATTGCACTTTCACATACGCGCACATATGTACATGGCATATATTTAAAAAACAATATATATATATATGTATATACAGGTGTAATGGCAGGTGTGTGTTTCAGAGCTTTGCACACGCGTAAGCGTGTGGGCGCATAACTTTAGGCGAAGGCACTCGCATTTGCATGCACACACTCGAGAATTCGAATGCGAAGTGACAGGCGAGATGGAATGGGCATGGCATTGGGTCGGCATATATTGCATATTCATGCTCAGATTTTTACTGGCTTTAGCCATTTTATCTGATTAACGCTTCACGCATAAATCGCAACCCCAGCCCGGGCCCGGCTTCAATTTAATTTGCCAATGAGCGCGAGGCAATGGCAAAAGTTTTCACTTTGTCACCTTTGCCAGCAGCAGCAGCCCGGCCTGGTGTGGGTCTGGCCTGCATAAATCAATTCAATTTGTAATAAATTTCAAACTTTTCATTTTATATTAATTTTTATGCCAGCGCTGCTGTCGTCTCGCCCAGGCGTTGTCGTCCCTACGCAAGAAATCAATTTTATTATAATAAAATAAGTGAAAGAAAAGTTGCGGCTCCTCGTTTAGTTTATCGTGTGCGGGCTATGCCACCATATTTTCCAACCACTTTAGCTGTCTCTATCTCAACCAACTTCCCTCTCTCTATCTCTATCTCTCTCTCTCTCTCTTTTGAGCCGCCCATTCTGCCTGCTGCCTGCTGCTGCAGCTTAACAAATTGACTTTCTCCGCCTTAGTTTTTTGTTGCATACTTACGTGCGCCGGGCCTGAGTCGTGGCCGCAGTAACTGGACTCGTTTCATTCTTTTTACTCTCTTTATTATGATTATCATTTGAGTTATTGCTGCAGGCAGCCGCAGTATCAGCAGCCCCAGCTCTCCCTCTCTCCCTCTACAGCTCTCGACACTCAGCTCGTGGCATCCTTTTATGGCCTGTCTGGTCGCGTTGTCGTCACTTTGTCTGCGGCGGCAACGTCGCCAGTCGCCGCCAGCTCAGCACATCATTTCCAATGCCAACTATTTTTGGGCGTAACTGACAAATTAATATGCATTGATTGTTCAACGGCAAACGCAGAAATAAATGGAATTGACTAAGGCATAGAGTAGTAGTAGTTGCTAATGGCTTTTGAGGCGCATTCTCTTTAAGGCAAGTTGAAAACATAATGAAAAGCATTTTTGAGATACATTTCTTTGAATTAATTTATATATATATGGAATAAAATTTATTTAATTAATATTTAATTTGAATAATACTAATCATGTTATTGATTTATTATTTATATTATTATTAATTGAGTTCAAGAACTATAATAAATTTATTTTGTAATTTATAAGGAATAAACAAAGCACGAATGACTAGCAGAAACTACTTATTAGCTGCTAGCTCAATCGCTGAATTAATCTACAACTGAGCTTTAGAGTTGGAATAACTGATAATATTTATTAATTCAGAGAAGTCTTCAAGCAAAATAATTATAAATACTTATGGTAGAAAAAAACTGCAGCACCAAGACTGCCCGGCAGGATGTCAGCCACACAACTGATCAATTCCTGCTTTCTGCTTGTCCTTTTATACCCGGAACGATTGGACTCAAACTTCACTCTCTCATTCTCTCTCTCTCTCTCTCTCTCTCTCTCTCTCTCTCTCAGTCATACATATGTTTTCTCTGCTTAACACAAACTTCTCATCACAACTAACATACCCAATCCAGCCAAGAATTTATAGGATATAAATTAGTTTCAGTAGCAATTAGTTAGTCAGTCAATCAGGCTGTTAGATATATTGTAAATTATATGTGATTAAGTTGAAGGTGTTATTTTGTTATTTCCCTCTCAACTGTCTTTGCCTCTCTCTCTCTCTCTCTCTCTCTCTACATTGCTTAAAGACCACGCCTACTTGCAGGCAACCCTCACTGCAATGCAATGCAATCAATTTGTGCAACAATTTTTGTCATTTGTTAAATTGGAAATTTCTAGCTGCAGGTCATTTAATGCCATTTACCGGCATCGACTTCATCTTCGACTTGTGACCAGAAAATTCCTTTGGATATCTCAAATGCTCTTTGTATGCGAGCCTATAGTCCTATCATGGCTCGTATCCTTTTGCTCGGCTAAGCCATGTAATGGAATTTTGTTGATGAAATCGCCGCAAGCGAACTCAAAACTGCTTTCAGACTAGGTTGTATTGTTGATTTTTAATTGTGTCGCCCTCCGCCTCCTTGTGCGAGTGAGGCAGACAAATGAAATAATTTAGAATCCATTTGCCACAAAGCAGACAGACGACCGCAAAGCTGCAAATGCTCTGAGAGCAGTTGAGCCGACTCTGAGTTCATTTCGCATGCATTTCGTAATGCAGCTGATGTTTGTCCGCCCGAAACGAAATGCAGCTCAAAAAGTGTTAGACGAAAGACCATTGTGAATGGCAGAAGAAGAAGTAACATTACTATTCCGATCAAGCTTGGAAGGGTCTGCAAATAAGTTTCCTACGCTCACAAATTGAGAGAAAACTCGAAGAGCAACCAATTGGGCTTTGTTTCTTCAATGAGTTCGTTTGCCATCGGCTAGCAATTGTCGTCTTTTAATTTGCTTTGCTCTAGTTGTTCTTCGACCGTTCGTTTGAGTTGCACGAAGATAAAAGTCTCTTTGAGTTATCCGGCTTCTTACAGAGCCTCATTATACCAGCATCAATCGTAACACTCTCTAAACGATGTTCGGAAAAAGAGCAACACACGAATAGTTCTACGCTCAATCGAAAATCGAGAGATTTCTTCGGTTGATCTCGTCAAGAGAGCGTAAATGAACAGAGTAAAATATTATTAATTATTCAAATTTATTTATATATATATATATATATATATATATATATATATATATATATATATATATATTATAAATAAATGAATACAAAATAAAAAAATAAAAATAAAAAAAAATATATATCCCCTAAAGACTGTTGAATATATATATAAAAAAAAAAAAAAAGCATAACAAATTTAAAATAAATAAGTAAAATATATACAAATTTTAAAAAAATTTAATTATATAATATATATCATTGAATTAATGTTGTAAATACCTGCCAATAAATTAATTAATAAAATAGAAAAAATAAAATAGAAAAAATTAATGGAATAAAATAAAACAAGAGATAAAAAAATTATCTAATCAAAAAATACAAAAAAAAAAAAAAAATAAATAAATAAAAATAATAATAATAAGAATTAAATAAAAAATAAATACTGTAGAACAAAATATACAAGTTTAAAAATAAAATCACTGAAATTTATATGTATCTTAAATAAATAATCTTATGAGTTATGAATCTCAACTTTTGCCATTTCTTTGATAGATTTTATTATTATATATTTATTTCTTTTATTTTATTTTATTTATTTATTTTTGTATCGTTTCACTTAAAGCTGAATCCTCCAAGAATGTCAACTTTATTTCTTGCACACACTCACAATGGCCACAAAGCAAGTTGTTTTATTGTGCTGGCAGCAGCACGTGGCGTATGTGGAATGCAATTGCGTAAATGTCGCGACTAAAGATGGACAGACAATTGCTTAGTTGCTACACACAGAAAAAGAGAGAGAGAGAGACATAGAGAGAGAGTGAGTGAGATAGATTGCACACACGTTTTATTGAAGTGTTTACCTCTTTGCTGGACATTAAGAACGTCTGTTGCTGCTGCATTTCCAGCTGATGGCAGTCCAAAGCGTTGGCTGCGATGTCCTTTTTACGGCTCACACTGACAGCAGATGCCGCTGACTGCGTTGCACTTGGACACATCTTGGACTCATCATCAACGTCAAGTTAAGGCCATTGCAGCAGCAGCAGCAGCAGCAGTAGATGCGGCTTTTGTTATTATTGTCGTTTGCTGTCAGCAGTTCATCGTCATCATCATCATCATCGTCATCGTCATCGTCGTCGTCGTCGTCGTCGTCGTCGTCGTCGTTGCAGTCTCGTCTTTTGGCTACTGCAAGTTGTGGCATTTATGGTGCACTTGCGACGCAATTGGCTTTAGTGTTCTTTCGCTCACTAGCTTGCTTTGTATGTCATCATGGTCTGGCAGGACAATTAATTAAATGTTGCGCGAAGTGCAGACGAACCCGACGGCGACGATGATGCAGCAGCAGCTGGCAGCTGTTCCGAAAAGATTTTTGCTTCACTAACTTCAGCTCTGACACGTTCCTTACTAAGCAATGGCCAGCAAATAAAGCTAGCTGAGTAGTGTGTAGGACAGAGATAATCATTAAACAAGCAAGAGAGCAGTTTTTATTATAATTTCTATCTCTGTAATAATGCCTCAGTATCTAAAGAGAGCAATTGCTATATGCAATTAGATTCTAAATGAAGCAATTATGTACATCAATTTCTTATATAGGAATAAATAATAGTATTGCTTGAAATTGAGTGAGGAAACAGAAATCAGCTAACAATTAATATGTATATATATTATACACAATATTTTTAATAGATTACGAAATTTAAACTTTAAATACTTGAAAAATACAAAATAATAAGGAAATTCATATTTTATTATTAAACAAAAAAATTAATTAAATAAAATAAATAATTTATTGTTAATAAATTACAAAAAACTATTGCAATATATAAAATTATATAATAAATTTGTTATATTTTTATAGAACATTATTAAGATAATTTCTTTTAAATAAAAAAAATAATAATAATTAAAATAAAATAACAAAAGACAATAAATAGTTTAAAAATTTTTAAATATTTTTATAGAATATTATTAAGATAATTTCTTTAAAATAAAAAAAAATACAAAAATCAAAAGAACAGTCCCCAGCTTATAAATATTTGAATATTTTAAATATTTATCTTTTTATATTATTATTTAATATATTTTATTCAAGTACAATAAATATTTTCTATAATTTAAATAAATATTTTATAATATATTAGTTCATGTAATAAAGGCCAAAAGATCAAGGCTTGTTTAAAAAAATTTAAATAGTTTTGTGGAATTATATTACGATTATGTCTTAAAAATAAAAAGAAACAGCTTTTAAATATATTTTTGTATTTATTATTTTTATTAATGTTTTTAATATTTTTTTTATATTTAAGTATTTAGTTTTTTTATTTATGTAAAAAGGAAACAAATTTGTAAAAAATTTTTTATTTATGTAAAAAAGAAAGAAATTTGTAAATATCTTAATATCTTTTTATATTATTACTTATATAAAATATTGCATAATATAAAATATTAATATATAAAATATTACATAATATAATATACAACATTCAGCTTTACTAAATCGTTTTCATTTGCAAAAAAATATTTATAATAAAATTATTATTTAGTAAAACTGCAAAGGAAATGACTTTCAATATCACTTTATTCAATCACCTCCTACTTCAGTTCATCTGTAAAACATATTTATCTATAAAAAAAAAAAAAATGAATCGAATTGAAATGCTTTTTTTAGCTGGCAGCAATCAACATCCGTTACATTAATTCCATGTTGCTTCGCTGCTAACAATATTAAAATCTTTATCAAATCGAAATTAAAAACCAGTTTGAATTGCTTCCTGGCGAACTAGACTCCCACTCACTTATGAATCTAGATCCTTTGGGTCTGGCCATAAAACTTTAAATAAATATGCAGCGTGTGCTGCCGTTTCCAATGGCGATGGCAATGGCGATGGCGATGTCGACGTAGTCTTCCTCTGCTGTCTGCTCCGTAACCGATAACATCATTATTGATGAAGCCATGGGTTGCCGGAGCAGGCGACGGGTTACAAAAGTCACTTCCAGCAAATGGCAAAAAGGCAGCAGCAGGAGCAGCAGCAGGAGGAGCAGCAGGAGCAGCAGCGGCAAAGCGTGAGCCGCATGAACAGATTGCAGGAATGTGCCTCAGTTGCCGCAGCCACACGGCTACGGCTCGCACTTCCGACATTTGCAGAGCATTGAGCATTGGCCAGGGGGTGGGTGGTGCGAGAAGAGGAGGATATACAGCTAGCTCTCTGGGACACTGGCATTGGCACTTGGGGTGCCATCCGCAGCAGGGCGGGTCGTGCGCTCGTTTAGAGATTGGAAATCGCAGACATCGTCGACGTAGCAGTCGTTGTCGTAATAACTGTAATTGATTTTTGATTTGTGATTTAATTCAACACAGTTAAATGAATTGAAGTCAAGAGGCAACGCCAAACCCCACCTAAACTAGACCTAGCTTATGTCTTTGCTCATCGAAGGAGCAGGAGGAGGAGGCAGCAGGAAGCGACAATATTTATCAGAGCCAAGATGCATTTGTCTTAATTGAAGTTAAGCCTGAGCTTAGCAGCCAGAGTGAATATTTACTTTAGATTATTGTCAGATTACAAGGCAAATATATGCTAGCTAAGTCTAGGACAGTCTATTAGACATCATTTGATGGATTGAAACTCTTGCCAAAGAGTAAAAGACTTGATTTGAGAATTTCTTTTTGATTTCTTAATGTTTTTTTTTTGTTCTGCCACTGAATCGCTGCTTTCAATTTTGTTTGAATAATGTGATTCTTGGGTAAACCCATTTGTTGTTCTCAGTTGTTTCGTTGAAAATTAATTTCCATTTATGTAGCTAGTCTGCTTTACTTTTCTTTTCATTTTTTTTATTTTTGTTATTTTCGGTGGTTGCAAATTTCATTAGGCAACAAAGAACTCGAACCCCTTCAGCTTCATTTGCAAGCAAACAGCCAACAACTGAAACTCCCTCCACACAACAACATCAACAACGAGCACAACTCTTGACTTGATTTTATGAGTTTTGGCCCAACTAGCAATGACTGCAATAACACTAAAGCACAGCAAGGGAGAGAGAGAGAGAGAGAGGGGGGAGAGCTACAGCCGTTCGCATTCACATCCTTCAAAGCCCACAAGCAGCCACAGTCGCAACTGTATAACCCTCTGGCCAATTATATTGAAAACTTTCGGGCTGTGCGGAACTGTGCATAGCCAGCTTCAGCTTTGGCCACGCCTCCCCCCACGCCCCCACGCCCACCGTGTCGTGTATTTCTGACTAATTCTACATTTTAATTGATGCTCGTTTTGTTTTATGTGTAGAGCCAGATAGAGCCACAATATCTCTAGCTAGCTCGTACGAAATTGTGGCCATAGTGCATTGTCATTTGCATATCTTGCCTGCCCGGCATTCGAGCTGTTACCAGGCCACCCACCAATTTATGAGCCACTGGGCTGTGGTTAACTTTTCCACGCCATCAAATCGCAGCCACCTAACCAATGACTGGCATAATTCACACGCCAATGACTCGAAAAGAGATCGGCATAATACTTGCATATACGTATGTACATATATGCATATAAGTGCTATATAAATATATGTATGCATATTTATATGTATTTGTGCCCATATGCATTATGGCCATATTATATGGCACATCTTGGCAATCTTATCGGGCATAGCACAGCTCATGTAGCGTGGAAATCGCTTGAATATTGAAATTGGCAATTTTGATATTCATTAAATGCGTCGGCCCCCTGCTCCCAGCCCACAGCTCCCAGCACCCCAGCTCTGTGCATGGGAGCGTGCTTATCCTGGCATCAGCTTTCGCACAGCGCCAATCAAATTCCATAAGCATCAACGTCGCTAAGCAGCGAAATCAATAGGGTCCCGACTATGGCTGTGGCTCTAGCTAATGCCTTTCGCCCCCTCTCCCTCCCTCCCTCTCCCTCTCTCTCGCTTCAGCTTCTTGGGGTTGTGCTCTATGTATCTCATTTCCGATAACCGCAAAAAAATTTCGCACGCTTTTCTACATACATATTTAATTTGTTATTGGGCTACGCGATATTGCGTTTCATTATGAAGCGTGCGCGTCGTTTGATTTAAACCTTAAAGACGTTTGCTCGCATATGTATGTAGAGGCTGCCCGGGTGGGCGGAGTGGGGCGTGTTCTTTGGCTTGCTTCATTCTTGGTTGCGTTGTGTAAATTTCATCAAAATAAATACAATTTATAGCGTAATAAGCCAATTTATGCGCCATGTTCGCCATTCTAGCTAGGAAACGCACAATTTACATAAATTTTCGGCTCTGACAGGATGAGTGGAAGGGGCACGGGGGGGCTAGGCAAATGTTACTTAACATGAGTATATGGCAAATGTTAAATGTTTAAATGGCAAATAAATAATATTTGATTGTGTTTTAGTCGCATTGCCAACATTTGAGGCCTGCTTTTTATGACTCAACTAAAAAACTCTTAAAAAGATATTTATAACAGTTTGATAGTGACTAAAAGAGTCTTTGAGTCTTTAAAGCTCTTTATAAATATCATGATATGTGGTTCAATAAATTTAAGCTTGCCAAACGCAAGATATCACCACACACTACGCTCAGTTCTTTACCACACTTTTGCGAGAAATTTGTAGATGGAAATAATTAAAAGAGTGCGAAAACAAATGTTGCCACCCATCAAAGGGAACAAAGCGAATGGAAGACAATTTAACTGTAACAATAACAAAAGCGAAAACCAAAGAAAATATTCCGCAAGAGATGTGAATGTGGGGAGAGCTCGGAAAACACAAATGGATGAGCTTTGACAAATTTGTGAGCTGAAAAAAAAATAAGAGCGAAATGAGAAAAATATGCCACACGTATGGGACGTATGAGCAACATTTTTAATTGTTGAACATATGTTGCCGTAATTGCTCTGGCCGTTTAGCTGACGAACAGAGAGAGTGGATAGTGCAAGAGCACAAAAGAGACAGAGGAAGAAGAAAGTGCTAAAAGCGGAATTTAGCTAGAAAAGTGGGGGACTATAGTTGGACAATTTCGAACTAGTTTAATTGGAAATTTATAGAATTAAATTGATTAAATATCAAATAAAATTCCAATTGTAATCGTTACTTAAATATTTAAAAATTAAAAATTAAAAAATTAATATTTAATTAATCATAGTAAAATGTTTTTAGAAAAAAAAAAAAACAATTTAATTTGCTCGAAATATTAATGTAACTATAAAATATTTACAACAAGTTTTAGAAAAGTTTTGTACTTTGTTATAGTTTAAAATGATTATAAATAAAATTAATATATAATTGATAATAATTTATGATATAATAATTATTTATATATATATTAAATTATTATCAATTATTGATCATTTTATTTATTTTTAAAAATTTATTTTAATGTATTTTATTTAATGTATTAGTATCCAATATGATATTGTATTGTAATATTGTATTTTAAAAAAATTTATTTAATTTTTATTTATTAATTTATATTAATAATGTATACTATTGCTATTGATAATAATGAAAATTTAATTATAATAATATTTTTATTTTATAATAAATTATAATAATATTAAAAATATTAATTTGTATTAATTTATATGATTTTTGTTGCTCAGAAATAATTAACCGTTTGAGCCTTACGCTCTGTTCATGAGATCAACCGAAATAATCATAGTCACTCACTAGCTCTCTGTCTCTCTCTCTCTCTCTGTCTTTCTTTTGCGCTCCACTCAAAGCAAGAACCTTCGGTTCTGCTCGTTTCGGTTGAGCGTTGAACTATTCGTGTGATGCTCTTTGCCCGAACATGGTTTAGGAAGCTATACGATTGTCGCTCGCACAATGATGCTCAGTAACGGAACAAATAACTTACAGAGACTAAGCAAACCGACTTCACTTTCACACACATACAACTATAACACACTCACACTCATGTACGCTATTGGTGTGTTTAGCACACACAACTCTCGCATACACACCAATATATGCACAACAGATTCTTTGCTTCGTGAAACTCTACCGAACGTTCGTTCGTTCGCGAACGAGAGCAAAAGAAAACATAAAATGCTTGTTTCCGATCGTGAGCGAACTCGTTGAAGTGGTGATGCAGTCCCTGAGTTCTCTGAGAGAGTAAAATACGAATGCATAACGTAACTGCACACTTTGAGCAACAGTCAAATGATTAAATGTAATATTTTAAGTGATGAATTTACAAAATAATAATAATTTAAAAATTTTATAAAATAAATAGGCATACAATACTATATAATTTATTAATAAATAATAAACCAAATTTAATAAAATATTAAAAATATATATTTTTTTATTTTTATTTTTATAAATAATATTTTTTTTTTTTAAATAATACATCAAATTTAATAAAATGTGGATTATTATTTGGACAAGATTATTACGTTGTGTGCCTATTTATTTTATTGAATTTTTAACATTATTAAAAAGAAAATGCCAATGCAATGAGCGTTGCCCTCTGTATGTCTGCGTCCAGGTCGTACTTCTTCCGCCGCAGAATCTTTTCGGCGAAGTCATAGACTTTTTTCCATGCATCTATGCTGCTGCACATTCGCTGAACCAATGTCTCGGTGAAGTCAAAGTAGAGACATTGGTTCAGCGAATGTGCAGCAGCATAGATGCATGGAAAAAAGTCTATGACTTCGCCGAAAAGATTCTGCGGCGGAAGAAGTACGACCTGGACGCAGACATACAGAGGGCAACGCTCATTTAGAGCACACGATGGGGCTCCACCTTGAAGGTTAATGCGGGATAACTCCTGGTTCCAAGGCGGATTCGAGCCCCAGAAGAGGAGGATTTTTTAGTCGGTAAGCAGGCATGCAGTCCGACACACCGGTCAGAGTGACGACCTGACTGACGGTGCATAAAGCATTTTTTCCTACCTCAGCCCAACAAAAAAAAAAAAAAAAAAAAAAAATGCAATAATTATATTATTTAATATACTTATACTCAGAAATGGCATTTGTTTTAAATAATGTTAAAATATATACTTTTTCAAAATAAATGTTGTATTATATTATGGCTAATAAACTTGTATTTGCAATAAATTGCTCATCTCCTGCTTTAGCTTTGGCTTTTCAAAAGAATTTCAGAATTTTAATGATGTTACTTTGCTTTTTGCCGTTGCTCCCTTTTGTTCAACTGCATTCAGTCTGCTGCTCGTGGCATTGAACTGTTAACTTCCGCAGCCAGAGCTAATAATTCAATGCAACTGCTACTGCGCGTACGAAACAAATGATAAATTGTGTGCTAGGCTCTAAGTGAAAAAGATGTATATAAAAAATAGGAAATAAAAAAATGGGCGTATACAAAAGATAAACAACACAGGGACAGGGGCAGGGGCAGGGCGGGCAGCATAAAGTAAAACTGTATTTAATTAACCGACATTGCAATTACAAATTCTGTGCAACGCGGCGCACTGAACCAGGGCCATGTCCAGGGTCCGGCTAGGCCAGGCACTGTTGCACTCTCGCCCCTCGCCCCTCGCCCCACGTCCCTCGCCCAGTGGCCAAAGGCAACAACAGCCGTAGCAACAGCAGCAGCTGTTCGGCATACTAAAAAGGACTTCAAAGCCCAAGCGACGAGCAGCAAAACAATTTCATTTTATTCTCAAGCGGCTGCAGCAGGGACACTACGAGAACGATGACGCCATAAACGTGGCTCTGCAAACTGAAGCGGTCTGGGTACGGGCCAGACCGGGGCTGGGTCCAGGGACGGGACCGGGCCTCAAATATACACAATGCAGCATTTTCAAGGCGTGCAAACAAAAGCTCAAAAGCGCAGTGCGAAATGCAGAGAAGCTGCAACTGGAGCCTTTTGTTTATGGCTTCGACAATTTACACCTTAAAGAAGCGAAGTTTTCTAGCTTCCCCATTTACTCATTGCAACAAATAAAATAAAACAAAAATAAAGTAAGAAAGAACAGAGAAAAATGAAGAGTAGCCAAGCTATCTCCGAGCAGCCAGTCAGGCGAAGCTCTTTATCAGTTTTGTCTACAGGCGTTAGTCAGACGCTCTGCTCACGGCTTTTGTGCCATTTGTAAAAATGCTAGAGAAAGTTGTGAATAACTCAAAGTCTTAATGAATTATGGGTTAGCTCGATGCCTTTTGGCTTGCGTCTCACGCCCTTGCAGACTTGAAGCTGAGTTGTGTGAGTGATAGAAGAGATTATGCTGATGATTAGGGGAGACTAGAGAGAGGGTGAAAGAAAGAGAGAGCTAGGGAGATACAGAATGAGTGAGAGAGAGATTTTACTCTACTCTACTCTACTCTACTCTACTTTACTCTACTCTAGAGAGATTCTACTCTACTCTACTCTACTCTACTCTACTCTACTCTACTCTACTCTACTCTACTCTACTCTACTCTACTCTACTCTACTCTACTCTACTCTACTCTACTCTACTCTAGTCTATTGAACTCTGCTTCATTAATTAATGTGCTATACAAGTCTCTCTCTGGTGCTTGCTCGCTTCACTTCATTAGTTTTGATTATTTTTGTATTATTATTATTATTGTTGTTTTATCAATGCAAACAAAAACATGCGCCATAGTTGTAGTACTATTTTTATACGACATGCTCGTATGTAAATAATGAAGCTGGAGGCTACGACACAGTTCTCTATAAATAAAATGCGAGAGCATAAAATCTAAACAGTTGAAATGAATGTTGCCTAGCCAGAGCCAGAGGGAACTCACGCAAGGACAACAACAACAATGAAACAAATAATTTTATGTCATACAATGATGAAAGTTTTGTAAATTGATGTTCGCTCTCCCTCCCTCTCTGCCTCTCTCCCTCTCCCTCTCTCTCTCTCTATTAACTTTATGCAGTGCAGAAAATTAAGCAATTTAATTTAATAGATACAAAGCATCAGCCAGCACTGTGTGCTTCTGTGGGCGAAACTTCCTTGTACTTATGTATTGTGCATGTAGTTTGCCAGCTGCCCAACTGCAGAACAATAATTCAACACATATTTAAATGCGCATCTCTGAAGCTGAACACTTGGAGCCTCCAAGCTTCCCCCACTGGGCTGTCCGGCAAATGAAAATTTAGTGTGCATGTTCCTGCTGCCAGAAGCAGTGTGAAAGCGAGAGAGAGAGTGTGTGAGAGGGAGAGGGAGAGCGAGAGGAAGAGCCTCGTGTTTCAGTTGCAGTGGCAGTTCCACTTCCACCAGTTCCAGTTCCTTCGGCCTGCCCTCGACATGAAATATGCTTGTGCCAGTTGTCGTTGGGTTGTGTTCAGTTGTAAAAGTTGTTGCTGGCATCGCATCGAAAGCTAAATCAAAATTTCTATGAGCAGCAACAGCAGCCGCAGCCACAGCAGTTGAAGATGATTCGTATCAGAGCCTGCTAAGCAACTAATTTCAGCTTAACCCACTTTTCCAAAGCAATTACCGTGCCTGACCCACTCTACGACTCTCTCTCTCTCTCTCTCTCTCTCTCTGCCCTGCCTCCCTCGCAGCTGATTTATGACAGTGTGTGTGAGAGAGAGAGAGCAGAATGCAGGCTGGGCAACGGATTGCGAATTGTGTTTTTATTGCCACTGAAAAGACAGCCTCAAAATCGCCATTTAATGTAAGTGAAGATAAATTATTACAGCAACAACAAGAAGCAGCTGCAAAGGCAACGTCTGCTGTCAACAAACCGGAGATCAGGCAACATCCGTTCCATAAACGGATATCCGGTTTGTTCGCACGTTCACGCTGTGCTGCCCCATTGAGAGCGAGCACAGAGTTTCACTCTCCGTTGCTGAGCTGCGCCTTAAAGGCTTTAGCCGAGCCAAGTTTAGCTGCTAAGATTTCATTAAATTTGCAATTTGACCATTTCCATTTGCCAGTTGCCATCAGTCATCGTGAGCATTGAAGCCGAATTGAGTTTCATTCCAAGAGACAGACTGAAATATTACGCGAATTTAGCATTTCAATAGCAAATTGAATATTTCAAGTGGCTGGTAATGACATTTGCTCAAGTAGTACACAGTATCCTGAACCCTGAACCTGAACCTGAACCTCAACAATTTCAATAGCCTTCGTCTGTCACTCACTCAGTGTGTGTGTGTGGATTGGTAATTGAAGCTGGCATCTGATTTATTAACTCAATTATGGCACGACGAACAGCCCCCGCAAGCAAAGCTGTAAAGGAAAAAAAAAAAATTGATGCAAATTTACGCAAAAGCAATTCCACTTAAATTCTGCACATAATTCGATTTACATGTACAAAATGTTGTTATTGAAATACATTCAATGGATTTGTAAGGGAAAGATTTGATTGCTTTGCGGTATGCTTGAGCATATGAGAGCATATTTGAATATTGCGTAGTAGCTGGCAAATAGAGCCAGAGAAATTCACATTAAATCAAGTCTGCGTATTAGCCAACGAGTCTCGAACTGTGCCCCATCAACAGCCATTTAAAGACTTTGTCTTGGCTTAACATTGTACATTGCCTATAATTTATGGGCTTAGATATTGCCATGCGCCATGGCCGAAGTTCGACTCCATTAGACAATTACGCAATAGGCTTTTAGCCAGGGCCAACAGCGCTGTTGGCCATCTTTTCGTATTGTTAATTATTTCTTAATGTCGCCTGTCAGTGAAAGCCCTTCCGCTTCCGCAGCATCTTCCTGGTAATTCTCTGCGTATCATCAATCTGAATCTGCAGTGGGTCTGCCATGGCTCAATATACCATGTACTTAGCACGCGGCACAAAATCTTTTAAGTGGCGCCGAGCACATTATTAGCCAGCTATATATATATATATATATATAGCTGCGAGCGCATTTGAATGTGCAAAACATTACAACAGTTGGCATTAGCTAACTAATTAACTAACTGCTTACATCTGAGCACTACAAGAGCCAAACACTTGGCCCAACAAATTACAAATAATTACATGGAAAGGCCATGGCATCATTGCAACTGTGCAGCCCACAGTTGACTCGGTCTAGTGCTCCACCTGGCCACAGTCCAACTGTTCTGGCTGCAGGTGTGAATTGGCCCCATTTCGTTGCATGTGTGTCGGCATTCGACTCCACTTGCCATTGCTGATGATGATGATTACAATGATGATGATGATGAGTAGGAATGTTGTCGTTGTCGTGGTTGACCCCACCCAAAGGATCCCTCAACACATTGCGGGCATCACCTTCAATGACCACTCATCAGAAATGCAATTAGAAAGCATTCGGAGTCACAATGCCAAATGCTGCTACCCAAAATGCATTGGACTTTTGCTGTTTATTTGTTGATTTCTATATATGCATTTTCTATATATATATTGAATTTGTCTAATCATCTTAGCTATGTTCACTTAACAATCTTATTAGCTTTATTGCTTTGAGTTAATTAAATAGAGTAAGATTTTCTCATGAGGAATCTAGATCGTCTTCATTTCGATTCCATTATCCCTCTTCAAATATATTTAGAAATATTTTACTTAACTTTTAAAATTATGTGTAAGTCTTTAGCAGTCCTCGAAGTCCTCAAAAAAGTCCAAAGTTCTAGAAACTGGAACTAAGGCTGAGGCTGAGGTTGAGGCTTGAGGCTGAGGCTGAGGCTGAGGCTGAGGCTGGGGCTGAGGCTGGGGCTGAGTTTGAGGCTGAGGCTGAGTTTGAGGCTGAGGCTGAGGGTGAGGCTGAGGCTGAGCTGAGGCTGAGGCCGAGTCGTAGACAGAGACAGACAGACAGAGGCCTGAGAGTGAGGCTGAGCTGAGGCTGATGATCAAGCTGAATTTAAGGCTTGAATCTGAAGCTGAAGAAAAAAGAAAAAATTTATCAATTTTTGTAAACTAACTTGATCTGCGCTTGCTACACACACATCTATAAAAAGCTTGCAAGTTTCAGAGCTCTTATTGGCTCTGACATCAAAGTGTTCAAACATAGAGACAGAAAGACGGACTGACAGACGAATAGGCCTAAATCCACTACGCTTATTGCCTTGATCAATAATAAATAATAATAAATATATTAAATATTTAGATATGCATATATAAAATCATAGTTATTGAATAGACTCGGGCTAAATTAAATTTCAAAGCATTGTCGCATTTGCAATCAGAATCAAATATGTCTGGCATTAAGCGAATCCTTTGCGAGTTTAATGTCCTGCTCATGCCATGTGCCACATTTGCATTGTCTGCACATGTGTTGGTGTGACACACACACATAGCTACATGTTTGTATATGTTGCATGTCCCGTGACGCTGACAACGTTGTCGTCCTGTGGCCATTGTCTGCGACTATTGTGGCTTCCTTTGTTTTTGTGCAACGCGCGCAGTCGTCTAATAAAAGCGCCTCATAATGTGGGTCATTGTACCGCCATATGGCGCTGCATTTGTCACTGCGAGCAACAACAACAATGAACAAGATGCTTGGGCTGCTAATTGCAAATACAGTCGCCTGAAATGTTCACAATTGTTGCGTAGTCCTTTCATGCATCACGGCATGTCAGCAGCTGCAAACAGCAACAGAATATCACAGATTATGGCTATGGAATCGATAGATTTATGAATTTAATGCAAGCTTAACGTAGCATAATTCAATTGTATATAAAGTCAATATGAGTTGCCAGAAAATTGGGTTCAATTTAGTTACTAAAGAATAGTAATAGAATAGAGATTTCAAATCTATTAACTATTGAAGTCATTTAAATTTAATATCTTTACATATACAATAAATGAAGTATAAGAGCTTAATATTATACCTTATTAATTGTGCTGTCAAGATACTCATTTAAGTTGATAATAAATGTCATCTATTAAATAGGTAATAATTACAACATATTTTCTATAGCTTATTTTGTCAAGCCTTGATGAATTCTTAGGCTTAATTAAGATAATTCATTAAAATAGTATTATTTCATATGAAATTAAAATTAAAAAATCATAGCTTCTTAAATATTATTTTATTAATTAAAATTTTTTTTAAATTTTAACATTGATAGAGAATTCAAAAAAAGCCTTCATCGCTCTACTTCGCTTCGTTTCTTTACTTAATAAATTAACAAAAAAAAAAAAACAAATATATAAACACATGCCTGCACCTCAGCTTCTGTCAGCTATTTACCTTACTCAACGAGCATATTAACTGGCTTCAGCTCCAGCTCTCACACTTAAATTGAAGAAGGAAAAAATAAGCTAAAGCATCTACTTCAATTCACACATAGTATGATAGACGTTTCTTTTCTATTAAATTGGCATATCAGTACACTTGACCTGTGCTAAGTGAGCTGCAAAAATAATAAAGCCTACTCTAGGGCGCAAATATATTTCCACATTTATTTCAAAAGCGCGCTTAAAAGTATGCAACATATTTTTACCTTTTTCTAATGGAAGTGGAAGGAGCAGCAGCAATGCGCCAGATGGCGTTAATATCAATCGATTATGAATAATATTTAATAAAAAGCCGTATTTATTTATTTAGAATATGTGAATTGATACGCATTATTTTATATGAAATAATTTTGCATTTCGAATTTTTAATTGATTTCGTGGCAAAAACAAAATATGCAGTATGAAAAATAAATTTAAAAATAATATTGTTTGATATGTTAAAATTATCCGAAGCATTTGATGAAATTGTAGTCGATGCGAGTTTTTATTGAACTCAATTCAAATTTATTCATGCATTTTACGCTGTTAACAAAATAGAAATGAAATGAATGAAATTCTGGGATGATGTTGATGGATTCGCATTGCAGATACAAATATTCTCTGCTTAAGGCTGCAGCAGTACTTTTAGCTGTTCACTAATTAAGCGCTTGCATAACACAAATCAAATTCACAGTAAAAAGAAAAACAAGCTAGTTTAACATTTGTCGTGGCTGCCTTCTAAGATGTTTGCCGTGCGATAAGTGCGCGCCAGGCGAATTTGTAACTGAATCGTATGCAAATTTCGCATGACTTTTGTGACTTTCCACTGGCTGTGCCGCTGCATTCGGACTGCATTGAAATCCGCGCCTCTGAGCGCATTTAAGACAAATTTCCAATTTGTAATAAAACACAAAGCTGGTGCGGGTTGGGCTTGGGGCTTTAGAAAGTACGAGTGCGAGTGTAAAGGTTTATTAAGTTTTCTTTTTTTTGCATACTCTCTTTATATGTAGAATAGTTGCTAAACAAAAAAAAAGAGCCTGGTCAATCAAGTTTTAGGCTGCAATAAATGTGGCAAAAAGAAAGGCCCGCATGCGGCCGAGCAAAGTGATAGATACGCTAACTCATTGAATCAGGTTAGCAGCCCAAACGACAGACAGAGTGACGGGGTGACGGAATGACGGCCTGGCCAACTGACTGACAGTCAAACAGTCGAGCCACAATTCGTAGCAGCTGGGCAGGAGAATATGTTTCTTGCCTTTCACTCTTCCGCTGCTACAGATACGAGACCTCAACCCGGGCATCTTTGGCATCGATTTGAGTTTCTTTTTAGTTTTTCTTGTCGCTGCAGTGCTATAATTTTATGGCTAGAACTCGACGCTGATTTCCATGGCCCAGGGCTCGCGGCTGACTCCAGCGATCGTTATGTTCGGGGCTTGTCAGTTCCTGGCCAATGAAGACATATTATGATTGTAAGCCTGGCGCTCTTATGGCTGCCCTATGGGCACCAGGCTCTCGACATTAGAAGGGAAATGCCAAGTTGCCATCAAGAGCACTAAAAGCAAACTATGTAGCTACAGCTTTAATAATGCCATGCAATTTTTGAAAATGCGAATTCGTATCGAAATTATTGTCTTGGCATGCGAATATTTGCCTTTAGCCTTGGCTGCAAATTTGATTTGATCAAATTTCAATCGATGCAAGAATCCCAAAAAGTTTTCTTCACATTTGCTCATAATTTGCCAATGCGAATTGCACTAAAGAACTAACTTTTCTGTCACACCCAGCCACGCCCATTTGCCACTCTCATTATGTAACGGAGTGCAATTTTCAACTCTCTCATGCAGAGTTTTCCCTGTATCTCTGTGTGCGTGTGTGTGTCAGTATTGCGCTCGCGGACAATGGCAAAAGTTTGTGCTGCGGCTCGATAAAGTATCTGTTAGATACAATTTACAATATTTTTAGCTACCGCCTGCCACACACGAGTGAAAGTTTTTGGCCTGGCCAAAAAGTATGGCTTTAATGATAATGACTTTAGCTGAGCAAAAACTGGCGCAAAGTTTAGAATACGCCGACGCAACGCTTTTGGGGATTCTCAAAATGCCAAACATCACAAGTTTCTCCTTCCACACACACACACACATATATATATGTATATATATTTCCCCCAGTTGCTTGCTTGCCACACATGAACACACTCACGAATACAAAAGATACGCAACGAGTTGTGCAAAAAGTTTTCTACGTGTTGGTTTGGCAATATGAAATTGATAAGACATTCCAGTGCATGGGGCAGAGCACAGAGTGAAGTGGAATTGTAAAAAGTGACTGCTCTCCAAAATCATAGAGAATATGTAATGACCGAAGTTTCAAGTTGAAATTTAAACGTTGAGAATCTTTTACAATAATTGTGTGTGTGTGTGGATGTGTGTGGTAGCCATTTAAGAGATACTCATTTGAAGAGAGAAGAAGGAAGGCGAAAGATGGGAGTGGAGAAAGAAAAGAAAATAGTGAAATAGAGAAAGGATATGAGAGATTAGAGCGATGGGAGAAGCAAGAGAAGAGAAGAGACAAAGCCTAAATAGAGCTAAGAGAGAAGAAAGCTGAGCTAACAAAGAATAAAGAAAAGATAAGTTGGATAATGATGAGAAAAAAGAAGTGTCAATGTAGAATGATCATAAAGAATAAAGAAAATGAAGAAAGAATGGAGAAAGAAAAGAGAATTATATAAAGAGAAACAGAAGACAGATCAAGATAAGAAAATGAGTAGCAATAGAGACGAAGACAGACGAAAAATATAAACAAAGCAGAAGAAGAAAAATAAGAACATGCCAAGCTATTAACTAACTCTGCTGATGTCGACCTTGTTAGACACATAGAAGTAGTAATAAGTGCGATGGGAGGAGACTTATAATAGATGAGAGAATCTTTCAAACTCTCTCATAGTTTTCTTCACATAGCTGTCTTCTCAGTAAGCTAACAGCATCTTCCTTTTCCTTGCATATATTCCTCTTATTTAACATAATCTCTCTCATATCTCTGCCTATATTAGAATCATAGAACCTCAATAAAATCTGCCATATATCATATGCATTCTTTGTAATTAGCATTTCCCAAAAGCTTGCACTAATCACAGTCCCGCTTAGATCTCTTAAAAATTGCTTAGCCCTTCACAACAACACGATCTTGACGTGGTACGATTTAATTTTATCGCAGGCCCCCAACACAACAATGTCAGCGATTTATTGCATCAGTCACAAGAGCAACAACAACAGCAACAGCAGCAGCAGCAGCAGCAGCAGCAGCAGCAGCAACAGCAACAACAGACATTCGGTAACGTTGTAATCGGCAAAGAGATACAATAAAAAAAAGTAGCGAAAAACAAGCAACCTCAGCAGCTCAGCAGCTCAGAAGCCGAACTACAAAGCAACTCAGTTGCTCAGTTTCAGGCGTCTGCCAGATTCAGTTGGAAGTCTTTGGGTCTTTGGTATCGGGTCTCTGGCATTTCGGCAGCCTCATCAACGCGCTAATCTTGTTGTTGTTGTTGCTGCTGCTGTTGTTACTGTTATTGTTGTTGTCAAGTTGGCCAACGTTGTGTTTGTCGTCGTTGTCGGCAACGTCCTCATCATCAGCATCTTCGCCTCAAACCTGGACTCTCTCAGGCTGTTAAGAGTTCAACTCGTGATGTTAGTGGTTCAAGACAAGGCAACGCGATTTCCTCATTGGTCCACTATACTCTGCCAGTTGTTGTTGCTGTTGTTGCTGTTGTTGCTGGCGACATTCTGTCATGACGATCACGAAGCATTCGTAACACATTTGTTGCAATTTTCGTCGCTATTTGTTAAGGTTCAAAAGAGGTTGTGGCCACGGGGAAATCGCCTCGGCTCCCATCTGGGCATCTGTGGGGAGCCTCTGTCGCCGCCTTGGCGGAAATTAGCAACGTGTAAAATATGCACTAGCTGGCCATAAAGCTTAGCTGGCAACAAGCGAATGGCCAGACGCAAGTCGAGCTTGTCGGCTGCATTGTTAGCTATCAATGCAGATCATAAAGAACTCACAGCGCTGACAAGGTTCAGACATCTGGAAAGAGTGAAGTTAGTATGTTTAAGCAGACGATCTATATATATGTGTATACATACAATATAAAATACATAACATAAACTTTAGCTTAAGTCGTATACAATTCTCTTCTCCAACTTTGTTTTCAGTGTTTAAAGTAAGACTACATCAAATCTCAAAATCACCTTTAATATACTAGCAAAAAGAATATGTTTCTATAAATTAATATAATAATATACAAGATAATATACTAATAAAAAATAAATTTAAAAAAAAAATAGTACAATAAAAAGAATAAATAAATAAAAATAATAATAATGATAACAAAAATAAAAAAAAGTAATATACTAGAAAAAAACTAATATATAAATTTATAAAATAACAAAAAATTAATATACTAATAAAAATAAATATAAAAAAATTAATAAAATAAAAATAAGTACAAAATGATCTTACATTTTTATCTAATTAATTTGTAACTGATTTATAAAAATAAATAAGTAAAAGAATTTAATATACTAAGAATAAAAAATAAAAATAAAAACTAATTTCCCAAATTTATTCTTAGTAAATTCATTTTTATTTTATATACCAAATTTATTTTTAGTACATTAATTTTTTTTTACATACTAAGTTTATTCTCTTATGTATTAAATTTTATTTATAAATTATAAAAAAAAAAATCATATAATAAACCAAAAATACAAATTTATGTATGCAATTTTTCTGTATAATAATTTATATTTTACACTCTTTATAAATTTTTTGTAGAATGAATAAAATTATAAAAATAGAATTAAAAAATATATATAAAATAGAATCTCTTGATTCTTTTTCTATTTCCCTTTAAATTAATTTGCTTCTCAACTATAAACTAAGCCGCTTAGTTGCAATTTTGCTCTCTCCTGTACTCAACTTCATAATTCATTGCTTGGGCAAGTTTCTCTTAGCCCACAGCTAAATCAATCGCTGATACACTTGAAAATCAATCAATTATCAATTGCTTGCATTCAAGACCAGACCAGACCAGCCAAGGTGCCCAGCTGCCCAGATAGTTCTGCTCTGCTCTGCTCTGTCTCTCTCGTTTGGCTATGCTCCAATTGCTCCCCTTTGCCGCCTACGTCTGCTCAAATAATAGTCCACTAATTGTTTAATTGAAACTCTCTATGTATGGCAACAGAGCCGGTGAATTGAGCTGGCTCCACATTTTGTGGCTGGCCATCATCAATTTGTGCAAATTGCACGCACGTACATCAGCTCAGCTCAACTCAGCTCAGGCAGGGCAACAAAACCGGTCGATAAACATATCAACACCTGCTATAAGGTACGTACGTAGGTATATGCATGTACTATGTAGCCCGTTGCAAATATTGAAAATCACGGGCGACTGTCTGCTAGCTAAATAAATTTTATTTGCTTGATTTTCGATGCGGCGCGTTCGCATTTTTATACAAATTTACTCAACAATGGTGAGCCAAACGAGCTGCCAGTCGTGTGCTCTGTGTAGCCTAGTCAATCAATGAATAGTCAGGTATGTGTGTGTGTGTGTGTGTGTGTGTGTGTTGGTGTGTGTCCCTTCTGTGTTGCTGTTAATCTCACATGTTGGCCATTTGTCGCGTGCAACAATATTTTTGCCTGATAGCTACAACAATGTGAATTTCACACGCCAGTTGCTGCGCATCTGAATGTCCTGCAGGACAAGCTCACATGCCCCACATACGTGTGTGTGTGTGTGTATTTTGTTGCTAACCATTCGCGGCACGTTCAATTGATTGAATTGAAGTCGCTTCCATTTTCACTCGCCCGCCTGCCTAGCAACATGTCAGCCGATCACATGTCCAAGCCTTGTTCCCTTCTATGTCCACACTCAATGCAAGTCCATGCAACAATTATTCAATTTGATGTGCCGCCTTTTGTTTAGAGCCCTGCACTCTTGTTGTTGTTGTTGTTGTTGTTGTCACACTTCAATGAGTGCCAAATGTGTGGCGTCAGAGTTTACACCTGTTTCGAAGTGTGTCTCCACAACGGAAGCGACCTCAGCCGGAAGTGGATTTAATGCGGCTGCAATTTGCAAACCCGTTTAGCCAGCACATTAACACCAGCCACACACTGCCAGACCTCACTCTCTCTCTCCCTCTCTCTCTCTCTCTCTCTGTGTGTGTTTGCATAGATAATATTTTATTGATGTTGCATTGATTGGCACCTTTGGCCGTTTGCATATGCTGCACAATATAGTAAACAGCTTGTTTAATCAAATTATGATTGTGATATGAGTTGAGCACCAGATGCATGCTCTAAGCTGTTTAATGATGTGTGTGATAGCAAGAGAGAAAGAGAGAGAGAGAGAGAGGGAGGAGTAGTTAAACTTACAATAGAGATAGCTAGATATAAATGGGAAACTCTTATGCAACAATTCCCATTGCAGTTGAGTTTACTTTCTGAAGGGCTAACAAGGTTGAGGTAGAAAGAGAAAGAGAAAGAGAAAGAGAAAGAGAGATAGAGAGAGCAATAGTGAGAGTAGTAATTAAACTTACAAAAGAGATAGCTAGATATATGAGATGGAGATCTGGCACAACAGCTGCCATTGCAGGAGTGTGAGAAGGAGTATGAGAGACCAAGAGAGAGAGAGAGAGAGACAGAGATAGCTGGACTCCCATTGCAATTGAGTTTTCTTTTGGAGAGGCCAAGTGGGAAGAAGTGAGAGAGGGAGAGTCGTTACATTATGAAAAAGAGATAGCAAGATATAGATAGAGACAGCTATATATAAATGGAGATCTCTGGCATTAGCTAAGTTTATCTTTGGCAAAGCTCTTGCAACAGCTCCCACTGCAGTTGAGTGCCTAACAGGAGATAGAGAGAGAGAGAAAGAGAGAGAGAGAGAGAGAAAGAAAGAGATATTTAGTAGATTTAACAACAATTCCCATTTTTGAAGGGCCAACAATTCACAGCTATTTCCCACAGTCGACGCCCGTCTTGGCCATGTTTAGACAGGCAACATGATGGCCCTCGTTACACGGCACTTGCTCATTATGCTAATCATCAAAGCAAACGCAGCATAATTGAACTTAAACGGAAACTCATAAAATGCACTTTAGAAAGAAATTTCCCCCACACCAGCAGCATGCTCGGAGAGAAGCAACAGAAGTGCAAACAGTTAACATGCTGATGGAGCTCATGGAGCCCAGTCGAGTGCGAGTGCAGCCCACGCTGTGGCACTCGATTAGTCAAAGGCAAGGCAATGTGGAAATTGCAAAGGCCTAAAAACTCAACTCGAGTGTCAATTAAATTAATATCAATTAAAAGCGGCTGCAACTTGTTGCGCGTTGCTTACACAGCTCATGCAGCTCAGCTGAGAGCTGGGGCAACTCTAGTTGCAAATTATGCACACGCCATCAAGTGGCTGTCTAATGAATGCAGCGCAGCATCCAGCATTCAGCGATGCGACACGCCGAGCCGCCTTCACGCTGCAGATTTTTTTCCACTTTAATGAGCGGGTCGAGTCGCGCCTAATGAAGGGTTGTCCCACCGCACTCGACCCCCTGGCGCTCAAATTTAATCAGCAATTTCCTGTCCCTACGAAACGGGACATTTCTAGTTATGCAGCGCTCGAAAAGAAAGAGAGAGACAGACTGGAGTTTAAAAAACAGATTCTTAATTCGAATTTATGTGAAATAAACTTGATTACGGGGTCAAAGCTTAAGAATTTAAACTGAGTAAAGCTTACGAGAATTTAGATAATATCTAATGACATTTTAAAGTGAAATTTAATACAGGTTTAATGATAAATGGGTCACAGATAAATGGAAATTTAGTCATTAAAATGTGTCTAAGTCAATAAATTAAAATAGTAACAGTTTAATTTAATCTAAATAAAACTTACGTAAATCAAATATCAAACAGATATTTTATTAAATTGAAAATAATTTTTGTATCAATTTAATAGAACTACCCTACATGATTCTCATTCAATATTAAATTAAATTTTTATAAATTCAATACAATTCTACTAGATAATTCCCATCTTATTCGTAAGCCCTTTGCTGCACTTTCAGGCAATGTCATTTAAGCGTAAAGCTCGCTTCAAAATTGATTCCCGAACAGTTTGTCAGCGTCTGGCAGCTGTAATGGAGCGGGAAGCCGTTGGCTGGCAGCGCTCCCGTGGGTGAAGTGTCACAAAATTTGCACGCGACTTGGCGTAAAGCCACATGGCAAAAGATACACACATGCGATGTGAAGACCCGGTGAACTGGTGTCGCTGGCAACCAGCTTGACTGCCGCACACACATGTCAGCATGTATTGAATGTTGTCGTTGGCTGACTGGCAAGGTTGTCGTTGGTAAAGGAAATGGCATGCCCATGACTGCTACCAGCTACCAGTTAACAGCGAGCAGCGAACAGCGCACTGCCATGAGCGAAACCAGCTAACAGCTCGTCAGCTCTTCAGCTCCTCAGCTCTTCAGTTCTAGGCTAAATCTTACGCACGCACACGCATCGGTGGCCAAGTCAAGGAAATGTGCAAAAGTTGCGCAGTGGCAAATTTATAGCGACAAATGTTGACTTGAGATACGACACAGCATATCCTATGTACACTCCCAATTTCTGCATGCGCTTCAACCTGCCCCCCACTCTCCTCCCTCTCCACACATGCTCCCCCAAGACAAGGCGCAGTCGAGCTGAGTGCTGCTGCTGCTGCTGCTGCTGCTGTTGTTGTTGCCTGCTTAAATTGAATGTCAATCGATTTTAGTTTTTAATTTAAAAAGTGCGCCACGTCTGCCTTGTCGATTGTGTTGCTGTTGAATTGAGCTATGCGCCTGATTGCAGCCTCTGCAAAAGTTCCATCTCATTTTCATTCTCATTTTCATTGTGTGCGTGTGTGTTTGTGTGGGCGTGGCAATCAAGCAGAGGTTTAATGGTTCAGCTAACGGCAAATGAAGCCACATCAGCAACGACAAGGGAACAATCCATGTTTGGTCTTTTGCCAATCAGCATGACAATGCCAAAATAAATGTTGAACGACATGACTAGAGCTAAAGCTCAGATGTCGAAAGATGTCATATGGCTAAGGAATTTCAAGAATATATTATTAATTATATATATATTTAAATATATCTTATAATAATGTTGATATGTCGAAAGATGGCATTTAGCTATAGGAATTTAGAGAATACAATGAATATAGAATTTGTGCACATATGCATATGCATATTATTATTAAATTATATATTAAATATTTATGCATATATGAAAAGATTGAAAAGATGCATGAAGTAAGAAGAGCTATTATATATTGATCATTTATATATGGCTTCAGACTCAAAGAAATAATAAAATAAATATAGATTTCCTAGAAATAAATATCTTCAGAATCTACGTAAATATATATACATACATATATCTGATATAAATACATCACGTAAAAAATATACATAAATTTCCTAGCAAAAAGAGAAAGATAAAGCTGCATCAATCGACTCTTGCATCTGGCCATAATTTTGGCGGCAAGCGTCGAAGCGTCGCAACAAATTTGACAAGCTGCCAGAAGAGCCCAAAAGCGAGTGAGACCTTAACTCAAATCATAACGGCAACTCGAACTTATTGCCAAATGGCTCGCCAGCGATTCCAGGTCCAGTCGGGCCAGCCATTTGTTGCTGTTGTCGCTGTCGTGCCTGGTCGCCATCGATGCGGCCAATGCCTTGGCTCTAATCGCTCATTAAATGGCCACAATTTGCCTGCACTGCGCTGCATTTAAATTACTTTCCCATTGCCTGAGCTCCAGCTCCAGCTCCAACTCCAACTCCAGCTCCGGCTCTGACTGTGGCTAACCAAATTTGTTTATGAGGCCCAGCGAAACCTTTTAACTAAAACTAAAACTAAAACTCATAACTTTGCGCGCAACGGGTTCGGGTTCGTTCGCGTGAATTTCAGCAATCAGGCAAGTCCCACAAGCTGCACTTGGACCTGGAGCTGGAGCTGCAGTTGGGCGGCTCTGTTGCCGTCGCATTCATCAAAAAAAAAAAAAAAAAAAAAGAAACGTTCAAGTCGTGCAGCCAAATCTAAACTGCGCCCCACCCGCGACCCAACATGCAATTCGCCTCTATTTTTTTTTTTAGAGAATTTTCCTTTGCATTTGAGAGAAATGAGCCCTGGACAGCGACGACGTAATATTATAAATCCAAGTTCGCATGTGGCTCTGGCTGGGTCAGGTTCTGCATTGACTCAAGCTGAGTCTGAGCTGTGCTCTCCACTATATAGAAGAGTCTTTTCTTTTTTGGAGGGGGGAAATCACTTCTAATTAAAATGTGCAGCAATTCAATAGATTGCAGCTGTTGTTGTTGTTGTTGTTGTTGTTGCTCTCAGCTCACTTTCTGCAGCCGATGCTCGCTTCACGCTTTAATTTATGTTGCCGACGTCGCTGCGCCCTATCCCAAAAATATCTATAGAGCATACGCTACCATCTCTCCTTCTCTCTCCCTCTCTCTCTCTCTCCATCTCCTGTCTATTTTTAATTTCGTGCGCGTCGCTTTTCAATGTCAGCTTCCATGTTCCAATCCCTGCCCTGTCCCAAATATCCATATATTATGTAATGCACACGAATCTAATGCTGAACTCATGGAAGTCAAGTTGTGTGTGGAGCGTTTCGTTGCTCCCTCACGCTTCGTCACCTTATTATTACATGGCGTTATTTTCGTAGCACTTGAAATGCGCTTAATTGGTTCCTCAATCTGCGCCCTTTTCTCAATCGAAATACATATTCTCTATCTAGTCGAGTGTGGCGCCCACCCCGTTATTAATATTTACAACCTGGCCAAGTAATTTACAACAGTTATGAACCGTTGCGTCGCTTCTGCCCACTTAGCGCTCAATAATAAATAATTGAAATTCCTTTTGAAGTGCGTGCATTTGTGGGCTTTAGTTTGGGACCCAGACACAGACAGAGAGAGAGAGAGAGACAGAGAGAGAGACTGAGCGATTCCGAAATGGGGGTGTTGCCCTGGTCGGTCGCGTGGAAAGTGTTAAAATTATACATTTATTTATGCTAGAAGTATTGCTTGAATACCAAGCATTTCCTGTTTGATGTGTTTTTAATCGATTTTTCGAATTGAACCGCGGTGGGTTGAAATTGTAAGAAATTTACGTGCTGAGCTCATATATTTATGTAATTTTTTTTGATGATTTCAATCATGTGCCAGAAATAATTTCCCTTTATAGCTCTTTATGTATGGCATTTGCCCCAGTTTCTTGTGTAATAAAATAATACAAATACAAATTAACTTACTATATTTTACAATATTTTTAGTTTTTTTAAATACTTTAACAAGCAGCAATAAAATTGCTCAACAATCTTTCAAGATTCCCTCGCTTCTACTTTTATTACATATATTCTAGGACTTATATAGATTCAGAAATTTACGTTCATTCTCTTTAAAGCATAATCTGGGTTGTCTTGTTGTCATAATTTGCCTTTCTTAGATATTCATCGAAGATTTCTTCAAGCATAACAACTCTTAATGCTTTTCATCTTAATTCAAACCGTTTGATATGCCAATCTTTGCATATAAATTTATATAATTTATATTTAATATTAATTTCATATTTACATTCAATTCACTACATCTTAAAGCAGAGAATACCTCAAAAACCTTTAAAGAAAGGTTTTTATTTTCTCTGTTCTTCATTGCTAAATATCTTAAGAGTCTCTGGATAAATTGCAACGCATCGATTTTCATATTCTTTTCTTAATTATTAATTAATTTTCTGTCTTTGTGATGTGGATTGTTATGTACCTCATCATTACTGTAACTCTCATATAAAGAGCTATACATGCTGTCTCTTTCCGAGCAGTTCAGAGTAATATCTTGCAGAGTATCTTCTAGAGTTATAATCATATTAAATATATTAAAGAGTTCCTCTACTCTTCTACAGTCTACAGCACTAGTTAGTCTACGGAAATCATTTTAATATTATAATATTTATAATAATTTTTATAAGAGCAGAACTTGACTTTCAATTTGGAGTAATAAGTACGAGATTACCTCTCAATCTGTCTGCCTCTGCCCCTCTCACTCTTTCTCTCTTTCTCTCGGTCTCACTTGCCTTTCCTATATGCTCCACCACTGTATCAGCGCTTACTAACTAACTAAATGCATTATTAAATTGTAACTGAAGGCAGTCAACTCTCTTCAACTTCTCTCTGCCCTATCTTTCATTTGTATATTATAATTGATACAGCTAAACATCAGCATTAGTAGCATAATAAGAATCATATTGTTGAGTTGCTGTTTGATTTACGTGACTCTAATGATGCCTCACAATAAAACAACTGCAGTTGGCTATAGAAGTGCGCCAGTAAGAGTAATAAGAAACAAAAACTTGAGCAAGTTCGTGGCCTAAGTCACAGCTGCAGTTGCCTGACGCAGTCTGGCCTCATCCAGCAGCTGTCTTCTAATTCCAACTGCAGTTTGATGGCAGCTCTCTGGGCCCATCCAAGCAAGCGCTATTCAATATGCTTGGCCACTATAAATTATGCCATTGAGCTGAGCCAAGCAAGAAATCGAAATCATGACTAAAGTTTTTTCCGCTTTTGCAGAGTTTTTCTTTTTATTTTTTTTTTTTTTTTTCTTGCTGATTATGAGACTTAAATTGACTGCGGCGAACAGCGATCGCATTTCGGAATTGCAGCTCAGAGTCATAAATAATCATAGTTGTGCCATTTATTATGACAAAATATCATTTCGGACATTTGTTTGCAGCTACTCCTGGAGCAGGGCTGCCGCGATTCAGGCTGCCCTATCGGAACGCTGTAGCGAAATCTATCTGAGCTCAGCATCCACTATCTGGCCGCACATCTCTCGTGGCGCATCTGCACGGCGCGACTTTGAATTGTTTGCACAATTTCATTGCTCTGTCTTTATGCTGCGTTTTAATATAAATTATTTTTAACAATTTGTGGATGGCTCGCCGCGCCGCGCACCCTTCAGCAATTTGAGCTGCGAGTGCTCTACGAGTGCTCTGCGAGTGCCCTGTGTGCTTTTTTGCGGGTTGCGCAACCAGAGAGCCCATGACCGAGGACGCGGCCGCAGGTCGAACAATGCCAGCGTCGCACCGGCCAAAAAGAAAAACAAAGCGAAACAACAAAAAAAAAAAGCAGACTTTGGCCAGCATCTCTGGTGCTTGAGCCCTTGCCGGCAACTGGCAACTGGCAACTGGCGGCGGCTGCAACCAAAGGCGCATTAATCTCGCCAACGAATGTCAAGAATTGTGGCTATGCCGACGACCAAGATGCATTTTGCCGTTGTCTCTGCTGTCTTGTCTTGCCTTGGCTTTGCTTTGCTTTGTTGCTAAAAAGTGTAAGTTTCATTTCTGTTTCGCATTGCTTTTATTTGCCAGCAATTTTTAGCTAGCATTCCACGCTCTGATGCGCCAGCAATGCGATTTTGATAAGCTGGCAGTAGCTGCCTTCAAATTCTAGTCTCTCTCTCTCTTACTCGCTCTCTCTCTCTCTCTCTCGGACGTGGCCGTTGTCAACGGCGGCAAAAAACAAAAGACGCCTCAACAGTTGTCTCGCTGCCCAGCCAGCAGCTCAGCTCAGTCCCACAAATCGGGCGAACAGTTCACATTGCCTTGGGCTAAATATTGTCATGATTATTATTTATGGCCCACCAAGAGCCGAAAATTCTCTCAACCATTAGAACAAAGCGAACGGCTCACAGTCCAGCTTTAAATGCACTTTAATGATTCGCTTTGCTTGGCTCGAACTCCGCGATTGCAATTTGCCTCGTCGCAAACAGTTGGAAATATAAATAAATACTCATCATATCGATACCAGGAAGTATCCCAAAAGAACTCTCTTGAATGTCCAGTTGGGTGACTAAATATGCATTAAATTATTAATAGAAATAGATTTATTTTTTTTAATATTTATATGTAAACATTCCCATTGCAATTATTTTAATAATCTAGTTAAACTATGTATATATATTTTTTTAGTTAGTGAAATATCAAAGTAAATTAGTAAATTGTTAATTGTAAATTGTTAATTGTAAATTGTTAATAGACAGTCATTAATTGTTTGTATAATAAAATATTGTTTGACTGTATTTCCCGGTTTAATTTGCAATTCTTACAAATTTTAGTAAAGAACTTAGACCTTTTATTTCACTTTTTATTCCACAAAATAAAATATATATGTAAATTAAACTTTTATTTATTAATTACATCTGTGCAGTACAGAGTTTGTAAAATTTATTTAAATTTACGTAAGAATTAAAGAGTAGAGCGGAAATTAAAAAAATATATTTATTGATGTATTTGAAAAATTTATATTTTTTTAAATTATTTATTTATTTAATTAATATGTATTCAGTGAATTTAATTTAATTTCTTTTAATATTATTATTATTATTTATTTGTAATTTATTTATTTCTTTATTTATTACTTTATTTATTTATTTTTTATGTATTTATTTATTTATTTATTTATTTATTTATTTATTTATTTATTTATTTATTTATTTATTTATTTATTTATTTATTTATTTATTTATTTATTCATTTATTTACTTATTTTTTATATATAGCAAAAATACATTTATTTGCAATTACCGCTTTAAATGTTTTATATTTGTATTTAGCTACTACTGCTACTAATTCTCGAACCGTAAAAGAAAATAAATTGAAATATATGTAGATATTCAGACATTCCTGATTAGTTTTGCTATTTTATTGTGAATAGACTTTCATACGAGAAACGCTTGCAAATTGTTAAAGTTTTTATGACTTTATAAAGATTATTCTCTCTACTTATGCACACATAAACATATTACAATATACATATAGATATACACGTATTCCAAATACAATAATACATATGTTTACTAATGATTTATTTTGTTTACCCCTTTTCTATTTTGATTTTGGAATACCTGCTTATATTTTCATAAATATACATGCATATATCCACAAATATTCTACTTAAATATTTACATACATTTTAGCTTGAATTCATAAATTGATATCATACATATAAAAACTTGAATATTTATATACAAAATATCTTTATATTCAATCATCTCTCAAACTTTAAAAGGGACCATGAACTCTTCAGTGTTGTAGCTCTCCCATTTCATTCTTTCTCCAGCTTCAATCACAGACGACTCTCAAGATTGATATTGTTAAATATTTCCAACAGCCAGCTGCCAATAAACCTTCTGTCAACGCATACCTATTGCTCTTTCTGGCTTGCGTTGCCGCTGGCTTTTCCTGGGTTTTCATCACTTTTAACCTATACGTTGTTTTTTGTTGTTGTTGTTTTGGTTTTTTTTTTTCTCCGTTTTTTTCTATTTTTCTACTCTCCATCGTACGCTCGTTTACTGTCGAGTTTTTTGCCATTTCAAATTAAACTTAAACTTTTTTCATTTCCATTCACATACATAGAAAAGTCTCTCTAGCCCCTGTTTTGTGTGAATCCGCTGCGCACATGCGTTTCAATTCAACTTTTTTCGTTCATTTCTAAATGCCCTGTAAAAGTGGGAAAGGGGTATGCTAGACAGTGTACCTAAAACTAATCAAAGACTGAAGTAAAGCCATGAAAATATTTGTTAACTAGATATGTAATATATTTAATATCTTTATACATGCTTTTTCTATGCTCTGCTGTTAGAGCAGGGGTATCTCCCAGTCACATACCACTCAAGCTTAATTGCTTTTGCGTTTGTTCCTGGTACGCGGCATGCTCAGCGTGTTGTTTGCTTATTTGAAGTTTCCGCTGGGAGCTAACTGAGAGAGTCGCATGGAGCTGGGGAGTCCAATCGTCAAGTCGAGTCGAATAAACCGACGCGGAATATTAAATCGTCTGTATTGTTTACAATCAGAAAGCGTTTTATAGACTTTATGGACGACGCTGACGAATGAGAACAGCAGTAGCAGCAGCAGCAGCAGCTGAAAAAGTACACTTATATTAACAGCAGCAAGAACAAGGCGAATATACATATACACATATGTATATATATATATATATATATATATATATATATATGTATATCGATTCAAGCTGCTCCTATTCTTCTCCCTTCTCGACTTGCTTCGATTCTATGAATCGCCGTCTGCTGGCTTCACACTCCAATAACTTTTTCAGCAGTTGGCCGCCTTGCGATTTTCATACAAAGTCACGTTTTAATCGCCGCATTACACAAATCATTAATCAAAATTAAATAATAATTATGAAGCATAGCGAAATCAAAGACCCAAAAACACACCTACAAAAAAGAAGCAATCGAGAAAAAAAGGCAGCTCAATGTGTGACTGGCCATTGCCCAGTTGGTCAAGTTAGGTCAATCAGCAGCTGCTGAGAGGCAGGTGCTTAGCCAGCTTTGTGGGTGCCCCGCCTCAGACTCCCCAACATGTAAAAATAGCAGCATGCGCAGATCAGATTTTGCCAAAAAAAAAAAAAAGAAGAAGAATACACACAAAAAAAGCAACCAATTTTTTTAAAGCTTGAAGATTTAATTGAGTTTTAATAATCCATAATTATGCGTAGAGCTGAGATGAGAGAATGAAATAGAGAAACATGAAAACAAATTACCAACTTGGCATATCGGTTAACAGGCAGCGTGTGAATAGCATTAGCTTCTGATTGGATTGGGGCAGCAAGTCTAGACAACAATTAAGATGTTCTCCCGATGATAATCAGCATTAGTTCTATAATAGTTTACCAGAGTTTAGAGTGCATAAAAACTCTTTAATGTTGGCATACATAAAAAGCATTATACATTTCTATACTAATTTTGTTTCATATTCTTTATTATAATTTTTTTTTTGTATATCAACTATTGCAATAAATTTCTAATTAGAATATTCAATTGAATGATTTTTATCAATTTTGATTTATGTTTGCATTAATTAAGTGTAAAAAAAGAGAAAAATTATGCTTAATGAATTGTTTTACTAATTACAGAAATATTTTATGTGAAACAATATTTTATCAGAATGATATAAAAAAAAAAACATATTTGCATATAATTTAAAATTTGAAGAAAACAACATTTGATTTATTTGTAAGGTATTATTTATTATTTCTGTATGACATTTCATTTATTTTTTATTTTTAAGATAACAACATTTAAATTATTTGTAATTTATTATTTATTATTTCTGTATGACATTTTAATTTTTTATATTTTTTATAATGTTTATTTTTATGGTTGAAAAATTTTTGTAAAATTATACTCTCTCATCTACATAGATTTGAGATTATCCATGACATATTCGCTTTATATTTACATTAACTATTTAAAAAAAAAAAAAAAAAATCTGACATGAAATCAGATTATTTAATTTATTTTAGGTGTGTTTAATATTATTTAACTTACAAACATATATTTATCGTTTTAATTCTTTAATTTTGTATTTTTAAAATCATTTTTAATAAGTTTTTAAATTTTAATATAAATACAAATGTGTTATGAGTACAACAAATTTTATTATAATATTTATTAATCTGTTTAATGTTTTCATTTTCACAAAATTTTTCTAAAAATATATTTATTTCAGTTTAATTCAATTTATTTTAAAAATATGTTTTAATTTTATTTCTTATTAATTAATTTTTATTTATTATTTTTTAAATATTTCATTTTAATTCAATTTATTTAAAAAATATTTTTTAATTTTATTTCTTATTATTTAATTTTTTTTCTATAATTTTTATTTAATTGAATCTTTTTGAAATATTTCATTTTTGCTCTACACTCTTATCTCTAACAATTGGCTGGCGAAAAAAAAGAACATTAAATATAATTTGTGTTTAAATTGAAAACTCTCGCATTTGAGCTTTATATGCGCTCCGCCTTGTTTACATGCATGTTAAGCTAAAAACCCACAGCAAACAGATTGTTTAAATTGCTTGTAAAAATAATAACAACAACAACAATTGCAATGACCACTACATGGAGTTTATTTCTGTTGCTCGCAACTGGTTATTTTTTCTCCCCGTCGACCCCAGCGACTATGGGCAACATTTATGCAGCAATTGAACCCCAAAGAGCAAAAGGGTAAATGCGAAACATCCCGCTCACATAGGCGAATGGCCAGCTGATTGGGTGTCGGCTAAGTCTACTATATATAGAGTTTCTGTTTTTTTTTTATACATTTACACATGCATGTATATATTTTTAATGAAATGCGGAGACCGTTCGCCAACAAAGGAAGCACTGCAAAAATGCATTTTATTACACGTTCGATTGATTTTTGGCAAAAACCATGAGCAGGGTGCACGGGGACAGCCAGTTTATGTTTATATTGTCATGGGAAAGAGACAGAGATACACATGTGCACATACATACATACATACATACACAGATATACACACATACATATGTACATATCGTATATGTGCTCAAACTCTGCCCCAGGGAGTCGCCTCAAATTGAAATTGTCGATTTAACATTTTGAATTATCGTTTAGCAAATGGTCAATATTTTGTAACAGCTAAACTACTCGCACAAGCCGCAGCTACCCCGCAGCTGGAGCTGCCTGGAGCACACATCAAATTGTGCCACATAAATTGTATTGCTATAAACAATCAATTACATTGTGTGATTCCGCAGTTCCCAGGGTCCGTTTCTCGAGGGAGTGCGACTGTTTACAAAAAACTTTTCGCTGTTCTGTTCTGCTTATAGTTCTCGATCATGTTAAATGTGCTTCCCCTTTCTCTTTTTCACTTCATTATTACTTCCTTCAGTGTTTCTTTTCGTCATTTTGTGGTCGATTCCAGTTATGTGGAAGTAAACATAGATGAAACTTTCAATGGGCTCTTGTGGCATTGCCTGGAAAAGTCAAGGGCAGTGCGAATAACATTGAAGTTCTCATAACAGAGGCACAATTGATTATTTATTCAGGAAAGGGTAAACGAATTGTTAACTTTAAAATTGTTTCAAAATGTTGACAGAATGTGAATATCATTCGCGCTGAATATCAAAACAGGCATAAGCAATAATTATATTGGAATTCTTGAAACTGAAGGATGACCACTGATGGAGAGAAGCAGAGCGATAAGGCGTTGGAGATGTTATTGATGAGAGTATTGTGGGAATGTTTCAAAGATATACATATTTGTATAATAACGAAAGACTTGTGTGAACTACATAATGGTGAGAATGTAAATTAAATAATAATAATCTTATCAAAAATAAAATAAGCGTATTAGCTGAATACATTGTGAATATTTAAGTAAATTAGCCTACTTGTAGAAGAAAAATAAACTATACTATTATTTTTTATTTGTAGTAGGAGAAATAGTTGTACTAGAAATGGCAGAAAAAAAAGAAATAATAATTAATAAATTAATTAATTAAAAGTAGCAATAGTTGTAGTTTTGGTTGTAGTTTGGTATAGAGTAGTATAAGTAGAGTAGTAGTAGTATAGAAGTAGTAGTAGAGTAGTAGCAATAGAGTAGTAGTAGTAGAGTAGTAGTAGTAGAGTAGCAGTAGTATAGAAGTAGTAGTAGAGTAGTAGCAGTAGAGTAGTAGTAGTAGAGTAGTATTAGTAGAGTAATAGAAGTAGGGTAGTAGTAGTAGAGAAGTAGTAGTTGAGTAGTAGTAGTAGAGTAGTAGTAGTAGAGTAATAGAAGTAGGGTAGTAGTAGTAGAGAAGTAGTAGTAGCAATAGAGTAGTAGTAGTAGAGTAATAGAAGTAGGGTAGTAGTAGTAGAGAAGTAGTAGTTGAGTAGTAGTAGTAGAGTAGTAGTAGTAGAGTAATAGAAGTAGGGTAGTAGTAGTAGAGAAGTAGTATTGAGTATAGTATTAGAGTAAGTATAGTAGAGTAATAGAAGTAGGGTAGTAGTAGTAGAGTAATAGAAGTACGGTAGTAGTAGTAGAGTAGTAGTAGTAGAGTAGTAGCAATAGAGTAGTTGTAGTAGAGTAGTAGTAGTAGAGAAGTAGTAGTAGAGTAGTAGCAATAGAGTAGTAGTAGTAGAGAAGTAGTAGTAGAGTAGTAGCAATAGAGTAGTAGTAGTAGAGTAGTAGTAGTGAGTAGTAGTCCGTAGAAGAGTACAGTAATAGTAGAGTACAGTGGCTGTAAAGTAGTCGTAGAAGAGTACAGTAGTAGTAGAGTATAGTAGTAGCAGAGTATAGTAGTTGTAGAGTATACTAGCAAAGTAGTAGGTGTAGAGCATACTACTAAAGTAGTAGTAGCAGTGGAGTATTTTAGTAGAGTAGCACATTGAGAGTAAAAGAAAGCAGTGGCTTTCGGATAACTACATATGTATATCAATTTCTAAGTACCCATCCATAACAGTCTTGTCAACTCAGGAGTTTCTTAAAATTCAAGGAAATTCACAAATAAAAATCACAAGAGTTCCCTTTATTGCAATTGGATTTCTGCGACCTGGATGCAATTTCAAAATCGAAATGGAAATCATTAAAGCTGCAGTCGTAAAAAATCGCCCTATATGTGTACATATATATAAGTATATATATAAGATTTCTTGGCAAACGCTTCGACGCTTTTTATTTGGCAGCTATTAAACTCAGAACTTTATGGACATGACCAATGTGTGCACTAAACGCTTTGCCCGGCCATCGCAAATGCTTTGCCCAGTTCCGAGCGCCGTTCCCGAGTTCCGCTAGTTTATGTTGTCCGTGCCACAGTACGGGGCAAATGCTCGCGCCCGTGCCCGTGCCCAGTCCCATGTGTTGGCACAAAATACAAGCCATATATTATTCGAGTGGAGCGCAGGGGGCGTTGCACGTACAAGTGTGGCAGCTAGCGGGATATAGGTGGATGGGGAGTGACGGGAGAGCGAAGTTCCTTTCTCTTCACGCTCGCCAAAGGGCCAATTGACAGCAGCAGCCTGCAGAACAGCATCACAATTAACACATGCCGGAATACCGAGAATCGCTGCTCAACCGGGGATGTAGTCCAGAGTCGAGTCGGGACTCGAGTTGAGTTGAGTTGAGTTGAGTTGAGTCCGGGACGTGAGTGCGCTGCAAAATCCGTGAAGCGTTGCACGTGTCACATCAGAAGCAGCGTCGAGTAAGTCACTCGCTTGCATTTCGCAGCTGCTCGCTGCTCGCTGCTCTGTGTCCTGTGCTCCTTGCTCCACCTTCACACATGCCTGGCCTTCAGTTTTTGCTGCTGCTGCTGCTTGCGTTGCTGCTTTTATTACATTTTGACGCATTTTAATCGTTTTTCATCATTTTGCTCGAAGGGTGGCTTTCCCCTTGTTCATCACAAATTCCTTCAGCCCTCAGCCAGACCCAGACTGACAATAATAAATTATGCTTTGACTTTTACAAGCGGCCCCAACCCCAGCAAATTTTGCAGGTTCAGTCACATAAATTGCGTAACGTCGCCGACTATTAAAAATTACATAATTGCTTAACTGCAGCAGCGGCAGCAGCGGCTCGAACAAAAACAGACAACAGACAACAATAGCAATGCCCATGCCCATGCCCATGGCCATGGCCATGTCCTGGGCTCGTCTTTTGCGTAGCAAATTGCATTATTTACTTTTCAATACATTGCCAAAAGGCCAAAGAACCAAGCGAAGAAATTTGTATATAAAATTATGAAATCGACCGTGGCTAATCGATTAGCTTACGAGTGGCATAGTATTCATATTATTTCCGCTTGCGTTCTTATATAAAACATTTCTTTTTGCGGCTTTTCATATTTTTCTTTGACAAGTTCTTTTTTCAAATTAAATGCAATTATTGCATGTACAATTGATACATTGACAAGAAGAAGCACATAAATAATGAGAGAAGTACGTTAAAGGGGAAAATTATTTGCAAGTTAAATATTGATATGTAGCTGAAGTCTGGATGCATTACTCGAGAATTTGCGACTAGAAGATACCCTGAATACTGGGAAGAATTTGAATCGTTCTATGATTCTTTTATGCATAAATTATATAATATATACGAATGTTTAGGCTGTCCTATGCGCTTAATTGTTTAATAACTTTTGATTGCTAATTCTTAATGCAATTTTTTGGGTATTATATTAGCATCCAGATACATATAAATTTGCCAAAGGCAAAGCATTTGAATTGTGGGGTTCTGGAAATTTGTGGCTAAGGAAATGGATGTATTCAAAAACTAAAATATAAAAATGTCTCACAAAAATCCTTGGTTTTTGGATTTAAGTTTCATTTCATTGAAAAACTTTAAAACCACTTTAGAAGACAGTAGAATCTTATCTTATCCTACCATAAACAGAGCAAGGAATTGAGCATGTAAAATGTATACTTGCTATCTTACTATCTTACTCAGCTAGTCATACTGATTAAAAATATAGTTAATTTAGTTTTAACTTGGTTTACCAAGTCTGTCTCAGTCTGTTACAAACATTGTCATAAAAACATTATACCCTGATTTCCCAATTTGCAATAGTTAAGAGTTCGAAAATAAAATTATTCTTTTATAAAAATATAAAATGCTAATCACAACATATAATATAATATACAAATTTTGAATGCTGCTAATCAAAAGATTTATATCTATAGAGTTTATCATTGATATGAATATAGAATATACTATATCTAAATCTAAAATTTCACCATTTTAGAAAAACAACTAATTCCATTGGCTCTACTTAAGATCAATAAGAGACGCATATTTTGAACTGTAGAATATATAATTATATATGGATAATAATAGCAATTTGATCAGGCACACTTTATTTGAAGAATTAAATATTTGATTGGCTATGGACTAAAAATTTTGTATAAAAGCTAACGCTGACATGTATCTGCATGAGTTTCGCCAGTACCGCGAGTGTGCCGGGAGATCATAAAACTAAAGGAAATCAATTGGTAAGTCAGAAAAACCTCCTATGGAATAATAATAATACGTGGCATTCAAATAGATAATTTGTTCTCAAACTCGTTTGATTTGTGCTCCAAATTGATCAGTAAAAAAAAAAAAACAAATATTTTCCTTGAAAGCCTGGCACTTAGTCAGATAACATCATCAGTTACTGTAGCTGCTGGCAGCGGTTATTGCCCCAAATTGTGGGCCATCAATTCCCCAAACAGTTCCACTTGAATGAAAAAAAAAAGAAAAGTTGCGCTTTTAACTATTCAACTTTGTTGCTTTGAGTTTTCAACAGCTCACCCGCCGGCTAGTGGCTGACTGACTGACAAACTGACCACAGAAAAAAAAGATATATATATAAAGATATTCCCGCAACTTAATAATAATTTCTGCTGCAACAATTTTTCTGCTTTCCCTGCGGCAATTAAAATTTTTTACCTTATTTGCTCCACTTTTCGAGTGTTGTCCTTTCCATGGTACTACGTCCTTTGCTATATCAGTTACCATGCGCTTCAGTTTTGTCTCGCCCTAGGGCGAATTTTGCATGGTCATTTACTTCTTTCTCTCTTGCTTTTTTTTTGCCAACACAACACGGGTGACTGCGACTGCGACTGCGACTGCGACTGTAACTGTGACTGCAACTGTGACTATGTTTTCTCTTTTTTTTTTTGGGTGGGTAACGCTGTGACATCAAGATTGCAAGCGCCCCAAACGCTCGCAGCGCACGCATATCCCTGACCAATGTCCTGGCATTGTGGCAGCGCGCGCTGTTACTAATTAAAAACGCAAATGGGTTTATGATGTTGCACAAGTTGCGGTTCGTTTGAGAGGGGTGCGGGGTAAGGACCGCAACGCTTTTACTGCTGTCGCTGCACAAATGTAACACAATAAGTGGGGAAAAAAAAAACACTAAGAAGAAGAAGAGTAGAATGAGCAGAGGCAAAACTGAAAAGAAGCTGTAAAGAAAGCGCATAAAAGTGTGCGGCATTAAAACAAATTTCTGTAACGTTCGCTTTGCATCAGTTTTTCGCTTTCCTCTCGTTTCACTGTGTTTGACAAAAATTGGGGCGAAATATACAAAACAAGTTGGCAGCCCTCACGCCCCCTTGCTACTTGTGCCTTTTGTGGCTTTTGCTGACTGCCCAGATCTCCAGCTATCCGACTATCTCTGTGGTTGGGCAACGCTCAGACTGTGACTGGCATGTTTTGTGTTTTATTAGCGTGAAAATTTTTCATAGGTGTCAGCAGTTTATATACACATATATATGTATGTGTGTATATATGTGTGTGTGTGAGGGAACTTTTAAATGCTGCTGCGTTTGCTTAAAGAAGTTCGAGCTATGTTTGAAAACAAAACATCTATTTGGGATCCTAGCCCAAGTCAACTATAGGGGAAACGAAGAGAATAGAATGGAATAGACTAATATAGAGAATAATATATATTTTTAATTGCCAAAAATGTATGCTAGAGAAATTGTTGTTTTTCTTGTGCCTGTGCAAGACAAAAGCAGTCCAATGCCACGCCCCCACGTTCCATGTCCCGCGCCCCCAGATTCAGTTGTTTTGTCTGCTGTGCTAATTTATATGTTAATTTTTGTTCTTTGCTCTTTCCCATAAATGTATGTATATATATATTTCTATTTATTTCGCATAGTGTGCATATTATGAGTATTTTGTGCTTTATTTTTTGGTATTTTTGTTGATGCGCCCGCTTGGTTTTTGAATAGAGAAACAGGAAGGGCTCCAAGCCAGCCAGCGATTCTTGCCCATTGAAAGGGCGTTTTTATTTTTATTTTTATTTTCAATTTCTTTTTTGGGGAGCTTTTCTACTTTTTCATGAAATTTTGTGCTGAGCCACAAAAAAAGGGGCAGTTAGTCATGGCAACTTTTTAATTTTTGCCGGGCCCAAATTAGAATAATAGTCGAACGAATATTACACAATAGATCCTATGAAACTGTGGGACATCGCCCACATTACTGTTGGCTTTTCGGGCGTATTGTGCGGATTTCCGGTCGGTCAGTTGTGGTCAACTGGATAGCCAAATGCCGTTACTAAAAGCCTGGCCAACTTTCAAATATCTGAAGCAAGAAAGTTTTATATTTAAACCTTTACTTAGCTGCATAGCAAAGAGTTTTCCTTCACTAAATTGATGTATACTTGAGCTATACATTCCATTAAATACCTATTTTAAACGTCAATTTGAATTTTCAGCTTTAAAACTCTGTAAATAAGAATATTCATGTTTCTCAGACCCAGATTCAGGCTCCGCCCACACTGCATGTCCAAAGTTTTTGGGCCCGTTTTGCCTTATGTTATGCTCATATTTATTCCCGCAACAATGTGCGCCTCGTAAAACAATTTATAACTTTTGCGCTTTTGCCTAATAAGTTGGCATGTTGTGGCCAATAAGTTGCCGCCGCTAGAACGCGTATCCTGGCAGACGACAAGCCGTCGCAGCAGTGCAAACTATGCAAAGTACGAAAAGTGCAACGCGTCGTCTGAATCTAAGCGCCCAGCCAACGCACCCCGTCCTTTTCCCCCGCCTCACAACAGTTGCAGCCTTCCCAAAACTAAATTACAAGCATGGAGGAAACAGCAACAAGAACAACAGCCTGCAGTACTCTCAAGCGTATCTAGTTATCCCCCTCTGTCATACGCTCTCTTTGACGCTCGCTCTCTCTCTCTCTCCTTGCTTTACTCTTGCTACACATTTGCTGCTGTTGTTGTTGCTGCTTTAACTACTGTTAATTCTTCTAATTGTGTGCACGTTGTTTGCGTGCGCTAATGTCGCATATGCACAAACAACAACGACAGCAACAGCAGCAGCAGAAGCAACAACACCTATGGGAGACTTCGGGCGCAGGCGGCGTGTCATGCAAATGTGTAACTGTTTATGCGAGCGTCGCTCGCCTTCTACACTTGAGATTTTTGCTGGTCGTCGTGTGCCGCTTGACAAGCAACATGGCAACTGCAAAGCGAAAGACAGAGAAAAATGAGAGTGAGCGTGAGGGAGAGCGAATGATGAAGAGTAGAGGGAATTAGTCTCTGTTCTCGCACTTATTAGTGCAAAATGCTGCACGCACTGCATGTAGTGTGTGTGTCTGTATGCATGCTTTGTTATTGTTAAATGTAATTAAATTATGCAGATGAGTGCCAACATGTCGCTGCCGCTGTTGCTTGCTGCTTAGGAAAACGTTTAGCTACTTTACATATTCGTGCGGAGCAAACAGCTGGCCGGCTTTTGATAAATGCCCTAAGTAGTAGGCAAAACATTTAATTGCTCAAGTTTATTAAATATTTAAACTAAACTCAAAAAAAAAAAAATAATAATAATAATAATAAAAGTAGTCTAGCCTGACTGGGACATACCTTATATTAGTATTAACTACAAAAAAATTGTTTGTCCTCAATTTCAATTTGAATTCAAAGAGAATTTTAAATATACAATTTACAAATAAATATGAATATACATATAAAAATGCTTTTGACAAATGGCCAGGCGTTTTGTTTAATAACCTCCATCATTATTTAAAAGCTTCAGTGAAACTTTCAGCTTATACACAACATTTTATATTGAATATTCATAATTTAAAAAAAAAGAAGAAGAAGAAATCAAAATTGACCTGCAAAAAAATGGGCAGTTAGTCCAGATACACATACATAGCTAAATCGATTCAGCTTTTCGTCGCCCTGATCAAGAATATATACACCTTCTGCCAAGCCTCATACTACCTGTTACATAAAACTTAAATAAAATCATTATTATACCCAGAATTTTCATATTCAATTGGTTCAGAGATTAAAGAAAAATAACAAAAATAAACTTGGCAGCGGTGGGATTCGAACCCACGCCTCCGAGGAGACTGGTGCCTTAAACCAGCGCCTTAGACCGCTCGGCCACGCTACCATTTGGTACTGCGTCGCACAGTATTGCTTAAAAGTTCTGAACATAATCTTATTTTTATTTGTTATTTAAATAATTTTTCTTATGTGTGTATATCTATGAAGAGGTATATATGTATATATTTATGTTTCATGCATGAAACTAAATACGAAAGAATCATGACTAAAGTTTATTTATTTTTCACTGTTTATATTTGAACATATTCAATCTTCCTTGTATTAATTTCCATATAATTTGATTTTCATAAGCGTTTATCACTGTAGCAATTATTTCTATTAATTGGGACGCACATGTTGTTTGGTTCATTTTTTATCTGGAAAATTGAGATATAAAGCTTTAAGTTGGTAGATCGGGTGCATGTATTATATTTCCTTTGATTTGGAGGGCATACTATTTAATTAGAGCTTCTAATATTTGCAATATATTTTGAGCTAATTGTAGAACAAGTTGTCTGCTTTAAATTTGCTCATTTTAAATATATTTAAACTAAAATTAGTTTCAAAATTTTGTTTTAGTTACTTCAACATGATGAAATTTAGTTTATCGCTATTCGTGGTTATCTTGGTGCTGGGTATTGTTTCTGGACAAGGAAATGGAAATCAAAATCATCTTAAATTGGGCAATTTAAATCAGTTTATACAAAAAGGAAATCAGCAGGCGTCCGGACCACCGAATAACTGTCTATCGGAAGTAGGTAGCTACATATTTTAAATTTTTGCATAGAGAGCTTATCAAGATTCATTTTTAGTTATGGTCTTCTGAGTGCCCGACTGACCCGCCCCCGTTTTTGATACCCATGAGTCCTTCATTAGTTGATTATATTCTTAACCTGCACAACTATTTGCGTAGTAGCGCTGCGTCTTCGAACAAGCCAATCCCCATTCTTTGGAGCTATGAATTGCAAAAGTTAGCTGAATCTTCTGTTAAGCAATGCAAGGTCGCTCATGATGACTGCCTGTCCAAGACTTACAGGTCAACCGGACAGAATCTTGCACTTAATGTCTATACGGGAACATTAAATGCTCGAAGCGATGCTGATTTGGTATTGGCATCACTTCAGTCTTGGTGGAATGAGTACAAGGCTAGTAGGAAGGAGAAAATTGGTTGGGAGAACAGAATAGTTGTTGGTTGTGCCGCATCTAGATACTTTTCAATTGGTTCGCATAATTTCCTGATGACCTGTAATTATGCTACAATTGATAATAATGGACATTTTGAGCTACTTCAAGATAATGATGAACCCGTTGCGCTGGGCTACGGATTTTAAAGAAAGCTTTATTTTGAACCAAAAAAAAAAAAAAGGTTACATTAAGTCTAACCATATATATTTGATATTTTCACAAGTTTAATAAATAAAGCTAAACATACATTAAACAATGTTTCTTTTATCGCCTCATTTCTTGTGGGCCTTCCAAAAATGTTTGTGTTTGTCTTTTCTGACTTTCTCGCATATATAAGTTAATTGACATATTTATTTAATAATAAATTAATAGTAATTAATATAATTGCTTTGCAGAAATGTATCTCTTTAGTATATCACTTATACTGATACTACTAAACACATATCTTCTTACACTGGGAGATGTGATAAAAACAACCAATTTAAATAAAAAAAGACATATTAGCAATGTACATGATGCTTCTGAGGATCTAAAGACCCAAAAGACTATTGATGCTGGACTGTCCAATATCTTGGTTAAGTACGAAAGCAATAGGATGACCCCGGATAGCAATAAAACAATCCAACCTGTCCCTTCTGGGCATTCGGGGATGAAAAATAGCTCCACAGAAGGGGACGAAAATAAGTTGCAGTCAGATAAAAACGCTAATGACAACAGGAACGATGGAGTCGGCAGTGGTAGTATTGTTATTGGTGCAGGGAATTGGTCATCAAATTTTGGAAGTAATGGTAATAACCAGACCTCGAATGGTGGATCTAACGGCAACGGTCTCGTCATAACTGGTGGATTTATTGGCAAATCCGGTGCCGAAACCCCAGATAGTAAACTGAAACCAAGAACGAACGTTAATGACAACAGGAACGATGGAGTCGGCAGTGGTAGTATTGTTGTTGGTGCAGGGAATTGGTCATCAAATTTTGGAAGTAATGGTAATAACCAGACCACGAATGGCGGATCTAACGGCAACGGTCTCGTCATAACTGGTGGATATAGTGGCAAATCCGGTGCCGAAACCCCAGATAGTAAACTGAAACCAAGAACGAACGTTAATGACAACAGGAACGATGGAGTCGGCAGTGGTAGTATTGTTATTGGTGCAGGGAATTGGTCATCAAATTTTGGAAGTAATGGTAATAGCCAGACCTCGAATGGTGGATCTAACGGCAACGGTCTCGTCATAACTGGTGGATTTATTGGCAAATCCGGTGCCGAAACCCCAGATAGTAAACTAAAACCAAGAACGAGTCGCTTTCGTGCGAGTAATTCTTATGTTTCTGGAAGTAAGTGGTCATCACATTCCGGTCAGAAAAGCTATATCCACTCCTACGGTTTTGGATATAATGGCAAGGGTAAGCTCACAAATGGTAGATCTACTATTGAACTGACTAAACTGGTAATATTTTTGTAGGGGGGGCTAATTGGGTGTCAAATTTTGGAGCGAATGGCAAGAGCCAGTCTTCTTCTAGTGGAATAAATGACAACGGTAAGGTCATAAATGGTGGATCTATGATTGAACTGACTAAAAGTATGGAGAGTTCACATGCTAAACTCCCCAATGCGGGTTTTGTTAATATTATTATAGGTGGAGCTCATTGGGTGTCACATTTTGGAGCGAATGGCAAGAGCCAGTCTTCGTCTAGTGGAATTAATGGCAACGGTAAGCTCATAAATGGTGGATCTATGATTGAACTGATTAAAAGTGTGGAGAGTTCACATGATAATATTATTGTAGGTGGAGCTCATTGGGTGTCACATTTTGGAGCGAATGGCAAGAGCCAGTCTTCGTCTAGTGGTATAAATGGCAACGGTAAGCTCATAAATGGTGGATCTATGATTGAACTGATTAAAAGTGTGGAGAGTTCACATGATAATTTTATTGTAGGTGGAGCTCATTGGGTGTCACATTTTGGAGCGAATGGCAACAGACAGAAATCATCTGGTGGAATTAATGGCATGCTCATAAATGGTGGGTCAACTATTGAACTAACTAAAGGTGTGGAGAGTTCACATGCTAAACGCCACAATGTGGACATTGGTAATATTTTTGTAGGTGGATCTCATTGGGTGTCAAATTTTGGAGCGAATGGCAACAGCCAGTCTTCTTCTAGTGGAATAAATGGCAACGGTAAGCTCATAAATGGTGGATCTACGATTGAAATGACTTAGGGAGTGGAGAGTTTATATGCTAAACGCCCCAATGTGTGCATTGGTAATTTTTTTTAGGTGGAGCTCATTGGGTGTCACATTATGGAGCGAATAGCAATAGGCATATTTCATCTGATAGATTGAATGGCAACGGTCTGGTCATAAATGGTGGATCTAACATTGGTAAAATTGTTATTGGTGGATCTAATTGGCAGTCAATTTTTGCACAAAACCATAACGGTCTGCAAAATGTATTAAGTTCTGGCAGACAAAACAAAGAAAGCGGTACTATTATTATTGGTGGAACTAATTGGATCTCGAATTTCGCACACAACGGCAACGGCCAAAATGCAACTGGTGGAACTAATGGTAATGGTCTGGTCATAACTGGAGGATTTACTGGTTCACATTCTGGTACACCTAAACCTGCTAAAGGTGGACCGACCAGCATAAGTGACCGCATGGATCTTATCGATGGTAATATATATATTACACTAGCTAACCAACCAGCACGTAGAGAGAATGAACGTGGAACTGGTAATGAAGGAGATGGTTCTATTGTTCTTGGTGGATCTAATTGGGCCTCGAATTTTGGAATGAACGGCAACGGCCAAAATGCAACTGGTGGAAGTAATGGTAATGGTCTGGTCATAACTGGAGGATTTACTGGTTCACATTCTGGTACACCTAAACCTGCTAAAGGTGGACCAACCAGCATAAGTGACCGCAAGGATCTTAGCGTTAGTAATATATATATTACTGCAGCTAACCAACCAGCACGTAGAGAGAATGAACGTGGAACTGGTAATGAAGGAGATGGTTCTATTGTTATTGGTGCATCTAATTGGTCCTCGAATTTTGGACAGAACGGCAACGGACAAAATGCAACTGGTGGAACTAATGGTAATGGTCTGGTCATAACTGGAGGAGTTACTGGTCCACATTCTGGTACACCTAAACCTGCTAAAGGTGGACCGACCAGCATAACTGACCGCATGGATCTTAGCGTTAGTAATATATATATTACTGATGCTTACCAACCAGCACGTAGAGAGAGTGAACGTGGATCTGGTAATATTTATGTCAGTGCAGTTAACTGGACGTCAAATTTTGGACAGAACGGTAATAACCAGAATGCAACTGATGGAATTAATGGCAATGGCCTCGTCATACTTGGTGGATCTAATGGCCATAGTGGGAATAATGGGAATGGTATTAACAGCCTTGTAAACTATAGCATTAGCGCCGAAAACTTAGCTACTATTCTGTTGGCAATTGTAATTGCTGCACAAAATGGCAAAGGACCCCAGAGCTCAAGCTGTGTATCTAACGGTAACGGTCAGAATAGCCCGAACACTGGCTTTATCGTTGGCGGCGTTAACATAACTGATCTTATTAGTTCGAATGGCGGCGTTAACATATCTGATCTTATTGGAAGTATTGTACAAGGTGGACAAAATAATAATGGTCAGACTTCAAATTGTGGATCCAATAGCAATGGCGGAAGTGGTGGAAATGGTGTTGGAGGTGGTGGAGGTGGTGGAGGTGGTGGCGGTAGTGGCGGAGTTATTACAGTCGCTAACCTAGTTGCTATTATTAATGCTATACTGAGCGGTGGAATAGGAGGAGGTATTGGAGGTGTTGGAGGTGGTGGTGCTGGAGGTGCTGGAGGTAGTGGCGGTAGTAGTGGTGGTGGTAATGGAGGTAGTGGAGGTTGTGGAGGTGCTGGAGGTGGTGGAGGTGGTGGCGGTAGTGGCGGAGTTATTACAGTCGCTAACCTAGCTGCTATTATTAATGCTATACTGAGCGGTGGAATAGGAGGTGGTATTGGAGGTAGTGGAGGGGTGTGCGGTGGTGGTGCTGGAGGTAGTGGGGGTAATGGCGGTAGTGGTGGTGGTGGTAGTGGAGGTGCTGGAGGTAGTGGTGGCTGTGGAGGTGGTGGTGGTAGTGGAGGTATTGGCGGTGTAATTAGAATCGCTGACCTAATAACTATTATTAATGATATTCAAAATGGAAAAATAGGGGGCGGTGGTGGAGGTGCTGGTGGTGGTGTTGGTGGAACTGGTTGGGGAGTTGGTGGTGCTTGGGGAGGTGGTGGTGGAGGTGGTGGTAGTGTGGGGGGCGGTGGTGGTGTGGGGGGCGGTGGTAGTGTGGGGGGCGGTGGTAGTGTGGGAGGTGGAGTTGGGTGTTAATATAAGTGCTATAATATGTGGAATATTAGGATGTGGTGGAGGTGGAGTTGGAGGTGTAGGTGGAATTGGAGGTGTAGGTGGAGTTGGAGGTGTAGGTGGAATTGGAGGTGTAGGTGGAGTTGGAGGTGTAGGTGGAGGTGTAGGTGGAGGTGTAGGTGGAATTGGAGGTGTAGGTGGAGTTGGAGGTATAGGTGGAGGTGTAGGTGGAGTTGGAGGTGTAGGTGTAGGTGGAGTTGGAGGTGTAGGTGGAGTTGGAGGAGGTGGTGGTGGAGGTGGAGGTGGTGGTGGAGGGGGAGGTGGAGGTGGAGGGGGAGGCGGAGGTGGAGGTGGAGGTGTAAGTGGAGATGGAGGTGTAGGTGGAGGTGGAGTTGTTGATGGAGAGAAAGGTGATGGTGGAGGAGGTGGTATTGTTAGTGATAAAGTAGTTAGAATATTCGGAAGTGCTGTTGGTGGTGGTTGGGGAGGTGGTGCTGGTTGGGGTGGTGGAGGTGGCGGTGGAAGTGGTGGTGTTAATATAAGTGGTATAATATGTGGAATATTAGGATGTGGTGGAGGTGGAGGTGTAGGTGGAGTTGGCGTTGGAGGTGGAGGTGGAGGTGGAGGTGGAGGTGGAGGTGGAGGTGGAGGTGGAGGGTGGAGGGTGGAGGTGGGAGGTGGAGGTGGAGGTGGAGGTGGAGGGTGGCGGTGGCGGTGGAGGGGGAGGTGGTGTTGTAGGTGAAGGTGGAGGTGGTGGTGGAGGTGGTAATGTTAGTGATAAAGTAGATGGAATATCAGGAAGTGCTGTTAGTGGTGGTTGGGGAGGTGGTGGTGGTTGGGGTGTCGGAGGTGGCGGTGGAGGTGGTGGTGGAGGGTGGTGGTGGAGGTGGTGGTGGAGGAGGTGGTGGAGGAAGTGGTGGAGGAGGTGGAGGTGGTGGTGGAAGGGCATGTAGTGAAGGTGTCGGTGGAAATGCATGTGGTGTAGATGGAAATATAGGTGGATTAGTTGGAGTTGGTGAAGGTAGTGGTTGGGGATATTGGGGAAGTGGTATTGGTTGGAAAGTTAGTGGTGAAGGTGGTGAAGGAGTTGTAGGTGGTGGTGGTAATGTTAGTGATAAAGTAGATGGAATATTAGGAAGTGCTGTTAGTGGTGGTTGGGGAGGTGGTGGTGGTTGGGGTGTTGGAGGTGGCGGTGGAGGTGGTGGTGGAGGTGGTGGTGGAGGTGGAGGTGGAGGTGGAGGTGGTGGTGGAGGAGGTGGTGGAGGAGGTGGAGGTGGTGGTGGAAGGACATGTAGTGGAGGTGTCGGTGGAAATGCATGTGGTGTAGATGGAAATATAGGTGGATTAGTTGGTGGTGGTGGTTTAGATATTGGTGGAGTTGGTGGTAGTTGGGGAAATTCGGGAAGTGGTATTGGTTGGAAAGTTAGTGGTGAAGGAGTTGTAGGTGGTGTAGGTGGTGGTGGTAATGTTAGTGATAAAGAAGGTGGAATATTAGGAAGTGCTGTTAGTGGTGGTTGGGGAGGTGGTGGTGGTTGGGGTGTTGGAGGTGGCGGTGGAGGTGGTGGTGGAGGTGGTGGTGGAGGTGGAGGTGGAGGTGGTGGTGGAGGAGGTGGTGGAGGAGGTGGAGGTGGTGGTGGAAGGACATGTAGTGGAGGTGTCGGTGGAAATGCATGTGGTGTAGATGGAAATATAGGTGGATTAGTTGGTGGTGGTGGAGGTGGAGGTGGAGGTTTTGGTGGAGTTAGTGGTGGTTGGGGAGGTGGTGCTGGTTGGGGAATTGGAGGTGGAGGTGGTGGTGGAGGTGGTGGTGGGGGTGGAAAGGAATGTGGTGGTAATGGAGGTGGTATAGTAGGAGGTGGTATAGAAGGAGGTGGTATAGTAGGAGGTCCTTTTGGAGGAGGTAGTGGAGGTGGTAACGGAGGACCTATAGTAGGTGGTGGTGCAGGTGGTAATGGCGGGCTTATAATAGTTGATAGTGGAGGTTGTAGTGGATGTGGTGTAGGTGGTAATGGAGGACTTATAGTAGGTGGTGGTGGTAGTGGTGGCAGTAATGGCGGTATTATAGTAGGTGGTGGCAGTAATGGAGGTATTATAGTAGGTGGTGGTGGAGGTGGTAGTGGATGTGGTGCAGGTGGTAATGGAGGACCTATAGTGGGTGGTGGTGGAGGTGGTAATGGATGTGGTAATGGTTGTGGAGCAGGTGGTGGTAGTGCAGGAAGTATAGTAGATGGTATAGTAGGTTGTATAGTAGGTGGTAATGGATGTGGAGCAGGTGGTGGCGGAGGAGGTACAGTAGGTGGTAATGGATGTGGTGCAGGTGGTGGTGTTGTCCGTCTTAATGGGGGTAGTATTGGAGATGGTACTGGAGCTGGTAGTGGAGCTGGTATTGGAGGTGGTGGTGGATGTCGTATTGGAGATGGTAGTAGATGTATTATTGGATCTATTGGAAGTGCTATTTTAAATAATATTGTAGGTGGTATTGGAGGTGGTATTGGAGGTGGTATTGGAGGTGGTATTGGAGGTGGTATTGGAGTTGGTGGGGGAATTGGTGGGGGAATTGGTGGGGGAATTGGTGTTGGAGCTGGTATTGGAGCTGGTATTGGAACTGGTATTGGAGCTGGTATTGGAAGTGGTATTGGAGGTGGTATTGGAGGTGGTATTGGAGGTGGTATTGGAGGTGGTATTGGAGGTGGTATTGGAGTTGGTGGGGGAATTGGTGGGGTAGCTGGTATTGGAGCTGGTATTGGAGCTGGCATTGGAGCTGGTATTGGAGCTGGTTTTGCAGGTGGTATTAGACATAATAATAGGCGACCTTTTGTAGATGGTAGTGGAGGTAGTATTGGAATTGTTGATGGTGTAAGGTATTTTGCAGGTGGTATCGGAGGAGGTGGTATTGGAGGTGGTTTAGGAGGTGGTATTGGAGGTGGTATTGGAGGTGGAGGTGGTATTGGAGGTGGTATTGGAGGTGGAGGTGGTATTGGAGGTGGTATTGGAGGTGGTTGGAGGTGGTATTGGAGGTGGTATTGGAGGTGGTATTGGAGGTGGTATTGGAGGTGGTATTGGAGGTGGTATTGGAGGTGGTATTGGAGGTGGTATTGGAGGTGGTATTGGAGGTGGAGGTGGTATTGGAGGTGGTATTGGAGTTAAAGAGTTGGTTAGTGGTGGGACATCTGGTAGTATATCTAGTAGCATATCTAGTAATACAGTTAGTTCAAGTTCTAACGGTCTTAACATGAGCAGTCAATTTGGAATTGGAGGTGGTATTGGAGGTGGAATTGGAGGTGGAGGTGGTATTGGAGGTGGAGGTGGTATTGGAGGTGGAATTGGAGGTGGAGGTGGTATTGGAGGTGGAATTGGAGGTGGAGGTGGTATGGAGGGGGAAATTGGAGGTGGAGGTCGTATGGAGGTGTGGAATTGGAGGTGGAGGAGGTGGTATTGGAGGTGGAGGTGGTATTGGAGGTGGAGGTGGTATTGGAGGTGGAGGTGGAGGTGGTATTGGAGGTTGTAGGTGGTATTGGAGGTGGAGGTGGTATTGGAGGTGGAGGTGGTATTGGAGGTGGTATTGGATGGTGGACGGTGGTTATTGGAGGTTGTAGGTGGTTTGGAGGGTGGTGGAGGTGGTATTGGAGGTGGTATTGGAGGTGGTATTGGAGGTGGTATTGGAGGTGGATTGGAGGGGGGAGGTGGTATGGAGGTGGTATTGGAGGTGGTATTGGAGGTGGGGTGGTATTGGGATGGGTAGGTATTTGGAAGGTGGAGGTGGGTATTGGGAGGTGGAGGTGGTTTGGAGGTGGAATGGAATTGGAGGTGGAATTGGAGGTGGAGGTGGGGGGTATTGGGAGGTGGTATTGGAGGTGGTATTGGAGGTGGAGGTGGTATTGGAGTTGGAGGTGGTATTGGAGGTGGAGGTGGTATTGGAGGTGGTATTGGAGGTGGTATTGGAGGTGGAGGTGGAATTGGAATTGGTATTGGAGTTAAAGAGTTGGTTAGTGGTGGGACATCTGGTAGTATATCTAGTAGCATATCTAGTAATACAGTTAGTTCAAGTTCTAACGGTCTTAACATGAGCAGTCAATTTGGAATTGGAGGTGGTATTGGAGGTGGAATTGGAGGTGGAGGTGGTATTGGAGGTGGAGGTGGTATTGGAGGTGGAATTGGAGGTGGAGGTGGTATTGGAGGTGGAATTGGAGGTGGAGGTGGTATTGGAGGTGGAATTGGAGGTGGAGGTGGTATTGGAGGTGGAATTGGAGGTGGAGGTGGTATTGGAGGTGGAGGTGGTATTGGAGGTGGAGGTGGTATTGGAGGTGGAGGTGGAGGTGGTATTGGAGGTGTAGGTGGTATTGGAGGTGGAGGTGGTATTGGAGGTGGAGGTGGTATTGGAGGTGGTATTGGAGGTGGAGGTGGTATTGGAGGTGTAGGTGGTATTGGAGGTGGAGGTGGTATTGGAGGTGGTATTGGAGGTGGTATTGGAGGTGGTATTGGAGGTGGTATGGTGAGGTGGTGTATTGGAGGTGGTATTGGAGGTGGTATTGGAGGTGGAGGTGGTATTGGAGGTGGTATTGGAGGTGGAGGTGGTATTGGAGGTGGAGGTGGTATTGGAGGTGGAATTGGAGGTGGAATTGGAGGTGGAGGTGGGTGTATTGGAGGTGGTGGTGGTATTGGAGGTGGAGGTGGTATTGGAGTTGGAGGTGGTATTGGAGGTGGAGGTGGTATTGGAGGTGGTATTGGAGGTGGTATTGGAGGTGGAGGTGGTATTGGAATTGGTATTGGAGTTAAAGAGTTGGTTAGTGGTGGGACATCTGGTAGTATATCCAGTAGTATATATAGTAATACAGCTAGTTCAAGTTCTAACGGTCTTAACATGAGCAGTCAATTTGGAATTGGAGGTGGTATTGGAGGTGGAATTGGAGGTGGAGGTGGTATTGGAGGTGGTATTGGAGGTGGTATTGGAGGTGGTATTGGAGGTGGAGGTGGTATTGGAGGTGGTATTGGAGGTGGAGGTGGTATTGGAGGTGGAGGTGGTATTGGAGGTGGTATTGGAGGTGGAATTGGAGGTGGTATTGGAGGTGGAGGTGGTATTGGAGGTGGAGGTGGTATTGGAGGTGGTATTGGAGGTGGTATTGGAGGTGGAGGTGGAATTGGAGGTGGTATTGGAGGTGTAGGTGGTATTGGAGGTGGTATTGGAGGTGGTATTGGAGGTGGAGGTGGTATTGGAGGTGGTATTGGAGGTGGTATTGGAGGTGGAGGTGGTATTGGAGGTGGTATTGGAGGTGGTATTGGAGGTGGAGGTGGAATTGGAATTGGTATTGGAGTTAAAGAGTTGGTTAGTGGTGGGACATCTGGTAGTATATCCAGTAGTATATATAGTAATACAGCTAGTTCAAGTTCTAATGGCCTTAGCATGAGCAGTAATTTTGGAATTGGTGGCTTAATTGGTCGAAAAAGTTCACTGAAATTTATCACTGTAGACCATGCCACAAGATTGCTTCAAGACTGTTCTGGAAAAGTATGTACTCCCATGGGTTTTTTCCATACGATCTAATTCACAATTTTTCTTTTTAAGGTCTGGGATCACAGCTGCGATGAACATTCTACACCTTTGCTAATAAATATAAGGGAACCCCTAAGAAATCAGATAGTTTTTATCCACAACTACTTACGCGACAATGTAGCAGCAGGCCATTTGTATACAATGAAGAAAAAGATGGCAACTATAAAGTGGAGTCAAGAGCTGGCTAGCTTAGCGGAAAATAATGTTATGCAGTGTAAGCTAAGACATGACAACTGCCAAACAAATGGCTTCAGGATAACTGGACAAAATGTGGGGCTTACAACCTACTCTGGCATCGCTACGATACAATCGGATGATCAGCTAGTGAATGGAACGCTTCAGAATTGGTGGAATGAATACCAGATTTATAGACGTCAACCAGATATCCATTTGTCTTCTCGGTAAGTTCTGACAGTTGTTATGAAATAAAATGTTTATAATATCGTAGCATTATTATTTTCACTTTCGCAGCCAAGATATAGGCGCTATGCTGAAGGAGAAGAGCGATGCCGTTGGTTGTGCTGCGGCCAGATATAATCAAAATGGATCCAAACAATTCCTAATGACCTGCGTCTATGGCACAGCCTCGCCACCAGATCTAGAGTTCAATGTAGAACCCTACAGCCCCGGCTGCGTGACTGGAAACAATCCAAAATTCCCAAATTTGTGCAGCCATTTTGAGAAATACTATGCTTAGGCAAAGAAATATTTGTATTCAGCTCAGATTGAATATTAATAAAAATATATATTGAGTATGTTAAGTTTGTCGTTTATTAGATTTTATATTCTAGATCTTGAACAGTTTGCAATTGTTTATTTCCGTCCGTATAATCTCTTACATACTCGAGAGTTTCCGCTGATGATTTTCATATATTTTGTATTTATTTATTTGCTGTTTTGCTCGAGAGCAGTTGTAATACTTGTACATTAGTAGAATATGATCATATATTTTTTGTTTGCTTGCATTCATTTTTAATTCAATATTTATGTATATATTATAATTTTTTTGGTGATGCCTTTTTACGATTTAATTAACAATTTTGTCATTTTAACTATTAATGTCCCTTGTAATTTGCTTAACATCTATAAACATTATTTATTTAATTTATTTTTATATATGCACTCGAATAGATGAGAGATTTGTCGTGTTATGAAATATGAATATGAATTTACGTTTGAATAGATTTTTCAATTACAATTGTTATGTATGTTTTTCTGTTCTTATTTACTTTTTAGTGGTTTTGTTTTGATATCAATTATTATAGTTTATGTTTAACTCCCTTGTATGTGTTTTGCATTTTGTTCCATTAAATTGTTAAATATGTACAATTATTAAAAACAGCAGCTCGTCACAAAACAATGCTCGCAACCGAAAGTATACAAAATGATAAAAAAAAAAAGTAGAATGAAAATAAAATATTATAATAAAAACAAGAAACCAATCAGCCGAATGGCCATAAAGAAAAACAACAGAAAATTACATTTGTTCGAACATACATTTTTTTATTTACACATATATATATATTTATTTATATTTATTTATGTTGCATAAATTGCTTTTGTATTCATATTGTGTCAATTTGTAGTACCTTCTTCATAAATATTGTGTAGTTCTGCATAATTGTTTCTATTTTGCTGCGATTCGTAAACCTTTTTATTTACGATATTTTATTAATTCAATAAGTATTTAAAGTTTACCTTCTCTGTTCTACTTATATGGAATTTATTAACTATGAAAATGATTTTCTTTAAATTTTTTTTTCGGTTTATATTTTGTTTTGGTTTTTTTTTTCAAATTCATTTTTATTATTTTTGAATTGTAGTTATATATATATATAATTTTTTTTTAATTCATATTGTATTTTTTTTAGGCTAAATATCTATATTTATATTTTGAATGACTTGTGCTTAGAAGCGTAAATATTTTGTATACAAATTTAGTTTTTAGTTCTTGTTGTTGTTTTTTTTTTCCTTTCCTTTTATTTTTATTTTTTGTTAGCTTTTGTGCATAGCATTTATGTATTTACAGGAATTTAAATGTCTAAGTAAAACTTATTAGATAAATCACTGGATGCGAAAAAAGACAGCTAAAGATGATGACAGGAGGGTTGGCTAACTGCAGCTGCCCCACGTCGAACTGAATTCACACAGCATTCGCTGCTGTCTTCTTTTTTTATTTGTATTTTATAGTTTAACTAAATGCTAATTTATATAACATGATTTCGCCTGAATAGAAGTAACTAAATATACATACAGTACATAAATATTAATTAATGCATATTGAAAAGTAACAGAATGTAATCCAATTGCAATTCCAATTGCCAATTCCGATTCCTTATCAACCCTTGTAGAAGTGATAGAGCTCAATGTCTCCAATGTTGCGCTGCTGCGGCTTAGTGCGGCCCAAGGTGCCGCACGACTTAAGCGTATATCAGTGATACCGGCGCAGGCTCCCGTTATTATTAATGTTGTTGTTGTTGTTGTTGAGGCTGCCGTTGACCAGCACTGGGTTATTGCTTGACAGCGTTGCCACATTGTTATTGTTGGCATTGAACGAACGCCTGCCAGTCGTATTGCCATGCACCAGAGCCATGCCCATACCGTTGCGCAATGGCAGCGCCGGCGGCGGCGGTGTTGGCGTCGGACTTGGCGGCATATCATGGTCCAGCGGCAGCGAATAATGTGAATTGTTATGTATATAGCCAGCATCGGCCATGGCATCGCAGGGCTTCGCATAGACGGCGCCATTGTGATTGAAATGATCCTGGGTGAGGCGAATGCCGGCATGTCCATTGCCGCCAAGCGGTTGGCTATAGTGTGACAGGGTGCTCTCTTGTACGCCGCACTGCCGTGCAGCCATGTGACGGGGTAGCGAGGCATTCAGGCCGAGTACCTTGCCACCGCCATTAGCAAGCAATCGCATGTCCTGTTGCGAATGATGAGAGCGCGGTGTAGTTGTTGCTGCCGCTGTTCCTACTGCTGTTCCTACTGCTGTTCCTGTCTGTGGATTATTGGTCATGTAGTGAATGTGGCTGAGTTGGGCAAATGGCGCATGGGATGCATCGACGGCGCTGGGCACTTGCAGCTGCTGCAGCGCTGTTCCTGAGTTGGCCGAGGGTGAGGGACCGTTGTGACTGGAGGGGGCACCACCCCGACCCCGCAGCTGAGGTGGGGGCGGAGCTTCTAGCTATAGCTCGGTGACTGGTATCGGCCGGCTGCTCAAATACTGCGACGAATTGTAGCTGCTGGGGCAGGGATAGCCCGATCCAGGATGTACACCACCACAGCCAGGCGGTGGCCGTGTCATATACTCCTCATCCGAGAAGGTCTTCTGATACTCCCGCTCCTTACGGCCCAGCGCCGAGTGGCCCTTGAGCATTTCGCGTATGCGACGACGACACGTGTAGATCACCAGCGCCAAGGTGGTGATCAGCGCAGCACACCCCACGACCATGATGCCAATGATGGCCTGCTTATTCCCGCCACCATGGGTGCAGCCCAGCAGTGGCTCAGCCAGCTGCGTCAGCGGCAGCTCCCGCAGATTGGCCGGATAGGAGCAGATGACCGGAGCGTATTGACTGCTGCCATTTCGGCTGATCAGCAGATTACGCAGCCACATCAGCTGACAGTCGCACACGAAGGGATTCTCCGAGAGATCCAGTGTCTGTAAATCCGACCAGGGAAATAGACTCTCTGAGAGTGTGCTCAACTGATTCTCCTTCAGGATAACGGTGCTTAGGTGTGGAAAGCCGCCGACGGTATTGGCCAACAGCTCATTGAGTTGCTTATTGGCCGACAAATTCAAATGCTCCAGATTCGTGTTGTCCGCAAAAGCGCCGCTCTCCACGCGACGCAATCGATGAGCGCCCGTTATCTCCAGATGACGCAACTCGCGCAGACCGACAAAAGCACCCGTTGCGATTACCTCAAAGTCGTTCTGACCCAGCGACAGCTGTTCGAGCCGCGCCAGATGCTGCAGCGCTGCCGAGGGCACTGCCTGCAGCCGATTGTCGGAGAGATCCAGATAGCGTATACCCTCCAGACCCTTGAGCGCATCGGCCGATATATTATGCAGTCCGGCGCCGCGCAAATCCAAACGCGTCAACGTCGACAAATCCTGAAATGCACCAGCCGGAATGGTCATAAACGAATTGGTGCCCAAATAGAGTTCCGCCAGGCCAGGCAGCGCCTGGAATGTGAGCTGCGATGGCACCGTGGTGAGCGTATTATCATCCAGATACAGCATGCTCAAATTAATCAGTCCATCCAAGGCATGCGGATCGATGTGACTGATGCGATTCTGGCCAAGATTCAGCTCCACCAGCTTCACCATCGGCGAAAAGGTACGATACTCCAGCTCGGCTATCAAATTGCCACGCAAATTGAGCACTGTGATTGTGGATAGACCCGTGAAGGTTTTATTCGTCACCTGTCCGATCTTATTATGATTGAGATGCAACTCCTGGAGCTTGGCATGGTAGGCGAACGAACGCTCTGGTATTGTGACCATATCATTGTACGACAAATCAAGGAATGTCAGCTGCGAATAGAACTGCATCGATGAGTCGATGGTCTTCAGCTTGTTGTTCTTAATGACCAGCCGCTGTATGGACGGGTTCAATGCGATGGGCAGCACATCGAGCGTGCCCACACCACAGTTGACTTTCAGTGTTTCGTCATCGCATTCACAGCCATTTGGACAATTTGCCAGGCCATTTGTCGGCACGAGCAGCATCAGCAGGAGCAGCGGCACAAGCAACAGCAGCAACGTTGACGGCGACATGGTAATTGCCGTTGCCGTTGCCGTTGCCGACGACCCTCGTCTGCTCATTATGTGCCCGTTCCTCTTACTTACTCCTCTCTCTCTCTCTCTATGTCTGGCTGCCCCCTTTGGAGCTTGACTCCCTCGACGTGAGCCTAGTCTATGGTGTGGTTTGGTTTGTTGGTTAGTTGCCTTTGCTGTGACCAGACGTTGACTGTCTGTCCAATAGCTGCAGTTGCCCCACTCTGGTCTCTTTGGTCTCCCTTGCACTCAGTTTTATTTTGGGTTAAATACGTTTTACCCAAGTTTGCCAATGGCTTTCGTATTTGCCGTCCGACATTCGTGGCGCTCGGTCTGTCTGCCGTTTAGCCTGTAATGTAAAAGGGAAAAAAATTAAGCGGGGTCTGCGTACAGCTTGGCTTTAGTGCTATGTGCGCTTTAAATTGATTTTCCATTAGAGTTCAAAATTGCTTGGCTTTTGGATTTTCATTGGATTTGGCAGCTGCATGCGCCAACTCGCGCTGGCTACCCTGGCAAGTTAATCGGTAGTTTTGTGGATTATTTTGCCACTGCCTGTATAATTCCCCCCCCCTTTTTCCAGCTGTATCTGCATTTTGTATTCTCCGCCGGGCAGTAAACAAATGAAGACAATTTAAATGGCCACGGCAACAACATTAGCAACGGCTCTCGCATTAGTGGCAAAGCCAAATGGAAGCTGGCAATGGCAGAGCTTAACCTCGGAGGCGCCCAAAACAAATGTAGCTTTAATGGACAGCAAGACTGAAGTTGTAGAATCCTTGAACTGAATGTCTTAGGCCAGTGTAATAATATAACAATAATATATATATATATATATATATATGTATATACTCAAACAGTTTCGGTTTCGACTTAAAGCTGCCGTGTTAATTAAACTACTTGAAGTTTGCAACTGAAAAAGTTAAAGTTGTCTTTTGTGTAGACAATGAAATTGCTTTGGCCTGTTGAACCGTTTCTTTCGGTTATCGGATTTTTAGGCAGTGACCCAACCCTTTGCAGAGTCCCCAAAGTCGATGTGCGGACGAGGGCAGCTCCCCAGAGGCGACGAGGCCAAAGATATGCCACATAGTTTAGTTTTGGTCGAAACTTGAAGAACAACTTGCACTTTGTATGCTTCGGGGACATTTATCAGAAAATGGCAAAAAGGAAACTTAATTTAGCGCACAGCTCTGAGAAGTTCAAGGATGAACGCAAGGATATGGGCAAAAGGCGCAACCCCAAATGGTCTAGCAAATAAATAAAACAAAGGACGAACGAGAGAGTGAGGGAGAGTGGAGGGGCAGGCAGAGCTCCCACTCGGGAGAGAGAGAGAAAGAGAAAGCAATTTTTGTTGTTCATGTTATTGGTTTGGTTTCTCTCTCTCTCTCTCTCTCTATGTCTCTCCCTCTCTCGGTCAGTCCACAATGCGTATAAACAAAAACACAGCAGTTTGGCCACGCCCCAGCTGAAGCATGTTTGGCTTTGGCGCTGCCTTTTTCATATTTTTCAACTTTACGGCATGGAAATGGTTCGGCCCCGAAGGCGTCATGAAAATAATCATAGATGTGGGTCATACTTCATGGCAAGCAGTGGGTTGACTGTTGGCTGGTTGTGTGTGGGTGGTGGGTGGGTGGTGCAGACAACAACTGATGGCTTTGTGTATTGTTTGCGTTGCGCCAAAAAGGATAACGGCTGGCAGCGACTCTCGAGACGGTTGCGTCTCGGCTACAGCTCCAACTTGACTCTCGTTTTTATTATGCAAATATCACATAAACACCCGGGAGCGACTCCGGGCGCAATCATATGAAACAACGCCACAAAAAAATGGAGCGTCAGGTCCCAGGTCCTCGGTGCGCCTCTGTGCAGTCTCTCATCATTATCATGCATATGCCATAAAGCGACTTGTTGAGACTGCGACTGAGAGGTTGCTCGCTTTTCTGCCTCAATTTTTTACTGTTTTGTTTTTCTTTACTTTTACATTTCTTTTTTTTGGGCAGCTTGACTCGAAGCCAAATACAAAAAAACAACTGACAGCAGCAGAGCCGCATAAAGACGAAGCTAAAGAACTGCCAGCCGCTGTCTGTCTGTCTGAGTGCGGGCAGCAGCAGCTGTTTAAGCAGTCAGTCAACACGCACTTGCAAGCTGGGGAAATATTTGGAAAATCAAATTTAAATTGCTGAATTGTGAAATGCTGCTAAATGGCCAACAACAACGACAGCAACAACAACAATGCAGAGCCAGGCCCAGGGCCAGGTTGTTAAATGGCCCAGAGCAGGCATCATCAGGCAGGACATGACCCGACTTGCTGCCAGCTATTGGCTTAGTCCTGCCCCCACTCACAGCCAACTGTTTTGTTTCGGGCGAGACAATACGTTAACAGGAAGACACTTACGCGGGCGCACAAACAATATATGGCTACAGCCCGGCCTAAACCAACAGCTCAACTAGAATACAGAGCTTCAGGCTAATGCCTAACATGTGTAGACAAACTGAGTTGACGCCGCATAAAGGTCAAAAAGTGTCTTGCCGGCACTTTAAATATGTTTTCAATGTAATTGAGTCTAACTATAGTTGGAAATTTGTGATAATACTTTATCAACTGTGTTGTTGACAACTTAATAATAATAACAAAAATACGAATTCCTAACTAACAATTCCAAAACAAATTGCATCGCCTTTACCAACACCGTCATGTCGCTGCTCGATTAATTAATTGCAAAATGTTGCTGTTGAAAATTCAAAGACAATTCAATCGCAATTGTGATTCTTAGAATATGCTAAAATACATGTAGTGGAATGTATGGGTAGAGGTATAAGACTTGGCGGTGCTCAATGCTCTTTGCTATGTTCGTTTTATTTAATAAATACTATATGACATTTATATCAGCATTTTCTCCTGTATATTTGACTATTTACTAAAAATATTGGCTATATTTGAACAGAACAACTGAACTTTAATTTAAATAATTTGGAGACGCTATACGAATTGTACAAAATATCACAGTTGTTTTTTTTTTTAACAGAAATTTAAATACACAAGTTTTAGACTAAAAACTTCAAAGAATTTAATTTTTAAATTTTTAATACAAATATTTACAAATTTAATAGTTAAACAAAAAAATAAAATTATTTAATTTAAATGATTTAATTATTTAATTTTTAAATAATAATTATATAACTTTTAAATAATTATTAAATTTTAACATAATTATTTAATTTTTAAACAATATTTAATTTTTAAATAATTTTAATTTGAATTATTCATGATTTTTAATTGATTGTTTAAATAATTTTAATTTGAATTAGTTAATTATTTTTTAACGTTTTAATTATTTAATTATTTTTAATTACATCTTTAAATAATTTTTATTTTTAATTAAATTTAAATAATTATTATTCTATTAAATTTTAAATAATTTTATTTTTATCATTTATTTTAAATTTTAATTTTAATTATTTAATATTTTGATTTTTAATTATTTATTTTTAATTAATTTTTATTTTTTTGAATTATTTTTTATTTTATTTATGTTAATTATTTTTAATTTAATTTCTTTTAATTTAAATATTTAAATTTTAGTTATAGTATTTATATTATTATTTTTAATTTTCATTTTTTAATTATTTAATTATTTTTAATTTTAATTATTATTTTCTTTTTTGCGAAATCACAAAAGGTTTCACTTAAAAATTATCGTATTGATCTATAAAGCCCACTGCATCAAAAGTTTGGTTTGCTTTGGTTCCCAAAAAATCCCAATTGCCTTGCCTAAATTCAACACTTGAATAAAAAAAAATGTAATAAAAAATTAATCACACTTAATTGTCACTCTTTGCCAACACTAGTTTAAATTTGTAGTCCCAACTTTTCGCCCTCCCACTCCCTCCCTCTCTCTCTGCCACATGCAACACCATTCAAATGGTCACCCTTGGCTTGACTCGACTAGTCTCGCTCGCTGTCCTCTTGTGCAGCTGACGTGTCTGCCGCTCGAAAGTATGCTCTAAATATTTTATAGCTAGCCGCTGAGATTTTCTCTTTTCTTTTTTTGCCCCCAACATTTTTATTTGGTTTACGAACAAACCTTTTTCGACTGCTGTCCCCCTATTCTAGTTTTTTTTCGAAACTGAACTCATTTATTAGTCCTGACCGGGTTCGTGTCCGGGTGTCGTCCGGGTGTGAGCTCACGCCCACCAGCTCTGACCATTGCACTATGGGTAAAAAGCCCGATTTTTTGGCATAAATCAAAAAAATTTTTTTTTCAGTATCCGCCAACTGCTTTGCTTTTCTCATTTATAATACCCCAGTAGATGTAAAAATAATTTTTATAAAATTTTCAAGACTGCTGTTTATGTTTTGAGCTTCGTCAAAGTCAGCTGATGCAGGCTTGCATGTTAAATCGAAAAAAAGCGCGGGAAATCATTCTCAACTTTCAAAGTGAATAAATCTTTTCAGTTTGAAGTAGTGAAAAAGTTTTGTTATGGAAAAAGTTCAAGAAGGTATGTCGAATAAGATCTTTGCAATTTATTTTGTAGTTCTGTGATTTATTGTTCAATTTTGTCATGTGTTGCTGTGTGTATTTTTAGATCAAAACTAATATTTACATGTGCGTTTCGTTAGACATAACTTGTGACCAGTCGAATGCATTTGAAATGTTGAAATGACAAATTGTGTACTAATGTTTGCTAAATCCAATATTAAAAAGACATCTTGCCCCTTTTTGCCCCTTTAAAAAATAATCGACATGTTGCAGTTGCACATGAGTTCAGCAATTCCAATTGATTATAAGCCGTACATGACTTTAATAGACGGGAAAGTTTTGAATGTTTTAACTGGAACCAACTCATGCCAAGTTTGCCCATTATGTGGAGCAAAGCCAAATCAGTTACTGAAAACAATAGACTATAACTCAGGAATATTTACTGTCAATTCCAAAAGCCTTCAGTATGGAGAAGAAGAAGACGAAGAAGAAGATGAAGAAGAAGAATATTAGCACTGAATTCAAAATGTTAAGTATTGCTTGTGAATTGAAAAAAAAACTATATATATTTAATTGACCTAAGCTTATATGTGCTATATGTTTTAAGTTCTTTCAGAAATCTGATGGTCCGAAGCTATGGTGGTCATTCCTATACATTAAATATACTTAAATGCATTAAATATTTAATAAAAATTATATAAAATAAATATATATATAAGCACGTACACGTACATGTAAGCATCCGTCTTAATTTTAACAATTTAATAAATTCACCTATAGGGGGAGGGTGTGTGGGCGTGGTTCAATTTTGAAAAAAAAAAATTCGAAATTCTAAAAAACTCATACTAATATGTGTGCAAAATTTCAAGCTTCTATCTCTTCAGGGACAATTTATGCCAAAAAATCGGGCTTTTTACCCATAGTGCATTGTTATAAATGTTTGGCTGTCAGTTCAACTGTGGCCGTGTAGCCTTGCGGCCATGCTGAACACAGAGAGTAGAGTATAAGGTAGCAAAAAACACACACTCCTTGATTGTATGTGTCTGTCTGCAGTCCCCACTATTGGAGCTGGCTGCGCTATGACTTCCCCTTTTTTGTTTGCCAAGCCGCTGCTGCGCCTGCTTATTGTTTAGTCGGGCGAGTTTTTGAAAATTTGCCAGCAAAAACAAAATAAAAATGCGACTTTTGCAAGAGTTTTGCTTTTGTTTCGCCGTTGCCAGGAAATTGCTAAATAAATGCATGTTTCTGATTTAATAGTGGTGCGAGGGGGTAGAGAAAGCCAAGCCCCAGCTCATGTCCAATAAGTTCTCGCTAGTTTTTGCTATTTGCTTTCAGACTGCCAGAGTTTTTAGGGGGGGGCAAATCAAACACTCCACTGCACACAATTTGCCAACTCTTGCTTTGCCCGCTTTATTAATTCCTTTGTTCATCTTTAAGCGGCTCCAATTTCCACTAACTGTCAGTCCGGCCCCCGGCCACGCCCAGCCGCCGCCCCCCACTGCAATAAACTTCAACCGGCTTGTTGTTCTTTGCCAAATGTTTAATATTTCAAAGTAACGCCAGCCAATACCCACTTTCCATATCCGAAGTTGGATGGAGATTGAAGCATGAGCAAAGGGGAGCATGGCTACCGCTCTCCTTCACTCCCACTCCCACTCCCTCTCTCTCTCTCACTCTCTCTCTCTCTTGTCCCATATCCTGGTGTTATTTATATGACAATTTCGCTTGAGCGCGCGTTAAAATATCGCTGACAATATTTTATGCTCATGCTTTGCCTCATGTTTTGCCAACGTATCACGCCCCCTCGGCCCCCTCTACACACTCTTTGCTATGATAAACTTGGCAAATTTATCCTGCTTTGTGCCATACGTCTTTTGGCACAGTTTTCCATCCCCATCCACGCACACTATTTGCACAGTTTACAGTTGCGACTGTAGCGTCGCGTGCGCATCTATAAGATACTTTCTGCTGCTAAACAAGCACAGTCAAATATTTGCAATGCTCTAGAAATAACAACAACAACAATAGTCAACAATGGCTAAGGCAAAAACAAAAATAAAACAACGAGCACTTGAAGCGCACGCACGCTGCAAAGTTGAGCGCGGTATTTGGGGCGCTTCCCAGAAAGAAAGAAGAAGCTGAAGGCTCTGTCTCTCTGTCTCTCTGGCTGTGCCAGTGAAAGTCAGCCGTTGGGATGCAGGCAGCCGGCAGCCAGTCGTCTGTGAAATAGAAAACGAAACAATGGCTCCATTCCGCATGGAGAGAGGGCGGCGGGGTTTGGCGGGCGTAACGCGAGAAGTCAGTCGCTGCCGCTGCTGCCGCCCGACGCCAGAGGGCGCTACGCTACACACATGTTACTTCAATTTTTCCTTTTCTTTCTCTATTTTTCTTCCTTTTCTTTTTCTTTTTTTTGTAATAGTAATCGCAGAATTGCAACTTGCAACTTGGCAATTGCAAGTTTCGAATTGCTTTTGCCAGTTTGCCTAGCAATTGATTTAAATGTGGAGCTCGCATTGCAGATCGCAATACTATTGGGAAATACTTGAGCCTTGTGAAGTGGCCACAAAGCCCACAGCGAAATTCAATTTCTGTTGCTTTTACAAAGAATCGACAGAGGAGAAAGCAAATGGAGTAAAGCAAGAAATACTTTTGATTTTTGGCATTAAGTGCAGCAATTAAAAATGTCTGAAGGAGTTCATTTTGCCGGGCTAAAGAGAGAGAAAGAGAGAGAGAGTGAGAGTGAGAGAGAGATAGCTGACTGTAGATATAGATAACAAGTTGAAGAGATTTTCTTGCCTTAGCAGAAATGTTGAGAATTCAAAGTTTATAATTAATTTATTAATCAAACGCGATTTTTCTATTATATTTCAAGTGCAACAAGCAGGAATAAATCTAGCAAGTTTTAACATTTCCTTCTTTGTATATATGTAGATATAGATAATAGATTATAGATAATTTATTCTAAGTTATATCTTGTAAGATTTAAATATTAGTATTTTTACATTCAACTCTCAGCTAAAACAAAAAACAAAAAAAATCATACTTTATTCCCATTATAAATTGAATTTTGCTATAGCTAAATAGATAAAAAAAAAATTAATTTCTAGCTATAGCCTAAAGTCAGTTCTCCATTTCATTGACCTTGAATTCACTTTTTGTTTAGTATTTCCAAATATTTCTGTCTTCTCAATTAACTAATAAATTTATATTCTAACCGTAGCAAATCTGAATTCTCCATGGCATAATCCTAACAAAGTTTTAGCTATTTCTATATTCATCTTCAACCATTGCCATATTTAAACTTCATTTAACTAAAATCTATTCAATTCAATCTCTCTCTCTCTCGCTCTCTTTCTTCGCCTTTATTTCTCTCTCCCAAATTAGCTTTTTAGCTAACCCCAAAAATATGCTTGAAGCGCGCCTTTTGGCTCATTTGTTGGTATGTTTCGCCGGAAGTTTCGTGAGCTCTCTCTCACTCACTCTATCATCATAGCGCAGCACAACGCTTTAGCTGCAAAAAGTATTTTATGTGTCTCTTGAACATTGACACCAACTAAGCGACGACGAGGACAACGTCGCCGACTTGGAGAGCTGAAGGCATACCAGTTGCAGTTCTGGCCAAGAATTTGGTAAAGTTGGCACTACGACGACGCTTTTATGGCATAATTCGTAGCAGCGGCTTTTTTGTTTTTACGGCCAAAAAGAAGAAAAAAACTTGTGACGGTGCACTATGGGGAATTTTGCCGTTTTTCGGGTATTTAGTCTTTTTTTTTCAAAGTATTCAAATTAAATTTCTTTTTATGCTAGCATCTTTAGAAAACTCCAAAGTTTTAGAAACAATACATAAAATGTTAATTAACAGTCCACTGTTAAGCCTAACAGCTGTTAAAGTCAGCTGTTGTTTTCGAAAAGCACGTGGCTTAAGATCGCAATTTTTGGTAGCCGATTTTCAAATTGTCATTACTCGAAGACCATGCATATTTCTTATGAAATTTAAAAGGGATATCAATCATAAGAGTTTGTACTATGTGTTGAATAACCCAACTTTTTGTATTTGCGCTTGTTCTATTAATATTTTGTAAAATTAGAAAGTGTTGTCCATTGTCATTTCGTGTAAAGGAATTTCACCTTTGAGAAGGCATACAAAAAAAGTAGAAGGGCTGATAAGTGTAATTCCAATTGCATATCGTAGAGTCATTAATTATGATTTTAATGAACTTTGTCTCAATGTGCACTTTTCCGCACAACCGGCGCAAATTAATTTCTTGCAAGAGACTACGAGGTTTTCGAACGCTGAGCTGAATGCTTTTTGGCTCAATGGAAAATGCAAATTTAACAATAACAAAGTAATTCTTGATTTTCTTAAGGCGAAACTAAATAAGATTAAACTTATTAATTATATTTGAAAAGCAAAATCCGCATTATTTGCAAAAATATGATTGCCGATTGGAAATAAATGAGCCCGAAGACGATTTTGTAGGATAAATATTTCTGGCTGATCTAGAACTCGAAACTGAAGAATATTAATTTCTTTTTGAACAAAAATAATTAGTTTGAAATATTGATAACCAAAATTAAAAAAAAAAAAATTTTTTTTTTTAAATTAATAATAAAAATTTTTTTTGGGTGGGCGGGGACACGCCCCCTTTTCCAATAATATTTCTGAGGGAATACATAATAATAATTAAAAAACCAGATCAAAAAATCTGGCTTAGTTTTCAAGTTATTAATTTATACCCGATAATTTGGAATTTTCCCCATAGTGCGGTGGCGAATTGGCATGGCTAGAAAGTAAAGAGTAATACCCAAAGCAGTCATAAAGTAAACCAAATATTTTACATATAAACGACCGCAAGCAGGCGTCAGGGCAAAAGGGAGTTTTGGGCCAGACGTCGTCGCCATTTTAGCCATAATTTTTCCCTCCCTGCGTGTGTGTGTGGATTTTTTGTTCTTTTTGGACTCGTGCCCATAAAACGGCGACGGGCCAAAAAGTAGGTAAGAAACTTTAGTCGACGACCTTGCCAGACGCATTCCTCGAGCTGCGCAATCGTCGTCAGCGTCTGGAATTTTAAAGCCAAGGCAAAGTTATGTGTGGCCGACAATAAATCCCAGCTATTGATCCTTGCTATATGTCTTAAACAAATTTATATGGCTAACGGAAAACTAGTAGCTGGCTCCACTAGCTGGCAATATATACTGCCACAATTTGGCAGCCATCTCGCTCACTCGCTCCCTCTCCCTCTCTCTCTCCCTCTCTCTCTTTCGCTTTTGATAAACGGGCATATGGCATCGCAAGAGCATGTCGAACATAAACCTTGCACGGCTGGAGATTTGCCATGGATTTGGAGCAGCGTTTAGTGCAGCCAAGTTGAAAATTAAGGCAAACGTCTACGAACATTTTATTACAATGTTTATCCTAAGAGCAAACTTAAACTGCTAAACTATAAATTCACAGTGTGCTCGCAGATGCAAAGATCACAGCTGACAGAGCGAGAGCTAGGTAAATAGCTATAAAAACTAAGTTTAACTGAGTTTTGCTGAGCGAATTTAGAGTTGAGTGCGTAAGAGCAAAACTTTTATCATCTCTTTTACGGTGAGTAAGAAGTTGACTAAGAAATATTAATTTGTAAAGCAGCTAATTGAACAATTCTCTTAAGTTTAGATCTAGACATTTATATATTCTTCTTCTTCTTCTTCTGCTAGTTTAAGCAGAGCTCACAAATATGTATTGTCTCTTTCACTCACACTTTGTGAGAGCGAAGAGAGAGCGCCGCCTCTTCAATGAGTTCGTTCGTGAGCGCAGACTGAAGCCTTTTTTATTATGCTGCGCTCAGGGCTTTCTTTGTGTGAGTATTATGAAGCTAAAAATTTTTTGCATATGTATTGGTGTGCATGTGAGTGCTGTCTTCGGCAAACGCATCAATAGCTTACGTTAGTGTGCATGTGAAGATCGTTTGCATAGACTCCACGAAGTAGCTACTCCCCTACTCCCCTCATTCGACAAACGGCAATCGTATTGCTCTCTAAATGACGTTCGGGAATAGAGCAGCACACGACGCTCACCGAAACTCAACACGAAAAGAAACGAAGGCAACTGCTCAGTGAGAGCGAGAGAGGCAGCGTGGGAGGGAAAAAACTGAGCAGTTTCAATAAAAATTTATTTGCGAGCTATCAATTTAACGCATTATATATATAATATTATTTTTTATATAAAATATTTGTATTATATTTTTTTAAATTAAAGTATAATTCTTGGTATAGTATGTGGTATTTAATTATTTTTAAATTAATAAAGAGAGAAAACAACCTAAATGCCTTTGAGTAGAGAAATTGTCTACGCATTTAGTGCAAAAGAGAAAGGAATAATTATATGAAAATATATTTAAATATATCTATAATACACAGCAGTATTTAATTATCTAAATTTTTATATAAACCTAAAACTCTAGTGAAAAAAAATCAATGCAAGCCAAAAACCTTTAATAAGCAAAATTGTTAGACTGCAAAAATCAGTTAAGGCTTTCTTTTTTAGCATTTTAGCGCCAAGTAACAATTCCTTTGCCACTTAGCCTTATATACATACACATTCATATATATACACATTCAAATATATTCACTTACTCACACACATACCTTTTTGCTTTGAAGCCCCACACCACTTGGGAAGTTTGCCAACTTTCGCCATTACTTAGGCCGCTTATCGACAAAAGTCAGCTAGCAGATCGGATTTGTGTGTTAAATTAAGCACTAAGTAGGCAAATATATGGAAAAAGAAGAGAAAGAAAAAATAGAGCGAGACAGCAAAATGAAAACGAAACGAGAATTAGGCCAGCTAAAGAACGCATAAAGGATTTACCAGTTGGCCAAAAGGTTTAGCACATCTTTGCGACAATGCTGACAAGCATTAGAAGCAAGCAAACAGTAGAGACAAAACGAGCTGCATTTGTTGCTGACTCGGCGCAGGCGAGAGGCGTGAACTGCAACAAGCTGGCAGACACAAGCAGGAAGTGAACGAAGAAGAGGGCCAGGACTATGGACTACCTGGTCTAAGTAGCGGCCGCCAAACGGCGAAACAGCCATAAATCTTGGGAAATCGCGGCGCGGGTGCAAAGTGCGCCCGCAAAATGGCGAAAATTGGACGGCAGAGGATATAACAAAAGGCTCGCAGACAGACAGACAGGAGAGGAAGAGAGAGAGAGGGGGGAATGCTAGAATAGACCAGGAAGTCGATTCTAAGCGGACAGCCTGGCCAGGAAAGCCCCGGCACATGCTCGGAGTCGTAGTCTCGTTGTTGGAGTCGCTTTAGTTGCAGTTGGCGTCTGCGAAATTTAGTGCGCTTGAAATTTACTTGTACAGCTGCGGTGATTTAGTTGGCCATTGCACTCGCACCATGGCCGTGGCTGAATTGTGGGCGGCAATGCAGGTCAAAGTGGCGTAAACAATAAAGTACGATTTGGGCGACATACAGAAGAGCAAAATGCTCAAAGAGCAGCTTGAGAGTAGCTTATAGAAAGCATTTTGACATTAGCTGCGATCTCAGAAGCTTCTTACAAGAATTGATGGATTATCAGAGGGAAAATCTGATTAGAAAATTATATAAAATATCAAGTTAAAGCTGTTTAATAGCAATTCTGATTATATTGGTATATTTTCAGATTTTATTTGTTAAAAAATTAATTTAAGGAAATTTTCAAATTTAAATAATATATAAAATGATTTTTAGATTTTTTAAAATAATAAATAAATAATTTTTTTCAGATTTAAGAAATAAATAAATTACGAAATTGATTCTTAGATTAAATTAAAAAAAATACTTTAATATTTAAAGACAAGTAAATACAAAAATAATTTGTTGATTTTTTAAATGAATTATATTTGTACAGAATTTTTGTTTGCCTTTGTTTTATGTTTTATTTTTATATTTTTAATTAATTACTAATGGATTTTTTATGTGTCCTTATATTTTTAAGTAATTCCTTATATAATTGTATTTATTTTCTGTATTTTATTTGTTTATTTTGTTTTATCTTTCATTTTATATTATTTTATTTTATTCTTTTTACCATTTCTTATTTGTATTTCTATTTTCTTTATTTTTTCTTTTTTTATTAATTTTCTTTTTTTATTTAGTATTATTTTTTCTTTATTTTCTTTATTTTTAATTTTAATTTTTTTTTTACATTTTCTTATTTGTGTGTTTTTCTTAACACCTTTTCAATTATTCGTCATTCAATTTCATTAGCTTAATGCCATAGCTCAGACCACTGTGCATTTCAATTTTCCCGTGTGTAAAAAAGTTTTGCCTACCGCCAGACTTCAATGCCATGAGCCACAGAGCCCAACAGCCGTGTTCCCTTTTTGCTCGTCTTATGCCGCCTGCTGCAGCATCTGAATTTAACATGAAGGAAACCAAGCAGCCGCATCAGCAGCAGCAGCAAAAGCAGCCGCAGCATGAACGTCACACATGCCATGGGCTTGTTCGGGAATTCGGGGAACCAGAGATTGGGGATAGTCGAGGTTTTTGCTTTAAACAGTGTCCATTGTTTATGCACAAGCCAGACAGAGACAGGACAGAGAGAGTGAGAGCGCGCGCAACCAGACTCATTTAAACACTCTGCGCCGCGTAGACCTCGACGTGAGTTAAGTGCGTTTGGAAAAATTTATGCGAAGAATGCAGCAGCAATATGTGCAACAGCAGCAGCAGGAGTAGCAGGAGTAGCAGCAGCAGCAAAATAACAACAACAACAACTCGCACAAACTCCAACAGCGCCAAAACGAACCACATGGCACACACAAAAAGGACCAAACGAGGCAGGACTCTTTCTCACTCTCTCAATCTCTTTATATATATATAAATATATATATTGTTTGAAAAAAATGTTTGTGCCCAGGAAGATTCCGTTTGCCTCTGCAGGCACTCAGACAGCGGCTCAGTGCTTTGGTCTCATTCAGCCATACACTCTCCCTCTCTCACTCACTCTCCCACTCCCTCTCTCTCTGTGCAACGGATACCCAAGTGTGAATAAGAAAGCTTTTGGCAGATGTTTTTTTGCTGTCTGTTTTCTTCCCATTGCGTCCGTTGTCCACTCCTCAAGGCATTATTCATAGCCAGAGAACGGCCTCTCGTGTATGGAGCCGGGCGAGAACTTAATAAGATTTTAATTGAAGCGCAAGAATTTAATTAATTCAATAATGCGTGCTAAAGACCAGAAAGAAAGTGAACAACAATATAATAATAAAATGACGTATATCTGACTGCTTGGCATGCCAACAGCTCGAGCAGTGGGCCATTGAAAATGTTTACAATTAGAGAAAACTATGCTGGAAATGAAATTTTAATAACAGAGATTGGAAATTCCCTGAATCTATAAATTATAGGATATAGAGTTGCGAAAATACATAATGTGGTCTATATAGGTGGGAGCTAGATGTGAGAGCATGAAAGACTTTGAGAGACTTCCAATTTGTTCTTTTACTTCAGAAGGAAGAGTAGGTGGTGCACTGCTGCTATGTTAATCACATTATAAATGATCTTGAATTATATAAACATATATATAGATATTCATACTTAATTATCTCATGATAGGAAACGACTTGTGAGAACATTAGAGATTGCCATATTTATGTCAATTATAAACTCTTAATTCTTGCTTTAAAAGTCTTTTTTCTCAATTTTTGCTTTTTTGCTAATAGTTTCTTAATTGGAATTGATCTGATCTAATCTACTAACTATATGTATATATTTAACGCTTGCTTAACAGCACTTTACATTCATCTCACACTTGCTGAATTTTTGTTACTTATTTATTATATTTATATTTCATAATAGATCGAAACAGATTAAAAGAAAACAAGAAATTTCTCACTCATACTCATTTTTTCCCTGTCTCTCTCATGCTCATCTCTACTCTACTCTCCTCTCCTCTCTCTCTCTCTCTCTCATGCTCATCTCTACACCCTCACTCTCATACTCATCTCTTTTCTATCTCTCTCTATACTTTCGACAACATTTTCTGCCATCAATTTTCTCTGCAATTTTCCTGTTTCGCAACTCTCTTTTCCAAGTGGAAACAAATGAAATTATCTCAAATAACATTTACATTTTATTATTGTTATGTTTAGCCATTTGCCTAAAACTTAACTGGAGCAAACTAATTAAAGTTCAATACATTTTGCAAAGTTCGCTCAACTAACATTTGTTTCAGCTCAACTCTACCATCCTTTAGCTTGAGTTTGTTTCGTACTTTTGGCTGGATACATACATACATACGTGCCGCTAGCTTGTTTAGCTTCTTTTTTGCTACTTTTGGGGTCAGCTCTGATATGGTTGTACACTAATTGCGAGTTGTTAATGTTGCAGCTGCAAGCTGCAAGTGGCGAGCGAGCGAGCGGCGACTCAATTGAAAATCTTTAGTGACTTTAAAACTGTAAGTAATATAAATCACACAAAAGGTTCAGAAAGTAACCCAATGCCGGGGCATTGTTGCTTGCTTGCTTAATGACGCAAGTAATTGCAACTGCGCAGCGAGTTGCAAGTTGCAAGTTGCAAGACGACAGTTGGCAGTTGGCTGTGGGGAATTGTGGGCAATGGAATGGCACAAGGGAGCGACTTAATGAAAATCAAACACACAAACAAACAAAGCAACAAACAACTCAAAGTCGGTCAACTGTGCAGTGGAAAACGTCGCCGAGAGTTTTGCGACCCCCGAGAAACTCTCAAGTGGCGCATACCAAACAATAATTGATAGACGAACAGATGTACAAGTGTTTTAAATGAATGAATGAATGATGTGGCTCTCGCAAAGGGTGCAAGCCGAGAGTGGGAGAGAGAGAGAGAGATCGTTAATCGGCACGACCCAAATCAATTGATTTATGCACTGTTATGCTGTACCGACAATTGAAAAACTGTAATTAAATTAATGAAGAAAGTTGACAAACTGTACAAGAAGATCTGTTATTGTTATGTGCTTCATAGTCTGGTATTAATTAAGTTACGCACTGGCCAGCTTAACTGGAGCAGCACAGCAGACACGGCGGCATGTGAAAGTCAACGACAATTATTATGATGAGATGTGACTAGAGGCAGGCGCAGTTGCAGTCGCAGGCAACTGTTGTAATTGTCACGCAATTGCCAACGGACGCAGACCAACTGGGGCCAATAGCCCGGGATCAATGCGGAAGCTCAATTGAATGCACGAAATTGCATTGGAATTCTTTGTGCGTTCACACACACACAAAATTGATAGCATCGACTCTGGCACAATAATATATATGACACTTTGAAATGCTTGCATACTTCATACAATTTCACACCTTTAATTGCCATTTGTATATACATAAGCCTTAAGCGTATTAAATTCAACTGCAAAGCTACAAAGCCATTTCTTGGAAAACATTGAAAACTGATGATGCTATGAAATGTGTAAATTTTGTAAGCATCAACAAGAGTATCGTATTGCTTTCAATTTAAAATTAAATACAAATGCAAAACTTGAGCTGTCAGCAGTTTGCATAAACAAAATGTGTAAATGCGTTTTGCGAGCGTTTAAAAACGCGCTTGAAACGCGCGCACATGCGAAAATGGAAATTGTAATATAAATGGGCATTAAAATTGTTTGTGATTGTGCTTGGTGTTGTAATGCAATCAGTTTCGATTTGATTACCTTTAATTGACTTTTCAGCACTATTGAACACACGAGGCTGGCAGCGGCAGCGGCAGCGGCAGCGACGTCGACGTCGACAGCGACAGCGACGTCACAAACATTTAACACTTTTTGTGGCTCATTAAAAATTCAAATTGCGGAGCACTCTTCTGTCTCTCTCTCTCTCTCCCACTCTCTTTCTATCTGTCTCGCTGCATTTTCATATAAAATAATTTATTTTTTTTCATTTTCAATTTCAACGCCGGAACTTTGTTGTCAAACATATTGCATTATATTAATTTTCTTGTTGCCATTCGCATTGTTGTTGTGACTGCATTGATATGAATATGTTGCAAAAAGCAACAATAAATTATGCACGGCAACAACAATAACAAATTGGCGCTGCAGCAATGCTAAATTGTTAATAATGTCACAATTTGATGCCAACAATTTATGACAAAAGCTTAAAAAATTGCATTAAAATATATATATATATATATGTGTATATATGTGGAGTGCAAGAGAGCAAGAGTATTTGTAAATATATATTTTTAATTTGCACTCAATAATTTTTAAATTATTTATGTTAATTTTTTAATGGTCCATTGAAACATTCTTTCTTTGTAATGAATGAAGAGTAATTCGATTTAGTGAAATGGTTTGTAGGTATAATTGACTGACCGAAAGAGGGAGAGAGAGAGAGAGAGAGAGAGAGTGAAAGAGAGAGAGAGTAAGGATGCAAAAGAAAGCAAGAGAAAACTTATAAACAAATTTATATAAATAATAAAAAAAAAATTATATAAAAAAATATAATAAATTGTAATTAACAAATAAAATAAATTAAGAAAATAAAAAGTATGAGTATAAGATATATATAAATAATAAAATACATATTACTAAAATAAATTATAATATTTTAATAATAAATAATATTTATTATTAAAATAAATTAATAAAATTTAAAAAAAAAGTATGAGTATTAAAATATATGTACATATATCCATTAATATAAAAATGTACATATGAAATTACTAAATATTTAACAAATACATTAGTAAAAATTAAATGCCATTTATTTGACATTTGCAATATAAATAAAAAAATAATAATAAAAAAACTATAATAAAAAATTTTAAATAAAAAAAATATAAAATCAATAATAATATTTATTTATTTTTTTAGATTTAAATTAAATTTTATTTTTAATTTAATGATAAAAATTTAAAAAAATAGTAGTAAATAAATAATTAAATAGTAGAATAGAAATAATATTATTATAATATAATTAATAAAAATACTCCATCACATATTTTACTAAAAACATTAATGATAAATAACAACGGTATAATAAGAAGAAAATATCTTAGAATATACTACAAAGAGAAACTATTAAAACATTTACTGAAATGAAAATTCAGAGAGAGAGATAGAGCAATCAAAGAGTTTACATACCCTAACAAGTACACAATATACAATATTAATAAAAAAAATTGAAAATTGCATATAAATATACACAGATAACATTTATAAATGTATGCCATAGCTAACATATTTCTTAGCGTGTCATGCGAAATTTATGAATTTTAATTTCAACATATTTATGCCCTGATTTCCACTTAGGCAAACATGAATAATTATCTTTTGCGCAATTAACTATGCCAGTTGCAATTTCGCAATTGAATTAAGGAAAGTCAACAAAAAAAAATTGCTATGCAAATTGTGTGAGCATAATTAATAAACTATTTTCAACGTGCTGCATTAAAAAAGAGAAAAATAAAGGAATAAAAGTAAGGGAAAATTATGCCGCAAATTTAAAAATGAGCATTTCGTTGGCTAAAAAGTAGCATAAAGCAAATGTGTGACAACGCGAAAAACCGCAAGAGTTAAAGCAGTGGAAATGGGGAAAAGCGCAAAGGGAAATGCAAAACGCGCGCCTGGAGAGGCTGCGACAAGAGACTGCGACTCTGCTCACAGCCACAGCTGGAACACCTCGGCTCGGCCTCGGCCTCGGCCATGGATCGCAGAGTGGGGCCTGCAACTCCAACTGGGCTGGGGACTGGCGCTGGGTCTGGGTCTGTTTCATATGTACATGGCAAGTGTTGTAAGTATGTGCTTAAATACGCATTTATTCATACAAATATGGCCAACGGCAACAGCAGCAGCAGCAGCAGCAGTAACAACCGCAACAGCAGCAGGCAAAACAATAAAACAAGTTGGTTTGTCAATGATGCGGCTTAGCGACTACGAAATGCCCTGTAAAGTTGATGTAAGAGGCAGCGTGAGAGGAAGAGTGGGAGAGAGAGAGAGAGAGAGAGAGAGAGAGAGAGAGAAAGAGAGAGAGAACGAGACAGCATGTGGACTCAATTATAAATAGACTTAGTTAATCTTATCTTATTTTTAAATTTATATATAACAAATTTAATTTGATTTAAATTGATGTTAAAATAAATGTCAAAATATTTAATTTTTAAAAATATATAAATAAATAAGAATAAATTGATGAATTCACAAGATATTTTTGCTTAATCAATATTTTGAAATAAAATAAATAAAAACATCATTCAAAAGAGATTTTTTCGCTTAACCAATATTTAAATTGTTTTTGTAAATCAACCATTATCATGTTCTCTCATCTAAAATCATCTAAAACTCGGTTGCCCGCTTGGCCAAACTGTAAATAGTATATACCCCAAGCGTGGCAAGAAAAGCGACTGAATTTCCATGTCGTTGCCAACGTAGTTGGGCAAATCAGATGCGCAACTAACGAGCAACAACCACGACAACGTTGCTGACAACGGGCAAGGACTAGAGACCATGTTGTAGCAGCGCCGGACGCTGTGCCGCGGGCCATTCTATGTCTGAGCCCGGACCCGGACCCGTACCCGAACTCGAACTCGAACTCGAGCCCCAGACCCAACCCAGCCCAGCTCGATTCCGAGTCCAGGCGAACATGGCGCAAATGTGACAAATATGGGCATAAAGTGTGCAAGTGACAAGTCTAACATACTTACAAATTTTCATGTGGCAGCCGCAGAGCCAACAGCCAAGACCACATTATCACCCAAAAGGAGGATGGTGAGACATGGAGACACACACAAGCACACAGAAGGCACAGAGTCATCGCAGCATAGGAATTTGCGTTTTCAAATGTATGTTAATGATCCAGCGGGCTCACAACGTAACCCAACAATGATTTCCAGTTTCAGTTCTCTTATTTCAATTTTTTTCGTCTTTTTTTTCCTATTTGCCTTGTCTGCACAGTTAGCCAAACGTATTTCCTGTCTTTTTGTTTGCTGCTCCAACACTTGGCTTGTTTTTATTTTAATGATATTTTTTTTCAATCAGCGTAAATAAAAAAAATTGAATTGAAGTTCATTTGAATATGTGCAAACTAATGCCGTTGATGAAGCTGCGTTTTTAGCTCTGGTTGCTTTTTATTTTTGCCTTGTTTGCACGCAAATTAAATTACAATTTTAAATTTTTTCCAAAGAGGAAATACTTAATTTGAGCACTGTGGCAACAGCTATAACTAATGTGTTTTGGTTAGAATTTAATTGAAAATAAACGACTTTTTTTTTTTTTTGATAGTGACAATTAACGAGCAGGTGCCGCTAGAGAAGTCTCTGAGCTTTATCAGTTTCTCTTATGAAAAATCTGTCAATCTGCAAGCGGAAATGCGTCTATTACGCGCTAAAGTTGACACGAAAGTAAGTCACAATGGTTGAGCGTGCAGCGGAAATGACAACATTCCCGCCATTGGCTAACAAACGAGCCAAGTGCAGGCAATCAAGCAAAGCTTGAAAAAAAAAAAAAAACAAGTAAAAGACCTAAACGTAGTCAGTGCGGCTCAGCGTGCAAGATCAAGCGACTAAAGGCTAAAGCAAATGTGAAGAGCATGAATTGAAGTAACTCAAATACCAATCATAGTTAGCTGCTTGCATGCAGCATGCAATGTGCTAGCTTTAGGTCTTGCTAGTAACCCTGCTGCTGCTGCTGCTGCTACACCTCCTCCTGCTATTACTCCTCCTGCTGCTAACAAGCTGTCAATAAACATGGCAACTGCTGTTGCCAGCATTCTCTTTCCCTTCTTTATTTTCAGTTTTCCGACTCATTCAAATGCGCACGCATGAAAATGACAGTAGTTTAGCTGCAGAGGCAACAACCAACAGCAGACAGTGACCTAGACACGCACTCAACTCATACAGCAAATTGGATGCTATACACGCACTTGGTTTGTCAACTATATATATATATCTGTCGCATCTGAAATTACATAATTACCAACAATAAATTGTAATTACTGCCTTGAGATACATTTGCTCAGATAAACGCTTTTCCGTGTCGTCTCTGGTGCTTGTTTGCACTTGTTTTCGCTTTTTTGGTTCGCCTTTGGTTGGCTGCGCTCTCGCGACATTGACTTTGGGCCAACGCTGGCATAAATTACGCCCGGCAATTACAGCCGACCAACGAAAATGTAAACAAACTTGGGGAATACGCACACCCAGTGGCCCCAAAATGAACAGGGAGGGAGGGTCGTCGCAACGCAACGCATCGAAAAAGAGCAAACAAAACGTTTTTAAGTTCACAAAAGTGCGTGCATAAATTGTTTCAAGTCTTAGGTAATTTATACCGATTTGTTTTCCACTAAAAGGCCATGCGATGTGTCTGTCTAGCTGTCTGGCAGATAGGTGGCTAGACATATATAATTAATGAAGGCAGCAAATTGCTTTAAGTATCCATAAAGTTTGGTATCTTTTAAATACTAAAGCGTTAAGAAATTCTTCAGAAAGTTTGTGGGAGATTTTTGTTGGGTGTATAAAAGTGAATATAATAAATATTTTAATAAATTAATATAATAAACTAATTTATATGAATTTAATCTTGAATTTGCATTAATATATGCTCTTATTTTATTTTATTTATTTTATTTTAATTAATTCAAAATTCATCATACATATTTTTATTTTATAAAAAAAAGTAAAACATAAAATATTATATATAAAGAAATAAAAATGAAATATAATAATAATCAATTATTATAAAAAATAAATAAATAAAAATATACATAATAAAATAAATTAATTAAAATTTAATTCATGTCGATCAAATTTATTTGTTAAAAAAATAAATATATAAAAATAAATACTAGTAAAATATAATAAATTTAAAAATAAACATTTATAGTATTTTATTAAATAAAATAATAATAAATAAAATAATAATAATAAATAAAAATTATAATATATAAATATATAAAATAATATAATATAAATATAGGAAAATATATATATATATATATAAATATTTATACAAAATTAACGTTAAAAACAAATTCTTATCGAGCTAGAGATTGCTAAAAAAAATATTATTATTGGCTAAAAAAAATACTTTTTCCAAAGAATGCATTTAGTTTATAGTCGAATGCCTCGAATTGCATAAGCAAAATCCATATCTTTCAATGCATGATTTAAGCCAAATAATAAATGTACTCAACGATGCACAAGCCAAAGTCCACTTGGCCTTGAGCTTTCAATACACTTTCCACGTGAGAAAGGTAACCTTAATACGTCTCTGAGTCTTGACATTTGCATAGCTAAATTGAATATCAAATCAAATACATATGCATTAAGCTACAGAGACGCTGAGCTATGCCCCAAAACAGGAAAATACTTTGACACAGATTGCAGAATTGAAAGTGCAATTAAATAATAATTGAGGCAAAATCGAATGCGATTTCGGGCAAAACATGTTTTGTTATTGATATATGTTTATACATATACCAAATGCAATTTCAATCAAATTGGGTCAGTTTTATACGAATTTCGTGGGGGCGTTGAGGACTGAAGCTAATGACATAATCGAAAATGTTGTTAACGTCTGTGTTAGCAGCTGCAGCTCGCAGTATTCAAATTTGATTTGATGCGCTCGAAGGGGCAGAGAATGTGTTTAAGTGTTGTCCTAAGCGAGTGCAGCTCATTAGGGTCACAGCAGCGGATCGAACTCATTTATTACGGCCATATAAGCTGGCTGACAGGGCAAAATAAAAAAATAAATAAATAAAATATATGCAAATATAGAAATATATTTGTATATATATATATATATATAAAGTCAGTTTGAAAACCTTTTTTTATGCATTATGCAAAAATTTGGTTCGCTTTTATAAAATGTTGCTGACTAACTAGTTCGGTCTTTTGTAAGCTGCATATTTAAGTTTTAAGCTCGCAACGATTTGCATATTTAATAAACCGCCAGAAGCATTTCAAAGAAAAACCTAAAAATGCATTTTTCTATTAATTTTTTTTTTTGTTAAATCGTTTCACATAAAAAATGCAAAATCAATGGGAAATAAATGCGCATAACGTTTAGCGTAATTATCTTATGCAAATATATATATACACATAATACAAATATATTTGTATTTATAAGAAGAAAAAATTGATAACAGAAATGCTTTTTGTTTTTTCATTTTTGTTATTTTAATTTATTTTTAAGGTTAATTGGGTGCTGATGCGCATTGAGCTGCCTTCGGGGCAAGATCGAGATAATGAAGCGCTTGAAATAAATTTTATAAATTTCAAACAAATCAGTTTTGTTTTTTTTTTTTTCCAGACAGCAAATGGCAAATTTTTTGTATTCTTTCAATTTTTGATTTAATTTGCTAACAATTTATCACATAAGCTTATAATTTGCTGTTATTTATTAAGTTTTTAATTATTGTTGTTGAAGTGAAAGGAAAATATTGTTTTCTTTTTTTTTAGCTTTTTGTATGTCTGACAAGCTGTCAGTGCTGCTGCAGAGTAGGCTAAGAATTTAGAGATAGATATAAGTATAGATATATTGATTGATGGATGTATATATAATATATATGAAAACATATACAATGTATATTGAAAGAAATATATAATTTATATATAGAAGCGTCTTGTTTACCTACTGAGACAAATATTATTCTATATACATACATATATGCTATAGCTATATACATTTGAAGCTCGATAGATAAGCGAACAGCTCTCTTTTTCAGTTGCTCAGCTAAACTTACGAAATTTACAAGTTGATTACTTCTGCGCTTTCTTATGCTCTTATTTCAGATATTAAAACTCTCAAGAGAAAATTAACCAATGCCAATCGACGTGAACGCATCATCCTCTATACCAAGACAATGAGCGCTCTCACGCATCGACTCATACAAAGAGAGTTTTTGAATGCTCAAAAGATCGAACGCATTATTACAACTCTAATTTAGCAGCTTGTATTTGCATTTTGTTCATTCTAAAAAGTGGAGCTTACGACGAAGTTATTGAAGCTCTTAAATAGTTTGTTTGGAAGGTTTCTATTACTAAGCAACAAAAGTGTTTAAAAACTTAATTCAAGTCAATGCAAACGAATTTAAGTTTCAAACAGAATTTTTTTTTTAAATTTCTTTTTAATTTAAATACAATTTTAAATTAAATTTTTTTTTTATTTATTATTTTATTTATTTTATTATTTTTATTTATTTTACTACTTTTATTTTTTTTAATTTCAATTTTTTTTTTTAAGTTTTTAAATTTTATTTACATATATTTTATTTTTAATTTCATTTTTAATTTAATTATTTTTAAATTTAATATTATTTATATTATATTTTATTTATTTTTTTAGTTTTATTTATTTTATTATTTTTTAATTTCACTTTTTTTTAATTATTAAATTTAATTTATATTTTATTTTTTTTATTATTTATTATTTTTTTTTATTTTTATTTTTATTTCTTATATTTTTTAAATTTCATTTTTATTTTAATAAATTTTTAAATTTCATTTATATTTAATTTATTGTTTTATTTATATTTATTATTTTTATTTTTAAATTTCCCGCTTTTAAAATTATTGTCTCTCACTCACATTTTCTCTTCAAGTCTATATTAAACCAAATCGAATTAAATTTTGTTTCTTTTCAAGCAGAAACTAAACACAAAAAAATCCTTGCAAATTTAGCATTTATATTATTAGCTAATAACTCATTAGCATTTGCATAATTGTTAGCATGTATATTTTCAATTAATTTTAATTTGTTTATCTATTAGAGAACAACAACAACAAAAATACAATATTTATATCTTTTAGATAACCCCTCATTACGTATGGTTGCACAAATTGCGCATTTCCTATATCAATTTATAGTATAAGCCCCAACAAATGCAAATCATCGGCAGTTGCATTAGCTTTAATATTCAACATGGGGTTGGCTTAAAGCCCAGCACATTAAGCATTTAAGCCCCGCCACGCCCACTGTGATGTATTTATAGCGGTTGTACGTAGTTTTTCCTATACGCTTTTCGCTTTTTTTTAGCCCCATAAGCCCGTAAGTCAAATCGTTGCGGTTATTTATTTATTTATTAACACTATGAGCCAGCCAGCCCAATGCTAGCGCACTAACTATTCACTCAAGGGCTCGAGTCCATTTCCTTGGCTCATTTAATTTCGCTAGCGGACCACACACAACGCCCTTTGCTGCCTCTTTTTTTCTGCTGCTGCTGCTGCTGCCACTATTAGTTGTTCAATTTAAGTCTGAGTTTTTTTGTTGCTGTTGTTGTTGTCCTGGCTGCTCCATTATGCGCGTCCATTATGCCTCTGTTTGCCTTGATAATGCGCCACGTCCCAAGTCGCCCAAGTCTTATGGCATTGTCAGCTTTTGCCGGCCGACTGCCTTTTTGTCATTTCAGTTTTGTTGATTTTGCAAAAAAATAAAGAATATTTACCACCTCACCCCAAAAACTACCTAGTTTTTCCTACTCCCCACTGCAACGACGTTCGGGCCAATGTAAATAATTTATTTATGGTCTTGTTTGTTTACTTCTTCCAACGAGACATTTTCCTGCCTTGGCTTGCTTGCTCTTGTTTGCCTACAGCTTAGAAGGTGCTGCCTGGCTTTAGGCTACCGCGAGGGAGGGAGGAGGGAGGGATTCAGCCCACTCTACATACTATATACATATATGAGAAACGTGTGGCATTCACATTCACTTTATAAATAAGAAATCAATTGATTTTCTTGCAGGCGCAAGTTAAGAACTGTTGCCTTTGACAATATTTGCCAGCAGCCCTTAAGGCGATTAACAGCGATTCCATTTCAGCTCTCATGTAAATATCGACGCTTTAAATGAAATCGAGGCACATTCGTTTTTCGGCTTGTGTCAACAAGCCAAATGACATAAATATTATTTCAGTTTCATTGGAAATGTTGATTGAATAAAGTTAATTTCATGCCAGCCAGCCAGTTGCTTTGGCTCCGATCTTTTAATTTTCATTAATGTTTACGTTGCTTCTTCTTAATTCGTTTTTTAAGTATTTGCATAATGGTTGAATGCAATTTTTGCGTGAGAAAATTCCAATGATTCCAAAAGCCATACAATCAATAAAAAAATAATAAAGATGCTTATTGAAAGCTCTTTAATGAAGACTTACCCAGAAAAGGCGCAATTAAATGAATGAATTGGCATTAATTAGTGGGAGGAAGCTGTCTTGTGTAAGCTTTCATTGCTGCAAGAAGAAGAAATATTTATAAGTTTATAAAGTAATAGAAATTTAAGAGAAATTGAGCTGATTAATAGTTAATCATATTTAATATACGTACAAATTCGTAATAAATATTAAAAAAATTAAATATAAAAGGCTGCAAGCCTCATTTAAATTTCTGAGAATCTCATAGAAAGGCGCAGTAAAAAGTTTACATCTGATTTCAGTGAAGTAAAAATATAAATATAAATTAAAACTAAACAAATCATCAAATTTACATAAATGTACATCAACTCAAACTAAGCTCAACTTTCGAACAGCAAAAAGGCAAAGAAATCTGATATAATCGATAGCTCAGTCAATGCTTTGAGCTGCCTTCAACTTTGGCCACACACTTTGCCTATCTGTGTAAGGTCAAATCCACAGAGTTGAGAACAGTAAAATCCAATGATGATGAATCATTGGGGCGATTATATCTGCTCTGACCACGGCACATGGCAATTATGCAATTTACCACAGACCAAAAACACTTGTCGCAGTTGGCCAAAGCGAAACGTATCTGATGATTCACACAGCTCAGGTATTTCGTATATGTAGCAAATTGTATGATGCCAACGGGCAGAAATTGACTCAACGTATCTGCAGTTGGAGTTGAATACAGCAAATGCAGATACGAGACAGAAAGAGATACAGATGCAGGCTAAGCACGATAAGCGAATCAAAGCACAAATCTTACATTTGAAACAATAAAATCTCTGGCTGTGACTACTGGCTCCAAGTCTATCTCTTTCATGTCATGCACACCGTTCATATCATAGAGAGAGAAAAAGAGAGAGAGACAGGGCAAACAGCATAGAGAAATTGCAGATGGAGGACCGCACATGAGTTTTGCTAGAAAGCCGGAGGGGCACAGCTTGAAACATCAAAAGCCACAGAGAGAAGTGCCGCCAAACTCTCGACACTACATAGCTGTAGCTACAGTATGTCTCGTCTGTAGCAGCTAACTGTAATTGTATCTAACAGCTTCAGCTGACAGGCCCAGACCAGGGATGGGGCCGGTACCAAGAGGCGACTGCGGCGACAGCCTGGCAACGCGTCGCTCTGGAACTTGTCTTACTTTTTATGGGCAATAAGCAGCAGCAACAACACACAGTGAGAAGAGGAACGCGTGCGGATTCACTCGAGGAGGCGTCGCAAGGCTTGCGAACTGCTCGGCCACCCAAAAATGGTCAGCAAAGCGCCACCAAATTGACGGCTAGCCCCGCCAACAATCGCCGATATACTTTGCTACCCCAGTTGGCTCTGGTTTACTCTGCTATGCCATTGAATTATTGTTTGAAATCAAAAACTAACCATTATTTACCAACCGAGGAGTGCCAAACAAAGGCCAACAGCAAATAGCAAAAAACAATGCGCGCGAGAGATGCCTGAAAAGTTGTTTTTGTTCTAAGCTAGGAGCAGGAAGCAAATTGTTAATAAATTCTACATGAATCGCATTTTTTAAATAATTTATTTTTTATTTTATTTATTTTTATACCCTGAACCCATTGAAAATGGGAAATCAGGGTATAATGGTTTTGTTAAAAGTATGTAACAGGCAGAAGGAGGCGTGGCAGACCCCATAAAGTATATATATTCTTGATCAGGGTGACGAGAAAAGTTGATATAGCCATGTCCGTCTGTCTGTCCGTCCGTCTGTCCGTCTGTCCGTCTGTCCGTATGTTTGAACGCGTCGATTTCCGAAGATACAAAAGCTAGAGAGTTCATTCTTTTTGTGTTAGGTCCGTATATTGCACGCGCAGTACGAGTTTGTTTCAGAAATTCGATAACTTGTATATTTGCTTAGCTATCGATAACTGAAATTATCGGGGACCAGTTATAAAATTCTAGCTAATTCATCTTTAGAGTTAGAGTCTCAAAGTCTTCTGCATATATATAGATACTAATTTAATACAATTTCGGTTTTTGTCAGATTTTGGATTCCGGTTCCCAATTCGCCCCACCACCCCCAAATGTGTAAAAAATGCATTTCAAATACTAGAGACATGCAGTTTGGTTTAGCATATAGATATGAATATCATAATCTTAATCTGAACATATCAATATGATTGTCCATCTAGAAACAGAATTATTAATCATCAAAGTTTTCTCATCAAAACCCATGTGGCGCAGCAAGCAAGGCAGCGACACAGCATGACGCATAGCAGGCGCACATACATATGTACATACATACATACATACATACATACATATGTACATATGTAAATATGTAAATATGTATGTATATGTGTGCAAGCGTAGATCAGCGTGTGGCTGCAATCGTACATACATATGTACATACATATGTATGTATGTACATATTTGTGCATGTAAAGCTGATTGTAAAAGAGTTATGATTTCTAAAAAAAAACCTAAAATGTCAAATAGAATATGTAGATCATGCTGAAACTCTCATTACATTCCATTATATATTTTAAAAATTTTAAAACAATTAAAATAACAATGGAAATGCAAGCAACGTTGAGCAATGCAAATCAATTTTCGTATGCGTGTGCACATATACACACAAAAAATCTTGGGCCGTTTTCTATGTTGCTATGCGTGTATATTCTAAGAATCACAATTGTTTTTGAATTGCGTTAGAATTGTCTTTGAATTGTATTTGTATTTTCAGCCACTGCTTTAGTGTTTCTTTCGTATATGGCGAATTTGATTCGTTTTCGCTACTCTGACGCTCGAGTGAGCCGTGGTGTAGGTGGTTAGGTAGATGCACCGAATGTTAGGCTGTCGAAGGTTCTAGCCCCGCCTAAGCCCTTCATAATTTGTTACTTTTAATTTTTTTTTTTTTTATATTTATTTCTTATTTATTATTATAATTTATTCTTTTGTATTTGATACCTTTGAAAGTCAGTTGGTAGTTTAACTAATTGTGAATAAGTGGGTTTTTTTTTTTTAATATCAAATATTTAATAGCATCATTTCTGAAAGTGTGTTTGTTTCAATAATATTTTATTCCGTTAAGTCAACAGAAATAATAATCAGAAAGTTTGCCCAAATAACAAAAGCACGTGACATCTGCATGTACATTCAAAACTAGTCTAGCATGGTCTAAAAATTTTAACTTGATAGATGGCGCTTTAGCAGTGAACTTATTTACTATGGCTATTACAGCTTCGAGTGGCATTGATATATTTCTTTTACAATTATGAAGTGTCTGTGTTAATTAAGGTAATGCCTGTTAATCGAGGAACGTCTATTTGTTGGGTCTATTTTTAATGATATTTAATAATATAACATTTTTCGAATTTCAACTAATATAAGCGCCATCTATTATTATTTTTTTTGTATATATACACATGTACATATGTACATTTTGAACGTTACACGCATACATCATTATGTATACTTTCTGATTTATCCATATGGGTAATTCTCCAGAAAAGTCAACTTGTTGCCACGTTCGACACTGGTTTTTTGTAATTATCTTGAAAACGGATTAATTTTAGTACTAATCAAGAGCAATATATTTAACTATTTGTCAAAATAAAGAAGTTTTTTGCCATTTTCAGCACTAAATTGAAGCATTTTCAAGATAATTACAAAAAACCAAACCACAGTACAGATTATTATTTTATTTTATTAAAATTGGGTTCAGGGTATTATCTAGTCGAGCACTCTCGACTAGAGTTTTCTTACTTGTTTTATATAATTATGTTTGTTTTATCAATATCTAATAATAATTTTGTTTAAAACAAACATAAATATATAAAAAATAAATAAAATAAAATGTAATATCATTCATTCTCCTATGATTACCATATATTTGTGTGCCAATTTATTGATATATATAACTGAATTATAGACAGCTAGACAGAAAAATGTTAATAAGATTCCCTTCAGATATATTGCAAAACTTCCTAATAGCTAAAGTTTACCCCTTTTCATGCTGAACTCAACTAGAATAAATACTGAAACAAACAATAAATCTACCTTGCCCACATAGCAATTATTTTTCCTCAATACACTTGCATAAGTCCTCAAGCAGCCCTCCCCAATGGCAAGCGGTGGCCCATGAAAGTTGTATTGAAAGGCGGGCGACAGAAACAGAGACTCACCGACAGATACGGCAGAGTCAAGACAGCCAAAAGACAACCGCAACAACAACAACAACAACAATAAGTTAGCGAGGGGCCACAGCACAATTGACTAGCCAACTGGAGCTGTACATCCTGGACACACAGTGCACTGTGTGGCAGGAACTGGCCCGCCCCTCCTGCTCTCCCGCCCTCCATACATACCAACTGCTTATTGCCAGGGCAAATAATAACTTATGTCGAGTGTCAGGCCAAAAAAGCCGTAAGCGCTACGGGAAATATTTTCAGTGTGTGCTTTTCCTGTGCTCCAGTATTTGTTGTAGTTAGCCGTCGACGTGTGTGCTATATACAATGTAAATAAAAAGTCTAGCTATTGTTGTTGTTGCTGTCTTTTTTTCTTTTTTGCTGGCCTTAACTTGGTTTTCTCCACTAGCTGAATGTATCTCAGTATTTCTGCAATATTTCAACATGCCGGCGCGTATCTGCTGGATGCCCGTCTGTGGCTTTTTATATATTTTTCGTTGTTGTTTTTCTTTTGTTGGCCGTATCCGTTATTGAACTATTGTGCACTGCACGTAATTTAAGCCCGACACGCCCCTTACAGCCAACTAGTATATCTCAATTCCCGCCCCTCCCCATTCATTGAATGGATTTCGTCGTCCGCTTTGCGCAGTCCGAATCGAAAATTTGTTTATGAAAGGGAATTTTCTATGAAAGTAACTGAGTAACCTGAGCACAAAGTTCGGCCAACAGTTAAGTGCAAATTATTAGACGAGAAATTAGTAGAGCGAGCAAGGCTGCATACAACTAGCAAATAAAAAGTAGAGAGAGAGAGAGAGAGACAGGGAGAGAGAAAGAGAGAGTGAGAGCTTTTCAGCAGCTTTTTGTGGCACATTGCGGTTGAATTTGCTAATGGAAATTGTTCTGAGCTATGCAAAAGTTTTTCTAAACTTTTTTTTTGGTAAATGTTGTGGAAATCTAAAGCGAGGAATGCTATGCAAAAATTGTTTTTCTTAATTGGGCAGCGTACAAATTTATTTGAATTTAAAGCTAAAATTTGTAGAAAATGAAAAGTATACAAAAATATATATTAAATTTTTATATACTTTAAAGAACATATTTAAAATATATAAATATTGTAAATTTAAAATAAAATATATTTGTTTAAATACGTAAATGTATTTCAATTATTTAAATATTTTTTTATTGATTTTATTTTATTTATTTTTAAAATATTAATAGTTTTTAAGCTAATAAAAAACCTATAAACATAAATATTAAATATTTGTATTATTATATTATTATATATTAAAAAAAAAAACATGTTTAAAAATATTTTAATATATATTTAAAGTAAAATAGACAAATATATTTATTTAAATATTAAATATTTATTTAAACATTAATATAAATAACAAAAAAAATAGAAATAATAGTTTATATTTACAATACATTAAATATTATTAGATACTTAAACTTTAATATAAATTTTAAAAAATATAATTAATATCCTATATTTAAAATACATTAAATAAAGTATTTTAAAAATACTTTTATTTTATTTAATGTTTAATATTGATTAAAATAAAATATTTAAAATTCTTTTAAATTACATTATTTACATTGCATTTTTTAATGCTTAATATGAAATAAAATTACATACATTTAAAAAATATATATATATATATATTTAAGTTATAAGTAATAAAATCAAATATTTGATATATTTGAAACTATTATTATTATTTTATTAGTATTATTATTATTATTTTTATTATTATTATTATTATAATTATTATTATTATTATTATTATTATTATTATTATTATTATTATTTGAGTGAATCACTTCAATTAAATTGTAGTTAGTTGAACTCTTAATTATTAAACTAACTCAAATTAAATTGAAGTATTTTTCTCAAATTGCATTTTAGACTTGCTGTCTTGACCACATTTTGAAATTGGCATTATAAATACTAAAACCAACAGTAAAATGCTTCCTCACACACACACAGCCCAAAAAGCAATTAAAGATTAAAGTCTCAGCAGAATAATAACAACAACAAGCAGCGAACGAACATGGAGTGGATAACTAACCAGGACACAAAACGCTGCAGCAGCAACAGCAGCAAGAGCAGCAACAGCAACAGCAACAGCAACTGAAATGGATGACCAACACGTGCTAAGCTCATTAGATGCTTTGATTTCTCAAGTCTCAAACGGCAAAGTTTTGGTGGTGCCACATAAATTCTGGCAACAAACTAATAACCAATAAAATGTCTTAAGCCGTCTAAGCTCATAAATGCTATTTTAAAATACAGCCAAGACAAATCTAAGAGCGGAGCCAAAGGGCAAACAGCTCGACCTGCAGCCTTTTAAATTCACATACATAAATATATATAAATGTGTGTGTGTGTGTGTTTTCATATATGTTTGTGTCCATATAGAGATTGTATTAAAGTGGCTCAGGAAGCCATTCAAGTTGAAAAGCCCTCTTAATAAGCATTGGCCTGGGGTCTGCAGCTGGGCTCTGGGCTCTGCTTCTTGCAATGCCAACAAGTGGCCCACTGTAGGGAATAATGGGTTGGCAAGAGCGGTACGCCGCACTGCAGAATTAGTGCGAGAAGCCTCTGCCATCTGATGTTTGAGTGAATGGAGTCGAAAGATGAGCAGCAGACGTCGTCAGGCCAGCGAGGGCAATGATTGGCAGCCAAAGAGTACTCAGCTCACCCACCTCCCTTGACTCCTGCCAAACAAAGACCGGCTGTAAAATAGAGCAATGCCAGCAACAACGTCAAATGCAACAGCAGCAACAACAACAACAACAACAACAACAACGACAGCTACAACAACAGCAACAGCAACAGTTGCTCTGTCAGTTACTTTGACTTGCGGTCGTTTTGCTGTGCTGACATAAGCGAGGGATGGCAGAGCTCTTTTAAAGAGCTATTACGATGGAATTTGGTTACAAAGCTTTTAGTTTCTCTTGAATATTTTCTATATGACAGCTCCAATTAGTTTGAAAGTTTTGATGGTAAATCATTGAAAGTCAATCAAAGATTATAAAAGTTGTTTAAAGTTTCTGTATGCAGAATGAAAGAAAAATATATTTAACAGACATCATTAGCTCTGGAAAAAAAATCTTTATAGACAACTATAAATTAGCTAACCCAGTGTTTTTAAGCTCATCAAACTATGATCAACTAATATAATAATAAAAAAAAAAAAAAAAAAAACAATACAAATATTTGTATTCAAATGGAAGCATTAAACAAATATTTTTATTTAAAAATATGTATATATTTAATAAATATTATTTTACATAATAAATGGTTAATTTTGTATCTAAATATAATAAAATAATAATAATGAAAAAAAAAAAAAAATAAAATAAATTAATATATGAATTAAATACTGACTACGATTGCCTAAGTAATTTATTATTATTTTTAATAATTTTTATCAAGTTTCATCTAAACTCTAATATAAGAATAATAAAAGCAATTTCTGTCAAATTTAGACTAGATCTCTACATAATTGATATCTGCTGATAATTCATTGCTTAATTTCTAAAACTGCCCTCGCATTTAACTGTTGCCTCACGGCAACTGGCAGGCAACTGGCAACTGCAATGCTGTTGAACTTTTAATTTGATGAATGATATACATTTGTCTCGAGTGCAGGCCGGCCAAGCGGCTGGCCACAGATTGCCTAAGCCAGCCACACACACACACACACGCAGTCACTCAGTTGCAGTAATTGTGGTGTGGTGGTGGATCGCAGCTGAGCGAAGATCTGCGCCGCTGGCATATTTACACAGACACCGACACAGACACATGGTCAGAGTTGGAGTCGCAGCCGAAGCCGGTATCGGAGACGCTCTCTGCGCCCTGTCAAGAGGATGACACATGCGTTTTGTGTGCTATGTGAGAGATCTGTGAAGATCTGCGCTGCCAGCGCAATGGTATATAATTTTTTGCTTAACTGCAATTATGAGATGTTGCGGCTGATCTTGGAAAGAGCCGAGGCATAAAACCACAGAGGCACAGCTACAGAGCCGTCAACCGGAAGCTTTCGTCTCTTGGTCTCTTTGGCAGCTTGAGAAAACTTGTTCTTACGGTTATCTCTGTTGGTTTTACAAGTGCCTCGAGTGGAGCGCGTCTGGCATGCCAGCAACAACATACAACATCCTTAATAATGACAATCAGCGCTGCTTGAATGTGGCCCGGCCCCATGGCTCACTCCTGCTACGAGCTGATCGAGCTGCTGATCCAGATCGGTTGCAATGTTTATGCTCGTATGCCGGCCCATCTTTCTTTCTTTCTCTCTCTCTCTGGCACGATTGTTGATCATGTTGAGGCCATCCTGTACCTGATTGAACTGGCACAGTTTAACTTGAAACGCTTTGGAATGCTGTGCTGGGGGTTGCAATCGTTATCAGATGCACAACATGAGAGCGTGAGAGAGAAAGCCAACTGGGTGGCCAGGCCAGGCGAGGCCTCCCAAATAAACTAAAGTAACTCAAACAATTACAGTCAATTAGGCCTAAAGACATTAGCATATTTTTTTTAGTTTAACAATTGACCAAGCGATTGATTTATAAATCTAATTCTAGAGTTCAAAGTCAGCCATAAAGAACCTCGAACAGGCCATTAAGCAAATAAATTGCGTTTTAATCAAGAATCGAACGTTAAAATTAATCACAATTTTATCTGAAGTTTGGATCGTTAAATTGATTTCGATTTCATAGCAGAAACAAGTTTCCAAATTCCTCTGACAGCTTCAAGAGCTTCAATATTTATGAGAGGCAAATTTGGAATTGAAAAAGAATTTATTAGAATTTTGTTGAAATAAATTTCAAGTGAGAACAAGAGGATGTTGTCGAATGTGGGAAAGAGCAAAAGGAATTTATAGATATTTATTTATATTTATTTATTAGAAAAGTAAGAAATTATGAGTAAAGTAATAAATATTATACTTATTTAATAATTAATTTTATTTATTTATTTTCTAATCTTTTATTTATTTCTTTTTTAATATTTTAGTTTTTTTTACCTTGTAGTTATTTATTTATTTATTATAGTAAATATAATAGTTTTTTTATTTTGTATTTATTTATTTTTTATTTATTAATTTTATTTTGTATTTTTTTATTTTACTTTATTTATTAAGTTTTATTATTTTTCATTATTTAATTTATTTTAACATCTTAACATTTTATTTTTAATTTTAATTAATTTATTTTTTATTATTTAATCATTTAATTTTAAAATTTTAATTAATTTATTTCCTTTTATTTATTTATTTATTTTAACATTTTAATTTATTTGTTTTTATATTTTGCATGTACTTCTTTATTTATTATATAAATCTATTTTTATATGTCAGGTTTTTTTATAATCATATATCTAACTCAAATATTTTCTACCCAAGCTCAGCTCAAACTATTTCACATAGCTTCTGTGTGACCTAATCAGTTATGCGATCAGCCACAAATGATCAAACATCACTTTCGCTGCCTCAAAACTCAACTCGAACACGAACTCCAACTCAACCACAGCCCGTTCACCACCCCAGAGACACACCCAAAAATGAAATAATAAAAAGAGAGTAGAGTAAAACCGCAGGGGCATCGCATGCGAATGCTGGAGCGTTGATTGATTATGTGGCAGCCAGACATGGGGCAAACAGAAAACAATTAAAGGTTCAGCTTTCACCCGAAGGCAATGCCAACTAATTACTTTCACTTGGCCAGAATGTCGAGCAGAGTTCATTCAATCTTGCAAATAAGCACGGGCACAGGCACAGGCACAACCACAGGCACGCACTCCAGCTTCATTATCATTATTATCATTATCAAGATTCACATCAACATCGTCATCAGCATGGGGGCCATAGGTTAATATGGCAATTAGCCAAAGAGCACCAAGTGCGCACGGCCAAGTGAAAATAAAGAAAGCCATTCAAGTGCTCTCTCTCTCTCTCACTCTCACACTCTCTCAGACAATTAACAAATCCATGAAATACAAAATCAGAAATCCAAAATCAACCGCAACTTTCAAATGTGATTAAGGTCGAACAAGCAAATAAGACGTGAAGTATGTAATCAAATACAACTAATTCGACAGGTTCTAAGCGCAATAGCACAAATAATTATGTTGTTTTGTGCCTACATTGATGTGGGCCAAGAAACTACAATCGAAATGCGTTGGCCAACCTACCCATAGCCCACGGCCCAAATACATACGAGACAGACGTATTTCAACAGGTTCACGCCTCTCCAGACAGCTGAGAACCGAGAAGAAAATCACTGCAAGAAAACATTAAATGTAATTTTCGTATAAAGTCAAGATCGTCGGGTCAAAAGAGAAGCCGCCAACAAATCCCAGCGCATTGCCAATAAAATAAGAGAAACAAAGAGGCGAAGTAAGAAACCAATAAAATAGGTAAACGCACATTAAATACCCTAAGCTATAAAGTAAGCATTTGAGCCTCTGTTGAGATTTACGAGCTTTGGCAAATATGCAAATCGAACTATTATCGATCGAACTCTTATCGATAAAAAAGTTGAGCTAAAATAATAATAAGAGTAAAGTCTATTAGACTGCTTGAAGCTTATCTACAGGGTATTAGTGGTTGCCCCGTCTCACACAGCCGACGCTACACTTGTAAGTGGTACATCACAAAAATTTGAACAGTTTTTCAAGTGTTTATGACGTACCATGGACGTGGAGCTAAGAGTGAGAGAGATAGAGGGGGGCGCACAGACTCTGAATTGGTGTGATTATCGCAAGTAAACTATCTCTCACACACAGCGGCTTGAGAGCTTTGTTGGCTGCATCGACAGCCGCTGCCGGTTTTTGTTTTTATGAAGATGAATTTCTTTTTTATTCGAGATTTATATATGTATGTATGTGCACCGCATGAACCCCGCCTGACAGCCTGAGCGCGACTGGAGCTCCAATTACTTCAACTCACTGTTGATTATTATGTTGTATGTTGTAGTTTTACGAGTTGCTGTTGTTGTTGTTGTAGCAGAGATTCCGCAAAATCAATGAATTGCTTCACTGAATGCGAGTCTCGCTTTGCAAACGAGTCCAGTCCCCCTGCGTGTGCGTGTGGAAATGCTTAAATATTGTGTATGAAACATTGAAACATTGTTAAAAAGGGCAGCCAAAGCAAAACCTTTGTTCATTGGAAACAAAAAGCAATTGCAATCGCTTGTATTGAAGTTCTATAAGCGCATAAAGAGTGCTCTGAAATAACAAGAATCGTAATATTGCTAATGCGTGGGGTGGAAGTTGTTTGGAAATGGGAATGCAGAAATGTTTGCTAAACTCTATGGATTTATTGGAATTTTTTATTCATTCTAGTTAAGAGCTATATGTTAGCTTTTTTATTATTATTAAACATATTTGTATAAATCTTTCTTTATATAAAAAAATTTAGTTGTTGTTTATATATTCATTATTTTTCTCTGTTTTAAATCAATATTTTTATTTGATTTTTAAGTTCCAAACTTATATTTCCCTTACAAAAAATTCTATATTTTTATTTTATATTAAATACTTTATTTTAAATAAATATAAAAGAATTTGTTACTTTACTTTCTGGTATTTTACATTAATATTTAGGCCTCTTCTTAGCATAACATTTAATACAATATTAATTTGCAACCAATATGCAAATATAATAAATAACATAATTAAATTTCAATAAAATTCAAAAATTTCCCTTTACAAAACCCTCAGCTCAATACTTCCACACCAAAATCTCTCTTTTTAAAAACTTCTCAAGCCTTTCTTATGGAAATTTCTTAAGCCAACTCAAACCCTTTTGAAGTCGCACTTGTAACTCCAACTAATAACTTTAGCCTTTACTCAATACCTGGCGCGCTCAACACCTGTGTAAACCCCTGAAAATCCACTCAAATTAGTCATTAAAAAAATCTATCAAGCTAACAATATTCATATTTGTATATAGTTCGACTAGCATTTTGAGCTAATGAGCCGCACTTTTGGGAGTCGTGGCGGCGGCACAATGGATGCTATTTACATAGAATTCACATCCACATCATGTGGCTGGGCAACCACATAGTTGGTATTTATCATTTTCAATAAGCAGCAGCGCATTGCTGCCATATCTACTGTGACAATCTGGCAGCGAGTTCTGATCGTGTGGCATAAATCACGAGCGGGGCCAACCGAAACCAGTTTCTGTTTCTCTGTTTCTCAGTCTCTCTGTCTCTCTGTGTGATCTAGCGCAAAAGATCTAGGCGCATAAATTCAAATTAGATAAAAATAAACTTTTACCAAGCAGGTGATTTAGTACTTGAACCAAAATATAACAGCAAACGCAGGTGTTTCAATGCAAACTCAAAAAAAAAGAGACAAAAAGCGAAACAAGTTTTCCAGATTTATTCTCAAGTCTCAAGTTTTTCTGCGACTTGACATATTTGCCTGCTAATTTCTTGTTATTTATGCGGCCGTTGCGCATTTTCTGTGCTATACAGCCCCAAGCGTGCCCCCCCCCCCCCTCGCCCCTTCGTCAGCACAACCATTTCCCAAGTCGTGGGCAAACAATGGAGAGCTTAGCAGTTGCTGCTGCTGCTGCTGGGCGACGCGTCCCCGAAGGCCCCACAACTTCCCAGAGTTGAGCCTATTGTTTGTCTGACAAAATGACAATTACATGTGAGGAATTTCAACGAAAAAAACAAAAATTATTAAAATAAATATTTGTGTGCTAAACAAATTGCCTGTCGAGACTTTAGATGAATGTGTCTCTTAGGCTGTGTAGGAATTACACTTGATCAAAAAAATATACGAAATATAAAATTGTTATTGATACAGCTGACAAATGTGGCTACATGAGAATTGATTTGAATTGGGAAAATACTAGCAGCTGAAAGTTTGTAAATGCGCAAAAAAGAACAAAATTTACAATAGAATAAAAAGAGGTCTTTGAATACCATTTAAATAAATTGATAAATTATGCAAAAAAGCAAAAACAATATATATTGTTATTTTTCTATATTTATTTTTAATTGTATAGCTTAAAGATATTTTTCTATAATTTTTTATATTGTCATTTTTCTATATTTATTTAATCTTATCTTTTATTTACTTATTTTTTATTTTTATTTATTTATTTAGTTTTATTTTATATATTATATATATTTATATATTATATATATTTGTTTTCTTCTTAATTTTAATTTAATTTCTTTTTTAATATCATTCAAATCTGTTAAAAATTTCAAAATACGCTCTTTGCATATTCTATATACTTTAAAGTAATTTAGAATTTTTTTTAAATATATTAATAATTTTTAAAGGTTCCTTTAATAAAGATAAGGCTTTCAATTAGTATACTATTAAAAAATATATAAAAATATTTTAATAACTTTTAATAATAATCTAACAAAATCATTTCGCTACAATTTAATTTTAATTTTTTATTTAATTTATTAATTTTTTCATCATAAACTTGATCAAGCATCTGCATTAAAGTTTAACTAAAATTGATTCTCATTTCAATTGGATTTCCAGCAATATTAAATGAAGTTACAATTCATACAGAGAATCATATTAAACCCATTTATGAGCTCTGCATTCAACTACGTTCGTAGTTCGTAGTTTGCTCACATGTAATTTATTCAATTGCCAACCTCATTTCGACTGCCCGCCCACACACACACACACACACAGAGACACAGAGTGAAAACCCCTCTAGGCACCTTCGGCCAAATACCAAGATAAACAACTCAATGGCAGCTCTTTGTGCAGTTGCGGCGGCGGCTGCAGCTAAAAGTCGCATGTGAAAATTCACACTGTCATCGCAACAACAACAACCGCATCGAGTTAAGGCCTTAGGCCAAGCGACGAGGCCAGGGCTGGGCTTTGGGAATTGGCTGGGATGGCACTTCATTAAATAGACGCCGCGGCGCTTTTCGAGCTCAGCCACGCCCCCAGCATTACACACTCAAGCGGCTGCTTATTTTTCACACATGCTCGTCGGGAAAAACAACTGCAAAAAAAAAAAGCAAAAAGCAAAAAGGGCCACAGAAAATAAAGAAAATGCCAACAGCAAAACGAGGCAGAAATTTAAGCAACAAAATTTTGTTTTTTTTTCTGTGCTCTGTTGTTTATGATGACAATTTTTTGTCGCTCTCAACGACGACGTCGACGACATGTGGCCATAAAGTTGTCGGTAAATAACAAACAGGCGGCGACAAACGCACAACACGAGTGACTGTGAGGAGCGCGAAGGCGTGGCATGCCGCCCACAAGGCATGCCACAAAGAGAGAGTGCGAAACAGAAAACAGAAAAAAAATGGCAAGGCAGGCGTCAAATTTTTGCACAGGATGCTTGAGCGCTGCATCCTTGACTACAACAAAAAAAGGAGCAGGAAAGCCGAAAAAGTATCTCACGGATTGCAGCAAAAGTATCTACATGTTGCATGCATTTCAAATAAAAAAAAAAAAGAAAATCAACAAACGAATTTAAATGTTATTTCAACTCAATTTCGTAATATCTTTCAGCTGTGCCACGAAATTATGCCCAATCGAGCGAAACATTTGCGCATTATGCAAATTGTTTTTGCATCCAAATTTCAATGTCTGAGCTAAGCTTAACAACAACAAAGATACAGATACACACAGAGAGACAGATAGAGATACAGATATATATATAGAAACAAATGCCAACTTTTTGCTGTCTTATAAATTATATTATTTTTGTACTTGGCGCAAATTTTGCATTTAGATGAAACCTGTTTTCTTTTGAATGCCCGACCTTGAATTGTTGCTAATTTGTGACTATAATTAAAGGATTAGTCATGGCTTCAGGTGGAATTGTGATTGAAATGCGTTATAAGTTAATTGCTGTTGCCATTTGCCATCAGCCTTGACTTGACAGCTCAGAGATATTCAATTTGCTAAATTTGAATGTTTGATAAAGTGCGAACAGAGTTCACTTTAATACATGAAAATTTAAGGCGAATTATATTTCTGCATCTTTTGTATGTTTGCTATTTAATGTGTTATTTTCTTATTTTATTATTATTGATTTTATTTTTATTGTTTTTCATTTCTATTGTAATTTTTTATTTAGTAATTTTTTTTTGTTTTTTTATATTTTCATTTATTTTTATTTAAATTAAATTTGATTTTGTTGTATATATTTTTTTCTTTTATTTATTATATTATTATTGTTTTTATTTTTTTTTTTCTTTTATTTATTATCTTTCTTTTTTCTTTTATTTATTTTCTTTTTTTTTCTTATATTTCTTTTTATGCATTTACATATATTTTCTTTATTTATTTTATGTATTATATATATACATATTTTATTTATTTTTTTTTTTAGTGTATTTATATATATTTTATTATTTTTTAATGTACTTATATATATTTTATTATTATTTTTTATGTATTTAAATATATTTTATTTATTTTTTGATCGTTTTATATTATTTTATTTTCATAATTATTTTATTTTATTTTTATTTATTTATTTATTTTTGTATTGTATTTTTTCTAAATATTGCTTAAATATTCAGATTTTGAATAAATAATATAATATATATATTTTTATAATATATATATATATCCTCTAATTTCCCCATAGTTCTGTCAATCTCTTTCACATACATTCAACGTAAGATACCCATTAAGAAGGGACTTTAAACAAAGCCTTAGCAAAAGTCAAAATTCTGAGCACTCACCCATAAAGTTCTTGATGCTCAGCGACATGTGTAGCCACTCGTCCGACTAATCCACACACAATTCGTTTGGTCTGTCTATAATCTGTAATGAAGAGCAAAACATATAAATTTAATATGCTGTCCAATAAATTTCAACGCTGCACTTAAAAACAGAGCGAGAGAGACTAAATAAAAATAGCTAAAAATAATTCCAATTAAATACAAAAAAAAAATAGAATAGAATAGAATGGAAAATGTTTTGTCAGCTGTTACGATTTAAAGGATTGACAATGAAATTGAATACGCAACGAGAACTTGGACTAAGTGAAAATTAATAGCACGCACACGAGAAGAAGAAGAAGAAGGGGAAGATGATGTTGTTGTTGAAGAAATGCGTAAAACTTTCACTTGAAATTTGTTGAAACACGAAACTTGAAATGACTTTTTGAACTGTGAACCGAAACAGAGAGTCGAGCCAAGTTGATGACTGAAAGCTGAAATAGGATGAGCAGCAGAGGAGCTGCAGAGCAGCTGAGCTGGCATGGCATCATAAATATAAATAATACACATATTTCCAAGTGTGTGTCGCCCTGTAACTAACACGCGTATGCTGCTGGAGCAGGGGAGCTGTGTGGAGGAGAGCTGTGGCAGCTGCCTGCATGCCACAGCAATTTGTGTGTGGCAGCATCGCTCGAGCGACAACATTTTGACACACTTAAGTGTTAGACAGCGCTACGACAGCCAGCATCATCAGCAACATCATCATCAGCATCAGCAGCAACATCATCTCTATGATCGTAGTACAAGTTGTCAGAGAGGGTCGCAGCGATAAATTTGGAAATTATGAACATAATTCTTCATTAGGTCGCAGCAGCCGATAATGGCCAGTGAGTGAAGAGGCGGCACATCCACAAAAAACGCAGTCAAACGAGAGTGAAAGAGCAGCAGCAGCAACCTCTCCTCCCCCCACCGCTCTGCTCCACTCTGCCCACACTCGCTTTCATTTGCTTTGTTGTGTGTGAAGCCTAACGCCTGGTGATAAATTGGCGATATTACGCACTCTGGCTTTGGGATTATTTTCACATATTTGCACGTGGGCGTCGCGTCGATCGAAAGTCCCGCCTAGTGGAAGTTACAGCATTTCAAGAATGCCACAAAACGCACACGCACACGCAAAGCAATAGATAACCGGACCGGACCCCAGCGAACCGGGAGTCAAGTCCCATTGATGGAGCGGCGATTGTTGGGCATTTAAATTGAAATAACGTGATTTTTGTGGTCCACTGGTCACAGGTCCATCGGTGGGCGGGGCTGAGGTTGAATGCCAGTGGCATAGATTCTCCTATTTCTTTTTTTTTTTTTCAAAACTATTCCGACTATTGTTTTGCGGTTTTGCGCAGATTTTGTTTGGCTTTGCCTTTGCTTTGCTTTTATATTTTTCCATTTCTATTTTTTTCGTAACTTTTTTCGGGCTTAAATGAATCGGAACGCACTTTTCACTCACATTTTTTTTTGGCTGGGTGGGTGTGGCTATTATACGGCCTTGTGGTGCTTAGCTTTTCGGCGAGTTATGACCTATGAGAAGCCAAAACTAGCTGACATTGGCAGCTGCTGGAGCTTTCTATTTTTTAAAAGATTGAAATATCAATGAAATGCTGCAGATACAGTGCATGGCAGCAGTTTAATGAATTGTTGGGAATTTTTAAAAATAAAAAACAAAATAAAAAAAAAACTCTTCAGTCTCTCCCCGACGGGGAATTGAACCCCGGTCTCCCGCGTGACAGGCGGGGATACTAACCACTATACTATCGAGGACTGTGCTCGACGCTCGTTCAAAACTCTATATGAAGCGTCGCGGCTCGCAGCTAACAGTCAAACAAATAATCATGAGCATTTAACAAGCTTAAACATGAGCAAGAACAACGTCATGCTTGAGTAACTTTTTTGCATAAAAGCTTACAAGTGTGAGTAGTATCACACGCAAATATTAACAAGTTGGGCGTATGTATTTATGCGACTATTTATAGCGATAAGCTTTTGCATAACTGTTTGGCGCTTTGATGCTTTGTTGTTGTTCTTTCATTCTTTTCATTCTATTCATTATGCGATGTCATTGCTGAGTTAATGTTTATGAGCGATTCTCTTATTTTGTCTCGCTTGCTCACCAGCGGGCAAGTTCAAAGCAAAGACATTTCTATGCGCGCTGTGTGGCGTCACAGTTATTGTCTTTATTTAAATGGGTATATCAACAAAAAATTTATAAATGAATAGTTTTTACTTCCGATAGCTGGTGCTGCTAGCAATTTTATTGAATTTGAATATCTATGCAAATATATGTACACACATAAATATTTGTAAATTTTGCATACAAGATTTAAATGCACAAAAAGTGGATGCACCTTGTTCTGTGTGCCACTTTAACAGCACTCAAAAGCTGTCAGCACGTCAAACTTTGTTGATAACAGCTCTTTGGAGACCTATTACAAAAACTATCAAACAACTGGCAACAAAGTGCCGCAGTCCCAAAACGATTTCTGAACCATTCAGACATAATGCATAAAGCATAAAGTAAAAAAAAAAAAAAACAAAACAAAAAGCTTTGCCTCACTGCGCTCCACATGCGAGTGTCGACTGCTGCTGCATTTGGGTATCTCACAGTCCAATTCACTCAGCGCATAGCTTTTGCTGAGTGCGAGCGAGAGAGCAACTGCGGCACGCGGCGACCACAGAAACCGCAAGGTGCGTTTGTGTTGTTTGCTATTATTATTATACGTATTATTGTTGTTGCAAAACACAGCGTGCCAAAAGGATGGAGGGAGAAAAATTCGTGCAAAATAACATAAAAAAAAGAACTGTAAATAAAAGAAACAATTACACAAACAATTCGATTGCAGCCGACGCTGCGCTGTCCCCGCTGGCAGCAAATACGCCACTCAACTGACACTCAAACTGGGAGCAGAGGCAGAGCCAGCTCTCCCTCTCTCACGCTCTCCCACTCCCTTTTTGAGTGCAATCATGCAAATAAAACATTTTTTATATGCATGCCTTTCTGAGCAAGCGTGTGTGCGCGTGTGTCTGTGTGTGTGTGTGTGTGTGCAAAATTTTAACCCAAATATTTTGTAGACATGCAATATTTATGCTGCAACAGCAGCAACAACAACAGCAACAGCAGCCACAGTGCAAACAGGCGCAATTACAACAATAACAATAACAGACAGCAGACAGCAACAACAACAACAACGTTTTTGATGTAATGGACATTTGCTACTTTGCAAATGGGTTTCAATTTTTGTTTGGGACAAAAACTGCAACTGACAAACCAACCAACCAACCAACCCCCGCTACAGAGCTGACTTTAGTCAGTCGGGGAGGCAGCTGTAGATTTTTGCATTGCATTTGTTTTGCTCGCTGTTAATGTCCCTTAATGCAGCTGTCCCTCAAACACTACTACCTCTCACACTCTGTCCGTCCCACTCACTCCTGCACACTCAGCAACAGCAGCAGCAGCAGCAGCACTGCAACACTGTAAAGCTTAAAAGTCCTATACGCGACAGTATCTCTCTCCCCCTCTCTCTCTCTCTCTTTCAGTGTGTTTCGCCCGCATTTAGCGAACATTTCTAATTTTCATAAACACATTAAAATGATAATTAAAAGGCATTTCAGTATTTTTCTTTCTGCTGCTGCCACATTATTTATTTATTATGTATGCAAATGCATTTAATTGCATGGACAGCATAGTAGTAGCTTTTTGGGCAGTTGGGGGCCAGAAGCGACGTCAAACAATTTGCATATTTTAGCATGTAATGAAATTTGTAATAATTCTGCAATTAATTGCGTGCGTGTCCTTGTTTATGGCCACACAGCGAAACCTACGTGAAAACACCAGCAGCAGCGGCAGCGGCAGCAACAGCAACTGGAGCAACAGTAGGTGCTGCCTATGTGTGTGCATGTGTGTAGTGTGTGTGGTAGTCTTCATGCGGAGGCACACAGCTGCGGCAGCCACTGTGCACACACACACACTCACACACTCGCGCACACACGCACACGCACCCAGCTGCTTGCGGCATTTGACATGTTGCGAATTTTGCATTACAGTGAAAGCTTTTCATTATTATAATGTAACGGTAATGACTACATCTATGTGTGCGTGACATAACAAAGCGAGTTTGTTTGCGGCAATTGAATAATTGTTAAATTGCATTTGTCTCTCTTTGCACATACCCTGTAAAAATCAACAATAAATATTTGATTTTCATTCGATTTACAGTTATTTTGCTTTGCATTTGAATTACGCCTAAAGCGTATTTATGTATTATTTATGTATGTGCCAAAGAAAGCTTTTGTTTTATTTACTTCAAGCCGAACTCTTGCCACATCAATTGAATTTTCAACTCAAACGACGACAATGTGCAAAATGCATTTATTTTTCATTTCCATTTTCATTTTCATTTGTTTTCATTTTGAACAAATTTTAGCTTGTTTACATTTGTCTATTGAGAGCTAAATATTTGCGTAAATAAAGTATTTTGTTTTTATTTCTTTATTGTTATTATTGATGCTAGAACATTTGTGTTGCTGTGTTTCTTCTTTTTCATGTTTTCTTTTCATTTGCTGTAGAAATAACAAGTAAAATATATACTAATTATATGGATATATATGCATACATGTCTTTATATGCATGGGATATATACATATATACATTTATGTATGCTCGATTATTTTGTTTTATATATTGATATTGATATTGATATATTGATAGTGATATGGTTTTTTCAGTTAGAATATAATCTCTATTTTTCTATTTTGTTTTTAATATTTTATACATTTTTTTAAATATATTTATATTATTATTTTTTTATTTTTATAATTTTATTCTTATATTTGTAAATTTTATTATCACATTTGTGTATTTATTTATGTATATTATATTATTATTATATTTTATTTTTAAATTATTAAATTTATTTTAATTATTATATTTATTTTTATATAAATAAATTTATTTTAATAAATTTGCTTAATTTTTACTAAAAGACAAATTGCAAATCCCAAAGAAATTAAAAACAAAAGTGTATTTTTTTATTATAATTTTTTAAATATTTTTTTATTATATTTATTTCTATGTATTTCCTATATTTGTAATGTTTTATATATTTTTTATCATTTATTTGATTTTTTTATTATTATTATATTTTTATTTTTAAATGCAATTTATTATTATCTATTATATATTCCACATATTTTTTATATAAACCTCTTTTTCCATATAATTTCAATTTCCTAATTTATTTTTATGCCCAACTAAATTTAGATTTCATCTAGCAATTGCAGCTTTTATCTTGTATTTAAATAGATATTTTGATTTTCATTTTGATGTCTCTCTGTGTGCGTTTGTTTTGATGTTTTTCAATTATGTAAGGGCCGGGCATCAGTTGTTGCCATTTTCCCTTGATTTCCCCTTGATTTTCATTTATTTTTCTTCGCCTTATTTTCTCTCTCTCACTCTTTTTGCCATTTGGCCGCTTCATTGCATTTGTCTCGACTCTGAACCCTCAAGGACAGACAATAGATTTCAAGGATGGTTTCCTTTTGCTTACTTACGCCATGCTGTCCAGCTGTGTTGCTGCTTTTCCGTTTTTCTATTTTCTTGCTTTTTTATTTTTATTGCTTACAATAATCATTTCAGACAAACGAGAAGTACAAGAACAACAACAACAACAGCAAAAATCTAATAAAATTAGTGGCAAATGGCTTTAAAACGCAATGTTTTTCTAACGTTTTTCGTAATTATGCGAATCGCTCGAACTTTCGCTCTCTCTCACACACTCACTCCTTCTCTCAGTCACTCCCTTTCTTCCTATCCTCGGCCTTCATAAGACTCAAGTGTTGCTACAAATAATGTTTTCTAAAGATCACAATTCAGCTTTTTTTCTAAACCATTCTAGCCAAATTTAGCTAGATTTTAGACTCGCCATGAACTGCTCAGATCACAGAAAAGACCATGCCCATAGCAAATATTGAAAAAAATAAAGAAATGAGAAAAAAATGAAAATAAATTTTGTATATTCATTTTATTCGCAGTCGTGATGGCAGCTTGAATGCGAATGCGTAGCAAATATTTTTAATTGCCGCAATTCATGAGCCCAATGCGAATGTGCGAAAATTTGATACGCTCAAAATTAACAATAATTTAGACAATTTGATAGATTAACGAACAAAAATGTTGAACGAATCGAGCGATTAAGCTATAAATGTTAAATGAGCAAAATGAACGAAATCGTGAAAAATGATGGAGATATAAATATTTTGAATGAAATTAATGAAGAATTAAAAAAAATAAATAAATAAATAAAATATAGATATATCTATGAATTAGATATATGTATATAGTATTGAATGAATAATATCATTAACTTAAAGAGTATTTATTTTATATTTAAAAAATATATATAATTTTTTATTTTAAAATATATATTTTGTGGTATATTTTAAAAAGAGTAAAGATATCTCTTTTTTTTTTTTTTTTACTTTTATTATTTGATAGGTTAGGATTATATTTACGTATTTAGATTATATGACTGGTTGTCAGTACCTGGTTTTATTTCTTTTTTTTATTTATTTATTTTTTTTTTTATAAATGTTAATAATTCTATAACTTAATTCTGAAAATTTGTATTTCTTTTTTTTATAATTTTAAGACTAGAACCTTTAAATATTGCAAATCATTTGCGAATATTTTGTTATTGTTTTGTTCACTGGTGCGTCGCACAAAAATAAATTTGTAGAAATGTATGTGTATTTAGTAGATGGTATCTATTTATTTATTTTGTACTAAATAAAATTGGCGCAGGAAACAGATAAACAATAAATATGAGCCTTAAAAAAAAGTAAAGAAAAACCCAAGCCCCAAAGCGACGTGAAACAATGGCTAAAATAATAGTCAATAAAATAGATGCGCTCAAGCGCAGCAGCACGCAGGACTTCGAGCCTTGTAAATGTGGAAAAAAGAAACGATAGATGGCCAAAAGACAGTGCTTAAAAACGTGTGTAAGAGAGAGAGAGAGAGAGTGTGTGTGTGTGTGTGTGTGTGTGTGTGTGTGTGTGTGTGTGTGGTCCTTGTGCAATGGAAACAACATTGGAAAACACGAAAAGTTTTCTTAGCCAGGCTGCTTTTGAAGTAAGAAACAAAAGATGACAGTAACAAAAAAAAAAAAAATAACATGAGATATAGAACGTTAGGGGTATTCCCTGTGTGTGTGTGTGTGTGGCAAAGAAAAACAATTTACAATGTTTTGCTTTCTAGTTGAAGACGTTTTATTCAATGCCAAGCGACAAGAACAAACGACGAACTCTTTACAAAGTTTATTTATTGTTTGCCTTTGCTTCAGCTTTTTTTTTTTTGCGTTTCAGGTTTTTTTTTCTTAAGTCCGGTACGCAGCTTTTGTGACGAAAATTGTTAGCTCTGAGTTGAGCATGTGCCAAGAATGTGTGACCTTCTATATATATAACAAAAGGCGCAACAGAAGCGAAAGAAAGCAGGAAATGGCTCAGGATATTGGCCAAAAATGGGGGGCGGCGTGCAGTCAGCGTGAAATGCGACAAGCCCGACTGAAAGTGGAACTGAAACTGTAAAGCTATATGCAGCAGCTAGAAATGCGGCTCACTTGTAGCTCGGAAGCCCGGCGTCAGCTACTTATGGACATTTTAGTTAAATTTTACGAGGGTCGTTAGAGACCTTTCGCTACGCTTTAGCGCTGATTTCTGCAGCCAATCTATTGAAATTGCGGTCGAACGAGGGGCGCAACGAATAAAAGCAGCAAAAAAAAAAAAAGGTCAACACATTAAATTTATAATGCGATTGAAAAGGACGAGCCAGTCTGTGAAAATATGTGTGTGTGTATGTGCGTGTGTGTGTGTGTGTGCCTTTAAGTAGGTCAGTTCGGTCTGTCATAAAATGCAATTGGAGCGCATTGAAGTGCCGCGATTCTGGCAAGTGAAATGTCAAGTTGTAAATAAGGCGAAGCAGCAATTCGCCTAGAGATGGGCGTAACCCAACAGTGCAGAGGGCGTGGTCTCAGCTGGGCGTGCCAGTGTATAGCTGCCTCCAAGTGACAGCAAGAGAAGTGATGAGAGATAGCTCTTTAAGTTCTTATCAAACTATAAATTAAATAAATAAATAAAGAAACTAGAGCAATATGAAATCAATGTTACTTTATAAAAATTATTTGATATGTAATTTATTAAATTTTTTTTTTATATAATAAGCTAAAGATTGTTCAATATCAATATTTTTTTACAACAAGGCAATGCCTTTTAGGTTTATTTATTTTATATACATAATTTATTAAAGTTTTTATCTTAAATAACATAAACTAAAAATTGATGTAATTTCAATATATTTTATGTTATTTATTTCAATTTTTTATTTAATTTTTTAGCTTAAAAATTTATGTAATTTCAATATGTTTCACTTCATTTATTTAAATTTTTCATTGTGCTTTGACTAAATGCATTTTAGTTCAATTTAATATTTTAAAGACAATTAAGAAAAAAAATCTGGAGCATTCACAATGAATTGATGTCATTTCAATATATTTTATATAAATTATTTAATTTTTTATTAGACTTGGCTGACGGCCAAGTTGCCGTCGCACACTTACAACGCTAACCGAAACGACCTTCATCAAAATTGAATGACAAACTACGGCGGCTGCTGTTGGTTTTATTGACAAAATGCATGTCAATGTGTCAATAGAGGCAATCAACACCAAGGCAGAGCCACACAGACGCCTGTCATAATCAAAGCGAAGAAATTGGACTGTCTCAAATATACAAAAGATAAATAAATAAAACGAATTTCAAAAATATAAATTAAATAAATATAAATAATAAATAATAATACAAATAATGTAGAAAAGAATAAAATAAGAAAATAAAAAAAAATAAAAATTAAATTAAAATAAAATAAATAAATAAATATAAATAAAAAATAATAATAATACAATAATGTAGAAAAGAACAAAATATAAACAAGAAAATGAAATAAAGAAAAAATAAAATTAAAAAAAAAAATAATACAAATAATGTAGAAACAAATAAATAAGAATAAATAAGAATATAAAATACATATGAATAAAAACAAATATATATACATATATAAATAAAGTAAAATAAATATTAAAAAAAAAATAATATGGAAAAGACAAAAAAGGTAAATCAATTTTAAAAATAAAAAAAAAATAAAAAAAATAAAAATGAGCTAAATAAAAATATAATAAAATTGTATTTGAAAATTAAAAAGAGATTCATATATATTGAAACTCACTATTTATAAAAATAAGTAAATATGGAAATCTTTATCCACATCATCCACAAATGAATAGCGACAGCTAACACAGTAGCCTCCGGTCTTAATCAGAGCTAAGAGCTTCTTTGACAACATTTAAAAAAATATAAAATAAAATCATAATAAAAGGTTCAGGCTTAAGCAAAGAATCTATATATAGACTATATATGACTCTCTCTATATATAGATAAATATATACAGAAATCTTTATCACTGCAATCTTTTACAAATGAATAGCGACAGCTAAATAAACGACGTGTGGATAAGAATCACGGATCGTTAAATACGCTTTAAATGCAAGTATTTGCAAACATCATATAAAAAAAAAAAGAAGTCATAAAACAACAAATAAAATGAGTAAAAAAACTGTAAAAATACAGGCAGCAGTCGAGTGTCATTAAAAAATCCAACGACTATCAAAAACTAACTGCCCGGGAGACAATTTTTACTTTTTATTTTGTGGGTCCGACTGGTAATTAAAACTTGTTGGCAGACTGTCAGGCAGCGAGTTAACAAGTCGGCAGCATCAGACAAAAGAAAAGAGACAGAGACAGAGAGAGAGATAGGGAGAGACAGCGTGGCGAAAAATAAGAAAGAAAAATATTATTTAATTGTGAGGCGAGCGCTAATTAAAGCCGACTCCATGCAAAAGCCGACTCTGTCGCCCATTTGGCCATAAAGTCAAACACTTTACGGCTGTTATTTTGGGCCAGCTATCTCACTCAGCTCCTCTCTCTCTCACACTTCAGCTATGATAGCTGCTCGTGTCGGCTATTTATGTTTATCGACTGGTAGCTGGCATCATCATCATCTGGCTGTGCGCTGTGAGAGTTGCCTTCATGTTAACTGAGTCATAACTTGAATGCCAAACTGTAGCAAGCTGTAACTGAAGGAAGCTGCAGAAGAAGATGTCAAGCCCAACTTATGGTAATTGTTGCAAATTTATTTATTTATTTATGCTTGCTGCTGCTGCTATTGCTGCTGCTCTTGCTACTGCTGCTATTGCTGCTCTTGCTACTGCTGCTGCTGTTGTCGACGTTTTTGACGCTTTTGTCGCCTGATTATGTGCTTATTTATAAGCGCAGGTAACGCGACACATACATAGCTGCAGCTCAGTATAAGGATGTGCGATGCTAATGAGATGCAGTCGAACGACAAACACAAAATCCACATATGAATATCAATTATGAGACCTCTCGTCTCACTCGCCCTCTACCCATCTCACTCTCTCACATTTCCTCTCTTTCTATTGACTCACTATCGTGTTTGGGGCTGGGCAGGCAGCTAGTAGCAGGGTCGGGCTTAGCGTTCAAAGACATTTAAACGAATGCTTTTAGCCAAAAAAACATATATATAAATAATAAAAAATAAAAATTTGTGTTTATTTATATTAATAAATATAAAACTAAATATATAAATACGTATATGAAAATAAAATTTATGTTTATGTATCTTGCAAAAATATTAAACAATAATTGTAGCATTCCAATTGCAACATTGCACACAACTGTAAAGCTTAATGATGACATTCAAAAGCTAAACAGTCTATAAATTGCTAAAGTCTTTATTAAAATACCAAAAGAAAACCATGAAACTAACACTCAATGCCAACATGCAATTGGCCAATTAGCCAAAACTGAAAAAAAAAACAAGTTCAAGCTCATGACGCGAAAGCAAAATCGAAATTGTTTATCGAATGCACAACACCTCGAAGAAGACACTCGATGCGAGCAGCAAATGCAATTAAAATAAATGTATGCAGAGTGAGTGAGATGAGGTGAGAGAGCGAGGGCAGTTAGAGCGGGTTAGAGGTAGTTCAAGTAGCCAACAGATACGTGACTGAGCCAGCCGGCCAGTTATTGAAAGAAATTCGCAGTAGCCAGCCTAGAAAGACAGTTGAAGTGAAGCAACAGCAGCAGCAACATCAACAGCAGCAGCAGCAACAGCAATAGTAGCAGCAGCAGCAGCAGCAACATCAACAGCAGCAGCAACATCTGCTACATGTCGTCGAGAGTTCAACTGATGCTCATGTCTATGCATGACACGGCATAAACGATATGCGATATGCAATATGCGATAGACGAGCATACGATATACGTGAGTAGCTCGAGATGTTATGCGTTCTTTGGTTGTTTTTTTTGGTACAACGCCCGGTTTCTAATGCGCATTCGCTGTCTGCTGTCAATCCATTAAAAATTGTAGCAGCCATGCAAAATGTGGCACGTACACACACACACACACACACACACACACACACTTGTGATATTTGTCGTGCAGATAACATTTGTATTTAAAAGACACTTTGCAAACCAGACGCTTTGACCATTTGTAGTTTATCTGTGGCAAATCTTGAGGCAACGCCACATGTCAAAATGTTCACTATTTTTTTTTGTCTCTTTCTTTCTAGTTTCTTCTTCTTATATTTTGTGTGTGTGGCATGCAAACTGCACATGCCACATGTTGCGTAAACTAGTTTGGCGATATATCACCTGAGCAGCAACGTCGTCTGCATTGAGTTTCCTGCCAAATGTCCGCACTTGCAATTGCATATTTTATGCGAACGAATGAACAAACGGGCGAGCATCTCGTAGCTAAATCCATTCGGCTGTCAGTTTCCAGTTTGTTGTTGTAATTCAATTTGAGTGTCTCACCCTCTCACTCTCTCCCTCTCTCTGTCTCTATGATAGCTAGTACACGAATAGCAAGCGACTTGCTGCTGCTGCTGCTGTTGCTTGGGGGTCTAGGTTTGGGTTACAGTTTGAACTATGCAGAGCCAGAAGAGTGGTGAAAAGGGGGGAGATGGAGTCAAGTGCTGTTGGCAGTCGAGTGGAGAGAGTAGAGTCATCAGGGAGCGAGAAGTGGAGGCAGCCGCCAGAGCGTGTTAAACAACACGTGAACAGAGCGAACTGGACACATTGCTGGACATTTGGACACAGGCACACTCATTCATTCATTCAGGCAGTTGAGCAGCAGCCAGATCGATATATGCAAGTGGCTGAGAAAAACTTACCCCAAAAACAGTTAGCAGCTGTGTGGCTTTGGCTAATCAAATTCTGTGAGCGCTGCAAATAGAAGAAAATTGTAAACAACAGTTAGATATGTGAAATTCAAGCAGAATATGAGAGATGAGAAATTTATGAAATAATAATGAATATGAATATAATAAAGATGTTATATATGTATTCTAAAAGAAAAATATATATGTAAATATATTTTTGTATATATATATATATATTATTATTTATTATAATATATATTCTTTAAAAAAATATATACTATATAATATAATATTTGAAATACATTAAAAAAAAAAAAAGAAATGTATTTTGGTACATATTATTATTTATTATATTATATTATATAACAAATATATTCTAAAAAAAAAAACATATACATATATACTTATTTTAATAAAATATTAATTTCTATTTTTTAAGTTATGTTACATTATGCTTTAGAATATTCTTGTTTAATTATTAGGAATAGCTAAACAGCAATTCTTAAGATTCAAATTAAATTTAGTAAACATTTTAAATTTCAAATATATTAGTTTTTTCTACCAATTTATTTTTGCAACAGAAATAATTTAAAAATTTCATTTTGCTTTATTTTATGGTTGTTAATAGACAATAAGCGGAAATAATAAATTAAAAAAAAAAAAATAAAATAAAATAAATAAATAAAATATAAGAAAAAAAATGTAAAGAAATTAAATAAAGCAATTTTATAAAAAAAATAATTGTATATAAAGGTTTTTTATATAGATGCAGGAGCACCTGCATAAATCTCAAGAATGATTGCAATTATTTTACATATAATAATTTTATATGCCTAAAATTTTATTTCACTTAAGCAAACAGAATTTGCAGCTCAGCAATGCTCATGCCAATGCATAAAAACTTTTTGATTGCAATTTTGATATATATATAAATGTTTTTTGTTTTCTTTTGATGAAAGGTGTTGCAGAGATATTCGCAAAACCTTTTGAACTTTAGCGCATTGCCGTTATGTAATTAAGCTGCAAATTAATTGTGCTATTCGCTTCCAAGAAAAACAGCTTTCGTCACGCCAGAGAAATGAGAAATGAAAACCAAAAAAAAAGAATCACTTTATGAGCTGTTGCTTAGTCGTGTCATGAGAATTTCTTTATTGTACCTGCGTTCGCCTGTCTCCCTTACTCTCTCTAACTCTCTCTCTCTCTCTCTCTCTTTTTGTTCTTTCTTTTTTCACAGCACAATTAAGCACACTTTTAAATATTCTAACCTATGTTGAGGCCGACTCGTAAAAACTAGAGTACCCCATAAAAAGAATAAGCCAAGGAAGACCACCCAGGTGGTGCAGGTGGTTCAGGTGGTTTGGGTGGTGCTGTGTGGGTGCGCGTGCGTGTGTGCAAAAAGGTCAACATTTTATGTTTATGCTATTTGGCGGCGCTTCGGTTTAGGTTTTCTTTTCTTTTTTGGCTTAGACTCTGTTGAAGGTGTTAAATAATAAATACGTCAAGCGGGCGTACTGGGAATTGGACTGCCAATAAAAGCGGGCGCACGATTTCAAGTTGCGTGTCTTGACTTATCATTCACAGTTCAGCGACCAAACCCCTTGCCACACACACACACCCCCGCCACCAGCCTTCCACCCATGATGACATTTTAATAGCTCGACCCGAAAAAAAAAAAACAAAATGAAAAGAAAACAAAAAATGCCTAGGCAATAATATTTGCTGACTTTTACGAGTTGTTTGTGCAACGCTGAATGAAACAATGAAATAAACCAAACACTTTACTCATTTTTTGGATTCCTTTTTTGAGCTGAGCTCTTTCGGTCTGCAGGACTCTAGTCTAACGCGCATTTAATGGAATATTTAAGCACCTGCCCATTAAATCCTCAGGTCAGGCACGTGCTGAGCTCAATGCCTTTTATGATGGCTTATCAAATGTATAAAACATGTATGCATATTTGTTATTAATTGCTTTATTTTGCTACGAATTTGTTAGTTAGCAAACAGTAATAACAGGAGCAGAAACAGCACCAGGAGGCGGGGGAGTAGCAGGAGCTTCAGCCACATCGATTTTCGCTAAAGCCGCTTTAAGTTCGCCCTAGCTTTGCCAGCCGGAAAATAATGAAATTTTCGCAAAGAGCATGGCCCGAAGCTCGTAGCTGCCATTCAATCTATTAAGTCATTTCTGCAGTCCAACTAAAATAACACAGAAGCAATTAAAGCCAAAGCAACAGCAACAACAACAACAACAAATACAATAATAACGGCAAATTTCTGCACTAATTTAATTAGTCAGAGCAGCGTTGCCCTCGGGCTTGTAGGTCGTTGAAGGGATTGGGCCACGTTAGGGCCGTTTACGGTTAGTCAGGCATCTGTTTGCAGGCTAGAAATTCTGTGAGTCGATCTGGCCAACGAATTGCTATAAATGTAATCAAAGAAGGGTAACTGAGCCTGGCGAATGCATGAATGAAATGAAATGTTTGCTTGAGGGTGTATAAATTAATTTCACAAATTTAGGAAATCTTATGAAGGGTTTCTTATATTAAATTATTATACGCATGTTTTTCTATTTCAACTTTAAATTATTAAAATATTGTGTACAGAAACAACTTTTGTAATAGTATTTGTGTAACAATTCTTCAATTAGATGTAAGAGAACTTGGAGATTAGGTACGATGTATTAATATGTCACAATAAAATGAATTATACGTTAAATGATAAGAATATTGGATATTGATTATTTATTTAAAATATATCGGTGAAATATTCAGTTTTTTTATGATTTTTTATTATAATCATTGTCTTATTTAAGAGTTAATATTATAATAAATGTATTTTATAACCAATTTTTAATTTTGTTAATATATAACAAGTTCGAATTAATATTAAAGTTTACTAATAAAAATTGGATCTATTTAATTTGGTAAAATTTATGCATTTTGAGTATATTATACATTGGCAAAAAGTTTTAATTATATAAAACATTATTAATAAACAAAATTATAAAATTCAACTTTAGTAACATTTTAATTTGGAATTTATAATTAAAATTTTCTTATAATAATTTAGAATTTAAAATTTATAATAATAAAATTTATAAATATATTTTTAATTTGGAATTTATAAATAATAAATTGATAAATATATATAAAAATCCTTTTATAAAATTTATATAGTAAAAATACTATAAACATTTAATTTTTTGGAATTTTAAATTTACAATTAAAATTTCATTTAATATGAAAATGTGAATTAAATTTAATTAAAATTCAATGAAAATATTTATAGAATGTATTCATTTTTGTTTATTTATTTTATTTTTTTTTTTTTTTTCAATTTTAATTATATTTATTATATTAAAGACAAAAATAAAATAAAAATATATGAAATCATGCTCTCTATCACTTCATTCTATATGAGCTTATTTAATTCAAATTTTCAATGTTCTAAATATTTCTCAGTTTATCTTAAACAAAAGTTATAAAATGAAATATTAAAATATTATAAATAAAAATAAAATAAACTTCCAAGAAAAAGAATCAGTAGAGAGTAGAGAATGTGTTTTTTGGTATTTTTTAACCCGCATATCAGATTTATAAATAATAAACAAATAAAATTTGGCAAGCTATAAATATGGATCACATCTTAGTCAGTTATGTTTGGATTAGATAGAAATGCTAAAATAAACTTAAATGCAGAAATTTCTGTTTTTATATCATAATACTGAGAAAGAAATCCCCTTGCTATTGAGTTACTCTAGTTTAAAAATATATTTATATTTATATAAAAACATATATACAACTCTTCATCATTATATAAATACTACCCATCATTAACTGTGCTTGGTTGATGACAAATACAAAAATATACATATATTCTATTATAAACACTTTATTATTATTTCTGAAAGTTAAGACAGCTAAAGTTTAAGTTGTTATTCTTTGCAATGGCAGTTGGCATATCATATTTCTACATCATTATGTAAACACTTGAGCTGAGTTAACAAAGTTATTAATGAGAATGATAGATTATACAAAAATAATGCAGACTTTTTTTCAGTAAGCATAGAGTTCTACTTAAAAGCAGGTATCATAGCCCGCTCGCATTCCAAAATTCCAACTTATAACAAATGCTATTAATAGCTTAGATAAAACTGCAAGAAAGTGACTTTACTGATAAAAGAGTTATCGTGTCAGCGACCCGTTACTCACTTAAAGGTATATGTCAAAGTAATGCTAAAGCTGTGACGTCACAAACGCTGAGCTGATTGCTTGACTTTGACTGCCAGCGCAACACACATAAATGAATATTATATTACGAACACACTGAGGAAACCTTAGAAGACGACGCACATATGAGACACATTTATGCTCGTCACCTAAGTCCGCGCTCTCGCTCCCTCCTCTCTCTGTCTCTCTCTCTCACTCTCACACACACATTGCTTGCTGAGTTGTTAATTAAATATTTACGCTGCTTATTTGCAAAATGAATAATTTTAGCATTTTATTTCAGCTAGCACAATGTGCGTCCCTTGTCTACATGTCTAGTACTGTGTACCTCTATCTCTCCCTCTCTCTGCCACTCTCTCCCTCGGTCTCCCTTGCGCCAGCCTTTTCTGGTTTTTCCTGACATTTTATGGCTGTTCTGTCAACAGAGCGCGTGCTAGACGTCGCGACATTGTGTAAACCTTTTAGCACATTTGCTTTTTACTTAAGCTCCTTATTAGTTCGAGCTGGCGGCTCTTTAACTACATCTCTGGCAACCCTCGCTGTCTTGCCTTTAATTGGCGCACCACACGTATGTAGTGCCCGAAGGACCTCGTGGCACAGGACTTCCGCTCAGGCTGTGACAAGCGAACTGTGTGCGCTTCAACTTGAGGCCAATGGAAGATAAGACACGAGCCGCCTTCGAGCTGTACAGCTTCAGAAATTTAACTTGTGCTCGCATTTGAATAGCAAATGCAGGAATCTTATGTAGAATATAGAGCAAGATAGAAAGAGGAGGAGATATACAGATAGATAGAGTGAGAGAGAAAGAGAATAAAAGCATAAGTCTTTAAAGAAGAGAATGGCAGCATAAGAGTCTTTAAAACAGAAAGTTTTTAATATAGGGAATCCTTGGAGAGTTTCGCAGCTAAGCAGTTTTAATTGCAATAGAAGTTAATCGAAGATTATGCTGAATAGCTTGAGCAATAGTCAGAGCTTGGTATTCAAATAAAGAGTTCTAAGTAAGGAGAGAACTTCAAGATAAGGGAAGAAAGTCTTGAGTAAATTTAAAACGCAGCTCAGAGCTTATACAACATAGAAGACTTCTATACCTATCAGAATTTAGCTTGAAAAGTCTTCAAAGAACGATAAGGATGACGATAATTTGAAGAGTTTTTTCATGGAAAATGATACAAATTATTAAGAATATTTTAAGAGCAGAAAAAAAAAACTCATAAGAAAATATAGTATTTCAGAGCTTACAACAAAAAAGATGTAGACAATTTATGATTAATATCTTTAAAGAAGGGAAAAAGTGTGCTAAGAAACAGAGACTTCAAAGAAGCAAAAGAATATCTAAGTCTTTTGGAGCAAGCCTAGTTTTTCTTATTCTACAAAGAAAGCGTAGAAAGTCTTAAACAAAATTACTGCACAATAAGTTGTTATTGCTCTATTAGCCAAGTTAATCAGCCCAAGCATTAGTCTTAACATCATTTTCTAGTAACTCTAATAGCATAATAAACTTGATATCTGCTAAGCTAGCAGCTTTGTTTGTATTGCTTGTATAATATCTATTGCCATCTTTAGGCATACTCTATCAAGAGATATTTAATATCTCTCAGTTTCTCTCTCATTCCATTTATTTTTTATATTTTTCTAGCTGTCCCTCTCTCTCATTCTCACTTTTGCCAATCTTAACTGAAGCCCTATTAAACTCAATTTCTCTTTAAGTTCTGCCAATCCCAGATGAAACTCTATTCCACTTAATCTCTCTCACACTCTCTCTCATTCTATCTATCTCCCTCTCATTCTCTCTCCTCACACTATCTCTCCCTCTGACTCTTTCCCTTTTTTTTCCTCTATCTCTCCTTCCATTCCTCTCTCTACCCCTTCTTAGGCCTATCCCTGATAAAGTCACCCCACTCTAAGCGAAACCTATGCTAAACAAACTTTGATCAAATGCCGTTCCCCACATTGACCATAATTTAAAAACCAAAAATTGATAAACAAATTGAGCAACAACAACAAGAATCACAACAACAACAAAAACAATATGAGACCAGGAAGCAATTACGCAGTCAACTAAAATATTTTTATTTTGATTTTCGAATTTCAATTTCAATTTCATTTTTCACTCTTTGGTTTTCGTCACTCTCTCCCTCTCTCTCACACTCTCTCTCTCCCTCGCTCTTTCTATGGATTTGTTCGGCGCTTTCGTCTATTCATTGATTACATTTCTGTTGACTTAGCCCAAATAATTTTCGAGTCATACAAACATTAAATAAACAAATAAACAAACAAACAGCCAAAGCTGCGGACAAACAACAAATCGCATAGAAAAATCAATAATTTTTACTAGTTTTTTTCTTTTTCGGTAACTCCCCTAATGAAAACCTAAGCGAACAACTTGAATAGTTTAGTATATAATTAGAGGTTTAGAAAATTCACGGAGAAAGAGAGTAAGTGAGAGAGAGTGAGAGTTAGACAGAGTCTCAAAAGTTTTATAGAAAATATTGACTTTTAATCAATTTCTAGTTGAGGAAATGTCCACACAGACTTATCTAATGTGTGCCTAAGTGGAACTAATTATTGGGTCGTAGCGCTGTTTATTAAATGAACAAAGGCAAATATAACTGGCCGATAGAGGGCGCAACGCACAGATAGACAGAGAGAGAGAGAGAGTCTAGAGAGAAAATCTAGTTCATTTAAATATTGAACGATGAGCGCGCAGTTTTTTTTTTTTTTCCAGTTAAATAATGAAGGCAAAGGAGTAGGCGTGGTCAGCCACCTGTTCGAACAATGAAACAACAAATTATTAATTAACTATGCAAAGTTCTCGCAGCTGCTGAAAGCGTCTCTAAAAAAAAAAACAATTTAAATACAAACGACTTGAAACACCTTGATGGCTTGGCTACAGCTAACGAGCCAACAACAACAACAAGAAATGAAGTCATTTGTCTAATGCAAAAGCAACTTTAGACCAGGTTAAAAGCATTTTTTCGGTTGCTGTGTCAAATGGCTGTGTGAATGTCACTTTTGGCAGTGCGAAACACGTTTCGCATGTATGAGAAATAAATACGAAAATTAATGTTGAAAAGCAAAAGCAAAGCAGAAAGCTTAAATGCAAATATATTTATATAATATTTTTATATATATACACACATATTTATATATAATATATATTTGCCTGCAGCTCATGAGAAAATGTCATATATTTTGCTATTCAAATTGCTATGATGTAATCACAGCAAGCAGTTGGCAAAAGCTGTATAAGATTTAGATATGACTAAATTTGCCTCAGTTCAATTTAGTATTACTTGAACGCTAGGCAAGTCTTTAGCTTAGCCTTGACTTTAAATCACAATATTTTCTTATGCAATTATCAGCTCTAAGCGCTCCGCAGCTCACGTCAAAGTCAAAGCAATTTTCTCATAGCAATTTTCTAGTTTTCTATGCGCTCCACTAATCAGTTTAATAATAACCAGGCCAACAGTCGTTGGGGTCTATTAAAAATACATATTTTGTAATTAATTGTTGTACAACAAAAACTGAAAACGGCAACAAGCTCAACCTGAGCCATATTAATTAACCAATCTATGGGCTCTATTATTTTTCGGTTAGCAGTTCAAATAATCACAAAATGTAATTAAAACAATTCACTGGCCCCAGCTGTTCACTCGTTCGCTCGCCTCTGCTTCAGCATTGCACTCACGTAATATTTTTAAATATACATAAATGTAATTTAACGAGCTGCAATTGAGTTGGGATGACTGCATAATGCTCGCTTGTGATTGAATGACAACTATATTTATTAAATTATAGATGTATATAATTATCGAGTTTTAGCTTAGAGTAGATCAAAAGATATTTAATTGTACAACTTGAGAGAAGAGCCAGATATCGTTTTCACAGAGTATTCTCCTTTTATAAAAGATTTTTTTTTTATTAAGCATTTTATTTTTAGCTTTATAAATATGGTAAGTGAGACCTCACAAGAATCTCTACGACTAGAAGAGATATATTTTTCTAAGAGTTCGAGCTCAGCCAAGAATGTGCAATTGTAGGTAATCTAAATTTTAAATGTAAAAGAAGAACAACTTTTTTTCATTTTCATTCTTAAGTAAAACAAATTTTTCTCAATTTAAAATAAAATATATGAACTTTTTCTCAATTAAAGCAAAACTCTCAATAAACATAGCAACCTATATACATTTTTATCAGAGCTTGTAGCTTTATCAAATGAGGCTATATTTGAATGTAGTATATTCCCATGTCTCTAGCTGCCATAGCGCCATAAATAATTGGTTTTACATGGCAAAATATACAGTAAGTGCCGTTACTACGCTTTAAGTGGGCGTAAACAATAAATTTAAACAGTTTATAAGACTAAAGCAAACATATGTATATTTATATTTTTAATTTTTAAATATACTAAAAAGTAAATAAATACAGTAATTCATATATTCCTTTTTGGAAAATTTAATTGAATATATTTTTTTAATTTTAATTTTAATTTGTTTATCTACTTTTATTTACATATTTTTAAATATATATATATTTTTATATTATTTAAAAATAAAAATTTTAAAAATTAACTTTCTATTTATTTTTATATATATTTTTAATTTATAATTTTTTTTTTATATTATTTATTATTTTGTGTATTCATTTATCTAGTGTTATATATATACATATATATTTTTACAAATATATTTTATATATTTAAAATTTTAAAAATTTTACATTAAATTTATTTATTTACCTTTACTAATTTTTTTATATACTTTTTTAAATTTTATTTTATATATTTATGTTTGTGTATTTCATTTATCTATGTATTGTATATATTAAAAAATTTTAATTAAAAAAAATTTTAATGTATGTATTATGTTTTTTATTATTTTTTTTTATATATCTATATATATTATATATATTTATTTTTGTGTATTTCATTTTTCTATTGTTATTTATGTATATATTTTTTTAATATTAAATTTTAACTATAAATTATTTATTTTCTTTTATTTATTCTTTTACATACTTTTTATTTTAAGTTTTTGTTTACTATATATTTATTTTGGTGTATTTCATTTATCTATTGATGTTTATATACTTTTTTTTATTAAAAATAAAAAAAATGTAATGTATGTATTATTTTTTCATATATATTTTATTTTTATTTTTATTTATTTTATTATTTTAATATAATTTTTTATATATTTATTTATTTATTTTTATATTTATATTCAAGTTTTTAAGTGCTGTGGAAAGAATATACTCTGTAGCACACCAGCTGAACGAGCATAAAAACAAAAACTGAAAGCGATATGATTATAATGCTCAATATATGTGCATAAATATGTCCACATGTATTCATGTATACATACATATATAGATATATATGTATTTGCCCTCTAGGTTCAGTCCATTGCATTCATACACAAAATTCTCGACAGCCAAAGCGCTGGGAACGTGCCATTCACACCGATCGGGGCATTGTAGGCGCGAAAGAGAGAAAGAGAGAGTGAAAGAGAAACATGCTGAATTATTGGAGAGCTAAACGATATAAATAAATACACATATAGGCAATGATATGGCCCGCAATGGGTTAATAATTAAATTTTGCCGAAATTTGATGGCATTTTGATGAATGTTGTGAGCTATTAAATTGATTTGATGCGCATTTAAAAGTTTTCTAAATGCTACTTGGCCAGCGGCCATCAAAATGTGATGCGTCATATATGAAAGAAATATATATATATATATAGATTTATAGCAATATAGAGGAAGCAGTTCACTGCAGGCAAATGAGTCGTCAGCAAGTCAGCTTTGCCTTATCTTTTGTTTACCTTTACCATTTTAGCTGATAAGAAATACGATAAGATAAAAAGCAGAGTCAGCCAGCCAGCCAAAGCGTAGCTGAGTAGGTGACTAGCCCCTGAAGGTGTGATAACTAAGCAGCCCTACCCTATACTCGCCCTCGCTCACACCCTCACACTCTCCTTCACCGCTCCCACTCTCTTTGCTCTCATTTTAGTTGTTGTGATTTCTATGCGACGGCGACGGCAACGGCGACTGCAATTGTTGTGCAAGCGCATTTGAGGAAATATCGACGGCGTAACGAAACCCTATTTACTTATTTATAGCCGCCTATTGTTGGTCAATATTTGCCAGAGCCAAAGCAGCCAAAGACAAGGCAGCAAACCAGAATATAATGTAGAAATAATGTCTAGATAAGATAGACTTTGATGGCGGCGATTGACAGGCTAAGCAAAGTCTTGAGCAAGAAAGGTCAAAGAATGAGCTGCCATCGATAATATGTATATCATAGAGCTTAGTCTAGTCGCAGCAGACAATAATACATATAAATCAGATATAATATAAGGGGCAGGGCTGGGATAGATAATTGAGTGAATGGGCATATAAAGAGAATTTCTGTTGAAAGCAAATGAATATGTTTGAAAGGTCAAAGCAAGAGCTATTAAAGCAACAGTCTGAGCACAGTTAAAGGTGACTCTTAAATGTATAGATATATGATAAGGGCCAGGGCGTGAAGTATTAACAGCAGAGAGATCAACAAACTAACAAAGAAAACTATTGATGGAAGTAAGAGAAATATGGTAGAGTTACTATACTATGATTGAACTTATATAAATATATATAATCTTAAAATATATATATTTATTTCACATGAGTGTCAATCCCTTTAGCTGCAGCACATTTTAGCCAACAGCTCTCAATCGCCTCATTAAACATTTCATACACCATTTAGTCTTTAAGCTTCTAGCTTAGAGTAAATGAATTATCGCTTGCCACGCCCTCCCCCTGCCATGCAACGCCCATGTCAGGGCCATGTGTCAGCTTCTGCCGCTTCAACCATCTGTTTGCACAAAACACAAAAATAAATAAAAACAAAAACTATAAACATTTCTAAATATATTTTAGCTGTCCATAAAAACAATGGAAATACATTTTTAAAATTTGTCGAGGCATTTAATAGTTGAACATTGTTTGAAACATGGCCCACAGAATACATAAAACATAAAACAGGGAAGAAAAAAAAAGAAGAAACTCTAGAGACAAGTAAAAACTCAAGAGCAAAACATGGGCAAAAACATGATCATAAAATGGGACCAGAAAATTTATGACAAAATATGCAAAAATTTGTTACACTCGAACTTGACAAAATAGATAAGTTGAAAGAGAGACAGACAGAGAGAGAGAGAGAGAGGGAGAAGCTTTGCTGTGGCCACATAGTTGACGCCCCCGGAAAACAAGCAATGTCCAAATAAAACGTAATACAAATAAGGAATATATATAAATTTATATGTATATATACTATATAATAAATCTGTGAACTGACAAGAACAACAACAGCAGCAATTTCTTTGCTATTTATTGTGTAGAGTGTTTCAGTTGTGCTTTTTGAAATTTATGGGTTTATTGATACTTGTGGCAAAAGTTAAATTTCTGCTTTATCAGCAGCCAAGTTTCACAAAATAAGCACAAAGCAATTTCCAAATGTCACCAAGCGAAACAGAGCGAAAGAGAGAGAAGCAGACAGTGCTCGCACGTCTTTAAAGACAAGTTAAAATTAAATGCTTTCAAGCTAAGCCACTAAGCCTAACCAAGCGATAAATGGCCCGAAACTATCTTAGGTACAAAACTTTAGTTAGCTGGCCCAAAAAGCCACTCGCAAATTAAGCCAAGTTAATTTCCAAAACAACAACAACAACAATAGCAATAACAGCAATAGCAAGCGCCTCTAAGCCACCCGCACATGTCAACAATATTTGAGCGAAGAGCGAAGGGATTGGGTTATGTTGTGTGTCTCGTTTGCCGCCAGGTTGGGTCCACAAAGCAAATTAACTCGGTAAACAAAAAAATATTTGCTTAATTAACTGACAAAAACTTTGGGCACAAAGCACAGAGCCCTAGCCAGCCCCACACCACACACACAAAAGGGTAACGCCAATGGGGCCGTGAAAATCTTTTCATAACGCACACTTTTCACCTAGGCAAACATATTTGGCCAGGACGCAGGACGCACGTGTCTATAAATAGTCGCACGAAAAGTTATTGACAGCTGGCAACACAGAGAATAAGAAGAAGAAGCAGAGGGAGTAGAGGAAGTAGAGGGAATAGAGCAAGCAAAACTATGGCCATCAAGCATAGACTAAAACTTGCAAATCGTTGTCTTACGCGGCGTATGCGCAATTAACATTTATGATTATTAATTATATTATGTAGACGGCGCATTCTACAGAGCAAATACAGCATAAGGCACAATTAGCTAGGAGTGTGTGAATGTGGGAGTGTGAATGTGTGAGTGTGAAACTGTTAGTGTGAATGTGAGTGTGCGTCAGTCTGTATGGCTGTATGAATGAATACGACTATGAATATATGAGTGTATAGGTGTATAAGTGTCTAAGTAAACAAGTGAATATATGAATGAATGATTGAATGATTGAATGATTGTGCGTGAGATCGCATAGCTGTATGATAGAATAAGTACATCAATATATGAGTGTAAAAGTCTAAGTATATGAGTGTATGTATGAGTGTATGATTGTAAAAGGGTATGAGTGTATGAGTATGTGAGTGGTTAAATGTATGAATGCAGCAGTGTCTGAATAAATGAATAAATCTTTAAAAGTATGAGTGTTTAAGTATATGAATGTATGAATATATGATTGCAAGAGTATCTGGGGATATCATTGTATGATTGAATGAAAGTATGAATGTTTTTCTTATATGAGAGTAAGAGAGTATATGAGTGCAAAAGTGTATGAGTATGAGTGTATGATTATATGAGTGTGTGAGTACATGAGTGTATGAGTGTATTAATGAATGTATGAGTATGAGTGCATGAGTTATATGATATATGATTATATGAGTGTATGATTATATGAGTGTGTGAGTACATGAGTGTATGAGTGTATTAATGAATGTATGAGTATGAGTGCATGAGTTATATGATATATGTTTATATGAGTGTGTGAGTATATGAGTGCATCAGTGTGTGAATGTATGAATATGATTATATGAATGTATACAAAAATGAGTGTAAGAGAATGAGTGTATGAGTATATGAGTGTGTGAGTATATGAATATATTTAATGTATTTCCAAGTATATGAAAGTTTAAGTTACTAAGTACATGAGCGTGTGACTGTGTGAGTGTATGAATATATGAATCTATAAGTATCTAAACATATGAGTATCGAAGTACATAAGTGTCTGAGTATATAAGTCCAAGTATATGAATGTACGAGTGTATAAGTATACAAGTGTTTGAGCATATGAGTATTTGAGCGTGCCTGCGTGCTTCTGTTTATTTTGCTGCTTACATCACTTTATCTAGATTATTTTGTAGACAGACCTTCAGTCAGCCTCCCTCTCCATCTCTAACTTCCTCTCCCTCTCCCTCCCACTCCCACTCTAATGAAGCCATAAAATGCATGCCACATGAAAGTTTGCCAGCTAGTTTTCCGCCTCGCTCTCAGTCGCTTCAGCATCGTCTAAAGACGTTTAAACTTATTTTGGCACAAGGGCCAACAACTTGAGACCCGGCGGCGTCTCCTCTGTCATTTTAACTTGGCCCATAATTATGGGCAATCTAACGTTTTTATTAGACGCTCCAACTAATGATCTTTTGTTCCCCAAGTGCTTCAGCTGCGCTCTGCGGCAAGGTCAAGTCGTTTGCTTTTTAACTGAAATTCAATACGTCGCCGTTGAGCTTTTGGCTTTTGGCCTTTACATATTAATTGCAGCCACAGCCACAACATCTGATTAGCCATGTCCAAGAGATCGGAATGCCTAATTGATTGACCACATGATATGGGGGTTCTGGAATGTGTTAGCTCGAGAATTGGAAGTGCTGCGAAATATGGATTCAGGGCATAGACAAACTCTATGCTCAATACACGCTCTCTCGCTGAACACACACACAGCCTGAGCGCGTTTATAATTACATCGTGTCGAGTTGAGTTGAGAAAAAAAAAAATACAGAAAATATATGCCAGCTAACAATTTGTTACCATTCACTAAAGAGCCAGCTGTCTATGCTATTAGTTGCTTGATTTGCCAGGGAATTGATGAATGAATGTTTGGAATGAGCCGGATGTGAGAAGTGAATACATGTTCATAGATATATTATATAAATAATTTTTTTTTTTTTATTACATTTTATATTTATATAAATAATTTTTTTGTAATTTTATATAGTATATTTTATTATTTTATATGGTTTATAATATTTTAATATATTTATTTTTTATATTTATATTTATTTTATTTTATTTATATTAAAAAAAAAAATTTATTGGTTTTATTATTATTTTATTACATTTTTTATTTTATATTATATTTATTTTATTTTTTTAAATTTTATTTTATATATATTTTTAGGTTCTTCCTTTTTTTTAATTTTTTTCTCTCTCTTTGTTTATGTATATCTTTTATCAATACCTTTTATTTCTCATTTCTCTCCCCTTTTCTTTTCTTCCTTCCTTTGTTCCTTTTTTATTTATCTTTCCTTTCTCTTGTCGCTGTTTCCCTCGTCTTTTCTTTTCTCTTTCTGTTTACCTTTCTATTTCTCTTTTCATTTTTCTTTCTCTTTTTGTCTTCTTTTCTTTATCTCTTTTTTTCCTCCGTCTCTACAATTTTTTTTTTTTTAAGTATTTCTTAAAAATTTTAATTCATTTCTATATAAACATATTCTATCTAACAAAAATAATTTTTGGTTATAAAAATACAACAGAGTTTTGATAGCTATTTGAACTAAATAATATTAATAATAATCAGTAATAATAAAAACAAATATAATTCACATAAAATTTAATTTAATAATAAACTAAAATTATGTTACATTAATATATTGTTACTAAAATTTCAAAAGTAATTTATTTATTTTAATTCATCATTTGCCTCTGTTCAGCTAGAGACGAATTTTACATCTCAATTACTCCCTCTCTCTCTCTCAATCTCTGTCTCTCTCACTCTCGTTTTTGCCGCCCACACTTTAAGCTAAATTATCTAATTAAAACATTACCTAATACACAAAACAAAGGTACCGCTACTTATGGCCCAGCTGCAGCTCTACAAAATGTTTGCCATACTCTGGCTTATCAGTGGCGCTCCGCTGCCACTCAAACGGCCCACAAAAAAAGAAAAACAAACTAAATACTAACAAGATTTATATAACAATTTCAAGGCCGCAGCTACATATACACACACATATATATATATATATATCAACCTGCATTAGCTAATCTGAGCAGACGAGCAGCAAAAACTTTTTAATTACCAACAGGAAAAGCAGTCAAGATAAGCGAGAGAGATGCTGAGGCTGAGGCAGAGACTGAGGCAGCTAAAACATTTACATAAATTTCAAATATAGTGAGAGGAAAATTGTGTTTTATACAAAGTTTTATGTGCGAGTTTAACAGGAGGCGAGACTGAGGCCAGGTCGAGTGCGAGTTCTCAATTTCTGGCCAACAAAAATCTAAACCTTTACAAATTTTTTCTGCTGCAAAGGTATTTATGACTTTTGTAAATACCAAAGTAAAAGAAGAAGAGGAAGAGGAAGGGGAAGAGTGGAGAAAAACTCAACTTTTTTTTTTGGTTGTTCCACTGCTTTTAGCCAGCTCACGGCAACAATTTTACAGCTTAAAGATTTTTTAGCCATTAGATAAACAAACACAAAGAGCCGTAAACTGGCTAAATAGATGGCAAGGGGACGGCGGGGCTGTGTAACGAAAATATCTTTCAAGTACAATGTTAGGTAAATATAAACAAAAGTTTTTTTTTGTCTCGTGGGCTGCTGCTGCTGCACTTTGCTGCTGCTGCTGCTGCTGCTGGTTGTTTTTTATTTCTCATTTTTTTGGCTGCTCTTAAAGCTTTTAGAGCATAAGAAGTCATATAAATTACATTAGCTAAGTGCTGAGCGGCAATTAAAAATACGAGATGCCGCGAGAGCGCAACGCGCACCGGCATTAGAAATGTGAGCGAGCGGCGGCTAATGATGTTATGGCCACTCAACAGCAGCAGCAGCAGCAGCAGCAACAACATCATTAACAGCATCATCATTAACAACATCATCATCAACGTAATCAGCGAGAACATTATCAGCAGCATTAGCAGCATCATTAGAGCGTCAACTTAATCAAGGTTAACATGGAGAGTGGGAGAGGGAGAGAGAGTGGGGGGAGGAGAAAAAATCATGCGGCATGCCGGGAAAATTTGTTTGTGGCTCGCTTATGCAATATACAAGCTCAAGTGGCAGGAAAACACACAAAGAGAGAAGGAGAAAGAGAGAGCGCATGAAATCAACAAATAAACAAAAATAATGCTCACATATAATGCCGTGGCGCATAATTAGCCCTGCGCATTTGTTTAGCTCGAGTTTTACTAAACTAAACATCAATTCCCATTTTCAATTTTCAATTTACAAATTTTCATTGAATTTGGGCTGGGGAAAAGTGCGAACTGGCGTTTCGCTAATGCGATTACAAAAGTTCGCCGCGTGTGGTGCAAGTGTTGCAAGCAGTGTTGCAAGCTGTGTTGTGTAATGCTCGAATGCTGTGCGCTCAATTTGAGGTAATCAATGAGCAAACACAGTGAGCCAAGCGAAGCGAAAGAACTTCAATCCAATTAGAATCAAATCAGAGCGAGTTAAGCGCGTTAATAGTGCTCATATTTGCGATAAATATAGTTCGAGTCGTTTTGGAAGTTATCGATAAATGCATATGGAAATGTAATTAATTAAATTTTGCCAGAAAATGCAGAAATATTTAAGAATATTTTATTGAATTACTGTGTCGATTGCAGAGAAAAATATATATGTACGTTCTACAGTTTGTTCAAATGCAAGATACATATATACAATTTTAATGTAAGATTTAAAATATACATATTTTTTAAATTTAAGTTTTATTTATTTGACTTTTAAATATTGTCAAATTTAATATGTAATTTTTAAATTAATGATATTCATAAACAAATATTTAATGTTTATTAATTTATTTAAAGAATTTCTATTAAATTAAAAAAAAACTATTTTTAATTGAATAAAAAAAAATTAGATTTAATAATTATTAGTTATTAGTTAATTGTTAATTGTTATTAGTTCTAAAATATATGTATATAACTAATTAAAGCAGCTATAAATATTTTAAAATAATCACATTTAAATTAATTCAACGAAGTTTTATATATTTTTAAATAATTAGTTTTAAATAAATTAAAGAAAATTTGGAACTATATTGTAAAAAAGTAATAAATAATAAACTAAATTTAATTTAATGAAATGCATTTTTTAATAATTAACGAATTAAAATAATTAATAATTAATTAACGAATTAAGGAAGTTTTAAATAAATGAAAATTATTTATAATTTATTCTAAATTTGTATTTTGCTTTTAATACTTTAAAAATAAATATGCAATAAATGTTAAATATTTAAAAGGAATTAGAGAAGTTTTGTATACTTTATAATTAGTTTTTATATTTTTATATTTATATTTTATAATTATTTTTATTATTTAAAGTTAGTTGAAGAAATTTAGATAATTTTTAAATATATATATTTGTGTATATTTTCTAAAATATACATACATTAATTTAAAAGTATTTCAAACGATTTAGAGAATTAATTTCTATTTCTTTTTTAGCCTTTTAGCTGAATTATTCTTTATTTATTTATTTATTTTTTTTTAGAACAATTAAAGTAGTTTTAAATATTTTAAAATTCATATATTTTATAAAAATGTTATTTAAAAATAATTAAATTTGTGTATATTAATTATATATATTTTATAAATTAATCTTTAAATAAAATAAACTAATTAAAGATCTGCCAAAACTCGTCTTAAACTTCTTCTTCTTCTTCTTGACTTTAGTCAAGAGTGCAGGAATTTTTGGGCTTAACATTTCAGTTGTTACACAACTTCTGGCCTAGGCCAACTTTATGCCAGCTCACGTTTGGGCCATTAGGCAACGGAAAACACAGAAAAGAGAAACACGCCCCGCTAACAGCAGCAGCAGCAGCAGCAGCTCAAGAACAAGTCAAGTCAAATGGTAACTGTTCTGCAGAAGTGTCAAGCATTTCCACATAAACCAACACAGACACATGTAATCTCTGTCCACGCCCCACAGCAGCCCAAGCCCGAGTCCCACCGATCTCGAGCTTCATTCATAAAGATTCACATCTGAGTGCGAAGAACAAACAAACTTGGAGAGGGAACAACACCTCTAACGGAAAAGTTCCAGGAAGTGCACGAGCTTTAAGATCTTCTAACGAAACGAAAAACCCGTTTTACTTTGATTTTGTTTTTAAATGTATTTTTAGGGGAATGACATAATTAATGATTGTAAAATTTTCATCAAAACAAAAGGAAAAGTTCCTTATCGATTGCTGGACAAGAAAGTTAAAGATATAAATTACATGCAAGCTGCTCACTGACAGCCGAAAATGGCCAAAAAAAAAAAAAAAAAATTATAGCTAGAATTCGAGCTGACATTAATAAAGCTTAAAGCTAACTTAATTAAAACTTACGCTTGGAAAATTGCGGCAAAGCACTTTGCAGTAAACACAAGAAACGTCGCACAAAAGTAACACGCGAAAATTTGCTCGCCTTTGTTTTTGTTTCTGTTTTGTTTTTGTTTTATTCGGCAATTGCCTAAAAAAAGAACAATAACAAGACGCACGCACGCCGCAGCGCAAACGGGTTAACGCTCATCACTAGGCAGAGCAGCGGCTGCAGCGGGGCAGAGAAGCCAGCAGTGTAACGGTGTGTGTGTGTGTGTGTGTGCGAGGGGGAGGGGGAACTAGAGCAGAATTTTTGCACGCGCACGTCGCACACAACACAACTAAATGCAAACTGTATTAGTTAACGGTTAACGGTTGCAGTTTTGAGTTTATTTTTGGTTTTGATTTCGGTTAACGGTTTTGTGTTTCGGTTTCGGTTTTGTTCAATTTCGCTGGCTCTCTATTGAAAACAACGTCCAGACACGTTCACGTACTCGGCTCAACTGGCAAAAAGTATCTGAGAGCGCAACGGGCATCGCACGCAACGAAACTTGTTTATGAACTAAAATTATCTGCCAGCAGCCACCACGCTCACACGCTCGCTCGCTGGCTCGCGCTCTCTGTCGGGCGACGAGCGAACGCACGAAACGCACGAGACTCGTGAAGCACACGAAGCGCAGCCAGCGAATTGGATAGTGCAAAAATTATCTGAGAGCAGCTGATAAGCAGTGAGTGCAGCACAGAGAGTGAGAGAGAGCGAGCGCGTGAGTGAGCACTCAAATTGGATTCTCATTGAGTTAGATAAATGCGTGGTTTGAAACTTGACTAAGCGGCGAGCTGTTTTGCCTATTGGAATATTTTTTGTTTTCGCTTTTTTTTCGGATATTTGTGGGTGTCAATGGGAGTGCGTGCTCAATTGGTCCACTATGAATGTGCGTGTGTGTGTGCGTTGGGCATACAGGTGTGCTAAGGCGCCAGGTGAGACAAATAATATGCCGGTTTGAATGAAGTTGTCAGCCAAGCAATGGGTCTTATTAGAAAGCATTTTTATAAATTATAAATTGAATTTATTCATATGAAATTTATTTATAATTTTTTAAATAAATTTTTTATTATTTTATAAAATGCAATTTTTTAAATTTTTTATTTGACTTTAAAAATTCAAATTTCTATAAATTTTCGTCTCAATTTCATTCACTAACCCACTATCCAATTGGATTCCACTTCGCACCAACAATTCCACTTTAAATTCTAATAGGTTCATAATTCTTATTTCTTATCAGCTTATCAGCAAATATCAATAGAAATTGAATGCGGCTTGAAGTGCACACAAAATATGCAAATCAGATTTTTTGGGAGCGGTCAACAACAACAAGAACAGCAACGACAAGCAAAGCAAATAGAATGCATTGCCAAAGATAAACAGAGAGCCCAAGTTGAGTGCGAGAGTGCGAGAGAGTGAGTGTGTGTGTCGGGCAGAGAGCGAACGCGCGTGAGAGCGCAAAGCAACAATTTTGCGCTCTGTTTTGCCGGCATTCCAAAGTCACTCAAATTACGTTCGCTCTCGCTCGCTCTCTCACTCGCGCTTAGATAAAAATGCATTCATAGCAAGTTTTTCCTCTTGCTCGCTAGTTCCGCTAAACATGCATAGATGGCGCCACTGTGCCATAGATAAGAAAAGCCGCGTGCGAATGCAGTTTGTTGTTTTTCTTTTTTTTTGCGTTTACCGTATTAAAGTCACATGCGACGTCATCAGTTTTAGCGGCACAAAAGTTGCCGTTGCATATGCTGCCTGCCACGCCTCCTTACAGAAAGAAAGAAAGAAGAAGAAGAGCAAGAATATTTTGAAAATGTTCAAAGAACTTGAAAAGTTTCAGAGCTGAGTTACTGCAGCGAGTGGTGCGAGTGGTGCGCGCCATTGTTTGACAAATGCCCCAAACACTTTTCTTCTCTTTACTTCACTTTTTTTTTTTTGTGAACATGTGTGAACAACTGCAGTCGCTATCACAGACTCCTGCTGCTGCTGCTCCTGCTGCTGCTGCTGCTGCTGCGAGCAACCCCCAAATGACATGTCCTCCTCGCTTCAGGCCTCCAGGCAGCGATTAATCACGAAATTTTCACAGAAAATATCCATTAGATATGAATTAAGTCATAATTGAGAGAGTGCAAGCCGTGAAGTGCATGTGGAATAGGTGTGTGGGAAGGGGCGAAGGGGGGCAGTAGTAAGGGAAGAGTGAGTGGGAAAGGGAGAGCGAGAGGGCGAGGTGTGAGTGCAAATGCCTTGGGGTTGCTTGCAGCAGCATTGGGGGTTGTTGTATTGCCTGCGTGTGTGTGTGTGCGCCTGCATAAATAAAGTTTGCCTTGAGGGAGTATACACACACACACACACACACACACACACACACACACACACACACATATACACACACATGTAATTCATGCCTCAAATATGCTGAAATTAAAGCTGCTTTTGCTGCAATTGAAACTCTTTCAGCTCGAGTGCTTCTTAAGCTGTAGCTGAAGTAGCACTAATTACAGTTGGAGAGCCACTGGAAGTGTGTGATTCAAATGGATAAGAAAAGAATTCATGATAACAACAGCAAGATATTTAGTTACATAATAATAATTAATTAATTAAAAATTATATAAAAAAATAATTGTAAATAATTAACAATTTTCTAAATACTAATACGAATAAATAATAAAATAATATAATAAAAATAATATAATTACCACATTCAAATTTTTTGTTTAAAATAAATTTTTCTTTTTTAAATTTAAAGTTAAAGTAAATACAAATTATCAATAAATTTAACAAAAAATTAAAATTAAAAAATAAAAATAAATATATATATAAAAATATGAAATATAAATATAAAAATTAAATCAATAAAAAAAATAAACGAATTTAAATTATATAAATATAATTAACACAAATGAACTGGAATGGGGTTATGCTATTAACAGAGCATAACACTGTTAATAGCATAGCATGTCGTCGTGAGGGAGGAGCAGCTCCTGTTAATGCAATCTCACTGTTAAAAGAATCTGTATTACTCGATCGTGATGCACTGTTAAAAGACTCTGTTACTCAGTACTCTGTGTTACTTAATCGTGATCGTGATGCAATCTGACATTAACAGCATAAAATCACCTCTTGCAGCACTTAATCTGAACTGTATCTATAATATCATGAACTAGAAAACTACTTACTATCTGATATAGTTATTTAAATAAAGTACTTGATTTAAATTCAAAATTCTTTTCATTCTAATTTAATTTACATTTTCCCTTTGCCCAAGCTACACTACAAAAAATTGCTATAAATACCTATAGAAATGCCTCTACATACATTCACTTACATATATATATGCATATATATGTATATATGTATTTATATTGATATAGATAAAGGTACGCACACATATTACAATTCCGTTAAAGCAAAAATATTAATTACACGTTATTAATTTGCTTTTCATATGAAAAATGATTCGCTTCCTTCCAAGTGGCCCGGCTATTATTTAAATGAATTGTTTTGAGCGAGCTACAACAGCAACAACAATCATAACAACAACAACAACAACAACAACAACAATATCAAATTTTTGTTCATGCTCATAAAAACCTTTTTCTCGAAGCGCAAACACACAAAAATTTGCGCGTGGGCGAATCATAATTTTTTTGGTATTTTTTTTATTTATTTTATTTTATTTTTTTTTTTTTTGGTAGCTGACCCCGCCCAGCGCCCTCGATGGGCTTTGGCGGCGGCCTATCTCGATTATTGTTTAATACGCTGTCATTAATCAATTTGTTTGCCATTGTTTGGGCGCCGCACGGTAGTTGTTGGCTGTGTGGATGTCTTTGTGGCCAAATTAATTATGGTAGCCACATCTCAAATGAGAGAGAGAGAGAGAGAGAGGGAGAGAGAGAGAGAGAGAGAGGGAGAGAAAGAGAGAGAGAGCGTGTGTGTGGCACGCATTTCAGTCCAATAAACAAGAAAAAAAGTTTTGGCAAACGTAAAAACAAGTAAAAGTCATATAATGCAGAGTGAACGACTAGTAGATACTACGCATTCATTTTTATATATACTTGGTTATGCTAATTTAGTCGTTAACTTTATGCCAAGCTCAAAGGAAATTAAGTTTTAGCAGTTAAAATATTATTTAAAGCAAATTTTTAAATTAAATAAATTAAAACTCATATATATATGAAATAAAAATATATATAAATATTTAAATATATAAAATATTTAAAACAATAAAAAAAATATAATAAATTAAAAAAAAATATAGAAAATATTTAAAAACATTAAAAAATATAGAAAATATTTAAAAACATTAAAAGTATATATAAAACATTAAAAAATATATAGAAAATATTAATGGAAGATTTCAGTATTTTAAATACAGATTCAGTTTTGGAAACATAAATGTCATAAAGTAAATTTTAAAAATTAAATAAATAATAATATGTTAAATTTCTTTTAATATATACTTGTTACATAAGCACTCACACAACTAATATACCCCATCCATCGCTTGCCCCTGCTCTAGTAGCAAGTGCACAAAAATAGTGACAAATAATTTGCGGCATTATAAATGAGTTTGTTTTGTTTGCTGTGCCCAAGATCATTTATTATTCGCCGTTTACGAAAATCAGTGTATGAAGAGGAAATGTGATATGCATAAACAAAGAAAAACTTTACTGAAGTGAAAATTTGCTAGGCCAAAAGATCGTTTATATAAATTATGAAAGCGAAAAATTAGATTTGATTTGAAAAAGCAAAGGCAAAGGTGGGTCGAAATATATTTTTATTTAATTAATTAATTAATGTGAATATAAAAACGAAAATTTTTAAATATGAAATAAAGAAAATATGTAAATTGTAATTTATTAAAATAAATTGTTTTGAATCTAAAATTTGAATCAGAGATAAAATATATTAACTTCAATTGTATTTTATATTTATATAAATGCAAAAATAATTTAATAATAATTGTATAAAACAAATTTTTTGTTGCTTAAATTTTTAAAATTATTTTTTCTATATATTTGAATTTTTCTATTGTTATTTCTTTTTTTTTATGTTTGGATTTATTTTTTTCCACATATATTTTCTATTAATATATATATATAATTTTTTATTTTAATTTTTATACATTTTTTATATTTATCTATTTTTTAATATTTTATTTCGCATTTATTTTTTTTATTTATTTAAAAATTTATAGTTTCTGTTTATTTTCAATTTTTATATTTTATTTCTTTTTTTATATATATTAATTTTAATTTTAATTTAATTATATTTTTTAAAAGTAAAATTATAAATATTTTATTTTTTCTTTGTAACCCTAACAAAAAAGTTGGAATTTAAATATTATATATTAAAAAATTTATTTTAAATTTATATAAGATTTTGTATATGATTTTTTATATAATTAATATTTTATTAGCAGGGGGAAATCTATTATCTACAAGAAATAATTTTTATGATGTGCATAAATACTAATTAAATCTATCTATATTGAATACTTGCTTAAAGTTCAATGTTAACATATTCCATATAAATATCGACTTATAAATGTATGTACATATATACGATAATTTGTATGACAACACTTTGATGGACTGATGTGAATTGTTTTGGCTATGATATTTGCATAAATCAATATGTATTAAGCCCTCACCTTGTAGCTGTGTGGTGTACCTGGTCTTAATTAAGAATGCATTGTGCGCCAAGTGTTTGTGGGTCAGTTTGGTTGTTTGCCAAATTAAAATGCAATTTGAGGGCTTTTGTTAAATTTGAAATATTCATGGGCGACAAGTGCATCAATTACAGAGACAACGAACAAATTCGATGAACTTGTTGGCGATTTGCTTTTGTTTATGGCAATTTCTTCAATTGCACTCGATGCCAAATCAAAATTATTTAAAAGCTCACATATCTACATATGCATGTGTGTGTGTGTTCAATTACAAATTGCTCAATGTTGGTATGAAATAAATTATTTATGTAACATGGCCATACGCCGTTGTCAATAAAGACATAAGTGTGCACAATCAAAAGCAAATCAAACAGATTGACATGAGTCGTAAGAGCGACGGGAATAGAGACAGGCAAATACAATTGAGTGAGAGAGCGAGAGAGATGAATATTGGACACTTGACGTACTAACTGCGCTCGCTGTGCTATAAAAGCGCAAAGCAAAGTGCAGCCCATAAAAGCTGAGCGTCAGAGTGAGCGAGATGGGGAGAGGAAAAAAGAAATACAAACGCAATAACAAAGCATTTGACACCAAAATCAAATTAACATACACACTTACATATGCCACAGCAACAGCCGCACGAGCAATAACAACAACAATAACGTGTGTTGTTGTTGCTGTCCAAAAATCACAGTTGGATGTCAAAGAACTGTCATAGGCGCGAGTGGGACAAAAAGCGTCAAAGAAGAAGGAAAAAAAAGAAACACAGCAACAACAACAACAGCGCCCAACACTTGTAAGTGAAGTGAAGTTGCTGTTGTTGTTGTTGCTTTTGTAGCAGTTTTTTTTTTATGTGTGCACAGAAATATGAATTTGTTTGAGGTTATTTTTTTTTTTTTTTTTTGCTGTTTGACAGTTTACCAAATTCTTGTAGTCCGACATGTACGACAAATTGGCGTGTTTTTTTTATGTATATATAAATATTTTAGTTTTTTTTTCGTCTATTTTTAAGGCATTTTTTCCAACAGGTGTTCCAAGGCGTTGCACAGCACTGCTCAATTATGCAATCTCTTTAATGGGCCATGACACTTCTCATAGGTTTGCATTTGAAGTTGACTTGAAAGAATGGAACACGTTAAGCAGCGCCTGGAGTGGCTTGTGGAATGTAGTCAAGTTGAGATATGTCGGAATTGGAATTGGAATTGCTGATTGAAAATTTGTTAAATGCATATTTTTTGTTATGCCGAATGGAGCAGGGGAATTTTGGGTAAGTGGGCAAGAGCCAACCCTTGATCAGAATTCAATAGAAGCCATATTTACTCTCCCTTTCGTTTACACGATTGCCCGTCTGTTTTTCCATTGGTCCACCCGTTCGTTTATCCGTCTCATCTTAACTCATCTCATCTCATCTGTGATCAACTGATCGTTCGAGTCTTCACTCGTTCGTTTGTCCGTTCCTTTGTCTATGCTCTCTCTCTCTTCCATCCACTCGTTCGTTCATCCGCTCTTCTCTTATTCGTTCGCTCCTTTATTCTTCTGTTCGTCAACTCTGAAGATCGCCCATTCGTTGGCTTATTGTTGGTCCACTCGTCTTATCGCTCGTCTGTTCTTTCGACCATTCCCGTTCGTTCCTTCCATCCGTCCGTCTCTCATTCATCCATTCGTTCCCTTCGCCCGTCCGTCCGTCCTTTCTACCCTTCGTTTCCCTTCCTTCCTTACGCTCGTCCTTCAGTCCGCCTATCATTATTAAAGCAGGAGAAAAACCGTTGTGGAGATTACGTTGATCAAGATATATTAATATTTATTTTAAATAAAACTTTGCCAAATAGGAATAAATATAATAAAAATTAAAATATATATACTTAACTAGTTTAATTCTTAAGAAGCTAAATCATTATGCATACAAAATACTTACAATCTTAATATCATCCTCAATATCAATCTCTCATCATATCTCTCTCTTTCTCTCTCTCTCTCGCTCTTCTCTCCTTTCAATTAGCAAAAACTTGGAGGCCAATTAGCAAAAGCTCAGTGAAGTAGTTGAAAGCGAAGACTTGGCGAGAACTGTCAATAATTTAATCTGTGAAATTTATGGCTAAACTCTGTGAAACAACGTAACGAAAGTCGAAACTATTTCGCTTTCAGTGCGAGTGCTGGCAACGCAGCTCATAAAATGCCGCAACGCAACGTAACATAACGTAACGCTTAACGTAATAGCCTTTCATGTTTGCTTAGTAACCCACATCAATTCTAATCGCCTGTAGCTTTAGCCAACACCAACACCAGCACACACACACAAAGAGAGAGAGAGAGAGAGACAGTGGGACAGTGGGAGATAGAGGAGAGGGGGATTTATCTGTGTATAGTCAGCCTGGAACACCCACCCACATCGTAGCAGCAGGCAAACGATTTATGGCATGCTTTCACATACTTTCACCTAGGGAATATTCCTGGCCATGTGCATAGTTGTGGTTGCTGTTGGCTGCTCCTCAGCCAGCTGGCTCTGGACATGGCCAGGCAGCTCTATATATTATATATATATGTATAGCTATCTATATATGCATGTCTGTGTATCTCTGTATAGTGAACTTTGCTCGTTCGGGCTAGTTTATGGTAGCATATTAATTTTGGCATTGAGTTGAAGTTAAATGCAGGTGCAATTGTTTTATGTAAGCCATGCGGTTGCTTTGTGGCATTTACCAACACTGAGCACAACACACACGCACACGCACACAATATACAGTTACAATCTATTATTGGAACATATAAGCTTTCGCCTCGACACACTGCTGTAAATCATGTATGTATGTAGTTCTGTGTGACGTTTAACAACACTGCACAACTTCAGTTTCGCCTCATTTCGTACATTGTAATTGACCCACTTCACATACTTTCCAGGGCATCATCATCATCAACTGTAAAACTTTGCTCTTAACTTTCCATATTTTTCCATATGGATCAGTTACAACAACGTCGACTTCTTACACTTTTGTCATTAGCTATTTTTTATGGTATTCAACTGCCAGCTTCTGCCCTTGTACTCGAACTTTTAGCCATATATGCATAGCCCTACGCACACACACGCACACACACACTAAACTTTACAGCTTCGAAAACTTTAATTTCTGTATCATAACTTTTAGTTTTGCTCCAGTTTTTTTTTTAGCAGTTGTCGCAGACATTCTGCTTTGGCTGCTTAGTTTCCAGTTAGTTTGTAGCTAGTTTTGCTAGCTGTGGCTAGTGTTAGCCGTTAAGTGTTGAACAATGCCGGAAAGGGTAAACATATTGCCCAATGCTTTAGTTTTGGAGTTACAACAAGTTTTAGACACTATACTATTTCAAAAACATTGCAAGATATTTTTCAGTCAAAATTAATGTTAGACATAATCCCACAATTTTTTATGGCATGATTTCTCTTCTTTTTTTTATAACACATAAAATAAATTTACTATATATATTCTTTTATATGTAAAATATATTTATTTGCATGAATTAAATAACATATTATAGAACACAAAACTTATAAATAAAAATTAAAATTACAAAATATTTTGCAAAAATTAAATAATATATATTATAAAATATAATACAAAAGTTCTATAATTTATTTACTATTATTATTATTTTTAATATTATTTTTTATTTTAATTACTCTTGCGACAAATCTTTTATTTTTATTATTATATTTTTATTATTATTATAATATTTTTTATTATTATTTTCATATTTATTATATTATATTTTTATTAACATCATTGTTTATTATTTTTTCATTCATTGTTTATTTATTTTTTCATTCTATTATAGTTATTATTATTATATTTTTGTATACAATTATTTTTATTTTTGTTTATGCAAAATATTTTATATTAGTTATTAAAAATTAACAATTAAAAAAAAAAGTTATATAGTATTTCTTATTTCTTTTTTTTTCTAACTTTGATAAATTTAAGCAATTCTTCATTATTTGCATTTCAGTATTAAAATATTTGAGACTTTCAGAAAAGTAAACAGTTTCTTATAGAGCTTCAGAAATACCCCGCTGCACTTTCTACTCAAATAGTAATTCACTTGACCCGCCTGGCGCAAAAATTCCTGGCGAAAGTTTCCTAGATAGTTTTCTAGATCGAGCGACATTCGCTCAGGGAAAGGGCGTTGTCGACATTAACTGGAAAAACACTTTGATTGCCATTTTCTTTGCTTTTTTTTTGCTTTTTCTTTATTTTTGTTCTTTTTTTTTCGTTTTTCGATTTGGTTTGTCGGCGTCTTTCACTTTCTATTTTTCTTTCGAGCCGTTGCAGAAAAACTTTTCAACGGCTTGCATGCCGCAGAAAAAAAGAGCAGAAATATAAAAAAAATACTGTTAGAATGTTGTTAGAAAAAAACGGATATACTAGAAGATACCCTAAATAAAAAAAAAATAAAAAAATTAAATTTGATATATTTTTCATTGTATTAATATTTTAAAATTCATATATGGGAAATACTTTAACTAAGCTTTAAAGCGAAAAATTTTATCTAGTATCTTGACATTAAGATAAATACTATTTTAATATTATTAAAGGTAAAAACTATTTACATAAATATTTGAGCATTATTAAACTTTTAGAAAAAGTTAAGCAACGAAAACTACTAACTGTAGTAGAAAAAAAATGAATATATAATTTAAATAAAAAACATATAACTGTATTATTGTTTATTTTTATTAATTAATTTATTTTATTTATTTAATTATATACAATTTTGTTAAGAAGTTCTATTCAAATAATAATTTTATATACAAGCATCCTTGACCCACTCAAACAATTCATAGCTGAATAAGCCTTAGAAATGATTAAGAACTCTCATGCAACAATCAATCAACAACTTTACTCCCTTTTCATCACTTTACAGGGTATATTTGCAGAGAACTTGGCATAATTTAGCTGCCAGGCCATTTAAATGGAGCACAAGTGTAGCTAATCTTGCAGCAGCGACGATAGCAACGCCGTCAACGTGCTTTTTGTGCCTTTCACTAAATGCGGACACAACAACACAACAACAAAAAACCCGAATCAAAACTTAAAAAAAAAGACGGATTTTCAGTTTAGTTTTTTTCTAGGTTAGCCGCAGAGCACAGTGAAGTAAAGTAAAGTAAAGTGAACTGCAGTGAAGTGAAGTAAAGGCACCTGCAGACCTGGCCAACAAGAAGGCCTGTATGCAGGCATATATTTCGGGCCAGACGTTGACATTTCGTGCAGCAACGTTGCAATTAAAAACGTTTAAATGCAGCCGAAAGTGGGGCAGGCTTTTGTTGTAATTGATTTGCTAACAGAGTATGGAATAAATGCAATATACAGAGCATTTAATCAAGTGCAAGTCTTTCGTATAGCAAGCTCTTAAATTCTCTATAAGTAAACCTAAAACAAATATCTATCTCTCTCTCTCTCTCTCTCTCTGTCTCTTTCGCTCTCTGACACAACTCTGGCAACTTTTGTGTTGTGAAGCTGCAAAACTATTAAAAACTTTTGACCCAAATATAATAAAACATCAAATTTACTTAGGCAGCAGGCAGGAGTTCTCCTGGCAGGCAGCTTGCATTGCGCACACAGGATGCTGCAACTTTAGACGGGCACTCGCCTGTGGTCAGGTGAGTTAGGGCTAACAGGTAAGTGCAACGGCTTGTGTGTGCGCCACAGGAAATGCAAAATTTTCAAGTTGAATTCATCTAAAGTAAAGCCAGGCAAAAAATGCGATTAGAATATATTTTTTAAAGATTTTTTAAAAAGATTTTTATTTATTTAATTTTTCATTTTACTTACTACAATGTTTTGAGAAAAATATATAAAAATATCGAAGACATATTAAAAATGTTTTTATTTATTATTTATTTATTTTTTTTTTATTTATTTGACTCTTCATGATATTACATTGTAATAATAATAAAAAAATTTATGATTGAAATATTTTTTTACTTTTTTTTTCATTTATTTATTTAAATATATTTTTTAAAGTATTTTGCATTCGATAAGAATACGTTGTTTTGTAAATTAAAATAAAATACAATTTTTATATTCTTAATAATAATAATAATACTAATAATAATAATAATAATAATAATAATACTAATAATAATAATAATAATAAATTAATATATTGTAAATGGCAAATAAAAATCACGCCAAAAGAAGACTTCTACTACAACTTGATTGAGTTAACTAGAAAAATTAGCTAGAAATCTCTTGGATATCTCCAGTTGAGATCAAAGCTTGAACAACCAAAAAAAAAAATAAACATTTGCCAGCCAGCAAAAACGAAACAGAATTTCTTATCGTTAAATTTCAAACCAAACTCATTAAAATACCAAAAAAATAAGAAAGAAAGAAATTTATATATAAATAAAATCAAAAAGATAAGACCGCACGCAATCGGAAGCGTTGAGTGGAGTTGAGCCAAATTCCAGGAACTTGGGTCTCAGCGCTCAGCTCTTAGCTCCCACAGCTCGCGCTTGTGGAATGTGTCCGCAGCTCTACTTGCCTCACTTCACATCGGCATTGATTACAGCCGGACTCAGGAGTAGAAGAAGAAAAAAAGCCAAAACATGAGTGGCAAACAAATTATTACAAGTGCAATCGAGAAATATGTGGCGGGCACTTATCAACATAATCAAGTAGAAATACCTGGACACGCCTGAGTGCAGTCAACGCGTCAGGGGACAAGGGCGTATAAGAATATTTTTGCAACGACCACATCGAGGTCGGCGTCTCTTTGTGTAAGCGAAGTGCAAAAAGAGTCGGTATGCTGAGGAGCATAGCTCTAGACCTATCGACAGCACCCTACTAACCGCTACGCACACTCCCGACACGAACAACAACCAACGAAGATGACACAGACCCTACACGTCCTCGTCTCTCGTAAACACAAAACAAACAAACGAATCACCAGCTAGAATCTCCCACAGAAGAGACTGACCTCTCTCTCATCATACTTTTCCTTTCTGTCTACCCAGCATAACTCCCAAACCAATCCAATAGCAATCCCGTCTCGTCTCGCAACTTCATCATCGTCTGCTTCGTCGTCATTTCGTTTCGTTTCGTTTCGTTTCGTTTTCTGTCAAATGTTTGGCTTAATGATGGCATTGATGGATGGATCACACGTAAGCGGTAGTCATTTAGTAATTATCTCAGACATTTCAATTACTAACCCGCAACTCTCACATCAGTCTCATCCTCCAGCCATGCGCAGGCCGAAGCGCACTCGCGCACTCCTTGCTCGACTCGAGGATTGTGCAACGAGGCGATTTTTTATCGCCGTAAGCCGCTGCCTAACGACGACATTTGAATTATGTGCACTTTTTGTCACTTTGAAATACTTTATGGCTTGTGACAGCGCCGCTCAACGACTCCAACAGTCCACACTCCAAAGTCCTCAGCGCACAGTCCACAGTCCTCAGTGCAATCTGATTGCCTTCGAATCTGTTTGTGAGAGCTAAGCTAATTAGTGCAGCTGCTGCTACGACTGCGACTTTGCTTAACTCAACTGCAGTTGCAGTTGCCTTTCAAGCTGATTAAGTTTTAAAAATAGGCGCAGTTTATTACTGGCTTCTGCTGCCTTCCTGGCTGGCTGTCTGCCTGTCTGGCTGTATGGTAATGTGGCCAGACCAAGGGGTTAAAAGACCCTAGCTTTGTGTGTAAAGTCAGTTAAAGTGTGGATGGTCAATGCACTTGTACAATCGGAAACTGAATCAGCACTCAGTCTATGCAAAATTCAGGTGCAAAGCGTAAAGTCAATCATGAGAGGAGAGCGAAATTGATAAAGATTGAGATAGAATATATAGAAAGAGGAGAGAGAGAGAGAGCTCTTAAAAATTGAGAGCAAGGGATAGAGTGCTAGAGCGAGAGAAAGTAGACAAACCAAGAATAGAATATATCTTTAGAAAGGAGAGAGCACCCTATTAAACGCAGAGATCTAGAGAGAGAGAGCTTTAGGGTATTTCTACTGCATTCCATGGCTGACCAAAACTTCTTTGCTCACCTCGAATGCAAAACAATTTCATCTATTTACAATAAATTCACATTCCGCGCAGACAAAAGAAAAAAAAAAACAATATTCACTTCCTAGATACATTTACCTTATCGTTCACAGACAATTGTCTAATTAGCTGTTTCAATAGCAACAGAAACAGCAGCAGCAGCATAGCAGATATCACTCATAGTAAAAACTACAGCAGCACCGGCAGCACAACACAGCACACATTAACAGCACACGGAGCAGCAGCAGGAATCGCAACAACTCCAGGAGCAGCAGCAACATCAATATCAACAGCAGCAGCAACAGCAACAGCAGCAGCAACAACGACAGCAGCAACAGCAACTGCGCTGAGAAACCAATAGCTGAGGCATGCACATTGGAATGAAAATGTCGTGTTCAGTTTTTGGAGCTCAAGTTGAAGCCGAAAAAATGGCTAAAAATAGCGACAGACTATAGACGGCAGACAGCAGACACTGAGCCAGTTGCCACTTGCCACTTGCCACTTGCCACTTGGCTTGCGATGCCGTCACGTAATGAGCGCATTACGCAGCAGCCGAGAGTAGCCTGTGATAACAACAAGCTCGCACTCCCACTTTGCTCTCCCCCACTCTACCCCCCTCTCCAATGCTGTCTCGTTATCCTTGTCACATTATCGCCTTAGCTTGAATGCCGTTCGCGTCTTGAGTGTGCAACATTGTTACGGCTAGCCGTGTGACGCTGCCGCACGGCCTGTGGTTGTTGTGCACGCGCAGCGCCTGCGGTGTGCCAAAGGACAATGCCTTGCGCCAACACCCGCTAACTAGACTTGCTCTCATCTCATCTCTCACTATGTGCGTGTGTGCGTGTGTGTGTGTGCTCAAGTAGCGAAAGGCCTTAGGCTTGAAGCTTGCAACAAGCTGTGGCATTTGTTTTTCTATTCAGTTGTGCTGCTGCTGCTGCTGTTGCTACTTCAAGTTTGCTAGTTTGGCACAGCGCCAGCCAGCCAGCCAGCCAGCCAATGTTGCACTCATTTTAAGGCCACAACGACGCAGCTGACGGGCTCGACCAAACGAATACATTTTGCAACATGCCTCTGCCCGCAGCCCCTGCCCCCAGTCCCGCCTCCTGAAAAGCCACGTTCCATTTGGTTCTGTTTTTGCGGTCGGCGACGAACCCAACAACCCATCATCAAACAAACCCCCCCACACACCACCCCCGTCACCTCCCACCCCACTTCAAACCACAAAACAATGGGGGTGGAGTTGTTGAACTCTTGCAGGTGTGCTTCACACGACTATGTCATGTCAGCCGGCCCAAAGATTTCCTTTTTTCAACATACTATTTCTTTCCTATACTCGCAGTACTATTTGAGAGCGTGGTGGCATGGCACCGACGCACAAAATGGTGCACAAAAATATATACATATCTTTTTTTTTCTTGCACTATGCATCTATTTCCTTATGGCTTTGAAAAGTGTCCTCAGCCCATTTTTCTCCACCGTCGAACAAAGGATTCATTGAGTAGGAAACGATAGGTTGAATAAGAATTGGATCCATAATTTTTATAAACCTTCCATCTCCACCACGCCCCCCTCCTGATCCATCGTCCCCTCCCTCCCTCCTCTAGGCTGTCCAATAAGGCACAGCAATGAAAGCACGCAATGAAAGCTTGAACGAGTACAGATATTGCATTGTTTATGACTTATTTTCAGATATGTTATTACAGTGCGTTTAGCTTGAAAAAATCCCTTCCACATTCACCACAACTCAACAAACATTTTCAATTGATATTTTGCCGTCAATACCCCCAACACATTCAAGTGACAAAGTGAAAATATATTTATAGATTCATTTATGTTTTTAATCTCCCTTCGTGCATCATGAATATTACTAATTATATAAAAGGAAGTATTCACAAATACAATTTTTACATACTACCCCTTTCAGATTGTTACTTCACAACCCCACAAATCAATTATTTTTTTCTTTTTTTCGAGTTTTATCTGCTCCACACAAACAAATCAAAAATAAAACTCTCACGTCACAGGTTTCAAAGTATGTATTTATGTTATAGTATTTAAGTTTAAATAAACTAATTTTTAAATGAAACAATTCATCATAAAATACAATTAATCATTTATTATATCCTACATCATTTATTTTTTATTTGTATTTTAATTTTAACGTGTTTTCAAATTTCATCAATTTATTTTTTTTGATTTATTTTAACAACAACAATTTCTATCTCACTATTGGCAATTCACCATATTTATGATTAATTTATTTTCCTAAAAAGCACACCGAGATTCATGCAAACACCAAGCAAATCAGGCCCAATAGAGACACAAAGTCATCAACAATATAAATCCTATGATCTCATACATAGCAAATAATTTCATTATTTTAATTTTATAAACCTTTTGCTTACAATAACTTAATATAAAATTAATTAAACTTGAATATATCACATCCAAATCATTTAATTATTTTCTTTTTAATCTTTATTACGTCCTTAATATACATTAGATACACCTTTACATCCATTTGTTTTGAAAATAAAAATGATTAAATTATTAAAAAATATCTAGTTACAAAATGATTTGTTTTAAAACCGCCTGCCGATGACTTAATACATTGAAAATTTCTCACCAATTAAATTCCGCAGATATTAAAAAGAAAACTGCATCATTACACTCGACAATATCCCTAAAAAAATAATAAAGTACAAAAATATTAAAAATTAAAGTACACAGAACTTAAAAAGAAATATACTTACCAATACCCCTCGAATTACTCTCTACATTTATGTTTTTAAATTTAATAATTATAATACACGCAAATCTTCCATTTTTGCTTTATAATTTAATTAAATTGTAAATTTATTTAAGAATTTAATGAATATTTAAATATTTCTCTTGTTAAGTGAATTTTAAAATACTGTCCCTCATTTAACCATTTTAATCAAATTAATTTAATATGGCATTCTAAAAAAATTTACAAATTTTAAAAATTCAATGCATACTCAACCACACTGTGCACACATGCACGCAACTAATATATCATCTTGCTTGGACACCCATTCCAACTGCCCCTTCATCCTTTATGCTGCCCCCTGTCGAGCTCATAGTTCAGCAACTGTTAGCTTTGTCCGTTGTTGTCAGGTTGATTCGGGCATGGCACATCAAATTAATGATGCATGAAAGGCCGCTAATACCCCGAATGCAACAGGGCCAACACTGATATGCCGTGTAGATACCCTTGTTTGGCAGGGCAGCAGGTGATGGCACTTGCATGTGAACAACAATCCGGTTAACACATCAATAATCCGCTGATTACCACAAGTTCAATTAAATCCAGACTGCTAAAACGCCGTGACGTAACCAATGCACAACGCAAACTTTGGTGAGGAAAAAGAATTGTTGGTTAGCAATAAGCGAACGAGGCCAGGGGTACCTGTTGTTAATTGTCCGCCAACAGAAATTCCAGGTCATGCGAGTTAGCAAGCCAACAACAGCAGCAACTAGAAAGGGAAATCACTTTCAGTGTGGTCAATCAAGAAATCATCAAAGACAGCAAAGCCAAGCAAGCAGCATTTAAAACGGATTTGCACGCCACAAAGTTAGTTTACGCGCCCAAAGCTGCAGCTGGCATCGCACGAAACCAAGCCAGCGCACCGATTTGAATCAGACATATTTCCGTAACTTTTAACTAACCGGACAAGTGCCCTTGCACTACAGCAACTACCTTGGGATGGCTCAAAAGAGCGGAAATACCTGACAAAAGATGAACAATTTAATGGCTCACACAACATTTTTTATACATCCTTTTTGGGGGCTCGTCGGAGTCTATCAAAGAAATTCTTTAGCTACTATAATTTGATAATAATGGGATCTAGGAATGGAACTCTCTAAAAAAAAACAACAATATATATTTCTAATTTTATAAAAGTATACATATTTATATTTAGAAAATTATTATGATATTCTTGATCTAAACTGAATACAAATATAACTGGGAATTCTAAAAGTCTCATATAACATGTTAAACTTTATTTCAAACAAAGTTGCTCAATATTTTCAATTGCCAAGCGACTCTGATGATATACACTCTCTCGCTCTATAAGCAGCCCAGCTAATACGGCCAATGTAATATTGACGTTGGTCTGGTCTATACGTGGGCTGTGTGGATTACTGAGAAAGAGTAGGGAGAGAGAGTGGGGAGAGAGTGGAGCAAGAGCGAAACGACTTGTTGGCAAACGCATTATGGGTCAGTAAGCCGCGTCTCTATTGTTGTCCAAAGTCAATAGACTTCTCACACACTTTTCCTGACGCAGTGCGGAGGCGGGCTACTGAAGGGCAGGCAGCCGTTGCAGTCATGATTGACATGTGCAACACAACAGCGCTGGGGGGCGCCCACTTTTTGGGGCATGCACGCACCAGCTTCAAACAATTGCAATTTCAACTGATCGTCCGGGTCGGGGTCGGCGAGGGTCCGCTTCTTGGCATTAGGTTTTGTAAACTGGGCGAGAAGTTAGTTTTCTACAACATCTCTGCGACTTGTCTTGTGGTGCAGTTTTCTTTTCCCCTTACCATTCTAATGTCCCCTTTCCCCTCATGTGCCTAGAGCGTAGTTCCACTGCTGTGTATTGAAAATTAAAACAACGACGGCTAAATTAACCGTGCCCTAACTTTGCATATGCAAACGGATTTAATTGAGTTTCGAGTTGGACCATTGCCTAGGCAAGGGGGGCAGCTTGGGGGATGGAGAGGGGCTTGATTGGCGGTGACCCATTGGTGGCCCCATGCGTCCTTGCGACCTTTTTTGTGTTCTCTCCTTGTTTGCCATGGCTTACCCGAGCGTAGGTGGCAAAGCCCAGAACAGAACCTTAACAAGTTAAACAAACTCCAAGTGCAGTCAAAACGTAAATGAAAAAATTTCCCCTATAATCGACTTATGTAAGGAGCCACCAACCCAACACAGAACAGATCAAAACACCACATAGAGACTCACCCCTCGTTGAGTTAGTCTTTGCAACATGACAAAAAAATAATGCAGGAAAATGAAATAAAACCAAACTAATTAGTTTGCAGGTCGTGCTGGGTTTTAAAGGCCACAGCAGGTATCTGTTTTTATTGCGAATGTGGGGATTAGGAAGTCTGGGTAGTTCGACAGAGTAAAAAAAAGAAAAACAAAAGCTGCAATGCATACATATATATTTATAAAAGAATGAGTAAAAAGTACAGAAAAACGAGATGTTTTTAAATATATCTAATAATGCGTCAGTTTGGGCAAAACCTAATTTTCCAACTAAACGGCAATTAGAGTGCTAATAAAGAGAGGGATTAAACCATCCTTTTAAATATAATAAAAGAGGCCCTGACAAAAACGTAAATAAAAAGACTTTTGTCAGAAGTGGTGGGATTCGAACCGGGCACTCCCCTCAGAGAGGAACAGAACACATCATTTACAACAACAGCACAAAACCTTTCATGAAAGGTAGAGACGGAAAGCTCCTTGAGTCTGGCGCCTTAGATAGAACCCAAAGCTTCGGCCCCATCCCTTACTAACATGGTGTTAGCCGGTGGCCAAAATTAACTGTCACAAATAAAAAATATTGGCATATAGTATAATATTATCAAGGATAATCTGGTTTTTAGGAATTTTTACATATATAATATAGCAAATATCTCTCTAACCTAATATATAACTATTAATAATAATAGAAAAAACTTATTTATATATTTTTTTTATTTAATTAGCATTTAAAAAAAAATATTTTTATCATCTTTATTGCCTAGTTTTGTCAACTTCAGTTACGATAAATATAATATTCGCTACCTAATATTAAAAATAATAAAAGTGAAAAAAGAAACAAAAACGTCCATTTATATAATAAAAGCTAAAAAAAACTTTGTCAAATGGGAGGCGAACCCACCGCCGCTCAGAGAGGACCAGAACTCCTCATTTTTCACCTTTGTATCAAAGCCAAGAGTTTCAAGCTCTTGAGGTCTGGCGCTTTAAGAAATAGAAAACGACCGACTCGGGACCATCTGACATGTTGACCAAAAAAAATGGGTGGAAAATTTATTGTACAAAATATTAAATAAATTCAAGATCTTATTTAAATCTAAAAATAGTTCATTTATTTTTATTTATATGTGTCGTATGTTCATATATTTAGTTAGCTATTAAATTAAAAAAAAACTCAATGCCCTGACGTAGAAATTTTACACAATGAAGTTCTTTGTAGTGGTTAGGAGAAACAGAAAGGTATAGTATATTATTTTAAAAAAAAAATACAAAAAAAACACTAAAAAAAAAATTTTTTCAGAAGTGGGAATTCGAACCCCACGCCTCAGAGAGGACCAGAAGGAACCGCTCATACACACAAAACAAAACTTTCCTCTAAAACGAAAGCAAGAGTTAAGGGCTCTATGAGCTGTGTGGCGCCTAGAACCGCTCGGCCAATCCCATGACACCAGATTTTTCGAGCAGAGACGACTAGAGCCGAGTTGTTGTTTGCGCTCAATCACCGAGACTGCTAGCAACACAAACTAAAAAGCAAAATGAAATAAACTTATATAACAAAGCGAGCCAAAAAACACTCACAGAGAAAAAATCGTAATTAAAAAACACGATTGTTCGTGGCTGCGTGTAGAGTGCCGAGAGTAACTAGGGGATTGGGGAACTTGTGTGTTTGCGTGGTTGTTTATGTTTGCGTTCGGTTTGAAGAAGCCCATTTGCGGCCTAAAAAGCAAACACCTATAGTTAAGAGATTAACATATTTAATTCACACTATACATAGCTTCATGGCAATTACTGAAAAAACAGTTTGGGAGAGTAACGAGAGAGAGAAGAGAGAGATGCCATACATTAATGATATAGACATAAACTGAGTTTGTTTTGTCAGAAAATAAAAGAACTTACTACATTAAAAATGGTGTATATATAAAATTCTAATTAAAAAATTTTCGAATAAATTTTCCATGGAATTTAATATTAAAATAAAATAGATTATAATAAAAAAATGCATAATAATGAATATGTAAATAAAACAACGGAACCAAAATGTGAATTATTAACTTCTATAATCTTTTATACTGTAAGTTATAGAAATGTATATATAAAACATGTGTATTATGAGTAAGTTTGAATACATTTGTTTTCTTTGAAATATTAAACTCAAAAAAACAAATAATATATAAAAAATATAAAATAAAAATAAAATTAATTTAAAAAAATAAAAAGATACCAAATATTTTTAAATATTAATAATAAAGCAAATAAAATAAACATATGTATTTTTAGATTTTATTTTCTTTTATTAAATTTAAAATAATTTTATTTAGCTTAACATTTTTTCACAATATATGTTCGTATTATTTAAAAAATTATTTATTTTATAAAATTATTAAATAAAAAAAGAAATATATATTTTTCCAAAAAGCGTTTTTGTTTGTCTTGAATTATATTTATACAATTTTATTAGCAATTTCTATTTCTTATTATGGCATTTTTGTTGTAGTTTTTTGTTGTTTTTAAAAAAATTATATCTCGTGTTAAGTCAACCCTCTCATGATATAAATTTCTGCATTTGGCTTGGTTTTATAATTCCGCTGTCAATTTACATGACACTGTAGCTGCACGTGCTACTGCCGACGAATTTCACTTCAAGTGGCCATTTAACGGCTTGTGCTTAAACGGGGTGTGCTAAAATGTAACCCTGAGCGCCGCTTTTCCGGCAGGGCAATCAAAACGAGCATCTCGCCGGGCTCTCCGCTGAGGCTGATGCGATGCATGCCTGGTTGCCTGGTTGGCCCACTCCGGGCCCTCATCATAAAAAAGCACAAAACAAACCGCAAGCCAACACTTAGATCAGGCGCCAAAAAAAAAAACGGGTTTCCGGTTCCCCCCCCCCCCCCCCCCCCCAATTGTGCAAGAGTTCCGCTGGCAACACAACTGTGCGAGAGAACGCGCTAATTTCTTGGCATCCCACCAAAGCGTGGAGGGGGCTGTAGGGGAGTTTGTCACCACGAGGGAAGGAACGGTGGGGCGAGGGGTAAGGAGGAGCGGGCGGCTTTAACTAAGGGGGACGCTGCGTTTGTCATGCTGATAAAAAAAATTCAAGAAGAATGTCAGCAACAGCAGAAGAAATGAAAGGGGAGGTTATATCATCTGGTGCGCGGCCACATTAACCGGCCGGGTATCAAATGCAGCTCCGCTGGCATTGGGCGGTCCTAATGCGCCTGGGGCCTTTGGCATGGTTGAGATCGGACGAAAAAAGCGAGAGAGAATAGAGAGAGTGAGGCACACAGAGAGACGTGGAAACACTCCTCATGCAAAAACACATTGAACATGGTATTTTACTTAAGCTTCCATCTCGTATAAATGGATGCAATCGGATACAATCACCGCAAATGGGATACATGTGCAGGCAGCCAGCAAAGCTCCATCCACTGGGCCCTGTGGCTGGCTGGGCAAAATGGGATTTGGTCTCTGCCTTTTTAAACGTAATGACAAGACAAATAAGCTTCCCCTAAGGCATCTCTGGCCCAAAACTGCTGGCCAGCCAAGCCAAAAAAGTTTTGTTGTGTTAATTTTCAATGCATATAAATTCATTAAATGGGATGCCTCCAGACAGGGGATCAAGTCCTTGTCTGTGTCTTCTGCTGTGTCAGTGTCTGTCCATCCGTCTTCCGTGTCTCGAGTGACGCGTTGGTGGAGCGTCGGTTTTTCAAATAAGATAGCCACAAACAGCCCAGACCGGCGTGCAGTGTGGAGTGGCAGGTCGTAGTCGTCTGACTAGGGCACAACAAACTCTTAGCACTTTAAAATGCCGGCCGCCAGCATGGTGTCCATTGCTGGCTTTTGGATGTCGCTCAACCTGAGTCAACAAAAACAAGGTGCATCAGTCTGGTAATCTGAGCCCCTCGCCTTTGGTTCAGCCCATATTAACAACTTTTCCACAAGGGTAAAAGTGAGTCATGTATTGTAAATGAGCATTTAAAAAATAAAAAAAACTTGTTCCTATCATTTAAGAGGCATATAATGTCTAACTAATTCGTAACAAGTGCTTGACTAACTGTTCCAGTCGAAGCTATCAAATAATTCTGTAAATTGTTGAGCTGAAGCAAGCAAGAGACTGAAGACAAGCTAATCTCAGCTAAAAAGAATTTTACAAATATATATACACTCCTTATCTGGTCAATTATAAGCAAAACTCAGTTTTAATCATCTATTTTTTCCCCGCCAATTATATATATATTTATAAAAATAAATTTATAAAAAAAATTAATTCAACTTGGTTTGCGGGGCTGGTCCTGGATTTGAACCCGGGACCATCCCGCACCCTAAGCGAAATCATAAACCCCTAGACCAACGAGCCAGTTTGAATGAGCGCGACTTAAGTCATTAAATCAATGCAAAATGACGTTGGCGCTCAAGTGCTTTCTTGTGCTACTTTTGGTTGAAAAATTAATTATGTTGCAAATGGGTTTTTACCCCCACGCTTACACACGAACTATTACTACCCCAACACCACTAACACTCAGGCGAAAAAAAAACTCAGCGAAAAACCCGTTTACAATAATAAAGTAACAAATCGAGATATTTTATGGCGCTTAGCGCAGACTGGTATTATAAGTGCAGAGACCTTGCTGAACTCTAACGATCACTTTGTCACATTGTCACGTTGCTTAAGTGTATTAGCTGCTAAATAGCTATTTTGAGACTTACAAACTGGTCGTTCCCATGGCTAATCAAGCTGAATTTTCTGACCCAACATCTGTTACATCCGCCAAATATTGATTGGAAGTCCGCCCCATATGCTGGCCGCGATAAATCTGAGTTTTGGCTATGTCAGCGGCGGCAGCAGCTGTGTGTGCCACAGAATCTAAAAATTATGCACCAGCAGAGAGTCCATTTGCCAAACGGCGAACGGGTCGAGTCCAGCCCGTAGCCAGGAGCCAGAACAGAGCAGAAGCAGCAGCAGCAGCAGCAGCAGCACACACATCCTTTCGACTCTGCAGCGGCTTTTGTCACTGATTGTAATCTCTGAAAGCGCTGCTCGTTAACATTATTGTGCGGCCGGCTTGATAATGCATTGCTCTTTTTTTATTTATTTTTTATTTTCTCTTTCAGTTTTTTGTTTTTGGCTAGCTGTTGCTCTTCGCATTGTAACAAATCATATGCCAAGTGGAGGGTGACCCGCATAAACTCACTTGATTCGCTGTGGTTACCCTGCTGCTGCCATTTGGCAGACAGGCGACGCGATCTGTTGCACAGTGGGCTCAAATTTAGTTATATATATAGAATATTTAATGTGCATTTAAAGATGCTGGATAATATTTAAAGAAAATATATTAAATACAAATTTAATTAACTAATACTTAAAAGGTTGTGTTTTGTAATGTTATAAACTAAATTATATTTATCATAATTTAAATAAAATAAAAAAAGAAATAACTAAAACAAAATTTGTATAATGCAAACATCAACAATTTTTTTAAATTCATATTTTATATACATATTTTCTTTAAAAAGGAATTGAATGAACATTTTTTTAAATATAAAAAACTAAATACTAATTTTTTTTAATATTAAAAATAAAATAGTAAAAACAATATAAAATATTTTTGTTTTAAATAATAATAATTTAAATACAAATTTAAAATAAAGTAAAAAAAAAAACAATTTATTGTAAAACATGTTTTTAAGGTATTGAAATATTTTATATTTTAGGTTTGATAATAAATAGAAGCAAGGTTTTCTCAATCATAAATTAATATTAAAAAAAAAGTTTGAAAAACATCTTTCTTATTAAAATGCTTTATTAAATATTTAAAAAATAAAAATAAATACATTTATTATTTTTTTACATCACACTTTTATTTAAAAATAATTTGATTAGTCGAATAAGAGAGTTAAATAATTCAAATTGATTTCGAATACATTTTTGTTTGACGATATTCAATTTCTATGAATGTAACAATGATGTACTTTTATATATTTTGCCCACGGTGCGAAGTTTTCAATCTGCTTTAGAGATACCCTCACCCTGGCATACGCTCTTCCTGAAAGGGACGCACTTTTTTTTATCCACTGTGTAGGCCTCTTGCAAATATTTGAACAAATGCTTAGGGGGCTCACATCAAAGTTGTCCCAGTTAGAAGTTAGCGAACTCTCCTCATATGGTCAGTTTTTCAATTGATGTGCGCTCGGTAAACACACTTAAAATTTCTTTGCAACTGTTTCGGCTATAAGGTAAGCGCCATATACTCTAGTTGATAGCTTCATTAGGGTTTTAGGGGTTGCAAGCGGGTTTTTTATGTCTTAATTCAGCCAAAAAAGTTGCATGGCAATTTGAAGTGGTTGCTTTAGTCGAGTTGAGCGAGCTGCGGGCATTCGTCCCCCGCTGCGCTCATTTGTTACGTCACAGATGTTATGATTTCTTTTTTTTTTCTACTTCCTTCCTTTCACATTTCCATTTAGGCTTGTTGTTTTTTGGCGGCTTGTAAGCGTTCGTGTAATTAAAATGTAGCTACTCCATCTAGGCAAAGGTTACATTAAGTTGGCGTCTCATTTGAATTCATTAGCCCACACAGCTCGTATAGTGCGTAATTTTGCTCTTCAATGAATTTTCCATGTTTGGAGAACATTTTCTACTATTACTCATTTTAATTGCGCATCGAGTGTATGCCGAGGGGTTTTCTTTTCCAAATTTTTTTTTATTAAGGGTAGCTTCAGTTTCGTGTGCTGCACACTGTAGTTGACAGCTCTGTTGCTTTGGCTAATGGCACTGGGGATTTGGATTCTGAGCTTGATGGAGCATAGCAATGCCTAGCATAATTATATAAATAGTTAAATGGTTAAGCAGGGCAGTGACAGGGCTTAAAGTTGAGAGATAAAAATAGAGCGTAAATTAAAGATAATTTTAGATAAGTGCAGGATGAAGGAAATCTAGTTAAACTATGCGTAAATGTTACACTATTTATTAACAGATAAAAGGTTAAACAGAGTAGTGAAAAAAATAATAAAAAAATGCATTTATTTTTTGCTTCAATAAATGTTTAAAATAAACGATAAGTTGTATATTTTTGATAACATAATCAAAAGAAAATATAAATAATTTAATTTTTATATTTTTGAAAAAATAATCAGAAGAAAATATATATTATTCATCTCATGAATCTAACTTAAGTTTATTAATAGATAAAAGTGACTAAAGAGGGCAGTGAAAAACATAATAATAATAAAACTAAATACATTTTCACATCAGAAAATATTTATAACATTTTTGAAAATTTGTTATATTTTCCTTAAAATTTTTATTTATTTGAATTTAAAGAATTATTTTAAAATACAAAAATTCCTGTATTTTCTTTTACATAATTGAAAGAAAATATTTAATAATATTTAATAATATTATTAATTAATAAATAATTTATATTTAAATATTCGTTTTACAAATAAAAAGAAATTAAATTAATTATAAATAAATTAATTAAATAAAAAAATATTTCAAAATATTTTTATATATGTAAAACTGAAATAAAGATATGTAGCTAGTTCTAAGAATATTTTTAGTTAACATAAATGTATAAGAATGTTGTGATACAGCGACCCATAAATATATATCAACATATTCACCCTCTTGGTATATATAATGCATTCTAGCTAATCTAGTTTAGCCCATGTCTTAACCACTTCCTGTGCCACCCAGCTGGCCAATGTTGCACTCAGCGCGGCTCAGTTTGAAGTGAAGTCAACTTATGCAACATTAACACTTAATGCACACTGTGTTTTGTGTGTTCGGGTGGGCGGGCCACCTATGGCCACCTTTGCCCTCTGGCCAACACACACAGCACTCAATGCAGCATTTGCTTAGCTGTCGGTTGTCTTCATCAACATCATCATCATCATCATCTTCAAAGCCCAAGCGATTTGGTGGCCTTTAACAGTTCGCTTGCTGCTGTTCCTATGCAGCTTCAGCTGCATCAACTCCTTGCTGTTTACATAACCATGGCCGCATGCCACTTTAGTGGGCGTGGCCAACAAGAAGAGAAACACTGTGCTAAATTTAATGCACGACCATATAAAGCGCTCCCATATGCGGCACTCCAACTCCAACTTCAGGTCTAGCTGAACTGCCTTGCTTAACTGCCCTTTCATCAGGTTTTCGGTCATATATTTTGCAACTCGCGATGTCGATCATGCCAGCGATGCTGGCAAAGATCTTACGAACCCATAATTACGATCTTTGTGTGAAATATATAAATATATATATACACATATATATATAAAATTACTCTTCGTCTGGCATCTAGGCACGTTTTTTTTTCTTTCTTCTTGAAGCTTCTCCCTACGATCTGAACATAATATAAAGGGCAGACGGCCAGCTCTGCGCTGTGTGTTTGTTGATTTTCCTGTTGAAAGTGATTGTATTTTATAGATTGTTTAACAAAGACTAGACGCAGTTGCTGTTGTTCCTGGCGCAACGTGCCGAGCATGTTTACCTTTTGCAGCGGGCGAACGAAGACGATGCGACTTTGGTGGCGCACTATGAAAAATGTGTAGACCACAATCCAGATGCAGCGTATTGCATGAAAAATTGAAAGTGCTGTGAAGTGTATACAATAAATAAGTCAGGGAACGTGAAATTATATTCGCTCAAGAGTAATAGCAATAAATTTCTTAGCTATAGACAATATGAGCTTATCAAGATCATGGCCGGAACTGTATGGGAAATATGCAATTTTTCACATACAAAGCAAACTTATATGAGAATTGAGCTTTAATCGATGCAATTTTTGTTGAATTATATATATTATGTATGAGTTTTATTCTAAGTAAAAATGAGCAATAAATTTGAGTCATTCTAGGTTAAGTAATTGGTGACCAAGTTAGAGTGATATTATTTTCAATAATTATATTTGAGCAGATATTTAGGTTATTAATATTATATTATTTTTTAAAATATTTTTAAAGGTTTGCCATTTAATTAAAAATTAGTTTTGCATGCTGGGTATTTAAGTTTAAGTAGCTTTAATATTTTTTGAATTTTATAAAGGTTCAATATGAGTTTTATTCTGCATGAATATGAGAAATAAATTCCAGTTATTTCACGCGTGAAATAAAACGAACAAATAAAACTGATAATATTTTAAATAATTATATTTTAGTAACTGCTTGAGTTATTTATAATAAGTTTTTTTTTTTTTACATAACAAACGAGTTATGATATTTATTTTAAAAAAAAAAAAGTGGTAAGTTTAAATATTTATTGAATTTAAAATAAATTATATTTTGCTTGAGTTTCATTTTGTACGTAATAAGTTTTGCCATTTAATTAACAAAATTGGTAAGTTTAAATAAATTTAATATTTGTTAAATTAAAAATAAATTATATTTTGTTGGAGTTTTATTATGTATGAAAATGAGAAATAAGCAGACCAACTAATACTGATTCCATTTTTTTAATTATTATATTTTACTTACTATTTGGAGTATTGTATTTATATTATTTTAAAAATATTTATTATATATTGTCATTTAATTAAAAATGAATCGTTGTATGTTGAGTATGTGAGTTAAACAAACAAAGCTGTTGCAATAAATGCCTGAAGCTGTTTAACAGAAGAAGAGATTTGACGACTCAGCACGAACGCATCTGACATCTTTCCTGATAGGTCAGATTTATAAAAAATGGCATGAATGTAAAACTAAATAAAAGTAAAGTCAACAAAATATGTCAAATAAAATCATTTTAATTAATACTTCATTTTCTACTACTCTTATTTGGATAACAAATGTTAAGAATACTGAATTGATTTTGTAAGTTATATCTTATTTCATTCCAAATGGCTTGAATATATCTTTCAAATAAAATCTAAAACTAAATAATATCTCAAAAATTTTCTATTTAAATTCCATCTCCTACTACTACGCTTATGTGGTCATCCTTTATAGCAGCAGCTTAACATTTGAGCCCCATTTCCAAATACTATATACCTGCGCTGCATTCGCTGCATTTCTTGCTCATCAAGCAACAAGCTCACTTAATCAAAGCCAACTCTGCTGAGTACTTCAATCAAACACTAGCTGGCAGCAGCCAAGGGGTGCAACTACAACGTTTATCCAGCAGCTGAAATGAGTCAACAATCCGCATATCATCAGAATTTATAAAGCTCTACCCATGATGATGATCATGGGGATGATGATGATGGTGAAAGTAGGGGTCCTCGCATTGAATGTCCAAAAACCTTAGTGCATAATGCGCCCCTAAAGTCGTCCGGCAAAACGGTAAATATATGAATTGGCTTTTGAGCCGGGCCATGGAGTTGGGGGTTCTCGGGTGGGCTTAGAGAACGGACACTCGCGCCAAATGGCTTTATGTGCTTCAGTAAATTTACACCTCGTAATCGAGATGAGTGTTCCGCCCACTCAAAGGAGGAAGACCATGAAAAAAAAAAAAAAAAAATAAAAAAAAAAAAGGGAGCAGCAGCTGTTACATGACAAAGATTAGCGCCGCTTGGAGCTTTTGCTTGCTGTCGTACAAATTTTCATTTTTATGAGCAGCATTAAAGCCAAACATTTTGGCCATTTGAGTTATGGGTCATATGGATTGCGACAGAATGCCGTACAAGTTGACCAGAGCCAAGTCAATTATATATATAAATATATATATAGGAAAGACAAGAGCAGCCAGAGAAACATGTACTTCCAATGAATGGTGTTTGCCCTTGCTATGGTGCAGCCGGGGCATCACAGGAACACCATTAACTGATTTGCATTTCAATCTTAGCCAAGCGATGCTGGCGGCATGTGTTTAGTTTTGGCAAACCAGTTTCTCGGCCCCCAACTGGAAGCCGAGCCGCAAAAAAAAAAAATAAACGGCAGCTGCAATTGCAGCTAGAGCTGATGCCGTGACACGACCAAGCATTGCCTCATATTATATTTGAATGCCGGAATTGTGCATCTCTAGCTAAACAACACTTGCCAAGTGAGATCCCGACCCTCGACTTCTTATGCTTTGGTTTTGCTTGCACCGTGACTTAAAATGCAAATGAAAATGCAATCATTGTTTAATCTCGTACAGCGCCAGCAACAACAGCAACAGCAGCAACAGTTGCTGTTGTTACGATCGCCAGTGAAGCATCCAGCAACAACTTGCAACATGTTTGCCATGCCCGATATGAGATTCAGGAAGCTTCAGCTACAGATACACCATTTTTGATAATATACAAAGAGGTGACGGTGGTGAAGGTGGCTGAAGTGGTTGCAGTGGCTAGACACTGCATCCAATCCATGTTGCATGGACCACAGGCTCCCCCTTTTCTTTTTATTTTTCTTTTTTTGCAGCGACTGATGCAACTCAAAAAGTTTTTGGAGGGGACTGTGTGATAAATTCTTGGCTTGACTGCGCACCGAGCAACGCCGAGTAACAACAAACGGATTTCTACAAGACTTGCCTATCAAATAACATGAAAATTAGATCGCATTTTGGGATTGCAATTGCTGCTGCTGCTGCTGCTGCTGTTGCTGCTGTCATAAGCAGGAGGCAGCCAGCAGCGTTGGCTTCGCTGTTCGAGTGTGGCAGCCAGATTGTGCTGAAAGAATTGGTAGCTAATGTGATGGCACGATAATAAATACATTGAAAAATTGTATACCAAATGTATGTTTCTAGCGGCTTTGTGATAAGTGTGAAAGATATTCGAGGAAACAGAACGGGAATAGCTTAGAGAGAACAAGGAAGCAACTAGTTTGAGAAAATTTATAGAATTTTTAAATGTTCACTTGAATTGTGATAAAATATTCATAAATATAAATAAGATGCGACAAATAGTTTTTAAATATTAAAAAAAAGGAGAATAATTATGTGATTATATATTAATTATCTTTTAGACATTTCTTTATATTTTGTAAAGTAAAATGTTTGAAAAGTGTTTAGAACCCAGATGAATTCGGGGTCTCAAAAATGTGTTCAATTATAAAATATAAAATATTTAAAAAAATATTTTATTAACTAAGACTCAAGGCAGAAGCCATATAATAAAAATAAATATAAACTCTAATGCACTGATATTAATTTCCTTAATTATTAAAGATAAAAATATAAATAAAATATATTAAAAACTATTAGAATTGAAATACTTATTTCTGAGCAAAAATAACAAATAAATAAATAAATAAAAATATATTAAAACCCATTTTAATTAAACTATTATTTCTGAATATACATATGTATATTTTTTAAACTATATTTACATATTTATTTATATTGTTTAATTGCATTAAAAAAATATGTTAATATACATTTTTATTAATTTGTAAAAATTTGCAATATATATATATATATATATATATATATATATATATATATATATATATATATATATGTGTATATATATATATTTAAAAATATATATATTGGTTACAAATATTTTTATTAAGAGCTCGCAAACATCTATTGATCGTTTTTCAATGTGTGCAAAATAAGAGTTCTTCACTCACACTGACAAAAAATACTCTGAGAGCGACCGATTGCATTGCTGCTTCGACAACTTCGTTCACGATCGGACAGAAAGTTTTGAGTAACAAAAATTCTTCTGTGCATGTATTGGTATGATTGAGTGAGAGTTCTTTTCGCTTAATACAACAATATCGTGTGAGTTATCTGTTTGCTTACTCAACCTCATTTTGCGAACGTCAATCGTATCGCCAACGAATGATGTTCGTGAGAAGAGAGCATCAGACGAATATTTCAATTTACGATGCTCAACCGAAAATCAAAACGAACTGAACCGAAGGCTTGTGCTTAGAGCGAGAGCAAGTGAGCATGCTTTGCTCTTCGTTTGATCGCCTAAACAGAGCATAAAGCATCAAAGGGTAAATGATATTCATACGAATTATATATATACTTTGAATATATTATATTTTACTTTCTTTTATATCATAGTTAATTATTTATTGTCACAATTTCTTAAATATTTTGTATTTTATTTACAATTTTGTTTTACTATTTTGCTTTTTTAAATCTATTTAAATTCTTTACACAAAAACTAGTTAAGCCGATTACATTTTACTTCTATTCATTAGGCATTCGTAAACAAATTTAATTAAAAGATTGTTCAAGTTAAACAAAATATTGTTGTCCAAGGTCGTTTGTCTGTCCATCGCCAGCGTTTTGAAGTTTCTAACCTTCGCGGCGAATCTAATTGGCAACGCCTTTTGCCACTGCAAGTGACAGGAAACATTCATGCCCAGTGCCGGGAAACTAATTAACCTGAAAACAAAATGTTTTTTTTTCCAAGGAAATGATACAATTTTGCGCGCCCAAGCCACACACACACACACACACACACAAGTGAGACCTTTAAAAAACACATTTTATTTTACGGCTGGCAAACAAATAAGCAGAGCAAAAAAAAAAAAAAAAAAAAAAAAATCAAAATAAAAAGCGAAGCAGCTTATGCCCAGCAGCAGCTGCCTAAAAAATAAAAATAATAAAAAAAAAACAAAATAAGCCAAGCCAACAGGCAGCTACCGCTTATCCGCAGCCACAGCCACAGCCGCAACAGCATCCTCAAAGCGCGGAGTCCTCGTCAAGGCCGTTGGATATACAAGGCATACAGAGACCAAGTTTGGTCTTGGCCTGCCAAAGTCTTCAGCGCCTGTGCCCCTTGATGCCACATTATCAACAGCCTCGTTGTCATCATCAGCATCATCATCATTATCATCATCGTTGTCGACGTCAGTGTGTTGTCGTTTATCTTGGCTTCATTATCGCTTCATTAATTGCTAATTAACCATGTTCTACATGCCCCATTCGAAGAGCACTGCCTTTTTTTTTTTTATAAAATGTGCAAGGCGTGGAAATATTACCAGGCCGCGCGCTAGCTGACTGGTTGGTTGGCTGGTTGGCTGGCTCCCTGCTCGCCTTGTTAGTTGGCCTTTTTGTAAGTGCAAATAAGTCGAAATCATGCCAAGTGAACGCGTCCCGCGTTTTATCGCGCTTTAATCTAATGCAATTTGTAAATGGCATCAGGCGCAGGCGGACAGCAGTCAGGTTTGGTCAGAGCTCACAGAGACAGACAGAGAGGGGGAGAGTTGGAGTGAGTGAGAGAGTGTGTGTAACTAGGCCAAAGGGTCCCAGTTTCAGTTGCTCTCTGTCTGAATGCCATTTCCCGCCTCTCTCTCTCTCTCTCTCTCTCAACTCTCACTTCTCATTTCTCACTTGCCACATAAATTAAAGCAAATATTTTTGCTTATTTATTTGCCTGTTGCCGTTGTTGACCGGCCGCAGGCCAATTAATTAATTTATGAAAGCAGCCAACAAAATATACACAAACACACACACACATACATATATATATATAAACAAATATATAAAAGAAACAGCAAATGCTAGAGTGTGAGAGAGAGAGAGAGGGAGAGAGAGAGAGAGAGAGAGAGAGAGAGAGCGCGAGGTCCGCCTCAATCAAAGCGCATATGTAATTAGATCTCGAGTATCGTTTATGTAAACAAATCTAGAATAAAAACTGAGGACTACAGCAGGAGAGCATGCGAATGAAAGTGAGACGCAGTTAGTTTAGGCAAAGGCTAAAAGATTTAAGGGAACAGCTGATGTTAGGCTGATGTTAATATATAAAATGTTAACTAACATTAAGTTCAAGCGAAGCCTAATCAAAATTTGTTTATATTTATATATTTATATTTAGTTTTATTTGTTTTTAAATGTAAAATTTTAAACTGTTACATTCGATTATAATGAATTTTTAATAATTATTTTAATATATATTCATACAGGTTTTAATTCTAATAATTTTTAATATATTCAAGAAATATATTATGCAAGTCCAAATATCTCAGTTGAATACTAGAACTTGAGCAACTTTTCAGATAAAGTAAAATCTTTGCTTACTCGAAATTGGTTTGTCTTTAATTCGAATTGAAATTGAAGAAAAAATTGCTCTGTGAGCATATTCCTCGAAATAAATCTCGCTTTCATTCCATTAAAAGACAACACCTTCTGTTATCTCTTGTTATCGTATCATTATTTGACTCAAACATAACCTGGCAGAGCAAAAACCTTATGTAGAATACATTAGGGCTTAGCCAAAAGACAACCAAATGCGGCGCCAGCAACGCCTTTGGTGTTGACTTGTTAAGGCCACGTAAATAGGCAAAAGGATTTTCCACTTGAAGAGTGCCAAGACAGGAGCAAAAAAAAAGAAAAAGAAGGTGAAAAAAAAAGACAAGAAGGTAGAGTCAGCTAGGTCGCTTTGACTTACACTTGCCTCGTGTTGCTGCTGCTCTTCCAGTTGGCTGCGTTGGCTGCCAGCTTTTGGTGCCAAACCGCAAAAGGCGCAACGCGCACAGCAACTGGTTAAAAGATTAACCAGCAACAGCAGCAGGAGCCGGGAGCAGCAGGAGTCGGCAGCAGCAGGAGTCGGCGGCAGCAGGAGTCGGCAGCAGCAAGCGACAGTCAAGTAAAACTGATAAGTTGAGGCTGGGCAAAGTGAAAGACTGTGTCTTGGGCCTGGCAAGTGACCGTGGCGGGGTCCTGGGATCCGTTGTGGTACGTTTAATTAAATCAAAGTTAATTAATGCTAACGTATTCATAAACAGGGTCATCAAACACCAAAACGCCAGTCAGTCAGTCCTTCAGTTGCTCGCCTCCTTGTGTTTGCCTTACTTTGTATAATTATGTAATATTTTTGCCTGACGGAGCTTGGAGCTGTTGAATATGCAACAGTCAACAGACGACAGACTACAGTGCCCCTGTCCAAGAATCCTTGTCAGCAACAGCTACTCGATGATGCAGCAGCAGTAGCAGCAGCAACAGCAACAGCAACAGCGACGGGTCGCTTCTACGGTAATTATGCCGTAAAGGCTTAAAGCAAACTTTTCGACTTTGTGCAATTAAAAAGAAATATTTCAAATATTTATATACATATTTTCAGCAGATACAATTAGATGAAATCCCTGGCAGGCAAACAATGTCAACAGCGACGACTTTCAACTTCTCAAGTGGTTCCTTCACAAGATATATATATACAGAAATCTGGCTGACCTTAACTTCAAAGTCGCTTTACGAGTTTTTGCTGTCATGGAATTTAATTAGCTCGCGAGTCTGTGCTTATGAGTTATGGGTAGTTAGGACTTGAGTTAGGCTTGCTCTGACATGTTCAGGACAGCTGATGAAAGACAACGCATATCCATAAATCGACATTCATTTGGGCTAAAAAAAAAAACTCAGCTGTTGTAATTATTGCCATCACTTGTAAATGCATCAAAGGATTAAGTGAAAGGAAAAAAAAAAACGAATAATTGTTGAAAAGAGAAATAAATAGATCCAAAAATCTGGTTGCATTAAGCTGACGGCTGCTGCTGCTGGAAATGCGGCATTGAATCAATGCGCTGCATTAAGAGAGCTCATGAAAAAGTGCTGGATTTTCCGTCGTTGCGACGTTCGTTGATATTTTAATTTTCATATTTTGACACGTCGCGTTCGGCGGTAAAAAGCATTTCAATAAATCAACAATGTGCCATCAATTTGTGTGCTCATAAATGTGAATGCTGTTGAAGTAAATTTAAAATGCGAGAAGCAAAACAAAGCAATCGACTCATTTATTGTCATGCAACACATATTGAATAACGCACAATATTCATACATAATCCCAGAGACAAGTACGAGTACATTTTAAGCTCAATTATGAAGCGGTGAGCCGTGGGCTCCTCTGAATCCTGGGCGAGCACTGAATTTATGCATCAAACAGTTGCAGTCATAAATATATATTTATTTATACATATATCTCGATAGTTGCAGCTGTGTTTAACAAGCTATTCATACGGAGAAATATATTTTTAAAATATATAAAAATAAATTGTATTAAAATGTTCATATAGAACACTTGTCGATTGTTTTTGGATGGATTGTAAAAAGGCTTTAGAAATCTGGTTGAACTATATAGTTAATCAAGCGGAGAGTAGTTCAGATTTAAGCCTGGCTTGATGCAAAAACTTATCAGATCAAAACAAAATGATGCTGAGAGAAACTGTTTTACTTGAATCACATATATTTAAAAAAAAATTAATTATATTAAATATAAAAGGAAATTAATACAAATTTTGTGTTTATTTGTAAGAGATTTAAGATAAATATTTTAGGAAAAAATAAAAAGAGAATTAAGAAAAACAAAAGTGAAGAACAAAAGAAAGTTAAAATGAAGATAAGCGAGGAACAGAAAAACCAAAAATTTAAATAAGAGAAGAGAGAAGAAAAAGGGAAATAGATGGAAATATAGGAAATGAAAGGAATAAGAGCAAATGAAAGGAAAAGAGATACCAACGCTTATATGATAGAAGAATATAGATAGAAGAGAGTATAAAAATATGTAAAAGTGAGTACAAGAAAAGAAATAAAAGAGAAAAATATAAAATATAATATTTAGCAAAATGGGAAAATGAGTAAAGCAAAAGAATGAGAAGAAAAGAAAAGGAAAGTAACGAAAGGAGAAAATTCGATAAACAAATATTCTAAGCTTCTAAAAGGGACCAAGTGACTGTAGCATCGTTAATATGTTGCATCTGGCAATTAAATTATCAAAAGTGTGTAAGCATTGGAATTGACAGTGAAATCAAAGGTAAACTCAAAAAATTGTTCAAGCAAAAGGCGGCCAAAAAATTAGCTCAATATTCAAGTAAATCAAACTTGTTAGCATAAATGAAAGATTTGAGTATCAATATAAGAGCTGTCAAAAATTTAAAATCTAATTCATAAACTGGCAATGCATAGAAATAAAAAATCAAAACTCAATATTGTATTCTTCCAGCAAGACTCAAATTTATGCTATATATGAGGCACATATATCTATGTATTTGTATATCTCATATTAGCAAAATTTACAAAGTTTTAGCGAACATAAAAATTCGCATAGCTTTTACCCAATGGAACTATCTGCAAAAACCCATCCAAAATATCTCTCTCCCTCTCTCTCTCCCTCCCTAACCCTCTCTCTCTCCCTCTCTCTCTCGCTCTCTCTCTGAACAGTAACGTAGCAAACCCAAACAACATGACAATGAACAAGTTTTTAAATGCAACGTTGAAATTCGTTTTTTCTCGTTATATATTTATTATTTAGAGATTTCAGTTTCGCTGTTTGTTTTAATTTCTCTTTTGACTTTTTATTATTTCATTTTATTTTATTTATTTATTTATTTTTTGTTGTTAACAAATATTTTCAGTTGAAACTATGCGCGCGGGTATTACGAGCATCCAATGCACACAGATTCGTAAACATTTATATGGCTACGCTGCGATGTTCGTTCGGGGTGCAAACACTATCTAAGCAATAAAACATTCAAAGGATTAAATACTTTGGTGAAATCGCTTAAAACATTTCGAAAATAGTTTTGACTCACACACACACGTACACACACACACAAATACAGACGAAATCCGCCCTTCGAATGGCAAGCAACAACAAATTGGAGCAAAATAAAAAAAAACGGGGGCTTAGTAGTTGCAAGTGGTGCGATGTGGGGTTGGGCAGTTGTTGTTAGCATATATAGTATCAGCTGCATATAATATATTAAGAGACTTAAAATATGAAAATATGTTGTATGATAAGAGATATCTAAACTTGATTTGTTAGCTATAAAAAGTTGTTAAAGGTCTATGGGTTGTGCAATAGACAGAATTGGAATAAAGTGGGGAAAAAAGTAAAGTTTTATAGATACAAATAAATATATGAATAGCTTAAGCATATATTAAATGAGCATATTGAGCTAAAAGTTACTTTAAGCTGAAGTAAATATTTAATATACAAATATATATATATTATAAACAGTAAGCAAACAAAGTTTTGGAATTCAACTAAAAAGTAATAATAGGAAAATAAAAAAATAAAAAAAAAGTGTTTAAGTTATGTTTCAGTAGATATTTGAACATAACATTCGTTTCATTAACTTGTACTTGAAATAAATTTGGCATTGATATGAAGAAAAGAAAAGATTGTTCTGCAGAAACTTAAAGTTTTAAAACAAAAATTCTAAAAATAATTGACAGAAAGTACTTAAAGCAGAAATAAATAAATTTAAAAAAATCTGGACTTTTAATATATTATAGAAAATACGTAAAGGTAAAATAAAAAAATTTAAAAAATTCTAAAAAATTCTGGACTATTAATATGTGTGCTGGAAGATTCTAAAAGCTGAAATAAATTTTTAAAATAAAAAAAAAAATATGTTTATTATAAAATAAATATATTTATTCGCAGTTAATTTGATATTGATACGAAGAAAACACTCAAAAGATATTCAAATTTAAAAGATAAGTTTTGACTTTTTAATATATGTGATGAAAGATACTTTAACCTGACAAAAGTTTTTAAAAAATGGGAAATATTTATAATACATATAATACATATTATATATATTACTGCAAATTTTATTTTGATATGAAGAAAGTATTCTATAGATGCTCAATTTAAACTATAATTCCTTACTATTTATAAATATGTAATATGAGACTTTTTAAGCTGAAATAAATATTAAATGTAAAATAGTATATATATACATATGTAATAAATAATAAAATAAATAATAAATAATATAATAATTTAACAATAAAGTGATAAATAAATTAAATATCAATTTGATATTGATAACAAAAATAACTTCTACAGATACTCAAGTCTTCTCTTTGTCTATGCAGCAAATGTTTATAATTTGAAATACCCTTTACCATTTTCTCTAAACAATTATAGGGTATATGTATCACTAAAAAAATTGTCTGCTGAAGCATTTGTGACTTGCCAGCTGGCAACTGGCTGGCGAGTCTTTCAGCCAGCTGCTGCGGCTCCTTTTATGGGCGCTTTGAAGCGTGGCTGCATATGCAATTACATTTTACAGCAGCAACAAAGTTGATAACAAACAAAAAATGCAAAAAATGCACAAAAATATGAATGTATATATATAAGAGAAGAAAAAGAGAGTGGAAAGTAAACGGAAGCTGGCAAGATGAGAGGCAAGCGGAGCATTCAGCAAATTTTGAGCGTCAGGTTTCGTTATGGATGCTTTTCCTTATCATTTTTTTTTTTTTATTTTTTGCTGTTTGTTTTCTAAACTTGCATAACAAATCGCTGCGAGAAGCTTTTCAATTCAAATGAGTACAACAAAAATGTAAAGAGAAGCCAAATATTTTATGCATGCAGCAAAAGCTTCAGTTGCAAGACAGCTGCTGAGGCTGCTGAAGTTGTCCGGGCAAACAGAGTGTGAATGATGCACTTAGGCTTCTGGACAAAGTAAATTTATTGAAGAAATTAAATATTATTATGAAAGCGCAATTAATGTGGCTCGAGGTGTGGCGCCATTTGGCAATAACAAAACATTAGGCCTACAACGAGATGGCAGCGCCCCGATAAGGCCGTGACTAATGCCAGTGAATGGGCCCAGGGTGGAAATGGGTACAAAATGCCCTTAGCTTGGGTGCCTGCATTTGGGCAGACCACTAAAAACAATCACCCAGGGGCTGAGCTCTGTTATTTTGGGTGTGTGGAATGCATTAAAACAAAAGGCGCTAGGCGAAATTTCATTAAACATCAACAAAAACCCAGCCACGCACTCAAAATAGGCCAGCCTAGAAAGAACATGTGTGCTACACGCATATTAGAAACAGTTTTGGCTACCCTCGCATGCAGCTCCATAATTCATTAACGATTATGCACGACACCCAAAATGGAACGAACATGGGCCTTGCCACGTGCGATTAGTGTGGAAATTTGCGTTAATTTTGTTGCAAATGCCCAGAACAAAATATATGTGAAAATAGCTAGGCTTTCAAGGAGGGGGCGTGGGGGGAAATCAGCTTGACAAGATTTATAGATTTTTGCAAAGAGTCATCAGTCATACGTAGATATCGCATGTACACTTGTACGTCGAAGTCGAGTCAGTTGAGTGAACCTTCTGTCTGTGGCACAAGTTCTTGGTCTCTGGGCTAGAGGTGGGGCAGAAACTATTTTTCGGCTGCCATGTGGCAGACAGGGTTCAAAAGGGTAAGGGGCGTAGTTAAGAGCCCAAAGCTTTAAGTGCCATCAAGAAGTTTGGCGAAAGGCGAAAGGAAGCCATGACGAAATATAGTTTCAAGCGGAATAATCAAAGCTGAGTGACTTTAAGTAGAGTTGAGGTCAGTTTTCTTTATGGGAGAAAAATGCATGCAAGAGGTAAGTGGAAAAGTTTTGCTGAAGCATAGGCCTTATATATGGGTGTACTATGGATAATGAGCTTTTTTTATAATTAATTTAAAAATCATTAAATAATTAAAATTTACTTGGACGTATTCTAATACATTTTATATATGTATATTTTTTTAAACATATTTATATATTAAATAATAATTAAATTAATAAATAGTATTATTATTTTTATTAAACAAGCTCTTGATCATAGGTTTTTAAATACTCTCCGGTTAATAGTTTTTTTTTAAATAATTAAATAAAGAAAATTAAATAATAAAATTCATTAATTTTGTTAAAAATAATTTAATAATAAATAATATTTTAATAAATAAAATTAGTTTTTAATTTTAATTTAATTTTGTAATATATAATAATTTAAAAAATACAGACATACATACAACATATTTTAATAAAGATAGTCTGGTAAATTATTTTATTAATTAAATAATAATTTAATAAATAATAAAACAATTAAAATTTTAACTAAACTTGTTCTTGAAGATTAATATTTAAATAAATAATAATTTAATAAATAATTAAACAATAAAAATTTGTTTATTGAATCAAACATGCTTTGTTACATTGTCTTTATATATAGAGATACTCAGTTTAGCAAGTTCTACAATCTCTAATTAAATAAGAATAACAAACCTAATACAAATTTTCATATTTTATTCAAAAAATGCTTAAAGCTAACATTACACATGCATATATTGATTCATGTTCTCATAAATAATTGATAAAAAACATAAGCATAAATGGCGTAGTTATGCTAGACAGGTACTTCCTGCTGTCCCTTCTAAACATCCATTAAACCTGTTCAAATAGAGTAAACGTAATTGCAGCTCTCACTCTCCCTCTCTCTCTAAAATGAATCCCGAACTCCCCAAAGTAGCGGCCCAAGAGAGCGTGTGCCATCTATTATGTTAATAAACTTACCACAGTGAAAGCCAACCCCCATTTAGTTCCTATATGTCGTCTCGTTTGCCATCTTGTAAAATGTAAAATCAACATCATTTCCTTCCACACAATCAACGATGATTTCTTAATAAAAAGCCGCTTCACAATTGTGAACTGAGTTGGTGGAGAGAGAGGAGGTACACATAATGAGGAACCAAACCTTCCAACAACTTGTGCATAATACAATTTTTGACTGACTCTGAGACTGAGACTGCGACTGAGAATAAAATAGTAATGGTTCGTTGACTGGCTGGCTGGTTGGGTTGGGGGTGTTTGGTTGGCTATCCCCACGGTGTTTGGGTGGTTTGGCAGTGCTCAGTACTTTGGCATTTTTTTTTTCTGCTTCTTCTTTTTAATACCCAAGTGTCCCCGTCTCGCAATAAGTGCGCTGCGCAACACTGCACGCATACAAATGAGCGCTGAGCGACGGGCCAAACAAATTCGCTGGGTTGAGGACCCATTTTTATTTTCCTTTTCCTTATTCTTTTTTGGTAGGTAGAGAAAGGAGAGCATACGCAAAAAATGCGCGGACATAAATCGGAAATACATAAATTATTAAACGTCTCATCATACAAAATATTGCGCTTTGCACGTCCGACTGGATGGGCGGAGACCCGTTGCTAATGAAGCTTCCCGACGGTTTTATGTGACAGAAGTTGCAAGAAATCGTAGTAGACTAAGAAATTTAATATGCCTGCTAATTTAGACAAGTTAGAGAACCGATGACATTCATTATTAACTACGTTTATGTTTATGTGACTACAACTTGAATGTCTCTTTTTTTATTCACTTACGGCAGTTCACGTTTTTGGCAGATCATGAAATGGTAAACGCCATAAACCTGTCATCTGTCAAACAATAATTGTCAGCTTTGTTATAGCTCTAATGCCTGAATTTTGCCTTCTTTTTTTCTTCTTGTCAAACACTTCCTCTTCCGAATGGCATTTTGCTTGGGTTTCACGATTTATTTTCGAATTTTGGTTACGTTTGCTTACGTTCGGCTGGAGGTTATCTTAGCTATGGCATGTAATGTGTGACGCTTAATAACTGAGGTATATTTATTGACTAAAAAGAGTATTATGATTAATCCAAGTGATTGACAGAGAAGTCCTTAAGAAATCGTTATGGAGGCATGCTTAAATATTTTTCCGTAGCTGAAATCTTAGTCCTAGTCCTACTCCTATATCGAGTGCTAATTCTATATCTAGCGCTCCTCCAAGGCATTTCCAATTCAAGTACTAGTCCAAGTCCTTCTGCTACTCCTTCTCCTAGTACTTCTTCAACTACTTCTCATAGTCTTTCCCCTAGTCCTTCTTCTAGTCCTTCTTCTAATCCTTCTACTACTCCTTCTCCTAGTTCTTCTTCAAATCCTTCTCATAGTCCTTTCCCTAGTCCTTCTCGTAGTCCTTCTTCTAATCCTTCTTCTAGTCCTTCTCTTACTCCTTCTCCAAGTCCTTCTTTTAATCCTTCTGCTGGTATTTCTTCTAATACTTCTTCAAATCCTTCTCCTAGCCCTACTTCAGGTCCTTCTCCTAGCCATACTTCTAGTCCTTTTTCTAGTTCTTCTTCCAATCCTAGTTCCAGTTCTTGTTCAACTTGTATTTAATTATTTTTTTTTATCTACTTCTATAATCATTGTGATTACTCTCTCTATATAAAAATCTACAGACGGAAGTTCCATATTCATAAGGGCATCAAACCTTCGATATGCTAAGCATAATCATATTCTCTTGTTTCATTCTCATTTTTTTTTGACAACTTCACTTGAATGGGATGGGTGTGTGGGAAACCCCTCGTCGCCAATGTTTGTGCATGTGACTGTGTGTGCATGTCAAGTAGCAATTGAGACGAACGGCATTTGGCTTGGGTATGCGTATTCGCAGTACATATATGACATCTGACTTCCACTTGTCAGAAAATATTTGCTTTCAAAATACAGCGCGTTGTATTTTCTGGGTCGGTGTCGACCCTGCGCCCTTCGTTCTGCTCTTACTGGGCACAGTGGGACCGACTTTACGCACGAGTTGCAATCTGTTCTTCCATATTCGAACAGAGTCTCTCTCCCTCTCTCGCTCTGGCTCACTCTAGCTGCTGGCTATCTTGCTCTCACACACTCTCCTTATCTATTTTGTCTTTTTGTGCTGTCAGCCATAGATTTTTCACAGTGTATGCCTGAGTGTGCGTGTGTATCGTTAAATTGATAGAATAAATGAGCATAAATTGAAAATAGAAAGAAAGAAAGAGAAATATCGATGAAACAACAACAACGAAATCGGGCAACTGCAACCCCAGAGTATGCTGCAAAGGGTGGTTCGCCTTTCAGCCAGTCGTCCCTGGGCCACATATGGGCAATTATTTAGTGCTTTGGCACAACTGAGACTGGGAATTTGCTTCGCACGCATACGTACATACACATGTACACTCTCTCGCAGTCTCTCCTGACATCCCCAAACCGCCATTACTATCGATTTGAGGGTGCATTACCTAGTGGACCAGCCAACATATGGTCGGGCTGGTGGGCAGCCAGGGGGGAATCTTGGCAAAAAGTTTTCATTGAATTGCATGCAATCAGCACTGGCTCGCCTCCAAAGTGCCAAAGCACCAAAGGATGGAGAACATAAAGTAATTTAAGGAACCCATAATTCTATCCCCTAGGAATGCAGAGAAATAGGTCCGTTTATTATTCCTGGCCGTCGTCGTCGTCGTCTACATTCGACATTCACTATTCAACATTCAATAGCCAGCGCTTCCTGCAATATTTAGCTCTCATCGCGTGTGTTGCCAATTTGTTCGACATTCATTGACGACGCCCGACGGACGTGTGTGCGTTCTGCTCCTGTTCCTGTTCCTGTTGCTGTTGCTGTTGCTTTTGTTGTCGGCCCGTCCTGTTCCTGACTGCATTCGCGGCTGTCGTCGCGCTGTTTGTTCTCAAAACCAAATTTAGACGTAATTAAATGTGAATTGTTTATTTAAGGCGCACGCTCGAACCGTCCAATCCGGCACAAACAGCTCGCAGGCGTTTTGGCAGCAGCCTGGCTTCAATCAAGCCGTCAGCAGCAGGAGGAGCAGGCAGACCAGGCAGCGATTCAACAGCTCCACAACAGCATTTCCGATAGTTTTCTTTGGCATAAACTTTTGCACAATGCCAAAGTCCACAGACTGCACTCATTTTACTGTTTATTGTTGTTGTTGCGGGTGTTGGCGGCGGTGGCAGCGGCAGCCACAGCGCCTCGTTGTTGCAATTATTGCCCCGTGGCAAGTTTCAAATGAAAGCAGGTGTGTCAAATGTAAACTTGCCAGCCACCAAATGGGCGCCCAGCCCTGCCTGCTGCTTAAGTAAACAACGGCATCGCCTGATTGGCTCAAAAATGCATATACTCGTAGCAAATGACAGCTGCAGGGCCAAAAGGCAGGTGGCTAGGCTTACCTGCTTGGCTCTGCCTGCACCATGTTGCCGTTAATAGAATTTTTCATGAGCCACGGCGACGCATTGGCATTGTTCGGATGGCAGTCAAAGTTCCTTCAAATTACTTTATAAGTAGTTAATTTGATTGGCCAGGCATGGCCGAGGGCTGGTGTGTGTGCTTGATATGAGCCAAAAGTTATGTGAGGCAGGGCAAACTTTGGAGTCGCCTTAATCGCTGGGGAGGCAACTTTGTAATGATGTTTATGAATAGCTAACTGACGAAAAGTATGTGTATAGAACAAAAATTAAGTGCGACTTGGCTGAACTTTGTGGCGCACACATTCTCGTTGAGGTCAATTGTTAAGGCTGATAAAAGGCTGAGGGGAAGAAAAAGTAGCCAAAACTTTGTAATTTAAAAAGTTTTTGTATGCGGTCAGTCGAGGAAGGCAAGTAAAAGCTTAAAATAGATCGCGCTAAAAGGAGTTCCTATTTATAAACTAGTTGAGCTATTAAGAAAATGTCTCCATTAATTAAATATGGGTAAATTACAAAGGCGCATTTCTGTCAATTGAATTATTAAAAGTCAGTTTGTTGTTTAATAAACTTGAAAAGCTTTTAATTATATATTTATATTATATGCAGAGCTGAGTTTTATTGAACAAATAAGACAAATAATTAATAATGAAATAATTTGTTATCATATAAATAAATTTAATTATTATAAATAAATACTTTTTCATCAGGCAAAAATGACCAATTCAAAGCTGTTGTCTATGTAATTTTTTGCTTGCCTATATATTCAGCTATAGTTAACAATAAATTAAGCTGACTATAAGCAGCTTCTCCTTCGACGGCATTTCACCTGCTGAACGCCCCATTTAACAGCTTGTGCTAAACTCACCCATGGACAGGTTTAACCAGGCTGTGCAACCCTGCACTGCATGCACATCTTAATGACTTACAGCCGAATTGTGTTAGCTGTAACAACAACTACCATACATAAGTAAGTATAAACAAGTACAACCATATATCAAGCAATTAGCGACAGCAGAGTAAACAGAGGGTGGACTGTGGTGGCTATTGAAGGGCGATAAACCCCAGAACAGAACCACTGCAACACGAGAGAGCGGGAGAGAGAGAGAGAACCTTTGTCCGTTGCTTGCACCGACCATTGCACTTTTCGCTATGCTTCATAAATTCACGTAGCCGAAGCCAATTGCTTAGCCACCCTCGAAAATAGCGAGCCCATCGAGCAACGATGGAGGGGGAGGGGGGCAGCACATTTGTGGGCTTAAGGACATTGTCGCAGCAAATGCAATTGCATTTCAGTGCAGAGTTGCTCATTTTTGGAAAAAAGAGAGAGAAAAAACATTGTTTATTGAAGTGAGAACATTAGCAACGCTGTACAAACAAGTAGCACAATAGAAGAGTCCTGCAGTTGGTAACAAGTTTCGCTTGAGGCTCGAGGCTGCCAAGCTGTTTGCCCCAGCTGTCACAGGGCTGCCAACTTGCTGCAAGAGGTTTGAGTTGTCGTTTGTTACGCTAGCTGAAAAACCAATGCGCATGACTGCATCGACACGTGTCACTTACAGGATATTACTTTTATCGGCACATGCCTCATAACGATGTCGCACGACGTCCGATAATGCCAAGACACCAACCAGCACAGCTACCATACTATATACAGTTTTGATATCAGTTGCAGCAATCGCTTGAGCTGGGAAATTAATTTCTGCAAATTCATTAAAACCCCAAAATCACATTAACTTGATAAGTTCATTTGATACAAAACGGTGTCAAGTCAACCAAAAATTACAGGAAATTGAAATATTTATTGGATGCAAGAGTTCCTTTGGGATTAATCAGTTTGTGGCGGATCGAGTTTGCTGAGTTTAGTTTAAATAGAACTGAGCAGGAGAATGATGGCAAAAAAAGATTTGCGGAACAGAGAGATGTTGACGAGTTTAACATCTAACTGAAGCTCCATGTCATGGGAAAAAGTCAGAACTAGGCTTTTTATACTAATCGAACTTGAATTATTGATTGAATTATAGAATTTGATTATTATATTATTGGCAGTGCCTCTTAGCAATAACTTTGATATATCATAAAAAACATAATTGCATTAATCTTTTATAAATCTACAATTTTTATTTATATATAACAAAACTTATACCATTTTTGGTTGACCTGTTACTAAACAGGAAGATTTTTCAGAAATGCTATCAAATGATTTTTGCTAAGCCTCTCTCTTAACTTGAGTCTGCAACTAAAATGAACTAAAATCTGAACAAAAATCTATATAAATATTGGAAATGCTGACTTTTATGGAAGAGCCTGGCTTATACTTTAAGGCTTTTAAAGTTTATGTCCATTCGAACTTGGTTAGTGTGAGTTGACTATTTAGTACACACTCTGTTCAGTTCTGCTCTGTTCTTATTGGGACTCATAAGTTTATAGCTGTCAATTCAAGTATGTCAAGTCGAGTTGAATGGGATATATGTAAATGTGAACTAGTGGGAAAAACTAAGATTTGTACCTGTTTAGCTATTAAGCTATTTTATTCTATTGATTTTATTGATAAAATTTAAAAGAATATACATTTATTAACCTCTTCATAGCTTGAGTTGTAGGTTGATTCTATTCATAGAATTTAAAAGAATATCCCTGATCTATTGATCTATTGATCCATTGATCTATTCGTAGCTAGAATTTAAAGCTAAGCTAGGTTATTACTTTGCTTTATAATCCATGATAGTTATGTAGTTACAAAGCTTTCCATAAAGCAATTTGAGCTTAATAAGCTATGTCTGTCAACTGTAGTCGGAGTTGAATCTGAAATCGTATGTGGAATGATAGGAAATACTCAAAGTGTGGCGGAACTAAATGCTAAACCCCTTTCTGAATCTAACTAAAGCTAGAATTTTGATAAGGTATAGCTCTCTCATATACCCTGTTTCATTATTTAAGAATAGGTTTCGCTTAAAGCAATTCAGCACCTCCCTTTCCCATTCTCTCTTTCGGAAAGCCGTTGTGTCTGCTTTGTGGTGCAGACATCATTTATCAATGCAAGCAAACAAATCAAAACGATGCTGAAACCTGAGCAGCAGCGCGTCCTTAACTCATTGCGAGCCAGAGCTAAAACCATAGCAAATACAAAGTGAAAAATGGATTCAAATGGATTACAAGCTGCTGAAACCAGAATATGCACTGCACACAGTATGAAAATCTATTTACGAAAACTTTGCTAGCCAAATGCAAAAACTCAACTAAGCAGAGAGGGAGAGAGCAATACAGAGAGAGAGAGAGAGAGACAGAGAGTGGGTCTATTGCTATCGCCTCGTGTCGGTTACATTTTCGTTTTCTGCACAATCACTTAACATCATTAAAATGACGCGTAAATGAAAATTGCGCCTCAAAACATTCGTGTGGCATTGGTGTTCGTTCGTGTTGGATGTTTGGTGTTGATGGCGTGTTGCTAATGTCGTTGCCGTTTTGAATTTTAGCTCTGTGCAAATATGAAAACGCAGCAGACGGGCAACTGTATTCCGGGGCCAGGGGCCAGGAACCAGGGGCCAGTGCTCTGCCAACAACATCATTCATCAAGGATTTAGTTAAACGACGGCGAGCGTCTGTGGGTGGGTTGTGTACGGTACGGTACGGTACGGTTGCTACATTAAGACCATTCATCATCATTCGTCTGGGATTATGCTTTTTAAACATACGATTGCTGTCAACATTGTCAGTACTAGTCAGCATCGTCGTCCTTCTGTGTGTGGCGCTCGATTTGCTAGCTGCATGCATTTAGGACTGACTCTCTATACCAAATCGCATTCATAGTTTCATTTCATTTCGTCCCGTTTCCCGAAGGGGTCTGTGTGCGTTCCCACATGACTGGCATGGCTTTGGCTATTTTTGTGTGTGTGCATTCGGGTACGGACCATGAATCAATCATGTTTAGCAATAGCTAGCAATAGTATAGACTGCTCACGCCCCCTAGGTGGAGGTGGAGCAGCAATTGCAGTTCGTTCCGCCCCATGGCAAAAAAAGAAGAAGAAGGACTCGCGCATAATTCAGCCAAGGAACATTGACAAATATTTATCAATAATTTCAGGGCTACACTATAACAAACAATATGGTGGCTGACAAGCGTGTGGGTGCCACTCTGTTGTGTCCAAGGATTAGCAAGAGCAAACATCTCCAACAAACAGACAAACAAACAAGCGGACGGGCTAACGGACAAACGGACAAACAAGCAACAAAATCTACGTCGTTGGCCCGTTTGTCATGCTGACAATTGGCTTTGGCTGGCCATTGAGTGAATGGTCAGGGCTTGAAACATACCCAGAATCAGACATGGAAGCTCGACAAATAACAACAGCAACGACCGCACCCATGTGAACGGCATGTATGTGGTGCAAAGGCGTAGGTGGAGGCGTAGGTGGAGGCATGTCAAAATCACAACCAAGTCGCAGACGACAAGGATAACAGCCAGGATGGGCTGCAGCTGGGACAGTCTATGGTCGTTGGACCAGCTCAGCCAGCTGCGAATAAATTGCTACACAGAATATGAAACTGCTATCCATGACATTGAGAGTCACTCAATTTAATTGGTACAAAGAGTTGTCCATACATAAGTTGTTAGCCAAGAGTCAAAATTTAAGCTTTAAGCTAAATATTTTTTTCTAGATCAAATGAGAGATTAAACAAAGAGAAATACGAATCTGTATCTTCTAGACCATCAATATAATTGAAGACACAGAAAGAGAATGGCATATATTCAATATAACTAAATTTGAGTATTTATCCCATAGCCTTTCTATGGAATTATCATATTTCAACTATTTCTTGTTGATGAGCGAAAGAGAAAGAAGATCGTTTTTTAATTTCTCAGTATAGTTTTAGCCTATGCAATTCTCAGAATTTCATTCCTCGTCCTGTATAGCCTTTCTATGCAATTCTCATGAATTAAAGTTAGAGAGTTGACAGAGAAGGAGAAAGATGGCAAGCAAACGTACATTTTAGTTGAGGATAGCCCTGCTATGAAGTTCTCATGAATTTAAATATAGATTTCGAGTAAATGTGATTTGTTTATAACCTTTCTATGCAATTTTTTCTATGCAAATCATTACATCAATATATGAATTTCAGAGAAGGAATTGTAGCCATTGTGATTAGTTTTCATATATAAAATTTCTATGTAATTTTCTTCATTCCAAACACCAAATAATTAAATACCATTTAGATATAACTAAGCCCAATACTTTCTACTAAAGTAAAGAGAGTAGTAGAAAGTATAAGCTAAATGTATACCTAAATCAATTTTGCCATTAAGTCCTAAGCTATACATAAATCTTTTATCATACATTTATATCAATACGTACATAAGATCACCAAATTTTTTTTTGCAATTATCACGCGACAAAGTAACACCTTAAGCACTTTTAACTTCATCATTTTTTTCTTTCAAAAAACTTGTCGCATTATTTTAACTCACATGAGTCAGATACAGCACTCACCTGACTCTATCTAAGTATGCTCATTTCTTGCCAGGCATTTCCGTTGCAAATAAAAATATATTAAATAAATAAACCAACTGAATGTGTTTATTAAATTAACAGCTACCCACAGAGCCGGACACACTGCAGAGAGTCTACAGTGAGAGAGAAAAAAAAAAACTGAGTAACTTGTGGTTCACAATTATCATAACAATAATTCAAGATCTGGGCACAGCTCTTATTGTGGCTTATTCATGAGAAGGCGACAACTTTCTGGCGAAACAGTAACATCATTTTGAATTTTCAACATAAATAATTTGAAGAGCTGCGCGCTAATTATCGATTGAATAAAGTATAACAAAGGCATGGATATACGAATAAGGAGAGTCTCGTGAAGTTCGCTTTAAGTGATGTGCGAGCTGGCTTGACTTGAGTTGAGTTGAGTTAAGTTCATGCTTATCGAAGCTGTCCGAATGCGGCAAAGTGTTGAAACTCGCACCGCAACAATTGTGCATAATATAGCGGATCGTATTGGCTGAGTTATTGACAGCAGTTTCGACTGATGAAAGCGCAATGAGTCATTCAGTTTTTTTTTCTTTTTTTTCTTTCTGTATTTTCGAGTCTGTGGTCTCAACGAAAAGGGAAGCTGCTAATTGATGGATTGCAAGGCATTATGAGTAATGCAAACCCGAAAACCAAAACCGAAACCGAAAATCAACTAAAATGCCGTCTAGCATTTTCAATTAGGCATGCCACAGTGAACGCACTCTATAGGCAAAATGAAAACTCAGCTTGCTTTTTAAATAATTCAAAGCAAATTATGCGACAGTTGCCGCAAAAATGTAAACGACACTCAAAGCAAAGCACTTAACCCTTTTTTTTTTCTTTTCTCTCCCCCTTCTCTCTCTTTCTGCACTCTCTGTCTCGCTCTGTTTATATATCTTGCGGGCGAGCAAAATGTCTATAATTATTTGTACTGCGTAAGTCAAAGTTTGTGGACCCGCTGGAAACCTGAGCCACAAGAGTGAAAAGGCATTGCGAAAGAAATGTCAATATTATATTTAAGACGTCTTTCATCGTCGTCCAAAATGTCTGGCAGCCCGTTACGAACAAAAAAAAAAAAAAAAAAAAATCATGGAGTAAAACACACAAATCACAAAAAAAGGTAAACGCAAAAGCAGTTTTTATTTTCTTTCCTTTTTCTCTTTGTGGGATCTGCACGCCGTCTGCTTGAGCTGGACAAAATATTATAATTGCCCAGCCAAATGGAAATAAGTTCTGGCATTTTAAGTGCCATTGGAGCGACAACGATCGTGTCAAGATGTTGCCTCATCCAAGCAGCTGCACGCCACCCAACATAAAAGAGGCAGAAGAGGCCAACAGAAGATGCACTCCAGGTTCCAGCTGTAGGTGAGTCAGTGCCGTTGAAATGAGTGTATTCAGAGCTAACTCTTCTAGTTTAATTCCTTCTCTTATGAGCTGCAATATGCTAAGCTCTTTCTATTAAGTTATTTAGATTCCAGGTATATGCAAGGTATATATATTCATAACTCGTTTCTTTATTGGTGCTGGCTGGTGCTTGTGAATTTATTTTCATTTTGCGTCAATGTGTCTGATATTTATTTGCCATAGAAATGTCAGCAAGCTCCTCAGCCATAATTTGCATACATGAATGTTTGTCATGGAAGGCTCAAGAGAAATAGCTTAATTTGGGATAGCTTTCTTGTTATTTTGCTTAGATATAGTGAATTTAGTATAAATATATTTGCTACCCTTTATTATTGATGTTATAACATTTTAATTGATATACAAAATTCAATGAAGCTTTTAAGCCACTTTATTTATACTTTCAATTACAGTCGAGGTCGATAAATCATAATGGCAAGGGAACAGAATTTGTGCAGTTTTCTAGCAATTTTTAGCTGTTGTGAGCTCATTTTCAGGTTTAACTCACCAACTACCTTCGTACCTTCTTTCCAACCTTTATATCCTACTTTCTAATCATATTTCTATATCTTTTCACGATTCTGTTCATAGGATGATGGCCCGTCTTATTTATCCATCCATATGCCCATTATTCCTCAATCTACCTTTCTGGCCACTTTCTAGCCATTTTTAGCGGTTTTTAGCGGTTTTTAGCGGTTTTTAGCTCTTTTTATGGTTTGTCTCACCAACTACCTTTCTACCTTCTTCCAACCTTCCTATCCTTCTTATCCTTATCATATTTCTATCTCTTAATCACGATTCTGTTCATAGGATGATGAGCAATCTTATTCATCCATCCAAATGCCCACAAATGTTTTATCTATCTTTCTGGCTGTTTTCTAGCAATTTTCAGATGTTGTTGCTCATATTCTTGTTTATCTCACCAACTACCTTTGTACCTTCTTTCCAACCTTTATATCCTACTTTTAAATCATATTTCTATATCTTTTCACGATTCTGTTCATAGGATGATGGCCAGTCTTATTTATCCATCCATATGCCCATTATTCCTCAATCTACCTTTCTGGCCACTTTCTAGCCATTTTTAGCGGTTTTTAGCCGTTTTTAGCTCTTTTTCAGGTTTGTCTCACCTTTCTACCTTCTTTCTAACCTTCCTATCCTTCTTTCTTATCATATTTCTACCTCTTAATCACGATTCTGTTCATAGGATGATGACCAGTCTTATTCATCCATCCATATGCCCGCCAATGTTTTATCTACCCTTCTGGCCGTTTTCAAGCAATTTTTAGCTATTGTAAGCTCATTTTCAGGTTTAACTACCTTCGTACCTCCTTTCCAACCTTTATATCCTACTTTCTAATCATATTTCTATATCTTTTCACGATTCTGTTCATAGGATGATGGCCCGTCTTATTTATCCATCCATATGCCCATTATTCCTCAATCTACCTTTCTGGCCACTTTCTAGCCATTTTTAGCGGTTTTTAGCGGTTTTTAGCTCTTTTTATGGTTTGTCTCACCTTTCTACCTTCTTCCAACCTTCCTATCCTACTTTCTAATCATTTTTCTATATCTTAATCACGATTCTGTTCATAGGATGATGACCAGTCTTATTCATCCATCCATATGCCCGCCAATGTTTTATCTACCCTTCTGGCTGTTTTCCAGCAATTTTTAGCTATTGTGAGCTCATATTCTTGTTTATCTCACCAACTACCTTTGTACCTTCTTTCCAACCTTTATATCCTACTTTTAAATCATATTTCTATATCTTTTCACGATTCTGTTCATAGGATGATGGCCAGTCTTATTTATCCATCCATATGCCCATTATTCCTCAATCTACCTTTCTGGCCACTTTCTAGCCATTTTTAGCGGTTTTTAGCCGTTTTTAGCTCTTTTTCAGGTTTGTCTCACCTTTCTACCTTCTTTCTAACCTTCCTATCCTTCTTTCTTATCATATTTCTACCTCTTAATCACGATTCTGTTCATAGGATGATGACCAGTCTTATTCATCCATCCATATGCCCATTATTCTTCAGTCTACCATTCTGGGTATTTTCTAGGTATTTTTAGCGGTTTTTAGCCGTTTTTAGCAGTTTTTAGCCGTTTTTAGCTCTTTTTTTTCTTTGTCTCACCAAAGGTACCTTCTTTCTAACCTTCCTATCCTACTTTCTTATCATATTTCTATCTCTTAATCACGATTCTGTTCATACTGTTCTTATTAATCCATCCATTTGCAAATCAATGTTCTCTCTACCTTTCAGCTATATTTAAACCATTTCCTATAAAGTACTTTAACTTCATATTAATGCTTAATATTCTTAACTCTTAATTAATTCCCTAAACTGAATTATATGTATTGATTTCTTATCTTAAATTGTTCCAATATAAATCTTCTCTTTTAATGATTAAATTTCTTGCCAAAGTCTCCCTCTCTGAAAATTATTCTAATTGTGTTTCCCTGTGGCTCATTAAATACAAATACATACACAAAATGTAGATACATATGTATGTATACATATATATATTATGCCCTTAGTTAAATATTCAATTTGTACTGGCTTATTTTCCCTCTCTGCTCAAGTCAAATGACTTTTTAATCTGATTATTCTTATCTACAATACATATATACATATCAGCAAGCTTTTGTGTAGTGGCTTCTGCAATTTTATTGCCACTGCCCCTGGCAAATGCAATTTGTAATCAATCTCAGCCAAGATGACTCAGCCGGAATTCAAACGCCATCAAACTTGGCTAAACTTTTGGACACAAAATCTGGCAACAATGTAAGCTTAGTGTCTCTCCCCCAAAAAATAAAGTAAATGGAAAATGGAAAAAAAAAGTGGAATCTCTTGCCAGCCAATTAAATTGTTCTGGCCATAAAAGTGTGCAGCTAAAAGTAAAACTAAAATCCCGATATCGAGCTATACAGTGCCACGATCTGAGCATTGTGATAAGGCCTCTGACCAGTCAGCCGTCAAGTGAATAAAATTTTATCACACACCACAAGCGGCTGGCACCCGCCGCCCAGAGAGAGGAGAAGGAGAGAGTGAGTGAGAGAGGCAGCGTAACTAGCCGAGATGAGCCTGCCGCATGACATTGCACGTTTTGCGCATTCGTCTCGATTGCAGTTTAGTGCAATCAAAGAGGATTCATCAGAGCCCGGGACCAGCAATGTCCAGCGAAGCGTTTATAATACCACCAGACAACAGTAGCGAACGCCAGCAAGGACTGAGCATATCAGATGCCGAGCAGCCAGGACGAGACAGGACAAGCTAGCGCGCCAGCGAGCGAGCGAGTCTTAAACCAAAGAAATTAGTGTAAAACTAAAATCCGATTTGGGAAAACAATGTGATCAGAGAGCAGCAGCAGCAGCAGCAGGGGGATGGGCATTGCCTGGTGGTTGGCCTGCACGGCTAGTCCTGTGGGAAACACCCATTTAGGGGTATGTTTCATATATATATACGAGTATATACTATAATCAGACAGCTCGCAAATCTTGTGAGTTTTTACTGATTCGACGCTTTTTATCAATTCACAAATATCAGTACAGCCGCAACAATTTTTATGACTTTGCACTGATGGCAAAGCGCTGCACTATTAAATTAGATGCTCTAATACAACAAGAGAAGGAGAGTGAGAGAGAGGGTGAGAGCTGGAGTGAGCTAGACAGCATAGAAAGTGCGCATATGCATGAGCATCGCGCCTCAAATTAGTTTCTTACGCTTGAATTTGCCTTAATGCACAAAAAGTGCTCAAGGGATTTGCCGTAATTCGATTAGAAAGGGATTACCGGCGAAAAACTTGGTAGGAAAAAAAAAAAACAACAAAAACCCTAAGAGCTGCTCTCGAAACTATGCTTGGCTCTAATGGGATGGCTTTTGTCCGATGGCCCAAGCCACGCGCTCTGATGAATGATGTATCGAATTTTTGAGCAGCAGCAGCAGTTGTTCCCATCAAAAGGCTACGGAAGTTCAGTTCAGTTGAACCCATATGCGAAGCGGCGTTCAGGAAGTGCCAAAACAACAGCGTAAAGCTTTTAGATGGGCAAATGGAGAAGCAAACTTCACAGAGGGCACAAATGTCATGTGACAAAGGCAGAACTATGGGCAAATACTAAAATATGAAGGCTTAGAGCCTTAGACTTTACTCCGAGACAGTTTCATGCACTTCATCTACTATATTTCCATGTGTGAACAGAAACTCTTATACCTTTTGCATGCCAATCGACTGGCCTCCAAAGCAAGTAATTCATGACTTTACCCAACAATAAAGTCGCACAAAAAAATGTCTCTTTGGCCCCAAAAAAAAAAATTGCCAAGAGCTGACCCAAAACTGTCAAATGGAAAGCAAATGGAGCCACGGCAGCAACCAGCAAGGAAAATTGATTTAACCACGAATTGCTAAACGATACGTAAGCAGGCGAAGCAAAAGAAATGGTATAGGAAATTGCCAAAGGGGCGTTACGGATTCGGTTTCAGTTACGAGCCAGTGTATATATATATATAAATTTCCGCGTGTATAATTAAACTGTCAGATTATTGTGACATGTCACAGAAAGGAAAAAAAAAAAGAAGTGGAAAAAATTGCGGCAAAGGAAAAGGAGTAACTGCTCGAAGTGTCAAAGTAAATTATATTGTCGTGTTGCTAAAAAACGGAAAGAGAGAGAGAGAGAGAGAGAAAGAAACGTTTGAGAGGGGGAAAATCCACGGGGCGTTACATGGACACACTCACGCACAAAAGTATACGCACAACAACTGTTAAAGTATTTTTGGCACCCCATGCATTAATAACTGTAATTTTGCGAACGGGTGCGTTTCCGCTATTACATTCGCACAAAGGGTTGCAATTTATAACCACGCTGTCCCTCTTAAAAAAAACAGATTCCGAGCCCTGGTTGCATTGTGCAAATGTTTCGCGCTTTGATTTCGCGCACATTCAACGCCCTCCCGCTAGCGTTTGCTCGTAAATTGTCGTAATGAAAAAATGGCAAACAAACTCCATTCACTCACGCACTCATACTCATACTCACACTCATTCATTCATTCGTTTGTTCAGTCAAAAGTTAGAACACTTCTCTTATTTTCTTTTCTGCCCGTCTGCCTGATTGCGTGGAGATTCGCCTTGGTTTTGGGGTTAGCGGGAAAAACTGTTCTGTTGCCCCTGAGCGCAAAGCTGATGAGTGTTGCGTATGAAATAATCCCCTCCCGCAGTGCGTTAAATCGAAAAATGGTTTTTAGCAGTTGGGCTGCGGTATTTTCGCTCAAAGAGTCTGCTGGGCTCACTTAAGTAAACCATCATCGATGGGGGGCAAATGAAAATGGCCAGCATTGATGATTGACCATGCTGCAATACGATGGAGAGCTGAAGGGAGACGCCAGCATCGCACACAATATTAATAAACATGGACAAGCGCATGTCACGGCTGACAGCGAAGCATCAGAATTGCGACAGTTTTGTGTGGAAGCGCAGAAGGGCAGCCAAATGGAACTTACGGAAATTCTTATGGACGTGTAAGCGAGTGAGGGGGATTAGTGGAAGTTGACAGCAAACAAGTTAATATCAAATTGATGTATACGAATTTTCTCAAAAGCAATTGCAAAGATAATAGATAAATAAGTATTCGAATATAAGTATTTTATAAATATTTAAGAATTAATTTTCTATAAATATACATTTTATTGACCGGGTTGGGTTGGGTTCTCTTCTATCTACCTTCTCTTAGTAAACGTTTTACTGCCTAGCAAGCTGCTTATATCAATTTAACTTTCCATTGAAAGCAAAGTGAATTGAAATTCTCAAATTGTATGTGTCTGCTCTAATAACCCAATGCGATTTTTTTAATTAGTGGCGAGACAGCATTTGTTACAAGTCTATATTTCAAAGCATTAAGTTAATCCAAAGTGAAACGCAAAGTAGTTACATTTTATGCGAGTCACAGCAAGTACGAGCTGCCACTTGCCTGGAGTTCAACAAACTGCAAACAAAGGCTACCAAAAGCTGGCAAATAAAAAGCGTTTGCCTTGCAAGCGAGCGAGTATTGTGCAATTTGTAGAGGGCTACCAAAAACCGACGCCTATTTACATAGGGCCCACAACACTGGGGCGGGCCAGCTGCGGCTCAGCGCAACAAAAAGTGCCAACTCACACACCCAAAGAGAGAGAGAGAGGGAGAGGATGGGAGAGCAAGTGAGGAAGAACAACAATTTTTCTTGAGCTAACGCCCAGACAAGAAGGGGAGCAACAACAAGAAAAAACAAAATAAGAGCCAAGAATGGAAACGAGAAAAGCAAATTCCGCTGCGTTTTAATTTTCTATTGAAATTGTTAAAAGGCAGGACAGAGGACTATAGCGCAGGATATGCAACGTCGATTTGTTTGCTTCGGTTTGGGTCTGCCGACGAGCTCTCTCCCAGTGTGTGTGTGTGTGTGTGTGGTTTGCCTTTTTTTTCGCAGCTGCCCTCCCATTAGAAGTGCGCTCGCCCAATGAACAAAAGAAATTAAATGCCTTTAAGGCATTTTTAACGATACAGCTCGCTAAAAAGAAGGCGACCATAGAAAAGCTTGCACAGAAAACCCCGTAAAGCGGAAGGAAGCACACACAAAAAAAAAAAAAAGCCAGTAAGCAGAAGTAGCGGGCAGAGCCGGGCCGGAACTGGGTAGCGAAAAAAGCATTTAAGAAAAACATCATCAGAGTATTTGCCTGAAACCACAAATTACTTACAGCGCAGCGGGCTGTCTAGTGGGTGAGCGGCAATGGCAACGGCAACGGCAACGGCAACCGAAACATATGACTGCCCTATACCCTACCCAGGCGCAGGCCCAGGCCCTACGCCACGCGTCCTTCGCCAAAAAAGCAAGCAAACAAAATGGCGCTCAGCGTATGTAAAGAAGAGAAACCCAGCAGGGCAGCTACGGCAGCCGCATCCACCGTGTCCAGCCAAGCCGTTTGCCATATGCAGCAGCAGCTGCTGCTGCTGCGGCTGTTCCGGCAGGCAAATAAGAATATGCCCAGCCCAGACTCCGCCTGCGACTGCGACTCCAACTTCGCTTTGCTTTGTTGTTTGTTGAGAGCACAGGCAAAAAAATAAAGAAAAATTGTTGCAAATAAGCCAGGCAACAGGATAGCTCACCAGCTCTGGCCAAAATGAGAAACGCCGAATTGAAATACTTGCAATAAACATGAAAAAGGCAAGCAACAGCAGCAGGAGGAGCCGGAGTACCAGCAGCAGAAGGAGAATGGAGCAACAGCAGCAGCAGGAGGAGCAGCAGCAACAACAGTTACAACTTCGGAGTGAGCCAGGATGCTGTTGCTCCTTTGGCTGTTGCGTTTATTGCATTGACAGGCCAGTTACCAGTTAGCAGTTGCCAGTTCGCCAGCTGCCAGCTCGCCTCCGGGTGGGGATCTGGACCAGGACCCAAGAGTTGCTTCTCCTGCTGCTGCTGCTGCTGCAGCTTCAACAAAAGGCGACAGGCAACAAGCAAACGGAGCTGTGCCACAAGCTGAAATATGTTTTATTCACGGCGGGTGCGAGTTTCATGTTGAAAGGAAACTCTTAAGGTTTTGATGATGTTCACTCCTCAAATAACAAAACCTAGCAAGCGGCCACGGATAGGACTTCTTTTTTTTTGTTGGTCCTAGCTGTCAAGTTTGTGCTATGTATAGCTGATTTTGTAGAGGATCACAGCAGAAGAAATGGCATATTAAATGAAGCTAAAGTCTTTATGGAGTAATAGAAGAGTTAAAAGTTGTACGAAGAGAGAAAGAGAAAGAAAATTAATCTAAATAAAGGCAATGTTTTTGTAGAGCTTTATAAGCCTAATAATTGCTTGAAGAGAAAAATTATTATATAAAAATAAATAAAAAAATAAACAAATAAACTAATAAATAATTAAATAAATAAATAAATAAATAAAAAATAAATAAATAAGTAAATAAATAAATAAATAAATACATACATAAATACATAAATAAATACATAAATAAGTTAATAATAAATAAATAAAAAAATAATTAATAAATACATATAAATAAAAAAATTAAATTTAAAATTTTTTAAAATTATATATGTAAGCTTTGTGTATATAAATATATAAATATTTGTCAGCTCTTAAGATGAAGGCTCCGCATTGCTTTGCTATTAATCAAAATACTCTTCAAACTTCTGCACTCTCTGCACTTCCAAAAGCACCAACTGCTGAGATAACCCCATCTCTTTGGAGCTCAGCCAATGATTTCCTGTAGCTAATTTCTACTACATACATAGAGAATCATTTGCAGTTCAGTGCCACAAAGACTTGTTCTATGACCGCCGCCTGCGGCTGAGAGCTGAGCAAAGGAAAAAGTGTCAAGTGTGCGCATTAAATGTGAAAAGCAATCAAATTCTGGCCAACCTGCACACACATCATTCACAATGGCTGCTGGCCTATAATCACGAGCAACCATATGAAATGGCTGAAAAGAAATAGAATGAGAGCTGAAGAATTGTGGCCAATTTCCTGCACACGCCAGCAGCTGGCCATCTATGGAATCTAACAATTTTGCTCTCTAATTAGGAAAACGCATAAGAACTCGTCTATGCATTTGGCCAAAGGCGAGCACTGCATAAGAGTGAAATTCAATTGGTAGCTTGGCCAATTTCGATCTTAATGACAAGAATGAGAGAGGGAGGGAGAGAGAGCTACTAGATATAGAGTGAACTCCGAGAGGTATGACCGGTGCGACAGTTGGCACATTTGGTTATTTTTTGACAAAAGAAAAGCCTAGGCAAATATACTCCTAGCTGGGGGAAAATGTGGGTAATGCGTATGCATGTGCCCCCGGGCACATTTCGTTCACTCGGTGCGCTTTGTGCGGGCATTTGGAAGTGTCATTAAAGTGTTAATTGCTTTCATTTGAGGCAAAGTCTACACCGAGCGCAAAGTCGTACACTTTATTTGCAATACACAGACATATGTGCGGGACGGCGCCAACTAAAAGTAAAAAAAAAGAATATAAAATAAAATGAGAGAGGGAAAAATAAGGATGCCGAGGCCGAGCCCGGAGACTCTGCGAATGAGTCTTGAAGCATTGCAATGCCTCTCTTTGTGTCCCACTGACAGAACTCACTTTGGCGGAACTTGCCAAAGAAAAAGTAGCGCAAACGGAAGTTTGCAATTAAAGTGTTAATTGTGTTAATTTCTTGTGAATTTCACGCGCAACAGACAGCAGGCAGCGGAAGCAGCACAGAGAGAGACAAAATGAGAGAGAGCGAGAGAGAGAGACAGATAGCAACTGCAATGAATTATATGACAAGTGTCTGTAAGGGGTTCTGACTACTCACAAATTCATATAGATTTCATTTTGCATTTCATGTAGGCCAATCTAAAATACAAAGCAACAACTCGTAGGAGCAGCAGTGCAAAAATTCGTCTTGAAATGCATTGAGGGAGCATAAATTATATTCAAATAGTTTTAATGCCTGCAACATGAAACATGAAAGGAAATTTATGTGACTCTTCATATACATACGTAAAACATAAAATTAAATTTTAAAAGTAAACATGTAAACAATGAATTACAAAAAAATATGGTTTAAGTTTTAAAGTTCATATCAAATATGGAAGATTTAGTATATTCTTTAGTATATTATAAAACATGAATAAATTTACAAGAAAAAACTTTAATCAAATTTAAAAATAATTTATTTATACCCTAAATATAATAAAATTAAATATAAAATTGAGAAAATTGAGATAAAAAATTAAAATTTTACTCAGGCTCACAAAAATTTAAACAAAGTTAATACATTCAAGTGTTGATCTTGCAATTGATCCTGAAAAATAAATACAAATTTGACAATTTATATTAAATCAAAAATTCTTGATTTGTCAATTTAAATAATAATAAAAATCTTTAATTTGCCAACTGGAACTTTTTCGTCCAATCAATATACTAAGTGCTTGATTTTAGTTTATCTACTCTTCTATATTTTTCATTTGTTGAGCTGCAGAAGGCGAACATAGAAAAGCGGCTATTGGGAGAACGAGCACAGGGTGTGCGTGCGTAGGGTGAGCGAGCACAGGGTGAGCGAGCGTAGGAAGAACGGGTACAGGCACAGGCAGAGCGACATTTACGCGCTTATACATATAACTGCAAACGCCGCTCTACAAATCTAAGCTCAAGAGCTGCTCTTATTACTAATCAATATATAATCGCGGCTAGGATATTATTTTTTCTCCCGACGGGGGAGTCATTTATGATCAGAAAATGAGCTCATTTATGCTTATTTTAATCAGAAAGAGGACTCAAAAAAGACTCGCTTATGATCGCAAATGTTTGGTGAGATTATAGGCAGTGCTCTGGATTAGAGTAGCGACAAGTAGACTCTGAGCTCTTTTTTAATTATAAATATTTTCCATGTCATTTAACCCATAATGGATTTAATTCTATGGGACTCAGCTTCATGATATAAAAAATAAAAATAAAAACAAAATAAATTAATAAGTAAAATAAATATAATATATATAATAAAAAATAATATAAATAAGTAAAAATATAAATAAAGCTTTAATATCATACAAATATTTTATAAAAATATTCAAAAAAGCCTTTAATCTAAATTAACCAATAATGTATACAGTCCATGTACATTTAGAAGCATGGCATGTCAGCTAACTTATTTTTAAGAGAACCAACAAACATATATTTTAAAAGGCATATTTAATATATTTCTAGATATGAATTATACATTAAATTATAAATTAATTATTCAAAGCTATATTTTTTTTAAATAAATAAAATGTAGTCAAGCAACTATGAGTTCATTTTATTATTATCAATTAATATCCCCTTTTTCTACGCCAGCAAACCCTTTGTGAAAATTCAATTACAATACTCTATGCCATTGCTTAAACATAAGATCCTTTGCTGAAACATGTCAATTATAGATTTAGTGCCTTTTGGTTCTTGACTTTCCAATAATTTCAATTGCTCATACAAAAATCAACTTTTCGCCCACTTTTGCTCGAGTGGCACTTAACATGCAATTAAAAGCAGTGCAAAATTTGTCTAGACTTTTGTCTGGAGCAGTTGAATAAGTGGGCTAACAACAACTATTAATACTTAAGTACGTATATTGGCCATAAAGGCTGGCGTATCGTGACTTTTTTTTTTTTTTTTTTTTTTTGAACATTTATAGTTTTAATTGCCAGCCACTCGAGCGCAGCATAAAAATAAAAGAAGAGGAGGAAGAGTAAAGATGTTGGCGGGCGGGCAGGCAGTTAAAATCGCATTTCGTGGCTACCAATAAACTTTTTAAGCCGATGAAAATGACTAATTGGACAGCTGAAAAATCAACAGCAAACAAACGCTTAAAGACCCAAAACCCAAGGCAGAGACATGCACATGCTTAAAAATGTATATATATGCGTGCAAGATGCTGCTATAAAACTGAAACGAAGAGCCCATTATAAAATATTCAGATATACAAGTATATATATACACACATGCAATAATGTGTGTATGTTTGTGTCTGCTTGGTATGTCGCACATGAATGCTTCAGATAACAAAGAGCCTGAACCAAAAGCCAAGCCAATGCCAATGCCAAAGAGTCTTTGTGCGACGGCCAACCTTTCGAACTGAACAGAAGTGAACTGATTAAGCCAGCAGTGGAGCGCGAACTGGGATCTGTTTGTGTATGTGGAGTCTGGAGTCTGGAGCTGGAGCTGGGTTTGGGCCTGGCCAGCGTGCATTCTGGCAGCGCTTGCTTGGGTTGAGTGCCTTCAGTGACTTGACTGACTGCTGACAGTCGAGTGTGGCACATGGAAATCATAAAAAGCGCAGCCAAGCAAACACAAAGTAGTAAAAAGCCATGTCCCAGACGCCGCACCGGACTCTGCACAACCCATTCAGCCAGCAAGCTCCCGGGCGCCTCCTGCTCGCAGCAGCCGTTGGCCCTTTTGGGTTAGTGTTTGGGTACTTTACGACACATCGTCACGCTTTTGTGACATTTTGTCCTTTCGTCACTCAAGACACACACACACACACACATTCGCACATTTCGGGCACTTTTAACACTACACACAATGGACTTAAAAATTCTTTTTCATCAGTTGCCTAAACAGCCGCTGCTCTGGCTTGTTGTAAAAAATAAGAAAAAGAAAAAGCGAGCTGAAAATAAACAGTCTATAACAGCAGCAACAACAATGAATCGCCAGCTCTCAGTCTTGGCTACATATGAGCAATCCTTTTATGGTTTTAATGCGATTGATGGTCCGTCGGAGTCGGCTACCTCTCCCTTCCTCCCTCTCTCTCTTTTCTTTACTCTCGTCGGTGTTTGACAGTCGCGCGCGTCTCATGGACACAGATTGATGGATCCACATTAAGCACATGATGTAGGAGACAATGATAATTTTGTTATTGTATTCCGTTGAAGTCTCTTTTCTGCCAGCATATAGCAAGTGGATATATCGGTCGGACTACGCATCGCCCGACTATGCAGCTTTAAAGTGAAGCGCATAATTTGGCCAAAGGTAGCTGAAAAAGGTTGAGTTCCAGGAATTTTGCAGACCCATTATACACACATAACGAAGTGCAACTTGTTGAGTTTTTATTATAAATATATGTCGAAGCAGTGGAGATATACAAAAACTACTTATATCATCTTTATTAAATCGATGCGTTGTATTTTTAAAAATTTACTGTAGTGTCATCAATGAAAATGGGGCGTAAAAGAAATATTTTGAGCTTTTTTTAAAATAAAACATAAATATATTAAATATATACCATATAAACTTTCGAAGCAACCCTCGCTCCTGAGCAATCTCACATTCTTCGTCAATAGAATTTAATTTGCAATCATTATATTGGGATGATTCGGCTAACACAACAGGATAATGGACAGCTCCATTATGATTTGGAACAGAGCATAGCTTGTATGGGATACGCCTATTCTATACGAATATAATCGAAAACGAATTGAGCTCCAATTAGGCTGCTCTGAGCCTTTAATGATTGTTATTTAAACAGATTTGTTGACTCACATAGAGAGAGAGAGAGTTGGGTGTACTATGGATTCTACGTGGGAACCTGTTGCGCTGCGGCAATTGTCGTGGCTATTAATTGCGCCTCAGCTGCAATGGCCATGCCCAGTTCTCGACGCGGTCACATATCAAAAGCGTAGCCAAAAGGCTTGAGAAAAGAATGCTCGGCATTTGTCTTCTTCACGCCACAATGAGTGAAGCAGGCAAGCTGGCAGTGGTGGGGCAATGGAAGCGGTTGAGGCTGCCCGGCATTAGCAGTTGCTAATTTAGCAAAACTAAAGCAGAAATAAAAGACAGAGTCCAAGTCGTAGTACGAGGGCAACCAGGCAAATCGGAGGCAGCTATCTTCTGGCAGCACACAATTATATGTATTTGCACAATTTACAATTAACGTATCAAAATCTGTGCGCTAAACTAAATCTAATTACCAACGAGCACACACAATTCAGCTCGAATGACGAAGCTGAAATGCTCTACCTTAATGCGATTAATTGTGAAACAAAATGAAATCAAAAGAAACGCAACTGTGCCTAATTTACTTTGCGCTCTGACACAAATGAATGGGCGAAAACCTGATTGAAAGATTACAGAGTGCCGAAGGTATGTTGAGAATTATAGCTAGATTTATATAAATGTATTGGCGTAGAGGCAAAGCTGATGATATGGAATTTATATCAAATTTAAGTAAATAAATAAGATATCTAAAAGTAGTTTTTTTTGCTAACTTTCTAAATGTCAATTTATTCATTTCAGCACATATATTTATTATCTACTTATCCATCTGATTGTGTATATTTAGATATATATATAAATATCCATGCGTCCATACTACAAACATTAAATTGTTGTTCTCTCTATATATCTTTGAATCAATATCAATTGAAATTTATTTAATAAATAAATAGGTAATCTTAGCTATAAAGTAATTTCGATTATTAAACATATTAAAACATATTAATGCAATATTTATTTGACTGTCGCTTAGCTTTCGTCTCTATTAACATATCCTCTTCTATAAGAGTATCTAAAGAAAAGTAGACTACAAAAGCCTATACCCAGAGGCAGTCAGTGGCTGGCTCTAGCACTGACTCTGACTCCGACTGTGTGGCTCTCGCTCTGGCTGCTGTCTCTGGCCATGGCAGCCTGGACTTTGGCTAAATGCTCTGACGATGGCGTTGCTGCCATTTGTCAGGCAACGGACCGCAAAATAGTTCCACAGCGAAGCTGCTGGCAGCATTTTAGTTTTTCTTGCTGTTACTTGCTGTTGTTGTTGTTGTTGTTGTTGTTGCTGGAGCTTGACGCGATAATAAGAGCGATGAGGAGAGTTAAGGAACTACTCTACAGGCAGGCACAAAATCGCATAGTGTGAGAACTGCTGCCACTCTGTGCTTATTTTTCCTTCTCTTGCTTTTTTGTATTTCTTTCAGTTTTTCGCGTGGAAAATAAATACCAATCTACATAAAAGTGGAAACCAAATAAGAAAAACAGTCAGTAGTTGTAGCTGGCCATTGAAAAGAAAGAAACCTGCTGCCTGCTTCTATTGAGAGCACAACAAAAAGAAGAAAAAAAAAAAAAAATTACAGTGGAATAGCAAAAGAAGCTAGAAAAAAAATGCAGCGGTTGCCTGGACTGGACAGAACCTGGAACTGGGACTTGCACTGGCTGGCTAGCTGGTTGTGGTTACAATTTGGAGCAGCGGCCGGGCCCGTCTAGTTTTGATGAAATTGCTCGAAATAATAGGGTGAAAATGCCTCGACTGCCGCCTGCCTCTGCACGGGCGTTTTTTTTCTTCTTTTTTTTTTCACAATGCTGTGCGCCTTTTAACTCTTTCGCGCTTTGGCTTGTTTGGGGCTGTGTGAAAGACCAAAGGCGTCACCAATTCAGCCCAGCTCCATGGCTCGCGTGCTAGCACCACCAACAAGAGTCAAAAGCAGTTGGCACACAAAAGTTTTTAGTTCAACCAGAGCGCCGCACACGCACAGAGACTAAAGCAGCAGCTCTGTTGGAGTTGTGGCCTGGGGAGAGAGACACAGAGAGAGAGAGAGAGAGAGAGAGAGAGAGAGAGAGAGAGAGAGAGAGAGAGAGAGAGAGAGAGAGAGAGAGAGAGAAAGAGAGAGAGAGAATGCAAACAGCTATTGGAAAGGTGTCGAAGATTAAACACTCTCCAAATCATTTTTATAACATATTCAAATATGCAGAAATTTTTAAGCATGCTGAGTGAGGCTTAATGCTAAGCTGTCAGATTAGTAATCAGAATATAATGGGGAATATTTTACAACTCTCAAATATAACCAGCTTACGAATGCAGTCATTATCTAGAGCTACTAATAATTATATTTACATATATTATATTTAAGCAGCATCAAATAATAACAACTCTTAGAGTATTAATGAAAATAGCTAAAAAGAGCCAACGGTGCAGAAAAAAAGAGCTAGAGAAAAATGTTTATGCGCCTGCAGAGAAAGATTTGTGGCTCTGCGGTTTTCGGCTTTTGGCTCTGTGTGAAATTGGATCTGTGCTGTTTGCCCGAGTTCTGCTGAGTTTGACTGGCGAAATTGCAAAACAAAGCTGAGATTTCTATGTGGTTTGAATATGATTTGAATATAAAGGCCATATTTGCCATCAAAGCGAAAGAAATGCGTGCGTGTGTGTGTGTGTGTGTTAACAACTGCATTTATCTGCAATTGGATGAGGGAGTTCTGAACTGAAAAGCAAGTATAAAACTCGTTCCGCACACTCTTCTACTCTAGAACTTCTTATGAAATATGCAAAGCAGCTACAACATTCCTTCATTATTCGCTAACAGACCCACTGAGAGCTGGCGCAAGCAACGTTCAGCGTCTCGCTGCCTCGACCCGCTTCAGGCTGGCTGACCAGCTCTTACAAATCAATTACTTTAATCAATTTTTAACACGTTCACGTCTGTGCACCCCAGAGAGATTTTTTTACTTGCTGTAGTAATTTTTTGTTAAATTTTTAATTATAAAGATTAAATGCGGGCATGGCGACGCGACGACCAACTACATAACCTGCCGCAACAAACTTGAAATAATATTCAAGAATTTTTATTGAAATAATAGCTGCGATGCAGGCACTCAGGCAGAGTGAGAGACCAGACCAGAGCAGAGCAGACCAGACGCTCTCTACCCCAGAACGAGGCGCAGCAGTTCGTCAGCTCACATCAAAGGCGGAACGTAGGTACGTCTGGGACGTGAAACTGAAATGAACCTGGTCGGTCGGTCGGTCGCTCGCTCGTCTAATGGGGGCGACGACAGCCTGTCATCGTTTCAAAGTTCTCTTTCAGACTCGCCGTTTTCTAATTGAAATGTTCAGCACCATATTTCTGCGCATTACCACCTGCTGCTGCCGCCACAGAGGAAGCCGCCCAGTTGCCAATTCCCTTTTTGCAGTTCTACTCAGCTCAGCTCAGTTCAGCTCAGCTCTGCTCTGCTCGCCCAGCCTGACTGCATAATGCAGCTTGGCTAAATAGTTCACTGGCTGGCCTCGTAAATTGCAAAAACCAAACCGCAAGAACAATGCACTGCACTGGCTGCCTGGCACTGACCATCATCAAGCGACCTGAGCAGCACCTTAACCATCATCGTCATTATCAACGCCAAGTTGAGCGCATGATAAAAGGCAACCGAGAGAGCAACTCGATGCGATTACAATTTTTTCTCATTTTTCGTTTATTTTTTTGCTGCCAACACTTTGGCATTTTTCCATTGGCTCCTCAGAGCAGGGATGTAGTAGTTTATGATGCCCTGTAATTGGGATTTAGCTTAGAGAATTTTAGGTTTTATGAATCTAAACATATCTTTAAAGATTTCTCTTCAGCTTCATATATTGTTTCTTGATAACTGATAACTGTATAGCATTACAGGCTATCTGTACGCTTTGATTCTTTTCTGTTGCCTTTTGTCTTTGCTAAGAAATGCTTGAAAGGCAAAAGATTTGAACTGGAGTCTAAACATATCTCTAAAGAGTTTGCGGCGTCTTCATAAATAGTTTCAGTTATCAAATCTATGACATTACAGGGTATCTGTTCATTGTTCATTCAATTCTTTTGCCTTGTTTGACAGAGTTTTAAGTTTTCTGATAAGAAATGAAACAAGAAAACATGAATTGAAGACAAATCTGACTAGATCTTTCAAGACTTTGCTTACTTCCTGCAGTTATCATATCTATATAAAATTACAGGGTATCTGTGCACTTGCCATGCAGTTCTTTTGCCTTTTGGCTGCCCTTATTGGACGCTCGTTTTAGCAGCTGCTCGACGCTTTTCTAGGAAATAATTTTCTTCGCTTCTTTTGCTTTCTTCACCATTTTATTTTCTTCTATTTTTTTTTTTTTTTGCTTTACAGTTTTCATCGTCTCGTCTCGTCTAGTTTACATCTTTATAGCTGCCTCGTTGCCTCCACAAAACTGGGCTGCCTGCCCACAGAGTCGCCCTGCGCTCTGCTGTCGCAGCACTGTCACACCTGTCACTATTGTGGCTGATCACAACAACCGCCAACAATGGAGATGGAGATGGAGACGGAGCTGGGAGAGACAAGCGACGACCTCGCCCAGTTCCAGCTCCTACTCCTACAGACTGGCGGACAAGGTGTGAACGTCAAATAATCACCTTCGCACACGGCATGCCCACAAAAAAGAAATAGAGAAAAAGAAATATCAGCGAGCTGAGAGTCTGCCAGAGGAAGTCAATTGGCAGGCGGGCTTGCTTTGGGGTTTTTCACAACTCTCAACGTTGACGCTCTGGTATTTGCTTTTCGTAAGAAAATTTGCGCATATTTCCCGTGTTTTTTTTTTTTTTAATAAATTTTCTTTGCTTTTTTTCTCTGGTTTGTTTCTTGTTGTGGGTTGAGTCGAAATGTGTGAAATTTCAATGGAAAGACGCAAATGCAGACGCAGCTGTCTGTGGCTGCGGTCTCGCCCTCAGCTGGCAGTCGATGTCTGTGACTCTTTCTGCTGCTGCTGCTGCCTCTGCTGCTGCTTTTGTTTGCATAATTATTTTATTGTAACTGAAGGTAGCCACGCCCACAAAACTACATGCACGACTGCGGCCCGCATGAATATTAAAACAAAGACGCTTTCGCCTTGCCTCCTGCTGACGCAAACTTGCAACTGTTTCGCCAAGTGCCCCAAAGCAGCTTTAACCCATTCCCGCAGCGACGTCTAGACAATTTTGTTTGGGCACCCGAAAAAGTTTCACTCCGCTTTCAGTCTTGCCGGGCTCCTGCCAGTTGTTGTAGGCATTTCTTCAATTAGCGTTTTTATTATTTTTAATTAACAATTTTGCAACTTAATCCAGCAGTGCTGAAATTTCTGCAAACTTAATCGAATCAGCCAAAAGGGGCTGCATAATGCCTGCCTAAAGTTTGTCGAAGGACAACAACAACAACAACAGCAACTCCAGCGGGAACCCTAGACATGTGCATAATTATATTAGGACCGGTACAGGACAACAACAGACAAAAGGGCTGCCCACTCCATCCGAAGATTGAGGAAATGTTGCCAAACAGCAGACGAAAGACCAGACGTTGCTCGAGGCGAACACACTCAACTCGAAAGCCCACCAAGAATTAAGTTCCGTAGACTGGAAAATGGACAATTACTGCACACAGATCCCATTACAAGTTGGCGAGAATTTGAAGAAATTCTAGATGCATTCAAAAGAACAGATAGCTGAAGTAAGTTGAGAGATGGAAGTACTGAGATATGCAGTGAAATATTATATATTTAGAGAAATCTTTATGTATTTATTATACAATAAAATAAATATATTTAGAGAGATTTTGCTGCATTTATTTATTATTTTTTATTTACAGGGAGTTTCGCGAGACGCAACTTAAAAATCAATTAAATAAATATAAAAATTAATATAAAAAAATTTTATAAATAAATATTTAAATTAGAAAAAAATTTCAATGATATCAATCCTATGGGCGAATTTTATATGATACGCTGGGCAGCAACAATTTACGAGCAAATATAGTCTGTGATATTATTAAATGATTTATCTATGATTAGACAGAAAATGTCTAGCTTTCATACACTGATTACCCAATTTCAATGGGTTCAAGGTATTAAAAATAATTTTGAGGTATTTTAATTAAGTTATTTTATTTATATTATATAAATATTTAAATAATATAAAAAAATTAGAAGAGAAAAAGGTAAATATTCAAAAAATATCTCTAGTCTAAAGATAAATTCCTGTAATGATTTCAGTGATTTTGTATATATTACGAAGTTTTGATAACTCTAACTCTTTCTAAAAGAAGAGAAAGAAACAGAATGATTCGAGTATGAGCGATGTATGCAGAGCAGCTCTTAGTCGAGCACTCACGACTATTGAGCTCTATTATTTCTTTTTTCATGAAATTTAAAAATATTAAAAACCTTTCATATTCAACTTTAACAAATATTCATATATATCCCGTATATAGATACCCTACATATATACATATTTATCCCTTTCAATTTAATGATGTAGATTTAGAGCTCGACTACTTTTCCTTGCGATTAGATTGATTAGTGTCGCTTGCTGCTTGATTAAGATTATGAATATTATCAGCAGCATTATCATCATTATGATCTGGTATTGTCATTACATTGCCACAGTAAATGCAGATGGCTTTCAGCTCTCGATAGCACGATTTACAAAAAGGCGAACTGCACATATCGCAAAGAACAAAATCGTCATTCTCCACAACATTGCAGATGAGGCAACGTCGCTTGGCGCAACTATAACGCTCCAGCCAGCTAAAGTATTTGGGAAGTTTGAGGCGCAGCAATAGAAATATATTTCGCTTGCCCTGCAGATGCCGTGAGGCTAGATTCTCTTCGGCGCGCTTCAATAGGATCTCCCTGTTATAGAGGCGAGAGCGCAGAAACGTTGTGTACAGATAGAGAATGCGTTTCTTCTCCAGTTTGTAGTAGAAATAGCCGCAAATGATGCGACGCATGCCGAGCAGATGAGCACTCTCATAGACGAGCAATATGATGATTAGGTAAATCAGCAAGAGTTCGATATAAAAAAAATTCGACAGCACATGAGCCACGGGCAGGCACTCCTCGTTGCTCAGCGATGTGGAGACGTGTTCGTGTATATTGAAGTTCCTCATGGTGGTGCGCAGCAGACGAGCCATCAGGCCAGTGCCATTGATCTGCGAGAGAAATCATTTTGTCAAATTTTGATATGCTCTCAATCAATGTAATTCATATTCCTATACTCACTCGAAAGCGCACCTCGTGCTCGCCCTCCTGTCGATAGGTGATGAGCGAGCGCTGATGTATTATTTGCAGCAGACTAACGACCAAGTGATCCAGCACAATGAATACGCCCGCCGTTACCATTTCCACGGACAAGTGTAAGATATTGAAAATCTTTAAAGTCTTAATCTCGCCCTTGCCAATGCCATCCACAAACAAGGGCTGCTCGTGGCTTCGCAGTGGCAATACGGACAGTTTCCTGTCGCGCTTACGTCGCTCATCTACATGCTTAAAGTAGTCCGTTATGTAAATATTATCAAACTCCAGATCGGTGCAGTATCGATATTGATATCGTATCGATGAGTATATGACGATCAGCACGAACAAGTACATGAATTTCTCAACAACTCGCATCACAGCCTGAAAGATGTTTTTCTTGTGCTCAAAGTCCTTCATGAACTGCTCCGATGTCTCTTTGGCGCTCAGCAATTGCTCTGAGGTCGTAATATTCTGCAGCTGATAGGTTATCTCAATATTGGAGTTATTATCGTACAGCTCATGCTCGGCAATCAAGAGCTTCACATAAGTCTCGCCAAACTTGGCCGGAACCACCTGCAAACAGAGAGCATTATCTCTAGAGCTATAGAAATTTCTAACCAGGGAAGTGAAGAGAAACTTATTACCTTTGAGGCATCGCAGACCTTATCCGGATTGCCAAACATATTGATTTTGCATATGACATCCACACGATACGGCCAACAGAGCACACCCACCAGCCAGTCGGGAAAATTTGTCGTGCACTTGCGATAGCCCTGCAGGAAGATATCCTGGCAAACGCTATGTCCGCTGCGCAGTTGATGTTTGCAACGATTTCGCATGTTGCGTAGGAATTTGGCCTGCACAGCGGAGGCTTTGGGCACTTGGTGTTTGCTGGAATTGGAACTGGAATTGAAAGCTGGTTCGCTGACATTTTTGGCAGCTCTACGCTCCTTTTTGTGGCCAAATTCATCATCCTCGATATTTGTGTTTTCCACACCGTATTTGAGATCATCCAGTATGGTTTGCAGTTCCCTGAAATTACCATGAATCTCATCCAAATCTTCGCGCATCGTTTGCAGCGTATTGGTAAACGGTTTGGCCATCAGATCGAAGCGCGTCTTGGTCAGATTGTAGGTGAGCAATGTGGTGCAGGAGAACACACGAGCCACTTCCTCAGCATTCTTCACCAGATTATCAATGGGTCCCGCAATGACAAAGGCAAAGGCCACCGCTCGCAGATAGCTCTGACCCGCCTTGCCCAAGAGGCTGACGAACATCAGCAAGGTGATCACACGCACATTGCGACTGAGCATGTAGGAGAAACCGCTCCACAGCATGACCACCCAGAATACCATCTGCGCTGGCATGAAGCGTTCCAAGATGAGACCAAAATTCACATTCATGGAAAAGAGTATCCACAGAAAGTAGCCCAATACGATGCCAGCCACGAAATTGCAGAGATGACGCGTCAATCGCATCCACCAGGAATTCACATTGTCACGGCCATAGAGCAAACAGTAAAGGGGATTGCCCAGCCAGGCTAAGAATTTGGCAAACAACTCCGATATTCTCAACATGACGCAGAGCACAAAACAGTTCGATAGAAACTGTAATGAAATGCCTTAATTTCACAAAACTTTCTCATTTTTTGACAGGGCTGAAGAAGAGAATCTGAGCCACAACAGCTGCGAGTGTAAAACTTCAAAAAGAGAGTCGAGCTCGAGCGAGAGAGTTTCTTAAGCGACACTTGAAACACAAATAGTTTAAGCTCAAGGTTAAACGGAGGATTAACGCAGTGCGTAAAGATGGGGGAGACGGGAGATGGAGCGCCTTAAGCTGACTCAATTGGCGCAGCTGCGTTTAAGGCTCACAAACTGCCTCACTTTTAACCGTTTTATGGCGCACTCTTCGAGCTGCCACACGCAACACTGGCAATTCCCCAGACTGGCCTTTGCGCAAACGGAAGGACGGAAGGCTGGCTGGCTGGCTGGCTGGCTGGACCCGTTGTCATTTAAGAGCAGCAGCAGCAACAGCAGAGACTATAAATGACTGCAGCTCCCGACGAGGTGCTCGTTAAAAATGCCAGACCAGAGCGAAGAGCAGACCAGACAGCGCTCCACACACATTCTCAGACACAACAGGCCCGATAGAGGCAAGGTCCTGGTTGCGACGCAATCGAACCTGAACTGTATGTAATCCAATTATAATAGACCGAAAGGAACTTTTGCACCTGTCCGGGCACCTTGCTGAGCGTATTCTAAAATAAAAATTGATTACATGCGTGTGTGTCTTGGTCGCAATGAATAAATTTGCGCTGTGGTCGGCGCGTTTCGAGCTTGTTTGTTTTCCAGGTGATCGTTTAAAAATTTATGAACTGCAGCGCTGAGCGATAAAAATGCATCAAAATCCGTCAAACAGACGGCGAGAGAGCGAGTGAGAGAGTGAGAGAGGGAGAGGGGAGCCAGTTCCAGTGGGCAGCTCCAAATTGGTGCAGTTGCTCGTCGCGCTTGACGATGCTACTCACTGAATATTAAACAGGCAGCAGTAGCTGGCAGCTCCCAGTGGCGGCACTTCATCAGCCCAAGTCGTGCTAAAAAATTGATTGATCCTTGAGGTGCAGCCGAGGGGGAGGCAGAGCCATCGAATCGGGAGCCTGCCTGGAACTTTGACGACATCATCTCAAGCAGAAGGCAATGGGGGGCGGGCGTGGCTGTTCAGCTGCTCAGCACACACAAAGCCACACACACTTATTTAAACAATTTAAAATTCCAAAAGGGCAATAGTAGCTAGAGTACAGTGGGACGAAGGTATCGAATAGGCAAATACATAAATATAGAGATATATTATGCTTCTATCTAAAATATTTGGCTCCAAAATTCTTGTTAATATATCAAATTAAAAAAAAAAAAAATAATAAAAATAATAATAATTAATAAAGAAATATTTAATTTACAAAATATTTTGCAGCTTGTTATTTTAATTCTTTAAAAATATGTTTAATAATAAAATAAAAATAAAATGATTTGATTTTCCATTAATTGGGCACACATCCAGCTAGCTCTAGAGTTACTTTTATTACTATTTTTTTTTTATATTAAATAATATTAAAAAAATATATATTTTATTTCCTATAAACTCCATTTGATTTTCTAGTTATTTTTTTCTTTTTATTTTTCAATAAAATAAAAATTAAAAATATTTAATTAAATTTTCCCTACACTTAGTTTTGCTCAATTTTCTATTAATTGTGCACCACTGTGCTTTGGCCTGCCATTGTTCTGGCCAACTCGTGTTAGCTTTAAATGCATTAAATTGTCAATGCCTTGACTATGCTTTAAGCTTGCTGGCCATAAAATTGGTTTGGCGCAGACAAAAAAGGAGTCGCTCCCAACTAACCAAACAGTCAGCCAAGCTGGCGGGCGGGCGGGCAGGCAAGGAGTCAACTCCGCCTCCTCGTTGGTCAGCCAGTCAGCCATTCAGCCAGTCAGTCAGTCAGTCAACTCGAAAAACCGAATGAATGATGAATTGCCTGTCACTTGCAATTTTTGTAGCCAGACAAAACACAGCTACACAGCAATGCCGAGGCTCGTCTTCGTCGTCGTCGATGTCTGCGCTGTTTGCCTTGTTTAAATTGTTCATGTTCCTCTAAGCCGACTACAGCCAAAGCTCAACTGCACAGAATCCTCTGGCCAGCAACTACATATAGTATTCCATGTTGACGCGCGGCTGACTGCTGACTGCTTTCATGGAATTTGCGTTCAAAAAGGGCGGCAACATCATTGTCAACCCAACAAGCGTCAACAGTCTTTGGTTGTGTTTTTTTATACTTTGTTCCCGAAGGGGAAAAAGTATATTGGGTTTGTGCAATGTCCGTCTTGCTGTCCGTCCGTCTGTCCGTCTGTCCGTCTGTCCGTCTGTCCGTCCGTCCGTCTGTCCGTCTGTCCGTCTGTCCGTATGAACGCAATATTTTTCGGCGCTATTAGAGCTAGAGACTTGAAATTTTAAACATATACTCATATATGTTCCCGAATTATAAAGTGTAAAAATTTTCCCGATCCGCCCACTAGGGGCGTGGCAAATCGGAAAACTCTTCCGCCCATAGTTAAGTTATCATACTAGATGATGAGCTAGAGAGTTGCAATTTGGAATGTATACTCGGGGTGACAACCCAAGTTCAAAAAGCTATGGCGGATATATCTAGGCCCATTGGGGGCGTGGCAAATCGGGAAATACGTATCTTCTACACCGTTAAAGCTAGAACGCTGAAATTTTGCATGTGAGTTAATGTTATAATTCTAAGAAGATCGATCAAAAAGTTTTATGTCTACGCCCATTGGGGGCGTGGCAAATCGGACCTGAATATATAGTGATTTTTCAAATTGTGCTATATTTTGAACACTATTGACACTAGAGACTTGAAATTTAGCATGTATACTCGGGTTGACAACCCAAGACTAATAAGCTATGGTAGATATATCTACGCCCACAGGGGGCGTGGCAAACCGCAAAAGTTTATATCTCCTACAGTTTTAGAGCTAGAAGCTTGAAAATTGGATGGTTGAGTTACTAATGTTCTCCTCTATCGATCCCCCAAAAATAATTTTTCAGCCTCTTTGGGGGCGTGGCATATCGAAAAATACCCTGTAATTTTCGCATTTTTGGAATGTAAGCAACCAAATTTTGCAGGCATGTTAGCCTCGGCCCTTTCTAAGAACTGGCTAAAAATTATGCGTCTACGCCCCCTGGGGGCGTGGCAAATCGACAAAGAAGTTTGTTGTGGCCAACTGCATAATTCATGCATACAATAGCTTAGAAGCAATTGCTAAGATGGCAAAAAGCATTTTAACATAAATATAATAATATTAATGAATTTAAAAAATAAAATTCATAAGTTTTTGATTAATAAATAAAAAGTTTCCAGCGGGATTCGAACCTGGGTCTTTTGAAAACAACATGTAATCGTTAGCTAAACCTAAATAAATTCACAGCTGATCAGCTGACCAGCTGATCAGCAGCTTGTGACGACACAAAACAATACAATGGCAATTCTTGCAATATGTATACACTTTTGGATGTGTATACACGTACATATACATACATACATATATGCATGCATAGCAAAACTGCCTGCCACACAGCGTCGCAAATCGGAAAGCATAAAACAGTTTTAGTTTTTACTTAAATGCACAATTCATATGCGTATGTTTATAAATGATTATCAATTGGCATCAAGCATTTTATAATAAATATACAAATATTAAAAAAAAACAAAAAATAAATAATTTTTGAAAAAAAGTTTTCTGCGGGATCGAACCATGCACCTAAGTATAGCTTGTGTAGCGCTTACCACCAGCGCCACTGCCCTGACTTGAATTTCGTTAACTAAAACCAAATAAGGCATTGCTAGAACGTCTCTGACAAAACTAAAGTAACGATCGAAAAATTCCCAATTCTGTCACAATTCTTAGAATATTCTGGCATGCAAACTTTTGTATGTATACATAGAAAATTGTGTATACTCGTATAGTGTGTACATGTGAAAATCTGTATGTATGTGAAGGAAAAACGTTTGTTGCTTGCAATTAATTGCCGAAATATTTCGTTAATTAAATGTTTATTAAATAAATAAGATGCACCTATGGGAACAAAGATATCGCTGTTAGTTGCGCCTAACTGCAACGTTCTTACTTGTTTCGGTTTTGGTTTTGGCCAAATATTTTTATATGATCACAATGGCAAAATTTAATTGGGCGGCAACTGCAGAAAATATGAAACATTTCTGGTTGAGATATGACGAAAGAAATACATATTTTGACTGAAGAATTTTTTGTCAAACATGGCACAGGAAGCAGCAGGAATGCTGAGCGAAAAGAGAGTGAGAAGCTGCAAGAAGTTTTGTTTTTGTGAAGAAGTTTGTTAGCTTGAGAAACTGCACTCAGAGAAAACATATTTGATGTATAAATATATGTTTTTATCAAGCACTCTAATTGAAATTTATGAAAAAGAAAAAAAAATAATAATAAATTTATTAACACCAAAACTTTGCTTATATAACAATAAATATATTTCTTGCATAAATTTTATATTATATTTATTAAATTAATTTTGTATTTATTTATTTATTTATTTATTATTATTATTTTTTATGTGTTCATAGCTGCTTTACTTCAAATAAATCTCCTCAATAAAAACCACAATAATTGTTGCTATCTATGCAGATTATTTATTGGCCTCGCTTCCAGCAGCTATTGCCAGGTCTTGTCGGGTTTGTGCTTGGTTTTAGCTCAAGCCACCTTAAGCCAATTAGCGCCACTAATAAAAAGCCATAAATCAGTCCAAATTAACCAAAGAGACAACAACAACAACCGCAGCGAGAGCAAAGTGTACAAATAAATTTGTGCGCTGCACTCAGCGCATTTGTCAAGGAATTAACCCTTTGCCGAGGGTTACAGGAAGAACTAATAAAACAAGAGAGAGAGAGAATAAAGAAACACCAGCTAACCAATATGAAAATGACATTAGCCAAGCGCCAACAGACGGCGGCTAGACCGAGGCCAGACAGCGGCAGGAGCCACCAAATGCCGACCCAGGCACAGGAGATAGCGTACAGGAGGTGCTCGGTTCGGGCCTCTGCTGTCTGCTATGTCCGTGTCGGCTGTCTACAAGCAAAACCACTTTTAACTCGTTTACTTTATTTATGGCCATAATTTGTTAAGCAAAAGGTCGAAAACTAAACTCAGCGACTGCCGAGTGGTGGCTAGCAGGGCGCAGCTCTCTCTCTCTCGCTTGCCAAGGTGCGATGCATAATTAAGATAATAAAATATTAATTAAAATTAAGTTCATGCATATGCAAACACAGTGACAGCGATGCCCAAACGTCCAAACGCTTGCCAGCCCAATCCAAGTACAAATATTTGCGTTTAGCAACGTTGATTAGAATGAAGGTATGATAACACGAGCTGCGCGCCGACGTTGATAGCCTCGTTATTGGCACTGACGAGACTCGCCTTAATTAATTAATTAAAAATGCACAGAGCACAGTTTTTCTCTCCTTTTATTATAATGCTTTTTTTATATGTTTTGTTTTTATATTCTGTTTTATGCAAATTATTCGGCTACATTTACACAAACAGCCAGCTCATACACCTGCCCGCCCCCAATAATGAAGCAGCCAGCAAATGAGTTGAGCAGACCCAAAGGGTTTAGCTGGAATGTGTGCCGCAACCAAAAGCCATGAGGGACAACAGACGCTTAAAAATGTCAATCAGAGATGGGATTTAATGTTACTCTAAGGAGCAAGAAGCATATTGAAATTATTATTATATTTAAACAAATTACTCTAATAATTCAAGTTAATATTTTTGGTCTTTAGGGGATTTTTTTTTCTTGGATTAGGAATTAGTACATAAATAATATAAATAATTTAATCTGAAATTAAATGCAAAGGAATAGCTGAATGCATATAAAAATGAATATGAATGAATATAAAGAATATAAAATAAAATCTATATTTAAAAAATTAATAAAATATATTTGGCAGAGAAAATTAGATAAATAATTTAAACATGCCTTAACAAAATTTAAAAAAATGAAAATTAAAAGCAATACAAAATATTTTAAATTTATAATATTAATGAAAATATATAAAATATATTTGGCACAGATAGATTAGAAAACTAATTTGAGAATTTTTCAAATAATATTTTTAAATTAAAAATAATAAATAAAATATATTTTGCTCGCTGAAATTATCTTCTAAAAGTAATATAATTAAAATTGTTTGCCTTTAAAAAAATCTTTCCTTGGTTAGAGCATTTAGATATTGCGATAGAAAAATGTCGTCAATTGAGCTATTTTATTTCACAATATTTAATTTATTTGTGAGGTATACCACGTCGGCTAATGGATGTTTGCTGTTTGCCTTCAGCTTAGGGGCGTATTCCGTACAATAAAAAATAAGAAAAACTCAAACCGCAAAGCGCGAAATGTGATACATTGTGGTTTTTAGAGTTGACGTCTCTGGACGGCGCATAATTAATTTGGACTTTGGATATTTATAGATAATATTTGAGCTGTTGCGCGGCGCTTAATCATTTTACCTGTCGCATATGTGGGCATCTAATTGGTGAATATATATAATTTTTGTTATTCTTTTTTTCTCGAGCCCCGCGGGCAATTTGAACGTCAATCGGGAGACATGGAGTGAAAGCGAAAGCCGGTCACACTTCCCGTAGCTGTTCTCCCACAAAGACAAATACACGCAAAAGAATTGAGCCGAACCCATTAGAGCGAATACCTGCTGGACAGAGTGCACAGTCAGTGCCATGATTGATGAGCGCCCGCTTTGTGTTTGTGCTGCATTAATTAACTAATTTAGTTTGGTATTTTATTTCCCTGTTCTCTCGTCCACAAATGATTTCTAAATTTATGCATACAAATTTCTATTGGATATAAATTTTATTTCTATTTTTTTCCTGTTTTTGCAGTAATTATTTACATGCATAGCCCCCAGCAAGGCAGCGCATGTCACGCCTTATCGCCAGCTTTCACTCATCTCCTCCCCCCATGTAGTATTTGGGGCTCACTTCCGAATGCATTGTCATAATTCACGCTTGACATAATCGTTGCGTGATTCGGACATTGCATTTGATGGACTTTGATGAATTTGGACAGTTAAAACCACCAAATTGTGTGCACGCAACTGGCAATGACAATAAATTTGTCTCTTTTGCCATTAAATGTTAACGAATTCCCAAAAATTCTGTTCACATTCACATTTGCAATGCTAATGATCCAGCGCAGCTGCAGTTCGAATCAGATTTTTCAAATGTTATGCAAAACAAAATTATGAATTAGCATTCTTAGTCAATGCAGCTAATGTAATCATAAATTCCCTGATTGTGATATATGCCAAAATGACATATTTTTTTTATTTCCAATCGAGTTTCTTGTTGAACTAGCAAAAGTCAGATTATTCTATGAATTTACTTTGAATTGAATAGCTTTAAATATATTTACAGAATATTTATTATCGAATACCAAAAGATTCCTTATTTAATAAATATTCAAGTAAATATATTTTCAATTACTTTTCATTAGACTTATGCTCTGAAACTATAAAAGTTCAATACGCTGCCATACATCACGCTCAAAGATCAATTACCCATAGGCAGAGCCAGAGCCAGAGCCATAGCCAGACTCTGGCTAACCGCTAGCTCATCTGATAGCCGTTAGACATACCGCAAGCGAGCTACTGTGCACGACACCTTCCCCAGTTGGTCTTATATACTATTTATAACCGCGTCGTATATCATATGGCTCGAGGCATGGCTACGAGTGCAGTGAGAGCAGAAGATGCCGCTGGCAATGACAATCAACATTTGAGCTTGCAGGGAATTGCCGCTGCGTCGTGCTCGTATTTCAATAATAACTCTCAACTCTTGACTCACATTTCATAATTCATTTTCGATAGACTCTCACTTTTATTTTTTTTTCAATATATATTTGTTATTTTACTGTATTTTTTTTCGCTTAGCACATTAACATTGGAAAACCATTAAGTGCTGCCGCGACTGATTCGAATATGTTCAGGTCAAATAGGTGGAGCATCTGATGCTGCGGCCCCACAGGCATAAATATTGTGTTAACCACAGTTGAAAGTTGTAATTTATTACAAATTAAAATAAATCAAAATGAAATGGCAATAACCACAAGCAAAAAAAATTTGTATAATATATCTATATAAATAAATAAAGAAAATCGGAAGATACATATGTGAGGCAGCCACAGCAGCAGGTAAAAGAGGTCACCAAACAAATGTCTCTATAAGTTAGGTGGGGAATAAAATAAAAAAAACAAAAAACATTTGCATATCGTAATAAAAATGATAAACGTTAATTTTTTTATCTGCCGCTCGAGAGGAAATTGTAGCTGGAAATGATTTGTCAAAGTTGAAAGCCGATATCAGAGTGTTCACAAATATATGCATCTGCGCCGGAAGAGAAATTCCAAACAAATTAAATTATAACAATTTAAATTTACAATTTTTACATATACATCTATGAGTGTTTCTCTGCATTTCCAAAAGCTGAAGTCGAGTTTTTCTCTTCGTATTTTTTTTTTTTTCTATTCGGCATCTCTCGAGTGCATTTGAAGCAGCGCACATTTAATCTAATAACTGTTTTTACATCCAGCCAGCCAGCCAGTCAGCCAGTCAGGTAGTCGTATAAAATCAAATCGTATAATCCATAGAGCGCTACACACGCACAAACACTTCAATGTAAATCGTGAACCAAAATCAAAACTATTTACTGATGCATACACATATTTTTTATAAGCACTCTCAGAATTTACAGCTGCAATAGACTGGTTTTGACGATTTGATATTGGGGATTATTAGATGGAGTGATGAAGTGATGGGGGACAAAACCAAGAGCAGAGAAACGAGCTATAGGCAGAGAAACGCGATTTTCATGTATTTGACTACGGTTGGCATATGAGTATATATTAAAGTTAATTTTGATGTCAATTAAATGTGAGTTAATTTGATTGACTTTTCAGCAGGGGACCTATATAAAAGTTATTAATTTAAAGAAATGATAGCTTTGCATTTTTAGGCATAAAAAATCTAAGAATACTTTTAAATATAAAGAAAAACTTAGGCAAATGATTTTAAGAATAAAGAGAGTAGTTTACTTATTTTATTTTATTGAAATCTTGCTAGCAAATGACTAAGTTAAGTTCTGAGAAACCTAGAACAAGTTTATTAACTAATGAAAGACAGATCAGTTCGCCTCTCTATGCGATTTTCATATGCTCAACACAATTAAGTTTAATTTTGAATACATACAAAAACTTTAAGAAGAGAAACGAGCTATAAGCAGAGTAATATTCCACTCTATACAATTTTCACATAAGTATGTGATATTTGAGATAATTAAGATATATCTTTAAAGTGTTGAGAAGACAAATTAGATATAAGCAGAGCTATTCTCCTCTCCACAATTTTCATATTCAATAAGTATTAAAGACAATCTAGACAACTTAATTTGAGGTAATTAAATTAAATCTTAAAAGTGTTAGGACCGATGAGAAGAGAAACTTTCATCTCTCTACAATTTTCACATAAGTAACGCCGTCAATTCAATATGTATTAAAGAGATTCTTGATCTAAACTAAATCTCAGGTAATTATGTTTTCTCTTCGCCACAACAAAACATATATTAATCTTCAAGCACACACGCCGCACGCTATCAAAATCAATCTGTAAGCATTGTGAGCCGCATTCCAAAGCCCATATTTAACTGAAATTCAATATGCAGCAAAAATAAAAGAAGAAGAAAAAAACAAAACGATACCAGCCGAGTGCAGGAAATGCAAAAGGCCACGCCACCAACCGGGCCAAGCTGCGCTCTGTTCCGCGCTTATCAATGGAGTTGTTTACATTTTTATGCTCCAAACAAAGTCGACGCTTGAATAGCGTTGCCCTGCCATAAAAATCTCAGCTAGAATAAAATTTCAACACTTAAAAGTTTCTGAAGCCAGTGCTCAAAACATTTGATGTCATAAATACCATAAAACATAGCAGAGAGAGATTGCTTTCATCCACTGGGCAGCATTTATAATGCGCGTGTGGAAGATGATGTTGAGGCATTGGGGTTACTGCGGTTCCAACTGTCAAATGTCACTCGCCGTTCAATATCGTTTATCAAGCGTTTTATCGCTGATTTCTCATAAGCTTTTGACCAGTGTGGAACACGGGAGGGCCACGGGCACATTAATCATGACGACCAGTTCGCGTCCTGCTGTGCATTTGATGGCTGCTGCAGCTGCGATCCGGGCGCAGCATTCAAACTTTTGGTCCGTCAGCAGTTGGCGAAATAATGGAACACCAGAGCCAGGGCTCGACTGTTGCCAAATGCGCAACAACCGCAGACTAATTAAATTAATTGAGGTGATTTTTGTCGCTCAGAGAGCTCGGCCTGTGGCCATGCCATTGATAAAGTGTTCAGCCAAAAAGTCTGCATAACTCTTGGGCCATACCCTAGCTAAAGACTTTAAGGCTTTTAATACATTTTCATATTTAGTTGAATATTTCTTGTTATGCAGCGTGTTTTACAGGGTATGCGCTGTTGGCCATATATAAATCCTTTTTTTGTTTTTGTTACTTTTTCCGTCGACGTTTTTTTTCCCGGACAATGGTCATATCCGTAAATGCTCAGCGCATATAATCCATCGAAATTAATGACTGGTCATATTTTTTAACCAGATATGCTTCTTGTTTTTGCCGCTTGATTGAATGGTTATTCATATTTGCACAGATAGGGCTACAGCCTGCTGTTGCTGCGTTACGCAAAGCCTCTTTTTACGATCCATTCGGATTCATTACGGCGCGCAAATTTTTATTTTTATTTTAATTTTTTTTTATTTGCTTCTACTTCTGCTCCATTTAAGGATACGTGTTTTATAGTTAAGCAAATATTTAATGAATGCAATCAGAACTTTTCGGGTTTCAGGTTATACTCTTATTTTCTCATTTATGAAATTTAAATAATTAATATAAAATTTTGTTTTCTATAAGTAAATATTTACAACAATTTTTACACGAACAAAGCCAAAGACTCTAAAATTTTAATAAAGAATATAAAATATACAGGAATTAATTAATTAATTAGTTAAAGCTAAGGACTCTTAAATATAACTATTACTAACTATTTTCTCATTTATGAAATTTAAATAATTAATATAAAATATATAGAAATGATCTGTTCTTTAAGTAAATATAATGTAAATAAAATATTTCAAAATATACAAAAATATCTTAAGTTAGCTTAAAGTCAAAGACTCTTAAATCTAGCTATAATTTGCTATTTTATAATTAATATAAAATATACAGAAATGATCTTTTCTATAAATAAGTATTTACAACAATTTCCACACACTTTCATTGCACATCTAAAGAGCTCTAAAATAATCTTAAGCTACTTTAAGCCACGTTCACATAGACTTATTAAATTGCTTTACTAATGGCAATCGGTTGTTGCAACGGCTTTTATGCAAAATTATCCATAATTTAGCTGTGTAATAAACGTATTTGGTAATCGAGGTGCGCTGCGCTGAATGTTTTGTGGCAAGTGCTCGAGTGTCAACAGCATTCGATTAATAAATAATGCAATTGAATGAATGGCTGGCAATTGCTGAGTTGCATGCCGCAGCCAACATGGCGCAACATATTTTGCAGATGGCACAACAACAACAGGGAACAGCAGTGACAGCGGCAACTGAATTGTGAATACTGAAAATGTTTAGTTTTAGCGCCGCAGGTGGTCAACAGACAGCGGCTAAAAGGCGCACAGCACACGGCAATTCTCTATTTTTTTGCTCTCTCTCTCTCTCTTTCTCTGTCTCTTCCGTGTGCTGCAGGATAATGACAGGCCAACAACAACAGCAGGATGAGCTGTAGCAACGAGCATCGAAGCATGGACATTGCGTCCGATTGTCAATTGTTGTTGTCAATTACGTGAACAAAACATGCACACGGGCGCTGCATGAATGGAGAACAGGAGGCGCTATTGCTATTGCGATTGGTATTGCTGCTGCTGCTGCTGCTGCTACTCCAACTGCTGCTGACCACAACAACGAACCAAAAATTTGTACCCAAAATCATCATGTCAATTGCCAGGCAACAGGCCGGAACCAGCTAAACAAATGCAAAGCGATTGCTGAACAAAGAGCTGCGCTTTCCACTCCAGTCTTAGAGATGAGCCAAGGCTTAGAGTAGAGGCGCGTGAGTAAATGGAAAATGGGGATTAAATGGTAAGAAATTATTCAGAGAAATTGTAAAAAATTAGTTAATATATTAAAGAGGAAAATAGATTAGAATGTAGAATTTTTAAAAGCGACAAATTTGCAAAGCTGCGTGAGAAGAATGAAGAAGATGAACTGATATATCAATTAAAATCTATAAATCTAAGTTAATATATCAATAAATAAACCAATTTAATTCTTAATAGATATATGATAAAATGGTAAGAATAAAATGGTAAGAAATTAATAAATTGTAAAAAATTAGTTATGATATTAAAAAGGAAAAGAAATTAGTCTATTGTTGTAGAACTTTTAAAAGCGACAAATTTGCAAAGCTGCGTGAGAAAAATGAAGAAGATGAACTGATATATCAATTAAAATCTATAAATCTAAGTTAATATATCAATAAATAAACCAATTTATTTCTTAATAGATATATCAGTTTATTTTGATCTATATTACTTCAATAATTAATTTTACATGGTTTGAGGTAAACTGATTGAGCAAAGCTGGGCGAAAAGAGTGAAGAGGATCAGCTATAAGATATGCATATGGATCTTAGTTCCAGCTAAGTAGGAAAAACTACATTGATTAAGCACAGCTGAGCATCAAAATCATATATCATTTAAGCTGTTTATAGATAAAGAGCGAAGTCTGATAAGATATTAACTAAGATATATATCAATTGATAGAGCAAAGCTGATCTCTAACAAAGATCAACTGAGAAAATGGGCAATAGAATCGGCTAAATTGATAGACAGAGAAATCAGAGAGGGAAAAATTGATCAAGAAAAGCTGAAAATGAGTCTGAGAAATATGCTAAAATATAGCAAATTAATTTGAGTAAAAAGCAAAGCAGATAAGTAACTCAAGGAAGTGAGTAAAGTTAGATTATAATAAATTAGCCAGAATAGTAGTCAACTCAAATAAAACTGTCTAAGAGATTAATTCAAACATTTCAAATAGATAGTATTCGACTGCTTGAACTAACTCGTCAAAGAGTTCAGTTCAAGCATTTCTCAGTTAATCAATTTATTTAAAACTTTCCAGCTAAGCAACAAAATTCAAGCTGAATTCAGTTCTCTGTTAATTCTGTTTCCCAGTAGAACCCAAACACGACTTTCGGCCATCGCTACTTGGCTGCTCTACGTTTAATTGGCATGCCATTTTGGCATTGGTATTATGTGTGTTTGGGGCGCAGTGAGCCTAACGATTTGTGGCGTGTAAAAGCATTTGTCAATGTGTCACAACAATAAACTGTCATGGAGCAGCAGCAACAGCAACAGCACGGGCAGCCTCCGACTGCTCTGACTGCTGCAATAATTGGAGCAGCTGAATGGCTAAGGAGCCAATGCTGAGGCAGCTAAAACGTCTTTCTCTCAATGGGAGATTAGCCGCTACTGGTGCGCTGGCAAGCAACATCAGCATAAATTGAACCCGCTCTGACCTTTTTAATTAAAAACCAAGCTGGCAAGCAAGTTTTGGTATAGAGAACGCGATGGCATACGGCATTCAGTATTCGGCATTCGTGCCGCGTTCGCATGCTAAAAATTGCAACAAAATTACATGACCCCGACGGGCCGCAACAGACAACGGTCGACAAGGATTTTGGCTGCACACAAACGGAACGGAAGAGAATTGTTATCTAATGTCTGGAGGCGAAGGGTCAGCTGCCGGCAACTGTGTGCAACAGTCACGCAGTCGGGGGAATTGAAGCACGAGCAAGAAAAGTGTTAATAAATTGTTGCCAAGCCAAGGACCGAACGGTAGGAGGGACACATCGTTTCCCAAAATTAAGTTACGTTGACTCGACGAGTCGTTGTTGCTTGAGTCGACTCCGCTCGAGTCGTTGCTCGATTTGCAAATAAATTTGTTTAATTCCCCACTCGATGTGAACGCCACAGCGAGAAATATTTTATAATGCTCCGACACCCAGAGACCCACAGCGGGGTGTGAAAGTTCATGGTGCTGGACAGGCCAGAGACTAGGAAACTGGGCGATTGGGCGACTGGGCGACTAAAACGTGCCTGGGATTTGACTGCCAACCTGACTAATTAGACGCGTCATTGTAGCCCGATTGGATTTGCATTTGGATTTGGTAAGTCTTTTCGAATTGGCATTGTTAATGAGCGAACGATGCGGCTGCCAGCCAGCCAGCCAGCCAGCCAGCGTCGGTCTCCGACTGCCAAACTTCGCCTAAATGGAAACTAATTGGCATTTAAGTTGGCCAAAGTGTAGGAGTTACGGTAAGTGCACTCTTAAGGTTGCCCGTACAGCTGCTAAGCTGTACAATGACAATATCCGAATGGAGTATGCAAATTACCAGGACTTCATGCTGACTGTTCCGCGAAGTCAGACATGGACATTCAAGAGTCTTGGTGGGAGAAGTCAACTGAAAGGGATTACAAGGTTCTTAAAATGTCTAAGAGGAGGCGCTTTACTTTAGTGTGGATTAAAGCAGCGTACAAAAAAAAAAGTATAAATAAAGAATATATGTGTATTAATTATTGATTAATGAGTGAAGAAAAGAATTGCTTCAGCAATTTTTCATGTTTCAATAGATAACTCTAATAAAAACTTGTTGGACAATTTGTATTTATTTTCAGCATGATATGCCTTTTATTGCACAAACAAGAGCTCACATTTGGCCCATGTTCAGCTGGCCTCTGTCTTCAGCTTAATTGCGAATCCATTGGCTTCATGAAAAAGGCTGACAAAATTTTTTTTATTTTTATTATATGGAGTTCGTATAAATAATGGCAATTGGTTTTTGCTGTCATTGTTTTCATCTGGCCATGTGCAGGCCATTTGTATTTAACATATCATTCATATAATATCAATTAGTTGCATATGTGCGGCGCCAATCTCTGTGCCGGCCGAGAGGCTGCAAATTATTGGCCAATGTCGAACTGGCCGATATCCGGTCAAATGGCAGCGCGCTGGCATGGATGAGAGAGCTCACTCGATTGGCACTGCCTGTTTGTTGCCTGTTGATGATGGCGATGATGATGATGATGCTGCCCGAGCATGACGTGGATATTGACAACAGCCACAGCGACAACGGACGACAACGGACGACAACATCAATGTCAGCACACCAAACGTGCTTTTCTCTTCTTCCTTTTCAATCTTTTTTTTTCTCTTTCTTCCTCCCCCCCTCTTTTTTTTCAACACAAAAAACTCATTTTATGCCAATTTCTGTGTCCCCTCACAGCGAGCTGAATGAAATTTAACGAGCTCCCGAGCATACACATTTCTACTCCCTCCACACATAGCCATGCCAGTATGCACACATGCACAGACATACACAGATGCATACATTAACCAATAAACGAAAAAGGATTCACATTAACGGCTCATTGAAGCTGTACAGCTCAAAAGCCAAACAGAGTCCAAGTAGTCAATCGATTGCTGCAGCAGTTTATTATTTTTACTTTAGAGAAAATATCTAAAAAAATATCTAAAAAAAAATACTTTAATACTTGCATATTTATGAATGCATTTAATGTGATTAGAAGATTGGGAAGGTAATATATAATGACATACTTAGTTCTGAATTGCACTAAAAAGAAGGAGATTGGGAAGCATTAAGAACATAAGAAATAATAAGATAGGTACTTCAATTTCATGCTACTAAATGCCGAGAGAAATAGTCTATATGAAGCAGCATTCAAATACAAATATTTCTCTTGAATTTGAGGTAAATAATCCTGATTTGTTTAGCAGAGCATAATATTTTATAACATTGCAATGTGTCCAATGTATTGGCAGAAATTCTCTAATACATAGACAGCATTTGAGTGAGAGAACAAGCATGATTTGGCTCAATGAGAATCACATAGAGCGGCACTGTCACCGAGTAAATATTGAATTAAGAGAGTTCTGCTCTGTCACATATAATAAGATTAGATATAATGTATATTCAATATATATACATTCCATTTGAGTGCGAGTAAACCAGACATTCAAAACTTGAAACTTTGCTGAGCAGCGAATAGAAATTTGTATATTCATAGAAATATTGATACAGTTCCGCAGACTACTTGCAATCACAGATAACAACACGTAGCCAGTCAGTCCACTGATATTTCGTATTTCTTGAGGCATTCTGATGATCAAATCAATGCATTCCAATATGCAGAGACCAGCTTAATTATGTATGCAACGAACGTAGCAGCCCCAAAAACACAGAAGGAGTTGCCTCAGCTGCTTCTAGTTACCCCCACCTGGCCTGGCCTGGGCTGTTAGTTTTTCGGCTTAACCTTTTGCCAATTTAAAATTGGTTTGCCTCGGCTGGCAAGTTCAAATATGCACAAACATTTGTTCAAAGGCTAAAGATTTATCTCGCCCGTTGTTCGCTAGACACCCTGTGGTTCCTTTCGGGTTCCACGTTTGCTTCCGTTTCGTGCCGGGACTGAGAGCGTGGCTGCTTGGCTACCGGGTCTGAGACTTTTTGGCTATTCATATGAGCGCAACGATACAAATCTTTGAATTTCAAGTGCAAAACTTGAATATGCAATTGAACTTTTCATGTTTTTTTTTGTTTACCTTTTCTTTTTCTTTCTATATATATTTTGTTACTCCCGCTGTTTGAAATTGTTGATAGACGTAACAGAAAAAAAAATAATGCCAAAAGTCGAAATGTCTCTAGTACAGTGAACAAACAATTTGATGACTAGCTAAATATTATTTTTATATTTTCATAAAAGTTATTAAAACTCATGGCAGCTATGCTGTTCATTGATTTCTCATTCAATGCGCTCATCATTTACTCATTGTTTGGGCATAATTCAAAATTTCCATTTAGATTGAATAGCATTTATATATATATAAAACCTCCTCTAATTTGGGCATCTACCAAAGGTCTGTACTAAAAATTGTCAGACTGCAAGTTGGAGTGGCTCTGACTGGCCGAAAAACATTTGGCCAAAAAGCTTTTAGAGCAGCGAGCTGAGAGAATTCCGGCAACAATTGGAGCTTGTGGAGTGGCTTGCCTCGTTGGCTGCTTGCTGTTGGTTTCATTGGCAATTTGCATATTCACGCTGTGGATAAAAATCAAAACAGTGGGTGCCGTGTGGCAAGAAGCAAGCCAAACGGCAGCGGGCGAGAGATGCAATGACAGCGACAACCAGCAACCAGCAAGCAGCAGTGGGAACTGCGACAAGCGACAGGAGGACAAACGCCAAGGCAATCGATGAATGGAAGAGAGAAATGCAAAATGTGCCTGCTGGGCAAAGCCATGAAACCGAGACCCGTCGAATGGGCGAGGCTCGAGCTGAAATCGCGGCCAAACAAATTCAAAAATGTTTGGTGAATTTCAATTGCTGACAAATTGCGAAAGCGCCAGCGATGCCAGGAAGCGAAAGGAAATGTGCCGCAGGACAGGGATACAAAAAGCGAGGATGCGGATTCGATGAATTCAGCAACAACAACAACAACAACAACAACAACAACGGCAACGAGGCGACAACGAGTAGGGGTGTTGTTGATAATATTATTAGTACCGGTGAATGCCAAATTGTCCTTAAGGATATAAATGGAATTTGAAATTATTTTATCAACATTTTTGATTGCTTCCAGCTGAACAATTGCTGCAGACAGGACAGCACAGACGTGGAGACAAACACTGAGAGTCATTCACAGCAGCAGCAGTGGCCAGCCGTACATATTTTAATAATATTCACAAAAGTTATGAATTCTGTATGGCAACAACAAAAGCAATGATGAAGTTGCTGCTACTGTCCTCGTTGGTGTTGATGATGACGATAAGTGGCAGCAATACGTTCGTTCCCCTGAAATGATGAAACTTTCGAATTCTGGAGTGGTTCGTTGTCCCTATGCTAATTATTATTGCATGACGGGACTGGCGATGCTGGCGGGGCTCGCAACGCATCACTGCCGGCGACGATTTTATCTAAGCTGATAAGGAAATTGCTTAGAATTCGTAATGGAGCGACGGCTAAATGGAGCAGAAGTTATAACCTGGCTAAGGCAGCGAGTTCGCAGGTGCTGCTGATGGATATCTGCGTTGACCCTAAAGCCAGAGGTCTGAGGTCAGGTAGCTCAGTTGACAATTTGGCGCCATGAACAGAGCGCTACGTGTTAAGCCCAGTTGCATATTTCAAATTGATTAGCCATTGATTTCGTGCTTCAGAGCGTATTAATGGACAATGGATTGAGGTGAGCTCTCGGTATGGGTTTACCTTTGTTTGGCAATTGAATAATGTTAATCGAGTTTTGCACATTCTCGATTTTATTGCGCTTTTCTAAAGAATTTCGTAATGGAAATTATTTGTTAGGTGAATCTTATAAATAAGGAAGTGTTTGAGTTGATTTTAAGTTTTCATTGAATATGCTGAAAAGATAAACTACGGGTGATTGAGTATGAAAAATGCGCAATAAAATGAAAAATGAGTAAACCTTGCTACTATATACAATATATGTATGATTTATATAATATACGACATACAATACAGAATGAGATATATAAAATAAGTAGTCGAAGCTCAAAGTAAACGTAATAAGCGTACTTATGAGCAGCGAGCAAAGAGAGTGCAAATTCAGGGAAAACGAACATTCGTGACGAACGAACATAGATAGAGCGAGCATAGATAGGAACAGGTAGAACGAACACAGGGCAAGTGATCACAGGGAGAGCGAGCATAGATAGAGTGAGCTTAAGCAGAACGAGCATCAGAGAGCGAGCTTAAGCAGAACGAGCATCAGAGAGCGAGTAATCACGATCACGATCACGAGCACGAACGAGCACGAGCGCAGGGAGAGCATAAGAGAGAGAGAGAACATAAGCAGATGGAGCAGCAAAAAACGAGCACAGGGTGAGTGATCACAGGGAGAGCGTGCATAAGACGAACGCACATCGGAAGAAGAGCGAGCATAGATAGAGTGAGCACATGTGCAACGAGCATACGTGAAACGAGCATGGGTAGGACGAGCACAGGTAGAACGAGCATAGATAAAGCGAGTACATAATGAACGATCGCAGCACGAGCACAAGCGCAACGAGCACAAGGAGAGCGAACTCAGAGAGAGCGAATACAGGGAGATAGAGGAAGGAAAAAAAACACGAAGCAGAACGAACATAGGGCGAACGATCGCAGAAAGCACAAGCACGAAACAAAACGAACGCAGGGTGAGCAAAATTTCCGCTCTAATCCCATACAACTACAAATGCTGCTCTTACGAGTCGACTTTAAGGGCTGCTCTTATCAGCTATAATTATTCTTTACTAGAAAATAACATTCAAATATAAATACCATTACCATATGTTAAGAAGCTCAAAAACTGAAAAGAGTTTGAAGTCTATATGTCGTAATACGTAAGCAGAACCCCGCACATATTAAAGCGAGTCATCAAAGAGTAGATCTAACATTTATTATTTTCATCAAAGAGTAGAACTTACACTCAATACTTTCCCAGCAAAGCTGACTCCATTCCATGCCAAAGATGCGCATTAACAAGAGCAAGATTTATACCTTCAAAATAAATGAAAAATCTAAGTAATATCTCAAAATGACTATATTTTCCCTACATTTCCTTATGCTCTTTATTTGGACATCGCTCCATGTTCAACTGCTACATTTAATAACATTTGCCAAAGCACTTCAGCTGCATTTTAATTAAGCAAAAATCCTGCACTCTATGCTCTCCTAGCTCTGTCATGTTTAATGGGAAAGCAATTTAGGCAAATGATTCTCACATTTAAAAATCAAAGTTTATCGATTCGAATGCTCAAATGCCGTTGCCAGGCAGCGCGTCAACTGCATGTGCATTAAAAGTGATTTAGCCGTAAAAGTATCTAAGATTGCATTCATTTGCGATGCTCAAAAGATATTTTTGTGGCAATTTCCTGGTGAATTTGTTGTCAACCATCAAAGTTTTTTCTTTTTGTACATTTCTGTGTATATCATTGTATATTTGTATATTTGTGCAATATTTTTGTTTTGTGGCAGGCAAACGTGTCGTATCTACAACATTTTCATACTCAACTGAGTTCATAAACCATTTTAGATAATGTGGCATCAATTTTTCTGGCCACTTAGCCACTCGACAAATGCAAATATACGAATATGTGGTCTTAATGGTTCTTATGGATATTTTCTAGCTATAAATATAAATACATATCTATATATGTTATATGTGTATGTATGTCTATATATATGTATGTAGACAAACAGAGACATTGCAAATTTGCCTGGTCTTAATGCAATACAAACAAAGCTCTAATTTAAATGGATCTCTCATCAGTGTTTTGACAGTTGAAGTTTTGACAGGGCACGAAGTCGAACTTCAGCCAGGCTCGCTGTGATGTGTGTGTTTTAGAAATTCATTGGCAAAAGACAAATACACATATGCAAATAGGCAGCGCACTCAAAACTAATGTACTATGCATAGCTCTCCCTTCATCTCGCTTGCTTCGATAGCTGCTCACAATGCCTGCAGTTGATTGTAAATGAAGTGCTACACACACACACAGACACACATATATATATATATGTATATATGCATGGCCAAGAACAACATAAATATTCAATTTAAATTATTACCAAATTGGCTTTCGTAAATTTCCATTATGCACTTATTTCATTTTCATGGAGAACGTCGACAGCAACTATGCCGACGCCTAAAAGCAGTCGACGTATGCAATTTCCACAGAGAGAGAGAGAGAGAGGGAGAGCGAGAGAGAGTTGAGGGCAGGGCAAGCGCTCATCAATAAGCAATTTAATTTGTCAATCGTCTCTTTGCCTACAATCAACAAAATCCATCAGCTATAAACGTTGTCCTTGGCTTGCCTTCGCAGTGCAATTAAAATCGTACATATCAATAGAAGGACCAAGCCAAGTCCTGAGCAATGCTGCAGCCCCAGCAGCAGGCCAATGCAAGGCTTGTAATTAAAATCAACACACACACACACACACTCTCTCTCTTTCTCTCTCTCTCTGTCTGGTAGACAGATGCAACTGCATTTGCATATGCATATGTGCACTGTCATAAAATGCGCATATAAATTGCATGGCTATTTATGCTGGGCGCATTAATAACGCGCATACGTCATGTTGTACAAGGGAACTTCAACTACAAACTACAATAATTATACGCTCGGCCCAAGCACACTCAAATATATATATATATATATATATATATATATATATATATGCGAAAATTAAGCCCAACGGCAGGAACAAATTGTTATTTGAATAGCTGAATTTTGTGTAACTAGAATTGATCTCAAAATGGCCTCGTATTTATGAAATATTATTGTAATATTATTCATTCAATTAATCAGAATATATTCATTTGTAATCATTATTTGAAATTATGTTCAATTAAATTTGAAAATCATATCAATTTACTTCTCTTATATTTGGTATTTTCGACGAATATTTCTAATTGGAAACTAAACTCAATTTTAAGAGTCTAAATGCTGTGTATAATATATGAGAAAATAAAGCCCAAAGGCAACTTGAAATTGCTATTTGAACAGCTGAATTTGTGTAAGTAGAATTGTTCTCAAAATGGACTTGTATTTATGAAATATTATTGTAATACTGTTCATTCAATTAATTAACTTTTTTAAATTATTTTATTCGTAATAATTTTGAATAAATCTAAGTTAAATTTGAAAGTCATTTAAAAATAATAATAATTTTAATAAAAAATCATAATAATTGAGTAAAGAGTCTAAATGCTGTGAATATATTCTGAAGATATTTAAAGATCCGAAAGGAAAGGCAAAATAGTTTTTTTGTAAAGCTTTATCTAACTAGAATTAGGACAAATTCAATAAATTTTGTTCTAATAATATTTATTTAATATCAATTAACTAGACCATATTAATTTTTAAACATTTAAAATTACGTTAAATTAAATTTGAAAGTGACGTAAATGCTCTCTTTTTGTAAGAATATAATTGGAAAATATTATTAATTTGTAGAGAAATTAAAATAAATAAATACTGCCTCATCTACAGCCTGTTTAAATTAGTAAGTGATATACAAGCATTTCATTACAAATAAATAAAAAATAAAATAAATATACCTTGATTATGTTGGCATATTTATAAAATATTATTATTATTATTTTAATTAATATTATATTATATTCTATATTATTTTGGTATATATTTTATATATTTTTGTGTATTTATTTTATATATTATTAGGCGGGAATATTTATAAGCAATATTATGATTATTATTTTAATTATTATATTATATTATATATTATTTACATATATATTTTTTTATGTATTATTTAAACATCATATAAATTTTCTTCTACTCTGTTTTATGCCATAAGAATTTTTCTAATTGTAAAATAAAAGAAATTTGTAGAGAACACTCTAAATACTGTGCCTCATCTAAAGCATGCTTAGCTTGATGAGTGTTTTGCAAACTTTTCGTTACAAATCACACACAAAATTTGCAGTTTTCAGAGCGCTCTGCCTGGTGCTCACCTGCAAAACTTAACCAGTCGAACGAACTTACATACTTACACAGCAACCTGGGACGAATGACAACAGCAACAACAACAACAACAACAATAAGGAGTGATTGGCCAAGCTGGCAGACCCAGATGAGGGCCTGAGCGAAGCTTCAATGCACTTGCTGAGCATTTGATTTGTCACCCAAGGCGTGCAAATGATAATCGAAAAATCACTCAACTGTGTGTCTGTCCCCGAGTCTAACGAATGTATGTGCCTGTATGTGTGCGTGTGTGTGTGTGCGTATGTGTGTGTGCGTGTATGTGTGTGAGCAAAGCTGATTTGTCTGCCCGCTTGACTGGCTGGATCTGTGTGTTCAGGCCGGTTGCCGCCTGTTGTCCAGTCTGTCGCTCGCTCTTTTCGTCTCCGGCTGCCTGCATTTCCGCATCCGGTTTTGCATTTGACACCAGGGCCTGGAACAGTAACTACATACACAGAGATACGCACACCCATCCTTTGCTAGGCAAAAACTTAACTGCTCGACACTTGTTTTGTGGTATGTTGCCATTGTGTGGCTAGCAGTTCGTAGGTGTTGCTGTCGTGAGACTTGTTACTGATCCACTTGCCCGCACTCCTCGCTCCCACATTCCTGCCACCCTTCCGCCCCACCAGCCTAATCTGAGTGCCCAACTGTGCAAAAAGCTGTTGAAAGTGCCGGTGACATGTGTGCTGTGGGGAAAGGCCAGGCTACTGCGCACCCAATTGTCCCCGCATTTCAATCAAGGCATTCTCTGATTTTTAGCCATGCCTCGGCCAGAGTTTAAGTATTTTGCAGTACAGTAAAAATAAACACAATTGACCAAGACAAATGTCAAAAAAAATTTGAATTGCGGTCTGGCTGAAAAGTCAAAATCAGGATAAAACTTTGAGCACAATTTAAATCAATATCAAATCTTGTTTTCTTATTTATGTTATTTTTATTCATTTATTTTTATTTTGTATAGTTTATTTGATTTGATTTTTAATTACGTTTTATTTAATTTTTTTAAATATTTTTTTCATTATTTATTTGATTTTATTATTTTAGTGTATTTATTTGTATTTATTGATTTAATAAATTTATTATATATTTATTTAAAAATATTTTGTTTATTATTACTTACTTTTCATTTATTTTTCAATTTATTTACTTACTTTTTTATTTCTTTAAATATTTATTCATTTATTGATCTATTTTTCTATCTATTTCTATATTTATTTATTGATTGATTGATTTATTTATTTATGTGTTTATTTATTAAAATATGGATTTATTTATTTACTTAATTATTTATAGATCTAAATATTTTTATTATTAATTTTTGGCATTCTAATATCAAATAAATTAACTAACAATATAATATACTTTCAGTGTATTGTGCAGAATGCTAAACAAATTTATAGTTATATAAGTTAATTACTCTTGAGATTAAGTATATTTACGGAAAAAGAAATACGAAGTATCCGAAGTTTTAAGAGAATATTTGATAATTTTTAGAGAAAGGTTTTAAGGGAATAACTTGATCTATTTTAGGTCAATAGCTGGTCAGGCAGATCATTTCGAAATAAAATAATTGCCAGCCCAATTATTTATTAATATATTTATATATAATATTTATATATATTCTGTAATTAATATATTTACTCTCCTAGACTTAGACCTCTATGGCCAGCCAAATGCTATCGCAAAGCCATAGCAACGAAACACACTTGTTAAACTAGAGTGCACTACCATTTTATTGTAGTTGCCTTGGAGCGCCTTCATTGGCCACGCCCATGTAATCAAAAATTATGGCAGAGAAGAAAATTTATGTGGCCATTAGCACAAAGTGCGAGTCCTGCCGGCCGCCCCAAACACGCTTCAAACTACGCTCAAGTTTAGTGGCATTTTGATGGAGCCCACAAAGCGCTCAGACCTGACATAAAGCAAGTTCATTACTTCAATATTTTGGCCACACAGGATGCGTATTGTGGTGGGCGGAGGGGTCATTGAGGGGAGTGTGGAGAGTGTGGGGAGTGTGGGGAGTGTGGTCTTGGAATGACGCCGGTTTTGTGATTAGGCGGCAACCTCGTTTAAATTAAAATAGCTACAGCTAAGGGACAACAGGACCGTAGGACCGACCTTTATTGGATTTTCAATTGTCACCAAGGCAGCCAGGACCAGGACGGCGGCAAATATTTTTTGGCCCTGCCAAAGCCCAAAGCCGTAACCGAAACCGAAACTGAAACAGAAACAGTAACAGAAAATCCGTAGCTGGCTACGCCCAGAGTGCGGTGCATTGGCATCAGCTACCCACCTCTCTCTCTCTCACTCTGAAAAGCCGCAAAGTGAATGACACGGGACAATGTTGAATGCCCGGCATTCATTCATTCGGAATGGGTTGGATCCCAGCCCAATTCGAGTGCCGAGCTCATTTGCTTGGCTGCTGCGGCCTCGGTTGCTGCTAATGACGATTGCCCCAAATGTGAATTGTTTCCTTTGGCCCATGTTTTTGTTTATAGCCAGAGAGTCCCCTACCTCCCTGCCTTTCCCTCTCTCTATCTATCTCTCTCTGTTTAGTGGAGCGACTGGCTACCTCCTTTATTGATATGTCGCAGTTGTAGGTTTGAAATTTCATTTGCCCCAGCGTATGCATATTTCAAGTGAAATTATTGGCCCTAGTTCTGCCCTGGCTGCCAGCCAGCTAGCTAGCTAGGAGGATATTCATTTGATGTGGAAACTGCCAAATTAAAAGCAAATTATTGTGTTTAGCCATGTCCACATAGATGCTCGGCTAGCTCGAGTTAATATTCTAAACCTTAATTTCTTTTGGACTGTTGACATTTTCGGTTGCTAAACAAATAGTTTTAGTTGTGTATGTGTGTGTGTGTGTGGGTCACCTAGCTTTTAGCCAAAAGTTGTTAATTAAAGAACTGGCTGAACTTTGCTAGAGTTTGAGGTAAGCAAACAGTTGGCCAAGTTCTACTTTGGCTATAATTGTAATGTGTTTATTTTGAGCATAAAATTAGGTTTCATTATCCAATAAACTGAACAGCCAATTGCCTGTGAGAGAACTTTAATTTCTCTTAAATTGAAAAGTATCAGGAATTTTGTATACAGAATTTGGCTATACATGCAACTGCCCAAGCAGCTTGACAATTTCAGCCAATACGCCTCTGTATTTATTATATTCTCAGTCATCCGTTCATTGACCTCTGTCGAAAAGGATAAAACTCCTGCTCTTAACCAAGAGCACGCATTCAGCCAACACCCACGCACACACAGAGAGCGGCCTAAGCAGCAGGCGGCAGTGGAAAAACTCATTAAAACTGCATGAATATAATAAGTATTCGTTTGATTTATAAGCACTCATTTATTGCCAGGCGCAAGGCACTTTGAATGAAACTCGAAGAAGCCAAGTCGCGACCCTTGGCTATATAGAAAGTTATATTTTTTTTTGGCATATGGTCGTCAGCTTTTGTCTGTGCTGAGGAGGGTTGTCTACTTGACTAACCGCAGCAGTGGCAATTTTCCTATATTATCCGACCATTCAGCGCAGAGATCAGTGAGGAAATCAATTCCATTAGGATTATGAATGCAAACGGCAGCAAGCTGCGTCCATAAACGCGCTTGTGTGCAAACATTTAAGAGCGAGTCACCAAAACGAAAAGAAAAGGAAAAAGGAACAAAAAAGTGAAAAGGGAGACCCGTCTGAGCAATAAGCATAATGCACGGCTGATCCCAGTGCCCTCGCCTCGCGCTAAGACAATAATAAACATAATGGGCCAAGAAAAATTGCGTAAGAGCGTCAAAGTTTTTGGACAGGCGCCATGGCAAATTGAAGCCGCTCGGACACACTCGCTGTTTGCTTAGAGGCTCGTAAATCCATAGAGCTGGACGGCCGGCACATGTCCTTCGTCATATTTTATGCCGTCGCCTTCATTAGAGAGCTGACACACACATTGATAATTATGCAACGAGAGAATAAGAAGAAGAAGAAGCTCTTCGGGGTTGCCAGCTGCAGCTGAGGTCCAGACACTACCGGGGATGGAGCTGTGGATATGAGAGTGTCAGTGACAGCAAATCCTGTGCGCGTGTCGGCATTTGGCATTGTGCAAGCATTTCCGCTTCGGGGCACAGCCCACCACCAGCAGCACCACCGCCTCATTTCGCGCTGCGAATCAGTCAGAAAGAAAGTCAGGCACGGCAACAAACTTTGAGCTGTTGCATTTAATGGTCTTAGCGCGGTGGGGGCAAGAGATATATGTTGAGTTGGGGGGAACCAGTTCGCTGGGCACTTCTGGCGCAGCTTCCTCTGACTAATGGCCACTGCGACTGACAACAGCTGCGGATTTACAAACGAATGCATATGGCTGCGGAATTTACATAAAAGGTCGCTCAGTCAACAAAAGTGCGCTACAAAAAGCTACTTTGCCATTTCTCAAACGCTTTGCGCAGCTCTGCACCTAAGGCCCAGGCCTAGGCCACCCAGCCAGCCAGCCAGCCACTGGGTGTTTGGCCAAATCAACACAATAACAAGGAAGTACGTTGCAGACGGATGCTAACGACTGTAGACATACACGTTTAAAATGCGAGCAATTATAAAATATTGCAAGATAAAGATACTTTCAATTTGATCTATATTTACTTTATTTATTTCATTTATTTAATTTATTTAAATTAGTTTACTTAGTTTATGTATTTAATTTATTTGATTCATTTGTTTATACCAGACATTTACTTATTTATTTCATTTGATTAACTTATTTTATTTATTATTATTTTTATATTATATTATTATTTTATTTATTTTATTTATTTTTATTTTAACACAAAAAATAATACATTTTTATTTATGTATTTATTTATGTATAAATAAATTTAATCAATAAAATAAAATAAATAAATAAATAAAGTTAGTAAATTAAATATTCAATTAATTTACTAGTTAATTGTATTTTATTAAATTAATTTATTTTATTTTGTATATATTTTTTTAAATTTATATAATTTATTTGTATTTTTATTTGAAAAAAAAAAAAATAATAAAAATAAATAAAAATAGAGAAATAGAGAAAGTCAACTTATTTTTAGTTATTACTTACGCAGCTCTTCACTGTAAAACACTAGATGATGCAGTCTTCTCCTACATTTCAGATATACTCTTTATGTAACTGTAAAACCTTTGAAGGTACATGCTTTTCTGACATACTCTTCAATTGTACGAAGCCAATATACTCATTTCTCATATGCTAAAGAGCATAGCAAGGCATCAAGGCTCAGCGTCTTGAAATGGATGAATGAAATTGTGCCACAAACAGAGCAGTATATAAGAAACCAGAAGAGAGAGAGAGAGAGAGAGAGGGAGAGAGAGAGAGAGAGAGAGTTTCTCTAACTCATATGCATATTATTGTTTCGTTAATTTGGAAAGTTATAATGTAGAACACTAGCCTAGATATGCAGCAGGATTTGAATCAAGAGCTGTTTTTTTTCGGGTTGCCCAGACAGAGAGCTTGTTGAGAGCGTCAAAGCTTTGATATATGAGGCGAGAGCTCGTTTTTGCTTTGGCTGAAGTAAATATGATGCCAGTTCGGCATGACAAGCAGCTGCAAATAAAATGAAACAAAGCCCTCCACGGGCACCTGCCAAATTTACATAAGCCCATAAAGTTTAAGTCGCATTAGACGTAAGCCAAGTGCTTGTAACCCCAGTCGAAGAAGAAAAAAAAAAAAAAAAAGCGGAACAGAGCCAGACGAAAAGGGACAAAAAGCTCAAGGAGTAATGTTTAGTTGCCCATGGCAAATGCAATTGTAGAAGCAGCGGCAATGAAGCCAATAAACAAATACACTTGCCTCCCACAACAATAACACACTCGTTGGCAATACCAACAACAACAGCAGGAGAAGCAGGAGGAGCAGGGGCAGCAGCAGCAGCAGGAGGAGGCGCAGCAGCAGCAGCAGCAAGTAGAAGTCGCGTTCGTAACACGAGCTTTATGGCCAACGGCGGCTACACACTTTAACCCCACCTGGTGTCGTTTGGCGCACTCCGCCACCCCCCCCCCTCTCGCGCCCCTGGCTCCTCTTTATGGCCACGTGTCAGTGAACGACGCTGGCGTCGCTTGTTATTTTAAAATTTAAACACCCATGAAATAAAATATATTCGAGCCGAGAGTATGGGGAGGAGAGCTCACTTCCACTTCTTCCCCTACCACCAGCCGGCCTGCTCCCAAAACACAGCGGGCGACACAGTTCAAGCATTGAATCCAATAGAAAAATGTTATTTTAATGCAGACGCTCGCCCATTGCGACGCATTACAACAACAGGAGAAATGAGGGTTGGGGTTGTGAGGCAGCATCAAAATTGGATCAAGGTCTGAGCTGAGCAGACGGGAGAGTGGAAAGCCGAAGGTCTAGGCAGACGGGCAACACGCGCCGTCAATTGCCATCGATGCCTGCTGCCAAAGGTGCAGCTCCATATTTTGCATGCGACCCTTAGACAGCGGAGGAAGAGTTATCGCTGGCATCGCATAAATTGAAATGGGTGCCGTTGCACTGTGTAAACTGATGCTACGTCTCCGGGAGGAACTGGCATCATATGTGGAATTGTATTTACAGTTCACTTAACAAATGCGCATATCACACGGCCACAGCAATGGCAATGCCAGGGCATGGATCCAAGCGCGAACAGGGATACGGACATGGATACAGACAGGGATACGGACATGGATATGTACATATGTGTGTGTGTGTGTGTGCATTGGGCAAGCAATAGAAATCGTCGTGGCAGTCCCAGGGTGGGGTTTATATATAGCATAACACTGTTATTTGAGGTTTATCAATCGGCCGATAGCGAGTAAACAAGAGGAATGCGGGCGTTCAAGGTGTACTTTGCATGTGTAAAGTGGTTGGAGTGGTTCGAGTGCAGCCTTAATGCAGTCGGCGTCAATATAGTAGCGGGAGATATGTGCTAGAGTTCAAGGACTCAATGTATGCATATAAATAGCTAAGCAGCAGAGAGGGAGGTAGAGAGAGGGAGAGTGAGTGCGATAGGGTAATGTTAAGTATGTGTTAGGTAATTTGAAAGAAAGGAAGAGTGGGTGAGAGAGAGAGAGAGAATGAGAGACAACAGTTAATAAGATAGTAACATTTAAGTAGAGTAAAAGAGAGAGATACAGAGAGAGAGAGCGAGAGAGCGAGAGTAAGTAATGTTAAGTATGTGTTAGTTTATTTAAGAGAAATGGAGAGTGAGAGAGTGAAAGAGGAGAGTGATACAATGAGAGAGAAGAGTTGAATAGATATATTCACATTTAAGTAGAGCAAGAGAGAGAGTAATAGGGATATTTCAAGTATAAGTTAGGTAATTTGAAAAAAATGGAAAGTGAGAGTGAGACAGAAGAGCTGAATAGATATATTCACATTGAAGTGATTGCACTCACTTATTGCATAGTTCATTTCCATTCAATTTAACTTGAACAATTCTGTTTGCTGAATCAGCTACACTAATTACCAAGCTGACATTGTCTTGTTAGATCCGTGTGTCATTCTGACTGACTGGTCGGCTGATCAATTAGCTTTGATATTGTCATGACATATTAATCGCCGAGCTGAGAGACAGGGCCAGACTCGCGCTTAAGTAGCAACAGCCAACAACTAGCATTTCCAACCAGTCAGCTAGGTCTTCGATTTTCCTGGCTTAACACATGTTGACAAAGTAAACAGGATTTTGATGCTGTGGCGTACAAGCAATTTGCTAATCCAATACCACAACCACAACCCCGCCAGCACAGCTGCAGCACACCCAAAAAAAAAAAAAAAAAGAAAAGCAGAAGAAGAAGAAGCAGCAACAAATTGGCAGATTAGTTGTTGACATTTTGGAAAATTAATGAAACTGCGCTGCCTCAAGGGCAACTGGCACGCCCCCTCGAGCACCTAGATGAGACTTCACCCACAGCTCCAGCGGTCCGTTCTGTTTACCGCATAATTTTCGTGTGTTTGAGAATTTTCTCAGTTCTTTTCTCTCGTTTTGTCATGTTTTTTCGTAATTTTTTATTCACATTCAACTGCACACATAATTTAATTAAGAACTTGTTTTTTTTTTTTTTTTTTTTGTTCTTCCCATCAATTTTCTGCCTGAAAATATCAAAAAAGCCTTTCACATCGGCCACATATGAGCGCCAGCCGAGCATAGCGAAAATTTGCCTGCATTTTATTTGTTATATGCTTTTTTGCAGCGCCTTTATAAAGCATTTTTATTATGTTTTACTGGTTTTCAAAAGCTGAGCAAAGTTAAATAGAATTTAGTAGGTTTATTATGGGCATCATAATGTGAAATGCCTAAAAGGAATATGCAGAGGCATATAAAAAATGTGCTCGCTGGGCAGCTTGATTATACGAGGCCTCACTAAAAAAAGGGAAAGAGAGAGGGAGAGGGAGAGGGAAAGCGAACGTGCATGACTGCAAAATACCCTGCTCATTAAATGTATGCATATGTAAATATCAAGTCTATAAATGCAATTGATGTCTTTAGCCTTTTTGAGCAAACATCAAGCTAAATTATTTATTAGAATAATATAATTTGTTTATGAATCGCGTATATATATTTGTGACATATACAACTCTTTTATATAGCTCTCAGGTGCATATAATAAGGGCATAAATTGCTGAAAGCCTGCATAGAACTAGAGCTGAACTATTAATTTTCCCTTTGCTGTGCTTTGTGCTGAAATGTGGGGCTTGTTAGGTTGGTCAGTAGGCTTGCCGCTTAGCAGTTCTATAGAAAATGCATATGGCCAAAAGAGGTCAGAATAAAAGCAGAGAGTTGGGAGAGTAGGGGAGAGAAAAGTGAAATGGCTGCCGGTTGTAATAGTTTTTTTATGTAAAGGGAACATTTTTAAATTATTATAATGAATAATACAAACAAAAATATATATATCTTTTTTTTTAATATTAATAATTTAGTACAAATATATATAATATAAATTTAAAAAATTTTTATAATATACATATTATATAAAATAAATTAAACATTTTTTGATTATAATTATTTGTTCATAATTAATAACACAAAATTAATTAATAAATTAAAACTTTTTGAATATAATCAAATAAATATAAGCAAACAATGTTTAATTTATTTTATATATATTTTTATATTTTATATATTTTATAAATATTTTTGTATACTATTTTTTATATTATTTTTATTATAATTATTATTTTCATATATTATGCAAAGATAAGATAATAATTACTAAAGATTTTTTTATTATATATTTTTTTAGCTCATTTTTAAATCGACTTCATCTAAAGCTAAATTTAAAGCTCTATCCATAGCATCTACAATATTTTAAATATTTTATTTTATTTTTTATTATTTTCATTCTCATTTTCAGCTTTTTGTCTTAAACTAAATAAATCAGTTCCAAATCTACCTCATCTATGAAGTGATTAATGCCCTTATTGCTGAAGTTTATTTTAAAAATATTAAAAAAGTGTTACAAATACTTTATAAATGATAATCAAATAATATTCCTGTTTATTTTTCTTATATCAAATTATTTTCCTTTATTTTCTTATATTGCCATTTATTACATGCTTTCATCTTACAATTCTTTCAACTTATCACACTTCATTCATATTTAGTAATATTATTTTAAGTAGCCAAAAATAAATAAAGCTCTAGTATCTCTCTCGATTTATTATTCCATGTGCATAACACTTTTTCATAAGGTAAACCACATTATTTTTTTTTAAATATATTGTTTGCTGTTTTCTTATCTCATATTTCTTCAATTAAGTATCAAGTCAAGAATGCTGTTGAATGGCATTCCCATTGCCATTCCCAAGTGGCCGAAGCTTAACCCAAATATATGAGTCAAAGGCAAATATTTCATAGATGCTGTCACAACAGAGCTCCATCTTCATCTTTATTATATGGTATATAAGGCAGAAGAGGAAGAAGAAGAAGAAGGAAAAAAAACTGACATCGAGGCTGTCCAAAATATTTGTTAGCTTGTTATTCAAATGAAAACGTTTTCTATACTCGTAAATCTGAGCGCGCAGTCGGCGTCAAGGACTCGTTTCTCGGCTGCGAACGTGCGTTTATGCATTGAAGCCGAGTTGGCGGAAAAGCGAGTGAAAAACAAAACAACATGTCAAAAAATAAATGTACAAAAGACATTTCTGTTATATTTTTCAAATGAAATATTAGTTTACTTTTAGCGACGGCGACGGCGACGGCGACAGCAACACAAAAGCCAGCGTCAAAGCGTTGACAGGCACAGCGAGACAGCAAGAGAAATGGTTAGAGACGGAGAGAGGGAGAGAGAGATGGTGGGAGAGGGAGAGAGAGAGAGTGGGTGTTTGTGCGTCGTCTTATTTGTCATTTCTTGAACGATTTCTGCAAAGCAAAGCAGAAACAAGCAGACAAGCGGAAGGATAAGACACAAATGGCGCAGGCACGTCGAAGCATCCAGCCTCTCGTAATGGCTGCTGGAAGATGATGCCACTTTCGCTCAAGTGCCGCAATAAACAAATTTCTCAAAGAGGGCGACCAGAATATGGCTCGGGGCTACAGCTACGTGTGTCTGGTGTGCTCAGGTAAGCCAAACAGTTGGGCAAAAGGACGTCGTTTGAATTATGAGTCGCGTGCTAAATTTTACAACTCAATGTGCACGGGAACACAAAAAACATGCAGCAAGAGAGGGGGAGAGAGAGAAAGGTACCGAGAAGCAGAAAAAAATTAAGTAATTTTCTTCATACCGATTATTATCGTACGTAGGAGCGTCAAGTCATGGGCGAAAGGGTTGCCGCCCTCCATCGACATATGTCACACGCTGCTGGGCGCCGAGGCGTGTCAGGCGTTTAGATCGACGCGCGTTGATAGCGGCCGACCGCGTTTTAATATTGAAATGCCAGCACGTAGCTCATCCTACATTCAGTTACGCCCCCCCCCACGCCCCGCCCAACTTCCTCACCATTGTTGACATCAATAAATATTCGCGCACGGCCGCGCCGGCCATCGGAACCAGCTAAAAACACTCCCCTCCTCCCCTACCAACAATACCATCTCCCATCTCCCACCACCCACACCCACACCCACTCGACCCTCTGCAGTCGCTATCATCATAACGCTGAAAAGCCATAAACGACGTAATAAAATTCTGCACTGCCATATGTTCCCCAGCGGGCATTATTTTATTGAGGCATACGACAGTCCGACCATGGCATGGACCCATGGACACAATTTGTAGGCACTGTCGTTCGCTCTGAGCACAGAGAGACCATAAACTAAAGACTTTTAGAATAAATTTAACATATTGTGGCGTTTATCATATCATTTTGTCTCGTGCATAAAATTTAATTTTTTAAATTGGTAAATAAAAGCAGATCCAGACAAAGACACAAAAAAATCGAGCAACATTTTCGAAATGTTCAATAAATATAAAATTCATCAGCAAATTTGATTTAAATTTGTTTACTGTTCGTATCGAAATACCCTTTCATGGCACTGTGGCTAAGCTACTGCGCTTTATTTTCACTCTAAAATTAGCTTTTAATTTAATTAGCTTTTTATTTGCTTTGAATGCATTTGCCTAAGTCCCTCGGCTCGCTCTGTTTTTGTGCGGCCTTGTTGGCCAGGGGAGGCTCGCTTCGGGCTACTGCATAAAAAGGGCACAAAACAGCGAACCACGAAACAGGTCACTCGGGTGGGGAGCAGCCAGAGCTGCCGGAGCTGCCGTAGCTGCAGGTATTGCGATCATTTGCTGGCATCCCAGCAGCACTGACCACGCCCCCTCCCAGCGCGCTGCCATGCCGATTGTTTACTTTGAAGTTGACGTTTCAAACTGGGCCTAATTTGGCGTAAGCCCTTTATAAACTCTGCCGGACTCGAAGCACTTTATATATAAGCCTTGCTAATGGTTCAGCAATCAAACAAAATTCAGCTGAATTTTTTAGAGTGCAATAATTCAAAAAGCTCTAACTAGACGTTAGATGATGCAAGATAAGTGCAGGCTATAAAGAAATCATGCATGCGAAAGCAAGAGCCAAGAACAAGACTCCAGAAGATGTCCCGAACAGCACGAAAATATGAACTCAGCCTATCTATCTATCTTGCATCTTCCATCTACTATCTTTTATCTTGCATCTTTTATAGTCTATCTTTCATTTTATAGCTTTTATCTTCTATCTGTTCTTCTATTCTATCATTCATATTTTTCTCTATTTCATCTTAGCATTAATTAAAATTATTTAAAAAATTGTAGACTTTTAAAATGAAGTATATGAAAAGAAAGAAAAAATAAATCAGAAATTTATCCAGATTATATTTACAGAACAAATTTCATTTCCAAATTGAAAAGCCTCCTATACCTCACCCGCTAGCCGCTCTCTCTCTATCTCTCTCTCTCTCTCTCTCTCTCTCTCTCTCTCTCTCTCTCTCTCTCTCTCTCTATCTCTCTCTCTCTCCACGAAAACTTTATAATGCCAAACCGAGTGTTTGTTCACAGGATTATGGCTAGTAACTGTTATTATCCGCTGCAAGCAAGATTATTGACCCCAAACACAGGCGTCTAGTCTAGTCTGTATCACATAATGGAATAACTAGAGCTCACTTCACATGCACGAAATCGAACAAATGGAATGTTTGAATGACCGTTTATCCTTGAACTGGTCAAAACGCAAATTATATTCCCGTCAGATGCCACACACGCACACAATAATATAGACAAATGTTATGTGCTATATATGTACATGCCACACCCACGACAGCGATGTAGGCTCTACGTCACTCTCCGGCTGTTGTTGCTTTTGTTGTTTGTGTCAGTGTTTTTGGGGCTGTGCTCCGGCAATCAAATTGGAATCGTTAACGCAACAAATTGAATCGAATCAAAGCCTCGACGTGCTCGCATTTAAATAATAGCCAAAGATTATCAATTAAGCCGTTGTACAAATTGATAGTGCGCTGGCTCAGTTGTGTCCAGGCATAGCTATACATATATATATATGTGTGAGTGTGTGTGTGTGTGTATGCATGCCACGCCCATTCACTGACAGCGCGTGCAGCATTATTGCATTAAAATTATTTAATTATCGACTGGTCAGCGTGGCCTTTGTATCTGTGTCCGAGCCACCTGAACAAACGCATAATTGCATTGCCCTGGAGGAGCTGTGACAGAGTTGAGAGAGCGAGAGCGAGAGCGAGAGAGTGAAAGAGAGAGAGAGAGCAGAGTATATATAGAGCTATAGCTGGCAGCCGCATATTCGTTTATGCACTGAAATGTATGCAGATTGCAGTTATGAGGTTTCATTTTTATTGCACCATAAGACTAATAAGATTTTCATATGACCACGCCCACCGCCGCCCACAATAATTTCCCCCATAATCGCGCTGATTTACATAGCAGCAGAGTTAACTTGTTGTATAGGCTGCATTACATTAAGCAGCATTTTTAATTACATCATAAAAGTTAATTATAAAGACAGGAAAAAAAAAAACATTATAGCGATTCCTTTGTATGCGAAAGCTAAAATTAAATTATTTTTTTTTTCATATTTTTTGTTTAATAATGAGAAACGAGATGTATAAAGATATGGTCAGATATACGATATGCAGCAGAAATCAAAGCATAGATCAGAGCTCAAAAGCGAAAATCCTTTTGCATCCCTTTACGCAAAATGTTTTTCTTAATTTATCTTTAGTATTTTTGTTGCTGTTGTCTGCTTTTTATCTTTGCATTAACTTTTCAGTTTGACAATTTTAATTCGGTGCAAATATTTGCATAACAAATTTCGCTGCTGGCTGCAGGAGGCGTAGGCCTTCTGTCGCCTCGTGGCACCTGGGCTCGCTGTGGGCTGACGACAAGCTGCCAAACAGTGCGGCCCCGGCAATAAATCAAAACTCACCTAATTACGCAACAAAGAGGCGACTTTTCGCCAGCTGAATGCTAATTAAAAACGAGCCGAGACGCTTTTGGATTTGCCCCATGTTCGCCCAGGTCCGCTGCCATTCCTTCAGATTGGCTGCTCAGTCAGCAGCTGGAGCAAGCCAGAAGAAACACAACTTGGCCATTAACAATAATACCAAAATCAGTGGGCAATGAAACGCAGCCGAATCGCAAATTTATGTGGCACGAACAGAACTCTACAGAATGTGTCCCGCTCGAGCCGCTCAGATCGAGCTGAGCAGTCCAGGCAGCCCCGGCTGCTAGTAGACGTAATTAATTCGATTATATTTCATTGATTTCAACGCCCGGTCTCATAGAAAATAAAATTTAATTGAAATGCCGCTCAGCGCGGCGTTAGAGGCTGCAACGTAAATCAAGTTTGGGCAGTGAATGGAGCAGAGGAAAGGGCAAGGGCAGGGGCAGGTAGCCGTAGACGATGTCCTTTTTCGGAGGCGACAACAGCCAGCTATAATGGTAAACAAAAAATCAACGTGACAGGAAAGAAAATTAGCAAAGTTCGCTCGCCGCTGTCCTTGGCCAAAAGTGGCTTGGCCCTTGGGCTTAAGCTGCTTTCTGCCACGCCCACGCCCCCCGCCAGCTCGTTGGACGGGCGTTGAGCGTCTCTGGGGACGCGAATTTAGGGCTCGTGCCCAAAACTCAGTCCACAAAAATTTGAGCCACAGCCAGGACTTCTGTCAAAGACATGGCAACAGGAATTCCACTGCCACTGGACATTGATTAATAATGTTTTTGTATAAGTACAAGGATATACGATTTTTTATCATCGCGCACGACCGGATGTTGTTGTTGTCGCCGTTGTTGTTGCTCTTATTATTTGGCGCGTTTCTTTTTAATGACTTTCAATGGAACCAAAAAAAAAAAAATACAAAAAATTGTTTTTGCCAAAGTAAGCAAGAATCTCAGAGGGATGATTGCTGTTTGCCTGAGAGAGCAGAAGGGCAGCAAAAGCTTATTAGCTAAAGGTTAAAGGACATTTTAGATACAGTTAAATTAACAGGAAAATATGAGGAAGTTGAGAAAAATGTATATGTTATATTAAACATTTATATAGAAATGTGTAGTTATGTAAATTACATATGTGTGCCCTTTAAAATAAATAAATGGGAAAATAAATAAATAAATAAATAAAATTAATTGATTGTTTAACGCTTTGCACAGCTCGTTTTAACTTCAGTTCTTTGATATATATCGGCAGTCGTAGATATCCGAGCTCTGCTTCTACTGAAGTTATAGAAGAAGCGAAATTCATAATAATATATTAATAATTTAATTTTTAATTTTAAAAATATATATAAATCATATAAACTTTTATAAAAGAATAAATTTATATATAACCTTTTCCCCGTCAATAAAAAATTATATAAAAATTACATAAATATTTATAAATTATATAAATTAGATAGAAACCTTTTTTTTTTGGTTAAAAATTTAAAGAAAATTATATAATAATTATATGTATATGTAAATATTTGTAAATTGTTTAAAAGAATACATTTATATGTAGTAACCATTATCTGGACAATAATTTTTTTTTAATTGTATAAAAGAAGAAATTTATATATAGAAACCTTTTTTTAAAGAAGATCAATTTTATGATCAACAAAACAAATTTTTTAGCTGTGTTTGCCAGTTGGAGTGAGATATTTCATTCATTATTTACTTACTTACATATATATATATTTTAATTAAAATATATAGAGCATTTAAAAGTCAAGCGAATCTTGAATTATAACTCAGCCCAATCATAAATCATGCGAAATTATTTGACCACATTTTCGGCATATCGTAGAGCAAGCTGTTGTGAGGCATCGCCTTTGAGATTAAATCCTATTAAAGCCTGCGGTGGTTGGCTATTAATTATGAGCGTGGACAAATTAAAATACGCCTTACGCACACACACAGAAATACACACAAACACTGAAACCCACACATGGATTTTCAGACTGATTTCATTATAATCAATGAGTGCATTAGTCAAAGCCGACAAATCCAAACTTGACTGCGTTTCGCCATCAATGTCTATGACCGTTTGCAATAGCTAATTAATAGGCAAATTCCTAGAGCAAATTGTCCTGATAATTAGGCATGCACAAGTGCGTCAAATGCCCGACAGCCGAAGCCCTATCCCAGTACACGTTCCAGTTTGCAGCCCAGACTCCTGCGCGCCTCCTGCTGCAGCTGTTGTTGCTGCCTCTGTTACGTTATTAGAGCCTGTGTCCAACCGCATCCACCTTCATTTGCATTAATTGCCGTTAAGTCGTTGTGCCTGACCGGGGGCTAGATCCCCGACCCCAGCCAAAGCCCACTGATTGCGGGAGTGGAGGTGGATTGCACTTGCATTTAGTGCAAATTTGTCGCTTTGCCATAGAGCCGACGAGTCCAGCTCTTGGCTATTAACAACATTGCAGTCCTTTGGCCAGCCAGGCTGGCTAGTCGAGGTTATTAATAGGCCTCTGGGCGCTATTGGAAATATGAGCAGGCTCTGTGCGTGCTCTGGAGCGTAGTTGCTTGTAATTGATATTAAAGCAGCTCATCAATGGGAAATATGATAAAAGGGATTAACAGTTGATAGGCAAGATGACCAATAAAGTCTAATGAGAACCTATATACATACATACTTATATATATATATATTTTACATATATATCTGTAAAATTTAATTGGCTTTAAAGTCAATGCACTTGCCAGGCTAGAAGGACTCAACTCTATAATTTCTAGATAGACTTGTAAATAATTGAAAATCTAGTACACGCACTTCAGATATGACGCCCAATTAATTGTAAGCCAATGCATGGCAATTAAGTAGTTCCTGGCATAGGCCATAGCATGCTGAGACTTGAGGCTTATCAAGCGCCCAGCGCGCAGCATGAAAATTACAATCGAGCTCGCTTTTGCCCCCTCTCAAATTAGCGCTACACAATTAAAACCCAATCAAGATTGTGGAACAACTGTAAAGTTTTCCCACAGCTTTTCGAACTTTAGAATTTCTTTCTCTCTCTGTGTGTGTGTGTGATTTTTGTGGGCGAGCTCCCAAAACAAAAGACAAACTGTCAATTAGTTTAGTTTCAGCTTAGTTTCAGTTTAGTTTCAGTTTAGCTCTTTTTGGAGTTTTTTTGAATTGTTGTTAAACAAATCATGTCTGATGCCACAATTGAAGCCCTCCCTACAATAAACAAGCGATTCGTGTATTCCTGTTGCATGTTGTCCCTGTTGTTGTAGCATTAGTTCTGTTGTCTGTTGTTGCCTGGAGGCAAATGCGTTCTGATTTTTATGTATTTTTAATGAAACTTCAACTGGGTACAAATACAGCGACAACTGTAGGAAACAACCACAGTTGCGAGCTGTCGTCGTTGCCATCGTTGTCGTTGTCGTTGTCGTTGTCGTTGTCGTCTCTGTCGCATTGGGGATTTTCACAAGTGGGAACCAAAACATTTGTTCCTAGATTTTCACGTCACGGTCCGCATTGTGGGGTCGACGGGTTGCCCTAACAAGCCAGCCAAATGCAACATGCGGGAGGCAGGCAGGGCAGCCTTATTTTTGGCTCTAGCAGAGGGCGTGGCATGCCAGCCTTTCATATGTATATATATATATGCATGTGTGTACACATAATCATTAACAGTGTCACATGCGACATAATGAGACAGGGCGCACTGCACAGTGCTCAAGGCGGTTCCGGCTGCCAGACAGGAGCGCATACACATACTCTAACTCCAAAAAATTGTAAATGTCTGAGTCGTAGTGGAGTCTGTAATGCTGATGCTGCCCGCCTCCTGCTGCCGCTGCTGCCGCTGCTGCCGCTGCTGCTGCTGCTGCTGCTGCTGCTTGGTCTTGCTGCTCTTGCTCTGGCTGCTGCCTCCACATGTTGCAGTCTGATGTCTCGGGCTGCTGCCGCTTAAGTAGTTTACATTTTATATGCAGCCCATAAAAGGAAAACATTCGCTCCATTAATGGAACATAATTTTTCGTTTTCTGTTCGTCGACGTCGTTCGCTGGGATTTTTGTCAAGTTTATGAAGATTGAAATGGTAAAGCAGCAGCAGCAGCAGCAGCGGCAGAGGCAGCTCCCACAGCTGCAGAGGGCTCAGGGCGGCCAGCATCATAAAAGAAGAGTGCATCAAATGGGATTTTAAGTTGTCGCATTTAACAGGCACCAACAACAGCAACAACAACAACAACAACAGCAACTATAGCAGCGCGCAGACTACAAATAGATCTATCAAAATTTCTGCTGCAGCTGGGCACAGGGCAGATAGTTTTCGTTGAGGTTTCTGTCATAAATACAGTTCTTGTTTTCTCGCTTTCTCTGGCACACACTCTCTCTCTCTCTCTCTCTTTAGATACACATATATTTTTTAAGTCTTTCACATATGAGCTGCGTTTAGCATTTTGTCATAGTTTGCTTTGTAAACCTTTTATGTCATAGCTCATTAGTTGTGGCCTGTCGTCTGCTGCCTCATCAGCGTTTATAGCTTCGAGATATTTTCCAAGCAGTTGCAGTTGCTGAATCACTCGAATGAGCTGCGGACAGCGAACGGATGTGCAGAGAGGAAATCCATAAAGGGCTTAGCTAAACAAAATTTTAGAAAATAAAATTGATTTGAGAGCAGCTTGAATAATGTGAGAAAAAGAGCTGTAAATATGATGAATATATGGTTAGGTTTCTCTACTATAATCTTTCTTGCTAAAAAAAATGTTGCAAAAATTATATAAAATAATAAAAATAATATAATAATATAAAATAATAAAATTTCCAAGTTGAAAAGCAATTAGCAAACTAATATAAAATATTAAGAGATATTTTATAATTGCATCACTCTCCCTCTCTCTACATATCTTAATAAATAATTCTACATTCATCAAAGCTGATTAAATAGACATAAAACATAAATCTATAACTTTAACAATTCAAATAAATTCCAATCACTTTCATTTCACATCAAACACATTTTCATCTCCGGCAAAAGCTCTATGTAAATTGGCAGCTCTTTAAATAAAACACAAAAAAAAGACATTAATAAAAAAGCTTATCTCTTTGGTAAGCCAATTTGTATAGCGTATTTTTGGAAAGTGGATGGGCCAGGACTAACAAGCCTTAATGAAGAGCTCTTTGCCCATTTGATAGACTCACACTGTGAACGGCTACGGCGCTGTCAAAGGAAATTAAAAACGTCCCGAGCCATCGATGATGATGAATTTATGCGAAAATTTAATTATTCAACAATAAACAGAGCAAAAGGATGCAGCAGGCAGCAGGCAGCAGCGAGGGCAAATAACTGCGGCAAACTGAATGCCAATTGGAGGCAAATGGCAATAAATCAACGCACAAACAAAACGAAGCAGACGCAGGGGGGGGGCGAACGAGGCAGTTTCATGAAACTGGAAAATGTATAAATCGTGAATGGCGTTAAATAAAAATATTAAATGGCCAAAAGAGGCTAAGCGCGCCTCTTGGCCAACCCTCGTTGGCCAATTAGCTGGCAACAGCTCGAGCAGCTCAGCTCATGTTGACAAGAATTAACAAATTGGCTGCCTGATTAAGGCGCGGACAGCTACACAGATATTTATATAAATATATACTGATAGCAAGATACTTTTCAAAAGTAATTCAATATGTTTTCCCACTGGCCACAGGCTGTCTGCCAGATCAAACGTGGGAGCAAACTGTCTCTCTGTCTGTTTGTTTATTTGTTTGATTGGCGCACAAAGCGCGTGAATGGATGAGTCGCTCTCTCTCTCTCCCTCCCCCACTCTGTCGTTGCAGCTTGATACTCGAGACTCGTTATAAGAAAAGCATTTGCCAGGGTTTTTAATGTTTGAACTTTTTATTACACGCCAGCGGCAGCAGCAGCAGCCGCAGCAGCTGCAGCAGGAGAGGCAGCATCAAGCAGAAGAACTCTGATTGGCAAAAGGTGGGCCAACGGCAAGCCCAACAGCTAGCGGAGGGCAAGGCAGTGGAGGCTAGCGAGTGCTTGTCATATGACACCAATAAATCGCTTCAATTGCTCTCTGAGTGACGCCAGTTACCTGGCAGACGCGCTCAACGTTCAATGTCAGAGGCGGCGACGACGACGACGGCGGCCCCAAACGGTAATGAAAAAATGCCAATACCAAAATGAATGTGCGACGATGTGGTGAGAGGAGAGGAGCGTAGCTGCAGGTGTATTGGAGTGAGGCCGCTCAACGAGGTAAGCCCAACTGTATGGGTGTGTGTGCGCTTCAATGATGCGTAAGTAATCCTTTCAATTTAAGCGACGCCAAAGTCAACGCAAGTGAATAATTGGCAACGATGCTTTGGAAATTACCGTAAAATTAGCTGACAAAAGCGACTGACGCACAAAACGAAATAATGCCAATGAGAACGAAGAACGAACAGCGCAGAGCCCATGCGACTCCTGCCTCCCCTCCGCGCTGACGAACTGCGATAATTCTCTGCACATTAAAGTGGCAAATAAAAGTTCCAAAAAGCAAAGGCAGGTGACAAGCGAATTTATTGTTTCATTCAAATCTACTTATATGCTGTGTATGGAATATATGGGAAAAAATAGTGGAATAGTGTAATTATACTATTAAGAGTACCGCAGTAGCTAACTAAGCTATGGAGAATATTTAACTTGAAAAAATATATATAGTACATATATATGATTCTTTAATTAATGATTCTAAAAATTAATAAGTAAATAGATTAAGAAATCTAAAAGTTAAACTTTAATTTTTCTTCCTTTTTTAGAATTTAAAATATAATTCTATTTATAGAACAGGAAATTAAAATAAAGGCATATTTTAAAATTCTTTAAGCAACAAAATTTCTTAAAATCAAATTAAAATAAAAAAAAAAAATAAATAAAAAAGACAACTTTATGCAGCAGTGAGTGGCCTCTGTGAACAGCATTTACATATGCTATAATTGAATAAAATGCTTAACGCTCTATTAAGAAACTCTTTCACATTCCAAAGAGTTAAAATCTTCAAGTGTCTGCTGTTCATTTTAGTTCCTGCTGAGTAGGTTTCACAGTCAACTTGTTTACAGCTCATGCACAGCAGCCGGCAGCAGGAGCAGCAGCAGCAGCAGCAGCAGGAGCAGCAACAATGACAACAAGAAGCCACTGCAAATCAGCACAGAAGCAACAGCTGGTGTGCCAGTTCGTGTCCTTGCTCTACTACACAACTGACAACAGCAGCCAGCCAACAAGAAAAAAACAATGAGAAAAAAAAAAAATGAAGAAGAGGAAGAAACTGAAGCTGAAGCAGAAGAAAGTTTGTCACCTGACGCGTGCACTTAACCAGCAGGCCTCAAGCTAAAGCAGCCAAGAGCATTTTCGTAGCCCAATTTCAAGAACAACAACAGCTGTCCGAGAGCTCCACACATGCGATTACCCAATGCCATGTGTTGCTCCATGTGCTGCGCATTCAAATGGAAGCTGTGAGGCTGAGGCTGATGCTGAGCTTCTGCTTGTCCATTCGCATTTAAACAAATGGCGCTTTTTGGCAACAACTCGTTCGGTTTCATATATCATTACTAGGAGTGGCAAAGAAAGAAAATAAGAGAAGAAAAAAAAAAACAACTCAGCAAAGACAAGGCCAACAAAAAAAGAGAGCAACTTGAAGGGGGAGGCCGAGGCTGCAGCAGTTGGAGCTGGAATTGTTTATGAAACGGCGACTGTTGAGAGTTGTACAGAGAGCGAGAGCGCCTATGAACGCTTGTATAAATTGGCTCATTATGAAGCTCATCCATAATCTATGAACGACAAGGCAATGGGGCCATAAACTATGCCAACCCACATTCACTTCGATTACCGAGCGAGCGCCCAAATGTATGCTATTCCTCTGGCATGCAATAAGGCGAAAGGGGGCGAAGGAGACTGCTTCTCAAAAAGGGAAACATAGCCATTTTCGACACGTGTTTAACTCGTTTTTCAAAGACTACGCCCTGTACGGTCTGCTTGGCCATAAAACAATTCACTTTATGCGCACGAATTTAGCCATTTGCCAACATTTGAAGCGTTTGGCCAAACTTGCCGGACACTCTAAGCAGAAAGCCAAACCTCAAGACTTAAAGGTTCTGACAAAGGCACACACACACTGGGAACAGCTAGTTAGACATACATATATAAATTTATATATATGTATACTATAGATACTTTATTTTGGCAGCAAATGAAATCGCTTGCATTTATAAATTTTAAACAGTTTCACTTAAGCAGCCCTGTGTGGATGTCGGGTGTGAATGATAGTGACGGTCGATGGGAAGCAGCTAGTTTTGGGGCATTATTTAATAAATGAAATGAGCATTCAATGAATTTTAAGAAGCTATTTCCCAGAAGATGATCTAAATTTATATATATAAAAAAAAAAAAGAAACGTGCTACTCAAGCTAGAAGAACTAAGTCAAGTTAACTGAACTGAATTTTAAATAATAAAATATATAGAAGTATTATTTTTTTAACTTTTTAATTTGCATTTATTTATTTTATTTTTATTTTTTTTTTTTTTGTTAAATATTATTTAGAAATTTAAACTAATGCAGAATATATAATTTATATTTATTTATTTTTAAAGTTAATTTTATTTATGTATTTTTAATTGTTTAAATATATTTTTTTTAATAATTATTTTCAAATTTAGTCAATGCAGATGTCATATTGATTTTATTTGTTTAAATTAATTTTTTTATTTTATTATTTTGTAATTATTTTTTTTTTATGTATTTTTAATTTGTTTAAATATATTTTTTTTAATAATTATTTTCAAATTTAGTCAATATAGATGTCATATTGATTTTATTTGTTTAAATTAATTTTTTTATTTTATTATTTTGTAATTATTTTTTTTTTTATTATGTTTTTTAAATACTTTTTTTTTTCAAATTTACTATAATGCAGAAGAATAAATAAAAAATAAAATAAAAACACAAAATTAAATTTAAAAAATTAAATAAATATTATATTTATTTTTAAAATCTAATCTTTGGTTTTTATTTTATTTTAAATATTATATTTAATTTTATTTTAATTATATATATTTTTTAAATTAAACAGTTTTCTTTACATATATATTTTCCAATTTAGTCTAATGCAGCACTATTATTTTTATATACACCAATAGATAGATTACTTAAATTCTATTCAAACATTTAAAGTTGAAAAGTTTTTTAAGTCTGAATTCTTTGGACACTTGATTGATTGCTCTCACTGAGTCTTTGTGAATTAAGCTTTAGCGTTGAATTTGTTTACCTTACTCAATGGACACACGAAAACTTTTTGGCATGGGCATGCAGCTGCTCATCGGGAGTCAAATCTTGTCACACACACATAGATGGATTTACTACATTTGCAGAAAGCTCACTCTCCAGCTGATGGATGAGTTGCTCAGAGATAATGCCACAATTGAGGTGAAAAAAAAAATGAATGAAGAGCAGAAATTATAAGACTATCAGTAACTAAAAATTGTGTATAAATATTTGGCTGCTAGCTATTTGCACTTCATGCTTGACATGCCATACGTCAGCAACAACAACAACAACAACAACAACAATAACAACAAAGACAATAATAACCACAACAAAAGTCCAGCAATTTGGGTTTAAAATATGTTAATACCATTTGCCATTGTTGTTGCTGTTGTCGGGTCGGTCGGTCGGTTAGCTACGGCTTGAATGTCGTATAGGTTGGGGATTTGCCATCTAAAATACCTCAACAAAATATTTTAACGTTCAGGTTCTGGATTTTGTTGTTAAATACCCTGTGCTTGCTCAAGCAGCAGATGGTCATGCTGTTTAGCTGTTGAAGTTGAGATGCCATACATATATTGTATATCTTATCAAAAAATCTATTTTATTAGAGAATGCAATAAAAATAATAAATATGCAACAAAATATGTAAAAAAAATACATTAAAAAAAAAGAAGATATATTAAAGCATTAAACAAATAAAAATTAGAAAAAAGATTAAAAATATATATAAATAGTTCGCAAATTTATTATATATAAAAATACAAATAAAAATATTTTAAGGTTTTTAAATAATTAGATTTAAAATTCTATTGAAAATATTGAAACATGTGTAAAGTATAAAAAAGATATTAAAATATATTTTTTTAATAAATTTATTAAATATTAGGAAAAAATATTAATTTACATATATAAAAATGTGTAATAGACAAGAAAAATTGAAAAAAAAAAAATTAAAAAAAATATGTAAGAAATTTTTGCAATAATAAAATATAAAAAAATATTTAAATTAATATCAACAATATTTTATAATACACAACAAAATATTTATAAATATTAAATAAACTTATATACAAACTATTATTATTTTGTTATTTATAAAATATATAAAAAATATATATAATACTTATTTTATTAAATAGGATATCTTATAGCATAATAATTCAACAGTTTTCTAAATGCTTTGTTTTCTTTTTTGCGGAAAATAGTTTAGTCCGGCTAGAAAAGCTTGTGTTGTATTTTTGGCCAAGCGCCTGTCAAAGAGCCAAAATTGTTTTTATAAAATAAATCAAATTGCTTATCAAAGAGATGATTTAGTGGCCAGCAGTTTGGGGAAGCTGAAAAGCTGAAGCTGTAGCTGAAGCTTTAGATGTAGCTGTAGCTGAAGGAAAAGCAGCTCAACTCAACTTTAATAATTGCACAAGTTGTGGCCTCTTATGGCTCATAAGTCAATAATGAAAGCTGAGTGGCTCTGGCAACACGGCGAGTCGAATGGGCGGTGGTGGTGCGAGGGCGTGACGTGGCGCAAACAACAAAGTTTTCAGGCAGGTATGCCACTAAAAATGCGTAACCTGAACGCATATTATTATTATCTTTTGTGAGAATTTACGAGATCAAAAATTAAAATGCCCTTAAGCATGAGAGTTGAGAGAGTGTGGGTGGACGAGCGAACTAAGAAAAGTAACTGGGGCTAAGAAATTGTTGTAAAATAATTTTATGGTTAGCCAAGGGTTAGGGCCAGGCAATCTATAACCGCATCAACAGGGAAAGCTCAAGGGGCTGTACTATGAATGGCCATAAGGATAAGCCATAGAACAGCATTTCGCCCACATCCTTGCGGCCATTTTCGGACGAAGCGCCACGCTTCAGCTACCAAATTGTCCATTTATTATGCGGCAACGCCTTTTTCACTTTTGCCCCAGCCAAGCAAAATGAAGTGCCCCAAAATGTGAGGCCCTCCCCAAACGCCCCTGCATAAGTGAGAGGGCATTAAGAAAAGCTGTGCTCCAGTAGGAGTGGCCTGCTGCACTTAAGGTGCAGCAGCATCGGCTACATTAGCCGCACACTTTGCCACGGAAGTTGCACAATTAGACGAAAAGCCAAAGTCAAAGTTTTTGCTTCGTTGGCTTGACCTGCTTTGTGTCCTCTACCTCGTCTATCTAACGGTTGCCCTGCCTGCCCGCCCACTCTTTGTCGATTGCTTAGCAAGTTGCATATTAAAAAATAGTTTTACGCTTGCAATTTTTCAATTTTCTTTTAGCAGCTGTCTGCGGAATATCAAGCGAGCGCCTGTCGATATGCATAAAATGCTGTTGGCCTGCCATAAGATTAGATATTAGTTCAGACAACGCCACAGCTTCTGACCTCCAAAAAGAAAAGCAGCGAAGAAAAAACAAAGCAAAGGTGCAAATCCTTCGGCCAGACGTTGAAAAATTAGAAATGTTTCGCTAGCGCAAACTCTGGATAACAAGCTTGGTTGGCTGCCTTCCTGCTTGGCTGCCTAGTTATTTGCTTGGTTGGCTGGCTGGTTCAGCTGTTTTGCATTAACTCAGGGTTAAGCAAAGCAATTTTTAGAGTGCGGATTTGCGTTGAACATCTGTTTGCCGACAAATACTTATGTAAGCAGCATTAAAACTAGGTCACTTGGAAGCACATTAAAATGCATGCATTAACAACTTGAGCGAATCAGCTCTGCCAGGTAGAAAGTACAGAGAAACCTATACAAACTAAAGAAATATAAATCGAAACGTTTATAGGCTATATAGGAAAATTAATGGAACTATGTACATATGTCTTGAAAAGTTTGCTGATATTTGAAGAGCAATAGAAATATTTTTAAAAATATGTTAAATAGTTTTTCTCTAGTTTAATTTTCATTATTATTAATTTTTATATTTTTTTTTTTGTTATAATTAATTTTTTAATCTGATATTTGAACATCAATAGAAATAGTTTAGAAATATTTTTAATATTTTTAATATTCTTGTCTAGTTTAATTTTCATTATTATTAATTTTATCATAATATAATATCAATAGATCAATAGAAATATTTTAAATAAAAATTTATAATAAATTTTCTCTAGTTTAATTTTTATTATTATTAATTTTTATATCAATAGATCAATAGAAATATTTTTAAAAATATTTTTAATATTTTTTCTTTAGTTTATTGTTTTATATTTATTAATTTTTATATCAATAGTTTAATAGAAATATTATTAAAAATATGTTTAATATTTTTTTTCTACTTTAATTTTTATTATTATTAATTTTTATAATTTATTTTTGCATGTTAATTTTGTAATCGACACTTAATCACTTTTAACTTTATTCATTATGAAAAAGAGCTTAACTTAAAGATGATTTAATTACGATTTTCAATTTCTTGACACTCTATCAAACGCTGGCGTAATCTAATAAACCCACTGATCGTTAAATTTACGCTCACAACGTAGCTGCATAGCTAACAAATTGGCCATCAAAGTTTCCAAGAAAGGCCTAAAGCAAACAGCTGCCAAGGTTCCTGCAATTGAAATGCCGAAATTTAAGCAGACAAAGAAAAAGCCACCAATCATTTAGCTACCAAAAAACAAAATATGTGAGTGTATGCTCAAGGTAAATACCCTATATATAAATGGAAAATTAATACAAGAAAATTTAAATTAAAAATTAATAATTAAAATGAAAATAAATATGTTGCTCTTTGATTAATGCTTACATATTCAATTATATTTTCTTTTTACTAATTTTATTATTATTTCTTTCTACTTCTAGCCTTCTCTAGCTATGCACAGGATATATCTAACGTCTAATATGCAAAATTTGATAGAAAACAATAAAAGGGGGCAGAGCCGAGCTAAATAATTGAATAAAAAGCTCAACACAAAGTGATGTGGAAGTCTTTGAGAGACTTTAGCCCAAGTTTCGTGGCACAGCTGCCGACTAGAGAGAGAGAGTGAGAGGCAGAGCAAATTGGGCCAACAGCATCAAAAGCCCGCACAAAATGCCGTAGAGCCAACAAATAATTTGTACGCAAATTAAAAACAAAAAAAGGAAGCGAATTTGAAACCCCAATGAAAATTAAATGAACGAAGCGTGTGCCAAAGTGTGATTAAAACTTTTTCGTGAGTTTTCCTCAACATGTGCAAAATACTCGTAATTGGTAATTCTTTTTCATTGTCATCGTGGCTGCTAATCGTGGTATAGCTTGCGAGACTTGAAAATCCACGCACAATTGCCATAATGCTATATAATAAGCGACATTTCCAAGGGGGTGACAAAAGTCCTGGGTAGCATGCACTTGCCACGCTTGCAACGTGGCTCACTTGGCTGTCGCTGCTGGGCTTACAAAGGATTAGCAGCAACAGCAATTTGAATAGGTGGCACAATTGGGAAATTGTTTCAAGCGATTGCCCAGCCAAACAGCAACCACCAAAAAAAAGGCAGACAGATAGAAAGAGAGTGAGAGGGAGGCAGTGGGAGAGGGAGAGAGTGGGAGACATGTTCAGACAGGGTTGATAGCCAGTCTGAGCCCTGGTTATGTCGCATCGGCTGCTGCCATTCCCATCATGCGTAATTCTATTTGTCATTTTGATTATGACATTGTAATGCTTTAATTGATGCCACAGCGACACGGCCAACATGGCAAACGCATTGCTGATGCTGCAGGCCAAAAAGGCAATCAACCCTCGGCCCGGATTGACTATGTGTGACTAGACGACAATGATGCGACAAAATATGCGCGCTCTTCGCTCCTTTTTTCGCTCTGTTCCAATTGTGTGTTACGTGTCGCCTCTGACAAATCCTGTAAACAGCCCGAGGCGAGGGTGTTTGCTTGAAACTTCAATGAATTTTAAATTGATACACTCTACAGTGCAGCTCACAATAATAGAGCAAGCTGTATACGAAACTTCAACTGTCAAATGACAAACTCTTTCTGACACTTGACTTGACTTGAGTTATTCAAAAAGAAATCGAATCAAATACAATACTGCAAGCATTTCCATCAGAAAATGAACCGCACTGTGTGAGATTGTGTGCTGGCCACGCAAGCACTTGGACATTGTCACAAATATGAATTTAACTGTTCAAAGATACGTTTTGTTTGGTCTCTCTATCATCGTTATTGTTGCTGTTGTTATTATAACGATTGTGGCAGTGGCAACGACTAAGGGGAAGCAGATAGCCACACGGTTACTTTGTTGCAAGCGAAGCAAGGATAAAGCCAACGCCCAGACATGCAACTAAAATTACAAAGGACATGTGCACAATTCTGCAACCAAAAAGAGTAGAAAGAACTCAGGCTGACAGGACGATTGTCAACGATTGCACAATACTCGCTCGCGATGCCAATGGGAGCTCAGCTTTATATGTTATTGTAAATAAAAAAGACATTAAGTTAATGAAAGTTTCAAGAAAATGATTACTGAATTTAATAAAATTTTAAACAAGGTAAAAAAAAAAAAGAAAACTAAATCAAATGGAAAAAAATGTGAATATGGATTAAGTTGCTAAAGGCAGCAGGCCTTTTTTTTTTATTATTTACATAAAAAACAAAATAATATAAATTTGTATTTTCATTGTTTTTTTTTTAATTAAATTTTATTTTATTATTATTTACTTTTTATTTATAAATAATAATACATTTATATTTTAATTTAATTTAATTTTAATTTTAATTTATTTAATTTATTCTTAAGTATATTTATTTATTTTATTTTTGCTTTTATTTTCTTATTTATTATTATTTATATATTTAATTTTTTCCTTAATTTAAAAATAAATTTTTGATTTTATTCATTTTATTATTTTTTAAATTTATTTTTTTTTATAATTATTTTATTTAACTTTTTAAATATTTTCAACATATATATTATAATTTTAGCTATTTATAATTTTTTTTTCTTTTTTTTACAGTAAAAAATAATGATTTAGTCAGTCAGTACTGCTAAAAAAGAAACAAAAATCGGGTGCTAAATATATATCAACTTGTATTTCGTTTAACAAATATACCCTTTACACTTTCCGAACGAGTATGACAATTATAAAACCTACAAGTAAAGAGGCGGCCGGAGCCGCAAGCCAAATTGCGGCAAAGCGAGAGAGAATGTTGCACGCCGTCATCGCCAGCGACGTCAGCGCCGTCGTCGTTCCACCTGAGCGACGCTTCTTGGGGCGATTGCGTGCGCTACGCGCTGGCCGCGAGTTAGGGGCAGCAGCAACAGCAACTAAGGAGACGGCGTCACAGTCAGCAGCTGTTGTCGTTTTCTAATGCAACGCACAGTGGGCATGAAATATTGTTGACAGGTGAAAATGGTACAGGCAGGCAAACAAACAGGCAGACAGACTGACAAGCGGACAGACAGAGGCGGAGGACACGCGCGAGTTAACGACACCGAGACACGATATAGCTACGAGGCTTAGCTACGTCTTGGCAGAAGCAGCAGGAGACGCGCTCAGAGAGCGAAAATTGAGTGAATAGCTTCAGCTGATCACACATAAATCGCGCTCTCTCTCTCTCTCTCTCTCTCTCTCTCTCTCTCTCTCTCTCTCTCTCTCTCTCTCTCTCTCTCTCTCTCTCTCTCTCCCTCTCTCTTCGATGTGTGTGAAGGAGCGAAAAGGTGGCGGCTGCCCCATGAGCAGGCTCGAGCTAAAGTTGGAGTTGGAGAGGTAGCACGACTTATGTGGGCTTCACGTGCTGCACTGTCATTTGGGTTGCCTCCCCAGAGAAAAAGACCTGGTAATAAGTGAAAGTGTATAGGTGAGAGCAGGAGGGTGTGAGTCTGAGTGTGTGTATGTGTGGGTGTGCTGCTTAAATGGGAGCACAAATGTGCAAAGTGCCTGGGTAAAAGGGTGAGCCAGCGTCTGTCCTGTTTGTCGTCCCCCCACATGGGCAAATGGGCACGGCTGCAGCCATGGGGATTTGGTGTTAGTTTCCAACCCTCATGAATAACTGATTAGCACAGCACAATTAATTAAAATATTTGTCACTTACGTTACGAATGCTTTGAATTGTTGCCTAAGCTATTTCAAAATTACAAACATTAATACAAATAGAATAAAGAAATTCTGAGGATTTTTCAGAGCAATTAAAAAGTTTTCAGAGATTTTTAATGTCAGAATTAAGTTGAGATTTAATTGCAGACAGTGTTAGGCACTGCATAACAGTGCTGTTAAATGTAATTTTATTTTATTTATTTAGTTTTTAATTTCTATTTATTTAGTTAATTAACTATTTATATATTTATTTATTTAATTATATATTTTTATTTATTTTTATTTATATTATATATATTTTTTCATTATTTAATCATTTATTTATTTATTTATGAATTAATTAATTTATTTATTTGTTTTATATTTATTTATTTATTTCTCTCCTTCTTAATTTTGTTTGTCAGATTTTATATATTTTTTATTTATATTTTTTTATTGATTTATTTTATTTATTATTATTATTTTTTCTTTTTAGTGAAAAAATATACTATATATAATTAGGTAATTTTTTTCTAGTTTTCTAATTTTGCTTTTGCACTTAAAGATTTTAATTTATTTTAAATTTCATTTAGTTTTTGGTTTCTCTTTAATATATTTATCTAGTAATTGTTTTATTTTAATAGAATTTATAATATAAATATAGTATATGCCTGCATTTCTTTACTTTTAGTCAAGTTGCTCTGGGCGCAATTATATTATGTTTTCAGCAAAGTTTAAAGGCCGATCAGCAGCCTGATATTTGGCTTGGAAAAAAAAAAAAAACTTTTGCTAGTCTCTGGAACTTGCGGCATTGTAATTTTGGGCAAAAATGCGTTTTGTCTTTGTGTGTGCTACACGCAAGCACGTAGCACAATTCGCAACTTTGGCTCTAATGTTGCTGAAAATTGAATTTCTTATTAGAATATTTTTATTTATTTTTTCCTGTTAGACTTTGCCCGCAAATGCAACTGCAAACACAAATTAACTAAAGTGAGATGGACGAAGAGATGCTCTGTAGCGGCAGTTGAACTTCAATAGAGTTTTATAAATTAGATATTAAAATTATAAAAATATAATGAAAATATTTAAAAATGTAAGGAAAGTCTTTTTTTGTCAACTTTTATGTAAAAGTAAATTGAGCTTCCAAGAAAGGTAAGCTCCTTTATAAATTATGATAAAAGAAGTTAAATAAATTATTATTTATTATTTTATTATATAGAATATAGCTGAATGTAAATGCCACCTTAATAAATCTCTCGCTCTCTTTCTTTATAGAGCTCTCTTTCATCTCTTACACATTCAACTCAGCTTGCCTTTCCCTGGGCTGCATAGAGTATAAAGACATTATATGCAATTGCAGCAACAGCTACGTAAGGCTACGTTACGTTGTTACGTGCTTACGTAAAACGACGGCGCCTCGAGGCAAATTTGCTGTTGCTTTCCTGTCTACGGCACAGGCAAAGGAAAGAAAAGAATTGCGCCGCGTGCTTTCCATTTATTTATTTGATTATTTTAGTTTGCTGTGTGCGACGCACAAAATTAAATGAAATGTTTAGTCAAACGTTTAAATTGCTTTAAAAAAAAAAGAGAGTTTTTTTTTTATATAAATAGAAGAGCAGGATAAGGCGCCTTAATAAAAGGGCACAAAATGTTTTGCCAAAGAGGCTGCCAAGTTGTCGCCAAGTTTGTTGTTGCCGCTGTCGCTTTGTCCTCCTTATCTCGCACTACTTTTGGCTGACTTTGCGAGGTTGGCCTAGCCTAGGCTGGGCCAGCTATCGTTATCGTTTATCGTTAAAGTGAATCATGTCAACCGCATAAAAGGCGAAAGGATGGGCAGGGCCTTGGGGTCGCAACGAACTCCGGGCAACATCTTGGATTACCATAAAGGATTTCCCGTTTGGCCATTTGCTCACTGCATGAATGCGAGGCGGCATTCATTTTTCATATATCCTGATCTGGCCCATGTGAACCCCACCAGCCTTTGTTAAATTTCGAAAATGCCAGCAACAAGGGCAAGGCAACAGCCACATGATGAGCTGATTGACTAGCCAATACTCTATACAATTTTGCTGAGATATGAATTGCAAATGAAGTATTTTTATATTGATTATTCTATATATAATGAAATATATTTTAAATATATTTATTATAGCGTACGGCAGCAGTTGCATGATGATTTGATTGACTAGTTGACTAGCTCTGTATGTTTTTGTTAAGTCTTCTATAAGATATCTATATCTCTCCTATATCTATATATCATATGTAGATCATTCTGACATTTCTTTAGCTACCTTTCAGCTTCATCCACAGCTCATACAACCCCAACCTTCATTGCTTGATGTACAGATGATATAACAACTAAAACGATTTTATAAATGAGCTGCCGCCGCAAGCAGGAAACAAGCAAATCGTTCAAAATGAATCCTTGCCAAAAGGATGCCAGCCAACACACTCACACACACATACATACATGCATACCCACACACTCGCACTCGTAGCTAAAATCTCGATGGTCAAAGCCAAAGTGCAATGTCCGTGATGACTTGGCAGCAAAAAGGGCTTCAGCTTGAGCCAGGCGACAACATAGCCACTCCCTAAATTTCAGTTGCGAAAGCTAAGTTTTTGTTTATATACATTGAGTGGCATGCCCCGCAGCGCGCTCTCCATCTCTCCCCTCTCTCTCTCTCTCTTTCCCTCTCGCCCCAATACAGCAGCAATCAATCATGCGGTTTAAATTGGGGTATTTGTTTAAGGCGGTAAATTTTGGCAAATTTCCGTTCGTCTCTTTCTGATAAGGATGTGTGTTAAGTTCCAGTTGCCTGTCACTTGACCAGAACCTTTCACATTTCTTCTTCTTCTTTTTCTATTTTTTTAGGTGTCGAAGCAACGTGGCAAAAGTTTAAAGGGCATATTTGCTGATTGCCGAGCATATCTAGGAAACAGATTTATTCGTGGCGGCCAAGTGAAGTGAGCTGAGAAAATATCCATGAAATGTAATTTGCTACGCTGATTTCTGATATACATGGAATCTCTTTCATTTGAGGGTATTCAAAAGTTGCTCTTAGCGACAAATTATAGACAAATTCTAGTCTAGAGCTGAGGTTGCTGCCGGTTAATGGCATAAGAAAAGATAACATTTTTCTGGGAATTTTTATACATTTACTTAAATATATGTATATAATTATATTATAGATTTCGTATATTTTAAAAATTTGTAATATTCCATTTAAATTATTTTATACTCCGAATTTTACTTCAAAAATTAAAAAAAAACTTATTTAAATATATTAATATATTTCTTCGATTATGTTAGATTTTTATAGTAATTATTATTAAATAATATTCAATTTATTTCAATTAAAATTATAATAATAATATTAATTTTTAAAATTTTATTTTTTAAGAAATGTAATTTTCTGACCTCATTGCTCTTATTTCATGTTCTTTAAATTATTTATATTCAGAGTTTTACGCTAAAAATATTTATACATTTTCTTACATATATATAAATATATACGATTATATTTTTATAACATTTATTTAATATTTTATTATTTAAAAAAAATCAAGAATAATATTATTGATTTTATTTTATTTTTATAATTAAATTAATGAACTGATGTAATTTTTTACTCTAATTTTTTACATATTCTTAAATTTATAAATATATTTCTTCGATTAAATTATAAATTTCTTGCATTTAAATATTCATATTATTTTACATAAACTAAGGTCATTTCCTTTTCTCATTGCTCTCCCTCTCTCTCTCTCTCTCTCTCTCTCTCTTTCCCTCTACTTTTTTATAGGGTATGCAAAAGTCGCTCTTAGCCATAACTTGTCAAACTACAGTCTAGCCAAGGTTGCTGTTGGTCAATGACAAAAGTTACAGTTCAGTTTACTTGCTTATGCAGAAGAAGTTTTGGAATGGTTTGCCGCTTATTGGATGGTTAATAACGTGGAGGCCAACTTATGGCAGGCTCGTATTAATCATGCGCCTGTCACCTAGCGTAAATATTGTAAAATGAGTGGAAAATGTACCAAAGCCATTGCTGCTACTCTTGCTGCTCCTGCTACTCCTGCTGCTGCTGTTATGACATTGTTGTAATGAACTTGCTAGCAAAAGTTTTGCTCTTGGGCAACAAAGTTTAGCGCACAGGCAGCTAATGAAGTGGCAAGGGGCCAAGGACTGGAATGTGTAAATTTAAGATGAGAAGATTGTTACTTTAACGATAATTGTCAACTGTACTTCTGACATAACACGATAGCTGTTGATTGATAGCTCAAGCAGCTTAACAATTTGCCAAATAATTGCATTTGCAAACTCTCTGTGTGTGTGTGTGTGTGTGTGTGTGGAGCTCACACCTTGGCCAAAATGCAAATATATTACAAAGTGATTTCTAACTCAATATTGGCCAAGCTTAATGCTCGTGTTTGCCTGGTCTTGTGTAATTCCCCACAGTCAAATAACATTAAGGTGTGTGCGAATATTATGAAAATTACCACAAAATTCAGCATCGAACAGGACACGATGCGGTGCTTTACGCCATTTAAGCCACAAGTGTGCACACACACACACACAGACACTATATATATATATGTTTTCTTATTGATCGAGTACATATATGCATGCATGCATATGTATCTGTGGCTTATATTTATGTATTTGTGTGTGTGTTTGTGTGTTAGGCTGTTTGTGGACAAGGCATTTGTGCATTTAATGTTCTGTTAAATTGAAAATTTGCATAAAATATTTGTTGTTGTTTATTTATTGGCAATATATACATATATATAGATAATTCTATACACACACACCTGAGTATTTGTGCAGCCAGCTGGCAACAAAATCTTTGATGCAATTTGTGTGGCAATTTAATGGTTTAGTTATCCATATAAATTTCTATGCCTCAAAGGACATTTGCTCTTGTTTGTGCTGAGGTCATAATGGAGTTATAAGAACCTATGTAAAACAAGTGCCACAAAGTTCAAAGCTCAATAATATATTACAAATTCATAAAGTGCCAAGATTTAGCAGCTAATAAGCTTAACACGACTGACTATACTGACTATAGAAATTAAGAAATTCTAAAAGAATTAAATTAGGTATCTAGATTCAAAGTGAATATAACACCTCTGTGCTCTGCAAAAGATAAATAATGAAAAAAACTAATTTCCCAGCACTTGCGCTAATCTCAATTTCAACTTTTATTTTATTTAACTTTGATACTTTTGTTTCCAAATGATAAAAAAAAAGACTCACAACTCTCGCTGCTCCCAGGCGCAACTTTATGTGTTCCCGCGAAATCTCAAAACAATCAAAGTACGAGAGTGCAGCAAAAAAAAAAAAAAAAAAAAAAAAAAACAATAACAACAAAAAGGGGGCCAACTCAAATAATATGCGAGGGCTGTCGTGGGCGTTGATGTTGGCTCAACGAAAATACATAACAACAACAACAACAACAACAGCAACAGCGAGAGGAACCGAAAGCCAACTTCAACTTTAGTGCGAAAACTTTTGCCACTTAACTTTTGTGAATGCAGGCGGGCAGACGGGAAATACGTATACCAAACCCAATCCCTGGGCCAGTTGGCGTCGGGACTGGCTCAAATGCCAAAGCAATTAAAATTATTGCTGGCAAAAAAGTAATATTTTTCAAGTGCTAAATAAACACACAATAAAAGCCGCGAACGCGAACGCGAGCCGCCAACCGAAGTCAATATGCGCCGCTGCTTGCCGCTAGATGGCGCTGCACACACACACAGAGAGAGAGAGAGAGGTAGATGGAGAGTGAGAAGACGTTCACAAAAGTTGATTCAATGATGTTCTCAAGAGTTATTTACATATGCAACGCGCACAGAAAACTTCAGCAAACGCCAAGGAAAACTCTTCGTACGCTTTCCACCCAGCAAATATTTGGCCTCCGCCTTTTTAGCTATGCCAAATCGCTGGACAGACTTCTTCTCTTCAGCTACTTCTTGGGAGGGGCGCGAGCGGGTGAAAGCCTTTTGAAAAGTTACTGGCGCCTGATGGGCCGCTTGATTGCCTGCTTGGTTTGTGATATGCTCAGAGTAGAAGACAAGCAGAAGCAGTTAGAAGATGGAATTGTTATGTGAATGCTGGCTAAGAAGGCAATTATGATAATGTTCAAGTTGCTCGTGCTGCTGCTACCTGCAAACAAAAGTTGTCTCTGAAACACTGAAGAACAAACTAAGAAAAAATAATAATAATAATAATATGTGGACAAACATTTGTTGTAGTCAATAAGAAATTTATAGTTAGCTTTAGTTTTGATACAGGGAAATGGAGTAGACAACTTTATTCTGTGCTCTTTAGCAAATTTTTAATTTACAAATTTATTAAATTTGAAAACAGTATTGTTAAATTTATAAAAAAACTTCTTTAATTATATTTTTGTTTTTCGTATGATATGAATATATTTATTAGAGTTTCATTTAATATTATAAAGGTTAAAATATAAAATACATATGGTTTAAAAATTGATTTTAAGTTGCTCAAATGTTTTTATATAAATTTTAAAAAGGGAAGGAAGAAGGAAAGGATGGACAGAGGGGGAAGAGGGAAATAGGGGAGGGATGGGAAGAGAACAGGGAAGAGAAAAGGAAGTAGAGAGGGAACGTGACCGTGAGAATATGGAGCAAAAACGGGAGAGGTGAAAGTGACAGAGATGGGAACGAGAGTTGGAGGGTTTGAAAAAACAGAAGTAGTGATATATTTTATTTATTTAAATTTTTTTATAATTTAATAATATATATTACAAATTTAAAAAAAATATTTTTAATTTGTATCAAATAAACACATTTATATGTTAATAAATTTTCATAAAGCTTAGTATAAATATTATACCTAATTAAAACAAATATGATTTACATTATCGGAGATTCAGAATTTTAATTTTGAAAATTTTTTTTTTAATTTTCTTAAATAATTATATATTTATCCCATTATATTATATATTTCGTATACATATATTTAAAATATTTAAAAAATGAAATTAAAATACTTTGGAAATTTTAATAAGTTTGCTCAAATAAATATATATTTATCCCATTATATTACATTTTTCTTATGCATACATTTATAATATTTAACAAATAAAATAAAAATATTATTCATATGATTTTAATTTCAGAATTTGTATTAGCCTCTTTCTTTTTTATATATATCTCTCTCTCTCTCTCTCACGCTCACTCTCTTTCACTTTCTCTCTCCTTCTCTAAATGTTTCACTTTGTCGCTCATCATTCCACATCCATTTCAAATCTATTATCTACATTAAAAAAAAAGAAGCAAATACAGTCAAAAGTACAAATAAATGATTTTCGAATTTATTGCTCAGCTCTGTTATTTGTTGGCAGAGCAACATTTTCGTTAGTTTTATGAGTTTCACAACAATTGGCTAAAGAGAATTGTCAAGGCAAACATTTGGCGAACCCTTCATATACAGCAGCCGCTCACTTAACCATATGAACTTGTTGTTTTTATAGCCACACCGCAGGCGCTGAGCGCAAAGTTTCTCGTCAGCTTCTAATAGCCGCTCCATTACTTAATACTAAAGCCTGACGCTATGCGAGAGAGCAATACCGATAAAAAGAAAGACGCAAAAACTTGCAACATTTGCTGAAAATCTTCGCAGCCCACACACACACACACACACTTACACCCAAAAGTTGACAGGAGAGTGAGAGAGAGAGAGAGGGTCGAGTCGACTTAACCTAAGAAAAGAAAGCAGCAAAGTGTGACAAAGTACATGACGGCTGGCCAAGGGCGGGTCGGGGGCGGGTTGGGTGTAGTACAAAATGTGCAAATGTCTATTCGAGTGTAGAATTTGATTGCACTTGGAAATGTCTTTATGCGCGCGTATTGGGCCAAGCAAAGTCATCGATGATGCTTTGTCGATTGTCTTTTATGGCTTGGAAAATAAACTTTTGCCCCTGCGCTGGCCGTACGCTTCGTTGCATTGCGTCGAGCTGCTGCAGCCATGGAGTTAAAGAGATTCAAGCGTAAATTCAACGAAATTATGCGTGTAACTCAAACTTGGCTTTAGCTTGAGCCCGTTAGAGATCGCTTCCCCTTTCCATTCCTCTCTGACACTTTTCTCTGTTGTGGAATTTGAAATAATTTGCTGACTCACAAACACACTCACACACTCTAACATGACCCACATTTATATGCTCGAATTGATTTTCTATGCTGGCAATCAGCGCAGGACAACATGTACGCGGCGTATACGCAATGTCCTGCGACCCCAAATAAGGCTAAAGCTACAGCCCTGTGGCCCCTGTCAGCTATTTTTATTTGCTGTAAATCTGTAACGAAGGCACGCACTATTTTCGGGCTGCTGCTCAGCTAGCAGCCCCTTCAGCCTTTGTGCCGATTCTGCAACAATTCTCCAAGCAGGCAGCTCTAGCCCCAGCAGGAGGCTGGCCACCTTTTTTTGTTTTTTATAATTTAATGCCTGTTTGAGCAGCGGCCTTATCCTTTGGCTATGTTTGAGTGTTCTTCGACACATAAACTACAGCATTTAATTGGTTCGCCAGCCTTGGCCCAACACTTGGCAGCTGACGTCACGTCTTTGGAATGCATGAGAAATTTGTTTGCATATTTAATGCAATTACCAAAAGGTTCGAAAGAAAAAGGTGAAACTTTATGCAAACTAAAATTGATTTAGCTGACAGCTCGACATTAGAGCCTAGCCCGTTATGATATAGGCCAAAACAGGTAAATTTTATTGATATGCCAAGTAATATAGCAGTTATATAAATATATGTTAAGTATTCTCTAGATATAGATTGCGAGTTTCTTCTCTAGCTAAGTGCAGCTTTGCTGTAATCATTTTTGCAAGTCTCGCTTGCATATATTACCAGCATTTGAAGGCCAATTTCGTTGGCCCAAACGCAATTTATTTGCTCATTAAAAGCCTGAGAGTCGAGTGCCTGAGCTCGGCAGTCCCTTTGCGTGTTCTCTCTCTCTCTGTGGTGTCTCGCTTTGACCAATTTGGCTCGTTTGCTCCAGTTGTTGCTGCGCTTCGGCGATATTTCGCTTGAGGCGCAGATCGATCCACACACAGCCTCAGTCTGGCTGGCTGTTATCATGCATGAATCTGTCAGATAAACTTTGCATACGTGCACATACATACATAACTGGCACAGCAGAAGGCAACCCCTCCCACTCCCCCTCCTCTTACCCAACCCAATGCCAACTCCTGCCTCAATGGCAGCTCACGTTCCGTTGCTGTTGGGCCAACGTGGCTTGCAATTAAATGTTGCTATTGCAATGGCCATTGCTGTACGCTTTTTGTTGCATGTTGTACACAACCTGCTACTGAGCAGAGTCCAGCAAAACTTTCGTTGCAGTTGCAGTTGCAACAATCGTGATCTTATCATTTTGCTGCTTTGTTCATGTTCGATTTTTGTGAATTTGTTTTACTTGCTGGCTGTGGCTATCTATCCAAGCAGCGCTCGATATTTGTCCGATATCTCTTTAGCCATGACATTTACCGACCGCATTTGCAAACAGACCGCGTCCAGCATGCAGAACTCACTAAATCTCTCTCACTCTGCCATTCTTTCTTTCACTCTCTCTCTCTGTCTCTCTTTATATATTTTCCATTTAAATAATTTACAAGTAAAAATCTCTGTGCATTGTCCCGATCGTGATAAGCTTTCAACGTTTTTTCTTTGCATTGTCTCGCAAAAAAAAAATAAATATAAAAAATAAAAGAAATATATATAAATAAAATGTATTTAATTTATTGGTTCCTGCTGCAGATTTATGGTCAAGCATCTGCGCTTATTGGGCATTAATGTCAACAGATACAGATACAGATACAGTGCTAGAGATTGGCAAAGCGAGCAAAATATTCAATTTCTGCATATGAAAATAATATGATATATGCAGCTTCAGCAGCTTCTAAGCAAATATAAAATATATGCATTTCGATATTTTTATAAGCCATAAGCCAAAAACTAACATAATCAAAACTATTCGATTTCCAGCACATTTGCATAGCTCTGGCAAATGCTCAATCAAATTAAATCGACTCTGGCAGACAGCAGCTCCGTTGGCAATGCAAATGCGAAATATACAAATCGAATCAAAATTCTTTGCATACTAAATTCGTTAGCTCTGCTGAAGATGATGATGTGCTAAAAAAAAACCCCTTCAATAATTAAATATAAAAAATAAATATTAAAAAAAATGTTGCGCTTGGCAAACAAATTCCAATTTAGATTTAGCAAAAACCTAACGAAACGTAACTGTAACTATCTATATATATACATATATATGTATTAAGATTTCAGCTTTTTTTTTTTTCCTTTAAATTGGTTTTGCAATTTGGTTGTAGTACGTTGGTACGTTGTTATTGGTGTCGCCGCAGCACCATCGAGATACTCATACTTGAAGATACACAGCACGCGATATGCAAAAGATACAACACACACACACACAGACAGAGACAGATACAGATATAGTGAGAACTCCCAGCAGGGCAGAGCAAATAACGGTAGGTAGCTGAAGCCAGTCGAATTGGTAGCTGCTTGCCTCATCGCCTCATGCTCTCCCATTACCCTCGCCCCATCTGCCTCAGTCGTCCGTCAGGTCGTAGATGTTAATCGCTGCGGCACTTTGGAGTAAGTGGCATTTTGCAGCGTCCACAGCTACAACGACGACGACCAGCAGCAGCAGCAGCAGCAATGCTGCATTACTCGACTCTTGATATGGCCAACCCACTGCCACTGTCCCTTAGCCACTGTCAAATAGGCGTGGCCCCTTGTCAGGCCAAGTCCAACGTTCGTGGCAAATGTTTGCGGATTTGAATTTAAATTGAAATAGGATGTTGTATATTCAAATGAATTTTAACTTAAGGGTAAATGGGTGTTCGCCTCGCCCATCCACCCACCCACTCGCACACACACATACTCAGCGAGCAGTGCAGCAGTCCAAAGTGCGGGCTCAGATTAACATCATCAGTTCTGGCATTGATTGGTCCTAGATAGCACACGAAAGCGCCGCAGGCAGCCACATGTAACCGTAGCCGAAAAAAAAAGAAATTGATTGCAAGTGCACGAGAAAGCAAGTCGAATAGCAGATGCTCTTGAGGGAGACTGAGAGAGAGAGAGAGAGGAGGAAAGACAGGAGATAGAGGTGAGATGAGAGGCGGCGGGGGTGAGAAGAATGGAAATAAGAGAGCAGATAAGGGGGTTGGCCATGAATAGGGGGAAGGAAAGAATGAAAAGCGAGAGAGAGGGTGAAAAACAAGAGAAGGGAATTTAATCTTAAGTCAATTTTAAAGTGCGAAAATAGTTGTACATGAGTATTTAAAGATAAAAATTAAATTAACTAAGAAATAGGGGAAACTAGAGCAAGCCACGGATAAAGCTCAGATTAGGTACGATATTTTTTTAAAGTTCTAGATTATCAGAAATATTTAATAGATTTTATATAAGCAACTTTACTTTCTCATAATATTAATCTCTTTATAAAATATTTTAAGATAAATAAAATGATTTATTCATTTTTAGTTTAGGTAATTTTAAGAAAATATTTATTTACATTCAAAACAATAATATAATATACAAAGTTTTTATTTATTTTTTTTTTTTTTCATAATTTTCATTTTTATTTTGTAATTAAATATTTTTATTTATTATCATAATTTTGAATTTGTTGTATTTTATATCATAATTTTGATATTTATTTTTATATATATTATCTTTTTTTAAATTTTATAATTTTAATATTAATATTTGTATTTATTTATTAATTTTGTATTCTTTTTTTTTGAATTGTTAAAACTTCTGTTAAATGTACTATAAACATAATTAAAATGTAGTAAAGCCTTTTTTTTCTAATTAATAATATAAAAAAAAACTTATTTGGCTCTGAAGCACATATTTTATACGTATATTAAAATAAAAAATGTATACTTATATCATTTCAATCATTTATTTGATCATTCTTATTTTATTATTTCAATATTATTTTATTTTGTTTTATCGTTTGTTATTTCATTTGCAATAGATTAGGCCCCCACTAAAATTAGTAGTATGCTCGTTAAAATAAAAAAAAAGGAATTATAAAAACATTTTTAAATATATATATAAAATAACATATAATTTTTATATATATAAATATATACATATATAACATTTTAATATTTTCTGCAACTATTGCACATAGTCAAATCCCAAATACAATTTCATGTCATATGCAATATACCCTAACAAATATTAAAAAAAAAAAAAACCTGAGAGCACAGCATGTTTTATACGTTTGTTAGCTCACGGATAAAAAGAGACAAAGAGGGGAAAAAAAAGTATGTAATGGGTTTTGTAATAAGTTTTAGTTTTCATGTTTATATTAGCATGCTAATAGTGGCAATTGCTCAGCTGTGGCCGAGGGTATTGAAATTGTGTGGCGAATATTTAGCTCGGCCTCAATATTGGCTGAGTATTTGACAAGCCAAGTCAAGCCACAATCATAGCCCGCTAGCCCTCCAGCCCTTCAGCCCTTGAGCATTGACTTGTTATCTAGGGTTACCTTCATGGGAACCAGAAACTGTTTGCTCTAGTCGGGGCCGTGTCTATTGACGCCCCCCGTCCATTAAAAAGAAGAGCTGATAAGCTCTAGTCAAAGCTGACTACAAATTGTATCAGAGAGAATATGCTGCACCCTCTCCCCCAGCAAACAGGCCATAAACGATAATTAATAGAGAGATAATCTAAGCGCTGGATTGGCTTTGACAAATCTCATGGCATTGCAATCGAAATGAATTATTTTCCCAAACGAACGAACGACTGGGCCCCTAAACGAAATTTCCACGGAAATGCCGCACAGCAATGCTGACAGGGACAGCGAAAGACAACAACAACAACAAGGAGAGCGCATGTAACCATAAATCTTGTAGTTTTTCTTCGAGAACTAGAGTTGTTCTTCTGGCCCAGACCCAAGTGACATTTGTTTTTAGAGTTAGGCACTGGGACCTCGTCTTCATTTGCAGCCCAGTTTCGTTTTATTAAAAACGTTTAAACGAACACGAACTGGCTGACAAACCCAAGTTTAGCGCGAAGGGGCAGATACAGGCACGATTTTTCGTAACGAAACAAGAAACTTTAGAATGCAATCGAATGGAGTCAAAGAAAGAGAGATAGCAGAGGAAGAGAGAGAGGGCGACTGGCGTGCCACAAGCTACAGGTGGTTAATCACCAATTAAGCGCTACATCATACAAATTTGTAGCCACAAAAAAAAAAAAAAGAGACCAAATTTAACCTTTTTTTTTTTTCTTATTATGTCATGCGATTTGTCACTTGTCGCTGGGCGCCAAATTCGAGGCAAGCTCTCAGAATTGAATTGATTAATAAATGTGCCCGAGCTTATAAAGCGCTTTCTGTTCTGATCTTCTTTTAAAGAACTTTTTCTCTTTTATATATTTATTTATTTGTTTCTTTTTTTTGGTTACGTCAAGGCATAAATCTCAACTAATTTTGTGTAATTAGTTTGCATAATCTGTCACGGTTGGTTTTTCTTAATTTTCTTCATTTTATTTCTGGTTTCTTTATCATGCCAGAGCCAGCTCCAACTCGGGTCGTTGTTCTCTTGCATGCTTGATGTGATTATTTTAATAAATGATTTTCGATGGATTTTTGAATGGGCTGCAGCAGCAGCAGCAAGCGCGGTATTTTTTTGTTGTTGTCAAGGTACGATCAAAATTAAGCTGAGTTGAGAAGTTTTTCTGAAAGTTGAGCAATCAATTTGCAGCCAGATCAAAGAGTTGCCCAGCGCAGATAAGAAACGATTCAGGCTTGAGACTAATGAAACAGCAATTACGATAGCTGACAGAGCTTAAGAGAAGGCTAGAAATAATATGTGAACTGCTTGAAAAAAACATATCATTTATTTATTATTTATTTATCATGTCACATGTTCTGTAACAATTCAGAAATTCATTTTGTCATACGAGTCAAACAATGCCAATTTAATACGATAATTTAATGATATTTACTATGCCAGCACACAGAGTGAAAACAGTTCAATCGAAAAACTAAACTCAATTTGACGATGTCAAGCGAGGCCAAACAAAATATCAAATTTATAGAATTTCATGGTCCATTTTCATTTTGGCCAAAAGCCGTGGCAAATCAAAGGCACGACACATAGGCAAACATGCCAAATAAACAACAGATTATTAGAGTCGAGTATGTAAGACTAAAATATACCCTGCAACGAATAGGCAGTTCAATGAGTGTGTTATGAATGAATTATATTACAAATTGATAATGATTTTATATATTTTATAGAGAGCAACTCGACTAGAAATATTTTTGATAAATTTTATGAATTACTTTACAGGATATTCTAGCAGCTAAACTACTCACTAAGCATACACACACAACTTTCATCTAAATTCAAATCAGCAACAACGTTTAATAACTAGTTTAAAAACTCATCAGAACAGTCAAACAATAGCAAATGGGATTACCACGCTGTCCGATTGATGCATAGAGATAGTACATATTTGATGGAACCATTCAGCAATGCCACTGCCTCCTGCCCCTTACTCCGGCTGCACTGCATCAGAATGTTGCACGTTTGATGACCAAATAACAACGGGACCTAACCGCAAGCATTTTATGTGGCGCTACGATGCATTCGTCCAATCAACTGACCCCAGCATCAGGTGAGGCCTAGCCTCCATGTTCGAGCCACTCATACATTGAATTTCATCCCAGTTGCAGTTTGCCAGTTGGGCAAAGTGTTTTTGTCTATTATTAGGAAATTCTCTTTGATGTGCCAATGGCAGGGAGCTGAACCATTCAAAATGCGCTTTCAGAGACTTGCTAAATAATGTGCTCGCACTGCCAATTGACAGTAAAAATAATGCGCTTAACTCAAACTTTATACTCATCTAATCAGAGAGGTTGAAAAGCAGATATAAAGCTTGCTGTTTCCAATTGGAATGAGTTAGAGTTACGACGTTGCTATCAAGCAGAAGAATAAGGAAAAGAACGTGGCAAATATTTAATTTGATATGATTTAAGGAATAAAATAAAATAAAATTTTACACATGTATTTTCTAGTTTTATATTAATACAGAAAAAAATTTTAACTAATCTTACACAAACAAAATAAATCAAATCTACCATACAATAAAACTGAATTTAATAAAATAAAATAAATAAACTAAAATATTAGATTATATCCTGTTTGTGTTTTAGCTTTATTCCCCTTCCCCCCACAACCCTTCCAACTCCCCCTTCTTTCCCCCCCACGGTACCTTCATTGCTTTCAATCCCTCCCTCCACGCTTTTTCTTTGCCCCCCCCCACTCAACCTCACACCCCCTCCACTCTTCGATCTCTCCTTCTGTATGGTGTTCGCTTTCTCGTTCCCCCCCCCTTTTTTCCCTCCCCCCTGCTCCCACCCCCCACCGCCACTTTCCTTTGCTTCCTCCTTTCATGCCCTCTTTATTCTTTGCCCCATCCCTCCTCCCCCCCCCTTCCCAACCTCAAATTCCCTTTAATTTCTAAGAAATACATATAATAAAAAAATAATATAAAATTATATAAAAAGTCGTATAAAACACATCAGCTTTATTCTCTGCCTGCTCACACTCGAGCTTCGCAAAACAGGCAATAGATGGAGACATCAAAAGTCCAATTAGAACTTCATACATCCCATTAAATACTTAAGATAACACAATAAACATATAATTTGATGTTCTTTTATGAATGAGGGCTTAGAGTTATTTCAGGCAATATTCCGCAACTCAAGTTAACCCTATTAGCCATTCAATATTCATAAAACTTAAGCCAAATATGTTTCAATGCTCAGCCAGCTGGCTGCTAAGTCTGCCCTATTGCCTTGTTGCTATTAACAAAATGTATTACCGCATTGCGATACCCTGACGCAGGACATCAAACGTGGCATTCATGAGCGCGGGGGGGTTGGATATGGGGGGCAAATGTTTTTGGCTGCTGTTGCTGCTGCTGCTGATAATGCCTCAATGAATGCTGTTTAAAATTCATTTCGTTTATCATCAAGTTGGTTATGCCAGAGGAGGTAGGAAGTTTTTGCGGGTTTTTCGCTGCCTGATGAGTTTTGCTGGCGCTGAAAACTTTTTAAATGGAATTTACGCTGCAAAATCGCGTTTTCAACGAAATGAGTTTTAATTGCAAGTTTTCCTAATGCAGGCAACGCACGCAGTTGTCGGTCCGCGTTGCGTGTATTTCACTTTGTTGTCATCATCGTTGTTCTTGTCAGTTGCCCGTGGTTATTGTTGTTGTTCTTGTTGTTGTAAATTCGTTAAAATTTCTGCACACGTTTCCCCTTAAATAGCACAAAATTATGTTCTTTATGATAATTTGCGTATATTTGCGTAACTGTCTGTGTGTGTGCGTGTGTGTTCGCCTGGCAGCTGGCCCTTACGTTAATTCGTTAGCACTCGCAATGTTGCCATGCAGCCAGTGTTGCCAACCATATAGCCAACAACAATTGGCATCGGCAAACGGATGCGGCTCAACTAAATATTCATATTTGCACAGTTGCTCACCTGGCTGTAAAATGCCGAAAATACTATATGAGAATGGGCAAAGAGTTGCGGCCAGATCTGCATATGCTCAAACTAGTGCTGGGAAAATATTGTATTCGTATTGACATTATCGATATTTGTGAATTATTAATTAATATCGATGTGGCTTTTTTAGCCGTATATATAGTGAAAGATTCTACTTAAACTGTCATGGAAGCAATTGTTCTTGTTGCTATTTTTTAATTTAACTGCTTAAATGAATCATTGTTATTTTTTTAGATTTAAGTTAATGAAAAATAGTTTCACTTATATGGATTTAAAAAAGTTGTTGATTCTTTTGGTTTATATAAAAAATTTAGTTTCTGTTAGTTTTAATTTTAATTTAAATAATTCAATTTAAAAATGTATTTTTGTAATTTTTGTTAGTTTTAGTTTTCCGTTTAATAAAAATTAAAAAAAAAAATTAAAATTAATAATTGTCTTAAATAATTAATTTTGGTTTATAAAAAAATTAGTTTTTGTTACTTTTAATTTACTTTTTATAAATAATCTAAGAAATCATTTGTTTTTAATTTTTGTTAGTTTTTATTTTCTAGTTTAATAAATATTAATAATTGTTTTTAATAATTAGTTTAAAGGAATTTGTTTTAATTTTCGTATTTAAGAATAAATTTGATATTGTTTTTAAATAATTTAATTAATGCGTTTTTTCATCCATTTTGCACATTTCATGTTCCATACTTTCCCAACCACTCCTTTTCTCCTTTCACTTCCTTCCTCCTTTTTTTTTCCCCACTTTTCCTTTACGTTTCGTCATTTTCCCCCTTTACCCTTACCCCTTTCTCTCATCTTCCCTCCTTCCCATCACTCTTTCTCCGAAACCCCCTTCTGCTCCCAACCCAGGCCGCCCGATCTCTGCTCTACCATCGATTTTTGCTCTCAAAATATCGAACATTTATCATTAACGATTTACTGGAAAATATTTATCTCAAGCTCAAACTGCATTTAATTTGCCTAATGATGGACCTCGCCATGGGCTTGAATATATTGTATATAAAATTTGAGTTGAATTTTGATAAATTTAATAAATTCCATAATAAATTATCATACAGACAGCATTAAGAGCAACTATTGTAGGTTTCTACATTTTTCAACATTTTCAGTTTAATTCAAGTCTTTGTTCAATTATAAATTTTCGTGTGTTTGTTTCCGAAAAATGTTGCAAACTCGCATTCAACCTGTGCAACGAGCATTTTTGTTCAGTTGCCAAATGAACTTTATTGGGCAACTCAATTAAAAAGTTGTGATGCTCTCAACATTTGTAGTTTTATTTTATTTATTTATTTATTTTTGTTTTATTTTTTGTCGGTGCTGCCAACAACTGTGCGGGGCTTCAAAAATATATACAAAACATTATCTGCCATAGTTCGTTGTTGTTGTAGTTGTTGTTGTTGCTTTTGCTCTGCAAATAAACTTCGTGTTCGCCTATCTTTATTTTTATTTTTTAAAACATTTTTTTTATGTACTTTATTGCGTATGCAGCAACTGCAACAACTGCAACTGCATCCAGGTGCAGTTGAATCCAGCTTGAATATTATTGGCATAAGGGGCTAGCCAGCTATCCAGCTATCGGGCTCTGACATGCCTGCAGTGCGCGTATTTGTTTTCAATTAAAATAAATATTACCATAACCTATAAAATAATTGAAAAGCAATTTAACATTATTACCAAACAAACCAACTGCCCTAGACACGCGTTATCCTTTCAGAACCGCTGCGAGTGTCCGTTTGCACCTGACCCTTATAAGACTGTTAAGGCTCATATATCAATATGTATATATATATAAATATTTGAAGCTGCTTCAGCATGCTTTTACTCTATAAACGAAGTAAAGTATATTGAATATTACATGCTATGTGAATTATAATATAAATTAATTATATATTAAAATAAATACACTTCTTTTTTAAACTCCAACAGAATTTCAGAAATTCAATACCATTTTTTATTCACAATTTCTGCAAAAATTGTTCACATAATTTCCCATTAGCTACAACTAATCTAACTTTTCCAATTAGATTTGCTCGACAACCACTCGCATTGCCAACTTCATACGTTCGAGATTTGGCATGCGTTGCCAACTGGCAATATGTTTTTTGAATTGGCAATAAATAGTTACAGTATTATTGCTCTACTACAAAAAATACCACACGTCCAATTGGATTTTTTTTCTGAACTGAAATTTCAGTTTTGTAATTAAAATTGCATTTCTCTTGACATTTCAACTTGTTTTCCAGCTTAATTTTGATTGAGATACAAGTTTAATTAAAATTCAACTAATTAATCAGATCATGTTAAGCGCATACTAAGGGTATTCCCATATTTTTTATAGCTGGCATTATTTTTTATACACGCCCAAGCACATGCAATTCATATTCACACACATTTTTTGGCATAATTATATTTTTAACACTTATATGCATTGCTTTATAGCAAAATATCTCGTGCTCTCTTGCGCAAAATTAAATGGAAAATCTTCTTTAACTGCAACAACAACTTTAATAATTATTTAATTAAAAATGTTCGCTTGTTGCTGTTGTTGTCTGAAGTGCTGCGAAAAATAATTCTTTGTGAAGTGTGCGCTCTATATATGTGAGTGCATATATATAAAAAATAAGTAGCAGAAACTTAAGTAGGATGCAGCAAATGGTATTGCATTAAGGGTCAAAAGGTCAGGCAGCCAAAGTTTGCGCGACTTTAAAACGGAAATGTTGTTCAGAGTTTTTATAATTAAATAATGAAAAGATATAAATATATTTATAAATACAAAAATAATTGTCAACTTAATACTAAAAAAAGTTTTAAAATGATTTAAATGTCATTTTATATTTAAATATATGAATATATATTATTGAAATATAAAATAAAATATAAATAATGGTTAATATTAATTATACAGATATACATATATTGATAAATACAAACTATTTGTAATTAATAAAAAGAATATATTAACATTAATTATATTTTATTTTATATTTAAATAATATGAAATACATATTATAAATAATGAAAAAATAATGTAGTTTAATGATAATATAATATTAAAATTAAAAATAAGAAGGAAAGGTTGATCGAAATTTTTTAAACAATAAAAAAAATATATAAATAAATATATAAAACATAAATAAATAAAATAAATGTGTAACTTAATATTTTTTTAAATGAAAATAAAATAAATTTTGTAAGATCAAATACACCAATAAAAAATAAAAAATTTATTTACTAAAAAAACAATATTTTTATATTGTACCTGTTTGATTATTATTTATTTAAATTTAATTGTAAATTTATTTTTTTATTTAACAAATATTTTAAATATTTTATTGAATGTTTTATTATTATTGGCCTTGGGGAAGAATCTTGCGACAATGCACAAAGGCAACTGAATCTATAAAATCTGCTCGAACAATCTGATGACCATAATGAGACGAGTTTAGGTAGCTCACGCCTTGTACTTAGGTAAGCGCTAGGCAAAAACTAACTGTTATTGTAGCCATGTATTCCTCCTCGTGCTCCTCTCTCTCCCTCTCTGGTGTGAATGCAACCAATACAACGTAAATCTCATTTGTATGGCCGTAGCATAAAATTCGCATAAAATCACACAAAACATTTGGCAATTGGTCCGTTGATGTGCGCAACGCTCCTCCCTCTCTCTTCTCTCTCTCTCTGTATCTGTTTTGGTATCTCGGCGTACCTTTAATCTTCTATAACTTTCCATTAATACCAGCGTTCGTCAGGCTGTTTTTGGCCATGAGGTTCACTGCCATGGCCAGCCACTGACATGATGAGAATAATGTGCGACAAAACAATTTCACACAGTAGAGAGACCCGAAGAGTCGGGCTTCAGAGGGCAAGGCCACCGCCAATGCCGATGCCTAGTCGCTCCGCACACACACAGCATGCGGCTTGAGCAAGAGCGTCACGGTCCGTCCGTCCGTTCGTCTCGTTGCTCAGCGGGATAGAGTGCTAAGCATTGTTGGGAAATTTCATGGCGCTCCGCACGGGGTCTGCAGCACTGCGATCATTGTAAGGTGTAACAAAAAACCCAATAGATACAAAATTTTTGTCCAATGAAATGGTCGTTTGAGCGTACAGTTTATGGGCGTTTGCGGCTTCGGCACGGCCCGTTGCTGGCCTGCTGTTGTTGCTGTTTGCTGCTGCTGTTGCAAGTGTCACGAGCCCATCTCCGGAGCTCTGCGGCTTTGCGTTTCACGCCCCTGAATTTACCTGTAACTAGCTGGGAGATGTCTCGAAAACGCAGTTGTAGTAGAAATGTTCAAATGTTGATAGAGACTCTTGACAAGGAAACTTAGCTTACTCACATATGCTAAATAACAAGTCAATTATAAGAGTAGGAATATTATAATAAGGAATAATATAATAAAATAATAGAATAATTCAATGAATAAAATGATTAAAAACAAGTTAGTCAAAAAATGCACAGCTATTTGCATGTTTACAACAATAGATTCTAAAAAGCTTCCAACTCACATTGTCTACTCTTATAAATTGAATGTGCATCTCTAATTCTTTTATAGTTACATTCATGCAACTCTCACTTACATTCTTTCACTCGCAGCTTGGTTTTCAGCTTCAAACACGCAAGTTTAGCTTTAAAATGAAAATCGACTTTAAATACTTTCAGCACCCGTGTCAAGACGCCCCCAAAAGAAAACAAGATCGAAGGAAAATCAAAAAATAAAAAAATTAAAACTATATGAAACTTGGCCCAAATCGCGGCACGTTCAACTTAATTGCCCCGAAAAGCTTTTGTGTAGCTTCAAATAGATAACAACAGCTGATAAATAGCGCGTCAAATCGAACGAGCCCCGCTGCAGAATGGAGAATGAAGATGGAGAATGGAGAAAGGTGGAGAATGGGGCGCGTTAAACCTGCCCGTTCAACGCAATTGTGAAATGCTTTAATTTCTGAAGTACCTTTAATGAGCATTTTCAACATGGTCATCATCCAATCAGCAGCAGCAGCAGCAAAGCCGCAGCAGCGCCATGTTTCATGCAGAGCGCATTACAATGGCTACAATATTTGGACCATGGCTCGTCATAATTACAGCCCAGAGCATAGTTTTTATTTGGGCCCCATATTCTGGCTGGCTTGTTTCAGAATTGGCCCGAAAAGCCAAAGCCAAAGCCAAAGCCAAAGCCTCAAAACAATCTGTAGATGGATCGGCTACATATCTGAGCATCGAAGCAGGCCTTGTTGTCTGCGCATTGGGGAATTAATGATTATGTCCGTATGGAGCGGCTATTTGAAGTGCTGCTGCTGCTGGCCGGTTTTTGCGGCTTGATCCAGTAACCCTTTAATGCAAACACAGGGCCCCAACATGTACAGTAAACTGAAACTTGCTCAGTAGCTCGCACACTCGCACATGAAAGGAAATTGTAATGATCGAAATCAAAATGTTTTCGTTACTTTAGCTCCTAATGAAGCTTGAATAGTGCGAATGACTCTACACAGTTGCTGGCTAACCCGCTGCCAACTTCTGGCTCTTAGCTGTTGGCCGTTGGCCCCTCGGGGGCAACACAACAACAATCGCACCACGCGCCTTTTAATCGAAATTTGATGATGAATTCCCAACTCAGCTCAACTCAGCTCAACTCAACTCGATTCAATTCAAAACTCAAGACTGAAGTCCATTCGTTGTCTGTGAACTTGGGCCCGAGCTCTTCGTCTGCCACTCAAGCACTTTTATTGTTGGCCATTTGGGGCTTTTGGCCTGCCGCTATTTACCTTTGTTATTTATTTATTGTTATTATAGTACATGGCTCTACTTGTGTTCTGGCTTCTCTATCTACACTTTTTTTTGTATCGAACATTAACCGCCACATGATTTGCTTGAAATTGTTAGAAGATTATCAAAAGGGAGAAAAATATACAGATTTTCTAGCTCGCTTTGGATTTTCTTTTGTTCACATTTAACACTGTTGCATTTGCCCTGACTTTGGCCTAATGCAAGCAAAGTGGGCTTTAAGTAGAACTAGTTTCTAACAAATCAAAAATTGATATATTTGTAAGCTGTGAGCAGATTAGTTTAGAAGTTTTTAAAAGCTTAAGGCTGACTGCTAAAAGCAAGTAATGGCTGATAAATTCAAGTAAATATATATTGAATGAAAATGTTATATAAAAAGTAATAAAATATTATTTAAAAAAATATTCAAAGGTAGAAAATTCTAATATTTACATTATTTTAAATTTAAACTTAAATTTTAATGCTAATATTACATAAATACATTATCATTATAGTAAATTAATTATGATTATAAATTATATAATAATATAATATAAGTATGAATAAAATAAAATAAAAACTTTTAACTTTAAATATTATATATTTTCATTTAAAATTTTTCATATTGTTAATATTTAAAATAAAACTCTAATAATCATAAATTAAATAAAAATATTTAAATATTTTATAAATAAAGAAACATATAAATATATTTATATAATAATACAATAAATAAATACTTTTAATTTTATTAAATTTTTATTATTAATTTTTAATTTTTGCATATTTATTGATTTTTTTTTTTAAATACATTAATGTTCATAAATTTATTTTATTATATTATTTAAAGATTTATATATTTTTCAAGATTTTTATATTTTTGCAGCGTAAGTAGAGTCTTAAAATCAAAAATGAATTTACTGGCAAGAGAAATCTTAAACTTATTTCCGCAGTTAATAGTATTTAAAAAGTTTTTTACAGCAAAAAACTTTGAGCTGAGTTAAGCGCAGAATAAATAACTTGGAATATGTATAAATTAATATGAAAATAATTATAAAATACATATAGACGAATATAAAGCAAAGCCAAGCACACGCACACATGAAATTTGTTCTTGACAATTTCAACTTTTACTTTACCTTCAGCATTTTCCTTTTTCCCGCTCTCATTTGTTGCACAGACTCAATTTTACTTTCAGCCTCTGCGTAAATATTTTGCGTGACTGTGGAGCGAGAAAAAATCGTATATACATATATATATATATATATATATATTGTACGCACTTTGCAGCTCTTAACTTTCAATTTAATTAAAATTGAGTGAAGCTAAGTAAAATTAATGCACTATTATGCAAAAGTAAAAAAGCTACAAAACTTTGACGGCGCGCCGCTCAGTGCCAGTCGAGCGTGGCGCCTAGGGTATCTAAACAGATGCCTAGCTAACAAGAGTGATGTGTAGGAGAGAGAGAGGGAGGGAGCGACTAAGAGAGAGAGAGAGAGAGGTAGTAGAGGTGTAGGTAAGAGTGCGAGTCTATGCCTAGAAGTGCGTGCTTAATATGCCTTTTAATGCCTTGTACTATACATCAAATAAACTTGCATATATATAAGAAAATATATATAAATATACATTATATATATCTCTCTCTCCCTCTCCCTCTCTCTCTCTCTTTCCCTCCCTCTCCCTCGCTGCACTTCCACCTGCTGCCTGGTAAAAGTTGCAAGCTCATCGACTGTGGAAAATAAATGAAATGAAATGAATCGACTTTTTTTTTCTTAGTTTTTCAAGTAGTTTTTTGCATATATTTTTTGACGATATTTGCTTAAATTTGCATAAATTTCTTTCACTAACTAATAAATACATAGTCATGGCTTATAAATACGTTTTTTCTTGATGTTTTAACAATCAATATTCGTTTGAAATAATTTAAATTAAACTTACAAGTGACTCTCAGTGCTTTGTTGATTTTTGTTGTTTTCTCAATTATTATAAATTTTCTTTTACTTTTGTTAAATTAGCTTACAAACTAGTTGCTTACGTGCTAAATAAATACATGTTTTCTTGTTGTTGTTGTTGTAATGGGAAAAATAGTAGTAGAAAGACATTTAAGTAGTCAAAGTGCATAAAGAGATCGCATTGAGTTTTCTTTTTTTTTTTTTAACGTGCTTATGTACAGAACAATAGAATTTGATCAAGTTTTGTTTAATTATTATTTTTGTTATTATTATTTTTTTTTTTTTAACTTAGCGGCGTTTGCACGTGCTGCATTGCATGAGTACTTGAAGGAAATACTCTATAAAAAATATATAGGGAAGAGAAAAGCTTGTCAATTACAGACTGCTAAGATGATAATTATATATATATTAATTATATATATATATGATGATTTCGTGATGTCATTTCATCACGTGCAAACGCTGCTCATTAGTATCGTATGTGCTCTACTACTACTACAATTTCTTCAAGTGCAGGAGGTGCAGGTTATGCAGGATTGGCAGGAGGCGGGCAGGGAAGGGGTGTATAGGCTTTGAGTTTTGGCATCACAGTTGACAACGACACGATGACAGGACTAAGCATAGATGCTTAGCTGCCTGCGACGATAGTGCTCCGAGGATCAGTGCGTGAACTGGCGCATGGTGCTCGTATTATTGTTGTGCGTGGACTTGTGCTGAAAGGAGCGACGTCCGGTCGTGGCGCAGAGGCCATTGCGCAGCGGCAACGCTGGCGGCAATGGCGGCGGCGTTGGTGTCTTGCTGCGGCCCATTTGCTCCAGGGGCAGCGAATAGTGTGCATTGCTGTAGATGTAATTGGGATCCATCATTTCGCCGCTGCTGGCATCCGCATCGCATTGAAAGTCGCGCGCGTCGCGCTGCTTGTAGTGGGGCTCGTGGGTGACGCGCAGCTGTTGTGGGGCATGCACCATGGGCACATCGGCGTACGAGTAGCAGGAGTCGCCAACGCTCGCCGTGGCAGACAGAAACTGTGGCTTCGTATAGTGATTGAGCTTGGAATGTGTTTGCTGCTGCGCCTGCCCCTGGCCCTGCACCTGCTGCTGCTGCTGCTGCGCCTGCTGCCCATCACGTCCCATGGTTGCTGCCTTCATGTGGAGCACAAAGCTGGCGCTGTCATCGACGCTGCCAGCCAAAGTCTTGTTATTGTTCAGCTTCTTCTCGTGCATCAGCGTCGCCGACATGGGCACCTGCAGCTGCTGGAACTTGTGCTGGCCATCGACGGCATTCAGATCGTTGATGGGCATCGGGCACATGCCGTAATGATGATGTGCTGCAGCCGTTGCCTGATGCGGTGCGGTGTAGGTGTTGGGGAAGGTCGAGTGAATGCCCAGGGAGCAGGGATGATGCTGCAGCCGCGACATATAGTCCTCATCGCAGAAGGTCTTCTGATACTCGCGCTCCTTGCGGCCCAGCGCCGAGTTGCCCCAGACGCCGCCCTTGAGATATTCACGAATCTTGTGCCGGCAGCGATACAGCACCAGAGCCAGAGCAGTGATCGTGGCAGCAGAGCCCACCAGCAGGGCGCCGATCAGTGCCTGCTTGCGTGGATCGGAGTGTGTGCAGCCCATGAGCGTGGGATTCAGATGCTTCAGTGACTCGCCGCGCAGACGTTCGGGGAACTCGCAGAGCAGCTCGGCCATTTGCTCCTCCTGGCTGGCATTCTTGGCCACCAGCAAATTGCGCAGCCACATGATGCGGCAGTCGCAGGATAGCGGATTCTCAGACAGATCCAAGGTGAGCAGATCCTTCCAGGGGAACAGACCCTCGGCCAGCGAGGTCAGCGCATTGGCTTTGAGCACCACATGACGCAGATGTGGCAATCCGCTGAGCGCACCCTCTTGCACCTCGACGAGCATCTTGTTGGACGACAAATTCAAGTACTCCAGATTGCCATTGGCCGCAAAGGCGCCGGTCATGATGCGCTTCAGCTTGAGTGCTCCATTGATGTCCAGGCGCTTCAGCTGCTTGAGGCCCACGAAGGCGCCCTCGCTGATCAGATCGAAATCGTTTTGGCCCAGCGACAGCTGCTCCAAGCGCACCAAGTGACTGAGGCCCACAGAGGGAATGCGTGGCAGCCGATTGTCAGAGAGATCCAAGACGCGCAGCTCCTCCAGACCCAAGAAGCTATCATGCGAGATGTTGCGCAAGCTGGCGCCCTTCAGCTCGAGCCGTGTCAGACCCTTCAGATCCTTGAAGGCGCCCGACTGAATGGTCAGCAGCGAGTTCATGCCCAGGAAGAGCTCAGCCAGGCTTGGCATGGCCTGGAACAGCACCGGATCTGGCACAGTGGTCAGCGCATTGTCATCCAAATACAAGATGCGCAGCTGCTTCAGTCCATCGAATGCCTTCGGATCGATGAAGCCAATGCGATTCTCGCCCAGATTCAACTCTTCGATTTTCAGCAGCGGCGAGAATGTGCCCTGATGCAGCTCCGAGATCAGATTGCCGCGCAGATTGAGCACCGTCACAGCAGAGAGGCCAATGAAGGTCTTATTGCTAATCTGGCCAATCTTGTTGTGGTTCAGATGCACCTCCTGCAGCTTCTTCTGATACGCGAACGTGCGCTGTGGTATCGTCATCAGATGATTCTGCGACAGATCCAGGAACGTCAGCTCCGCATAGAACTGAATGGACGAGTCAATGGTCTTGATCTTATTGCTCTTGATCACCAGACGCTGAATCGACGGATTCAATGCAATGGGCAGCACATCCAGCTGCCCCTCGCCGCACTGCACCACCAAGGTGTTGTCGTCACACTGGCAGCCGGGCGGGCAGTTGGCCAATGCCAATGTTTGGCTCACACAGATGCTGGCCAAGATGCAGCTGCAGATGCAGATCAGTTTTTGTAGTTGCTGCATTTTTATTACTTTTGTTGTTGTTGTTGCTTTTGTTGTTTCCTTTTTGCTTTGCAGTCGCTGTGGTTAACGCCTTCCGGCGTCGCTTTGCGTTTTGCGGTTAATTTCGCCTTCGTTGCAAAATTATCTGTATAATTTTTTTTTCTCTTGTGCTATTTTTTTTTTTAGTTGTCCATAATGCTGCGAGAGAGAGAAGAGAAATTGCATTGGAAAAGAAAAGTTAGTTGGGGTTTTCCTTTGCAGCTATTTTTATGGAGTTTTCCATAGATATATATCACATGGCTCGAGAAACATAAATTATGTTGTCTTTTAAATATAGATTTTCATTTAAATTTAGCTCAATTTAATTTGTTTGCTTTACGTTTTCAGTTCAACTGAAATTGTGGGAAATTTCAAATAAAATTTTTATTTTTATTTGTGTAAAATTTATTAAAGAAAAAGTGTCATTATAATAATATATATCTATTTTTTATTATAATAAAAAATATGTATTATAATAATATATATATATTTTTTTGATTATAATAAAAAATACATATTAATCTTTTTTTTTTAATATTATTTTTAATTACTTTTTGTCTGTATTTTATATATTTTTATTTATTTCTTTTTTTTCATAATTTAACTACTTAAATTTTGTAAGATTTAAATAAAATTTCTGTATAATTCAAAAATATTTCATTTAAATATATAAAACAAATACTTGTTTATAATTTTAATATAAAATATATATATTATTTTTATATCATTTTAAATATTAAAAAATATATTTCTTTATATTTTAAAATATATTTATTTGATACTAAATATACGATGTATAATTTGTTATATATATTTTTTTAATATTTCATATACGTATTTTTTTTTTTTAGAAGATTTCAAACATTTATATTTATATATTTTTATATATTAAAATATTTCTCTATTAATTTGAAAATATTTTAAATTATTTATCATACATTTCTTTATATTAATATATATTTCTCGAGCACTTTACATCAATTTTTCTACACCTCACTCAACTTACCTTTTCTTTATTTGATGGCGCACAGCAACAAATTTTGTTGAAGTCTGCAGTTGTTTAAATTTTGTTGTAAATTATATTGATAACAAAATAAAATTCGTTTGTTGTTGTTTTGTTTTTGAATTTCACTTGAACTGAACTGAAAATTTCACATGCAGCTAAAAGATTCGATTTAGCCAATTCATAACTTTTGTATATTTCGTATTATATTTTTGTGAAAATAAAAATTATGTTTCATTTGCTTTGGATGTGTGTGTGTATGGGTTTTTTGTTGTATTTTAATCGAGTTGTGTTTGAAATTCGTGCGCGATAATCCAGTGGCTCGCTTTGCTGCACGCTTCAAGTTGTTGTCACACGTTTTACGTTCTTTTGAGTCTTGGCAAACTGTTGGCCAGAATGTGAGAGACACAGTCGGTGCTGGATGCTAGTGGACAACCGAACACGACGAAGCAACGAACTACACTGATTTAGCTGAGCAGGCAGCGCATTGACGATACCTCGGTCCGAGTGTGTTTCGCTACGACGACGGCAGCAGCTGCAGGCGAGGCGTAAATAATCCACGATGCGGCCTTGCAACGAAACCAACCCGAATGCCAGATAACGAGTGAGAGAGAGAGAGAGAGAGGGAGAGCGAGCGAGCGTAAGCCAGCAAGTGGTGCAAATGGAGTGCTCAGATAAAACAGCTGCCGAGCCAGAGAGTCTAAGCGAGAGCGAGAGACTCGAGAGCGACACGCAAGACTGAGAGCAAAAACAGGTTTTCTAGTCAAACTCACTCAAACTCAATTCACTCACAATTTATCTGAGGAGATGCGAACGACTCTGGGCTCTGTTGCAATTGCAGCACGAAGCACAGTTGAGGCCAGGCAGCCCAGCAATATAAACACGCATAAAATGCTTCGATTTTTGTTTTGCCCTAAGCCAAGTAGTCGAATTACTTAACGTACTTTTTTTTAAGGATTTATTAGTATATTTTAGGATTTCATTAGAAAAACAACTGAAAGTCAAGTGCACATCAATTGCTGTGGTTTACTTAAAACACTAACACTTGAGGCAAAAAAACTGATACTCTTGAAACTGATATGCTCTTGGCTAGGTAGCTTGCATGCTGAGCCCCCTAAAGGACACTCATTACAACTGCAGTGAGTTGTTAAAGTGTTGCAGCAACAAAACCTTTTTTCCCATTTCCACACAACACAAATGCAACTCAACACATGCCCCAAAAACCACGCAGCGAATTGTTATTTATAGTGTCATTTGATACTTGGGACATGCTTGTCTATATTGCGCTCAGCTCTCAGCATTTCAATGCGTTTTTGAGTTATAGCCTAGAGCACACATACATAGATATGTGTACATATGTACGTGAGCAGCAAAATATGCAGACTGTTCAACTATTTACACACACACACACACACGCACACACACACGCACAACAACTGTGACAACAAGAAAATCAACTATAAATGGCCATAACTTTGTGCCAACATGCTGAACGAGTTGGAGCTGTGAGGGTATTTTTTGGGGTTTTGCTGGCATTTGCCTTGGTTGCATAACTTGCATATTTTTACCATCTACAAATTCTTGTAAAAGTATGCAAAATACTGTTTGCCCATGTCTAACGCAAATGAAAATCTGTACAGACAGAGACAGAGAGAGTGAGAGAGAGAGAGGGAAGGCGAGTATTGTAGTGAATGCACTTTTGCATTATTGACAACTGCATCTAGTAAATCAACATTTGGCAGGCACTGTAACCCATAATTATTTTCATATTCCATATCAAATTTGATTCTTGTTGATTTTCATTTGCCAGCAATGTGAGCTTTGTGGTTCAAAAATATTGAAGCGGCAATAAATGCAATAAATATATCAAAAAGTAACTAAAATCTCCAAATAAAACTGAATCTCTTTATGAAATATTGTGGAATAATTCATGCAACATCAAAAAAAAATAAATAAAAACAAATGTAAATCCATGTTCTGTAAATCATTTGGATTATTTCATCAGACAGTCACATAAACCAAACCAAAACTTTAAAGAAGCCAAAAATTTAACAGGAACTAAAGTAGTTTATGCAATAAATGTAGAGAAAGTGTAAATGCTGAAAAAAATTATATATAAATATATAAATAGCGCCATATTATACAAAAGAATCGAATTCCCAGAGCAAGCATATGCGGAAGTTAACGAAAATTAAATGAATATAAATATATTACAATTTCAATGTAAAATATTCAATATGAAAGAAAATGTGCAAAAAAATAAATAAATAAAAAATAAAATAATGTACAAATTTATATATAAAATATAAAATAAATAAATAACAAATAAAATAATATAAACACATGTAAAAACACAACATGTAAAAAATAAAATAATATAAAAAAATAATAATATTTATGAAAATATTATAAAACAAATATATTTTTGATTCCCTATAAACAAAAATAATAATAATAAGAAATAATACACAAATAAAAAAATTGTTATAAAAAATTGTATATATATTATATTTACAAAAATAAAAATAATTAAAAATAATATAATTAAAAATAATAATTGTTTATAAAAATATTATAGAAAATATTATATATTTTTTTATGCTTTAAATTAAATAAATTATTAAAAAAAAAAATAATGTACAAAAATATAAATACATAAATATTTTTTTTTTTTAATTTATAGGATTTCACTAATTTATTACACAAATATATTTTTATTTATTTATTTACATAAATAAAAAATAAAATAATATTAAAATTAATGAATTTCCCTAAATTATTCCACAAATATATTTTTGTTGATCTATTTACATAATAATAAAAATAAAAAAAAAATAAAACATTTATAAAAATTGTATGGAATTTCACAAATTTATTCATATTTTTGTGCTGTTCTTTGCAGAGTATAAATAAATATTTTTTAAATATAAATCACATATTGTATATGTAAAATGTCAATTAAGATTGAAATTTGTGAACATTTTAATTCAGTTTGACAGCTTGACTAGATACAATTCGAGATAATTATTTATAATTTGTAGAAAGTTTCTGATTTCCAAATATCGAAAAAGTGTGCCGCAACAGATTGATAAAAAGGCCAGCTGCAATTATGTTTTGATGGCGACAGCAGGTTGCCACAGTTGCCACATGGGCGGGCCGTAACTAATTATAAAAAAGAAACTTCATATACTAACCTAACTCTTCCAGCTGTACTTGAACTACAGCTAAAGGCAGCAAATAGCTGCAGCAGGTGTACAGAAAGTTTATATTTTTTTATTCTATTTTTTTTTCGACTCTCACGTTACACTTAGTAGCAGCTGAGGCAACGTCACTTTAAAGGGAGGCCTACCAATTGGCGACGATGTGTGAGAATTGCTTGGCAATAAATTTTAACAACATTTGAGGCAAAGAGTGAAAGAAAGAGTGGAAGGCATGCAGGTGTAGGGGCCGTGTTAGAGGTAATCACATCTAAGCAATAACTGGAAATATTTGTTTACGCTGCGCATATGAAAATGGTTTAGTCGAATGCTAAAAAGCACTTAAACAATTAGACAGATTTGGGGAGCGATGTGTAATTAGGTAAAACACTGCAACTACCGTTGCATTCGACAAAGCATAAATGCAAATAATGCATGGCAAAGCCAGCCAAGCCAAGCCAACCTGAGCCAAGCCAGAGAAACGGCTCAAAACTCACTAAAAATACAGTCAGCAAACAACAGCAACGCACTTTGGGCAAACAACAAACAAAAAAAAAAAAAAAAAAAGCGAAGGGCGAGGTAACTTATGGGAACGCTTAGAGTGACCAGCCATCCAAGCGAAACCAGAGTCGAGCAGGGTTAGCTGTGCTAGCAAATGCCCTGTAAACTATAGTTATTGTATGAGCAAAAGAAAGATGGATTTCTTTAAAGAGTGTTGTGGTATGTCAAATCGGATACAAATACTCTAAGCATACTCGATTTTAATGAAAACTTAATTGTGAATGAGAAAACAGCTAAAAACAAGCTAAACTGGGTATATATTGTCGAATGTAAAAATTATTATTAAAATTAAATTAAAATAATTATAAAATAAAATAAAATTGTAATATATTATATAATAAAATAATATTGTAATAGATAATTTTATTTTTAACTATAACTATAAAAAATATTATTATAATAAAAAATTCTACAAACGTTAACAAACGTTTTAATAAAATAATATATATTATTTGACTATCTAGAAAATTATAAAAATAAAAATTTACATATTGAATTTATTCATAAAAATATTTATAAAGTTAAAAAATAAATGTATAAATACAAAATGAATTAAATATATATATATAAATTATAATAGTCTTATAAAAAGATTTATTTTATTTATTTTAATACATTTATTTATTTTATTTATTTTTATTTATTTTTAAATTTATAAATTTTTAAATATAAATAATATAAATTATTTTAGTATTATGAAATATTTATTTTATTTATTTTTATATATTTTTAAATTTATAAATTTTTAAAAATTTTGTTTTTCTTTGAATTTCACTTCTTTTTATTTCCATTATATATAATAGTTTTATCTTATAAAATATATATATATTACAATTTCTAAATGCTTTGAAATGTTATTTAATATATTTATTGAATATAATTATTTAGTATATATAAAATAAGATTTTGTACAATTTTCACATCATTCATTTACATTCTTGTTCGATTCTTATTCATTATAATTGTATTTTAACTTTTTTGCTCTGTACATGAATTACTAAATTCAAACTAATGTACAGTACATTTCTAGTTAGCCAATCTACTCCTCTTCAACTTTCCTCTCTAGGGTACATAACTCAACGCAGCTGGCTGCGCATGCGCTGTGAGCCGTTGCTGTCGCCGTTGCCGTCGCTGTCGCATTTGCTTGTTGTTGCTTTATTAGAGCCGTTGTCTTAACAAGAAACTTGTTAGTTGCAACGGGTTAAGGCTAACAAATGTATGAAAAAAAAAAAACGAACAACAACTACAGCAATAGGAAGAAGTGAGGAAAAAAAAAAAAACATTGTTTGCCCGGCGCGACGTTGTCGCTGGTCCGTCAGTCGGTTAACTACTTTGAACATATTTTCCAGCTGCCGACTGCCGACTGCCGACTTTTCCAAGCCCATTTGTCAGCATTTAGGCAAACATCTTTAGACAAGCCCAGTTCGAAGCCTAGCCAAAGACAGTTCCGGTGCCCGTTTGGACCATGCTAAATGCAACTTCCGCAATCTCAGTGTTCCGTTTCCTTAGCGCTTATTGTCTTCGATCCAATAAAATATCAATTGACTCGCAATTAATCATATTCCAAATGTGCAAAGGCCAGTTAGTGAATAGTTACCAACGCCTGGGCAACCGGAAAGAAGTCCCATTGTCCCATTGTTCGGAATTGTACTTACTTTTTGATTTTCCTACCTAGCATATTCGCTTCACACTTTTTTTTTCTGTTCTGCTCTTGTTGGCTCCAGCTCCGGTTTAAAGTCGTCTCCTGGTGCTACTCGTTTTTTTTTTTTTCTTCTCTCTTTTAGAGAAATCACAATAAATAATGAATCAAAAAATGAGCGTTAAATGCACGACGAGAAGGAAGGCTGACAACAACAACAACAACAACAGCAGAAAGCAACGGAAGTGAGTACACAATGGATCTAGTAAAAGAACTGGGCACAATGGAATCTCCGAGACTGCGTACTGCCTACCCCATGGCAAAGGTTAAGTTTAAATCGATGCCCTGAACAGTAAGTAAGTGCCCAGACAAACACACACATATATATATAAATATATATATATATGTATATACATCACACATTTCTCAGTTTGAGCATTTGCTGACTTGTATTATTTCTCTTTGGCTTCTTTGCCTCAGCTTGAAGCTTTGCTAATGCATCTCTTGGCTGGGAACTAAAAAACGTCATCAAGTGTTTGGTATTTAAGGGAATTCAGCAGTTATTAAAGGTAATTCGACTTATAGACTCGATGCAATGTAAGCTGCTCATGCCTAAGACTCTCATATCAAAAGTAACCGAAACTTATGGGAATGTCATACTGAGAGAGAGAGACAGACATATGAAATAAATGAATAAGCAGATCAGGCCAAGTTCATTTGAATTTAAAGTCACATCTTCTACACAATTAAAAGAAATTAAGTAACACCTTCGAGCATTTCTATTTATAGTTTGTAACTAAATACAACACTTTAAGAAAATACTCTATTACATGAGCTGGTTTTCCCCCGAATTCGGGCCTATCAAAACAACTCTTTCTCGTTAGAGTTTGTAATCGATACAAATGCAGAGCCGATTTTGAATGGAAAAATAACTTTGCATATTCTAGCCACGGCCTCGATCTAGATACTTAACTCATCTTTGGCAGCTCGTAGCAAACACTTTCTTTATAGAATTCCGCCCATATCGTATCACATACATACGTCCTGCCCACACTTTTGATTTCCATGGAACTGTGACTCACAGACTCACACTGGCCTACACCTGATGCTCGAACCGATAATTTCAGTGTGAAATGGAAAGATGCTCTCTCCCCACTCTCCCCACTCTCTCTCTCTCTCACTGCATCTGTAGAAACTTAGATTTCGAAACGATTAGGCCGCACAACATGCGTTTTACCACATGGTAAACTAGAAATTAAGTTCAAGCCTTGGTTAATTTCCAGTGAAATGGAAAACCCAGGCGCCACTTGAAAATGTTTTCCAACGAAACACATATAATTACCAAATGCAGACCTCCAGGTAGAGGTGGGGTCCCCAGACACAGAGAGAGGGAAGCTGACCGAAAATAAAAGCTAGAGAATGTCTTTGGGGCATATTAACATTGGATTCAATTAATAAATGACGTTAACGTGCTGTCAAAATATGAAATTGTTGATGATGCAGTGCCATGTGAGGCCAGCCAGCATGTGGCACAGCTTCGGCAACAAAAATGTATCTTCGAATGTATCTGTGAGATACATTTACGCATCCAGCCGTGCAAGCCGATATCGTAGACTTCATAAATTATAATTTGCTCGAGCTTGGGTCATAAATAGCCAGCAGCAGCAGCCACAGCCTCAGAGCTGGACACTTGACTACCGATTATAATCAATCTTAGAGATAGATTTGCCATAGACCAGGCCACAGACAGGCCTCAGAATGATCACGCAATGCGCCATACGCTGCTCGTATCTGGCCACGTAAAGCTGTGAACACTGAGATGTTACATGTGTCCATGTCCAGAGATTCGCTGCCTGGCTACGCTACGCCATGAGCAATGATCCAAGTCCAATGCTCGATCGGCATGCAAAAAACTACAAAAAACAAAAAGAAAAGAAAAGAAAATACTTTATGCAAACATGTGTCTCCGCATTGTCTGTGCTTGTGACGGCGACACGCATTTATCAGTCGGCATTTATCACGATGACGATGACCAAGGCGAGGAGCAACAGTCCAAGACTGGCATATCAAGTTGCAGTTGCAGTTGCCTCCTGCCTGCTGCCTCCTGCCTGTTGCCTTCTGCCTGACACATGATTTGTTTTTGCTCTGCTGTTCAGATAACTCAAACGCGATATGCGTATCTCATAGATTATATTTGCTGCATGTCACTTTATTTTTTTTTTTTTTTTGCTTGGCTATTTTTGGCTTGCTCAATGCATAAACAAATCTTTGGCTTTTCCTGTTCGTCGTGCCAGCCAGCCAAACACGTTCCGGTAAGCCGGCGTCAGTTTAGCTGCTTTTGCTCATTGTCTAAACAAATCTCATTGATAGCCGCGCATAAATTATGCGTGCGAAACTGAAACGAGCTAAGCAATTACAACAGAGCGGATATGGGGGGCATTCCAGGAGCCTTTGACGATATCCTATATAAATACATCTGTTTGAGATTTGCATATCCGCCAAGAGCTATGCAGTTGTTCAATTGGCTGTGCTCACTGAAAGAAACGGGAAATTCATTAAGGAGAAATGGCCGAGTCAAAGATTAAGTAGTTTACGGAGCTCTGCTGTTTGAGTCTATTGCATATTTGTCTATATATAAAAAAGTCGATCGTATTTCTTTGAGTAGTTAGAGATGTTTGAATTGCGAAGATTGAGCTTGAGCTTAGCAAATCAATCTATAATCAAGCAAAATTTTATTGAAAGAAGCTCAATGTATGCTTGTAGGCAAAGATATAAACTTAAAATTATTAATTGCAAATTAAATTATAAACAAGATAAAATTTATAATATATAAATTAATGAAAATATCTTTAATAACCAAAGAATTTAAATTTATTTATTTATTTTTAAAATACTCTCAATATAATATTCAACTTTATTTTCCATAACAGAATTATATTTATTTATTTTCCATATTATATTATTCTTTTTTTCCATTCCACTCTTCTGTCATTTAATGAAGATTTCAAATGTGACTTAATTGACTTTAATCAAATCAGCGACACGGGCCACATACTTAAGTCTCTAAGACTTGGCTTTAAGCTGAACTCTGTTTCGCGCCAGATCATAATAGGTGTCAAGTGGCATTAGTGGCCAAGTCAGGCGTAGTTCACTTTTGGCCAACGCGGCTAACCCGTTGCAAGTGAGCGACAAAAACGCAGGGTAGCGTAAAAAGAAGGTAGACTAAAACAGCAAAAGGCAACAGCAACGGCGACAGAGTCGAGAGCCGGAGTCAGAGTCGGAGATGGAGATGGAAATACACATCCTCTCGATGGCAGCGATGCGTGTGCAAACAGAGCCCAAAGGCAGGCCGCACACAAAACGTAAAGATACAGATACAGGTCGAGTGTCTGACTGAGAGTGTGCGAGTGTATCTGTGTGTGTGTGCGAGTGTATCTGTGTGTGTGCGACTAGGCAGGTGTGTTTCTCACGCAGGGCCAGCAGCAAAAAGAAGCCAACAGCCAGGCTACAATTGCAAAGTGTGGCAACGTGTGGTAATATTTTTCTCCTCCCTCTCTCTCTCTCTCTCTCTCTCTCTCTCTCTCTCTCTCTACCATTTTTGACCGGCGGCTAACAGCCGCAGCGCCACACATACGCCTGGCTGACTTCGACACAGCCACAGACAGAGATACTTGTGTGTGTGTGGGGCTAGGAATTCGCAGAGCCTGACTATAAGCATTGGACGGCAGCTCATTTGGCCAGTGATTCGGAAATGTGTCGGCTCTGGTTTGGCATTATTTTTATTTTGTACTGAATGCCAGTGCCAGTACGGTTCTCCATTTACCTCTAGCTCCAGCTCTACCTCTAGCTTTACCTCTAGCTCTACCTCTACCTCCACCTCTACCTCTACCTCTAGCTCTAGCTCTAGCTCCAGCTCTAGTTCTCCCTCTACCTCTACCTCTACCTCCAGCTCTAGCTTTACCTCTCCCCCTAACTCTCCCTCAAGCTCTACCTCGACCTCTCCCTCTAGCTCCAGCTCTACCTCCACCTCTACCTCCACCTCTACCTCTAGCACTGCCTCAAGCTTTACCTCAGCTGCAGCCTGCCAGCTTTGATAGCATAAATCAAATGGGAAAATAATTACGGCTGCTGGCGCAAAATTTGCACGTGTATTAATTTCTAGATGCTGCTGCGCACTGCTTTAAATCGTAGCAAAACGCCAGCAACTCGCAATTATAGCTCTAGCCAGATTGTTGAGGCGCGTGTTGGTCTCTGCAGCGTTATCATTTAATACGCATCTCCAGCTTTTTCGCACACAATTTGCAAAAACAAAAACAAAAAGTATTGCAGAAGAAGAGCTCGACGAGCTCAAGATATATTTGAGAAGGTTTTGCTTTAATTGTAGCCTTCGCTATCGAAGCAACAGGATATACAGTGGAGACCTCAGAGCTAACTGACTGTGATTATGGCTTTGGCAGCTGCATAAAGCGTTTCTTTTAGGGTAGGCAGTGCCAGCTTGAAAATGATTTCTGTTTGTTTGCTTTTGTGAGAGACAAAGTGCAGGCCTGGGAAATTGCATTTTCCACATAATAAGATTTAAGCAAATGGAAATTGTATATGTTGCTATAATCATAGATAAATATCTTTGGCAATTAATAAGCAATGGCTATTATGTGAAAGCGAAATTAAATTAATACTCCACTTGCGGCTCGTCGTAATCAATACGAGCCACATTATTGCAGCTCATTTGTGCCATAATTAAATAATAATAAATAAATACCAATGGACAACAAATGTTGAACAATAAATAAATCATTCGAGAGCGTTTTTGTGTCTCGCATACAAATTGATTGAGGAATTTTACGATTATTTGAATACAAATTTTTGTTTGGCTATCAAAACCAAATGTGTCGATGCTCAGATATCAAATTATTACGATATATCTAACTGTAGTCTATATTGGAGAGTTCGTGGAAAAAAATGTATACCCAGACTCCAGTCATCAGCAATCCCAGTTGGATGCAGTCGGCTTGTCGCCGATGGACGACAACTTATTTTGATTTTTATTATAATCAAAACAAAGAAGAGCAACGCTGACAATGCACATAAAAGAATGAAACAGGAATCAAAAGGTGCAACGCAGTGGGTTTCCTTTCCTTTCAGTTCATGCGGACAAGTGAGGGTTCAGAGAGGGTTCATTTATCTTTCGTTAGAAACTTGGAATCTACGTGTGGCAGCCAATCAATGACCACAATCTTTTGGGTTTGGTTCTTTGTGACCCATAAAAAATAAGGGAAAATAAAATAAAGAAGAAGAAGACAGTTTATGCGTTTCTATGAAAAAATACTTTAGATTCCCTAACATGTCCTGAGATTGTTCTCTAAACGCTGCGACATGAACTAGTTTGAGCTGCTGCTCAACTCGCATCCTTGCTGCTGTAGGTCCATTTAGTTATTCCATTATAAATTAAACTGCTATCGCAACAACTTAATCGAGCCATAAAGCTGCCGGCCTGCCTGCCTGCCCCTTGCTGTGTGGCAGCAACTTGATTCCTTCTTATCTCAATTTCAAATTTGTTAATTGCCGCGCACTTCAAGTACTTAGTGTATCTTTTTTTTCGGCTCTTCATTTGCTGTATTCTCTTTTTTTTTGTGGCTTTTTTAATGCTTGTTCTAAATGACTTTTAAATGCTTTTAAGTGTAATAAAGTCGTTTTCCTGCCATTGCGTAATGAGTTAGTTGGGCGCGTGTATTCGTGCCACATTTGGTAATCTGCGCCTTGGCATCGTTTTATAGTGCGACAGACAGAGGCACATTTTAATTAATTCACTCAGTTTTTTCTTCTTCTGGGTGTCGCAGGCTAATAGCCAACAGAGTTGCAAGTTCAGCTTTGATGACGCCTCGCAGTGATGTGATGCTGACTAGGTGAGCCTAGAGCCAGCAGGTCATTGTCTGACTATTTCCCTAGATGAGGTCTCAAATACATCTAAGAAAACTAATTCAAAATTTAATGGATTTAATGGATTTTCTAGCAAAGTGCTAAGGTATACCCCAAATTATATAGCGTAATTAAATAAGCAAATACCTGCATGTTCTAAAAACGTTTTTTCAATGAATGTACACCAAAATGAAATACTATTGTCATCAAACTAAATAAATAAAGCGGTAAATCAATTTTTTTTAAATATTTATATAAGTATAAAAATATATAATATAAATCTAAAAAACTAATACCAAATTAATAAATAGAAACAATTTTATATAACAAAAAATTAAAAATTGAATAGTAAATTAAAATGATCTTTGATAAACTAATCATTAAATAATCATTATTCTAACTATTTCTTAAATAAAACCAATTTATTTACAGTGCATATTAATCAGTAAATGATAAATACTACAAAAATAAAAAACGAATTTTTAAAATTACTAATAATATGGGTATATAACACTAGTAAAAAATCATAAAGAAATTTAGTCAATGATACTTTTTTTATTTAATATTTTTTTTAATAATGACCCCTTTATAATGTTATCATTACATAATAATTACATCTTATCACCAGAAAGGAACCATTATATAATCTAGTAATAATGAATACAAATAATATTAACTAAAATTATAATAATTACAATAATAAATTAAAATCAAATCTGGAATATTAATAAGAATTATAGTTATTTATATAATCTATAGTTTATTTCTATAATTAATAATAATAAATGTAGTTATTTATCATGGCAAATTAATTAATTCATTAACATTTTTAATCAATTTAAATTATTCAAAACTTATATCGCTTATGTTTCTCTTATTTTACCATATAGACTCACAGATCTCGCCCATTCCCTGTATTCCTAGCCCCTTTCTGCATTTCAAGACGCTGTGCTTATTGAATGCAGCTAATATTTAATGGGCGCACGAATGGCACAACAACTGGCAATGCCATGGGCATAATAAATCACTAGTTTTAATGATATTAAAGTAGATGAGAACGAGTAGGAAAGCTACGCACCGGCTGCCAGCGTAAAGCCTCTGTTGGCAGTTCAAACGAAGAAATCGACAATCAGAGCAGTCGCAATGCCAAAAGCCAATATTATTATTATTATACAGACAGCTCGCATATAACATGCATATATCTATATATATGTATGCCTGATCGGGCGGCGTGCACAAAGCTGCACAAGGATGAGGGTTAAAATCGAAGATGATGTCGAATACGCGCACTAAATTATGACTAGACAGAGGCGGTGACAATTCAATGCGAGGCGAGCCCATAAGGAAATGCTCGTAATACGTTCGTTTGCCATGAAAATTTATGCCGCATAACCGTGCAGCGTGGTATGGGGCATATGCAGGGACATACAAATATATATATATATATGTATATATTTGAAAAGGAAAGGCAAAAGCAAAAGCAAAAGCAAAAGTCCTCAAATCGACATGCACATGTGTGCAGCGCTAGTGCATTCATTGGCCGTTTGGTAATCCGTAAAAAATGATGTCATAATAAATTGTAATTTATGAGCGCAATGCACTCCAATCGCAGCAAGTTGTGAGGGCCTTTTGCCTAATCCCATACACTGTCTGTGTGTCTAGCTCTTTCGCACCACACTCCGGCCGGCCTAGCGACAATTTAGGCCGCCTCGTTGACAGATGACGTTCGTTTCAATGATGAGTCTGATGCGCCATTATGATGACTTAAGCGGGACGCTCTGACTATACATTAATTATATCCGAATGCAGGGCGTATGTGGATATTCACGCGGAACGCGCAACGCTACTCATTTGGGGGGGGCCAATACTTATGTTATAAAAATAAGACCTTGACGATCTGTCTGTCCGCTAGTCTACAGACATTGTTTTTTCTCTGTGCCCAGTTGAATTCCCTAACAATGCAGTTTTTATGCTCCGAAATGGCCTGGGAATGCCTGTCCTCTCGCTCTCTCTCTCTCATATGCTCTTCCCGATCTTAACAGAGAATGACAAATAGATAAAGTGCATTAGTTTTATTTCAGAGTCGTTCGTTGTCCGACTTGATGTATCGGCTATTCGTTTTTGATCTGCATGGGCCATTTAGTATGCCTGTATGTTAATGTTGCAACAAAGTGACAGCAAGAAGAAGAACTTCAAATAGAGGCAGAGACGGGAATAATATTCATACATAAAAGATCAGTACAGCTGGGGTCTTTTTTTTTGAACTTGATTTAACTTTTAGCTAAGCTGCATTTGTAAAACCGTTTTTAATTAAAGTGTTTTTCTTTTCCATTGTCTTTTTTTAATGGATAGTGTTTTTTATGTGATTCTCGTTGCATATATTTCTCCTTATCGGCAACTTCATTTCTACGTATTTTCTTAAACTTCATCAAATATTTTATTTCTAGCCTGCCCAACGGAATTGCATAATTTCATCACGCCTTATGCACAGCTAAACGTCTTATTATGGAAACCATTAACATAAATTGGGCTTTAATTAAAAAGACAATTTAATAATTCCACGAGCTTCGAAACCATTTCGTACTCCCCTTTCACTTCCCCCCTACGAGCACTTCCGACGGCAGCAAATATAACAATTCTCAAATATTTTTCGTAACTGCGCCCTGCATTCAAGCAGACAACCATTTTCAATCATTGCAGCCCAAAGTATCTGTCAGCTACTATTGTGCTACGACGAACCAACGCGAATGCCTTCGCTCATTGCGGCCTGGCGAAACGACCGAGCCGCAACGAGCGACGGGAAATGTGCCGTGGAAATCAATTTCCGCGACAACCCCAAGAACTAGAGTTTTCAATGAAATGGTCAAATATCCTTACAAGGGCACTAAAAAGAAATTCTGAGGTTTTTCTAGAGAGTGAGTGGGTGTGGAATGCATACAGTGCTAGAGACTTTGACTGCCTAGAAAATATTGAAATACATTCTTACATATAGTAAAGTATTTTGATTAAATTATTATATTTTAAAATGAAAAAAATCTGGGTATAAAGAAAAACAATTTGTTAATATATGATTTATATAAACTACTTTTTGATAAAAAAAAATTATTTATAATTGAATTATGATAAAATGTATACAGGTATACATAATTTATATTAAGATTGATAAATCAAATAATTAACTAAATATCTATATAATTATATGTACATATTTTTATTTATCCAATTTATTAATTTAAAAATAAATTAAATAACAAATAAATGAATTAAATACCACAATACTTCTGACAATAATATAACGATTTGATTGGTTTTCTACATAAATTGAAAGGTAACTGAAGTAATCCACAAACTGACCTAAGCATTATATTGATTTTCTAAAAATAAATTAGAAATTAATTAATACACAAGACTTTCTGACAAAAAAATTCACTATTGTTAACAAAATACTTTAAATAAATACCGATAAAATATCTATTTATAAATACAGATTATATAATAATTTTTTATTATAATAACAATAATAATAAACTATATCACAAATTGACATTTAGATATCACCATACTGGCAGATATGAGCATTTAAAATACATAAATACTAAAACAGAAATACCAACTATACAAAAATACGATTAATATATATTTTATATACTACTCACTAATAAAACTTCAATGAATTTCCGGCTAAAAAAAGCAATTAATGTTAATTACCTATATCTTTGCTTTGGAACACAGCAGGTATTGTGCAGTCATACTACACCATTCTTTATTTTCATAGTTTCTACTCTTTAATAACTTAATTGTCTTAATCATATTGACACCGTAAGCCACATACGCATTCACGCCCTGCGCATTGAGAAACCGTGTTAGCTACAGCCCCCAAAAAATTGGAGCTGAACCAATTTATTTCAGCTGCTCGTCAACGTTGGCATTTTTGTGGGGAGTCAACGACTGGCGTACTCAACCAATTGAATTGTTATCGCATTTAAAATTAAGATAAAACTCGTGAAATTGTACAAATGTTGATAAGTGATCAATAAATAAAAGTCCAATTTATGGTCGATCAAACGGCAAGTCGAGCCCGAGGCGTGCCAGCCAAGTGAAGTCTTGTTGTTTTTAGACCTTCCATTGGAGGTCCAAGGACCACCAGGATAATGCGCTCAAACGGCAGATAAGAATGAAAGCCAATAAATTAAGTATGTTCTCTTTGGGTGTTTTATGGAGGGGCGGGGGCGGGGCAGCGCTTCAGGCCAATGTATTGTATTTTTTTTCTATCTCTGTAGATTTTTGTTCTCCTGCCTCTCTGTGTTTTTTTGTTCAGCGCGCGCGCATGCGAACAAAGCTAAAATGAAAATTGTTAAAATATACGCCCAGCTACTTTCCTTTCTTCATGATGTGTGGGTGTGTGTGTCTATTCTTGGCCCTTTTTGCTTGGTTTTTACTTTCCCGCGACCTGCCGCAGGATTTTTTCTTTTTTTTTTGCATCGCAACATGGCGACTCCCATAAATAAGCACAGAGAGTCTTGGACATTGGTCGGGAAATGCTGCTGTTTGTTTGCTTGAAAATGGTTTTAATTGTTGTTGAATTTGATGTTTTTTTGTTGTTGTGGTGCTCCGCATATTGGGTCTCGCCATTGGTGACCAAATATATAAGATAATCTGATGGCTGACCTGCCTGCAGCACATTTGTGTGTTTGTTTTGGTTTTGGCTAACATACATTAAGTGCCAATGTTAATGGCATTTATGGCCGCATCGGATCAGTAGCTGGGCAGACACCAAGCAGCGCCATTGGGTGTCTTACTCTGCATAAAAATAGCTAAAAGTGTGTATCGCGGTAGATAGTAGCACAAGATTTATATTAGCTTAGGTCGGGTGTGGCTGGGTCGATGTCCAGAAGAGAGAGAGAGAGAGAGCTAAAGTGGATATGTGTTATTTAAATACTTACGTAGCTATGGCGCTATAGAAATTAATTGATTAGCTGATTTTGCAATGCAATCATAAACCTGCTCAAAGACGCTGCAACGGCTATCATTGGCCAGCATTCCCCCAGACACTGCGATTAAAGTTAAGCTGACTCACAAGCCTGGGCAGGCCACTGAGTGGCTTGTGTTCCCATGTTTCCAAGCCTAGCCAGCAGCCACAAAAATATACAATTTAATAACAATCATGGAGCAGGCACACACAAACTGCGTTAGTTAGATAGATTGATCTCATGTACACGACAAACGTGGCCAAGTGGCTCTGCCCTGACTCCCGCCACGGCTTCACGGCTTCAGCTCTTGTGGCGGTCTGCTTGCCTGTGTATGCTGGCTTGTTAACTACTCGCTGCCCCGTCCTGCCTGTCTGCCAGGGGTGGGCCATACAGACGGCACCATACAGAGTTGCCGCGGCTGCTTGGCTGCTTGGCTGCTGGTTGGTTAGCCTCAGCAGGGCCAGCGCATGTCAAAACAAAAAATAACACTTTAAGCGGCGCAAAACCTGACCAAACCTCAAATTCCAGCGATTACGTCAATTTTAATTGCATTCACTTAGCCCAGGCAGCCGAGGCTCAGTTGTCTATGAGAGCCTTAGAATAGAGCCACACAGCTCTCCAGACACGGCAGACAACCAGCTGAAAATATGCATACCTACAAAGTAAAATACACAAAAACAAAAACAAAAAAAAGGGTAACCCTAAGCAAAGGTGGAAAATTCTATGACAATGTTTACATACTTTTTACACTCTAACCTGATTTGATGAAAATTTGCTGGAATACATGAAATTTTGTTATGAATAACAAATTTTAAATACAAATTGAATTTAATTTTTAAAAATTTTATTAAATTAAACTTGTCAAAATAAATATAAATTTATTTAAAATAAATTAAGTTAAAAAATTATCTTTACTAAAACTTAGAATTTAAAAATTGAAATAAATAATATAATATTGTTAAATAGTAATAATTAATAAAATTAAATTGTTAAAATGAATAAATATTAAAAAAAATACAAACAAATTAATTTAAATAATAAAAATAAATTTAATTAAATAATACAAATAATTCTTTTTAAAAATATTATTAAATTATTTTTATCTAGTATAATATTATAAATACATAAAAACTGTTGTGGGTACGTACAACATCAAAATTAATTTAAACAAAATTAAGAAATATGTATTTAATAAAAATATGTAAAAATAAATTATACTTTACGAAATAAGCTTAAAATATTTTAACATTTATTTTTATTTATTTATTACATTAATAATTGAATTAATATTTTGTAATTCATCACGATTTATATTTTGTTATAATATAATATAATTCAAATATATATAAAAAAATATAATATTAAATATTAGTTCAATTAGTTAGTACAAAATTTTATTTAATTTTATTTAATAATTAAATAGTTGTTATTAAATAATATATAATTTTTTAATATATTAAATATTATTTAAATATAATATATTTTATTTAATTTAATTGTATAATTAAAAAATTTAATTTTTCAAACCTATTCAAGGGTACTGTATGTAGCCAGTAAAATTAAAATATTTATTAAATATAAATATAAATTTACATAAATATATTTTATCTTATATTTAAATCTCAAAGTCAGCATTGTTTCCTTCATATAATGGCAAAAATAAAATGTAAATAATATAATTTTAGATTATCTCAGCTTTAATATTCACACAGCTCAGCTTTATCGTTGCAAATTATGCAGGTGTTATTCTAAGCAAGTCAGGCTTAACCACAAAGTGATTATACCTCTTGCTAGTGCATTAAATAATAAAAAAAAAGAAAAGAAAACGAGATACAAAATCCATACAACAAAAGGGCTTAAAGTCTGCCTGGCACCAAGCAGCTTAGCCAGCAGCAGCAAGGCAAACAGAGAGTTCCACAAGGTTGTGATTAACATGCGATAAAAAATGAGGCAGGCAGCGTTCTAGCCAACTGGCAACTGGCAACTGGCACCATACCAGGCCAGGCCAGACAGAGTACGACTGGACCCGAACATGAAACTGGACGCTGTCTGCCCGCTGTTTGGCTGCTGGGTCGGGAGCTTGAGCTGCTTGGTCAGTTGGCTTACGTGTTTGTATTAGCAGAAATGCAACTGCAAGTGCGGGACCCTCGACTTGGCTGGCAACACTCGACAGCAGCGCACAAAAGTTAAGTGTCTGGCTGTCACATGCGATTTGCACCTGCCGGATGAGCAATGGGCCAGTCGCGAGCTGCGAGCTGCAAGCTGCGAGAGCTGGCCGGGCTCACGGCTCACGGCTCTTTTGCGTGGATTATTTATCATCTTCGCCACATCAGAGAGCGAGAGGCTAAGTTACGTTTAAGTTAAGCAGACTAACAACAGTGCATGCAAAGGCTCTGATGCACGCTTACCAGATTCCTTTCGTGGACTATAATCAGGGCCAGGGAATGCGCACAAACATTTGCACAGCCTCAGCCTCAGCCTCAGCCACAGACTGAGAGTTCGAGTCAGCCAGAGCTCAGATCAAATTTTATGTTCATAAATTTTAATATTTTAATTTTGAGGCAGACCGATGAACACATAAAACGAGCCATTAACTGACCGGAATGGGCATTCCTAGTGAGACTTTGTAAACATAAAGGCCAAATGCAATTTCTTGCTAAACTCTGTTCCAGTTTTAGTTCTTGTTCCTGCACACCACGAAGCTGGCCGTTTGCTGAATGTTGTTGTTGTTGTTTTAGTTGCTGCAACGGGTCTTACATTTCCTGTGAATTCTGTGCTTTGATTTTAGGAAAATTAACAACAGCTCAAACAACCAACCAACCAGTCGAGTCAACATTACAGCCCAAACGAATCAGCGTCATCATCAGCAGCAGCAGCAGCAGTAATCCAAACAGCGATAACTTGAGAATTAAATGGAATTAGAACGAATATTAAATGCGCTGCGGAATTAAATTAAAAATTTAATAAAAAAAAAACAACATTGCAGAAATTAAATTATGTTTTACGCATATATTGATCATGTTTTAGTATAAATTAATAATAAATTGTTAAGTTAGAGAAAAGTAGAAGAATAGTAGTAACAGAGGAATACTAGCAGAATAGTAAGAGTAGTAGTAGAATAGTAATGTTGGAATAGTAGTAGTAGAAGAATAATAGTAGAATAGTAGTAGTAAAAGAACAATAGTAGAATAGTAGTATTAGTCGAAGAATAATAGTAGAATAGTAGTAGTAGAAGAATTGTTGTAGTAGAAGAATAGTATTAGCAGAAGAATAGTATCAGAATAGTAGTAGTAGAAGAATAATATTATAATAGTATCAGAATAGTAGTAGTAGAAGAATAATAGTATAGTAGTAGCAGAATAGTAGTAGAAGAATAATAGTAGAATAGTAGAAATAGAACAGTAGTAGTAGTTCTACTACTAGTAATAGTGTAATAGTTGTAGAAGTAGAATAATAGAAATAGAATAGTTTAAATGGAATAGGAGTGGTAGAATAGTAGTAGTAGTAGAATAGTAATAGTGGAATAGTTTTAGAAGTAGAATAATAGAAATAGAATAGTAGTGAGAATGAGATTTGTAATCATACATACATACATATATTGCCATAGCCATTGCAGTATAATAAATCTTTCTATCAAGAATATTCTTCTCCAACAAGTTTCGCACAAGTCGTTGCTACCCCTTCGTTCATTATTAGAGTATTTGGAGCAGCGTGCAGTCATTCGTATTGCAGCATGGCATGTTGTTTGCTTGGCTGGTTCCATTTGCCCCTCGGCTTCTTCAGCTGCTTGGCTCTGGCTGTGCCCCTGACTTGACAACGAGACCCCAATGATGCCACTGCCATGGTACGCTGGCTTGGCTTGACTTTGGCTCTCGCTCTGGCTCTGGCTTTGGCTCTGGCTACGCTTGTTTGGTTTAGCTTGGCCGCAACGGCTAAACAGGTTAAAATGTCGTTCAAAATGTCAAGTCAACACTTTGATGTTGTCCGTGTCCCGACCCGTTCCGTCCCGTCCCATCCCATCCCATCCGTGTGCGCTGCTGCAGTCGAGCGAGCAGCTAAAAACCGCTGCCAAACGTCGGTCTACAACTTCAAACTGCAACGCTGAAATGCTGTAGTCAAAGAGTTGCTGCTGTTGCAGCTGAAGCCACTGTTTGCGTGTGATCTGCGCTTTATTTATGCAACATTCAGCACACGACGAAACATGCAACATTGCCGAAATTGTTAAGTGCAGACGTCGTGCTGTCTATGTAGATGTCCATGTCGATGTCGACGTCGATGTTGGATGTTGCCTGTTGGCTGCTGGCTGTTGGCTGTTGAATGTGGATGTGGATGTGAATGTGAATGGGCATGTGTAAATGTGAATGTGTTGGCGCTGTCATTGTCCAAACGTTGTTGGGTCGGTAATTGCGCAAATGCAACAGTAGCGGCACATGTGAAAATGAGGTCGACAATTAGAAAGGGTTTGCGATGGCTAGGAAATCAAGGATTTTAGCAAATTCTGAAAACTGTTTACAAAACGAAAAGAAAAGTCTCTCACAAGCCAAATAAATGTAATGAAGTGAAGAAAACATTTGAAATATTTGAATCTATAAAAAAAATTAAAATAAATAAAATACAAAATAAATAAATAATAAAATAAAATAAAAAATACATACCAATTATCAAATATTTTTATTTGTATTTCAAATAAATAAAATAAAAAATACATACCAATTATTAAAGATTTTTATTTGTATTTCAAGATTCCATTTTTCAATACATAAAATAAAGGTTTAAATATTAAAATAAAAACAAATAAAATAAATAATTTATATTAATCAATTTATACTATTACAAAAATAGAAAAAGTTTTTAATTAAAAAAAATCTAAATAATAGTAATTATTAAAATATATAAATAAATTTAATAAATATATAAACTATTTTTATAAAAAAAGTTCTAGGATCACAAGTGCTAAAATTTAAGAAAAAAAACACTTTTAGTTTATAAAAAAAAAATTAATAATGAAACAAAAAATAATAATAATAATAAAATTCTACATAAAAAATTAAATAAACCTTGATTTTTATCCCATATTAAAATCTTAAAAATAAAATAAACATTTCATTTTATTAATCTTCTTTTTTTTTGTTCAAGTGATAAAATAAAAATATATTTTAGTATCACATTTTATACATTGTTTATTTCAATTTCCAAGTTTTACACTTGATTTTCTTATATTTTCTCATATATTTTTTCTCAAAAAAAAATATACAACAGAGTCCTAATACTGTTATTAAAACATTCATATTAAATTGAAATTTAAAAGCTCCACTTAACACATTGAGTAGTTGAATATTTGTTAGCCGCACAAAAAAAGCAAAAGTAATGAATGCTTATAGTTGTGGCTAATAGTTTCGATTCTTGCCCGTTGCAGTCATGTGATCAGCCATATTGCGTACGGCATATGTAGGACGCAGTATGATGAAGCTAACGATCAGATCATCATTGACCACCATCACGGCGCCGGCATTGTCAAACATGCCGCAATAGTTTGGCGCTGAGAAGACGGTGACCAGTTGGCGGCGTGCGAAAAACTCGTAGCCATCCTCGACAACTTGATGGGCACGGCAGATGACATCGACGCCCATGCGAAAGCAGAAGCTGCGTACGACATCGGGACCAAAGGTGACACTAACACCGCGATCGTTTCCGCCCCAGCCCAACACCTTATCGTCGGGATCACTCCATAACAAATCACAGACCAGACCCTGCTCGGGTATATCGCAGGGTCGCTTGATGGCCAATATGTCCTCGAAACTCTTCAGGCTGGGACTCAAACCGCCATGGACGCAGAAGATGCGGCCACCAACCAATGCAGCCAGCGGCATGCAGTCGTAGGTGTCCACAAAATAGCGCCAGAGCTTCACCGAATACCGACGCTTGCACTCATCGTAGAAGCCATAGATGCGATTGATGCTGGCGCATTCGTGATTGCCACGCAGCAGCCACATCAGATGCGGATAGCGCACCTTGTAGGCCAGTAGCAGGGTGAACGTCTCGATGGAGAGTTTGCCACGATCGACGTAATCGCCGAGGAACAGATACCTGGAGGCCGGTGGATAGCCACCAGAATGCAATATACGCAGTAGATCACCAAACTGGCCGTGCACATCGCCGCAGATCTTGATTGGTGGCCTAATCTCCAACAGCGATCGCTCTCTCAGAAATATTGCTCTGGCCTCCATGCACACGTAACGTATCTGATTCTCCGTTAGATTAACGCCCTTTACGGGATTCTCACAATTAACAAGATCCCTGATTATCCGATTGATATCCAACGGTGTCGGCATTGATGCAATATTCGTATTAGGTCTCATACTCGAGTGCCGATTGGAAGAAAAGGATTCATGAGTTCGTTTTGCCATATTTCACAACAAATTCAGAATTTTGTTTCGACAAAAAATACATTTACTACTGATTTTATGAAAAAAAAGGTGAATACAATAAAATATGCAAAAAAAAAAAGATACATTTGTAATAAAATATTAATAATATATATAGAATATATTTTTTAAATATATTTTTATTGCAAATATATATGTATATTTGAATAATTTATCGAAATAAAATATTTATAAAAAATATATTAAATTTAAAAATATTTAAACTATAGTCAAAAACATATATTGTTAAAAAAAATTTTTTTGTTATACTTTTAAATTTTGTAAATAAAATAATAGTAAAAAAAAAAAATGTTATTAAAAATATTTAAAATATGCTCCAACAAATTTATTGTTAAAGTTTTTAATTATTTATATATATATTTTTTTTTTAATTTCATCAAATAAAGTTATTTATAAAAAATAAATAAAATTAAATTTAAAATATTTAAAATATACTTCAAAACATTTAATGTTAAATATTTAGTTTTTTTAAATATACTTTTTAATTTCTTTAAATAAAATAAAAGTAAAAAAAAAAGTATTTAAAAATATTTAAAAAATGAATAATTAAAATATATATATATATTTATTTTTTTTTAATTTCTTAAATTTAAATATAATATCTACAAATTTAAATTTCTGCAAATGTTTATTATAAAATTCATTAAAATATATAATCAATTTGCATTTTGAGTTGGGCGTCAAATATTTAAAATATTTATATGAATTTCAACGCCCCAGTTTGGGCGCCTAATATGCAGACGCGCCTGCTGCGGCTTCTCTAGGCTGTCAAAATGTTGTCCAAAAGGCTGAGGCTGAAGCTGAACTAAAGTTGTTGCAATTCTGAGAATATTTTACGCTTGTTGAAGTTGACGACAACGTGTAAGCCACCGCCAACGATGTTGATGTCGATGTTGGCTGGCTCGGCAGCAAACCTTAAGCTTGTTAAGGCATGAAAGCGGTAGAGTGAAGAGTGAGTGAGAGAGAGAGTGCGATAGTGCGAGAGTGAGAAGGGGGAGTGGAAGGTGGTTAGTGCGGCCTCAGTGCTAGGGATTCGTGTTTTGTTTTCTTTGCACTTCAGTTGTATCACATCAATGGCCATTGTGTACGTCAACTTTGATGTTTCGGCAAAAGTTGTGAAGTGTGAGGTTTTAGACGTTCTTATTGCACTTTGCCGCAACCAGCTGCTAGCGAGCCGGCGGTCAGAGAGCCGGCTATCGTTGTTCGGACTCCAAGAGTCCGAAACTACCGACTTGACAGGTGAAGAATGCCAAAAAAAAAAAAAAAAAAAGAAAAGTACGAAAGAAACAAAGAAAAAACGATTCAAGTGGCTCGCTTGCCCGGCTAGGTATGGACCGACCTGCCGTGTTGGCCACTTCAAAATCAACTCAAGCCTTTTAGACGGAAAGCGCAACGAAAAGTAACAGCAACAACAACGGAGAGCTGGAAAAATCGACACAAGGCAGGAGTCAAAGTCGAGTCGACTCGAGTCAAGTCGAGTCTGTTGCTTGATTTCGTATTTATTTTGTTTACACGTTTCCTTTGAATTTTCTGTTCTAATTGAGTGAGAAGTACGATGAGCTTGCAGTTTTCCATCACACATCCAGAGAGCTCCATCATCATCATCATCATCATCATCATCATCATCATCATTATCGGCATTATTATCAACATCATCTGTAGCTACGTTTTACGCGGTTTTAATTGGATTTTCATACATGTCCCGCGATGTTTGATTGGTGTTTGTATAATGAACTTGCAATATTCTCCAGCCCATGCCCAGCCCCGATCCAGATCCAGATCGCTGTCGAACGAACAGCTGCTCTTGTTATTGTTATTGTTCGACTCGTAGAGCCCGTGAAATTTAACACACATCATCGCGTTCGCTTCTCAAAACGTCAAACTGCTCTGCTCTGCTCTCCCTCTCTCTCTCTCCTCTCTCTGCGCTCCTTTCTCCATCGCAACACTAAGAAAATAAAAGTTCTTCAGCGCGCGTATTATTGGTTGATTGTACGTGACTTTGTTTATTTAATTTATGTTATTATTGCCTGATTAAGTATGGCCAGAGCCACAAAAAAAAAAGAAAAAGGGTTTATGTTATTTCATTAAAAATTGATTAGTGTTAAGGTACACAAAATTGCTGAGCTAAATAACAATGTAATTACGAAGCGTTCGGGCGTGGACCAAGCCCAACAAAAGAAAGTGGAGCTGGAAAGGAGCTGCTGACTGGCTATTACAGGGTATTGTTATGCCAGCAGCAGGAAATATGAGTGGATAAAAAGTCAAATGAAATAGGCAGCAGACAATTTAATTTGTGAGTTTTCTTTAACTGAAGAAAATTATGCAATGTATGATTTAATACAAGTGTAAATAAATTTAATAGAAAATAAATTAATAAAAACAATTGCTAAAGGAAGCGAACTTGTTAAATAAGAATTGAAAAATAAATAAAAATTATAAAAATGAATGGAAAAATACAAAAAATAAAAGTAAAACTTATATTGGCATAACATATATGTTTATATACATATATTCTAGAGCCGTAATAGCATTCGAATCGATTTCAATCTCTCTGTCTATCCTTCTCGCTAAGGAATCAAAATATATGCATATGTTTATCTATTCAAAAAATGAGCTCAAACAAATGAAATAACAGCAGTCAAGCCCCAACTAGAGCTCAATTATTTATGTTAAATCAGATTTTGCCTACCAAAAAGTACCACAAAGAAAAAAGTTGTAAAATACATTTTACGTCTAATTAACAAGTCAGCAAAAGTTGTGGGATGCCAACAAGATACAACAGGCACATATACTTATATAAATATATACATATATGTAAGGAGAGAGAGAGAGAGACAGAGAGAGCGAGAGACATCAACACATACGAGCTGTTTCTGCGCCATCTAATTGCAATAAAAAATAGTTAAACAAAATAAACATACATACAAAGTAATAAACGCGCCTCGAGTCTCGGCCATTTTTATGGGCTGGCAAGCAAGGCAAATAGAATGAAAATTCATCATATCTGGAGCATGGAGCACTCCTAATGAGCAGCAGCTCGGCCAAGGAACTGCAATGCGCTTTTTAATGGGCCCATAAAAATGTGCCAAGTGGGTAGGCAGCGGCGCTGTTTATGATCAACACAAAAAACAAAAACAAAGACGACAGAAAAAAATGGTAAATTAAATGGCTGCAATAATTAAAACACCTGTTTTAATTAGATAGAAATGCATGTACAAGGTTTATTTCTTTCGATGCGCGGAGAGAGGAATGCCGGGAGGGAGACGTTGGATTTTCCATGTGAACTCGAGCAGCGAGAAGAAAATATGTTGGAAGTTCCTTTGGGTGTTAAACTGCAGACACAATTAATGGATTGTCGGCGGCATCAAAGTTCTCTGAGCAGAACAACTCTATCATAACTGGCTGGCGGTTGTTGATAGGCAGAGGCAGCTGTAGCTGCAGCACGTTGAGCTGTTTAGCTGGAAAAGTTGGCAAAGCGTTTAACGATTTACCGCTAGTTGAGTTCTAGCTAAGTATTTTTTTTTTTTCTTTTTTGTCTTTCATTTTCTTGGCATTGTGGGCTGCGCCCTTTGACAGCGACCACAAATATGCCAAAACATGATCATCAGCATTTGTCATTTGAATGTCTTGCGAAGCCCTAATCCTTTGGGCTTGACTCGAACTCTGGCTCACCGCCTCTTGCTTACCTGTCAAACTGTCTAACAATGAGCATTGCATTCCAATTCAGGTTTTATTTCTCCTTTTTACGGCTGCTGCTACTGCTTCTGCTTCAAATGAAGTGCATTCATCCGGTGGCAATCCTTTTTTTTTTCACTTGAATTTCCGTTGACATCCTGCAGACTGAATTGTGCTCATCCTCTGGCTGTTGTTGTCCATATATATATATATATATATATATGTATATGTATATGAATAAGGAGCGTCGCTGACATATCCTTTAAGCATGATTAAAAACGTAAAGTAAATGAAAATTGTTTTGTGCTTACGCCTCTTAGCACACCTTGAAAACAACAACAAAGGATCTACTGCACTGAACTTGAGCTGGAAATGTGAAAAGAGTAGAGAATGAAAGAGAGGAAGAGAGAGAATAGAGCTGAACAGGAGCTGCTGGAACAATAGACAACGGCCTTCCTGTAGGCTCTCTGCCAGCTTCCCCATATGCACTTAAAATTCTACAGATTTTCCCACTTAGTGATAAAGTTGCCGTTGAATAGCCCGACAGTTGCCTATTGTCTAGGACACCGACTTCCAGTTGGCTACGCCTACCAAATAAGCCAGAGTTTGGGGCGTTTGGCGTCAGGTAGGGGAGGGGCGAGCGCCCTGACTTGCCTTGCGATTTCATGCTTAAATGGAGTCGTTAAATTATTTTCTGAAATTGAGTCGAGTCGTTGGTTGTGTGTGCCATGTGTGTGTGGCATTGGCATTGGCATTGGCATTGGCACTGGAGCTCCACTTTACTTAGAAGCCGGCACGTCGAGCTGTAAACGGAAGTACTTACATCCCACTCCCCAGGCACAAAGTCACTCGCAGGCATTAAATTAAAATATCTTGCGTACATTTTCTTGTTTTTCGTTGTTTTTTTTTTTTTTTTTTTTTTTTTTTTTTTTTTTTTTGTCTCCTGTTCTTTAATTAAAACCGAATTGTTATTGTGTCTGCATTCGGAATTTGTTGTGTGTGCGTGTGGCACGAGGCCTTTAAATGCATTTTGTATGTGATCTCACGGTTTTATAGCAGACACTCTCAGTGCTGAAGCTAATGGCCCACATGAAGTACAATACATGAACTTGACATTGCCTACGAACTCGTGGTGGTCTTTTTCTTTGATACTCAGCTTTGAAGTGTTGTAACCATAGAAAAAAGAAAAGGAATTTTTATTTCATTTTCAATTAAGTTTGATTTATAAAATCGAAACTTTGATGAAATGAAAATTCTATAAAATATATATACATATTTTATTTATCATTTGAGCTTAGTCCTTTTTATGTATATGTCCATTTATTCTTTTTTTTTTTATATATTTCTTTTTATTTAAATCTGCTTCAATCAATTTTAGATTTAATAAAAAACACGATAAAATACATATAAATATTTTATTTTCTATTGCGCTATGCTTAATATATATACATAAATATTTATTTATTTTAAAATACATTCTCTACACCAATCGATGTAAAACTAACTTTAAATTCAATATAAATATTTAAGTGCCCATTTATTCTCATATTTATTTAAATAAGTTTTCAACTGGAGTTTTTTTTTTTTTTTCTCTTTTGCTGTTCTTTGCTCGCAGCTCAAGCTCAATTCTCAATCCTTTCCTTGCGCCCAACTGGGTCAAATTTTTAACATGTCTACACGATACTTCAATTTTCCTTAACAACGCTTTCAACTTTAAGCTTCACATGGACCAAGCATATATACAAATTTGAAAAGAATAAAAAAATATGGAACAAGGTCAGCTGTTAGCCAGAAGAGCAGAAGCAGCACAAAATGGACCCAAGCTCCAATATGGCCAATATATCACATGACGCCTACAATTTAAGCTGCCAGCCAAAAAAATGAAAATGAAATGCAAACAGGGCGAACGAAGAGAAATGACAAACATTTATATAAATAACACCATCGACTCCAATTAAAGCAGCTTTTGTGGATCTCGTAGCCAGCCCGTTCGGTGGTTCTGCTGCTCCGTTTGCTGGTGTCTGATAAAAACCGCAAAGCGAAATGTTTGTGTGAGTTTATGTGTGTGTGTGTGTGTGTGTGTGTGTAATAAAAATGCAAAACAAAAACGGCCAAAATATGTATTTTGTGGCCCGCGTGTGGGCGTGGCAGCTGTAGCGGCCAAAAGACATGCAGCAACCAGAACGACGACGACGACGTCGCGACGTCGAGCAGAAGCAGCGACAACCGAACCACTTCCAACTGTCATTCGCATGGAAAAACGATGACGTACCGATGTACTGGACACCAACAACAGCCGCTACAAGAATAAGTCAGAAAAAAGTGTGCTAAACATGTGTAAAGACTTGCAAGTACCCTAACATAGCTGCAGAGATGAGGGAAATGTGCGAAATGTGAGATGCAAGCAAAGCTTTGCATATTTCAAACTTTTGGGTTTTGTATTATATTTTATTTTATTTTATTTATATTTATATTTTAATTTTTACATATATTTTTTATATATTCGTTTTTATTATTATGTATTATCTTGTATTTTATAATATATTTTGTATTATCTTTTAATTTATTTTAATAATATTCATATTTTTATTTTTTTTATTTTTTTATACCCTGCGTCCATTGAAAATGGGAAATCAGGGTATAATGTTATTGTTTTTTTTTTTTTTTCATTTTTTATATATTTGTTTTTATTCTGGTATTTTATAATATTTATATTTATATTTTTTTAGAGTTTGTATTTTGTTACTTTATTTGTATTTCTAATTCTATATTATTTTCATTTTATTTTATTTTTTTTGTACTGTCTATTATTTATATTTGTATATTTATATTATTTTTATTTAAATTAATTTATTTATATTTATATTTTATATATATTTTAATTTAACAATTTTATATTTTTATAATATTTTATTTTTATAATATTTTTTAGGTTTATATTATTTTGATCTTTGGCCTAATGTAATTTATATTTTTATTTTTATTTTTAATTTACATTTATTTTAATTTATATTTTTATTTAATTTTATTTAATTTATATTTTAATTAAATTTTAATTTTAATACTGTTTTTATTTTAATTAAATTTTCTCAGTTCTAATACTAAGACATTTACTGCATGCTTACATTCTAATTAAACTTGAATCACAACTAAATATAGAAAACTAAATATATAGACTTTTTTTAATAAAATTCCTCTGATATCTTCAGAGTTAATCAACTAGCCAGGTTACCTCTGTCAGGGTCAGTTAAAAATGTTGCAGCAACATTTGGCAGCAAGTGGCGAACGATGAGAACAATAATAATTTATGCATGCGTTGCGGTAAGGCGAAAAGCAAGCGAATCGTGTGAGTGAAGTGGAGGGGAGAGTGGCGGGACTAAGCGGGTTGAAAAATGGTTTGCGGGGTATAACCGCACAATGTTCACTTTGCATTTGTTATTGTTGCTGTTGCTGCTGTTGTTGCTGCTGCTGTTGTTGCTGTTTACAGGGTAACGCAGTCGAAGAGCAATATGCAAAAAGTGAATCTGAGCTGCAGCCGGAAAACGGAAATTGTGGCAAATGCAGCCCTCAGCTGAATGGTCCGTTTCACTAGACCGCACCTCCTGTGCCCCGTTCGCCCCCCATCAGACTGTCCCCAGCTGAAAAACCACATGACTTGCGAGCGTGCAGTCGGTGCACTCAAGGATTTATGCTCTGCCACCGTTTAAGTCAGGCCAATCTGTTGGCTTCGCAGCTTCCTCAGCTGCACGCGGTTTTTGTCGCGCTTAAAACCATTTCTGGCTTTGGCTTTCAATTTGCAATTGCAATTGGCTACAAAACGTATATGTGTACGTGTGTGTGTGTGTGTGTGAATAACATGCAGAAGGACACACATTTGCGTTTGTGTGAGTGAAAGCTTAGACAAAGTCGCATTGTTTGGCATTTGGGGTCTCTCTTTGGCTTTGAGTTACGACTGCAGCAATGCCAGCTGCCGAATCTTTTCTTTTAATAAAAGCAGCCACAGCAAATGCCACACACACACACACACACACACACACATAAACTTGATTAATCGCAAGGCGCGCATTTAGTCAGGGCTTTGGGAACTTAAAGAGAGTTTATGATGCATAAACAAGTTGAGTTGATGGCGAGTGGAACGCAAGGGAATGAAACGAAGAATGAAATGTTGAGACAAGAAACATTTCTCATTTTTTATATATATGTATATTCGAAATAAATATGAAGCTTATTGAAGACTAAAGCAGAACTTCCTTGAATATGAAGCATTCGCCTATATCTTTCGCCTGAAAGCATTTGCTCATATAAAATCATTTCCATTTGTTGAATACTTGTAGCTCAGTCAGCATATACAAGCACAAATTAATGCCTGATTCTTAAATAATTCGCTATCAACGGCAGCTTATCAGCTACCCCAACAACAGCTCATTGAACAAGGTCCATTAAAACCAACTGCTGCGGCTCACAATCAATGCGAAAAAAAATATAAATATATATATAAATGTGGAAATATCAACCCAAAAAATTATAGAAAAAATTGCGCAAATGCGACATATGAATTTAATTGCCTAAATAAGCCTAATCAAGGCGCGGAAATCAAGGCGAACAAATGTTGACAAAGGCAACGGCAATGGCAATGCGAAACGAGCCAAACGCTGATTGCTTTTAATAAAAATATAATGCATCCGCACTCGAAAGCCATCAGAAAATCACCAAAATCGAAATCGAAACGACAATGAAAACGAAAATGAAAACGAAAATGAAAATGAAATCGAAATGAATGCGAAACGCAACGGCTGAGCACAATGACAACTTAATTTCTGCCATAGAAAGTGCCCGCAAAGGAGCAGCTAAAATTGACATATTGACAGCCAAACAAAAGGCAGCACACGAGCCATTCTATGAGCTATGGGGTGGTTTCAAGTCCAGTCAAGTCGAGGACACGGAATACGACCACGACCGCGACCCAACCCAACTAAAGCAAAACCGCAATCGCAGTGCAGTTGTCAGGCTCGGCGTCAAAAATAACAAACATTGCGACAGCAATAAAATATCGCAAAAATAAAAAAGAAATCAAGTGCAGTGCAACAACGACCATTTGATACCTTTCCAAATAGACATTATTTCAATTTAGGCATTGATATACAATATTATATATTTTTTATAAAAAAAAATAATAATTTGAAATGTGAAATTAAAAGTTTGAGAAATTAATTATAAACAAAAGAGAATTATGAAATTATGGCTTTTTATAAATTTAAATTTAAAACAAAAATAGAAAAATAAAAAAAAATTTAAAAATCAAAAAAAAATATTATGAATAAAAGAGATTTATGAAATTAATACTTCTTATAAATATAAATGTAATACAAAAATTGAAAAAAAAAAAAAATCAAACAAATTTGTAGAATCTAATTATGAATGAAAGGAAGTATGAAATTTTTATTTAATTATATTATCATTTTATGTACAAAAATTTTAAAAATTTTAAATAAAAATATAATAAATTTGGGATTAGAAAAAAATTAATATCAAATAAAATAACATATAAACAAAATTATTTTATATAATATAATAGAAAATTTAAAAGATAAAAGTTAAATTGTATATAAATATAATAAAAGTCTTTATAAAAAATTTTTTTTTATTTATTTTGAAGATTGATACATTTTGCTATAAAAAGAGAGAAAATGCACAATACAATTAGAAATAAAAAATCTATATTTTTATATTTTTCTTTTAATATGTAAAATTTTATACAATTCAAAAAAAAAAAAAAATCAAACAAACTAACTAAAATATATAAATTTTAGATATTTATACAGGAATAACAAATTACTTGAATACTTCTATTTTGTATTTTATTTTAGTTGTTAAATAAAAAAGAACTGAGATTAAACTTGTACAAAAATAATATATCTATCTTTTATATATAAGAGATTTAATTTATAAGAGATTTGTGAATTAAAAATATATTTTAAATCCAATTGAATGAATTCCTCCCATGGGTTTATCCAATCTACAGCTCAGTCTGTAAGTCAAACAGTTACACACACACACATAATCACATAACTGTGTTACACAAGCAATATCTAAGAGAGTGTATAGAAAGTTAGTGTATAAACATAACATGGTATGTCTGTATAGGCCAATGCTTAATTGAAGCTGCAATAGCAACACAAAAATCCAATCAAAACGCAATGAAAACCTAGAGAGCAGAGCCATGAGACAGCTGTGACTCAACTCGACAACTAACTGCGGCTCACTCTCGCACTCGAAATGCCTCTCTTTCTATCTACACACACACAGACACACACACACAGGCCCAGTGACATACTCACATTGTGGCCTGGCTGTTGATGTTATTCTGGCAAATAATCACAACAAGGCAAGGCACAACAAGGACCATGTCAAACGCACGTAAGCGATATAGATATAGATGTAGATATCGATACAGATACTTGGCTCTATAGATATTGAGATATAGATACAGCCGCAGATAAAGCCCGGCTGCAAACAAACATAGAGAGACCTACAGACAGACGGATATCAAGGCTGCATTGCCCAGTGGAGCGTGTATAAGCGCCTTGCAGTCCCTCAGTCAACGTAACTCGACTAAATTGCAGTCGTCTTCCCTCCCTTGATATCCTCGAGGCACCCAAACAAGCAAATCCAATTTGAGCCACAATACACAAATCCTGTTTTTGTTTTGCCCAGACGAAGTCGGCGTCGCTTGCTCTGGTCACATTAATAAATTCTTTGCCCTACTATACTATATAGAAAACTTTATCGAGCTGCCAGTTTGTTGGGCAAATAGTTTTCACTGCCTCAGCCTAATGGTTTTTTGGTTAAGATTAGCAAAATACCAGACACCTCTCACAGCCTCACAACAGTCGAATCTCTCTGTGTCTGTCGGTCTGTTTGTTATGATTATGGCTCGAGAGAAATATTCAGTGTTAAGGCTGAAGGTGCTTAACAGACGCAGCTGCTTTTGTTTGAAATTGTTTTGGGTTTGCTTATTGTGGTGCAGTAATGAACTGAGGCATTGAGGCAATGTTTGATGCGAGAGAATGATGCAGTTCAAAGAGAAAATCTACGGTTCTATAGGAAAAGCCAATGCAGCTGTGAAGTTAGTGCAAAGAATTTATCTAGATATCAAGCGAAAGACAACTTTAAATCTTAAATCTTTTTTAAAACTTTAGCCAAGCCAGCTTAGGCTTTCCATCTTCAAATTAGCCACAGCTGAAAGTTTCATAAATTTAACTATAAATCAGTCTTAATTATATTTTTAAATTAAATTTAATTATAATAATATTTAAATAGTATAAAATGTATTTATTTTATTATTAATTTTACAGATATACAAATACAAATAAAACATAGCCTAAAGTCAAATTTACCAGGTCAGCCTCTCTCTCTCTCTCTCTCTCTCTCTTTCTCTCTCTCTCTCTCTCACCCAGCCTCTGTCTCCCTCTCTTTGTCTTCAACTAAAGCTCAGCTTAAAGCAATAATTAAACTCAAAATTTCAATTAATTAATTTCAGCTAAATAATTCCGCTCGCACTTCCCATACTTCCCATCTGTCCAGCTGCACTTAAGGAAATAGACATAAACTTGTAATGTTCCACATGGCGCATTAAGCTAGCTAAAGCCCTTAAGCTATTAATAAGCACATCTGTAGCTCCAGCCGTGAGTTGGGCTGCTTCAGAGCAGGCAACTAATTTTATGGCCATCACATCAGCCAAACGCCAAATGCCAACAAACAACTACCAGGCCAATCAAATACGCACACACACACACACACACACAGACACCTCCCAGAGCACATAAAAAACGCCCACATGACAAATAAGACAAAGCACACATAAACCACGCCTCCACCCCCTCCAACACCCATCAAATGGCAAAAACTCATTCCACCCAACATCAAATATCAGCGAGAAAATAACAACAAGAACTGAATTTGTTAGCTGTGTTATGTAAATTGCACACAAGAGTGTCGAAGGGCAGGGCCAAACAGGCCCAACTGAACCTATATACCCCAGATACATGCATGCGCATATATATATATTATGTAAATAAAAGAAATAATAAGCTACGCCGAGCTAAACAAAATCCGAGCAGCAAAAAAAAAAAAACAGAGAAATGAGAAGAAAACCAGGCAAAATTATTTTCATGATGCGTTGATGATGTTTATATTTACGATACGACAAATATGCAGTAGGTTGACAAGGAATGGAGGCGAGAGTGTAGGTGGTGCGAGGCCACTGAAATCATTTTGTAATATAATTTGTGTTGTTGTTGTTGGGGATACACTTTTATGGGCGCCCGGGCATAATCAACATTATCCAAAAACCGCAAAACCGCCTACAAAACGCTGAGGAGCTGGCAGCGCCCTCCTGCGGTGGCCGCATTATCATCTCATTGCACAGGACTTAATCCTGCGGCAAGTTATTAAAGCGTAACGCAACGTTCCATGCCTCATTGTCGTCGTCGTCGTCGTCGTCATCGCTGTCGCTGTTGTCGTTGGAGTCCTTGGAGTCCTTGGTGTTCGTGTCCTGCTTGTCGTCGCCCCACTGCTTTTATTGTTCGCGCTGCGCTTAACTTGTTTCGCATTGTATGGAACGTGCCAGGAGGCGCTGCCTTAATACTAAATGATCCAATATCCTGTTTCCTGCATTTGCACCAGCATCAGCTACAAGCAGCAGCGCCAACCAGCAACAGCAGCAGCAGGAGCAGGAGCAGCAGCAGCAGCAGCAGGAGCAGCAGCCTCTCTTAAAGGGTCCTTTGTGGCAGCGCCTTAACTCTACTGCTTTCTGTCCATTATTTACCCACTCTCTGTGCGAACTTCAAGTCGTTTCCTTGCCTGCCTGCCATGCAGCCTGCCTGCACAGCTATTTGTCCAGGCAACGATGAAAAACTATGTGAAGCGCGCATACAAAAGAAATGAAAATGATGTTGTATCTGATTCTTTGCACACGGCAAGTTAAATAGCAAAATGTAAACTTTTAATTATGCAACTCGTCGTCCTCATCGTTGTCGTCTTTTCATTTCATCTACCAAAGACGCGATGCCCAAAAGTTAAAATACACATAATTAGCAGTAGTTTTTGTCTCTTTCCAATTTTTTTTTCTTTTACTTTTTCTTCACCATCCAATTCTGTCGTGTATCTTTGGGATATAAAGCAGCCGCCTAGCTGACTGATGTCCAAAAAACTAGGCCAGCAACTCTCCTAAGTACTCGCTGTTTTAGTTTTAGCACAAAAGTGTTGACAGGCCGAACAAAGTCTTGGCTAATTAAATGAAAATATTCATTAGCACAGCGTGTGCATCAAACGGGCATTGAAATCATTTTTGATAAGCTGTAAAAAAAAAAACCAAAGGCAAATATAATAAAGGCAAAATAATCAGAGTATAAGCTAGACCTATTATATTTTATTATATATGTATACAAAATATATTTATAAAAAAATATATATATATTAAAAACAAAGAATAATAATTACAGATAGTCTACACCAAATCAACTAGTCAGAAAGCATTTGTTAAGTTTTTTTTATAAATTCGTATACATTTGGTACAAAACCCAAAACTAAATCTTATTTAAATATTTTATTATATTATTAATACTTAAAATATCAACTTAATTGTATTTTTAAATATTATTTAATTACATATATTTATATGAATACATAAAAAAAAACTATAATAATTTTTAAATTAATATTATTTTTTAATATTATTTACTTACATATTTTTTATAAAATATAAAGAGAAAAAATAGTTACTTTGTCTTTCAATAAAACTGTTTTTAAAGCACTGCGAACTTAGTTATACAATAATTTAGTGACAAAGTAAATAAATTAATAATAAAGTAATATAAAATAAATGTAATATAAATAAAGTAATATAGTAATATAAGTTAAATAAAGTAATTAAAAATTTAAAATACCTATGTATTAAATTAAATAAATATATAAATATATTAAATTAAACAAAAAGAAAATACAAAATACAAAAATTACTTATGTCTTAAATCAATAATATCAAGATATAAATATATATAAAAAATATTTATATTTATTTAAAATAAAATATATTTTACAAATTTTCTTTTATTTTGTACAAGTTATATTTTGTTTTACATTTTCATTAATTTAAATAAAAATCCTACCAATTCCATTCCTACACAACTTGTCCACAAATAAAAAAGTTTGTTTCAACTACTTTTAGGGGAAATAACTTTAAACATAAATTTAATTTAAGTTCAATTTGAAGTATCATGTTTTCTTTGTCACATTACGAACACCATGTTTTTTTTTTTCACAAAGGCCCCTGGGCAATTCACTTTAGTGACGCCTTCAAGTAGGCTTTAAAAAACACAACAACAACAAAAACAAAACAACAAAAAAAAGTTTTACACTCGTCCAGCCACTTTTAACGCCGTTGCCTTTTGTGTCGATGTTTTTTAGGCAGCAAGTGTGACAAAACTTTGGATTGGGTCGGGAGATTAGCCGCGGGCAAGGCATGCGCATAACTGTTACATGTCGTAATATTCACAAATAACAACACGAAAAAAAAAAACAACAACAACAAGTTACACCAAAAACATGCCACAAAACATGGCATTGAAAGTCGCTGCCAAAAAAAGAAAAAAAAAACAAACAAAAAATGGAATGAAAAGCAAAAATTTTTTTGCGCCTAGCGCAACATAATCTTGTTAACAATTTGTGTGAGTGCTTATGCTTGTGGATATGACACATGTGGCAAACAGAACAACAACAACAACAACAGCAACAAAATGAAAAAAGAAAAAGAATTCTTCAAGTCAATGGCAAAACATGCAGCATTTGTTTTGTTCAACATAATCCTGTAGGTGTGACATTCATATACATTTCGGCTTTGATCCTTTAAGGATAGCTACACAAGCAACAGAAATATACATATATGCATATATATAACAAGAAGAAGAAGAGAAAAAAGTATTAAAGAAAAGAAATCATTTCCTCACGTTGTTTTTGTGTGTGTGCAACACTTGAGGCATTCGCCACACTCCTCACCTCGCCCACATGCCTGGCACTGGCACAGTCAACTTAAGTTGTCAAAATCAGCAAGGATTTTCCTTTTACTTGTCACACAGGCCTCATCAGGATATTTTCCTTTCAGTCTCGAGCCATGTTCTCGTCTCTTTGCATACTCCTACAATATTTGCTGCCTGCTCTTTGCTTCGATTTTATTTTTCTTTCTCGTAGGTGTGCTGTGACATTTGACCGCGCGCCCGACATCAAACAAAATTGTTTTGGGCAAATTGCCCTGAAGCGGCATCCGGTAAACTCACTTACAAGCCGGACTTATTGTCAAAAAATTTGCGCATTAGCATAAGATATTGCAGAGAGTAAAGCTGCGAAAGAAAATAATAATTTAAATAATAAAATAAAAGGAAATTGGTCTTAAATTTAATCATGTATATCATAAATTTAAACAAATTTAATAATTATTTTTAGCCTAGAAAGTGTGTTCAGGAAATACATTAAATTAATCAGACATTTTTATATTGAAAATAATATTTAAAATAGAATGTCGCAAGGTCATTCAGAACTGACTTGATAAAGTGGATATTTATTTTGAAACCTAAGCAAATTTATGAGCTGGCAACCATTTGCAGCGGAAGTCGTGTCTACTTTTGTAGCATTTGCAATTATTTTTATTTTCAATATATGAAAAATATTCAAGCGTGGTTTTCCAATACCTACATGGGGGTTACTTGTTAGAGTTTGTGTCCAGCTGTTTCGAGAGAGGGTCACTTATGTAACGATTGGGTCGATTTGTTGAACATTTCCTGAAACGATATTGATTTTTTTTGAAATTTGTTAATGTAGTTTTCTGTATCATATTTTCCCTGCAGTTGAGAGTTTCCTTTAATTTTTGATTATTTATTTTTAATATATATTTTTTTATTGAAATAATTTTTTGATTTATTTTTTTTTATATTATTAGTTAAAGTGTAAGCTGAGCTTATCTATCTAGAAAATTTTAATATGTATATTTGAATACAAAATAATTATAAAATAATTTTTATTAGATAATAATCAAAGATTGGAGCTCCTTCTTAAATAATTCTTATGTTATATATGTATATATTTTAATTTAACTATTCGCTTTAATAATAATAACAAAAGAAACCTCAAACTCTCACAAGCCATTTATTTTGGCCACAAACCTCAGCTAATCGCAGCCCATCTTCAAGCCACTTCCCTTATAAGTATATCAAATTCAAGCTTATATTACAAATCAGTAAAAGCTTTAGAGATTATATTAAATAGATCTCACCAGACTTAGCGCACATAATTACTGAACGACCACAAAATCATTTTTAATTCGCTACAAGCTGCGATTAAATGTGAATGCTCAACACCTTTTTATGCACGCTGACTTTTCCAAATTATTTCTTTCTTTCCTTTTTTTTTTTAACATTTTTAAACATTTTTGTCGAGCAGTAGCAGCAGCAGCGGCAGCAGCAGCAACTCTTCTTCGGCCAGCGAGACTATCAACAAAGGCTAAAAACTACTAAGACCTAAGCTTACTTAATGTGCCCACTTTGAGCGGTGTCAACACCGAGTTGGCTGGGCAGGGCCAGCCGTAGTCGAGCAAATGTTGCTACTTAGTTGACTGTAGTGGCTGCGGGGCAGACTACCTCGTAATCGGCTTAGAGCAATAAATTGTCCATGGCACGGGCAAGCAGCATGGCTCGTCGAGTTGACAAAATGACCAACAAAATGCAGCAATTGCCAGGAAATGGAACCGCTGCAGCAGCTAACCAGCCCCTATTTCCATCTACTTCTCTCTTTATTTTTACAATTTTTCTTTCATTTCTCTTTTTTTTATGTTAGGGGTTTTTCAATTTACCGCAATGATTAATCACCGATTGCCCCTGCGCAGAACGCGCCTATATTTATTTTTTTTCTAACACATTTCCGGGGGGAAGTTTTTTTTTTTTTAGATATTTGTCATAGTTCATAATTTAGATATTTTTGCCCTCGGCACAGGCAACTAGAATTTGCCACACGTTGCAAAAAAATATATATGTATATAAAAAAAAAGGGAATCGAGCAACTATATAAAATGTGAGCTGCATATGTTACGGCCAGTTCAAGTGCATTATTTTGGGGGTTGTGTTTGTTTGTGTTTGTCATGTAGTTGCTGTTGGTTTTTCTCGGGGATTTCATGTTGCTGCTGTTTATTTGTTTTGAGATTGTTATTGCTGCGACTGAGCTCTATTTGATTTGGGGTAGCTGGCGTTAGTCCCAGCTGCGCAATATACTTAAATAAGAGTGCCAGGGTAGGTCAGTTTAGTAGGTGTTGATGTGGTTCTGAGAGTGCTAATCAGAGAAAAAAAGGAGAAAAGGGTTTGTTCAGAAGTGAGAATTATGAAGCGAAAATATATATAATATTATATTGGCTTTGTATAGATCAAGCGAATTTGTTAGTGAACTGTTAGTTAAATATTTTAGGAATACAATTTGTTTTCCATTTAAAGCATAAAACATTATATTTATAAACAAAAAATAAGTAAAAAATAAAATAAAACGAAAGTAATTAAGGGAATTTAAAATGGAGGTAGAGAACACTTCCTCTATATTAAATTCTATTAGCAACTTACAGAATAACTTCAATCAATCAACTATTTTATTTTAATTTTTAAAAAAGGAAACTCTAGACCACCGAGGAAAATAGAAAATGCGATAAACGACATACATAATGTCAAATTAGAAAGAAAGGAAAAGGCAAGCAATATCGTTTCAGGAAATGTTCAACAAATCGACCCAATCGTTACATAAGTGACCCTCTCGAGAAACAGCTGGACACAAGCTGAAACAAGTAACCCCCATGTAGGTATTGGAAAACCACGCTTGAATATTTTTCGTATATTGAAAATAAAAATAATTGCAAATGCTACAAAAGTGGACAGTGGCTAATGGACGCGACTTTCGCTGCAAATTGTAGCCAGCCGGAGAGCTCATAAATTTGGAAGAACAAAACAAAAATGTCCAATTGACCGATATCGATAAGGGCTCACATAAAATGTGAGCTGAGCTGAACTGACATTTGGAGTACTTTCGATGCGCAATTGGAAAAGTGCGTAATGAAAACTGAAAAGTTATGAGGAAAGCGCGTTTTTGAGGCATGCGCCATTCGCTCTACAACAACTGCGCAATGGCAGCTGCGGCGCACCCTAAAGAGGGTGAGGGAGAGGGAGAGAATGGGAAAACTACCCCAGTAGCTGCTACATATAGTAAACTAACAGGCAGACCGAGGCACAGCATCACATTATCCTTTTTAGGCGCAGTCGCTTATCGATCTGCCACTTTATCTGCCACTCGACTTTGCCTTTCCACAACATTTGCGTGCCACATGGCGAGTCCTTTGCTGCTGGCCCCTTGCCTTTTGCATTTGTAATTTATGCCAGCGAACAGTGCCTCGCATCCATTATGAAAACATCAACACACGTTGTGCAAATCAAGTAATTATCATTAGAGACGTTCTACATAATTATCGGGCGTTCGTTCGGTTCCATATAGTATGTGTGTGTGTATATGGAAATAGGGTGGGGTTTACCTTTTCGGGTGGGTCTTTATGGCTCTGTCAGCATGTTGAAATATTTTGATTTATGGGTAGCTAGGGAAATGCCACTAACAGCCTTTTATGCGCCTATGTGGTAGTTAAGCTGTGTGAGAAATTTGAGATTTTAATTTCAAGTAAATTTGATAAGAATTGAAAATGCAGATCTATTAAAATTTGTATACCTAAACAAGGCACGCTTTAAAAGGAGCACTGTCAAAAACTATTAGAGGTTTATGTGTGAGCCTATTAGAAATGCATATAATAGCGATACTCTCTGATATATTCTTAACAAGAAGAAGTTTAAGAAGTTTTTATAAATAATTTCTCTTGCCAAAGCGATATATATCATATATAATATTTTTTATATTTTTTATATTAATTTTTATATATTTTATAATATATATATTAAATTATATTATATTTTTTAAATTTATATTATATTATATTCTATCTCGAGAAATTCTGAAGAAAAAAATATTCTAAAAGGCATTGAGAATTTCCATCTCAGATAAGTTTATTTAAAATTTCCTAATTCATAAGCCATTATGAGCAACTAATATACCTATTTCAGGAACATAAACAAGCATAAGCAACAACTCTCTCTCTCTCTCTCACCCTCTCTCTCTCTCTCTCTCTCTCTCTTCCATACACTCTCGAGTTTATGAAGCACACTTCCCATGGAAAACTTTTCACAACATTTTCTCAATGACTTTTCACAGTTCGACAATCCAATCGAAGACTTTTCAGACTGAGCCCAATCTTTGCCCCTTTCACACACATGCCATAAACTTTATATAGGCCGCCATAAATTGAAGGAAAAAAACCCTGATTTGCAAAATGTTTCTCATTCAAATTTCGCACACTCTAAACCTTGAACAGAATTACTCAATGAATTATTTGCTTGAGATAAAATTTAAGTGCAGATATTCGATGGAACTCCACAGGCTAAACAGCTCTATTTAGTTTCACAATGCATTAAGATATCAGCTGCCATAATATTCAAGGATCTGCAGCTTGACCTTGGCAAATGTCATTAGGCAAACTGAATTCAGCTATCAGCACACGCCTGGGTGTTCGCTGCGTTCGCTGAGTTCTTCAAGCAAGGTCGACGCATGCGCGACGCGTGTTAAGAGCAACGGGCAAGTCAAGCGGCGCAGGACAACGATGTAAGATGTTATTTTTCGATAATGTTGCAAGGCTGTAATTAGACCTTGACTCGCATAGGAGGCAATTTGTGCAAGGACATACGCCTTGGGTTCGTTATTGCTCTAACCCATTTTTGGGCTAATATGCGCTGGCACTGTTTATCCTTGGGTCAGTGCTGGTCGCGTGCAGTCGTGTGTGTCCTGACAATCGCCATTGTTTGGCATTAATTGCACTTTTACAGCTGAGTGCGTGTCCTTGCGCAGCAGCTACTTGCTCAGCTGGGATAAGTCAAATTAATGCTCGACTGGACCAACCAGCACCAAGGACATGCCAATTGGTGTGAAAATTGACAATGTGTGTGTGCGTGTGCGTGTATGTGCTTATGCACGCTTCCAGGAAGGTCCTTTATCGCCTTGCAAAAAAAAAAGAAACAGAAAGAAAAATAACACACAAGGACTGTTGCCTGCTGCGCGTTTATATTAGATAAAAATTTAATTTTGTGTGCGTTTTTTTTTTTCGTTTCTTTGTTTATTTTATTCTCCGTTGACTGGGGATTTATGTGCGTCCTTGGTGTGAACTGCCAATAAAGGAATATCATGCCTTGGATACCCTTGGCTGTTGTAAAAATGCAATTATGATTGTATTATGGTCGCCTTTGTGTTCAGTTTAAACATTTTGCTCTTTGTTTGCGTTTACCCTACAGCCCGCATGCCAACACGGCTCAGAGCACTCAGCTCACAGTTATGTCCTTATCCACAAACATGCTCAGCTGCAGTTGTCAATCGCGTTTGGCTATCAGTGGATGCTGGTCGCTGGCTAATAAATTATCCATCTACTACGCTATATGATGGCACAATATGTTTTGTGAATTTCTCCAAAGTCATCATCTTAAAGTCGAATCAACTCAAGAGCCAGCTGAAAAGTCGATTTTCTGTGTGTGTGGCATTGGTTAGTAGTAGTAGTATTAATAGTAGTAGTAGTAGTAGTAGTATTAATAGTAGTAGTAGAAGTAGTAGTAGTAGTAGTAGTAGTAGTAGTATTAATAGTAGTAGTAGAAGTAGTAGTAGTAGTAGTAGTAGTATTAATAGTAGTAGTAGTATTAATAGTAGTAGTAGTATTAATAGTAGTACTAAGTAGTATTAATAGTCGTTTAGTTCTAAGTAGTATTAAGTAGTAAGTAATACTAGTAGTAGTAGTATAGTATTAATAGTAGTAGTAGAAAGTGTATAGTAGTAGGTAGTAGTATTAATAGTCGTAGTAGATGAAGTAGTAGTAGTAGTAGTAGTAGTATTAATAGTAGTAGTTAACTGAAGTATTAAGTACCGTAGTAGTAGAAGTAGTAGTATCGTACGTAGTCAGATAATAGTAGTAGATGTAGTATTAATAGTAGTAGTAGTATAAGTAGTAGTAGTAGTAGTAGTAGTAGTAGTATTAATAGTAGTAGTAGTAGTAGTAGTATTAATAGTAGTAGTAGAAGTAGTAGTAGTAGTAGTAGTAGTATTAATAGTAGTAGTAGTAGTAGTAGTATTAATAGTAGTAGTAGAAGTAGTAGTAGTAGTAAGTAGTATTAATAGTAGTAGTAGTAGTAGTAGTATTAATAGTAGTAGTAGTAAGTAGTAGTAGTAGTATTAATAATAGTAGTAAGTATAGACGTCGTAGTAGTAGTAGTAGTAGTATTAATAGTAGTAGTAGTAGTATTATAGTGCAGTAGAAGTTTAGAAGTAGTTAAGTAGTAGTAGTAGTAATATTAGTAAATACTATAATATTATATGAACAAATTTTATGAATTTAATATTAAATATGATCTGCAAAATGTTACCAATCGACTTTCACACGTAATCAGCTTACAGAATGTCATATAATAATAATATTTGGTATATTTGGTATATTTTCACGACAATGTCTCAACGAATATTTATAGCCATCAGCTTGCTATCATCAGTTAAGAACTAGCTTAAGGCTTAAGGCTGAAAAACTTGACCACCTGCGTGTGGTAAACAACTTCAGAATTAAAATCGAAATACATTGCATAGCAGCTGTAACATGTAACGTATTTAAATCCCAATCGATTAACCCTTAGCTTGCATATATATCAAGCAAGAAGCAATCCATTAGTGCCCCAACTACTTGTCGTCTCAAGCCTAACTAGGGTCATCGAAAGTCTCTCTCTGCTGAAATCACCTGTTTGGCTACCGTCTTAAAGCTTCGTCTAATACCCTCATAATTTATATTTAATGATGCACTTTTCCTGCCTTTAATTGACATTTAAATTGTCTGCGCACAGGTCAAATGATATGATAAGTCTGATTGACGTGCCCAAATTCATGTCAGAGGCTGCCTCTGCTTAGTTCTGAGTTCTCAGTTCTCTGCTTTTTTTGTTTTTTATTAATTGATGATTGCCAGCCGTCTAGACGAATGATGACAACATTTGCTGCAGGTCAAGAAATAAAACCAAAAAGTGCCCAAAAAATGAAGAAAAACTCCTGCTAAACCTGGAATGCTTTTAATTTGTGCGCTCAGCCGTTGAAATCATAAATCAAAATGCGAGCCGAGCGAGAGGCTAAGGCAAGTGCCGTCGAGTGGCTCCTCCACACAGATAATCAGCATTTTGTATCTGACGGATCGCGCGGCTAATCGAACATATCACTGAGAACTCGATTCAAGTCGAGCTGCATAAATTACACAAATTGCATTTCCATGTCTACAATTCTGATGGATCATCGCCCGCGTCGTCGTCGTCGTCGTCGTCGTGGTTGCCGTTCTCAATGCACAAATGCTCAAATGCTCGATGCTCGATGCTCCATGCTCGATGCTCGATGCTGAATGCTCATCAGCATAATCGTTAAAATAACAGCGCAATGCACTTCGATTTTGTTGACGACGGCGAGTGGCTACCGTAGCTGATGACGGTACCCCCAGGACAGGACCCAAGCCCAGGCACAACTTTGTTGTCGGTGTCAGTCGTCGTCTATCCCCGGCGGCAGACCCAAAGTGAAAAACAGTAAGCATATCTCGAACGTATGTTAATGACGGCATAATACTCGTTCAAGAGTGTGTAAAGGGAAGTTAATTGAAGCTAGTGTAGAGAATATTTTTTTCTTTAAGGGTCTATAAGGGTTTATCTTTGAATTTTAGAGACTAGATATAACATTTTGAAAGGTACATATGTATAAATATTTTTATACAGACACTCCAATAGGGATTTACGTGTAGATAATCCGCTTCTACCCTACCAAAAATAATAATTTTCAATTTATCGGTTGCCTTTAGCAAAGTCTTTATAAATCCTTACACATTATCAGATCAAACCCCTACAAAAAATATATATGTATATTCAAAATTGTAAGCATCAAAGCTTAAATTCTTCTAAAACGTATATACTCTCTATACATTTGCCGAGCGAGCATAAAAACGAAACGTAATGGCACTGGGCGCCTCCGTTTGGGCCAATGCGTTGGCCGTTGTTTATTGTGTCGGTAAATTCGGAGGCATGTTTAAACAGCGAAATGAACTTGTGGATAAACACCATTATGGTTATTTGGCATCCACTTTGGTTGCCACTACGCGTATTTGTTTGCCCACCAGCTGCACTGGGACATACAAACATTTTGGTTCCATTCCCCACTGGCGACCACTGGGCCCATCTTTCCAGTTGATCTCGGTGTGTGCTTCTGTGGGCGTCTTTGTTTGAGCTTGATTTAGTTATTTAATGCAAAATTGACATGCGTACTCGCATGTTGACTGCCAAGCTGTGACTGCGTCTCTCAAGTGCATCCACTGCCAAAGACTGAAGCACTTGTCGCACTTTCGAGCTGTGAGGCCTGGCAGATGCTTCTGCTGCTGCTGCTGCTGCACTTGAGAGCCTTTTGTAAATTCGTTCAAGTCTTGCTTTCGCAATTGGCAAGTGCCTCTCGCTTGTTGTATGTGGCTTTTCTAGCAGAGAAATGCATTACATAAAGTCGTTTGAAAAGCCAATGCACTAAAGTAGCTGCTCTGACTTGTATGCATTGCATATCTGCATTTCCAGAGCCAAACATATACGCAGCAATTAATCAAAGCACAACTTAAAGTAATTGCAAGCACTTCCGACCTTTGCGCTAACTACGATTGATTTTTGCCAGTCGAAGATTTAGTTCCCACACTCGCATCCTTGCAGCAGGAGTCGTAGCAGGAATAGCAGCAGCAGCAGCAGCAGCAGCACCAGCTGCTGCGCGTTAGTCTGTGAAAAATTTGCCAACAAGCAAATACCAATGGCATAAAAAGAATGACACTACTGGACATGACTACACGACTATGTCATACCCTGTATTAACACAATTTTCTTTCTTTTACGTAAAAAAAAAAATTGTTTACTAAGAACTTTGAAGTTATCAAGATGCTAATATATTTTAAATATATATACTCTAAATATTTTAAAAGAGTCATGCTATAAATGTACTAAATCCTTGCTTTAAAAACTTAAAGATATGATTAAATATTAATTAATAAAAATAATCCAAATAACTAGCATCTGGAGGCTAATAGGCGAATGAAGAAATAGTCAAGAGTTGTTGTTATATATATTTAATGAACTTTTATTCTCCGATACCTATTATATCATATATAAATACACTTCATCTATAAATTCTATTATTGATCATCTTTACCATGTTACGTACACTTCCATAAAACATATGTACCCACTCCCTCACATATTTATTTCACACACCCAAAAAACAAAAAAAAACTGGTCAAACAAAAAGAGAAAAGCAAGCGAGCCAAAGCAAAAAGGGTGCGACGCTGCAGTAAACTTCCGGCTGACCAAAAATGCAACAGGACCTGGGTCCGTGAAGCTGGACCATCCTCTGCGACTGCAGGACATGCAGTTTTTGTTTTTGCCGCTGCCTCTGTCTCTGCCTCTGCCTCTGCCTCTGCCTCTGCCGTTGTTTCGTTTGTTTATTGCCACGCCATGGCAATGCCATACAATGTCCTTCCGGTCATTTATTAACGTCAATGAAATGGCTACAGCTATGAGACGCTCTGATTTCTCTACTATTTCCCTTTTCTCTTTTTTTTCACTCTCTCTCTCTGTAGAGTTTTTAGTTCTGACCATGTTTGCTGTGGGCTGACGCTCGAGTTGGCAACGATTTGTCGCCGAGTCAACACAAATTTCACTCACAACGTTTCGAGTGATAAAGCAAAACAAAGCAAAGAATGCCAACATATAGTATATTTTAGAGGAAGTCAAAAAATACAACTAGATCTACTGTATGTTGGCCATAAAGTGTTGTTAAAACTGTGTTTGTTTTAGAGCAACAAAAGTGTAGCGAATTGTGAAGGGCAAAAGCTGTGAATTTATAGAGTATATTATTTGGATGTGATGAAGTAAAGATATTTATTATCGATCAGCTGATAGATTGGATATATTGATGAAAATATGTGTGAATAGATTTATGTATGTAATATTTAATTTATAGAGATGAAATTTAGGATGAATTTAGGAATAGAACTATGTATGTAATATGTAATCTAAAGAGATTTTAATTTTACATACATAAGAGTAGTAGATACATACATAATATTCTATAGAGTTTAAATTTTACATACACAAAAATATTCTTATATTTTCATCTACTATATATCCAACCATAATCTCATTTTGATCAATTCTCACTGAGCTTTATATATGTTGATTAAGTTTTTAAGCTCTTAGGATCTCCATATTTATCTAAAATTTCCTTAAATATTTGTCTATAATTAATTCAACTTAAGGAGTTTACTCTTGACTTTGTATAAAAGTTATTTGCTTTTGGGTTGAACATTTTACTTACGTATTGTCCATTTCCACATAGCCCCACCCACTCACCCCTTCCTAGCTATATCTAGACACAACTTCTAGTATTCAGCTCATATCTATCTCACGCAAGCCCTAAACAATCCTTGCTTTACTATTCTCACAATTGAAAGATTTCTTATTATTCACAAAAAATGTTCTCATATAAATTATATTCCAATATTCCTCCCCGCTTCATTAGTTAAGCTTAATTCGATTTTAGCTATTTTTCCACTTGTTTCCTGGCCACTTCCTTAGAGTTGTACAGATGTCCTCTGCACTTCCTGTTCGCAGCATACAAAAGTCTTCCGCAAGAAATTAGATACACCTATTAGCTAACTGGATTTGTTACCTGTGGTTGGAAAGGTGGCAACATCTAGCCGAGATAGTGCCACAAATGCATTCTCTATGGCCAGCCGTAGCAATTGCAATCTCATGACAATTGCATTCGCCCATTGTGAGCCAATTTCATGACAATTTCTCAACAGTCGATCGACAGGGGCCGTTGGCTATGGGAAATTCCCCATGGAACAACTAAGAAAACAAGCAAAGTCACAGTCTACATTTGTTTCATATTTACTTAGAGCCAAAAGAAATGCCGAAACAGCTGCGCAATTGGATTTGTAGCTGCCTCGAATGCTACTGCTACTGCTGTCAGCCATCAATGTCATGCATACAATTCTGAATGACACATAAATATTGGCACAAAGGCCAAGACGAAACAAGGCAAGGATTACAAATACACACACCAACACACACACACACACACATATACACATATAAAACAGTTTGAATTTCCTTTATTGGCCGGGCCAATCTTGCGGCATTTCCGTTTCCTTGTTTTGTTACCCATTGTGCAATATTTGTCTTCGAGTGAGTGACACTTTTAGCCTGGCCAAAAGAGAGTCCTGGCAGTCGGCAGCGGTCTGTGCGAACAAAGCCAAACGCCCAGCTAATCCTCATGTTTACGGGGCTATTTACAGCATGCCCCTGACAATTTTAACAATAACCAAAAATTGACAACGAATAGGTATTTACGTATGCCCAAAATGCCATTAGAACATTTTCCTTTTGCGGCCACTGTTTGCTTATCTTTGCCAAGAACCAAGAAAAACTACTTTGCCAAATTGCTTTAGAATAAAATTTAATTGAGGATTACGGCAGAGACGACGCGCTAACACTTGGTAGGTGCAACTGTCTTCATGTGTGTGTGTGTATCAGTGTGTGTGTGTGTGTGCCTGTGTCACATATAATGCCTGTTATCCAGCCTTAAGGCTACTTAGGGGCCTGTCTCACATATTACACATATTACATTAGTCGCTGCTCTGCCCTGGTCTCGCCTGCTAAAATAGCTTCAGCTCCTACTCGATCCCTCTCTTCCTCTCTCTCTCTCTATCTCCCTCTCTTAGTCTCGCTGTCTGCCTTCCTTTGCTGGCATCTTGTTGCCTGTACTACCAGCTGCCTTTATAACATGTGTAATCATCGTACGTGTCGGCAATTGACAATTATTATTATGTAGTTTGTTGCCATTAGCAGGAAGTGCTGCCCATTTTACCAGCAGCTGCTGAATTGCCAACTGCAATGTTGAGCTTAGCAACTGCCAGAGTCTGGCTATAATATAATTGAATATTTCGTAGTTTATACGTTATAGACGCTGAATACTGAACGCTAAACGAGATTATAAATTTACATATAAATAACTTGGCTTTAAAGAAATTTTATATATGAAAAGTAAATTATTTCCTTGTAGTCGTGATTATATAGTCTTGAAATTGTTTTTTTCTTTCATTATAATTTTATTTCTGACTAATTTTTTTAATAAAATTTTTAAATTAAAAAAAAATAATAATAATAAAAATAAATAAATAAAATAATTAAAAAATAAATTTAGCAACAATTTTTAAAATTGTTACTAAATTTAAAATTGCGCAGCAGCAATTTTATAAATGATTAACTTATTATTTTACATATATTATTTTTATAAATTATATATAGCAAATATTTTAAAGAAAATTGAAAAAAAATTAAAATAACGCACAAACAAAGATTTTAAAATTCTAATATATATAATAAAAAAAATTGTTTTGTGTATATTTATTAAAATTATTTATATATAAAGAATAAATATACATAATATAAATAAATATACTTCATAATAATTTTAAATTTTAAATAATGTTTTATTAATATTTTAAGAAAATCAATAATAATAAGATAACTTATACAAAAAAAAGGCTTTTATAAATTGTTTTATTTGGTTTTTGGTACTTAATAAATAAGTATATAAAATAAGTAAAGATAATATTTATTTATTCGACGTTATATGAAACCATAATTAATTTAAAAATAATTATAAAATATTTCAGCTTGCTCAAAAAATAAAATAAAATAAAATAAAATACTAAACTAGTTATACAAATCAAAGTAGCTCAAGTCAGCCAAGAAATCAAATATCAAATAACGTTCTACATTGCTAACAAATCGTAAGTAATTTGACTCAATTTATTCAAAGCTGAACTAGAAATACAAAAAGATAACGTATATAACTATAGTAGATTTTGAAATGCCAACAACATACGATTCAGCTAGTTAATCACTGTACTTGAGCAGGCGAAACAAAGTCAAATTATATTTAAATGCCATGAAATGCTATTTGATTTCTTTTCGTAAAGCCCATAATTACAAACAATTGTCAGTTCGGTTAGGTTACGGTGCGGTTAGTTGGGTGTACTTCTCACCGGCGATTAGGCCGTCCCCCAAATAGAGCTGCGTGCTGGCAAATTATACGTTAAGCCAATCGAATAGCATTTGAACTGCTCTCTGCCCGTTTCAAAGGCATCGAAATTCAAATGACATTTGTCACGCAAGGCTTTCGTTTTCAAATGCAGACGCCTATTAAATTTGATTTCTTATTGAACTTCTTCAGAATTATTTGCCTGCCGCTTAATTATAGCTGGGCGCTTTTCAGAAAGGTTCCGACAACGGTTCGTTGATTTTAATAACTTTCGACAGGAACGCAAAAAAAAAAAAAATTAAAATCAAATAGAAGAAGAGGAAAATAAAGTGAAGCAATGAAAGGAAACGAAAAGTTGGCGACTTATATTTTTTTTCTCGCTGCGTTGAGTTTTATGCGCTCAAGGTAAAGTTTCTTTAGCGGTCTTAGCTCATTAATCACACGGCACAAAGGCAGCTCGAAATGTGGATGGAATGAAAGACTTAGAATCCGCCAAAAATAGCAGGCCATGCATTCAAGTCTAACAAATCAACGTGCAATTTGCTCATTGAACTATGATCGCTTCCAAAAATTAAAGTTGAAAAGTCTTGGCTGAGCACCGAAAACTTGATGACATAAAACTTCTGCTGCCTTGCAGACGCTGTTCACGATAAAAAAAAAAAAAAAAAAAACTTTGCGTGATTTATAACGCATGCGAAGGACTCCAAAATCTGACAGAGCTGGAGAGAGAAAGAGAGAGGGGGCTGAGATAGAGGAAGGCTACTGAAGTAATGGAAACACGTATTCAATAAACTTTTTGCCGAGACATATTCATATTTTATGCATAAATTCACGCAAATGGCATTAAAAATGCGCGTCAAAAGCTGCAATTGAAATATGAAGTGAGTTTGCAAAAGCTTTCAGTGTTGTGCAATTCCCAAATTTATGTTACCAAACTAGCTATATGCCAAATATATAACTGTCAAAGTCAGCAGACAAACAGGAAGTGTGTGTGTGTGTGTGTGTTTGTGAGAGAGAGAAACTCTCAGAAACTATTTGCATACACAAAATTTGTATTGATCAGTGTTGTGCAGTGATATATAAAGCTAATGGGAATTATGTGTGAATAGTGTGCTGCTTGAGGGAGTGTAACAAATATTTCTATATGTATTAATGCAGCTAAAGAGAATATAATGGAATACTTGAGCTATTGCATTGTTTTGGTACTCTTAACCAATTGAATTAGTATTGATAAAGTCAGCTTTTGCTTGAGTATTGTTAAGCAAGCGAATTAGTATTGGTCAACTCAGTAGAATAGCTATATATAAGTATATGAAATGTATAGATAGCTGAACCTTAATTATTTTGTATTCGAAACTAATTCTTGATAGGCCTAATATTGCAGTAGTCAGTGTTGGGAAGCTCTAAAAAATTTTTATAAATATTATTTGTTATGCATATATCTGAACATTTTGTATCTAATTGAATTTAATTTTTTAATGAGGCATTTAGAAATGTAATCAAAAATAGTTAAAAAGTAGTTGCTAAAGTAAAACAAAAAAAAAAAATAACAATTATTTTTTACCTTTTATTAAATTATTTTAATTTTATTTTCTTTCTTATTTTTAATTGTTTAATAAATTTCCTTATAAATTATTAAGCCTTGAGCAGACTTAAAAATTTGTAGCCCATTAAATTAAGGACTCTAGAGTTGAAATCTGATCTAAATTGAATTGAATTAAATGTATAAATGCTCTCAATAGCAAATCTAATATTTTACTAAAATCAAGTAAAACTAATATATTACATTATATTTATTATTTTCGTAATGCCAAATTCTCTACGATCAAGCGCTTGCCCTGGCGCATCGCACGCCTCTCGCACAAGTCCAAGAAACCAAAGACCCTTTCCCTTTGTTTCCTTTTGTTTCTTGAAAGCAACAAAAAATCAGTTTCCACCTGCATCCTTTCAAGCGAACGACCCGCAACTGTATCTCTTACGGCCAGCCTCTACTACTACCACAACCTTTTTCATATGCAGGTATAAAACGCGTGCCCGTGTGCTGAAGGTATGTACATACATACACATATCTCTCTTGTACGATTAGCATTTGAAATCATTAGCTGGGACTCGGACTCTGTAGACTGGTTCTGGGTTATGGGCTGCAAGGTGCATTCTGGAACCGCATTCGTGGTCGACCAACATCATCATCACCATCATCATCGTCATCATTTTATCTGGCAATGTGCATCTTTCTCTCGCTTCTTTTTTTTTTTTGTTGTTGTTGTTATTATTTTACTCTGGCCTGTTTTGCCTTTGAAAGCCAACGGCGTCAAATTTGTAAATGCACCTGGATTTTGTTCGTTTGTTCTGTATCTTTGTCTGTCTTTCTACTGTCGGACAAGGTAGGCCGATATTTGTTTTGTTGCTGTTATATATGGGCATTACTCTGCGTCTTGTTGGGTTATCCTTTGACATTGTGAGACGTGCAGCCGTTCGGGTATCATCATCCATCAAAAATGATTGCCGAAAGATGTTTCATGTGATTTGAAATTCAAATACGAGTATTCAATTAGTTTAATTGCAGTTATTCTTGAGCGCTCAGCAGGTGAAACTATGTAGGATTCGCCTTTTGGCAAACCCAAACAAAAAAGAAGAGAAATAGTGGAATATTTGCTAGCTATTGCGTGTGGGCGTTTGCTATACTTGAGTGAAATTTCAGAAGAAATTCTTTGCGATGAAAACTTTGTTTCTGTTATATTTTGTTTCGCTTTCAACCCAAATAATCAATCTGATTAGCTGAGAAAATAACGAAAATAACAATCAAGTTGCCGCCCAAACATAAATTTAATATGGAAAGCTCATGTTGATAGGAGCTACAACCTGTTCCTGCTATCAAAAATCACATTATTAATGTCGCTCGCATTGAACAGAGAGTTTGGGTATATAGCACAGACATTATACGGTCGTATTTCAATGATAACATAAAGTATATTAGGCATTCGACTCCAGCTACCCCCGACCAACAAAAATGTCAGAATCAGAGCTCCAAAATGTCGATATTGTCAACGCAGCGAAGCGGCACCGGCGCATATCTAGTCGCGCTTATCTAAGCTGAAGTTTCTTTTAATTAAAAGGCAAAGCAAAGCGAGCCAGCGAGCGAGCGAGCGACTGTGCCAATGACCCGCATCTGTGGCAGTCTCTGGACTTGAATGTCTCAGGTCGCGAGGCAGCCGAGCTCTGTGTAGCTAAGACAAATGCAATAATGCACCGGCACATTATTCATGCCGTTATCAGCTGAATGGTATCCACACACACACACACACACACATACACCCGGCTGCATTTAACTTGGCCAACAAATGCGTGCCACGTACGTTGGACGGCAGCTCTCTGTTAAGCTGCCTCCAATTTCTATTCGATTTTACGAATTTTTCCAATTGGCCAGCAGCCAGAATGCTTTGCAGCAGCAACCGTACAACCAAATGACCCTCATACACTTTGCTATCAATTTGAGCGAGCAGCGCTTATCGTTTGCGCCACGCCCACGAAACGTGCCCGAGTTGAGCAAACATTGGACTAGTTAATTGCAAAAGCTGGGCGAAAAACACTTTCCCATTCGTTTGGCATTGCACCTGCTTGGGGATCGCTGTCGGGATCGAGATCTGGCAATGCCTTCACGCATTATCCTGGCTGCTGTGCACAAGGACTACAGTATCTTCGTTTTCCCTGGGCCCCTCCCTTCCTGCGCCGGTACCCTATAATTTTGTGCCAGCTCTGAAGTGTGCACTAAAACCTGTATTTAATAACGGTCAGACAGTTTTTTTCTTTCCTTTTTCTTGTTATTTATATGCCTAGCATTTTATCCTTGAGAGAGTTGAACTACCTGTCGGCTAGCCATAAAAAATGATTCGACGTTCGTTGTCTCTGAAAGAAAGAAATGTATTAATTAAAGCAGGCTTGCTAGCTGGCCCAGGGTCTCAGTCAAGGGACAGGTGATTTCTTAAAATCTTTTTTTTTTTTTTCGTTTTAATTTTATGTTTAAGAAAAAATTATTTTGTTAATTGCAGTGATCCCTGAGTCATTGCTACAATTTGAAACTCTGCTGATGTGTAGCTGTCAGTAGGTGTCTTGAAATAATTGTCGAGTTGGTAAGTGAATGGCATTTAGCAAAGGTAAACTCTAGAATTAGCAAAAGGTAGAAAATTTAGGAAAAATAGGAATAATAAAAAAGATAAATAAAAAATGTAAAAATGTGAATTATAGAGTAAATTTCTATACAGTAAAATAAAAAAAAAAATCATATATATTAATGTATAATAGAAATGGTTGGCCCAAAAAAGAAAAAAAAATGATTAATTAATTCAATAAGTTAAATAAATTACAATAATAATATAAAACTTAAATTAAGAACAAAAAGCAGAAAGACAAGAATTTTAGCATAGACAAAAGTCACTAAATATAAAACAAATATAATAATATAATAAATATATAAAATAAAATCTCTTAATTTAACAGACTCTTAGAATACATTTAAAACTATACAGAATATAAATTAAGCTGAAGACTAAAAGTGAATTTCAATAATAAACTACCTAGCCATTAGCAACATAATAATACCTAAATAATTCTCACTTCTGACAAGCACATGACTTAGTATATATTTCCATCAATAACAAAAGAATCTAAAAGCTTCTTTATTCAAGCATTGAGAACATTTTATGGCGTGTTCTTCGCGAGCTGTTAAGCTGCTAAAAATTTGTAGAAACAATTTATAGACTTAAGAACTGTGTTAATATTCATAAAGACAGTGTTGGGACTACTGTTCCGCCAGGTTTGCTGAGGGCTACGTTTTTATGGTTCTCGGCCTAAGCTAAAATGGATATCGTTGTCTATGAGGCACGAAATCAATAACAATTTTTCACAACTTTAGGAAAAAAACTTCTTCACACCCAACAACAACAATGGGAACAACAAGAACACGAATATCAACAATGAACAAGCGAATGCCTTTTATAATGTCACACAAAGGAGTCTTAAATGATATTTATTCTGGCATTTATGTGGAAACCACAAAAAAAAAGAAAACAAAATTTCATGCAGAGAGAATCAGAAGAAAGCCGATAGGCTCAACATGCGTGTAAATAAATGCGAATAGTGTAGATTGGGTCTCCCTCGGCTAAGCCTTTCGTGTGACGCGTAAATTAAATAATTTCTTTGTTCGCTGCACATCAAATATAAATTTACATAAAATACAAAATTCTGAGCTCCGTTCAGCGGGAGGCCTTCAGCTGCACCCTTTGATTACCATAAGAGCCTCAGACTGTGTGACGCGACCTATTGAACTGACGCTCAGCTCAGCTGCAGCTCTTAGGTAATTTAAATTTCATTGGCCTCCGCTGACCGCTGAACTGAGGTGCCCAAAAATACTTAAAGAAATGCTAATAGCAATCGCAGGCAAAGCCAAATGGCACCTGCCCAGAGACAAATTCAGGACAATGCATGTGCATTTCTAATGTGTTCGCTTTTTCGGCTCCTGCACTCACTTTGATTTCCAATTAAATGTTAATGCCGTCTCTGTACACGCACACACAGACACTGAGAAGTCTGGCAACTCTTTGGGTGCCTTGTGTTTACCTTAAGTCTCTGATTGTTCAGACAATAAGACGTCGCTTTGAACCGGAGCGGAAATGTGACGACCATTTAAATGCTAAGCAGCGCCCTCTAGTGTTCACTCGCATAAATTAAACTTAAATGTGCACTAGACGATTTCCGGCGCCCATATAGATAAAACACTCTGTAGCGTGTGTCGGTCATTCAAATAGATTTTATTTTCTCCAATTTATTTCGGATCTTAAGTCAAATGTTGTGTTTTCCATATTGAAATGTTTTGTTTGTTTATGTTATTATGAAAAAAAACAAATGTTTGAGACTAAATTTCATTTTTCTTTGAGTTGATCTAATGAAGAACATTTATCTATTATTAGTTTTAAGTTACAATTACAATTGATGAATATTAATCAAATTTGTATTTTTTTAATATAATAAATATTTATTTAATAATATTTTAATTTGTATTTAATATTTTTAAAATATATTTTAATACTAATCATTTTTAAAATTTTTTTTTTTTTTTTTTTATTAAATACTGCAGCTATAGTAAATATTTTATATTAACTGGCAAAGCCTATTAAATATTTAAAAATTAAAAGTAGTCAATTATTTAAAGAATTGCCCTAGATATAGCTTTTGGAATTAGTATCACTCTTGCTTGGTCATCTACAGCCATGTAGCTTTATGCGAACCTCCTGTCCCTATCTTCATAATGGCTCTATGCAAGCACCATTAAAGCTTACTAATTCATTTGGTTTGATATGCAGCTATTTTGATATGTGTAATGTGTGCTCCTCGAATAACCATTTCCTGTTGAACTCCAAGCCTGAAAGCCTGTTGATTTTCCAGAAAATGCTTGACATTTATCAGAAGACCCAGCCAGCTGCTTGGACTCTCACAGCTCGAGTGCAGAGGAAAATGCAAACAACTCGGTAGTTCAAAACAAAAGTTGGCTTAAATTAATGCCCAGAGCCGGGCTATCAGCTGCCTGTCGCCGTGTGACACATCAAAATAATCCCGACAGCTTAATTATGTACGGTTTAATGTGCGGCTCATTGCCAGGGACAAACAATGGCCAAACGGCTGCCACATATTTTGCTACACTTTGTGTTTGGTACATGAGAGCCTGAAATGTTTGTGTGCCGTTCGCAATGTCCCTCTCTCTGTATGTGTGTGTGAAAGGATTTATGCAAAAATATCAGGCTACCACCCGCACCCGCACCCCGCACCTCGTACATCCGAAATATGCAGGCGACGCGGTTTTTATGAATTTTTTCCATAACGCCTCGCTGAGTGGTTTAAGCGGCGGCCCGTTGGCATGTGAATTTCGAGGTAATTATTTGCAAACAAACCAAAAAAAAAAAAAAGAAATGGAGAGAAAATACAGAAAAAAGCCGTCAGCACATGGCAATAATTTTCCGGCTGGGCTTCAACTTTTTAATGAGAAAAAATATGAGAGAGTGAGGGCGAAATGAAATAAAATAAAATACAGCAAAAAAAAAAAAAGAGACCGAGAGATATGCAGAAGAGAAATGTAAATAATTCTTATCACTTAAATGAAAGGCAACTGTCAAATATCACACCCCAGTTGGAACCGCAGCGAAACGGGTGTGGAAACTAACACCTCGAGCGTTTGTGCAAACGTCTCTTATCTCTTGTCCAGGACCCAGTCCCATTCCAGCATCATCAATCAGTGTGTGTAGGAGCAGGATGTTGCTTATCATACATATATGTATATATCCGAGTTTAAATATTTAAATATATATTTATATATATCATCAAGACGCGCCGCAGCCTTGAAAGCGAAAGCCCGACGCGCGACATGTGTTTAGAACTGTCTGTTGTTTTCCTGTCTTCCCACTCGTAGGTGTTGTACAAATGTTTGTCGGAGATTTTCTTTTCTTTTCTTTTCTTGTCTTTTGGTTTTCTGTGTTTTTGGTTAGTTGAGCTATGACAAACATTACAAGTTTTCCACTGCAGCGATTCCAGCTAATCCCAAGCGATAATTTTCCCGCGAGACGCGAGTGAAATAATAATAGCTGACATTGACATTGCGCAGCCAGCGATAAGTTTCAAGTAACACATGCCGGTAATGATTCCGCCTGATGCTGATGAATGTGCGGAGTGAAGAACTTTAACAGGCACGCGTGATATATATGTAAGTATGTAGATAGATGCCCATGAAATTGTGGGTTAACTGTGAGTGAGCCCAAGAGGGTGTGGCTGTAGCTTCAGCTAATATCATATCAGATAAACATTTTACTTGTGTGGGTTTCCGACATGGGATCAGGCCTAAGAGTTAGCTAAATAATTGAGGTGCAGTGTGAAGCACTGAGCTATGGAAAAGAGTAATGAAAAGTCTATGAGGAGGAAGATATCAAGTTCTAGCCATTTTCCCGCCAAACTCTAGCTATTTTTAGCGGATTTCTATATAAATTGGAGCTAAACTTCAGTAAAGTCCCACTTAACTCTTAATTTCCTTTTAGATTGCTTTTAGCTGCACTTTAACTTCGGTTTAGACTACTTAATACTTCTTATCAGCTTCCATAGCAAACTTCTAAGCAAATCTTCCTTCCTTCCATTTCCAATTGCTTCTAGCTGCCTTTTAACTTCATTATAGATTTCTTATATCTTTTAATTATTTTCCTTAATTTCTATCCAAATCTAGCTTCCTTCCTTAAGTTTCCAACTCTAGTTTCCTTGGAACACATGTCTAGGCAATTTTTAGCCGTTTTCCCGCTAAATTCTAGTTATTTTTAGCGGTTTTCTAGCCAACATTTTAGCTAAGCCTTCATTGACTACCACCTAACTTATAATTTCGCTTTAAATTGCTTCAAGCTGTCTTTTAACTTATTTTTAACATACTTATTGCTTCTAAGCATTCCCCTAACTAACGTCTAACCAAATCAAAAATTTCCAATTATAGTTTCCTTCCAAAACATATCTAGCTAATTTGTAGTCATTGTCCAGCCAACTTTTACTTTCCATTTGGATAACTTCTATCTGTCTTTTAGCTCATTATAGATTTCTTATATCTTTTAATTATTTCCTTAATTTCTATCCAAATCGAACTTCCTTCCTCAAGTTTCCAACTTTAGTTTCCTTGGAGCACATGTCTAGCCAATTTTTAGCCATTTTCCCGCTAAATGCTAGCTATTTTTAGCGGTTTTATAGCCAAATTATAGCTAAGCTTTTATTGACTTCCACTTAACTTCTAATTTCGCTTTAAATTGCTTCAAGCTGCCTTTTAACTTCTTTTTAGAATACTTATTGCTTCTTAGCATTGCCCTAACTAACATCTAACCAAATCAAAAATTTCCAACTATAGTTTCCTTCCAAAACAAATCTAGCTAATTTGTAGTCACTGTCCAGCCAACTTTTACTTTCCATTTGGATAACTTCTAGCTGCCTTTTAATTTAATTTCTTATTTCTTTTAATTAGTTTCCTTAATTTCTATCCAAATCTAGCTTCCTTCCTTAAGTTTCCAACTCGAGATTCCTTGGAACACATGTCTAGGCAATTTTTAGCCATTTTCCCGCTAAATGCTAGCTATTTTTAGCGGTTTTCTAGCCAAATTATAGCTAAGCTTTTATTAATTCCCATTTAACTTCTAATTTCGCTTTAAACTGCTTCTAGCTGCCTTTTAACTTCCTTATAGATTAATTTTGTTTCTTAGTGACTTGCTACTGGCTGCCTTATAGCTGTAGTTTTCTTTGTTCTCATTAATCGACATACATCATATGTATATCAAGTCCTCTTCCAGTACTTGTCGTGCTAAGTCTTGCTTTTCATTTCAATTAAAAATTTCATTATTTTCTGAAGAAACTTTCATCAAACTTCTTTCCATGCAATCATTTTTTATGAAAACATCTTTGACAGCAGCTATAATGTGTTCTCATCGTTCCACCCTTAACACATTTCTTTTAAATAGATGTCGTTGTTTTTATATCCATCTACACCCTCGCCATTAATATGAACATAATTTATAAGAAATCTGTTAAAGTCTTATTAACACGATGCTCTGTAGCGCCGCCGCCATCTGGCATCATCTGCTTAACAAATTGAGATCTCTCGACGCTCTTTTCAGCTAGCTGGGATGCTGGGCTGCTGGGCTGCTGTGCTGCATATGCTTGCAGATGAGTTGGCACCTTCTCGTAAACCGCATCGCGACAGGAACATAAATAAACGAAATGAAAAGCGCAGCGAATGTGACGCAGCTGTGGCCATTGGCGAGGGCAGCAGTCGAGCAATTTGCAATGCCCAGAGCTACGCCTCCTGCTCGAGTCGTTGTTAAATTTTATTGCACAATCAGGAAGCAAGTGTTGCACTGGCGGCGCCTCAAATATGAAGGGCGCTGCCAATGCCAATGCCAATGCCAATGCCAACGCCAGTGCCACACCCACTTCTCACACACATTATCAATCGTGTATGTCTATAAGCCTGCACCACAAATCGAATTGGAATCGGTATGATCGCCCACCTTTTCCCAAAATGTGCGGCACTTCACACCCGGTCCACAAATAGTCAAGAGTTTGCTTAGAGATCAGACGATTCAATGGAATGACTGTGCCTAATGCGGCTGCACTTGAGCCCTGTTTGCTCAAGTTCCAGCTGATGATGACTCTACGCTCTCTGGGCCTTGCCCTTGTCTGGCTGCTCGCAACAGATATAAATTAAGAATTTTAATGCGGCGAAAAAACAAAGGGACCTGAAACTTCATGCTTAATCAAAATGTGTTGTAGGCTCGTCGCGGCTATCCTTTTGAACTGCCGTCAGCCACTGTAATATTTAAACCAGATCAGTTCCATGCCGCCGCCGTCGCCGCCGTAGTCGCTGTGAAGCATTGAATGAGACCTGGAACCAGTTTGTTCTAGGGAAATATACCACAGCTTTGCTAATGAAAGGCAAACGAATGAAATTTTAACGAGCCCACATAAGCCAGAGGATTTAGGCACGCATTCTTCTGCCTGCGCCCAGGCTCTAAGGACCTAAGGACCACAGGACCTCCTGGGTTGTTTGTCCCAAAAAGGTGATAACGCCGCCGTTTTGTATGCCCATCCTTTTTTCTTTCAGTATATGCCGAATTTACAATTTATGTCGATTATTAACATCCTTTTAGGAGAACGTTTCTGAAAGTCTTCTTCCTCGCTTCGACTCTGCTCACGCCTTATAAAATGGATTTTCAATTTACAAAGAGTTTTGCGCATGGGAAAAAGCAGAGACAGTAGCAAATCCTCTTAGAAAGTGCATGAAAGGCTTTGTGAAACCTATTTCCGGCTTGATAATTCTTTACTAGCTATAAATTTGATAGTCGCTCATCTTTGTAGTGGATTGAGTTTTTCTGTTGTAAATAAATTGCGTTTGCCACAGGCAGTTGCTACTTTTTGTAAGTTATACATTACACATAAAATTAAAGTAATTTAATAATTATACATCTGTTGATTTTATTGCATAACAAATTATTCACAATATATAAATTATGCAACGCTAACCTTAAACAACTTTTTTCTTTTTAAAACGCAAAAATCTTTCAGCACCTGGAAAAAAAGTACTGAAAAATAAAAAGACATATTCAAGCTGAATGAATGTAAAAAGCCAAAGCAATAAGTTGAATATATGTATGTACATACATAGTAGTAGTATGTGAGAAGATGAATATGAATGAAGAGCGAGGGCAGCCAAAGAAAAGCGTAGACAAATGTTTGCGTGTGCTTAGAAAATGCGCTGAAGTATGCGCAGCCAGGTAACTGAATGCCAATGACAAATTTATGTATAAACTTTAGCGCTAAAGTGCCACTAACTAACCCATGCAAACACACACACACGCACACACACACACACACAATGTCGAGTGCAATGGCACGACGAGGCGCCTGAGCGTATGCTTTATGAATAGAGCATACAAAGTGCAATTCTATGAATAGAGAGGATGCCCCCAGAGAGTAAGAGAGATAGAGAGAGAGGGGGGAAGGGGGAAGGGGGTCTGTTGAGCTTGCCTCAGGCTCTGGCCTGAGCACTTACAATAAGCACTCCCGCGTTGATTATTATTAAAGGCGTCCATTTCAAAAGAGCGGAGGCGCCCGCGACGACAATGTCAATGTGCTGGGCTCTCTGCTCGGCTGTGGCGCAGCTTTTAATGATTTATTTGAGAAAATTTACACGTGAGCGCCAGCAGCTCAAAAACAAACAGAAGATGAATGGAACTCGCACACACACAAACACACACACATGTGTGAGTGTATTCATGAATATGGAACTGAGGCACGGGCTGCGACTGCGACTGCGACTGCGACTGGGATGGGAGCATTTTTCGGATAGAAGAGATACAGTGAGCTACAGAAACGGCTGCCTGTATTAAGTTGCCAGACCATGAAATTCTTTGGCACGTACGTAGCGCCAATTTTGCATAGCTTTTTTGCATAAACAAAAGAACAGGTGAGAAGGAGCTATACACACACACATATATATATGTATACATATATGCATATCTGTGTATTATTTCAGTTACAATTCTCGCTTTCTCATATTCTTTTAACGATTTATCATGCGAAAATTGTCTGGTCGGCACTTTGCATATGGAAAAACAATGTGGACTATTATTATTTAACTGCTCGCCTTTCTTTTCCTTGCATTTGCTATTGTTATTATCAGGCGCCGCCGGGCAGCACTACGTAAATTTAGTCACGTTGTTTAAATAATCATAAAATGCAGCAGAAAATTATGCAAAAATATCATCAGATTTCGTGGAGTTATGATGACAATGCGTATATGCTAGGGGAGAGGAAGCGTGAGCAGGAGGCGGAGGAAGAGGAGGAGAAACTGCGGCAATATTTCTCACTGATGCCATCAACTGATACAACTTAATCAGTGAGACGTTAAATGTATTTATATATATGTGTGTGTGTATATTATACGCAATTAATTATGTCATATCGGCAAGTGAACATCTTTGAATTCGAATTAGCATGAAATATAAACAATAAACAAGCAAACAAATATCTCGATAAGCTGCGTAATTTAATGACTGCAATCAAAAGTTCCAATGGGAAAATGAGTCTGATGAACCGTTAAAGATAGGCATCAATAAATGAGCTGCCGTAAAAGAAAAAAAACAAAAAAAAAGTAGTCAGAACAAGTGGAATATATGTATGTATATAGACAAATTTATATATCTGTGCGATATTTTATGCTTTAATGTTAGTTATATAGTTCTAAAGATATTTACAGATATATAATGACTTAATCAAGCTTAATGCAAGGAGGAGTGATTACGCCTTGAAATATTCGGTTTAATGAAATTTTAAGACTTTGTCTGCCTGGCCACATAATTAGTTTGAGAGTCAGTTGTTAGCTGGCCATAACTAATGTGTTGACTCCATAAGCTCTACAGATAATTTGGTATTTGGCCAGAAAGTGCTGCCTCGTCTCAAGACCCGACCTCGACCTACAGCTATATGTTACATTTTCGGCGCTGGCCCACAAAATTATATTGCCAGCAAACAAAAACCAAAAACGAGACGGGCACCTACTTTCGCCAAAAGGCAAATAAAAGGTGTTGCCAAAAATAGCCATGCACCCATATAAAGCAGCACTGAGCAGACAGCAAAAAGTTCTGCCTCTCAGGAACAACTCGCATATAAGGTCATAAAATAGTTGTCGCAACCTGGCGGGATAAGCATCTGACTGTGCCACAGACTCTATTCCTGTGCCACAAGCACACACACACACACACACACACACACACTGATTACTTCGTTAAGTTGCATGTTGCTACAAATTGTTTCCAAAGAAAGGCAATGGAAATAAAAATTATTGCCCCAAAACAAACTGGCAAGGGTTAAAGGTAATCACAACAACATGAAACTTGTGAAAGGTGCTTGGATTGTGGAAACTATTAAGCTGCACTAAATAAATAAACAAGCGAGACAGGCAGAGGCAGAGAGAGAGAGAGAGAGTGAGAGAGAGAGAGCAAATAGAAACAAGCAGAGCAACAAAATCTTGCTGTGATTATCTCGAGCAGAGTTTCTAGTTTATGGCGGATCCTACGATCCAGCAACTGCAGTCACATTCATTGGCCATGGCATGGAGAGGGAGTGGGGCAGACTCCTGTCAAATATGCAGCTCTTATCATATGTTGTCATCATTTTGAAATGATGCACAAGTGTACCACCAGGGCCAACAGAAACTAACAAATTAAAAGCCACTCGCTGGGAACTTCATTAGAGAAAGTCACAGACGATGACCCGCAGATCCCAAGAGCCCCAAAACCAGAGGCAGAGCAGCGAAGGCCAGCCAAAGACTGAGACTCTGCAGTCTCTGTCTCTGTCTCAGTCTCAGCCTCAGCCTCAGTCCCTTTGTCTACTAATTTCTTTGGTGTTTTTTTTTTGTTTAGTAGCTATGTTGTTTTCTCTGTTTTGTCAAAGCTAATTAGTTCGTAACAGACATTAACAATGCAATATAGTGACGAATATATGATCGCCCTTCGAGTCAGTCACTGGCCCAACATCAAGTGTGAAATGCATATTTTGGCCTTTCTGGCAGACATGGTTTTTCTCTATTTTTCTCTAATTCTCTCTATTTTTGTTCGGGCCAAGTCATTATGGCATTGGCATTAGCATAATGTGCGTATTATGCGTATTAATTACAGCGCCGACATTTGCATTTAAACGCCTATTTGCCTATTTGGAGAGTTGTAGAAAAGGCCTAGACAATCGCCGGTGGTGGGTCTTAAGATCCAGTAGCTAATGCCAGCCATGAGTCCAACTATAATTATTAAATTAAAAGACAATGCGTTTGCCCGCTGCAAGATGCGTACGTTGTGATAGGTGGAAAAAGCGACCACCCGAGCGTGGAGAAAGAGCTCAAAAAAGATCTAGCTGCCCGATGGATATGGAGTCAACATAAAACCATAAATAGAATACAAAAAGAGTTATTATGTACGAATTTGCATAAATTTCACGCTTGACACTGAACTGATGCAGCTGAAGCAAGCAAGGAAATTGTTAGAATGCCAAGAATCTTGTTTTCTCAGGCATCTTTTTGTAAGTATGAAAATGCCTGAAGTACTAATTTCTTAATCACTGTTTGGCGTTCAAGGTGGGTGTCCCAAAGAGGGAAGTCATTTGTCTTGGGTAATAGCTGGCATATATAATAAGCAAATGCTATAAAGGAGTTTGATTTTATTATGGGTTCAGGCTCAGCATCAAATTAATTTTAAATACATCTTTAGACATAGAAAATTTCTAATAGAAATTAAAAAAAAAAAATAATAATATATTTATATTTTAATAATATTATAATATTATTAATAATAAAGGTAAATGTGATTGCCAGGAAGAAAAAAAATGAGGAGGACCTTGTAAAAATAAATAAATTACTTTCTCGACCAGAAAAAAAATTATGTTTTGAATGCATTATTAAAAAGTTAAATATAACAAATCAAAGGAATCATTTTTATTTTATTTTTCATATAAAACTAAATGATAATTTGATTTTCAATTAAAAAATAAATAAAAATAAAAAAACAATAAATAAAATAAATATTAAAAAAAACAGTTGAAATGCATACATTAAAAAAATATATAAAAAAAATTAAATACAAATTGAATCAATCATTAAAATCAGTTAAATTAATGACAGTCAACAAGTAAACCAAAATAATATTTGATATCAATCTAAATGTATCTAAAATTCTAAATTTTCAAAATCAATTATGGAAATAAGTTGTATGATAAAATTTTGAAAGCCTATGTATATTAAATTAAATCAAATTAAATTAAAAAAAAAAACACATTAAAGAATGCTCATTTATAAAAAAAAATGTTAAGGATAGTTTGATTTTTAATCAATAAAAAATAAATAAAATAAAGGAGATTTAAAGCAGACATCAGTTAAAATAAAAAGGAAATCATGCATAAAAATTACAGAATTTAATCATTAATTTAAGTCAAACTATAATCTAGCAAAATTTAACTAAGCAAAAATAAATATTTGAAATAATTAATAATTATATTATTTACATTTTAATTAAATAAATATTAAAATATATCCACAACCTTCAGACTAATATTTTTAAAATTAAATATATATATATATTAAATTTTTCACAACTTTCAGCCTAATATCTTCAGAAATTCACTGCCTAAATGATGCACATCCGAAAAGTGTGCCAATAGAGACTTTGCACAATTAGCATAAACTTGATCACAATTGGCGCCGGCATGTCCCAAGCGCTCCGCCTGCAGATAATCGTTATCCGTATGCTCTGACAGCACATCTATTGAGCTGGAAGGACTTTAAGCAAGCATAATTAGTCAAGGCTGATTAAGTAGCCTCTCTACTCACGTTAGTAAGATGTGCAGCAGCTCTCCCAGCAGCCCGTTGCGCTCATCGAACGGCGCTGCAGAGCTCTCGCAGATGCTCTTCAAGATGCACTGTCGTCCATTAAGATTCATGCGTATGGCCATAGTCTCGAAACTCTTGTAAATGGCCCAGCGATAGCCACTTAGCGCATGTGTGGTCTCATCCATGAAGCTCGTGGGTATGCCCAGCTCCTGATCGGTCTTTTGCATCGTGCGCTCGAATATGGTGGCATTATCCATGAACTGTCGCTCGCTTATGCCGTGCACATCCTTCACGCGCAATTGCTTGGCTCGATTGGGCAAATAGTATTGCGCCTTTAGCACATATCCTGTGGTAATTGACTCAATATTCAGATCATCCACGGGTATACCAAAGCCCGCTATGAACTGCAGAGTAAATTGATTAGCAATCTCACGACTCGCTTCAGCAGCTGCGTACCAACTTTAAGCCTGGCTGGATAGGAGCTCGGATAGATGAGAGGCAGCCAGCGCGCCTTTCGCACCAACAAATCACTTTCATTGTGTAGCTCAGTGGAAAAGCTCTGATTGTAGGCCTCAGACACAGTCAAATAAAACAATATCAAATGTAGAAAAATCATTTTATCTCTAAAACAATCCTTCGCACTCATTCCAAAAACTCAGTCTGCACAGTTTCAGCTTTCACTCTCGACTAAAATCAATGATAAAGAAAGTAACTTACTTTCTACTATTTAATCGAAAATTAAGTGACAAAAAGAAAAACAACAGTGTCAAATGATACTAGAAAGAATTGGCTCAGAAAACAAATTAAATTTCGTTGTAGGTTAGTAACCAGGCATAATATTTTGGACGCCAGTGTGTGCTCATTTCAGTTACATATATAAGTATATGAATGTGTGAGTTCCCTAATAGGTGTAGACATCGCGTTCTATTAATTAGCACCTAAATAAACTCAAAAGATTTCAGAAAGTACACTGAGCGAAAATTTCAGGTGTTTAGTTTAGTTAGTTCTTTATTTTTTTTTTTTTTTTAATAAATTTCTTAGGAAATTTGACGAGCTCTAAATTGTGTCAAATTATTTTAAGCTGTTTAGTTATAAATACAAAATTATGTTAATCGATTTAATATACATACGAATTATGATATATATATGTGAATATAGCAGATACAGCATATGATATATACAAATAAAAATTGTAATATTTTTGGTAGATTTTTTTTTTTTTATTATCGTCTAAAATATGAAACTGTCTAGATTGTCACGTAACTCGCTAAAGTGTTGCAACAAGCTGCGTTGGCACTCCTTGAAGACACGTTCGCAGCCGGCACCCGATTGACCCACCTTCTCGGCATAGTAATACTCATTATCCGCATGCTCCGACAACTTATCCACCGAAGCCGAGGGTCTATGAATAAGCCTCAGCATGAGCACATATCACATTAAACCGAAATTCTACTTACGTTAGCAATATGTGTAGAAGCTCTGCAATGAGCCCGTTGCTGAAATGAAATGGTTCCTCGGCCACCTCGCAAATACTTTTCAGCACACAAATTCGTCCTTGATAGCCCAGCTTTTTGGCCAATCCTTCCAGGCCCTTATATACCGTCCAGCGATAACTACTGAGCACTTTGTTAGTTCTGGAGAAGAGCTTCTTGGTGCTCTTGCCCAAATCATCGACGCCAACCAGAAAATTCTCTAGCATGGGCCGATGTCTACGTGCACCCACCGAGCCCAACGTGGGCACCTGATTAATGGGCAATGCGGTGGGCGTACGCAACGAGTCCGGCGTTTCGGGCAACCAGTATTCCGCTTTCAGCACATAGCCTGTCGTAACGGCCTCATAGTCGAGATCCTCCAGCGGTATACCAATGCCACCAATGAACTAATGGCAAGTGGAACACATTTAATTACACCTTTATCGCAATTTCAGCGCCCAACTCACCTGTATACGAGTGGGTGAAGTTGCTGGAAATATTAGCCATGGTATGGGTGATCTTTTGCTACGCTCATACTTCGATAGGCTGCCATAAGTGGCCGTCGTACTTGAGCATAAATTACTTAGTATAAATGCACAAAAACAACTGCCAACGCTCAGCAAAACTCTCGGTTTCATTATACTTTATTTTATTTTTATTTATGTCTCTATATATATATAATATTCCAATTAAAAATCTTTAGACCAGACGCACGTTGTTAATGCTTTGCCCAACAGCGCGTTACTGATTCCCACATTCCCAAAAAAATAATAATAACAAAGATATTAAAGTTCTAGCTAACGCATTTATTAAAGATAAAAAATCTACTAGAAATTACTGACTTTGAGATACCCTCTAAATACCTCTAAAGAAATATATCATTTATTGTATACGAAAAATAAATATTTCTATGCAAATCTTACATTCATATTTATTTATACAATATACTTATTTCCAACTCATAAATAGCTTCTACTTTATATATTTTATACTTTATTCACAACTACTGCAGGGTATTTCAAATGATATAGCATATAAGAAAAATAAATACGTTCTACTTTCTTGCTGCAACTTTTTGGGCAAAGAGAAATGTTACAAATTCTATTAATTAGCGCCATCCACTTGATGTTCTTCACTCTGCTCAGACTTGGCTACTAGCTACTGCTTGGCCAAGTTATTTGGCCAGCTCAGGCAGAAGCTGTGAAAACTTGCATATTCCAGTTAGAGCTATGCTCTTATCATTTGTGCCCTGACTATTGAGTTATACCGAAAATTCATTCATAATTTAAACTCTAGACAACAAAATTGAGTGAGAATTTCATGAATTAAATTGATGTTATTGAGTTGAGTTTTTTTTTTTTAACGAATAGTAAGATTTTTATAAAATAAAACACTAGTACAAAAAACATTTATTTAGTTTAAATGTTAATAGAATGTTAACAATATTTAATATAATTAATATTTGTATTAATGAAATATATATATATGTATTTATTTGATTTAAAATATATAAAAAGAAATAGTGTTTAATATTATTTTTTATATTTTTAGAATAATTTGCATATATTTACAATAATATATACTTAAAAATGTATTTTAAAATTAATACAATTTTTCTATTTTTTATTTTTTTATTTTTATATATATATTTTAACATTAAATAAAATAAATTATAATACATTTTTATATATTCCATAAATTATTTATATATATATAGATTTTTTTTTGTATATATTTTTAAAATAGTTATTTTTTTATATATATTTTATGCTTTTTTATATTTTATATTTTACATAATATATTCCATAAATTATTTTTTTTTTTTTTTTTATGTATATATTTAAACAATTTATTATTTATGTATATTTTATGCTTTTTTATATTTTATATTTTACATAATATATTTCATATTTTTGTTATAACTAAATTTGTGTTTTTACAAAATAAAGTCGACTCTAGATAATTCTTTCAGGTTAACTATTCCACGTTTTTTCTGTCTTTTTGCTAACAATTCACACTCTGCAATTGCCAGCGGCTATTTCTAGCTCAATTGGTTTGTTCTTTAGCAAATTTTTGCAACTACTTTGCAAGCTGCAACTGAAGATTGCAAACAGTTCACTTAGCGCATTCATCGAGATGAGTTCTAAACTTAGTTACCTCCCAGTGGGAATCACTCTAATTTTTCTGTCTATTCAGCAAGCACAAGCATTGCTTTTCTTTCCACGCGGCGGCTCAATAGGTGTAAGCAAAGTTGACTTAAAAAATAAAAAACCTAATTATAAGAAGAAAAAAACTTCATTCATCATTCAGTTATTAGCTGCTGTGGCAATTCCATTGGATCTGACATATCGCAATGTTTATATGGCCTTCAATTTTGAGTCAAATTACGGCTTGCCATCGAATGAATCGTACAATCAGTGGATCGATAGGGTAAGTGAGCAGTGTTTGAATTCCCGCTGGGCTGCCATAATGCCTTTTAACTTAAAGTGGGATCTGGACGAGGGTTTCCTCGGCATTGGCAGCGATGTGACGCCCATAGATGGACGCACTGGCGATAACCTGGAGAAACGTTCGATTGCGGCACCGCCCCGGTTTACACGTCACGACTTCTACAGAGCGATTGTTAACTATTTGGGTCAGTATGGCTACAATGGCAGCGCCTGTTTGCTGCGCACCATCTGTGAGGTGAGCGCCGCACCGCTGGATGCCCACAACGGCGTATTGGGCAGCATATTCAAAATTCTATTCATGTAAGTTGTGGGGCCATTGAAGTGACCCCTACCATCGCTCGGACACAATTCCAAATCTAATTAGTGGCCTCACGCCTTTCACAGGCCAACAACTAGCGCCGCCGAGCAGCGACTCCAGCACGTGGACAGCCTCTATGCGGCCTCAGAGCTTGGCACGCGCAATCTAAACTGTGCCGATTACGTGGCTGGCTGTGCACACAGTATGCTGGACATGATAAGCGTTATGCTGTAAATCTAAAGAGTGCACATACTATGCAGTCACCAAATGCAGTCAGCCAGGCAAGTTGCTAAATTTACACTTTAACAAAGGACTTACTGCGTCAACAGGACTACATTAAGACGTTTAAACAATTTAAAAGCAACGTATCTTAAAATATTTATTATTATAATATTATTTATTTATATTATTTATTTTTATTATTTATTTATTATTATAATATTATTTGTACTGCCAGTCTGGTTTTTTCTGCTTCGTTTTATATTTTAATTTTAACAATTAAAAAAAAATAATAATAGAAATAAATATAATGCAACCTGATATGCAAATAAATAAATATAAATAAAAAAATCATTTATATACTAAAAAATATATTTAAAATATTTAAAAAATATTAGAATCTCAAACTTAGAAATGCATAATTTAAAAATATAAAAATATGCAATAAATAAAAAAATAAATAAAAATAAATTAAATAAATTAAATTATTTAATGAAAAACAATGCAAACAAGAAATAATAAAAGAAAAAAATATTTAAAATAAATCTAGTACCATGCAAATTTATAATTTAAATGAAAAATTTTTATTGTATTATTTTTTTAAATTATTAGTTTTTCGCGTTTATGCAAATTAAAAATGTTTATTCAATATTTGTTTTTGTTCATTTGTATTTTTATATGTGCATATTTCTTAAATTTGGTGCTTCCTAATCAAATTTTTGTATTGCTTATAGGAAATATTTGGGTTAGTCAACTAAAGATATCTTTGGTATTTATTAATACATAATATAGACATATAAATGATATGCTTTATGTTACTATTTTAACATTAAATTTTCTTTAATCATATGAAATAAAATTGTGGAATATATATTTCAAAATGTTTTCATATTTTTATTTTTTTGTTGTTGATTTCAATGATCTGAATGAATTTTAATATAGTAAATACAACATATATTTCTATATTTTACTTTTTATTTTATTGATATGAAATAACATGTAAAATAGATTTTAAAGTCTTTTTATATTCGTATTTAATTTTGTTATTGTTTTCAATAAAGTGAATGCATTTTTAATATCTCATATACTGAAATTTGCTAATATTTTGCATAAAAGAAAATATAAACTACAAACATAACACAAATATTTATATCCACTTCAAAAACCGAAATAAAAATAACAAAAAATTACATGTGTATAAAAATACAGCTTATGTGTATTTCCTTACACAGTTAACAAACAAAAATTTTTGCACAGTGTATTTTACTGAAATAAATGCGAAAATCTGTGGCAATGTTTGCATAACAAACAAGCAGCCAACAAATGTCGCTCGCCTGCTGCGTGAAATGTTTTAATTTCGCTTAAAGCGCTTAAGACACCGCATCGTCCTGGCAACAAAAGCAGATGATGGTGATGAGTAGGGTCTTAAGCTGGCCGCAAAGGGAATCCGCAAACTCACACACACACACACACAAAAGTCTTTATAGAGAGTGAGTACAGGACGTTGATATGTGTTGATGCCTCGCGTTTTGTTCAAGAACAAGTTTTTATTTTTATTTATTTTTTTCGTACTTCTTTGGCAGCTCAGCGCCTCTTTGATCGCTTTTTCCGCTCCTTTTGTGGGCTAACAAAAAAAAAAACAAAAAAAAAAGCAGAAAGAAAGAAAAGAAGTGAACTCCTTTTGTCTGCAGTCTGAGCCCTGTCAACAATGCCGTACATATGTCCATACACATACACTTTAGTTTAGTTTCGAGACCAGCTCTCGTACTCCTTTTCTCATTTTATTTATTATTATTATTATTTGGGCTGTTTGTTATTTCTTTGATTTGATTTGCCGCCTTAAGGGGACCTTGGCATTGTTTTTTGAAGACGCTCTTCGCTCTTTGACGGACGGGTGAGAGACGAATTACGCCTTCTTTGATTTTGCCAAAGAGAAAAAAAAGTGAACCTATTGAAATCATAATTAGAAGACAAATGCTTTCAGTTCTCTTTTTGGGCAGTGAAGTGAAGCTGAAGTACGTATTTGCGTCGTAATGTGATGAAAAGGATTTCTAAAACCCAAGTGCTAATAAAGGCAGCAAAATTCCGTTGAGTTGAAAGTTGAGGAAACTACTTTGGGAGTGATGAACGTTGAACTTTATGTTGATCTTAATAAATATTTTTACTATTTATAGAAAAAAAATAATATTACATTTAGTATTTAATTCAAAATAATAATAATTTAATATTTATTTTTATTGAATCTATTTATTTTAATATGTTTTCTTTTTAATATTAATAATTATAACTATTTTTATTAAATATATACAATTTTGTAGATAATAAATAAAAAACTAATTTCAGTGATTTTTTTATTTATTAAATTTTTTTTAATTATGGAATTTGAATTATCTGAGTTTATCAACATTTAATTTAACTTTATGTTTATCTAATTTAATATATTTTTATTTTATTTTACTATTTATAAAATAAAATAAATATTATATATTGAATTCATTTAATAATACAAATAATAATTTAATATTTATTTTACTCTATTTTTTAAATGTTTATAAATATAATATATTTTATATATTAATAAAATATACAATTTTGTACATAATAAAAAAAAACAATATTTTGAATTTTTTTATTTACTTTTATTTAATTATTTATTTAATTATTTATTTATTTATTTATTTATGTATTTCAAATAAAATAAATTAATTAATTAATATAATATTTATTTATTTCAATTATTGAATTTGAATTGTCAAAGTTTAGTAACACATAATTGTTGACTATAATATATACTAAATTAAAATTTCAATTCAAATGCCTCTGCGGAGATCTGTGATCTCAACTAAAAAGCGATAAAGAAAACAGTTTCAATATTACAACATTTTCTTACTTGCAATAAGTTCGGCTGCTGATGTATTCTGCCTTGCAACCCCTATGCAACTAGCTTCTAGTTAATCAAGTGCCACAGCAATGGTCAAATGAGCACCCTACTGAGGGCACACCTTACGCAGTGTGCCCTCGTTCATAAGCAATACAAAGTTTCAAGCAAATCACTCTAAAGTGAGCTCCGAGCTCACTCAAAGCTTGCCAGGTGTGAGACGATATCGTCTCGTCTATAAAAATTGCACTTCCCATGCTTGAAGACTTTGCTCTTAATGAGTTTGTTAGCTTGCAGCACATCAAAGTCGCTTCGCTGATTTATGAGCCCTGGTTTTCATTAGCTGTTCTTCATTATGCGTTAAGTTCATAGTAAAGCAATATACATACATATATATATACACTAACATTTAATAGAGTTGTCAAAAAGGCAACCACATAAAACGGCAGGTGGCTGTGGCTGCCAGCCAGCCGCATTCATTTCCTGTGGGGAATTGCTTTGGTTTGCATTTGGGGCTGCTACAAATTGATTTGTAATTAGTTGCAGTTGCAGTCAACAGTGTGATTAACTTGGCATTTGGCGTGGCCGTCAGGAACAGCCCACTGCAGCCGAGCTGAGCAAGAGAGTGGGGAATAGATCGATGTCTAAGGTTACCGAGGCACAGCTGTGCGCAGGCGTGGACATGTCTCTAGGAATTACATATATCCACTTGAACAACGACTGGGCATAAATTATACATAAAAGAATGCATTATCCTTAACATTAGCTCAGGCAATTGACAGCTCCTTCAAGTAGTTGGGCGTTCCTGCTGCTGCTGCTGCTGCTCCTGCTGTTGTGGCTTACCAGACATGTGTCAACAAATGTTTGAAAGTATCTCGAAAGTATCCATAACAACATCATATGTTGAGCTACATACAATTAAAAAAAAAAGACAAAATCCTGTTGACAATTGTCGTAAATCAATGCAGCACGAAGTGCATTAGCTGTTGCATTTGCTCTGCGGCTGTCATTCATTGTTTCAGATTATTTTAACAATTGCACTAGTCAGTTATTAAATTAGAGCATAATCCACTTTGACACGCGCATATAAACATTAATTGAATTCGCAAATGAGCAGTTTATATGAAATTATAAATTAACTAATTAGCGTGTCGGCTATTATTATTATTATTATTATTTAAACTGATATGGTTGGCAATTTTTTGTTTTTTGTTTTGTTTTTTTCTGTTGTCGCACTTTTTTACACGCCTCAACAATTGGATTAAGTGCATCAAATGAAATGGTATTTAAATTGCCGCTTTTAATATTAAAACACACGCACGACATACCAATAAAATCCATTTAACATGTTTGCGGGTTATCCTGCTTAATTTTAATTTAGTTAATGAAATGTATTTGTTCGTGATTTAACACTCAAAGGAATGAGGCCAGCATATACAAATAAATTATAATTTTTATCATTGAAAATAACATTTATTATTTAAGAGCAGCATAGAAAAGAGATGCGACATACATAAAGATGCAATAATACAGACGTAGGATTTATCTTTTGATATCTGGCATATTGAGAATTAACATATTAGAATTACTTAAATATTTATGATTGTGTATTAGTATAAATATAAAAAAATATATATAAAAATATCTTTGAAATTTTGAGCAAAAGCTAAGAAATTTGAACAGAAGAAGCTCAACTTAGCTTGCTTAAAAATCTAACTAATAACCTTAGACAATTTTTAATTTTTTATTTATTTTAAAGTCAAATATCTTCGCATTGCACCTTGCTTAAGAATCTAATTAACATTCTTATAAAAATGCCATTCATCAAAAAAACGTTGCTCTTTCGATTAGTTTCATTTGACTGACTTGCTTCGACTTTCTTATCCAAGAATCTTAAGCAGCAGCAGCATATCGAATTGCTGAGCAATATACAAGCAGCAGCAGCAGCAGCAGCAGCAGTAGTCTAATCATTAGCTGTTGTCACACAGGTTCCCACAAAGAAAAACCTTCACCTTATCGTCAACATCAACAGCCATCAAAATTCATCGTTTTCATTGCATAATAATGCAAGAGGAAAAGGTAACGTCACATGACCTTTTCCACAGCTCATCATCATTCATATTCATAGGGTATATATACTATAAATATTATATGCTGTTGGCACTGCAGAAATTCGAGCTCCTCCCATCTACCCCCTCAACAGCAGTGCATTCATAATTTGATCGATTGCAGCGCTTCCAAACTACTTTGACATTAATTGACTCCCAAATATGCACAAGCGCATGAAATTATGAAAATCTTATTAAAGTCAACCCAAGCCAGCCAGGCGAACACTGAATGAGCCTTTTGTTGCCCAAAGATCGAGTGAGAAAAAAATATTGTATAAAAAAGAAATAAAAATTTACCGGGCTAACTTCATAAATGCTAATGTGCCTGGCTGCTTTGACGGGCGGCTAAGAAATGATTGATGGACCTGGCCAAGGCAAAGAACAAAAGAGAAGAAAACAAATAGAAAAAACTTCGTTGAGGTTTCTATTTACTATTGAGTGCAAAATTATGCGGTGCACACCTAGTAGGAGTAGCAAAAAGGGATCAAAAGCAGAAAAGAAACGCCCTTAGCCCTATGGCTAGGAAAATCTCATCTTTTGCCTTTAGGGCACATTTTCGGCAACTCCTTGATCCAATTTAATCCCACGGCTTAGCCACAACGAGCTGGACTTAAGCGTCTTAACGCATGTTGCAACATGTTTACCAGGCCCAGCCAAAGATTTAGTTATTATACCCGACAGAGGGCAACACTGCAAATATTTGCAAATACATTTTCAGAGTGATCTCACAAGCTCTTTGTCAAGCGAGTTCTTAAGCAAAAAGAGCGGAAATGTAGAGATATTTTGTAGGTGTACGCTCGTAATAAAAACTTCATTTGCTGAAACGCCCTTGCCTTAGTACAGTGGACACTCACTTAACGTACACAATTCGTTCCAGCAGCTTGTTCGTTAAGCGAAACCTATTTTCCCAAAAATGTGTGTTCGTTATCTGAGGCGTATGTTAACCGTGGGTCCACTGTATATACATTCTTGATATTTACTATATGCAAATCATAAGCTAACTAGATTCCGAGTACAATTCTTAGGATAAACATTTTGAAAACTAGTTTAATGCTTTGCATTTACAGCTCAGTCTTAGTAAACTTTTGGATCTAGCCAACAAAGTAATTTACTGAGCAGCCACAACATGCTCGACAGCCGACAGCCGACAGCCGACAGTCGTCTTTTACTCAAGTCCAACAAGAATGAATGTATTCTCAGTTATATTGTATATTATCAGACGTTTTCTGTTCTCGCATCCTGTGCGTGCGTGGCGCCGTAAAAAGCATTTTGTGTAAATGCGGCGCAAACAAGCTCGAGACTAATTACAGACAAAGATAACACCAGAAAGCAAACCGCACCAGGATAATAATCTAAGCAAATTTATCAACACACACACACACACACGAACACTCGCAGAGTAAAAGTAGAAGAGAGAGAGAGAGAAAAAAAGGCCACATAAAATTATAAAAAGCCCCAAAGCTTTGCATGTGTGCAACACCAAGGAAGACATACACAAAAGGATACAAGTGAAAAATTATGCGATGGAGACTAGACCCACAGACAAAACGCAAACAGCCAACCCATACATAACCCATAGGCCAAAGGGCAGCCATCGCATTCAGTACAGTTGTTTGTTAAGTGTGAACTTGAAGCAGAAAACATGCCACGTGCCGCAGGCCAAAGCAGCAAAGGACCCACAGAGCGAACAAACTAGGATACGCCAGGGCAAAAAAAAAAAACAGAAAACTGAAAAAAATACAAAACAAACATAACGAAACTTTGATGCACTTTAATTAATTGTTACTTAGTTAATTATGACGAGCATTTATCTTTGTTGAAGCCAGATTTCCTATACACCTAATTCTGAGATCATTTATTTCCATTTCAAAAGAGTTGCGAATAATTATTTAATATTTATTTAATTAATAAATATTTCATGCCGCCTGCAAATAATTTTAAATAAAAAAAAAGAAATAAAGCAAATAAAGGAAATTGTTATTTTTATTCATTTTCTATTATATAAATTCCATTTAAATTTTTTAAATTTGTAATTCATTTGCTATTATTTTAATACTCTATTACGACTACCAAGCCGATCAACAAAAATATTTGAATATGCAAATGAATATAATTTAAGAACCCGACTTCCATTGGCCTGCGTGAAATATTTGTAAATAATAAATATACTCAAAGACGTATTAAGCTGTAGTTCCATGTATTCAGATTATTCAAATACATTGAGAATTCCCTTTGAGGTTACAATCATGCTCATATAGTAATTATACCCTTAGCTGCCAAACGGAAACTGTGTGAAAATTGCATGTTGCTTGAGTAAAATAACAGAAATTTGTTTTTCCATACAAATAACCAAAAGGCAAAAGGCCTCCAAAATGTCTGATATACATAGAACACCCAACGTGCTCCACCCACAACCACAGCCACAGCCACAGCCCAATGCCCTCGTCTAGGTAACAGCTTTTTAACATAAATTTCCAGTTACACGGCAGGAAGTCTTCGTGCGTCAGTTGCTTGCCACACAATTTCCATTAGCAGCAATAGCGCCAACACATGTGACGCAGGGAGCGAAAGACACGGCCATTTGACATTTTAAGGAGCGCCAAGAGCACAAGTGGCCCACAGGTAGGTCAGAGGCTAGCCCAGCTCAGTCAAGCCCAGCCCTGACATGTCAACTGCTGAGCGCCACGCACAATTTGAGTTGAAATTCTCAAAGGTAATATAAAATACATATATAAACGATGGACTAATGTTAAATACACATAAGTGAATAGCGTTGCCAGAGCAAGAGGAAACCTGCAGCAAGTCCCAGACAGCTCCCACAGCTCAGCATGTAGTGTTCCCCATTGGACCGCTGCACACCTGTGGTAAGCGCTCAAATTTCAATGCAATGCTCAAATAGAAATTAAATGCCAGACCGCATTTTAGACTAATGCCAAAATTGCGCGCTTCCAACGTGCTCATATCAGCTTACATCAGCAGCAGCATCCCTAAGCACTCCCACTCCTAAAAGGATAGGTATACGATATATACATATATACATATATTTAGATGGCAGGCAGCCTGAATCAACCACAACATCTACACCTACTTCCTCTGCACAGCAGCTATGTCATATGAGACGGTTTGCCAAAATAAATAAAAAAAAGAGAGGCAGAAGCAAAAACCGATTATAAGCGAACGACTCGTCCATATTGTCAAAGGCACAAAAAAAAGGTAAATTGAGTGCATGCAGGCAAACGAGCCTAAGCCCTGAAATCATTGCCAACGTTAATAGATGACAAAGGTAGACTCGGGATTTGAGCGAAAGAGTAAAATACAGAGCTTAGAGCAAGGACTTGTTGATGACAGTGCGAGGCTGGCAGATATTCTATAGCTATAAAATACAGGCGTTTAGAAGTTTGATGACAGACTTGAATATATTTATATGTATTTTAGAAGTTTTTAGGAGTGAATGAAAGAAACAAAAATAAGAAAAGAATATTAATACTTTGGCATTGCATAGTTCTTTATAAATCTTATTTATTGCAAATAAACTAAAATAATAATATAATATATAAATAAAAATAATATATAAGATACATTTTTTTATATTTTATATTCTATTAATTTTGTTTATTTTTCTATTATTTATAAATTAATATTAATCTTCCAATTGATTGTCTGTATTTGTTTCATATTTATTAGATAAATATTGCACAGTCCCATATGTATTTATTTGTGTTCATGTCGATTATCTCGAATTCATTTTGTAATATTTTCGATTTTATATTAGTTGGAGAGGGGAGGAGGGGGCTGAGGGCAGAGGGGAGAGGGCGCGGGGAGAAGGGGATATGGTGAGAGGGGAGAGGGAGAGGGAGAGGGGAGAGGGAGAGGTGAGAGGGGGAGTGGGGGAGTTGAGCGGGATAGGGGATATTGTAGATTGTTGGGAGAAGGATAGTGAGATGGTAGAGTTGTTATAGGGGAGAGGGGAGAGGTGAGAGGTGGAGAGGGGAGAGGTGTGAGATTTGATGAGGTGTAGTAGTGTGATATTTTATATTGTAGATTTTTAGGAGTTGAGATGTTATATTTTAGAAGATAGTTTAGATTTTCTATTTTGTATAGGTGATAGAGTATATAATAGATTCTATTTTATATTTATATTGTATTATTTTATTTCTATATTTTATATTTTTTATTTTTTATTTTATATTTTATATTTTATATTTTATATATTATATTTTATATTTTATATTTTTTATTTATTTTTAACATTAGTATTTTATTTTAAACAATATTTCATAGTATTTAATTTAAATTTGATTGCAAATTAATATTTTTCCAATATTACATTATTCTTACCTTAGCAAATCTGAGAGAACTGTAAAAAGTAAATCTCACACTCACTCTGTAGTTTTCTACGAATTGCCAGCTGTCAAATTATTGCGAGTTGTACAAATCAAGCGGCACAGTAGTTGCAGCCTAGTTTCTGGCCAATGCAACGACCAGATCGACCAACATTAATAACGCTTCAGTAGCGCCGCACAAATGACAATGGGTCGGGTCTGAGTCGGGCCAGGGATTTGGGAATAAAACTGCTCAATAGCAATAGACGAGGCTTTTCAATAAAAGTTCCGACAAAGGCTGCGCCCAAACAATTGGGCAACGGCGACGAACAAAGCGGGCACAAAATTACAGCGCACGTTGGCTGAGTTGCTGCATTTGATTACGAGGAACTCAGTGCGAAACGATGTCCAGCTCAATGCAGAGCTAGTGAGAGAAAGGGATGCAGAGTGAGGAATAGAGAGAGAGAGAGAGAGAGTTATGTGTGTTCTGGCATTTGGCAAGTTGAACCGAGTCGAACAATTAGTCCACGCCCTTGAGCATTTTTACACCTGGTAATTGCTCCACAAAACGTCGTGTAATTTTTCTTTAACGCAACTCAAATGACTTTTGGCCTCGACCCTCGACCCTCGACGCCCAACGACCGACGCTTGGACCGGCCATTGTTTCCCAATCTTGACCGCAAGCAGTTTACAGATGCTGTACAGGCAAAGGATATATGCATCTTGTTTGACTTTCAGCTGCTGGCCATAAAACATTCGCATTCGCTTACTTTATTAAAGCCTCGGAGACAATTGTGACCAGGGTCACAAACATATATAGCATATATATACGAAAATATATACATACATATATGTATGTAGTAGATCTGGATTATTCATGATTAATGTGTTACAGTGCCTGCTTTTGTATGCAACTGTTTTCTATTGAGGCATTGTGCATCTGTAGGCGTTCGTTGAGAATTCTTTGACTGCTTTTGTCGGCATTCTCACCTTGCCTGGCACCTTTTGAGAGTTAATACGTTTACGATGAGCGCTGACTTTTGTATTATTATTATTATTATTATTATTGTTGTTGTTCCAGGGAATTGGGACCTTAACAGTGTTTGGCCAGCTGAAAAATACTGAAAAGAAATAGGTCACATAAGCCAAAGGAGTCGTCGTATTATATATTATAATAAACGCTGTGCAAACTTTTACCCATTCGATTTTGATGAGTTTTCAATAAGCCAAATCGCTGGGTCATCAGCCCAAAGAGTCCAATTAGAGAGAGTGTATTGTGATCTTAAATTCAATTTAAAATGCATCAGCATGTTTACCGTAATAATATCAACACATTTATTGATGAACAGCTTTTTGCCCGCCGTTTCATCTTTAAATATGCTCCATAATATCGCCCCCGAGCTTCATTCATCAAGCTGGTGAACGGGCGCAGGCGCAGATGTAGATGGAGACGCATCCAGGACCAGTTTTCAGTTTCAATTTCAGTTCACCAGTTCAGTGCACCAGGTGCAATACCTTAATGAGCTTCTCTTGTTGTTGTTGTTATCGAACTTAACGAGTGGCCAGCGCGCCGGCGGCTGCTGTCTTTTTTTGCTTTTTTTTACGCATAAGTGTCTGTGGCTTAAATAAATTTTTACTTGGCACTTTTTTTTCGCGAGCAACAGGCGGGATTTTTTTTTTTTTTTTTTTGGCAGCGGCACACAGCTGTTGATGCCCTGTTGGAAGTATTTTTGAAAGAAGAATGCTGATTTATCAAAAATATAAATTTTTATTCCAGCAGATTATATAACATTTTTTAATAAATAGTAATATAATCAAAAACATTTAATCTATATTAAAATATTATAAAAATATTTATTTTTATTTATAATTAGAATTCTCTTTTATAATATAGTAAACATATTTAGTAAAACTTTAACAATGTAGAGAAAATATTTATTAAATTTTTAAAAATGAAAACAAATTTTTTAATATAAAAAAAAAAAATTTTAATATAAAAAATAATTTTTTTAATATAAAAAATAACTTTTTTTAAATAAAAAAAATTCTACGTAAATATTTATTATTATTTGCTATATACAAATTATTTTAAAATTATTGCTAATTCTCTTTTATAATATAGTACAAATATTTATTAATTTTGTAATAATGTAGACAAAAAACTTATGATATTTTTGAATATAAACAAGTTTTTTTTAAATATATTAATTACATTTAAATATTATTAATTATGCATTATTAATTTTTATATTTTTTATATAGTTATTTATATTATATATTGTTTATTTATTACAAAACCTTTAATCATTTCTACATCATTATTTTTATTTTTCCCACTACTTAATCAAACTACAGGGTATTTCTATAGTTTATCCCAATTAATATGCCACGCATTCATGCTAAATGCTTAAATGTTTTTCTGTAGCTCATTCGCGTCGCACTGTTTATGCAGTTAACTGATATTTTTGCATGTCAGATAAAAATGCTGTATGCTGTATGCTGTATGCTGTGTGCCGTACCTGTGCGCATCTGTTATCCTGGCGGCAGGCAGGTGAGAGGCTAGCCAGCAAGTCCTGCCGCTGCACGCTGGGGAGGTAATCGATCCCATGCGGTTTATTTACATCCGTTATTGAAATTCGCTTTTTGCCTTTGGTTGTTCTTGTTGTTGTTCGCGCTGGCGGTTGCCTTTGTTTTTATGAATTGGCTTTGTAGTCATTGCTGCTGTCATTGCTGTTTGTTGTTGTTGCTGTTGATGTCGTATTGATGACAATTGCATTTTGGCATGCAGCTGGGTTCCATTTACATCCGGTGCGCGGTGCTTTTTGCAGCAGATTTTTTTCTTTTTTTTCCATTTTTTTGCTTCCGATTTTAGTTTTAAATTTGCAGCCGGCGGAAGTAGAAATCGCATCAGCGCTCTTTAACATATCTATCAAGACTAACTAGTTTCCTGATTTTAACAAGTCAAAATCAGATAAGGGAACAACAAAAAATGGTGAAATTATGGGATGAGCTCTTGTAGTTGAATGATAAAAAGAGAGGATATAGTAAAGCTTGATGTTTCCATAGAACAAATTGTCTATATAGCCTTAAATTTGTATATTTTCATAATATTTTCATTGGCGTTAAGAACAGAATAGGATTTATATGAAATATAATCAGTATGAACGAATTAAGTTATTACTTTTATGAATTGTTTAAACAAACAAAAAAAAAAATAAATAAACTTGTTTTTTAAGAGTTTTAAAATATATACATTTTTAAATATTTTAATTAATCTAAGCATTGTACTATATTTTTATAGAATTTAACTTTTTTTAAATTAAAAAAAAATTATAATTAATTTTTAAGATATTTTATAAATTAATTAAAAAAATTTAATGTATTATATATACATATATTTTTAAAATTTTTTTATTTATTTATTAATTTTATTTCTTTTTATTTTATTTTTATTTATTTATTTTTCTTTTGTCTCACAAATTTTCTTTAAGAAATGCCTCTTGCTTGGCTTACTAAGCCTAACTTGATTGTTCTTAAAATTCTTAGCCTCAAATTTAATTTAGAATCGCATGATATTGGCAGCAGATATTACCTGACCTAGATTATTAACAATTTTCAAATTGAGTCCAACATGTTTTTCCATCTTCAAATATTTACATTAAAAATCATTAATTAACACAATTCCCCTACAAAATTTCTTTTTTAATGTAATTTGAATGCCAAAAATATCTTCTTATTAAGTTTCCCACATTCCCGCATGAAGAATTCCCAGGTGTAATTTCCATTGAGCTTGCCTCACCTGTCCTTAAAATTATCATCTCCATACATAATCAACAATTTCTCTGGCCAATACGAAATTATATATTTGTAGCAAGACTAAACCAGATATAAGTAAAGAAAATACAACAAAATTCACCTGTCCACACGGATTTCTAACTTTTAATACATAAATTAATGCTTGCAGCAAAATACAAAGCAATCCACGACATTAAAAAGATAAAGACCTGCACAAAGAGACAGGGAGAAGTGGAAAGAGGGACAGGCATATAGAGATTCCACCTGCAGTTGAACATTCATGAGCAACATATAATAATCCCATCAACATTTTTGGATACGCTTTGCAAATGAATTGCGGCCCGACCGGCCGGTTCAATAAGTGAGAACAGGGAACGGGAATGAGAGCGAGAATAAGAGCGGGAATAAGCACGGGAACGGGGCCGGTCCGAACCGGACCAAAGCGTGGATAATAATAATGTGGAACCGAAAATATGTATGTGTGTGTGTGTGTTGGGATCCGCTGCCCAGGACTGACGTCGACTAGCTGGCGTCTGTCTCGACTGTCTCGAACTGTCTCGTCGAACTGTTCTGCATTTGCACCTGCAACGGTGCTCCTCCAGCCAAGCAAATTTGATGAGCCGTGCGTGGCTTATAATTAAATTGAAGTTGTAGATACAATTTGATATCAACGCCGTTGCGCTACATAAAACATATAGGTATTAAAAATGTTGTATAATGGCTACGCTTTGCATTTAAATACCTTTCAGAAAAACAAAAAAAAAGGTACAATGTTCGGGTATATAAAAAAAATGGAATAAGCGTAAATTTTCAACTCAGCCAAAAAGTCATAAAAATAAATGTGAACCGAAAGCGTATAGCTGTATAGGTATCTGATAAGTGAAAAGTGATAAGTTAAACATAGCTGAGCTGTTCTTAATAATGTAAATAAAATGTATTAAAAAATTAAAAAATAAAAAGTTAACACGCGCAAGGGCCGACAGATATATCTAGATTCTCCAAATTAGATGAGGCAGATGCATATACAAAAGTATACAATCTTGTATAAATTATTAAATTCTCCTGAACTCAACATTTAATATTTTATATTATATTGAATATTGTCGTTGTGGGAATAGGACTCAGTAACCCAAAGTACTGAGTTAATAGCAAAAATGCTTTTTAATTATATAATTCAATATAATATAAATCAAGTAAATTAAAGTATTTTAAATATGTTTATTATTATTATTATTAATATAATAAATGAAAAATAAAATATATAATTTATAATATAAAATAAAAAATAAAATATACATATATAAACTATTTATATTTTACCTTTCTTATTTTATTTATTTAATTTGTAACTATATGCATTTTATTTAGTTGTTATTTATTTAATTTAACTTAATTTATTTAATTTTTTAACTATTCACATTTTATTTACTTGCACTTTCTTATTTTATTTAATTTTTTGACTATATTCATTTTATTGAATTGTTCTATTAATTATTCATATATATATATATACATATTTTAAAAACATAATAAATAATTATTTATTTATTTAAAATCTTTAAAAATTGTATAATATATGATTGTTTTATTTTTTAACATATGTGTATATTTTTATTTTTCTTTTTAATAACATATAATTTTTTTTTATCAAATTCCAACTTTAGATTCGACAGAAACAAAAAATATATATGTACATATATGTATATTTGTTTTTTATTTCTGAAGAGTAGTCTGAAGATGGCATTTCTATAAATATACAAAAACTCAATCAATTCATATTGACAACTCTTTAAAAAAAAATCAACATTCAAATCAATAACTCTTTAATAGACACGCTACAGCTGTCTCTCTTCATACAGCGCTCAAATAATGCTATGCCAAGAAATTGTCTTGTTTTACCTTGATTACCGACAACAGCTGACGGCTTACTTTGCCAGTCAAGCATTTACATGCATCACATGCAAAAGTAAAAGCTGTCCTAAAATTTTCAATTTAAATAAAAACAAAATCTGCATTTAAATGTCTTTGCCTTTTGTTGCATAAATCAAAATTCACACACAGGCGCGATTGTATGCAAAAATAAAATTGATATATACATACATATATATGTATATATAATAATAAATGCCGCAGGTGGCCGCAAACCGTGTCCATTTGTCCTTTGAACGTTTTCAAGTGTTTGTCTTTGGCATCCAGTTGGACAAATTTACATGCGCGCCTCGCACACAATGAGGCGGCCGCAGGTAGGCCCGACTGGACATTCCAATCCACAGTGGACAATGGCCACACGTCGATATTCAAATAGTTTTTTTTTTCTCCTTTCATTCTTTACATTTTTTTTTTCTCTTTCATTTCATTTCATTTGTTTGCTGTTGCTCGCACACTCACATACCTGGCGGGTCAAATATGTATTAAATGAATATACTTTTAAAGGTTGTTTGCCCGTCTGATTTCCGCTTTTGTAATGCTCATTATCCTTTGTCTGAATGTGTGACAAACGCAGCTGTGTGGGTGTCCTTTTATAATCAACTGCAAGCCTTAAGCCTGGTGAGAGACAGCCAACAGCAGCGGCAGCAAATCAATCAAACATTGTCTAGCAAAACATAAATCCTTTTTTCGATTTAACAATTTTTGACAAACCAAAAATCGAATTCTATATAAAAGATTTAACGCGGCTATCTAGAGTAAAATATGTATATGTAGTTTAATATTTTCTTTTAGAAAAAATAATAATAATAATACAAAATTTGGCTATGCTGTTAAATCTCTAAAACTAAAACTGTTTGCTGAGAACATTTATTATATATTTTATATTTCATATTTCATATTTCATATTTCATATTTTATATTTTATATTTTATATTTTATATTTTATATTTTATATTTTATATTTTATATTTTATATTTTATATTTTATATTTTATATTATATATAATATTAATTTAAGTAATATACATATATTCATTTTTATATACATTTTTAGTGTATGTTATTTATATATTTTTTACTATTTATATATTTAATTATTAGTAAATATTTATATTTTTATTTATAATTTAATATTTTGTCTATTTATAAAAATCATGGCAATAATTTATTATAGCAAAATTTCCACAACAAAATTTTAAGAATATAAGTTTCAAGGCTTTCTTTCAAAACTCTTTAATTACCTTGCTTAAATTTCTTAAATATTTATAAATTTGTTTTTAACTGTATATTTATTTTATAAATATATTTTTTTATTTATTTATAATTAATATATAACAGTTTATATATGTTTATTTATTATATGTTTTTTTCATGGTATAATTTGTTAAAAAAGAATTTTTGTATATATAAATTTTATATAAAAATATTTTATATAAAAATATATAAATTTTATATATTTGTTATATAATAAACATGATATTTTAAGAAACATTTGCCAACTGGGCACCTTTTATTTTATACAAAAAAGTTTTATTTATACATTTATATATTTGTTTTTGATTTATATGTATATACAAAAATTCAAATGCACTTCCAAACTATAATGCCCGTTACAATTAATGCTATTATCACAGCAATCAATAAAAGTATCAATATTCGACGACGAGAGGAATTACGTGTAGCTACTGCACTTTCGAGCTCTACGCAGCCCAGCTCCACGTCAACGGCAGTTTCTTCGACAAGCTCTTCCACTCGATCTGCAATTTGAAATGTTTATCTTTATGAATACTTTTATATGAATGGAAGGCATTGTTAGAAGCGAACTGCATTTATCTTTATATGATAAATAAATTGGTGCCTTTTGAGTTATTTTAAGCTTCAATTTAAGTTTGTCAACATTATTGTCTATAGAAATTTCTAATTTGTATAATTACTCACCCACCACATCTGCCTGCTCGCCTACCAGTCTGCTTAGCTCTTTCATAATAATATTCACATCGACAATATCGGTCTCAAGTTGTTCTACCTGACGCTGACGCTCGACGAGCATATCAAGTTCCACTTGTTCCTGTCGCTGTAGCTGCTGCAGCTCCGCACTGTACGCTATGGAAGCTTTTCGCTCTGAAATAGTGGCCACATTATAGCTTTGTCGCCACTCCCTCGAATTGCGCAACTGGTGCGCGGAATATTTCTCCAGCACATGCTTAAATTCATCTGTGAGCCGCTCCAGTTGCAGCTTCTGCTGGCGATCACCGTCTCGCAGTAACACCTGCAGTCGCTTCAATTTCCGACTGGTGTGATCGATCCGTTCATTGGTTTCACTATTAATATTGTGTATCTGCTCTTGCAGCACGATCAAATCCTTTGCTTTGCCAATCCGTTTCCTTAGCTTCTCCAGATGCCTACTGCTGTTCTTGATTGATGTGATATTCTCACCAATAGCTTCGCAGAGCGACGCATATTCAGAGCTACTGCAGCGGGAATGAATGCTTGAAGTGGAGTGGGCAATGTCACCTTGCTGACTGCCAGACTGCGCCATAATACGACTCTGCTGAGCTTTAGTTATATATTATATAAATATATATATCGCTGCAACCAATAACTTCAGAGAGTTAATCAAAATCTTGTCGCACCTATCAAACTACCTATCAAATGCGCTTCACATTGCAGAATGACGAATCAATGGTGGAATCAAAAAATAATTCACTGAAAAGCTAAAGTACACATTTATCAGATTTGTATACACTGGACAGCAATGGACATATCTATATATACGAGGTCTGTTCGCAAAGTATAGCGACTTTTATTTGATTATTTATTTATTTTTACTTATTTATTTCTTTATCAATTTGAATTTAGTCTCCTTTTCAGTAATTCTCATTAGATATTATGCACTTTAAAAAGTTTAGTTTAGATTGATCTTGTTTATCTGCTTCTTTATCTTTTTATCGGACGGACTACGTAGCCGACACAGAACACGCGCAAGTAAATCATTAAACATTAACTAAACCTTCAATATAGCTCAACTATACTATATGCGTCACACCTACATATTTCTTCTTTAAAATATAATAAATGAACAAACAAATATGCGTAATACAAAGGAATAAAAAAAAAGAAAACAAAGAAATTAATAATCAAACAAAACAAATAATAATGAAATTAACGCAATATTTTTAGAACAGACCTCGTATATATAAATACATATATGTGGGCGCGTGTGCGTGAGTATTAACAATCATAAATTTGCACACACAAAACAGTTCTTTTGATTAACTCTAGAATTTTTAAGAGAATTTTTATGGAGTTTTAAAAATATTGCTTATATTAATAGATTATAAACAATATTTTTAATTACAAAAACAAATATTAAAAAAAAATAGATATATGTCAGGGTTAATTGCGTATAGCGAATAATCTTGAGCGCACCGTTCACTTTCACTGTCTAATCATTAATGCCTTCAGCATCAATACCACATCGCTCACACACTCTCACTCTCAGTGACTCAAGATTGCACGCACAACAAGTATCTCCTGTGTAACTCTTTCCTCAAACCTCCTTCAAACCTTGGTCACGTACGCCACTTAGAACCTTTCGCAACATTTCTGCATATTTGCATTGACCTGCATCTGGCGATTAACGGAGCAAAGCGCATTTATCAATTGTCATGTATGTTCTACTAGAGTGTCGTTTACTAATTACGCCTCGACATATATTTAAAAATAAAAAACTAAAATTATACAGATAAAAAAATATAAAAATAATATATGTAGTGAAAAAATGTTGCAATATTAAAAATAAATTATAACAAACTTTATAACAATTATTAATAATAAAAAAAATAATCGTAAATAATAATTGCTTCAATTGAAAAAATATAATTTAAAATTATTTATTTATTTATTTAGTTTTATTTTATAATTTTATTTATAAGTAAAAATATAAATAAAATTACAAAATCTTTCATTTGTAAAAGCAAAACTTGCTCAAACAGTGAAAAAATGTATATACAAGAACTTAATCTATAAGCAATGTGTTAACATAAAGTAGTTATACGATCCTATGATAAGGTGTAACGACATCCAACCAAATGACATCGATATGGTAGATAAGCTGTAAGAAAAACAAGACATTTTTAGTTACATTTATAAATAATAAAGAATTGGAATTAAAAAAGTTGCTTGAATGCTAAAGTGTCAACTCTTTGGCTAGCTTCAATTTAAGTCAAAATGAGAAGGAATTCGTTTATAACCCAAGGCACAGGCAAAAAAAAAATAATAATAATAATAATCTGAAGTTACATGGAGAAACGCAGGCAACTTTGACATTTGGCTAATTTATGGGCCCGCAGGCGACAGCTGAAGGAATGTTTCACAAATTGCCAAGTCATTTTTGCTACTTATCGTTTGTGTTTGTTTAATTATAAAAATAGTTTGGCCAACAAAGTTTTCGTTGCGCTGACATTTATTGGGCGTGTTCTAGCAGCGCCCTCCTCGGACTCGTCAAAAACTGAAGAAAGTAAAGTTTGGCCCGAGCGCGGGGGCATTGTCGGTAGAAAAGTGAAAAGTAAAAAATGTGAAATGGAAATGTGAAATTGGCAACTGAAAAATGTGAAACTAAAAATTTTTATTTAATTTTTCCAACGTTTCGTTTCGTTTGCTATGCAAATTTTCGGCGCTTTTGATGCGCTTTTAATTAGCCCGCTCCCCGCATGGCGGAATAACGCGAAAAATCCGCTGTCAATTGCTTGTTGCCTTTGTTTTTCTATGCTGATTCGTATTGCACTTTGATTCTGTGAACCACCCACTCTACCCAAACACCTACAGCCACACCAATCGCATGCAAATGAGCGTTCGCTCGCCTCGCATGACGACAGACGTCCAGGTGTTAACCCAGCTGGCGGAACGGTTGGAGTTTCTTTTTTTGGAGCGTTTTACGTTTTACGTTTTTAGTTTTATGCTGCGTAAATTGAAGTGTCCTTTGCATATTCAACAGCATGCAAATGAACTGCACTCAGCCTGCAATTACAACAGCACTCGGCGCTGGCAATGCTGTTCGGATGATGCATCCATTTTTTTCCATTTGATATCCATTTAGAATTATTAACAATAAAAAGAAAAACGAAAGAGATTTGGGTCTACAGAGCATGAAGACTTTAAAATTCATATGTTGCTGAGCTGTGAAGGTAATTTGAGCTCTTTTAACTGGGAATAATAATAGAATGGATAGATAGATGTATAATATATATGGATTAATAGGAAAGAGCTTTGGATCAACAAAGGAATTAGGTAATATAATAAAACTTTATGCAGTATGCATTATAGAAGGTAAGACATGTTAGCTGAGTATAATGGGTTGATAAAACAGTCCAAAGACTGGCAGACAATGTTTAGCAATATACATCATATTACTGCAAATTTCAACTCAAACATACCCAACTAATGTCATCTAAATCTACTCCTGCATTTTATTCATGCTGACGGCAGCTGCTGCTGCGGCTGCGGCCTGTGTCGCATGATGTTTGGCCACCGCTTCCTGAGCTTTGCTTAACTGTATGTAGCCTTCATGTGCGCGCGAACGTAACTCGCTCTCGACACTTTTGTTTACGGATTTGGAAATAACAGCCTTAATTTTCTGTGTCTCATTGAATTTCGCTTTCTTCGCTTGTATTGGAGCGTCTGCAAACAAAAGAGCGTCAAAGCGAATGCAACCTGTTGCCAAAATCAAATACTCACTTGACCTTCGTGTAAAGGCTGCCTGCTTTTGCTGCTTTTTCTTGTTTTGTATAGATGCGGGCAACTTTGCCTTTTTAAATTTACCTTGTGGCATTTTAAAATGATTAAATATAATATAAACTACAAAACGATTTCAGCAACAAAAACACGTGTATGATAAACCGCTGACAGCTGATAGCCGATATTTTGTGGCGGTGCAACGATAACTTGATCTTATATCAACGCAAAATTGAGCAGATAACATTTGCTGTTATTTACCATTGCAGCAGCTGTTTCAAAATTTTAAATAAAATTGCTCCACACTTGAATTTATTTTTAATTTTCCCGTTTTTGTTCTTTATTTATATTCGGACAACAACGAGTTAAATAGCTTTGGTTAATTGAAGGTGTACATAAAATCAAATCAGATTATATAAATTGATTGTTTAATATCTTAAGCATATAGACCGATAAGCAATCAACCGAGTTTATTCAACGTATATTTGTTTGCTTAACTACGAGAAAACAAATTCAAAACGCAAATAATTGTTTTGATATTTTTGTTTTGATTGCATTTTACTTTTTTAGCTTTTGTTTAACAGGAAATAATTTAACATTTAAAAGCGTTGAATATTTTTGTAATTTGTTATTGTGTTATAATTAAATTTTAAACTGTTTCTTTACTTTTACATATATATTTATATACTTTTTAATTAATAATTATTCTCTTTCTTTTTTTCGTTTGTTTCATACACATAACTACGATCTACAACGCGTTTCGGATCTAAACTCGTATTTCTATTGAATTTCTTGTTGCGGTTTTTTGTTTTTGTCTTTGCCCGCTTGGCGCGCGCCTGTTACTCACTTTGTGATTAATGCCTTATTTTTTATAAAAATAGTTTTACAAAACTTTTTAATTATTTTATGTGTATGTAGAAGGGTATATATGTGTGTGTGTTTGTGTATGTATTTATGTGTGTGTGTATACATGTATATAAAACAATTAACTCAATTTACCGACTATAATGCCAGTTACAATTAATCCTATTATCACAGCGATCACTAAAAGTATCAATATCTTACGACGGTAGCTATTACGACTAGCTGCTGCCTTTTGAAGCTCAATACGACCCTCCTCCACATTAGCGGCTGTATGATCGATAAGCGTTTCCACATTATCTGCAATTGTGAAAGGTTTTGCTTTATGAATAAAATGCTGTATGAAATTCTAATTATTTATATTTATAATAATTTTAAATTCAATAGGTGCCAATTAAATTTCGGCAATCGATATGTGAATATGTTATCGAAACTGTTTTGAATTTCGGTAATCGACATGCAAGTTTGTTATCCCTTATCAATATTGTGATATCAATAAATGTATTATTTTTCTCTAAATAGATTTACGATTTGTACAATTACTCACCCACTGCAGCTCCCTGCTCAGCCACGAACCTGCTCAGCTTGTTCATAATGAAATTCACATCGATTATATCCGACTCGATTTGTTCCACTTGGCGCTGACGCTCGACGAGCATATCGTGCTGCACCTGCAAGCTTGCTTGTTCCTGTCGCTGCTCCTGCAGCAGCTCCGACCTGGCGGACATGTCCGCCTCTCGGTCAGCCTCAGCGGCCAATTGATAGCTGCGACGCGTGGCCTCCGAGATGCACTTCTGCTGTTTGGAGTATTTCATGAGCACATCCTGAAATTCACCCGTGAGCTTCTCCAGCTGCAACTTCTGCTGACGATCTCCATGACGCAGCACCGCCTGCAATCGTTCCAAATCCTGACTTGTGGTCTGTACCCGGGCATTGGTCTTGGTATTAATGCTATGGATCTTCTCTCGCAGCGCAGACAAATCCTTAGCGGTGCCAATCAGCTTGAGCTGCTTCTCCAGCTGCTTGGTGCTCGTGTTAATCGATGTAATATTGTGGCCAATATCCTCGCTTAGCGACACAAACTCTGTGGGACTGAAGCCGGCATTGCCTGCATTAGAGCCAGCGGCAAAGCTGACCTCGGGCGTGGCAGTGGATATAGCACCATAGTCACGATGCGTGCTGCTCGATGGATTGTTCAATGGCTGCGCCATAGTAATTCGGCTCTGTTCACTGTATTACTATATGTATATGTGTGTATCGATGTATCGAAATGTGTGTGTGTGCTCACTGGCTTCAAGGGTCGGGCAAAAATCTGTCTTTGGTGTTCCGCTCTTCGTTTTTATTATATTTTGTGGGTGGTGCGTGCTCGTTGGGTTCTATGACGCGACTGTCTGCGAATGTAGAGTACTCGAGTTTAGCTACCGCAACTATCTACAAACTAATGCGCTTCGCATTACACAAACAAACAAACTAGAGCTGGAGCCAAACAAATGATTCACTTCAGCAGAGTTTATCAGACAGACATGCTAACATATGACCAAACAGGCATACAAACATACATACCCCCCTATATGTGAGGGCATGTACATATGTTTCTCTCTGCATGTGTGTATGTGTGTGAGTAGATGTTAGTGATTGTATGTACTAACACGCGCACTCACACACACCAACAGCTTAGTTGCTTGTCTTTGCCCGTGGACAACAGCAGCAGCTATATGGCTTCCAATTATTAGTATAAATTACCTATGATTTACTTCAGTGGGCGAGTTGATTTCCAGTTTCTTTTTAACTAATTTTTGCCCAGTGCGCAAGCCTTTCACTGCATTACACACAAAGACAAAAACTTGTGGTATCGATAATCCGATAGTGATTAGTAATAAATATATCGATGCTTTGCAGCCCTATAATAATGTAAAACATTTAACAGCACTGAATATTGTTAGGAGTAGGAAATTAACGCGCGTAATTCACCTTCTGATTGTAACTATGAGTATTCCGTAAAATGGTATTAATTTAGGTAAATCTATTTCATTGCATTCCTGTTGACATTGAGGATTTCTTATTAATGGCCCCTTTCTTTCCACTCGAGCTGAAGAATTAATCATATATCGATAACAATTACTCATACCTTCCATGAGAAACTTCGGAGTTAGCGGTTCGTTTAAATCTGTTAATGTTAATTGTTTAATGTACACATGGTTCCACTCCATTATAAAAAGACAACAAATACTTTTTCTTTACGTTGTTTTTGTAATTCCGTAGCTTTAACGTACAGAGTTATGCTAAAAAGTAAAAATCCTATTTACTCTTCTCCCCTAATCAGCTGCTAGCTGCTGCTCTGTCCGGCTGGCATTTTGTGTTTTTAGTGGGTCTTGGCGGCCAAGCGCTTGTCACGCTCCTCCGAGATGCTCAGCTTAACACCCTTGCCCTTTGGCAGCGAGATGTAAGGCTTGTTGCCCTTGCCAATGATGAAGACGTTGGTTAGACGAGTGGCGAACACATGACCCTGCGAATCCTTAATGTGCACGATATCGAAAGATCCGGGATGACGCTCACGGTTAACAACAGAACCGACACGTCCCAAATTCCTGCCTCCGGTGATCATGCAAAGGTTGCCTGTAGAGAAGAAGATATATATTAATATAGTGCTTGATATACGTTTTATATATATTCGTTTTTCTTTTTTTAATATTTGTAATTGCACGTTAAAGTTACTGAAATGGCTGGAGAATGCACAAGATCAGAGACCGTCGTATCAAAAATTGCTTTTGGCTTTGTATTTGAACCACGCAACTTATTGGAATGCGTTTTGTGGTCTTCGAACCAGCCAAAACGATGAGTAAATATTTTAGAACCGAAACGTACCCGAATCGAACTTGATGTAGTCGGTGATCTTGCCGGTGGCAATGTCCACCTGCACGGTGTCGTTGGCGTGGATCAGAGGATCGGGATAGCGGATGGTGCGGCCATCGTGTGTAACCAGGAAAGGCACACCCTTAGCGCCCAATTGTGTCTTGCGGACCTTGCACAGCTTGTACTGTAAGAAAGAATATTTTAATTAAATATATTAGCCTTGCAGATAAATGAATATATAATAATCAATATATTTTTAGTTAATTTGTAATTGCACGTAAAAGTTACTAAAATGGCTGGAAAATGCTCAAAATCAGTGACCGTCGTATCAAAATTTGCTTTGGGCTTCATTTTGAACCAATTGGCGCATGGGAAAACACTAATCGGTCTTCGATGTAGCCCACTAAATGATTATCCGAATGAAAATAAAACCCACCTTTGCCTCCTCAGCGGAGATGCGATGAATGGTGAAACGGCCCTTCACATCGTAAACCAGACGGAAGAACTCACCAGTCTTCTCAATGGTGATGACATCTAAACGATAAACGAATAGTCAATTATATATTAAAAATTGGAAAACAAATCATTCTTTGACTCACCCATGAAGCCGGCGGGGTAGGTGGGATCGGTGCGCACCTTGCCGTCAACCTTGATCAGACGCTGCATGACAATTTTGGTCACCTCAGCGCCGTTCAGAGCGTACTTGAGACGGTTTCTCAGAAAGATCAACAGAGGCAGCGACTCGCGCAGCTTGTGTGGACCGGTCGATGGACGTGGGGCGAAAACACCGCCCAATTTGTCCAACATCCATGCCTTGGGTGCGGCTAAACGCTTCAAATGTTTCTTAGGTCCACGAGCCTATAAAAACGAATGTTGCACAAACACCAATTAATACTCATTTTTAATATTTCCAGGCAAACGACTGCAACAACAAACAAAAACGCATAGTTTTTTCATTCAAAAACACGCACTTGCACACAAATGCTCACATATTCAACAATTGTACAGTTTGTTGCGTTATTTATTTTATATTTCACATCATTTTTGTTTGTATTACGCGTCGATGGCAGTGTATTTAAATAGCATTTATATTTTCAGGCTTACCATCTCGTACGATACGTAAAAAAGGAAAGGAAGTTGACGCGCTGTCAGTGCATTTGACAGCTACTCGCAGCGTTGCCAGATTGGGCTTGTATGAGTGTGACCATAAGTGCATAAATCAGTACTGTCAAGTTGACTGTAAAAGGTTGCAAATCGCGCCAAATATTTTGGAATTTAAAATACCGAACTGTATCTTTTACAATTGTTTATTTTTTTTTATATATATATATATTTATATAATTACTTTAATTAATAATTCTCTCAAACGCACACATTTTTCGTTTTAGATATCATTAATTACATTCTGTAAAACCTACTTACACATTAAACGGTAGTGTTCTAAGCAAACATTATTGCCAATTAACTGTAGCAACATGTTTAACCAAACTTTTTCAGAAGTTTGTTTCATGGATTTTTTTAGGGCTTTTTTTTTTTTGGTAAAAGCGCAATGGCCTTTTATTTGTTATTAAAGTTTTTTTATGTTATAAGTTGAAAATTTCTTGGATTTTTGTACATAATACAAATTGTATTTATCATGCACGAATTCGGATTTCTTTTTGCAATAGGTTCGACGCGCAATGTGACTTAAACGTATGAAATAAATTGTTAGAAATATTATTTAATGTATGTAAATATGAATGTTATGTTAGTGTTTAAATGGCTACGCAACCGTCCCTGTCCGTGTCCGTCTAAAAGTCTGTATGTCGCATGTATGTATTTAACTGTAATGAGGGAGCGCAATTTGTTAATGTTTCATTCCTTGCTTCATTAATATTTAGTCAGTTGCATTCTGCTTCCTCTTCTGCTATTTCGTAGCCGATTTTTCTTGTTGATGATATTGTTGTGGTTGTTGTTATTGTTGCTCAGTCCAACTTTTTCATTGATTTTAGCGCACGTTCGCGCAGCTGCTTCTCCAAATCCTCATTGATGCCAGGGCCGCCAGTTATCATCAACGGTAATTTACCGTTACGTTTGCCTGCAGCCCTCACATGCTGCTGCTCATCATCCTCATCGCCGCTGCTCTGTGAGCTGCTCTCCTGCCTATGCTTGGCGCTGCTGCTGCTCTTTCGCTTATGCTTCTTATGCTTCTTGCTCTTCTTGCTGTGCTTCTTATGTTTCTTGTGTTTTCGCTTCTTCGACGGCGATTCATCCTCAGAGGCCGTGTCGCTGTCGCTGCTATCGGCGGCTTTCTTTGACTTCTTGCGTTTCTTTTTAGGCAAACGTTCCTCCTCTGAGTCGCTGCCGACGCTGCCATCTCTTCGTGATGACTTCTTATGACTTCGTTTGCGACTTCTGTCCAGGCTTCGCTGCTTCTCGGCCAGCGACTCTGTCGGAGCTCTGTCTTCGCTGGACGCGCTGCGCCGCAATTTCTTGTCGCCGCTACGACGCTGCTTCTCCTTCTCCTTCTCCCGCTCGCTTCTGCTTGCAGTCGTTGTTTCCTCTCTGCGCGACTTCAACAGCGACTTCTTCTTATGGCGCTCATCGCTGCTTTCATCATCGCTGTGCTCGCTGCTGCTGCTGCTGCCTGAGCTGCGCGACGCTTTGACCTTACTGCCAGAGCTTTTTCTCGATTCTGCCGCCGAAGCTTTCGCCTTTAAGCTGTTTTTGCCGCTGCGCACTGAGCGACGGTGCGACCGTCGGCGCTGCTGCTTCTTCTGCTGCTGCTCCTCATCCTCGCTGTCATCGCTGTCATCGGCGCTGCTGTCTGAGCTACTGCTCTGGCTGTTGTCGCGTGCCTTCTTTGGTGCTGCGCCAGCGTTGCGCTCGTGCGACTTAAGGAACGGCGAAGGTGTGCGCGAAAGGCTCGGCAAGCTGCGACGCGCTGACTGCGACTGCGCTACAGGCTGGATTTGCGCTGGCTGCTGCTGCGGCTGTGACTCGAATTTGCGCTGCGGCGGCAGTTGCTGTTGCTGCTGTTCTTGCTGCTGCGGCGGGGGCACCGGCGGCTCTTCGCGACAGAGATCAATGGTATTGACAGTCGGACCAGAAAACTCAACGGAACGACGAGTTGCTGTTATTGCAGCAGGACTGGGACGTCGACGCTGCTGCCGCACCCGAGAGTTGGAACGACTGCGGCTGTGACTGCGACTGCGACTGCGCTTCGTGGGTCGGCCACTGGAGCGACTGCGGCTGCGACTACGATTTCTAACCAATGGACTGACGCTCCGCTGCTGCTGGCGACGTATAGCACCAGGACTGACGCTGCCCGAGCTGGAGCGACGCATGCGCTGCTGCTGCGGCTGCTGGTGTTGATTGCGCATGGGCTGTCGCTGATCGGGATGATTTTGATCCCAGCGATTGTAGTTTCCTTGCTGCGGCGAGCCACGCCGATCGAAGCGACGTCCGGGCGAAAACTGTTTGCGGAACTGTTGTCCCTGCTGCTGCTGCTGCTGTGGACCGCCCGGCCCGGGCGACTGGCGACGATCCCGCGAATAGCGTCGCTGACCACCGCCGCCACTAGGCGGCGACTGACGCCGATCGAAGCGGCGTCCACCATTCGGACTGTTGTGCCTGGCCTGCCAATGGATGCGTCCGCCGCCGCCACGCTGATTGGGACTGCCGCCACGGTATTGCTGCTGCCACATGTTGCGATGATTGCCGCCGCCACCACCTCGACCACCACCACCACCGCCTGCGCCACCACGACCGCCACCACGGAAATGCATCGGCGGCGAACGTCGGCGATTGTTGAAACTATTGAAAGGATAATGCAAAAAATATGGCATTTAGTCAAATATGTATGGAATGTCGAAAAAGAATCTAAATAGATCTGAGCGACAGCTAGTATCGAAGTATCGATGCCTGCAGACAACTGACAACTCAAAAGACAGAGACGAAATGTCAACGTCTTATTATGTCAGATTATTATACTAACTGTAATACACTAACTGTAAATAGTATATTTCGAAATTAATATTATAGTAATTAATTTGGAAAATAATAATAATATGTTTAATAATTCATTAAATATTGCAGATAAAATTGAAAGGCAAAACAAACTCTTACTTAAATGAATTTAAGATTAAGAGTCATTCTAATAATTGTTTCGGATAAATAGAGCAAACATAAATTAATAAGTAAATAACTAAAATAAATAATATACAAAAATTAATTGTATATATCCCAGCATACTATTAGTTCAAGTTAATAATATATAAATTAATAATATACCTAATGTCTACTACTCTGTAATATATTAATACATATGTATTTATTAAAAAACATTTGATTTACTATGAAATTGTGATTTAGTATGATCTTTTAAAGAATATTTAAAATATAAATAAAATGCTACAATATACACTATATCATACTAGTAGCCAGTGCTTTAGCTATAGTTAGTCCTAATTTTTTGTATTATCTAAAAAACCCTCGCCTCTATATCACTTAATGGAATAGAGTAGGTAGTTAAAACATTTCCACCCTCTCAACGTAAACATTAATCAGAGATTACTAAGGCAACAAATGACTTCAGATCTATTACCTTATCTTTACAATGAACTTCCTTAACACTATTAACTACTCTCTGCGCGCTATCAAATCAAAAAACAAACACGAATTAAAATATATATGCTCTTTATATACCCACACATATGTATATATCATTATATTTATATATATTCTTACCGCCTGGGTGATCTAGAGTAGCGCATCGGCGATCTGGATAACATGCGGGAACGCGAGCGACGTCGCGAATTGGAGCGCTGAAAGCGTCTATCACCGCCACCGCCCCCATTATCCTGACGCATGGGACTGCGTCCACGTGGCGAGAAACGTCTGCCATGTTGTGGCGGTCGTCTGCCACCGCCGCCACCAAATTGACGAGCACGACCATCACCGCGCTCCATAGAGCTGGCCGAATCATCACGATTATTGCGATATTGTCGCTTATTCTGCACGCTATTCTTGTTGCGTCGATGCTCGAACTGTGGATCCTGCTGACGTTCTGGCGACAGCGAAATGCTGCTGGCACGAGAACGTGGACTGCGACGACGCCGATTGCTGCGCGCCGAGGAGCGTGAAGAGCTGCGCGAACGTGAACGAGCCTTTGGCGATCCTCCTCTGCCACCGCTGCGGGATCTGTGGAAGGAATTAAGTCATTAATATTAGATGTGTAAAAGAATAATTAGAGAATGGAGAAACTCTCTTAGCTAACTTAAATATAGTTTAGAATTCTTGATTAAAAAGGTTGGATTGAATGCATTATCATTATTCTGTCAAATTACTAGAATTATGAAAATTTGTTATAGACAAAATCAAACTAGAATTTAGGCCAACTCTTTACAGATCTATATAAATATTTTGTTCTAATATAATGAAGAAATGAATACATTTATCATTATTGTTTACAAAAACCTGACTAATTCTTTGGAGTTCTAGGTAAGCATTTTCTTTAACATAATTATAGTTTATAAATATAGTATATATTTCTTTTTATAAGTTATTTATAAATTCTTGTAATGTTTACATTGACATGCTCATTCACATCTTAAGACCTACAATAAACCTTAATAAAATTTGCTTTTCATAAACTTGCTAAACACATTCTGGTATTAAGTCGATTCATAGTTTAACTAAGAATGACTAAATACATTTATATACATCTGTTCTTTAGAAAAAAACAATTGTCTATTATTGGTTCCCAAATTAATAAACATATTTCTTCTATAAGGCTATCCTGGATTGTGAATACCTGGAGCGACTGCGTGTTGAGCGCGAGCGTGAACGTGAGCGCGATTTGGCCTTTGTTTTAGATTTGGACGCAACGGTTGGTGATGATTTCTGGACCGAGTGACGTCCATTTAAAGCCTTGACAGCTTCTCTAGAACCCGATCGTTGCGCCGAGCGATTGGAACGTGAGCGGGAATGTGAACGGCGGCGACTGTTGCGACGTTCTCGCGATGCACCACGTCCACCGCCGCCGCCAGCAACCGCTGTACCTGAACCTGTAGTTGCTGCTGGTACTCCAATGGCGCCACCTCCAGCTGCTGCACTGGGTGAACCGCCACCCGCACCACCTCCTCCACCACCACCGCGTTTGCGTAGGCGAGCAGCAGCATTGGCGGCCGCCTCTCGAGCGGCACTGTTGATGGGCACTGCAGGAATGCCGCCATTATTGGAGGCTGCAGCCATTTTGGAAGCCGAACGACTACGAGAGCGCGATTTGGATCTGTCGTGCCGTCGTGGCTTATCACGAGAGCGCGATGGGGATCTGGAGCGAGAGCGAGAACGTGAGAGATCACGTTGACGCTGCTGCTGCTGCTGACGCTGCTTTTGCTGCTCCTCCTCACGCTTGAGTATCTCATCTTTCTTCTGCTGTATGAACTCTGCAGGAATGCCGCTCTCACTCTCCTGGGCGGAGAGCAAAAGCTCCCAGAGTTCGCCCATAAATTGGCGAGCATTGCGGCCGTTAAGGAACCCCGTCATATTGATTTGCATTTTCTTGGGACACGGATATTTCTCCTCCTCCAACTGATTGTAAACAAACTCAACAACGACATCGTCCTCAATGTGCAAAATATCAGTGATTTTTTTACTTATCCAAGGGCGCAGCACATCGAGCTTAACCTTGGACATATCCACACGCTTATTGAGACAATCTCCAAATTTCATTTGCTTCATCAGCTTCTTTTCCTTGTCGCTGAAGCGCGTGTCCTGCTGCTGATTGGTGCCCTAAAATAACCAAAAAGCAACAATAATAAATAAACAAAATATATATATATTATATCATGATTTCAGTGGGAATTTCATTGAGAGTTGAGAGAGTGCTTGCAGTTATATTTTGCATATTCTAATGCATTCCACACATTCCACACACATTAACAAAGCCTTTCTTGGCAAAGTAAAAGAGACAAAAAAGAGCATAAGCTCAGCGCATAAAGCATTGCTGATCATGAAAATTGATACTCTCTCTCTCTCTCAATTTGTTGTTTTTGCTCTCTTTTTGTCTTTGGGCTTCAAGTTTCGCAGCGCCGTTTATCGATTGTTTGTCGGGGCAGCGCAATTGAAGCACCCCTTGAAATAAACGAACATAAGGCGTAACAACAACGTACCGTGAACATCATTTTGAGGCTGAACGCAGTTGCACACTCGTTAGCGTTAAATGATTTTAACTGTGCCGGCTAACTGGCGTTGTTTTTATTTCATGCCACAATTAATGCGCGCGCTCGCAAATCAACAACAATTTTGTAATATTTGACTGTAACCCGGCACCACGCAACGAAATTGTCACCTATACACACACACACATGCACATGTACACACACGCACACAAAACAGTCAGCGCGTGTGTGTTAGTGCGAGGCGATAAAGTATGCGGCGCTAAATGCACGAAAGCAACTGTACAATAAGTGTAGTTCCACAATTTTATTGTTAAACAGTATGCTAAATTACACCCGCTGCACTTTAATTAACTTTTGTTTTCGCGTTTTCTAAATTTTCGCTAAAAATTTATGCGTGAAGCTAGAGCTGGGACGAAGTAAAACGATACACGGCAGGCGGACGATGAACGATAGTTGTAGCGGCAGCGCATGCACTTTACGCTAAATCGTATCGATAGTGGTGACTTCAATGCGCAAGCGATATTTCGCAGCCGAAACTCACCTTGTGTTGCCCAAAACTATCGCATTCGATTTGCTATTAAATTGCATTTCAAAAAGTGCACAAATCGGGATATTTAACAGCGCTTATCGAATAATTTGAAATCTTATTCAATTAAATTGTTTATTTAAAATAATTTATTTAATTTAAAATTAGTACATACACATAAATTTTAACAAAACGTTAAAAAGGCTTGTTATAATTAATTTATTATATGTAATTATCAACTAAATTTGTTTATGCCGTGTAAACTGCATTTGTCTCATTTTCTTTTTATTTTATTTTTTAGCACAAATCAAATACATTAATCGGCAGCGGGCGATCCATCAATTTAATGTTAAATAATTTATTTGAAATATTTTAATTTAAAACTTAATTTAAACATTATTTTTCGAGCAAAAGCCTATTTCATTCTAACAGCATTATATATGTGTATGAAGAGAGACAAACGAAAAGCGAATAAAAAACATTGAAAATACGATTTTGCTACAAAAAATAATTCCAGATTTTGCGTAAATTTAGCCGCTCCATTCCCCATAAACTCGCTCAGTTCTTTTGGTTGCTGTTGTATACCAGTGTAAGTAAGTACACTCTCCATCCCACTTACGGTATCATGTTCGGCTCTTGAGCAGCGCCCGTCGAATATTTCGGCTTGCACACACAGCCGCTCTCAACGAGCACATAATCCTGGCCAGTGAGCGTCACTGGTCCGAGAGGTATGACCAAGAATAGATAAGGCACATACGTTTGCGTGCACTCGCCGCGCACCACATCGCATTCAGATGATCTGCGGGAAAATTAAAAATTATTAATATACCACAATACGATTACGTAATTTAAATATACATTTGGCGCTTTTGTCAAAGTTTTATCTGTACGTTTATCAAATAATTTGCAGTTATTATGAGTTAATTAGTTTGCAAAAATTGAAATTGGCATTTAATCATGATTTTGGACGTTAATTTGAATAAATATAGCTCATATAATTCAATCAACTTATCGTAAAAATGCAAATGCAGGTCAACAGTCTGGCAACGCTAAACACACAATTACTCTCAATGGCGCATTAGCATAGTTTTCAAAACATTCAGAATATACAAATTTAATACTCACTCGCACACCTCGAAGACCACCTGTTGCAGCAAATCGGGAAACTTTTGCACAATTGTCACGGGCTGCCCAGAGGTCAGACTAACGCCATACATAGGTGCGGTCGTATTGTAGCGCGTCTTGCAGAGTCGCGCTGGCGTATCGCTCTTGCACTGTTGCGCCGGCGATGCGTTCTTGAGCGAACGACCTGCAGCAAAAGAGAGGCAAACAATCAATCAGTCATTCAATCAATTGCGGCCACACAGCCATTAGCTTTAGCTGATTTGCGCCTGACCGACTTACCATAACGATTGCTTCCGATAGCCTCATTGTTTACCTCATCGTAGGCCCTCAATAGTGCACTCGTGGTTATTGCTGGATCCAGAGTGCTGGGCAATTTGCTTTGACGTCCACGTCGCGAATTTCCGTTCCAATTGGAGAATGTGCGCGCAACGGCCGCGCTGCAATCGATAGAGAGAGACAAGGCGATAGGCAGAGGCGTTAGAAAAGAAAGTTTTGCATTGTGACCGAAGCGTAATGAGTCGTCAATAAGTGACACACTCAACACACACACACACACACACACTTGTTATTGTATATGTATGTATGTGTAAATGTAAATACCTGGGATATGGCGCATTATTGGGACCGAGGCAGTCTAGTGAATCTGTCAACGCATCACCAGACAGATATTTCAGACCACGCGCGCCGACGCATTTACTGGGCGCATCGTCCGCTCTGCTGCTGCTGCTGCTGCCGCTGCTAAAGCTGGGCCACAGCGCCGCATTGACGCAGGTGAGTGCAATGCTGATGACGCAGAGTGCCGTTAGATGCTGTCAAGATTGCGAGAGGGAGAGTAGAAAAAATACATATGAATGCATATTTAATATGTTATCGATATGGTTAAGAGACAAGTCTGTACTTATAACGGTTACAGCGAACATGCCAATAAGCGACAGGCAAAAAGTTGCTGTGTCATGAGGCATTAGGAGAATAAAAATCAAATGCTCAACTTGAAAATACCCTGTATTGTATTTTATTTATGGTTGAAAGTGAATATATATTTAGTATTTATACTTTAATCAACTATTTTAAAATACTACTAAGATCTTTAAGTACTTGTTATTTTATAAATTTTAAATTAATTAAATAAAAAATCTTGTAATTTAAAAGGCATTACATGTGTTAAATAATTGTATTTTGCAGTTAATGCTTAGCATTTATTTTACGTTGATATTAAGGTGTTTTAAAAAGTTGGATTTGATAAAAAATATAATGCAAAATGAAAATATACATTTAAAATCATTTATAATGCTTGCTTTATATATTTAGTATTAATATTATTATATATTCAGTACATTCAGCATTAATATGTTTAGTATTTATTTAATGTTTGACCTGTGCATTTAGTATTAATATATTGTGGTGCGCTATTTAGTTTAGTTTTTTATTTTGTATTCTATTATAATGCATAGATATTTAGTTAATTAAAACCTTGTAAGTTGATATCTTTTAATAGTAATACAATATAAAAGTTAAGAAGACAATTTAAATATCAAGCGATAAAAATCAGCTATCTAACTAGCATTCCTCAAGCCTCAATAAAACACAAATTTCTATTTTCCCTCTCAAAAAAGCGAGGCAATAGCAGTCTTGACCCGCTTCAACTTGTGTGTAGCCGCTAAGCAAATTAGTAGAATTCATAAATAATCATGGTAACCGCAATCGCCCCCATATACGTACGTGAAAGTAAAAACAAAAGAAGAAATTCCAATTGGCGCGGCCAACAACACACAGCAGCAGACAGCAACCACAACAACAGCAACAAGAAAAATGTTAATACATTTTTCAACAACATGCAAAGTTGGCTTCTAATACGATCTGAACTTTTTATTGCCACTTCTCGTAGTTTTTATGTATCGTTGGCTTGTTTTAATTTTTTTCTCTTCTTTTTTTCGGTATTTTCTTTCACTTTCTCTGTGCAGATTTTGTTGATCAAGTGTTGCCTGACCAAAATAAAAAAAAAGAGCCAAGAGGCCACTGCCGAAAAACCAGTTTCCATTGAATCAAATTGCAGCAGCACTTATTTTGCTTTTAACTTAACAAAAAAAAAAATGAGCTGCCCGCTGAGAAAATCATTTCACGTATGTTATGCCTAAAAAAGAAGATAATAAGGCTCAGGCCCGACAATCGAACATCAACAATCAACAATCGACTATCGCCAGCACCATCGCCCTCGCCATCGCCATCTCTATCGCCGACAAGTCGTAACGTACATTGTCCTCGGCAAACAATTGATGTTTATTTATACTTGTACGAATAATTGCAATGTCAATGCGAAGGTATTTTTAAATTGATTTAAGACATTGCTTTTATAATATGTGACCGTCGGCTTGCTTTGAATTACTTTGGATTTCTTTTGCGTGCGAAAGCACACACACAAAAAAATAAAATAAAATACATAAAAAACTAAAAGAAAAAAAACAAAATTAAACTAAACTTTCTTTTCAATTGCACATTTGACGAAATGCTTGTGGCTTGATTCATTATAGCCCGTTGCGTGTGCCTCTGCGCTGGTGGGAAGTAAATGAAAGCGAAATTCTATTATTTAATTCTTTTCACATTCATTACAAGAAAAAAAAATTAATGAAGTCGTCGCTTTTATTGTTGTTGCCGCTGCTGTTGCCGTTGCACAGGTTTTACAACACTCTCACCTGAACTTTGGGTCTCTGGCCCTTTTGTCAAATTCTGTCATTAAAGGCGCCATTGTCAATGCCGGTTTTAAACTTTCTGTTTTTTGAACGGACAGACGGTCCCCTAACAATTTCGTTTAATAATCATAATAAACACATACCTAGTCCCACCTCTAAATTAAACTAATTTCACATTTAAGCAGTCTCCCGAGCATCTCACTTCGATGCGGCCGGCCAATGGCCAACACGTTGCCAGTTGGGGCGAAAAGAAAGGAGCGTGATGAGTGGCAACTCTTATTTCGTTTTTTTTGTTGTCATTTCTTTTCTTTCGTTTGTAACTGTCATATTTGGAGTTCATTGAAATTGTCGCGCCAATGACTGGCCAAATCACAAAAAATAAGAGAGAGAGAAAAAAAACATGCAAATAATTATAATAATTATGATAAGCTGATTTTTTCTGTCTATCTCCCTCTCTCTTCTGCTATAATTGGGTTAGAAATTGTACAATCATGCATTAATCAAAAACCCATTGAAGGCGCTCTCGGCGACAATTTCAACATTTCGGACTAATGCGCAGTCATTAGCGACGCTTACATAACAATAGCAAAAACAACAATAATATTTTTTAAGTAGCAGCGGCAACGCACTAAATGTTTTGTTGTCGTTGTTGTTGGTGACTTAACGCATAATAACAAATAAAAAGCAAGGCAGGCAGGCAGGTTAGAAAGAATAAGAATTAAAACTACAGCAAAAGAAACAGCAAAAACTATCAAGAGCACACACATGCAAACGCACACACTCACACAGACACATACGTATAGGCATCCCATACGTATGAGCGCTCTTACATACGTACATATTAGGTGCCGTTATATTGAGGTTAACGACCTACATTCATCTGTCTCTCTCTCGCTCTCCTCTCTTTGTATGGCTCAATCACTCACATGTCGCACGCTTGGATCTTCGTCTATTAGCTGAAAGCTTTTGGAAAAGCATAAACATTTAATAAACAATATTTAATTCTAATACAATGAACTAATTGCCACAGACAATAATGTGGAGCGTTGCTGACTCTGGTTCTGGCTTTGGCTCTTAGCTATAGCTCAAGTGAAAATTGTCTCTTGAAAGCATAGCAGACCCGAGCCGAGCAGAGCAGAGCAATGGGGCGACGACAGATTACTGACAGCAAACAAATAGCAAACAACTTGAAACTGGTTTATTGATAAGCTTTGCCAGCTGCTGCTCCGGCACGCAGTCGCAGAGTAGTTCTCAATGTTTTCAATGGCAAACTCTTTCAAATAAAATAAATTGCTATTTGTTTGTTTGTGTGTGTGTGTGTGCTTGGCACAATTTTCAAGGCCTTTGTTGTTTGCTGACCAAAACAACTCGTGCAGGATCGATGAATTACTAACACAGATTCACTTAAGCAGGCAGACTACCCAACACTGCCAAACATTTTTTTTTTTTTTTTTTGCATGCTTTACGTTTGTCAATCGATTACGATGACGATAAATCAAATGCAGTGTTCGCAACTGAAGCAGTTCTCAGCATTTCTATGCATTTTTTTAACCGCTGCCCATTATACTCTTTTTGTTGTTGTAGTTTACCTGCGGCTGGCAAGACAACAACAAGATTCTATGCTTTGACGTGATAACCCCAAGCGACAAAACTTTCAATGCGGTTTTTTTTTTCGCTCTCCAGGCATGCAAAGCACGTTTTCTCAGGCTCAGCAACCACAGCAACAACAACCGTACACAAATAGCCTTTGTAGCTGGAAGCACAGTTAGAAACAGACAGCAATTGGTGTGACAGGGAAAGAAAGAGACAAGTGCAATGGCTGCGGCTTGCCGTTTGCCGTTGCCCTCCTCTTTCTCTCTCTCTCTCTCTCTCTCTCTCTCTCTCTCTTTCTCTCTCTTTCTGCTTCCTCCCACACGATGACAACAACAGCTTTCATTTTGGGCTACTTCACATGCTGCGTGCGTATTTTAGCCATTGTCCGGCTATAGTAGAAGAAGAAGAAGAAGAAGCAGCAGCAGCTGTCGGCTGTTAGCGATCGCGCGTGGAAATGAGGTTAAGAGCAAATAAAACAAAAATTTCGCCGTCCCCAAGTAGAACCGAAATAATAATGATAACAACAATAATAATAATAATTAGCTACAGTCGCTGACACTTTTACTCATTACGCTTTATTTCACTATACATTATTATTACAATTTTTTTTTTTTTAGGAATTTGGATTTCACTACCAAAGGAAAAAAAACTGTTTGTAGCCATACGGCTTGAGGCAAACACGTCGCATCAATTAAGGGGCAAGCAAGTACTGTTAGTTCTTGGCGCTACATTAAATATGCCAATTAACACACATTTCTGGAAATACTGTGAATTTTCACAAATATTTTGTATTTATCCTATCTGAAACTACATATATGTGTCTATGTATTTGCACATAGAATAAGCACAATGACAGCATTGTGACCCAGAAACTGAACCATCTTCTTTGTTTTACAGTTTTTTGCATCTTCTTCTTCTGCTTTTAATTCTTCACCGTTTTGCAAATATTCAAATCGGTTTTTAAGGTTGGGTTCATCTTCGTCACACTCAAGATAGATGAAGAAGAAGAAGAAGAAGAATAAGAACTACAAAGATCAGAGGCACGCATGAATGAGATTTTCACGCTTCGAAGGGCATATGTGTGTGTGTCTGTGTGTGTAAGTCTCTCTCTCTGTGTGTGTGTGTGTGTGCATGAAAAGACCGGCTCCAAGCACAGCCAACCAAAAAAGAAGAAGAAGAAAAAAACAATCACGGGACTCCATAAAAATCAAAGTATGAATATGTTTAGCCTACTTTTCGAAAAACGAAACGAATAAAGAAACAAAAACAATAGCAACAACAACAACAACAACAAATTTTGTATTTGTTACTTTTGGCCAACTGCCAGCGGCTCATTGAATCAGTCTGGGAATTTATTTTGATTCATCTTCAGCATGGCTTCTAACAGAGCACGTTTTAAGCCCAAACAAATGAGCTGGTAAAACGATATGCGATACGATATGGGTAATGTGAGCATTAGCTAAATTATATTTAAATAAATAATTTATATTATCAGGCGGTAAAGTCTATTCATTTAATTTGTATTTGAATTAAATACAGTTGCTAAATATACATAAAAAATTTAAATTTTTTTGAGGACTTAATAAATAAATTAATAGAGTAATAACCAAACCAAAATTTGAAATGTTTATTTATAATTTATAGTAAAAAATTATTTACTTTATAAGTCCTCAAAAAAGTATAAATATATTTTGTGTAACTCTATTAAGGCAAAAAAATAAATAAATAAATAATAATATAATAATAATAATAATAATAATTAACTAATATTAATACATATTTTTTAAATTAAAATTTAGAAGGAAAAGAATATAATAAAAATAACATGAATGAATAAATATACAAAATACACATATATTTATTTTTTAAATTTAATTTTAATTTCTCTATTTTTTTTTTCTTCTTCTTCTTTCATCTGAAACTTGAACATTTTTCCATGATGCCGTCAATAAAAATAGAGAATAAGAATAGAGAATAAATAAAATATTCAAACATAATCTAATTTAAATGTATCTTTGTAATAAATTTTGTCTACATTTGAAGCTCTAACATTCTATATATCGTAAATGGTCACTATTCAAAAACTCTTTAATTTAAATGCCTCTTATATTTATTTATATTTGTATATATTTTCAGCCATATCTTATAGGTTTAGTTTAAGTCCATTCTTTTTCCATACTATAGCACTAGGTCACTGGTTAAACAAAGGATTCAAAAACTCTCCTAGGCCTTAACGTCAACTCTTTTGAATCGCTTCCGCATTTGGCAATTGTTGTAAAATCTATTCATGGAATTGATGTAGCCATAAATGCACGTTGTGAACGTGACACGAGTTACAAAAAAATACAAAAAATAAATAAAATAAAGAAGAAGAAAAATACAGGCAGCTAGTAAAAGTTATTCAGACAAGGCAAATTCATTAAAAATTCGTTAAGACCGCAACTGAGCGAAGCAGCAAAAAGAAAGTCAAAGAAAGGTGATAATTTTAGCAAGTGATTGGCTGGCCACAGAAATAGGTCGTGTGTGTGTGTGTATTGGCTTAGCTATTCTGCTCCAGCTGCAAATTCCTGTCCACAGACTAGGCGACTGCAGCCAAACCCATAAAAGAAAGAAAAACAAAATATTCACTTAATCTTTATTGGACCACCAAGGTGTTGGTTGGGTGACTCTGACTCCAGTCAGAGTTGGGTTGGGCTGCACACACACACATACATACACAGATGCAAGTGTATGCACCTGAATATATATGTGCGCACATATGTCTAGATATATGTATATGTATGTATGTATGTGCAGTGTTTTATGGCATACTGGTTTGCAGCGTCATAAGGAATACAGACACGACGACGACAGCGCCAACTGAACTGAGAACAATGCCAAGTTCAATGCAAAGAGTAAGTGCCAGAGCCAAAGACTGACTCAGAGCATGCCTCAGAGAGTCATCTGAAAGCAGCATCGGCAGCAGCAGCAGCTGGAGAGCTTCAGCTTAGCTGAGACGAAGAGCTTCCTTGTGGGCGCTTTATTGGCTGGTGTCGCTCTTTATACCCTGTACTCGTATATGACTACCAAATGGTATGGACAAAACTAATTAACAAGTTGCAGCAGCTCATGCGAGAGCATTCAACAGGGCATGTAAATGACGAAGGTGTCTATGTATTTATATAGAATTATTTAAGAGCTTGTAAGCTGTAACTCTCTCTGAATTGGACAGGATTAAGGAATTTAAACAAAATCTCTAACTTACAAGGACAAGTGTATAAAGCATTTAACATTTACTTTTATTAACTAGGTTTCATTACAAAATTTATAAAAATATATAATTGTTCTATGCTTTATTTTTTTAAATATATAAAAATGAAACATTAAGACTTTAATATATAATTGAAATAAAGTCGAATTGTTTAATAAATTAAGCAAAACTATTTAAATGATTAAAATGAACACAGAAATCAACAAAGCCATTCGAAGTAAAAATCAAAATTTCAACAATCATCTAATTACAAAATATGCTCTAGATATTCTCTATAAAAATACGAATTTCAGCAACGATCAATTCGAGCAATAAAATTTAAATAAATCTCACTCGACTTGCTTATATGCTTATAAATATCAATCAAAGAAACAGCAAAGTTTAGCAATTATTAAACAACTAAAAACAACAATACAATAATATATTAATATTTATAAAATAGATACCTTGTAACCAAAAAAAAAAAATTGACTGGAATTCGCTGTTTTCGCTGCAGCTAGAGAAAAGTACGATATTTATGGCTAAGAGATTTTTATCGAATGCTTCAAATAAATGACTCAACTCAACGCTGCAAATGAAATGCTCATTAGAAATTTGAAACTCTCTATTTGAAACTCTCGATAAAATCTCTTGACAAATTTCAGAGTAGTTTTTCCTCATCTCTGTTAACAACAAATTCCAGAGTGCTCTTTGCTAAACTCTTATCAACAAAGCCAAGAGTAATTTTCACCTAATTCTTAACAACAAATTTCGGAGTATTTTCCCTATATTACAACGTATCTTTAGGGCGAGCAGGACATGAGTCTTTTTTTTTTAAATTTCATATATTTCTATGATATTGCTTTTGTATAAAACACAATTCATATTGGCTAACTGCAGAGCATCTTCAGGTCGAGCATTAAGGCTAAGATAACTCTTAGTGTGATTTTTTTTGTTGGCTTATTGAGGTCACTTACTTTGACAGAACTTCTACTTAAGCACCGGTATTCCATTTTAAAACTGTGTTTGTTTGTTTGTGTGTTTGTTGGCCTGCTGTACTTGGCAGCAGCGATGATGATTCTTGTTAACGTTTTTTCTCCTTTTCTTGGTGTTTTTTTTTTATAATTTTTTATTTTTATGTTTTTTTATTTTTTGTGTATACAAATTTTATTTGCTTTCTGCACCGCACTTGATCGAAACACGTAACAGAGCGAGCGCACACGATTCAGGGCCAGGGCACAAAAGAATTTCAATTTCAAGCTCGGCCGTCTTTGGTCTTTGAGTGAGGAGGAGTGGAACTACGCGGCAATATATCTATATCTCTATATCTCTCTATATATACACATATATATGTATGTGTGTGTGTATGTGAGTGCGTGTAACCAAGCTAAAAGAAACCAAACCGAACAGCACGAGCGCTCACCTTGGACTGAGGTGCACAGGTAACGTTTACCATTCCTTAAGCACTTGGCTGTCGCTCGGCAGCTCTGTCGCTGTCGCTGTCGCAGCCGCTGCCGCTGCCACAGATGACGCGACTGAGCCGCGACGCCGGCGCATTGCTCGTAACCTGTTGCCAACTCTGGAATCGGGGATGGGTCTTAACATTGGCCACGCTCTGGCCTCGGCTCATGTGTGTGCGCGCTGCGGCGGCGGCGGCGGCGGAAAACTGCAGCAGCAAATGCGAATGACAAACGCCTCAAATGCCATCAATGGGGCACGACTAGTGACTGCCTCATAGTGCGTATATACATATACATACATACTATATATGTATTATCTAGTTAATTTAAAAATGTATAGAAATTTGTCAACTGACAGTCTTCAGATCTCTACACAGTTACAGCTCATACATTTTATTATACTTATTTAATTTTATTGTATATTTCGTTTAAATCATAATTTAAACAGTGTATACAAATATTCATATTTTATGCACTATAATTAATATTTATTATTTTACATAAACACTTATTTAATTTCTCTTAAATTATGCTTTAAATTGTTTTTAATATTTTTTTCACTTTGCATATAAGTATTATTTATTAAATTATACATGCTATTATCATAATTTAAAGTTAATTAACATTTTATTAAATTAAATAAACTATAATTTAATTTCGTTAAAATAGTGTTTAAAATATTTTAAAATATATTATTTATTATTTCATATATTTTATATAAACTATCCTTTAATTTCCTAAAAATATAGAAATAAATAATAATAATTAAAAACTATTTAAAATATTAAACAAATATTTTTTAACTAATATATGAAGAGTGTTAATTATTGTACATATAAATATGTATACATATTAATTATAAAATATAAATATATATGCTTCAGATTTTACAAAAATATATATTAATATAGTATAAAATGAATATATAATGCAAATAAAATATGACTATAATAATTAAAATAATAATATAATATGAATTATATTAATATTAGTAATTATAATATTGCCTTGTGGGCACTTTTTCTTTTCTCCCTGTTCAGCTGCTTTACTTCTGCCCTATCAAAAGCTTACTTCGTCCTCATTTCAACAATTATTTAAGTAACTATTGACAGCGTTTATTTAGTTAGTTCGACTTGTAACATAGTGAGCCATGTATAAATTGTCGCAAAAATGATATTGACATATTGTTAGCTTGGTTTTTGAATACACTTTTAGAGAAATAAATTTGATTACTGGAAAACATTTTGGATAAAAATTGAATAAAGCGGTAAAGCGGGGTTTTTGAATAGCTTCATGGATGCAATTTTGGCTAAATGAACAGACAGGACAATAGAAACAAATGGCGTTAAAGAAGAAGTCCTGGAATATTATCTATGCGGTTATTGGTGTTTTCGTATTAATTATATTTCTATGTTGCTGTTGTGTCATATTGATATTGTGCTGTCCATGTTTGGCTTGCTTAAGTTGCTGCCTGATCTGTTGCAAGAATCGCAATCAAGATGATGAGGAGGAAGGTGGCAATACACAAAATCAAAATCAACAACAACAAGGAAATAATCAACGTGGCTTTAGAGGATTTGGTCAACAACAAAAAAAATAAATCGTGATCGTCTTTTCAATTATTTTTCAATAATAAATTCGTTGTTTCCAGCTTCCATTTCGATTCAAAATTTAAAATGATTTTAAGAAAAATAAAAAATTGAAATTTTTTAAATGGTTTTGTCATTAAATGGTCCAGCTCAAATTGGGGGTATTCCCCAGTTACTTAAGCTGAAAATAACAAAATGTGCTTTTACTTTACAGTTATACTTAACGTTGAATATACTATTACAAAATTCTTACTCAAACTTAAAAAACAAACAAAAAATGAATTCAACACCAAAGTATTCGCGTAAATTTAAAATTATGCTAATGGGTGGCATCATCTCCGGGATTGTTTTATGCAGCTGCTGTTTAGTTCTCATATGCTGTGCACCCTTCATTACCCTCAGCGCCTGCTGCAGAGCTAATCGAGATTGTGATTGTGATTATTGACGGATGAGTTGTGACGAAAATGTGAAACAAGTAAGAAATCACAAGTTATAATAGTAAATGAATATTTTAATATAAATTTAATTTTATTATTATTATTTTTTTATATTATATATATTTTGTAATTTATTTTGTATGAGGATAAATTCTTCAATTGTGATTCAAGAGGAAAGCAACAAATATATTTTCAATTTCAATTTGATTTAAATACTATTTTTGGTTATTTTTATTATTAACGCATATAAGTGCATTGATGATGAATTTAAAGAAATTGTAAGACACCTAAGAATATATTTGTTTTTATTTTATTAATATTTATTTATTTTTATTATATTATTACATATTTAAATATTATTTTATTCATAATTTTTTTTTACTGTAAATATTTTAATACAAATATAATAAATAATTAAATAATATTATATACATAAATATTTTTTTTATGAGGATTTTCGTTAAGCTTTACTAAAATGTTAAACAAGTAAAAATATGTTATTTGTTTTATTATTATAAAATATATATTTTATTAATGTTTATGTTATTTGTTTTATTGTTATATAATATATATTTTTTTATATATATGTATTTATTTTTGTGTATTTTAATTCAAAACAAAACTGAAACAGAAAAATTAATATTTATAATAATATTTATTATATATTTTATTGTATTTTTTTTTTAAATATTTTTTATATCCTAATTAAAAAAAGAGGAAACCGTAATTAATTTCACCTGCATCAATGTAAATCGTATTTAATTGCCACAAGTTCAAGAAAAGTAGAGGCATTTAAGTTAGTTCATTGTCTTAAATTGATATGAGGCTGAGTTTTCACCTGTATCAATGAAAATCGAAAGCATTGCGAAATGGCTGAGCCAGCGACTGCATTTAATTGAATTACAATTAATATTATTACATAATCGCATATTCTGTAAGCACATGTCGCATCTCGTACAGAGACAGATACGGCGGAGAAGATGCTCGTTTATACTAAAAGCGCTTTTCATTTTGGGAAAGTTGTCGTTGTCGTTGTCGTTGCCATTGCCAAAGCTATATTAGTTTCAATTTGTGATGGGTATTATCAAAAGTTGGAGTAAAAAAAAATGTATATATATATATATATATAAATTTCTTGACTCATGCACATACACACATCAGTTACAAAACTTTCAAAGTTGTCGCTGTGTTAGCATTTCTCTTTGGTAAAGTAAATGCAAGAAATTTAAAGTCAATTGTCGTCGCAGTCGGCGTGCAGAAAAAGCGTCGCGCTCGCCCGTTTGACCAGGCGCGCGCGTCTTATAAATAAAATAAAATTTATAGTAACAATTGAAACAATGAAAACATTGTCAAACTGAAACATGAGTGGTCGTTACATGTCGCTCGTCTGCCTCTCTGTCTGTCTGTCTGGTTTGCCTATCTGTCCGCACGCAGGTGACATCGACGTTAACGACATCTGGCATGATCAGACAGTGGAACAAAATAGCTGCAGTTCTAAAGCAATCACAAAAAATACTAATAAATAGTAATTTTATATTCAAATAGATTCAAAATTATTGCATTTTTATTTATTCTAATTTGTTACCAAATATTTTAGTTTAGATCCAATTACGTCCACAACTAATTTACTTTTTATAGAATTTTCCACTAATTGCTCCACTGTGCCGATAGTTCGTTGTTTGGTCACAATTTTCAGCGAAAGTAACTGAACGAGTTCCAATGCCAATTGTGCGTTACTTTTATTTTATTTTTCATTTGTGCTTTAACAAGTTTAACATTAACTGTCGTAATAGTTTGCCAAAAAAAAAAAATATATATATAAAATAAATAAAGAAATGGAAACTCTTCAAAAGTTGCGTATAGAATTTGTGATACATAGAGAAAGTAAATTTAGCCTCAGTCGACAACAACAACAACATTTGTGTACTATGCACAAAGTTTGCCTTGAAGTTCGATAATAACTAAATTCTTTAGTCTAAAAATGTTTTGAAATTCACGTAGAGCATAAAATTTTGTTGCAGTTTTTGAATACGTTTGGTTGATGTTCGTTTTACGCGCGCCCAATGCATGTTGCTTTAGCGTTATCGATTACAACACAATACAACCGTGCGTACACAAACAACTGTTGACCAACACTGCAGCCAGTGACCGTGTGTGTGTGTGTGAGAGATTGAAGACAATGGCTGCGGCTGTGGACGGTGTGGTTCCTACCCTTGCAAGTAAATATAAACAGCATAAAATATTTATTAAATGCAATAACATTTGCTAGCTAAACATCTTTACAATTGAATCCAAAAATTCGCCCCCTTCGGGGCCATCGCCCGAGCATATGTGAGACGCATTTCGTCTGGCGACCCTAACCGCGTGTATATGAGTGCATGTGTGCGTTTGTGTCTGTGTGGGTGCTAATTCTTTTTTTTCTTCTTTTTTCTGTCGCCGTCTTTACAGTTCGCTCTAGCGTGGCTATTGAGCTGTGGTCGTCAGCTGGTGCAAAGCAGCCATACGAACACAAGCCCAATTTGCCGCGAGAGGAGACGAAAAGTTCACGTTCGATCTGCTTCAGTCCGGATGGTCGTTATTTTGCATACTCGAATGGTGCCGAGGTGAAGGTGCTACGTGTGCCGAATGCCAACAGTGGCGGTGACGTCGCCGAATGCTGGCCGGTACAATGCACGTTGCCGCGTCCAAAGGCCTTCTATCTCAAGTTCTCACCGCGCGGCAATTATCTGTGCACCTGGGAGCATTATACCATCACGAAGGATCGTCCCGAGGGTGCTGCGAATTTGCTTGTTTACGATATTGCCACTGGCAATGAGGTCTTTGCCATTGTACAAAAGAATCAAACGGATTGGCAGCCATCGTGGTCATCTGATGAATCGATCTTCGCCTTGGTCGTCGGCGGTGAGGCACTTTTCTATGATCTGGCCAATGGTCCGACTGAAGGATTTGCCAGTGCATCGCGCAAAATTGGCGGAAGTCGTGGCGGTATGTTATCCCTCGGTCCGGGCAATAGTCCGCCATACTTGGCATTCTATACACCGGGCGCCAAGGGTGCACCATCCATGTGTAAGCTCTACAAGTATCCAGCTTTGGGCCAGAACCAAACGGTTGCCTGCAAGAGTTTCTTTCAAGCGGATCGCGTCGAAATGTTGTGGAATAAACGAGGCAGCGGCCTGCTGCTCCTAACGAGCACTGAGGTGGACAAGAGTGGTGCTTCGTACTATGGTAATCAAGCTGTACATTTCATGGCCACCAAGGGCGATACTTGCTCAGTGCCATTGTCGAAGGAGGGACCCGTGCACAGCGTCAAGTGGAGTCCCAAGGCCAATGAATTCGTTGTCGTCTATGGGTTCATGCCATCCAAGGCAGCACTCTATAATCTGAAGTGTGACGTTATCTTTGACTTTGGAGAGGGACCACGCAACTGCGCCTACTTCAATCCATTTGGTAATCTGATTGTGCTCGCCGGCTTTGGTAATTTGCCCGGCGCCGTGGAAGTATGGGATGTGAGCAAGAAAGAACGGATTGCCAATATAAAGTGTGCGGATACCACACACTTTGAGTGGCATCCGAATGGCGAGTGGTTTGTCACAGCTACAACCGCGCCCCGACTTCGCATTAGCAATGGGTGGGTGACACAATTAATAATAGTTATTTCAATAATAGAACTCATTGTAATTACTCTCCATTTTCCCCATTCAGTTTTAAGGTGTATCATTATTCGGGCGCATTGCTGCATGAGACACTGTGGCCGCAGGGCCAGGAGCTGCTTGGCATTGAATGGCAGCAGTATGCCGATAATACATTTGCCGAGCCAAAGATCACAAAGGCCAAACATGAGGGCATCAAGTCCAGTCAGCCGGAGGCCAGCAAGAAGGCCTACACACCGCCCCATTTGCGTTTGCTTAAGGAGGGGAAAAATCCGGATAAATATTTGCCGCAGCCGCAGACGGTGCCAGGATTAACAGCAACAGCACCAGGTAATAGCAACCGGAAAATTTGGCATAGACAATATGACTTGGATAATCCGATAATGCGGCGATGCCAGGGCTCCGGCGAGCAACAACAGCAAAGCCAGGGGGGCCAGCTGGTAGCGAGCGTGGTCAACAGCGGCCATAGCAGCTCAAGTGCCAGCTCAACGCGACCCAATCGACGCTACCGACCCTACCAGCATAAGCGCTACTAAAATTCTAAAGATTCATCATTCCATTCCACTCATACAAATTACCAAAATGCATTATGTAGGATTATTAGAGAACGTGTCTGTAAGTAAAAAAGAAAAAAAAATAACGTACATTGCCTACAAAACATTTTCAAAGGTTATTTCGAGCCCAAAAACTATATATTGCATAAATCATTTGGGTCAGCTTTCCAGCATAATAATATACTTATATAATAATATACTTATATATATTTAGCATTATAATTTTCAAGATTTTCGATACTTCTGCTTGGCAAGAGTAAGACTACGACATTTGTTGCCTCTAGTTTCTCTTATCTCTTACTAATTTTTGCTTTCGAGGTGCAGCTGATTCTCTCGCTTGAATTTGATAAAGCTCTGTATTAGAAATAAAAATTACAAGTTTATTTTCTAGGCTTCTGGTAGATAAGATTGTTATGATGAATATTTATATAAAAAATATTCAGCGTCAGTCTTTGTTTTTTTTTTTTTTAGAACCTGTAAAGCTCGCGAAAATTTGTAAGAACTCAATTTTTATCTACATTAAAGGGCAAACAAAGTAATTAATTAATAATCATATTATTATTATCTACAATTATAAGACTTTTGGTATATTTATACTGCAGAATATACGGCGTCGGTCCATTTTATATTTCCCTTGTAGAATATCTGCAGATGTTTTCTAATTCTTTGAAATATTTAATTTGTCATAATTAATGTTGTTTTTCTTTCGCATCCTTTGCAGGTGTTGGCAAGAATAAGAAGAGAATTACCAACGGCAGCAAAGCAAAGGGCAATAATAACATCAACAACAAGCGTGAAGCTGGCGATGCCATACCACCACATGCGGCTGCAGCTGCCGTGGCGCCGATTGAGGGTATGGAACAGCAGCAACAGCAGCTGCAGGAGATTGCAACAGGTTCAGCTGTAAATATTGGTGAATCGCCGCGCAGACCACCGCAGCAGCAGAAGCAGCGTCCCAGGCAACAACAGCAATACCAACCGCAGAAACACTATCAGCAGCATCAACAGCAGCAGCAGCAGCAGCAGGAGCAACAAAACACGGTTGAGCTGGGCACACCACGTCAATATCATGCCAATGGCAATGTTCCGCAGAACAATAATGCCAACAACAATAACAACAATAGCGACAAGGATCGCAAGATACGTAGTGTTGCCAAAAAATTATCTGACATTAAGAAGCTCAAATCGCGACAAAGTCAAGGCGAAACTCTAGAATTGAATCAGTTAAACAAAATTAAAATGGAGGCAAGGTATTTGGAGGAGCTCAAGGCGCTCAAATTGTCCGTCTAAATCATAATGCCATCAACTGTTAAATGTGTGATACAACAACAACAAACCAACAAATTAGAAAGCAAAACAACAAGAGATTGGAAAAGTTTACCGCACCAACAACAACTAGAAAAACAGCTGGGAAATAGCCAAGTTTTGGTTTTTTTTTTCGAGGTCCCTAACCCTCAATATTATGTACTTTCGAGCTTCCTTGTATTTGATTTAAAAATATTGAAATGTTAGTGCTGTTTTCTTAACGTGCGCAAATTTTTAAACACACGAAACACAAAACTAAAAACAAAACAAAAACAAAAAACATTTTTCTACTATTGTGATTTTTGATTATATATATTTTGGCCACCACTACTACAATAGCAATAAACTCATGTATGTACCAAATTGTGCTACACAGTAATAAATAGTTTCCAGACAAACAAGCAAAACAATTCTTAATTGGAATTTCTCATGTTTCCCAATTGGATTTCTTTTTAATGAACTCTTCGCGTCCATCTTCCTTAACGGCCACATAGTAGCCAAGATTCTCGTACTTGTGCCGCATATAAGCTATATAGCCAAATACTCCTGCTATTGCCGTCAGTCCAATGCCCATTATAATTTTATTCTGCAAATAAGGATATTATTCTTTTTATGTTAAGAATTATCAGTGAAATCTTATGCATACCGGTTTCGTATATAGCTCAAAGTTAATTAGTCTGAAAACGCCAGTGCTACGAATTGATCGTATTCCCTCACCGGGCGCTTTTGTTTCTTTCTCACTCATAGTTCTACTTTATAGATCAGCTACAATTTCGGAGCACATTGCACAACTCTCTAGTAAACAAGAGAATATTATATGATGAATATCGATAGTTGCAATCGAGCTGCAGTGCATACGATTAATATTGAATCATCGCTAATGTGGTGAAAAACTATTTAAATTAATGTATGACTTGCGTTATCATCTTCACAGTATTTTGAGTAAATGATGTTATAAATAATCTAATTCTAGCTGACCATTCTGATATCTATAGTATTTATTGAATTATCCTATCCTGATATCTATAGTATTTATTGAATTATCCTATTTATCGGTTAGATAACGTATTAAGGCATAATCCTTATTTTGACCAATATAATTGTACATTAAACTATATACTATTTTTCCCAATTAGATGTTTTCTTTATGAACTCTGTACGGCCATCTTCCCTCAGAGCTAGGTAGTAACCTAGTTGCTCGTATTTGTGGCGCACATAAGTTGTATAACCAATAATACCAACAGCTGTGGCAAGCCCCAGGCCCAGCAGGACCTTGTTCTGAAACAGCATTATTAAGTTATGATTTTGCGACAAATTTTTACTTTTCGCTTACTTGTGGTGTATTTATCTCAGAGTTGATCAATTTTAAGACATTAGCGGTGCTCGAGGAACCTATGCTCCTTGGCGCACTTTTAATTTGTTTCTCGCGCATGATAATTTAAACTAGTTAATTTTTTTTTAAGCTATTAACTGTGACAGAAATATTTGAAGTATTGTGAAAAGGCAAACTTACAATTCATTCAGAGCTGTGTGTGTATACCTATCGATAGGCATACGATATCTATACTTTTCGAATTCGCAAAGTCAACACAGTTATCAATTTGATGGGAAGTATCTATCATAGTTATTAATTAGGTCAACTGTTGATTTTTCGTTTTATTGTGATAAAAAAAAAAATACAATGTACATTGTACAAATTTCTATGTTTGCATTTAAGTGAACTTTTTTATCATATATCGTACATATGATTTTATGTACACGATTAATAAGGTGTTTTTCGGTCACTTCATACAAAAAAAACATAAATTTACAATAAATATATGTTACGAGTCTAGAGAATTTACAATCAACTGATGAGATGTCTGTTATATACAAGAGCAAATTGTATTCCCCAAGATTTTAATCAAAATCGAATTGATAGCCGCGATCCACGAAACTCAAACCACGTTCAGAGCTAACAGGAAAGGCGTCCATAAACAGAATATAGTCCTTATATTCGGCTGAATGCTTAAGATCCTGCATTGATTATAGTGATTAATAAATAAACAAGAATTTACTTTAAAATAAAGTACTCACTTTAGCATCCACATAATCCTCAAAACCACACAGCACGTAATATAGCATCAGTGGTCGTGTGCGAATAAATCTATTATTTTGTTTGTTTGGTTCGCGCTTCTTCAGAATGCTGAGCGCTGCTTGTAGAAATTTGGGCGTTAGCTCGCGACAATAGGATACATCCAAATGATGCAGATTTGGACACAAATCAACGAATTTTAATAGAATATCATCGCACAGAAAGTTCCAATTGCGCAGGCACAGCAGCTGAAGATTTTTCATGCAAGTGTAACGCTCCAGAAAGTCCACAGAATGGGTCCAACTGCAAATGGCTAAGCGCTGTAGCTTCAAATGAGACCAAAAGGCCAGATCTGCATCCCAGCCGGGCTCCAAAGGCATATAATAACCGTCAACGGCTACGCCTATAATATCCGACGCCTTGCCCTCCATGATCTCATAGAATTCGTGCACTTCGCGTATTTTGTGATCGTAGCTATCCACACTCACCGATGCCGGTATGCAAAACTCGGTATCAAGCAGCACAATCAGCTGTTTGAGCGACGGCAGCTTTATCACCTCGGCTATGACTGTCTTTAATGTGGCCAAATTGAGTTTCAAGACGGTGAGATTGTTGAGGTAGGCGACGCAATTGTTAAGACGCAGTTTGCTTATAACATCGTACATTCTAATGTCCAGCACGTGTAAATTGGGCAGCTGGCTGCAGAAATTAAATAAATAGATCAGTATATGGAATTGATATGTACCACATTCCCACTTACCTGCAGAGCTCATCAAGATATTCCTGCTGCAGTTCGTATGCCTTATGCTGGTCCTCGTACAAATGCAGCTCCTGCAGATGCCGAAAATTGGATAGATAGCGACCCTGTATAGGCGTGGTTAAACGCAGTCGCAATAGATTCGGCATCATTTTTGCCATTTTGCATATGCTACGATCTGATGGATAACAATCCACATCTTCCGGATCATAATAGAAACTAGTCACATTGGGTAGCACATAAATTTGCATTTCTTCGAGATCTTTCAGTAATGTGCACAAGCAGCTCGACACCGTCATGTGCCGTATGAAGGGACGCATTAGTTTCATGAAAAAGCATAGATCATCATAATTTGGCAATAATTCGCGCCACTTCTCCATATCGAGCTGGTCGTAGGCATGCGAGCCGCGCCAACGATTGACACAAACCCATTGAAAGCGCTGGCAAACTCTGGCGAAGGCTACCTCGCTGCGCAGATCTTGCAGACGCTCGAATATGCAATCCAGGCAATCATTGTTCAATTTAAATATTTCGGGAGCTCGTTCGGTGTTTGTCTTTTTGGGGGGTGTGGCACGTGCAATTGACGGCTCATCGGCCATGACTGTAAATTTTGAATTTAGTTCACTATGAATATTATTATTGAAATATTAATATATACCCTAAAAAAACTTATTATTTTAACAGCTTGCTATTTGAATGAATGTGATCTTTTTTCTAACTGTTTAAATTACGGCAAAACAAAGTTTATAAAAATTCGCTTCATAACAAACAAAATGAACAACAGCTGTCTTCAAACAGTGTTGAAAACTAGAGCTGTGAAGATTTGTTCACAACGATTTAAGTCGAACTGATTTTGAACTAGAAACAAAAAGTTGCTCTCTGTTATTTGAATATGAATAAACACCAATTATAATATGTGCAAATCCTATAAAAATTCGAAAATTTTTTGCCAATAAATTTATATTATAAGATAGTAAATTAGATGCGCCATGTATTTTCGAAATAAACTTGAACATATAATGCTAGTTCTAAATGATGCGCTTTACAGCACTATTTCGCAAGTGCTGTGCAATTAAAAGTCGCATGACAGCGAACATATCGAGTATGTAAAATCTATCGAAACAACACGTGTGTGTGCGTAGCTAAATTTCATGCCTTTTTTTTGTGACTGCGGCGTGTAAGTCGTTGCTTGATTTTTGTAAGAAATAAAAAAGAAAAGTGAAATTATCACATAGATGGCTGAATTAAGTACAATAACGGATGCCATTGTGCACGAATATCTAAAGACTAAGGACAGAAACCTGGCCAAAGTGTTTGAGCAGAAAGCAAAAGTGGTAAGTTCTTCCGGCTTTTTATTTATTTGTATTTGCGTGTTTTTTTTTTCCAAATGCAATTTGTATTGCATTTGCCTACGAGGCAATGGCGTCGGCCAATGTAAATTTATATATTTATATTAAGTATTTTTAATTCTCAGTATAATTCTGAATATTCCTCCTATTAAATATGTTCCATGAGCCCGCCATGCCGAAAGCACGTGTTTCCCTAACCCAACATACTTTGTTTAATGCTTTCCTTTTATGCATTTATAGCAAAATGTGGGCAAGAATACGCCCAAACTGATTGATATATTGGCTTTTTATCAAAGCAAAACGGCAGAAAAGATTCCAGTAGTGCAAAACGGAAACTCAGATAGTAATGATAGTGACACTGACAGCGATGACAATGTTGCCGCTGTAGCGAAGAAGCCCACAACAAATGGCAACGTAAATGGAAATTCGACTAAGGCTGCAGCTTCGAGCAGTGAAGATGATTCGGATGAGGATGAGCCGTCGACCGTAAAGACACCAGTGAAGGCAACGCCTGGAAAGAAGGCGGCTGAATCATCCAGCGAGGACAGCTCTGATGAGGAGCCAGCTAAAAAACCATCCCCAGTTAAGCAACCGCCTGCGGTGGCCTCAGCAGCTAAACCTACATATACCAGCAGCGAGGGTAGCGACTCTAGTTCGGATGACGAAGATGACCAGCCGACAAAGCCAGTGGCTGCAGCAGCAAAGTCTCCAGTAGCAAAGACTCCAGCAAAGTCTCCAGTCAAAAAGGCTGCATCATCTTCAAGCAGCGAAGACTCGTCCGATGAGGAACCGGCTAAGACCGCAAAGCCAGCTGCAAAGCCAGCTGTTGCAAAGCCGACTCCCAAAAATGCAGCCAAATCCAGCAGTGAGGATGATAGCTCAAGTGATGAAGAAGCAAAGAAGAAACCTCAAGTACCACCAGTTAAGCCAGCAGGCAAAAAAGCTGCGTCCAGCAGCAGCGACAGCAGCGATTCCGATGAAGAGCAAAAGAAGGTAGCTGCTAAGCCAGCGGCAAAGGCAGTTCCAGCCAAGAAGGACTCCAGCAGCGACGATTCCTCTGATGAGGATGAAAAGAAAGTAGTTGCCAAGCCAGCAGCAAAGGCAACTCCAGCGAAGAAGGACTCTAGCAGCGACGATTCCTCTGATGAGGAGGAGCCGCCCAAAAAAGCAGCTCCCGTTAAGGCTTCAGCTGTCAAAAAAGCAGTGGGAGCAGCTGCAGCCTCTAGTTCTGATTCGTCTTCCGAGGAGGAGGACGAGAAACCAGCCAAAAAAGTAGCTGCGAAACCTCCTGTGACCCCTTCTAAGAAGCCAGCAGTTAAGGCTGATTCTGAGGACTCGTCCGAGGACAGCAGCTCTGAGGATGAAAGTGCTGCAGCTAAACCGGCTGTCAAGAAGGCAGCCGCTACACCAGCCAAGAATGCCAAGAACGCTGAATCATCATCCGACGAAGATTCGGATGAGGAGGAGGCCAAATCAGCTGCTAAACCAGCTGCCAAGCCAGCAGCTAAGAAACAGGAGAGCTCCGAAAGCTCTTCGTCTGATGAGGATGAGCCGCCAGCTAAGAAAAAACCTTTGCCGGCCAAGAAGCAAGAGAGCAGCGATAGCGACAGTGACAGCAGCGAAGAGTCAGGCGAGGTGAAACCCAAGAAGCAACAACAACAAGCGGATGCCAATGGTGCTGGCAAGAAGCGCAAGTTCAGCGGCGGCGATGCAGATGAAGCGACACCCAACAAGAAGTACAATAATTTCGTCAAGTCAGGTGAACAACAGGTGAGTTGGCTAGCCAGTTAATGTATGAGGAGTCATTAAGTTGATGGATAAGCAATAAGCTGGAGGAATAAGCAAGAAGCCTAAGGAATAATAAAGTTCAAGCAAAATCAATATTAAAATGAAATAAACAAAAATTATATTTAAATATTTTAAATAAAATAAAAATAAAGTAAAAAAAATATATACATAATACAAATAAATACAAATAAAAATAAAGTAAACAAAAAATATAATACAAATTAAAATAAATAAAATAAACAAAATCAAAAATTAAATAAATAAAATCAAATAATAAATACCAAAAAATAAGTATTTAAAAAAATACAAAAATAAATAATAAAATTAAATATTATAAGAAGCTATTATATGCAGGTTTCATTGTAAGTTATGCTGTATAGGATTATAATAATTATTTCTTGAAGCTCTTTTCATAGTCGTTTAGAATCAGGAAAAAAGTAAGTCAAAGAAAGTCCTTAACACCAAAAACATATGAATTCCTAGACTGTCAAAACTTAATCTATTCATTTAATTTAATCTATGAGTGACTTTGCTTGTATTCTGTATTGGCAAATATTAGATAGAATAAGTAGATCATGAACTAAATATTTCATAGTATTGTACAGATTTCATTCGAGCTATCAATGAGGAAAGAATTAATTAAAAATTAGAAAAGCAAGTCAATCCAGAGTTCAGGGTATATCAAAGAAAAAAATCCTAATTTAATAAATTTTTTTTTTGACAAACACACAACAGCCGAAGCAGCAGATAAATCCCTTCACCTCCACGCCCAACAATAATATGAATTCCAGCAAACAGTTGAACAACAGCAGCGGCAAACGTCGAACGTCGCCTTTCCGACGTGTACGCTCTGAACAGGTGGAGGTAGATTTGCGTGTTAAGGATATGTCCTTTGAGGCGAAGGTGAGTGCCACAAATGTATTTGAGTGCGACGCGCTGTATGTGTGTATGTGTGTTGGTGTGACGACAGTGTGTGTACGTGTGAGGGTAGACATCTCTTTAGATTGGGAGTGGTCTTTGAATAGAGCAGCAACAGAGGGGTTACACACAAATTAGCAAAAGCGCCTCAGCGAACTCAAATCTCAAATCATTTGTGGCATTCGCCTGTTTCCTTAATTAAAATATGTTTTTGCCATTTTCCAAGAAGCTTGGCTAATTTGTGTTTAACCATTTTGTGTTGCTTTATTCTAGGCTGGCAGTGGTTTCAAGAAATTCAGTAACGGACGCGGACGCGGCGGCTCTGGCTTTGCCGGCCGTCCGGATCGCAGCAAATGGGAGAGCAATAATGACGGAGAGCAAGCAGGCGGCGGCGGTGAACGCAAGAGCTTTGGCGGCTTTGAGCGCAAGTCGTTTGATGGACAGCGCGGTGGTAACCGTGGAGGTGGCTTCAATCGCAGCGGTGGCGGCGATCGCGGTGGTCGCGGTGGCTTCGGCCGAGGCGGCGGCGGTGATCGTGGCGGACGCGGTGGCTTCGGCCGTGGTGGTGGCGGTGGCGGCGGCTTCAAGCGTGGTGGAGGTGGTGATCGTGGTGGGCGCGGTGGATTCGGACGTGGCGGTGGGGGACGAGGCGGCGGTGGCCGTGGCGGTGGTTTTGGCAACAAATCTTTCGATTCGGGGACAAATCAAAATAAGAAAATAACTTTTGATAATTAATATCTTAATGTAGTTTAGTCACACATGCCAACAGCTAACGACGCCAGGGCATCGAGTCCCAAACTGAAATAACTTTATATAGATGGACATAAATAATGTGGAAATCTATTTCCATAATCGACAGGATTTCAATACTTTTTTAATGAAGTAGACACAGACACACACTTGCGAACACACACACACACATATACAGAGAGAAGAAACACTCGCAAAACATACAGATTTATATTGTTTAAAATATGTTGTAATAAACACATTTATATACTTATGCTATATATATATAAATAAATTTAAACAAATGCAGAAAAACGCTGCCGGCTCCTGGGGAGAGCGCGCCAACAAGGATCTGAAATTCACGCGTGGCAAATCCTTCAAGCACGAGAAGACCAAGAAGAAGCGCGGCAGCTATCGGGGCGGTCAAATTGATACGGGCGTTAATTCAATAAAATTCGACTAGTTTTTATGTTACCACATAACATATAAATATTTTAATATATACCTTAAATATTTAGTTTGTAAAAAAAAAAAAAACAACCCAAAACTTAACCCATCAAGCAGAACTTCAATTATAATTATATATACAATTATATATGTTAATTGACAAACTTTAAGTAAAATGTTTTATCTTCGTTAGTAGTATTTGCAATTGGCTATAGACTTATGCACCGATGTTCAGTAAACCTATATGAAATGTATTTTATATGTTCCCATATTTGAATTTGTGAAGTAAAATCCTTTTTGTTTTACTTTATAAATTTAACAAAAATTTTTTATTTGGTTTATTGAACGCGTTCGTGCATAGAGATAAGCCCATACAGATCATCGAACTTTAAAAAAAAAAAAATAAATAAATAAGTAACGCTATGAGGCATAGAAGCCTTTATTTTCATGTATAGCTATAGCGTCACAACAATTAACAATTAACAAACAATTTAGTTATGAGTGGAACAAGTGAATTCTGTGTAATAAATGTATGAAACTACGCTATGCTATGCTATATATATATACATATATATGTGTTATATTCAATATTATGCTGCCTTCTATATATCTGACATGAAGATTAGGAAGAGGGTGAATATGATAAAGCCGGTGAAGTACTTGGAAATTTTCGATCTGGGCTCTGGGACTACCATTTGAATTGGTGGATACAGGTTAGCATTCCTCACAACGGTAAAATCGGCGTTTGCCGTGCGATAGGGAGGCAGCTATAAAAAAAAAGTTAAATAAGAATTAAATTAAAATTGCTAGACTTTCAGTTTTATAATGTGCAAGTACATACCTCATAGTCGCTGCTGCTATTATGATATAGATTTTCATTGATCATATCCATGCCGTCATCGCAATACACCCATTCGAATAGATCACGCATTTTCTCGGTTTGGGTTGCGGCCGACTTGCTACGGACGCGTCTCAAGGTACGTGAACCGCGTGGCGGAGCCATACCGAAAAATTATCGTATATAAATAAAAATATAAAAATAAAATAAAAAAAAATATTAGACCCCCTACGATATGTTCGAAATATGAGTACAGTGTTTATACTAAAGGAAATTCGGATCTGAGTCAAGCAGGGCAGCAAATGAATTCGATCTAGACAGCATCGAGTTTCATGTGAGAAATGAATGCGAGGCAGAAATCTTGCTATACATGATATAGAATGCCATGAGTAAATATTAATTTACTTATTATTGATTGACAATTGCTGTCATAGAAATACTCACCCTAAAGCTTTGCAAATCAGTACGATTATCAATTTGGATTTTTAATGTTTATTTAAGTGAATTGCAATTTTGTGTTTATGTAACTTCGCTTCGTCTTTTAATATATGTATGTATATGCATATTTGTTCACATTTATTATGGTATTGTCAAATAGTTGTGTGTATAGTGTATGCGTACCTTGATATACATATCTATATATATACAGTAATTTGCATATATATATTGTATACAGTTATAGTAACTACATTTAATTTTATTGCGTTGGCAATGCGACAACAAAACTGAGTAAAACGAAACGATACGAAATCATAGTTATAATTAAATAATCACAATTGGTTTTAAAAATGTACTTTATAATTTAAAACGTATTTTATAATTCGAGTTACATTATCATATGGATGAGATTTTATTATGGTAATCAGCATATCAATTTACAACTTCTTTCGGCATTTTGGTTGGCGATTAAAATACAGCAGAGATTCGATATAACATTTAACTACATACAAATGTAGGGGTTAACTAGGAAGGTGCGTATGTTAAAAATAGCTCAACAAAATACATATACATTCCCCTCTGTTTTTATATATTTCTATATTATATATATATTTATATGAATATATATATAATATGAGTTAGTGTTTTAAATGAGATTCCTGTCGTTTTCTAATTCTTTCTGCATCCTCATCCCGCTTATTCGCTCATGTAGGGATAGTTTATGTCGCGCAGCGGCACAAATGTCTCCTTGATAGATTGCGGGGATGTCCAGCGTAGTATATAATGCGGTCCGCCGGCTTTGTCATTGGTGCCCGACATGCGGCCACCGCCAAATGGCTGTTGACCCACCACGGAGCCAGTGGACTTGTCATTGATATAGAAATTGCCAGCGGCCATTTTAAATTCCTCCAAAGCACAGTTGATAAAGCTTCTGCAAAGCGGAATTTGAGTTATGATTGATTAATTAGGAATAGCTCAATTCGTTTTGCTTAGCTCTATAACTTACTCATCCTGTCCGAAAACGGCGCCAGTGAGTGCAAATTGTGTTGAGGTGTGCACTAGATTCATGGCCTCTATCAAATCAGCATTCTTATATACATAAATGGTGATTACCGGGCCAAAGATCTCCTCAGTCATAATTCGATCTTTGGGATCTTTGGTTTGTACTATTGTTGGATCGATGAAATAACCCTTGCTATCACTATAGTTGCCGCCGGCAAGGATCTCGAGATTGGGGCTCTTCTTGGCATGCTCAATGTAGCCAGTAATGCGTTTAAATGCTTTGTCATCGATGACAGCCGATGTGAATGTGGCCATATCCTGAACGTCATCGATTTTCAGTTTCTTTACCTCTCTCTGGAGTCCTTCTTTAATCTGGATTAAAGAGAAAACATTATGAACAGCAATTCTCTAATGGCTGCGAATGGATATGTATATTACCTGTGGCCATAGGGACTCGGGCACATACATGCGTGAGCAGGCTGAACACTTTTGGCCGCTGTACTCGAAGGCCGAGCGTATTGTGGATGTCACAACTGTCTCAACATCCGCTGACTCGTGCACAAAGTGGAAATTTTTACCACCACATTCGCCAATGAGGCGCGGAAAGTTCACGTATTTGGAGAGATTGTCGCCCACCTGTTTCCATAGACGTTGGAATGTGCTGAAGCGGATACAATTATGAAAATCAATAAAGTGAAGGGTACACAATAAAAACTAAATCGAATAGAACTTACGGCACCGAACCGGTGAAATTGATGCCCGCCAAATAGGGTGAGGCGGTAATCGTGTCACCGAAGACGGGACCATCCGCAGGCACAAAGTTAACAACCCCATCGGGCACGCCAGCTTCGCGCATTATATTGAAAATGCGCCAATTAGAGAGCAGGGCAGTGTCCGAAGGTTTCCACAGCACAGCGTTACCCTATACACAGCAAACAAAAATAGAATATGCTGAGCATGATACGTTTAAGCTATAGTATAAGTGTTTACCATTAGTGCGGGCGTGTAGGCCAGATTGCCACCGATGGCGGTAAAGTTGAATGGACTGACTGCGGCAATGAAGCCATCAATGCCACGATAGCGCATAGAGTTCTTGGTAACCTTTGGGTTCTCGCTGATGGGCGCATACTTGACGCACTCCTTGAGGAAATAGGCGTGAATGCTGAGAAAGACAAAACAATTCAAGTTATTCCTTATATAGATGACATATAATCTCTCTATGCTTACCGTATAAAATCAATCAGCTCGGCGGCCGCATCGATTTCGGCTTGGATCACCGTCTTGGCCTGTCCCAACATGGTGGCAGCATTTAGCTCCTGACGATATTTTCCTGCCATCAGGTCGGCGGCCCTTTCCCAAATGGCCAAGCGATCGGCAAGCGGCACACGATCCCATGTGGCTTGCGTCTCCACAGCCGTTTTGATGGCCAGCTCCAGCAGTTTCTTATCGGCATAGTAGAAGGCGGCGAGCTGGTGGGCGTGGTTGTGCGGCATCACCTGATACATTACTTTGTCCGTCTTGTATTCCTTGCCACCAATCACAATGGGCACCTCGGTACAGGTGGCTGCCGTGCTCTTCAACGCCTCCTGCAAAGCCTTGCGCTCCGGCGAGCCCTTCCTATAGGCCAAGATTGGCTCATTCATGATGCTGAAATCCTTCAGCTTTGGCTGCATCACCACGCTGCCAATTTCACGAACATGGCTAAGCACAAAAGAGTACTAATAAGTATTTTCAGTAGGCTTATTTGGATTGCTTTGGAGATTACCTTTTAGCGGAGCTGATAACCGGATTACGCATTAATCGCAACATTTCGAAGCTGGGAATGGTTCAGGTGAGTGTTTCTTTTTGGGGGCCAATCTCGTTTAATGTGTTGTTACTTAAATAGATTTTTGAATTTCGTTGCCCTGTGAGATAACAAGAGAATAACGCACACAAATACAGTTTTTTATTAATGCCATTTATAGAACACAGCACAGCGCGTTGTGTTTATCAGCAACCTTGGCCGTTCGCTCATTGGGGGTCTGGCATTAGCGGCGGCCGGCGAACGTAACGTAACGTGAATTGACTTGATAAGCAGCCAAACAACACGAGACACACCCTCTATCTCAAATGTTAACAGATAATAAAACAAACAAAAAATAAAGAAAACTAAAAATTTATGTATATTTACGATTACAAGTCTCGTGCCAAGTAAATGCCAACTGGGCAAGTGAGTAGTGTAAAATATTCGAGAGTATCTGTCGAAGCTCTTTTATTGCGCACAAAGACAAACACATACACACAAACGCACACGCACACTCTCTCGTGCGCATATCGATATGTCGTCACACACACGCACACGGCAATTTTTGACAAACATCAGCTGTTTTTCAGTTCTTCGGTTGTGGAAATTTCCGATTGCCAAAAGCTGAGCGCGAGAGGAGGGTTGGAGAACGACATGCGTCAATAGTTTTTGTTGTTGCCTACGCCCGAGGATACAACGAAAAGAAACGAAGAGGGCCAGGTAGAGTGAGAGGCAGAGAGCTTATAAAAGTCACCCCCGGCATTGTCTATTAAAATGTGAAGATAGCAATTTTTAATACTTTTATAGGCTCATGTACTTGAGTATGTGTGTATGCATAAATTCTTAACGTATTTGAGGCTAATTGATTTTTGCCAAGAAGCTGGCGGCAACTTAAGTGCAAGCATACAAATACATCTGCATACATACATATACATGCACCAACATACATACATATATATGCATGTATGTATGTCAGTACTGTCACAATTGGTCACGAGTTTTTGAGGCCAAGTAAAACATGCGCACAACTATAACGATACTCAAATGCAAGCCAGATATATAGACTCACACGCACACATACACACGCAACAATAATTTAAATGCATTTGTTTTGCTGTATGTGCCACCCACATTACGCAATGTTGTTTTTGCACATTCACTTTTTTTTGGCGAATGAACTCATTAATATTTGGCACTGAGCATTTACTTTTTCAATTAATTTATATATATATATATTATTTGTATAGTTTCGGATTTTAGACTATCAATTATCGCTTACTTTGTGAGCTTTCGCGAACGTAGTGAACAAAAGGCACACGAAGTCTTTGTATTTGTTTGGCGTTTATTGGACTACCTATGTATCCATCCGTTAGAACAGTGTGTATGTATGTATGTGTTTTTTAAATTTTAATATCTCAGCACAGCTGATATTTATCGATAGTTTAGTAATATCATATTTTAGGGAATTAATATGAATATTATTATTATTAATATATTTTTATTTTCTTAAATAATATTGAAATGATTTTTCAACGATATTATTCAATTTAAGGCGATAGACAAAAAGTTACCGATATATTGTTAAATGCACGAATAACGATAGTCTAACATTGGCCAGCACTGTGCATTTGTAATCGGGCTCTTCACTTGGCGGCAAAAACGGATTATTTTAAATGTTTGCTATGTAAATTTTTAGCAGAATAATTAAAATAATATATAAATTGTAGATTGGTCATGGTATAGTTTTGTTTTTTATAAAAATCATATATTTAATACTACAACACAATCGACTTAAGTACGATACTTATTCAATATGTACACATTGTGACTAATTAGCTTAAATATCTGTTCAGTACTTTTATTTAACCATAGTAACCACCTCCGCCACCAACACTTGCGCTGGCGAATCCTCCACTGCTGCTTGCAAAAGCTGTGTCTATAATAGAAAACATGTCCAAAACACTAATATATTTATAATACTGCATACGATGATCGCTTCAGATTGACTCTACTTACTCGTGCCTGTATAAGGATAACCACCGTAGCTATAGCTTGGATAGCCATAAGTTGGATAACCGTATGCCCCGCCAGCGGATCCAGCTCCATAGCCATAACCAGGATATCCATATCCATAGCCGGGATACGAGTAGTACGGCGGATAACCATATCCATATCCATATCCATAGCCATTCCCATACATGCCGCCCCCATAAGCCGAACTAGCCGCACCGCCTCCTCCTATTCCATAGTACGGAAATCCACTGTATTGAGAGCAAACTAGTTGGCACTGTGACAACGCAGCTACCAAAGCCACGTGTAGCCAAAATTTGCGACTGCCGGTTATTTGTTGATGCGACATATTTCTAAAGTATTTCTCCTGCTTAATCCCACTGAAATTCTCGTGAATACTGTTTGCGAAAATTCACAGCGTTGGCCCTTTTATATACCATACGACCACTGACTGTATAATAAACATAATTAAGACTACAAAATGATTTTAAATGTCGTCTAATCGTTCACCATTACGCATCAATTGCTCATCATCATCGTTGTGGTTTTGCTTTGCATATTGTTTGTTCATTGGAGCGTGGCTAGCATTGCGTATGCGTAATTTTTACACATGTAAACACCTTCATTACATTTCCATGGGATTATTCTAATTTAGTGCAGTAAAGCAATCAAAATAAAAAAAATAAAAAATGAGTCGAAACAAAACAAATTTATAATTGAATAAATGAAAAAATATTTGAATAATGCTTGAGGAATAAGAGATACCCTGTTTTAAATAAATAATAGAGAAATGGGTTTACATTTGTAAATAATTATTTCAAAGCTATTTATGGAATTTTATTTATTTTTAGATAAAAACTTAATATATACAATAAATATGTTAACATATTTTTTATTTATTTATTATTTATTTAAGTATTTTTCATATATATTTTTTTCATTTATTTATATATATTTTTTTTATTCATATTTTATTGTGTAAAATATAAAATATTTTGTTTCTATATTTTATCATAATTTCTATATTTTGTTTACATATATATGTTTCATTTTATTTCATTTGTTTCAACTTTTGTTCACTATCTGATATCTCGAAAAAACAACCCTATGATCTCAATAAAATTACAAGGTATTTTACTTTAAATAGGCATATCTGACGATATGAGTCAGAATTGGTTTTATTTACTATACACAATACCAAATATTATTGTTTTTCAGGGATTCACCCAAATCTACGTGTGTTTCCATAAACACAGTCATTAACCTTAGAGTTTGATGTGAATTAAATTTTTAATAAAAATATAAACTCTGGTGATTTGTATTTGCTATTTGGAGTTTCGACTCTTTGAGGTTCAATGGTTCGACTGGTGGTCAATGCTCATCAACGCCCTTCAAACGAGGTCAGCTTTGGGCAATTATTACTTCAGTACACTATGATCAGATATATATAATTATTCAAATAATTTTCTGGGGATTTTCAATGAAAATCGAGTTCATTGTGAAGGATTTTCGGCTCGAAGCGGAGGTTCGATTGCCTCAGAAATAATTGTTGTTGACTTGTCAGCTTAATTAAGACTGAGTTGAAGTCATCAAATTAATTACATAATGAAAATATAATTATAGACGGGGATTTGGGTTTTCTTATTGTAGTAGCCTTCACTAAAAGAGAAATTAATTTAAATTTTAGCTCAAATTGGAAATCAGAAAAATAAATGAAAATTGTATTTTAAATTGTATTTTCGAAATTTCCCAATCCGATTTATGCATATTCAAATTGGAATTTCATAAAATTCCATACAGTTAACTGCTAAACCTATTATTTAGTCATTTAATATGACTGGCCTTGTTATTATCCAACCATTACATTGGCAATTTGTACAGCGAGTTAGCTGTTAAATGGCCAACAGTTTAGCGTGCTTCCATTTACGTGAATATACTATTGGAAATTATATTTAGTAGCTACTACTATATTTTATTAACTAACTAAATAAATTTTTTTTAGAAGTCCTAAAGTGCAGAGCGCTAAACATTTATTTAAGTTAAAAAATATATATTAATTATATTGTATAAATATGTAAATTAATTTAATATTGAAATTAAATAAAATAATAAATAATAATAATTTGCATATTTTTAGACAGAAAAGCGGGGGAAAGAGAGAGGAGGATGGAAGGAGGAGCGGAGAGGTGAAAGGAAAGGAGGAAAAGAAAGAGGGAGGAGAGAGGACGAAGAAGAGAGAGAGGAGGAGGCGGAGAGGGGAAAAAGAGGGGGGGGGAGGGGCACAGGGGGAAATGTGACAAAACAAGGGGGTTAAAAATATATATTTATTTTATATAGTAATTAATAGTTATATATTATTATTTTTTATATTTAAATAATTAAATAATATTTTTCAAATATATATATTTAATTATGAATTATTTTTATTTATTAACAATGTATATATTTTTATTATTATTATTATTATTATTATTATTATTATTATATTATTAAAATAATTTAAATTATGTTCATATTAAAATTAATAATAAATTAATATTGTTGAAATATTAGATAAATTTCCAAATGCTAGGCATGGACACACTAATATTCATTAAAATGTGTCAATAAAATTGTAGTAAAGAAAAAAAGAAATTTAGGTAAGGCAATATTATTTAATGACAAATCTCTTCATTAAAATAGTATTGCCAAATACTTTGAAAAAAAAAAAATGTTTTTAAATGAGTTAAGTACATCACAAGTCAAAATAATTTTAAATTATTTTGTATTGTTATTAGGCACAGTCACACTACTATTTTAATGAATTAGTAGTAGGCTCATAATTGAAGTTAAAACTTTTTCTATAAACGTTTTTTTTTCAGACTTAATATAGTTAATACACTTTAAATTAATAAATTTAAATTTCAAAATATTGCGCTCACTCGCACTACTAATTTAATGAACAGCAATGAATCATTAAATTAAAAGTGCGACTGAAACAGAAAAAAACTTTTCTCATAAACATTTTGTTAGAATTTTGTTATATTTAATAATACTAATCATATACATATTTATAAGCATTAAAAAAAAACTCTCCCTCTCTAATGATGATATTTTTAAGCCCAATTCTTATCCTACTGGCTAAAAATATAAAACCTAATGCTCGCTATTAACAAATGGCAACTGGGAAAGTTATAAATTTTTAAAACTTAGCTCGTTTGTAGGAGTGTGCTATTACACTGGCCAACAATGGCAGCAAATGTCATAGCTCCAAGTTGGTGCCTTTACCTTTAGCTATTTTTGTTGCTGTTGCTATTGCTGTTGCTGTTCGTTAGCATTTTGGTCCAATGCCATTTTGTGCCTTGGGTTGTATTGTATGCAGCTGACGTTTGTTTTTCTTCTTCTTTCTATATTTTTTTTTTTTCGTTTTCATTCCCTTTGCTGGCTACCTGTCTGCGATTGCATTGCTTGGCTTCAGGTGTTTTATTGCATGTTTTTTGAGTTTTGAGTGAGTTTGCCTTTTGCCTTTTGAGTTGCTTTCAGTTTGTGTTGCTTTGCGCATGTCTCAACACCAAATGTTGTTGTTTCTACTGGCGAGGCACCCTGTATTGTCTAATATTTTATTTACTGCATTTTAGTTGTAGTAAAGTTCTTTTAGTGTTTAGTTTTAATGTTTGTCAAATGCATTTTTTTTATTGGCTTAAAGCAAATCAGTTAGAAAATATTAAAGAAAAAAATATATAGATATAATGGCAGATTAAATGTAGTTATAAGAAATGTAGATCGTTGATTTGTAGCTTTACTTTGTTGTGAGTGCGAGAGAGTGAGAGAGTGGGAGAGAGAGAGAGAGAGGGGGGGAGAGATATACAGAGGGAGAGATATACAGAGGGAGAGATAGAGAGCAATGTTAAGGCAGAGGCAGTGAGCGAGGCAGATAGATAATGGGAAATAGATTAATAGATCTTCATATATAGGTAGATCTCCTTCTGCTTCTCTCTAATTCTACCTCTTACTCAAGATAGCCACAATAAACGTGAGCCAGAAAGAGATGGAGAATGAGTGGGAGACACTGGGAAATAACAAGAGATGCAGACGGAAGAGACATACATAGATGTGTCAATATCTTGATAGAGTGAAAAGATAGTAAAAATAATAAAGAAAAATAGTGAGTGGGAGTGAAAGCAAGACGAGTATGAGGGAGAAAGAGAGATATAGTAAAAGAAATGTTGAAGAAATGTGAATGGAAGAAGTGAAGGAGGCCGGCTGGTAAAGAGACTCCAAGAAAGTCATAAAAATAAGAGGAAGAGATAGAGACAGATACCAATGATAGTTAATAGTGAGAGAGACAGGGAGCAGGAGGCAGACAGAAAGTATTATTAAAGCAGTATTAAGCTAGCGAAAGAAAAATAAAACAGACTGAATAAGAGAGGGGATAGAGAGTGCGAGAGTGAATGAGAGAGAGATAATGAATCTGAGTGGACGTTACACGTTAGTAGGAATCAGTCAGCTTTAAATCAAAGCTAGAAAAGAAGAGAGAGAGAGAGAGAGAATAGATATAATAAAGTAAAGTAAGACTGAACAAGGTGAACTAGGAATACAGTGAGAGAGAGCAAACCAGACACCGACAAGCTCTAAATGTCTTAAAGTTTTAAATTAACGATTTTCTCATGTTGAATACTGTCATTCTAGGTATTCTTCATAAAACAGTAGAATTAGAAGAAGAAGAGAAGAGAGAGAGAGAGAGAGAGAGTTAAATAGTTAGTACATTCTAGCTAAAAATATATTGCCCAATTAATAAATAATTGTGGGTTATCACAAGAGACGCCTTTTCTGCAACCAAACCACTGTAACTTTCCGTAGTCAGACAATAAATTAATAAAATGTGAAATAGTGAAAATGTCAATTGTTTTAAACGTGGGCACTTGTGGCAGACACTTGAGTTGCTTGAGAATTTTGCTTTGTATTTGGAGTGACTCTAAAGCAGAGTCTACAGGAAACTGCCAAAAAGCTGACACAGATTTCCATCTATTTGAATGGAAATTCGAGTTTAAATGGCTGTTTACTCACTCCAACGTGCTGGACTTGGACGCATACCCCTTGGACAAAACACTTTACATATTAAAAACTTTTTCAATGCGGCAGAGCGAGAGAGAGAGAGATAGAGAGAGAGAAAGGTAGGTAGAATATGAAGCCAGCCGCATCCTTCAGGAACTTCATTATACGTTTTTTAACTGGCATAAAATGCTAATTGTTTGACGAGCTCGTCACTCAAGCGTGGCCAACTCATTTTCGGTTTGGATTTTTGCATGTAATTAATTAAAAATTTTGTTGCCACAGCAAGTTTATTCGTTTCATTTTTCTTCTCGCCCTGTTGTTGAAAATAATATTAATATTAAAGGCTAATTAAAACTTGAAAAATATGAAACGCACAACATTTATTGACCTAGAACGCTCGCTGCCGTAGATCGCAGCTGAATGCGAAAACTCACTCAAAGCCAAATGGAAGAAAACTCACTCAATGTAAGGTGCGTGCGAAGTGCAACTGTAAATGTTACGCATACGCCGCGTGTAACAAACGAGCAAGGCACACACAGAGATTACGCTTGCGCTCTCACTCGCACTCGCTCATGCCCCAAAGTGCATGGCGAAAAAGAAAAAAAATCAATTAAAATGCACTCGAGTGCATTTGCTGCTGTAAGAAATTTCGTGTGCGTGTGTGTGTGCTGCTGTTGCTCGTGTGTTGCTGCCGAAAATAAGCTATAGGCTAAATTGTTGCCGCATAACCCCTAAAAGCAGAGACTCAGCCCCCCGCCCCCGCTCCGTCCTCAACCCTGCCCCTACCCCATTGCGCTGTCGCCCACACAGATGCGATGCGATGTGCTTTGCCCTTACAGAGTGCGCTCGGTGCGACGAAATTTCAGTTCAGTTATTTGTGCAGTTTCGCTCAGTCAAGTTGTGCATGTCCTGTGTGCGCTCGTCACCTTAACGACAAATCAACGAATTACAGTACGTTAGCCAAAAAATTCGAAAATTCAAATCTGGCCAAATCGACGCACACATGCATCATAGTTCGATAATCAGTGTACGTAACTCTGGCAATCTAATAAACGTGTGCTAAACAAACAAACTGCATTAACTACCTGTCCCCCAGAGGCACAAACGACAGAGAACGCCGCAACAAGCCTCATAATAAACACACACAGAGATCCACAGAGCGAGAGAGCGAGAGCGAGAGTGAGTGAGAGAGCGAGCACAACAGAGCAAACGATAGTGAGTGAGAGTGAAAGAGAGGAGGAGCGCATATGTGTGTCTGAGTGATTTCTGACTGTACTTTGGCGCCCAAAATATTATCAAACGGTAAAATAACGGAACCCAATTAACGCTAAACCCAAAACCAATCAATGAACTAAACCAAAGAATTTACAATTACAGCGCAAAACTCGTTCATTCGATTAGCGTTCAAATTTGACGTAGCCAAATTATCAAAAAAAAAAATTTAAATTAAATAAACAAATAATTGCGAAAACAGGTGAGTGGAATATGCACACAATTTCAATATACTTAATTCAATCTATTTGGGCAATAATTGCACTTTGTCCATTCTGTGGTTATTCGATAAACATGCGATAACCGATAACAATTACTAGAGATTGCATTGACAGTGGCGACAAGTGCTTGTGAAGCAGAAATACGATAATTATTAATATGATAAAATATGATTCTTAATATCATTAAATGCAAATTTTGTTAACTAAGCAAACAATATGTATGTCAGCATATTGAATATATTGAACAATATAAGAAAATATGTAAGTAAATGCTTAAGATTAAAATGAGCAAATAATGTTCATGTTCAAGTCATAAAATTATAGTTAAAATATAAAGGTAATACCATAAGTATATAGACATTACCTAGAGAATGAGACCTTCTAGATATTACGCATGATCAGTGAAATTGATTTACTCTAGGGCTAGCTAAGGGAGTTTGGAAGATGTGAGATTTTGAAGACGCTGAAAAGAATTTCGAACTAATTTATTTTGTTTGAAATTAGATTGCTCAATTTGTTTTATTAATTTTTCGTACATTATTTTGCACTTTAGTAAATTAAATATTTATTTTGTTTATTTACAAGACTTAACATTATATTTATGTCATTGTTTTATTCATTTATGAACCCAAAGAAATCAAATTTATGAAATAAATAAATGAATAAATAAATAAATAGGTAAATAAACAAATAAGTAAGTAAATATATAAACAAATTAATTAGTGTATTAATTTTTGAATTAATTAAAACAACAAAGAAATGTTTTATTTTGAGAATCCAATAGACGCTTGAAGCAATGAATAATGAAAAGACTAAAGAAAGAAAGAAAAAAAAGATTGCTTACGCTTGACTAAAGGGATTATTCGATATCTATATATTATGACATATCTATAACGCTCTAGTTGCATTAAAAATCAAAACTGCGCTAACATATGTATATTCTGAACAGATTGAGAAAATTATGGCGTATTGATCTCTTGTAGAAATAGATACTATATTAAATGTGAATCAATATAGATAATTAAAATTATTAAATATGAATTAATATGGCGAGCCAAGATTATTTGACAGAGATCTCATTAACTAGAAATGCTGGAAATTTGGAATGTGAAATGTATATTTCAGTATAGCAATAGCAGTAAAATTTGATAATTTATTTATATGATAAGGATGTAAGATATATGATAACTCATTCTATATTCTTATTAGATTTTGAGTCTTGAACACCGTAGCAGCTAAATCATATTGACAATATAAACTCCTATGATTAATGCATAAACTTGACATATTTCGGATATTTAATATTTCTGTCCTATTCCAAAATGTGCAAATTGGAAAAGAGAGAAGCTGGCTTGAGCTTTGTCTAATGTACACATAAAGATGTCATTATCACGCTCTGAAAAATAATGAAATAAAATTAAAACAGAAGAACTCAACAATTAGTTCAAAATATAGCTCATATACTATAAGCCACTGGAATAGACTGGGTAGGGTATTTCCTAGTCGAGCACTCGCAACTCAATGCAACAACTGTATTTCGATTTCTATTCATACATTTTCCTTTATTGTTTTTTTTTTCCTCGCCATCTTTTCCATTCGTTGTCAAACAATGCCAGTTGACAGCCAAGTTTGATTGATTCGTTCGCCCAATATCATTTTAATTAACAGCTCAATGCTAAGCAGTATCTCGCTCTTCAGCTGCTCTGCGATGCGAGCAGCTGTCATTTCCTCTTTTGCCAACCATTTTCTCTACTCAGTTTTTTCTTTCTTGCTATTTTGTTGCGCTGCTTTACGGGCAGGCTCTGGGGCAATGTAATTTAAAACAATTTGGTGGGTAAATCCCATTAAATGTTCAACAACTTTTGAACTGGCTTCACTGCGTCAGAGTGCTTTGTTCTCCAGCCTCAGCACAATGGGCGCGCATACAGCAAGGACACGCGCATACAGCATGGACGACTAATTAGAGCCGCGCTAGACACTAGACACTAGAAAATATGGAAATGAGGCAATAACGAACTTAGCGTCATGGCGCTAAGTAAATAAACTAAGCCACGATTTCACGACCCAAAGTACCATGAAATATACAAAATTGGAAATTTATATAGAAGTAAAGTTTACTTAATAACATTGAATGCTTGCCACGACAAACGAGAGGCGGACACAAAGCAACATGCTGTACATTTGCCCAGGGAAAATATCAAAAGTAAAATATGAAAATGAAAAAAATAGAGAAACGAAACTACAAAATGCAGCACAGAATATATATATATATATATGTTTGTGTCTGTATGTATGTATGTAAATATATTTTTACGTGCGCAGTAATGAAAGGCCTCGGGCATAAGTTTTAAATAAATATTTGACTGTGTATATGTGCATGTAATTTAACAAAAAAAGAAGGAGGTATATATATATATTTATGATAAAAAAAAGTGTATAAATATATATGTATAGACAAAAACTTGAGCAAAAGAAACGGACAAGAGTTACGGCCGGTTGGGAGGCAAGGAATTGCGTGGTCCAACTGCTGCATATGAAAATTATGATGAATGATATATGTATATGTGTGTATATATGTATATATACGTACATATCTGAACAAGTACGAAAACATAATGCTCTAAAAGCTTGGCAAATAATAATTATTCTTCATGTTTTTCTCTCAAATGAAGGCAATGTTCTTTAAAGCTCAATGAAATGAAATGAAATTAATGAAATATTAAAATTTAAAAATAAAATATAATAAAATAATATTTTAGACTTTTACTTTTTTATTAACATAAAAAAAAATTAACAATAATTATTAATATACAAATTTTTTATTAATATAAAAAATAAAAATAAAAAAATTACAATAAGTAAAACATAAAAAAAAATAAGTAAAAAATAAATAATTTAAATTTGAAAAATAAATAATAAAATAAAAAAATGATAATAATAATATAAAATAATAATAAGTAAAAATAAAACAATAAGTCAAAATAAATAACAATTAAGTACAAATAAAATAATAATAATTAAAAAAGGTAATTAATTAAAATGAAAAAATAAAATAAATTTGTTATTTTCTCATTATTTAATTATAAGTAGAAAATAATTTTTTAAAAATATAGTACAAAAATAAGTCAAATTAAAAAATACCTCAATTGAATAACATTTTAATAAAAATATATAACTTAAAATAATAAATAAAATATAACAAAAAAGTTCAAGTTTTGTATTAAAAAAAAAAAAAATAATAATAATATGTAAAATAATTCGTCTAATTAAATATATTTGAAAATATTAATACAAATAAAATAAAATTTAAGTTTTATATTATTTTTAATTTTATTACAAAAAAATACAAATAAGATTGATTACATAATTTTAAATAAATAATGTAAATTAAATTAAAATAACTATAAAAATAGAATGATTTTTCTTTTATTATTTTTTTTTATTATTCATATTTGACAAATGTCATGCCATAATCATTATGCTCTCATTCTCTTATAGTACGTACATATATGTATATATGAATGTACTGCAGATGATGTGGACGCTGAAGAGCCGGGCTAGGTAAATATGCACAACAACAACAGCAGCAGCAGCAGCAGCAACAACAAGACTGCCTGACTGACTGCCTCACTGTTGACTTGCAGCACGTTTTGGTAGGCGTGGCAGAAAAAGAGGGGGAGGGGGGTAGGGATTGGTTGCGCTATGTGGGTTGTTCTTAACAACGACGGCGACAACGCAGTCTGGCCCCGAAAGTAGGTTGAGGTAGCCGCCAAGCGCTGCCATGTTTAGAATATGCACACAAAGCGTAAGGCCAACAAAAGCAGCAAGAAGGGTTACTAGATGAAGCGGTGCCAGGCGAACGATGTATGTATGTATGTATGTATGTATGTGTGTATGTGTGTGTGTGTGTGTGTGTGTCTTGTTTAAAGGAGGCGCAGCCTTGTTGCTGTAGACAGTGTAACAAAAGATTTGCTTAGCTTTCATGTAAAGCGTAAAATACAAACAATTATGCAGCTTGTTGGTAGGATACAAGGTACCAAGTCCCTCAGTTCCTACCCCCCCTACCTCCCCCCCCCTCTATCACTGCTTTTCGCCAGCTAGCCAACGAGCCCGCATTTCCTATTTAGTAGGCCGTCACAGGCCACTTGAGCCCGAGACTCAGCTACTTGAACATATTTTTCTTCTCTCTCTTTTTTTTTTTTTTGGGGGGGGGACAAAGGCACCGCGACGCAGAGGCAGCCATCGCCGTTAGGCAAGGGTTGAGCGGGACGGCGCTTCCACAAAATATGACAAATTACAAAATAATTGTGCGCACAGTCTCAGCTCTGTTCCTCTACACAGTTCATGGTGTTTCTGTTGTCGCTGCTGTCGCCCGCCGTCCACCTTGCAATATTAATGAACTCTTTTACATCGTCTGTCATTTCCATGGCATTCGTGGGGCCACACAACCGCAATATTGCGAAGCAATCCACCCATTATCAATACCAATTTCGAGGTTTCTGCTCTGGCCCGATTGGCAAACAGTCTGCGACTAACTATTTGCATTACAGTCGCACGGGGCGTTGACTACGCCTGTAGGCGTAGCCGGAGTTGGAACAGCAGACAGTACGAGTTGACTTGAGGCAATCGGCTAGTAATGAAACGTTTATACGTTTACAAGTTTTGTTATACAATTATCGTATATTATATGTATATGTTGATGATGATGATGATGATGATTATGAAGCTTGTGAAAATGTTGGATACAATAGAAAATTCATTTTAAATATTCTCTTATTCTGATCTTATTCAGTTTCAACTTCATTGTCGTCTTTAGCTCCTCAACTGAAGCATCTTATAGATGAAAGTATCAATATTAAAAGAGATCCGAATGAGGTAGATCTCTATCTCTATACTTAGAAAATTATTCATTTGTTTATATATAACATTATTATTTTTACATTAGACCTCTATAACACGCTGATGCTTGAACAGCTCGAATAGCTCTATATTGTAAAATTCTTCAATCTTCTCTTTTCGCTACTCCATGCTTAAAGCTCAAACAGAGAAGAAGAAGCATAACCTATGCATATATAACTCGCATCGTCTACTATAAAATCCAGCTAAAATTGTGCATTCACAACCCGCTTATCACAATTTCCCCATTGCATTTGCCGCATAAACGCACGCCAATAAAGCCGCCCTTGCACAGCCATTGACAATATATATATATATATATGTATAAATATATATACATATGTGCCGGCAGCTATAGGAAAAGTCTGCACCTGCCACGCTGCTGTTTTACAAGCTGGGAACGGCAAATGCATGGGGACGCAACGACATTCAGCCATTTGGTTACCAAATAAACGCGTTCGCTCTGCGCCAAGTTAGTTACTCGAATGCATTTTATATGGCCCGTTGGCCGTTACATTTCTGTTTGCATAGCCTCGCGGGCATTCATTAAAGCCTGAGTGTATGCATCGATGCTTTAAGCTGACATCGAGCTAGAATGAAACTAAAAAAAACAAAAAGAAAACAAATAAAAATAAAATGTAAAGAAAAAGGGAAGCAATTTTTGTGACAAGCTAGTTGGCGCTGAAACTAAAAAGGAAATTAAAGGAAAATGTGCGTCGCTGGGGCGAGTTTGAGTAATGGAACTTTGTCGGGCCTGACAAAGTTGCCTGGATAGATAGTTGGCAGGCAGACTGGCAGGAATGCCAGTTGGACTTGGCTTATTACATGCCACGACACTGAAACACTGAAAGACTGAAATACTGTGCGTATGGGTGTGTGTGGTGTTAGCCAAAAACTTATTAGACAGACGGAAATTGAATATTGTTCCAGCAAAATTGTTAAATGCTTTTTCGCTCTGAGCGTATCGGGCCACGTCTAGCTGCACTTGACGTGTCCTTTTGAGCTATATATATTTTGTTGCTGTTGTTTTTTTTTTTTTTTATATCAATTTTCGTTTTTTATCTAGGTGACAATTGTGTGGTTTGCTCTCTTTGTACAAGTTTCAAATTGTTTGTAACGTATACGACATGTAATTAGCAAAATGTTAAGATATCATAGATAGTTTTTAAATGAAATTGATATGCAATAATATCTTAGAGAAGATCTCGCAAACTTACTTTAATTTTTTCCAGTTAACATTGCTTGCATAACATTTTATTTGGTCTGCTTCGCCTTTGATTCCTCACAGTTTTCTTAAATGAAAAATATGAAAATAAAACTTAATTAAATTCTTAATAAATTTAAAAAAAAATGCAACTCCAACTAAAGGCGAGCGTATCAAAAATTTGATTTTCAGGATTTACTCTCTTATTTATTCCAATTAACATTTGCATAACATTTCGATCGTCAACTGTAGAGCATTACCTTGCCTTTGATTCTATTTTCTCAAATGAAAAATATGAAAATACTAAATAAAACTCCTTTTAAATTTAAAAAGCTGAAAGTTGAACTGAAAGTAAGCATATTTCAAATCCTATTTCTAAGACCTAATATAATTTATTGCAGTTAACATTTTTTGCATAACATTTCGTTAGCAAATTATAAATTTGTCCATTTATTCCACTTAAAGTTTTTTATAGAACATTTCGTTAGCCAACTATGAATCGTAAAAGCTTTGCATTTGATGCCTTAGAATTTTCTTAAATAAATAATATAAAAATAAATTTTTTGAAATATATGAAATAATATATGTAATATATAAATAATAAAATATAAAAAATATAAAAATATGAAAAATATAAAACTCTTCTTCAATTAAATCAATTTGCAACTTAAATTGTAAGCAATCATATTTTTAATCAGATTTCCAAGGTTTACTCTCATTTATTTCAGTTAACATTTCTTGCATAACATTTGAATTATTCAAGCTTTGCTTTGCCTTTGATTCCTTACAATTTTCTTAGTTTCTGATAATCGGATATGGCATAAGAAAAGCGAAGCTTGCCGCATGCTCCATGCTCAATGCTCGACTTGCATTTGAAATATCTCGCATTACGCATACGACCCGTTGTTGCCATAGTGCATAAAACCCAGACAGGCAGCTAGGCAGCCAGCCAGCACAGCTGCAAAGCATCAGTCGTGAAATGTGCTTGAGCATAGTGTTGTTGTCATCATTAGTTACATTTTGTGGCGCTAGATAAGCGTATTAGCCAAATGTAAGCGACAATGTTAGTTATGTGACAGGCGCAAATTTAATGAAATGTGTTTAAATTACGCATCAGCTAATGGGACTTGCACCTGTTTAAGCAGCAGGAGCAGGAGTCGGAGCTGGTGCAGGAGTAGGAGCAGGAGCAGGAGTAGGAGCAGAAGTAGGAGGTGGAGCAGGAGTAGCAGTAGGAGCAGGAGCAGCAGCAACAGCAACAGCAAGAGTAGGAGCAGGAGCAGGAGCAGGTGCAGCAGAAACAGCAGCAGCAATAGCTAGCAGCTGCAGCAGCAGGAGGAGCAGCAGCAACAGCAGCTTTGAAGCGTTAAACTCTTTTTAGCGTCTGCCATTCCACGTCTGCATCTTTGTCTTTCACTCTTAATGCCAGTCGAGTGTTTCGCTTGGCTGGGTTTAAACTCTTTTTTTGCAATAGCTGCTGCACAGTTAAAGCTATCGTGCCACTTTGTATGCTCCCATACTCGCGCATACTCACAACTTTGAATTGAAGTTCAATCCTCGCTTTTATTGTTTGGCTTGAAAACACAAACGCATGTAAATTGGCCAATTTCGTGCTGTCTCTGACAGCCACTTGCGCCAAACCTCTCGAAATGCTAACAAAAAAAAATTGCATATCGTTTTCTTTGCCAAATCCCTTTTCTTTTCATTTATCTGCAGGTTTTCTTTTTCTTTTTTTTCTTACTTTGCTCACTCCCACAGCAGAGACCGAGCGCTGTCTCTGGCTCTGACTCTGTCTGCGTCCATGCATCCATTTGATTTGCAACTTGCGCACTTTGTTGATTTCGTTTCCTCCATTTTTTAACTTCCCTCTCTCTTCCTCTCTCTCTCTCTCTCTCTCTGTCTCGCTCAGTTTATTTGTTGTTTCTTTGACAGCCAACGTCGACCTTTCGCAATTGCACAAAGATGTGCATCTATCTCGAAAAGAACAAAAATTATAATATGAAATAAAACTTGGCTCTGACGTTGCCATGCCAAAATGCTGGAAAATTAAAATTCAAGCTAATGGCCGAGCAAAGTATATATATACATATATATATGTATATATACACACATATATAGCAAAACAATGGCCATTAAAATGGAAATAGATGCTATCATAAATAAACAATGAGCAAAGTAGTGTAAATTAATGTCTCTTGCAACCTCATTAATTTTCAAGTAGTTTCCCATTTCATAAGACTTTGTATATCTGTCTCTTTCACTCGGTTTGTGCCACGAATGACTTCTGGTAACTGATCCAAGGTAAAGTCAAATACGTTACCATATTTCATATCACACAAATCCCAGTGACAAACACATTGTTTTTTTTTTTTTGTTACTTTACTTGAAACGAAAACTTTTATCGCTCAGCTTTTCTTGTGGCTGCAGATAACTCTCGCATAATATATCTAATGGCCATGTAAAGAGCATGTAAGCTATGCCAGCTCCAAAGTAAACGTTTCTCTTTTCACTGCTTCTTCTTCTTTCATTTTTTTGGCTGCTCTTTGGGTTGATTGTGGCCCCATCTACGTCTCCCACTGCTCTGTAGAGCTGCTGTTCATGTCACATCAATCACGTGCCGTCTTTCGTGCATGTGCAGCAGAAAAGTATGCTACATTTTCTGCACTTAAGTAGCTTGTTCTCTGCTGCGTGCGTTTTAGTTGCCTCTGTGGAATTTATTGTGGCTGCCGCCTGCCACACAACTTGGCAATATATTGTGGCATACGATTTGTTAGCGCAACCACAGCACCACCATCAGCATCAGCATCAGCATCAGCTGTAGCTGTAGCTGTAGCTGTCTGAAAACCCATTTTGACTTCTGTCGCCCGCTCATTAAAATTGAAAATAAATATTCAGCTCAACGCTCAAGAGCATCAAATAATTAATGATAAGTAATATAGAAGACGTTGACTTTGACTGGCTTTTGGCTGACCGCAAAGTCAACTCGCTGATAATACTATATCCACACACATAGCCCACACAGGTGTGTGCCTGCTGGGGAATTCTAATTTGATTAGCGTCGTATGGGTACGCAATCCAACACAACTCAACTGAACTCAACTCAGCTCAACTCAAACCAAATACCACATTGGAGCAGTGTGCTTCTTCACTTGGCATTTCAGATTGATGTCTGGCAATCGTTTCCAGGCGAGCTTCATTAAAACTTTCGTAGCTAGCGATTGGCTGTGGCTACAGCAACGGCTTGAGGTAAGCTAACCGCAACATTTCATTAAAACTGAGGTCGACAACTTGCATTTGGCACAGCAACAGCTCCAAAGAGATGGAAGAGCCAGGCTTGCATAAGTGTGCCAGTCATGACTACTTGAATAATTGGCCAAGCCGAGTATGTGCATCAATGCATATCGCCTGGATCATTGGGAAGTGGTGAATAGATAATATAGACAGCCAATAATATGCTGTGTAAGTGTTGAGATAATAAATCATAAGGACTTAAGATAACAAGACCTAAAGCGTCTCAGATTTTCAATAAAGTGTTTTGCATTGCTAGCTAAATAAGTGTTGGGAAAATTTGTCTTGAGTGTTGTGTGAAGGAAGCGAAAATAAAAAGTTGTGATAGGTCTATATATAAATATAATATATCTAATAAATGTGTGAAGGAGTTTGAGGAATAGACGAGACGAAATATGTATAATATTTGCGTGCTTCTCTCTCCCTCAGATTTTTTATGCTTTTAAGTAAATATAATCCCCATATTTTAATATATATATTTTTTAATCAGATAATTCATAGAAATCGCTCATGAAAATATACAATTTTTATTCACATACTTTAAATTATTTTTAATTATAAATACTATTACAAAAATAAAAAAATATATTTAACTATTTGTTATTAAATAATCCGAAGAAATTGTTCTAAAAAAAATATAATTTCTATACATATAAATATGTTATTAGAATACCCAATTCATTCTCATGTAGAACGTGTAAAAAAATATAAGAAAAAAAAAAATAAAAGAAAAAATAAATAAAGTAAAATAAAGAAACAATTTCTATTCACTTATTTTAATTTTAATTTCTTGTTAGTTTAAATCAATTTTTCCTTAAGTACAATTTTGATAAAAAAAAATTGTCAAGAAAATTGTAAAAAAATAAAATAAATAAATACAAAAATTCTATTCAAACTTGTTAATTTCTTTTTGATAAAACTAATACAATCATAGTAATAATAATAATAATAATTTAATAAATAAAAAAAAAAACGTTTTTCTATTTACATTAATTTATTTTTAACGCATTTTATTTTCAATTAAGATAAACTGTTCAATATTAAGTAAAATTTTTAATAAAAATAGACAAGAATATATCTAAAAGAAAATAATAATAAAATAAATCAAATTCATTTCATTTCACATACCTTCAATCGTTGCATTTGATTAAATAAACATTTCGAATTGAAATGCGCAATTTTCAACTACCCGAGACAATTAAGTTATCCGCTGCTAAGACAGAAATTGCATATTTAATTGAATATGTTTTAATTGCAATTAGATTGCTTGCTAAACAAATGACATAATTGTCAGGAATGCTCCAATAGCCAATTAGCTCGTTGCATATTCAAGCACTTGAGACATGTTGCTGCATCGAATGCATAACAAACATGTCCCTGTACAATTAAATTAACAATCTTTTATGCATTTCTAAATGCATTTATAAAATCAAATATAATTACAGCAAATATTTTTGTCGTCGTTGTTGTTGTGATTGTTGCTGTTGAAATTGTACAAATTTTTGCATTGCATTGTAAGCGGTGCAGCAACTGCAGCAGAATAGAGGCAAAAAGTGCAGCTAAATATAGACGACTCAAGTTGGCACTGGGTAAGTGCCTGCTCATCGGCTGGCCAAGCTGCTCGCCTTCTCTCGCCACTCCTTGGCCAACGGATTCACAGCGCATTGCCAAATGCAGCGGACGACTGCGGTGCCCGACGGCAAGGGCAGCGTCTCACTCGCGCACTCAAGTTGTCACAGGGCTGGCGATGCAATAAAAGAGAGAGAGAGAGAGAGAGAGGATGAAACAAATATATAACTTGGAGTGCCCGCACTTTGGTTGAAATGTTGATGCAGTCCAATAAGTGGTTGTTGATAGCAGAGGCAGCCATGAATCGCATCGAGTGACAATCTAACAAAGGAAAATCATTTAAATGTATTCAATATCCATTCGGAGACAGCTTCATTAGTCTACAAAATATCAATGTTAACGAATTGATTTATTGAGATATTTTTGCTTTCTTCTCTTTTATTTGCTGTCAGCTTTTATACAAAACGCAAAGCAGATTCAGTTCTGTAAAAATAACTGTTTATAGGATTATGATATACAATGTTTATTTAATATTTGTTTTATCATTAGCGTGAGTTGTAACACTGATATTATCATTGGGACTGGCTTTAGCATTGCTATTACAATCATTAGCATTACCATTACAATTCGCAATAGCAAAGGCATCATCAGTCGCAGCATTAGCATTCGCATTTGCATTAGCATTGGCTTTAGCATTAGCAGCAGCAGTCTTGGGATTAACATTAGTATATAGCATTAGCATTGACATTCTCATTCGCATTCGAATTAGCATTAAAATTAGCATTACAATTAGCAGCAACAGTCGCCTAAGCATTAGCATTAACATTCACATTAATTGTAGGTTTACCATTTTCATTATCATAAGTAATCGTATTTGATATCATACAATTTTTTTCCTTAGTTAGAACATGAAATACCAACTCTCAAATTGATTTATAACAAACTCAATAAAACTGTATCAAAAATTCTCATCAAATAATTTCCATCCGGGTTCTTTGTGGAATGAAATCCAGATTATTATTATTATTAAATCATTATCACTCTCAAAATAAAATCATAATTACATTCTCGAATATTCATGTTATTCTAATCAAATATATTTTCTCATTATATTGCTGCTGTCTCTTTCTGTTTGCCTTGCTGCAGCCCTGGATCATCTGCATTGCATCTGAAACTCACTCTGTCTATTAGGCTCTGTTGCCGTTGTCTATATATTGTTGTCTATATATTATGTACTAAATCTGTCGTTTTCCTTCAATATGTCAACGGTGTTGGCCGTTGACGCCGTAGCAGCTCTATACAATTTTTGGTATCTGCTCTCGGCTGGGCTATGTTGGGCTGTTCGTGGTTGTCGCTAAAATTTAATTAATGTGAAAATTTGCACAGACTGAGGCTATTTATAAGTTGTTGTAAGTGCTCGCCATAGACTATTTCTCTCGCTCTCGCTCTCGCACTCTCTCTCTCACTCTCCCTCTGTGTGTGTGCAACGTAAATGCAATTTGTGCCGTAAGCAGAAACAGAAACTGATTGGAAAACCTTAACCGAGCTGCATAGGAAGCTAATTTTCACTATATCTACATATGTAGTATATACATACATATATATCCACTATTATCGATATATGTATATGTATAAGTGTGTATGGTCAAAATGAACTCTCTTTAAAATGCAAATGTGACATGCTGGTGATTTGCTTGTTTGCATATCAAACAAATTGACGAGCTGCGAATGCTACAGTTATCGTGAGTCGTTTGGTCGTAACCAGGTGCCAGAGAACGCCCTGCACCCACCCTCCCTTCCGCTCCCTCTCAGCCGAACAGCAGCATCCACAGCAAACAAAAGCACTCGAAAACACTGAACACTCTCTGAACAACTGTAAACTGTTGTGAACTCAATGTCAGAGAGCTGGTCGAACACTCGACACGCTTTTTGTTAGACGCTCTCAAAACTAAGTTCAGTATGAAAATGACAATATTACGAAGAGAGAGAGAGAGAGAGGAAGCTGGAAAGAGACAGCCTACATATGGCATATACTAGTTATTTAAATAGTTCTCAGCTAGATTAAGGGATTATGGTTAGCAAGGGTATTTTTTTTTTAGTAAATTCTCTTTGCTTTCTGCATTCAATATTGATTGGAATAATAAATATATTCTTTATTTTTTTATAAATAAATTTCAATTCATGCAGATTAATAACCATTTTTTGTGATTCATATAACTATATATATATATTTTTTTTTTATAATTTTAATAAAAATGCAGTTTATTATATACTGAATATTTGATGAGAAATACTCGATATAAAAAGCGAATTGAGCTTAACTACTCTATAGAAAAATCGTGTTGAGCTTATCTCTTAGCAGAAGTACTCTATATAAGAAATACTTTATATAAAAAGCGAGTTGAGCGTATCTCTTAGCCGTCTAGCTGCTATTGAATTCGGCCTGCCAAGCCTGCTGTTGATTTTCACTATCAGGAACAGGTGAAAAGGCTCATGCTGGTTCGCTCACGCAGCGTGTGGACGTGCCCGCTCAAGTCTTAAGAGCATCAGTGAAAAGTGTAATTGAATTTTGATTTAAAGTCCTTTGATATCCGACACAAGACACCATACACTTGGCTCGCCACATGGTTAGGCGAACACTTCAACTTGCCCCTGCAGTGTGCTCACCCCATCCCTGCCCTGCCCTGCCCTGCCCACATTTCTGGCACCATTTTGTGCCCCAGCTATTGTCAATTTATCGGAAAAGTAAATCAATATACTGCTGTCCTTGTATGCCATGTGTGTGTGTGTGTGTGTGTGTGAAAAGCCAACATGACCAGACTTCTGGCCAAATAGCATTGCCAAACTAAAGCGTCCAATAAAAATAGTTGCAAACACAATGGAAAAGTTCTTGCAAATTGATTTGTTGCAGATGTTTTGGGGCTTTTGCAGCAACTATTGTCAGACCGTTGCCTGGCATGTGGTCTGTCTCTATCTCTCTCTCTCTCGCTCCTATTTGGTCTTATACTTTAATTACTTAGATTAATTGAAAAGTTTTGCCTCGTTGGAGGTGAAATAGTTCTATTCACCCTTTCAACAGCAACTGCAAATCTATGGATTGCAATTTCAATTAAGCTGAAATGGAATTTAAAGCAACAATTGATTTTTTATCAAAAGACACTTCAGATTCAACAAATTTCGATTAAGTAAAACAAATGTGTATATTTTATATTTTACAAAAATTAGATAGAAACTTTGGCTATGCCATTTTTTTTATAAATTGCAGGATAATTTGAGTGCTGTTTGTAGTTTTAATTCTGAAAAGTAGAGGTAGAAATTTTATGTTTAAAGGAAGGTAGAGAGGGGGCGGGAGAGAGAGGAAGCATGAGTGAGATGAAGCAAGAGTGAGTCAATGCCTTTTCACTTGGATTTGCTTCAATTCAAATTCTCTCATAAATTATAGCTCTACATACTTTAGCTATATTATTGCCAGTTTGTCTATATAATGAGCACTTAATCCCACACGAGCTGCCACCTTATTGAACCGAGAACTCATTAGAGTCTCGTTAAAGCTCAGTTGGCCATTGAAATTATCCAAATGTTTTCTTCCACATCTACGCATAGCCCTTTCTAATTGCCGCCTATCGTCGCTGTAAGCAGCTCTAATGGAAAATATTTTGTAATTTAAGCCAAAAAAAAAAAAAAGAGACGAAAGAAAACCACAGCCAGCTCACACCTTTGTGGCCAGGTTGTCAGCGGTGGCTGCATGCAATGTTGTCCGCTAATAGATCCCAAAGCCGCCCAAAGCCCACCCCAGAGAGAGAGAGAGAGAGAGAGAGAGAGAGAGAGAGTGTATGTGTTTGTGTGTGGGCTGGTATGCTGGAAAATGAATAATGCCGCGTTTAGGTTTCGCTGTTTGGGGCCAACAGCAACAACAAGTTGGCCAAAAATTTGTGTTTTCCAAAACGGACTAAAAACCAAAAGCTCTGCACAGTTATTTTAATTAGAAACGAAGCAATTTGCATATTAACAGCGCTCACAGCACAGAAAAAAGGCGTGAAAGAGCCAGAGAGAGAGATAGAGACAGATAGAGCGAAATCAAAGAAGAGAGACAGAGCTATAGAGAACGAGCGAGCGCATCGCATGTTAAATTTAAATTTTATTTCAATTTACTTTTCTAGACTATGAGCACCTGACAAATAGCTTAAATAGATAACGAGCAAGTTTTTAGTAACTAATTAGAGAAATGTTTTGGAAATAATTCAAGAGAAACTTTAATGTGTATATTTTGCATCATATGTTAAATACATGTAATACTTTCTATGAGTAATTAGCAAAATTAATCTAGAAATGCTAATTTCTTTGTCTTTTCTTTGCCTCGTTCAATAGTGTCTTCAACATCGACTATAATGTTTATATTATATTATATTATATTATATTTAATATAGTTTTAAACAATTGAAATAAACATCATAATGTAATATCAATTGACCGGTATTTAGGTTAATGCATTCAAATTCAATTAAAATGCATCAATGCATTGCATTGCATGGAGAATATTTCATATTATCCTTAGGTTTTTTTATAGCAATATATAACTGTCAAAGACATATACGCTATGTCTATCTAGTCATTTCATTAATTTGTATTTATTTTGCTAAAATGCCATAGGTTTTCACACATTCTACGCATTATTTATATTTAAATTCCATTCTATTAAAAAAAAAATTATTGTTGATATTTGTAATTCAATCACATATGAATTATAGTAATAATATTTTCACGTTATAATGATTATTGATTTCGCTTTTTTTATGCAAATTAATATTGTAAATTGTTTTGGTAAATTTGTAGTCAATTTATTTATTTATATTTTTTTACAGTAATTTGTGACTATTAAAAATATTTGACAGCCTCACCTAAATACACAATGACAGCAAGAATTTTAAGTTTATTTTATAAAATTGCATATTTAATTCGATTTATATGCAGTAAATCGAATGCAGCTTTCAATGTTTTACTCTTTAGGCTTTCGCTTTCACTTCAATTTGCATTATCTGATAAAATACAAGCTTCCATCCTCTCAATTATGCTTAAGCGTTTAGTTCACCTAGATTATGGCCAGTTGGCATGGATAATGAGCTCATAATCCGCGCATCACAATTACAGAGACTGGCCCCAACCTAATGGGCTAAAGTAATTTGAGTGATATTAAAGCGTAGTTGGGCATAGAAATATGACAATGCTTAATCTAGGTGGACAGGATTTAGCTTTGATGAGCCGAGGAGTTTGTAATTTAATTTATTTATTGTTATGCATTTTCCATAAGGTTGAGGTGTTATAAGAAGACATTTCAGAGAGGAAAAACGTCTGTATTATTTTTTATTTTTATTTATAAATTAATAATTTCTGCATTTGATGCTTGATTTACATATTATTATTATTATTAATTTTTTTATTTAAATTAAAATATTAAATTTGAATTTCATATTATTAATATTTTTTTTATTTAAATTAAAATGTTAATATTGAATTTCAAATTTAAATATATTTTTAATCAAAATTAAAATTTTTAATTTGAATTTTAAATTTAAATATTTTTAATTAAAATTACAATTTCAAATATGAATTTCAAATTAATTCAAATTTAATTTTCAAATTAAATTTTTTTTTTATTTTAAATTAAAATTTCAAATTAGATTTTTTGTATTTTAAATTAAAATTTCAAATAAAATATTTTTTTATTTTAAATTAAAATTTCAAATTAAATATTTTTTTATTTTAAATTAAAATTTCAAATTTAAATACATATTTTTTTAACCTAAGTTTAAATTAGTTAACCAAAAAAAATTTATATTCCCAGCTATGCAGACTGTGAATGTTTATATTTAATAAGAAATTAAAATTAAATTAATTCTAATTTAGTTGTTCATTGGTTCAATTGGACTGCAATACAATTTCATTGTATGAAAATTATTTAAAAAGCTTTTGCAAACCAAATCCCATAGAGAAATGTCCTAGAAGACTTATCAAAGTCCATTGATCTGTCAATGAAATGTAAAAAATTATTTATTTAGTTAAAGGTTTTTTTTTTTTAATTTAATTAATTGATGTAGTAGAAGAAAACGAATGTTGCTAATGAACTGCGATTCCTCTCAGTTCCTCTTAGTACCCGATGTCGATCTCTAAAATAAAAGGTTTTAACAGTTCCCAGCAAGACTCTATTATAGTTAACAATCCACTGCACAGTCTGGGAAATTGTGTTCTATATATTTACAAATATTAATCTATTTATTTTGCAATTTTAAAATCAATTTGGTATTTCTGATTTATTGAATGGGTTTGGTTATTAGGTTAATCAACTATGGAAAGATTACGTCATTTATTTGGAATATTTTTTCCATTTTGAGTAGTTGTAGATGTTATATTATATTGAAAATAATATAATAATATAAAATAAATTCAAAATTACTAACGCTTAGAGAGAGAGAGAGAGAGAGAGGGAGAGAGAAGTAAGACAAGCAATCAGTAAATCAATCTGCAACCAACCGAGTTAGTTTGTCTGTCAATTAAATGTTGAAAGTCAGAAATCTTAAGCAACATCAATTGAATCGAATCGAAACGGTGTGCTTAAAGGACTTTTGAGTATTCTCTTGATTTGTTTGTTTGTTTATTTTGTTTTATTTTTTTCTCTTTTTTTTTTTTTTTTGTATTTACTTATTTCTCGTGTAGAAGAAAAGGACTTCAAAGTGTCGTGTCCTTGTCGGTCGTGGCATACCAACCCAAATTCAATTTCTTTTTTGTTATGCGCCAAAGGACGTGCAAACTAAACTGATTTGAAATGCAGCCAGCGGTACCCATCGCCAAGGGGCAAAACATTTGGACATTCTGACTCCGGCCAAGGCGTCAGCCCAGCCAAAGAGACGTGATGCCATGTAAACAGATACCAGGACGAACAAATTCTGAGACGTAGGTAAATGGACATTGAGAATGAGATGAGGAGATGAGACGCAGACTACAACTGCGACGGAGTCGGAACAATTTTAGAAGTGACAGCGAATGTCAGCTGCTGTCAACGCGTAGGAAATTTGAATAGGCAAATCGTAAAGTCAAGATGACAGAGTACGATATTCCACTATTAGTATACAAGTGGATAGATAACGAGGGTTGTTCATTGAATAATGCGCGATTACAGCAAAATGCTTTACAAATTTTCCTTAGATATACAATTTATATGTGCCCCAAAGGTCAAAGACAAGTGGACCTGTTTTGAGGTAGTGGGCAAACAAAAAAATACAATATATAAATATATATTTTTTATGCAAAACCAAAGTATCTTCAGCAATAATAGTTCAGCAACTGAAATACAAATACAAATGCATACTTCTTATATCTTTGTCAGCAAAAAAGACTTACTTGGATAAGATTTAATTGAATTCGACTTACTTGGATGAGCCTTACTTGGATAAGACTTACTTGGATACAACTTATTTGGCTACGACTTACTTGGATAAGGCTTACTTGGATAAGACTTACTTATCAACGACTTACTTGCATAAGGCTTACTTGAATTAAACTTACTTAGATAGGACTTACTTGCTAAGACTTTATTACTCCGATCTGACACCAAATAGTAGAACGTCCGATCGCCTTGAGTTTGAATTTAAGAGTGCCTTTATATTTTATGATCTCAGTTAAATTAAACCCAAAAAACAGCGAGCTTAGAGAGAGCAAACGAACAAAAGCGACCGATTGCAGCAGAACGAGCACAGAGAGAGCAAAATTTTCACTCTTTGAACTCAAGCATTAATTTCTTCTTAACGTTCGATTCACGAAATCTACCGAAATACATCATACTCTCTCGCTTTCGCTCTACGCAGAAGCCTTCGGTTCTTTTCGTTTCGAATTTCTATTGAGCGCCTTGCGTTGAACTATCATACGCTATCGCTCTCACTGTAGGCAAGACACTTCGGTTCTTTTCGTTTCGAATTTCTATTGAGCGCCTTGAGTTTAACTATCATACTGTCTCGCGCTCGCTTCATTTCGTTGTGTTTAACTCTTAAGCGCCTTTCGTTAAACTTCGTTGAATTCGTTTGATTCTCATTTAACGAACATGGCAATGCATTGCATAGGCTGCGATACGAATGACGCTCGCCAAAACTCAATAACTCAACTCATTCACATACACATGCACACGAAGTATGGCAAACTTCGCATGTGCACCAACACATACAAAAATCGAGTTTTGCTAAGCAAAACACAAACAAATCGTTGCGAGCCGATCGCAAACGAACTGTCTGAAGAACCGTTGCAATCGTTTGTTCTCTTTTTTCTTCTTTTTTTTTCCAAAGTGCGAGTGAAAGAGACTTAATGGCAGACATTGAGAAACGATCAACAGATATCAGTATCGATTTTAAATAATTGTTTGCGCAACGAAAAGCTAAAGATGTTTGGTTTTACAATTATTTAAATATAGAAGACTTAAACGCTAATGAACTGACTCGATTTTTACTAGCTAAATACTGAAAATAATAAAAACGATTCCCCCATCACGTAGCTTAAAATACATTTTAACCAATTTCAATGGACGGCCAATGAAACTTCATTTGACAGCTTTTCACTATGTCCTGGAATTCACACTCTGTCTTTTCGATTGGCATTCTGTCAGTTGGGCTGATCATAAAAAATCGCGGCAGTAAATCTGGGCCATTGGCTAATTCGTATTCATGGCCACATAAACGAGCAAACATCTTGAAGGCTGCAGGACCTTCATAAAATTTGACGATTTTTAATTGCCCACTTTGAGACGGCGTAAGCCAGCAATGTCAGGCACAAACTATGCTCAAAAAAAACAAGACAAGAAACGAAATTTTAAATTGCCACGTTGCTGACAAGGACAACAACAACAACAACATGGGGAGAAAACAACCTATGAAATTTGCACATCATCATTATCAAGCACAACAGTGAAAATTATCTGCTCAAGTGAAGCTGGGGCACGGCTGCCTGTCCAAAAGTGCTAACAATGCCGCAGCCACAGACTGTCCCGCTTCCCTGACCTCTCTCTCTCTCTCTCCCTTACGCTCTTTCTCGCTCCCACTCTCTGCTTGTGTTGCCTCACCTGAGCGCGATGGCGACGCGTCAAATACCTTACGGCAACTTCAACTTTGTTGCTGTTGTAACATGGCAAATAAAAATTGAAAGCAAATGAGACAGCGGAGACATGGGACAAGGTGGCGGATCTGGCTGCGGATGCGGATGCGGATGCGGATGGGGATAAGGATGCGGCTTGCAGACACGGGTACGTGCGGATGTCGCTCTGCTGTCCCGGTCCAGGAACCAAAACCTAGACCATTCCCAGTCCACAGTACTCAATCCCTGCCGCCCCTTCGAGTCTATGCGTTTGCCAACTCTGACAGCTAACGCTAAAAACGCCGAGTGTCGAGTGTCGGGCTCGGTCTCGGTCTCGGCTTGGCTTTTTGAGTGGTTGGTAATGCGTGACGGGCCCAGACCAGACCAGAGCAACAGCAGAGCAGCAGCAGCAGCAGCAGCAGCTTTCTCTTTCTCTCTCCATCTCTCTCTATCTCTCCTCTGCGAACGTTTCAGAATTCAAATTTGATGGCGGCTGTGTGGGCAACAACAACGCACGTCCTGCCACCAGTTCCACTTTTCCCCATTTTCCTGCCCGGATGTGAGCCGACAGCGGCGTTTGTCTATGTATGTCGTGTCTCTCCTCTCTTGCTGTCTACCCCAAGCCTCCTCCTTCTCCTCCTCCTCCTCCTCCACTTGTGCGCCAGCACGAAAGTTTAAGCGAATTAAATTATTTGCTTTTTAGATTTCAATATTTCCGCAGTGGAGATTTTTAGTCGATATCAGTAAAGTGGTTTGTGTGTACGCAGGTGGGACAAATGGAGCAGGAGGGGCACGGCGGCAGGCGACGCTCTAAATTGAGTTTGATGATGCGCTGTAATCATAAAGTGCTTTAGGGCTGGCAAAATATTTGGGTCTGGGTTAGCTCAGGTAACACATAACAGTTATAGCAGCACACATACATATAGCTATCCATATACATATATGTATACAGATTTATGGCTAAAGCGTGCGGCTTTGGCCGTAACCAAAATAGGGTTAAAAACCATAAGGATGCCATTCAAATTTAAATTGGTTAGTTTCAGATTTATGATTTTATAATTATGTGAAAAGTATTTAATAATAAATTAGATATTAATCATAAGTGAAGGGGAAACCGACAGTTTCCTTGAATTAGATAATCCATATTAAATTAAATATAATAAAAATCATAATATAAATATTTATAAAAATATTTGTTTTTTTTTCATATTTATAAGAACAAATTATACTATAATTTAAATTTATATTAATATTATAATTTAAGATTTTATGTTAAAAATATTTGAATTTTTTCTATTATTTCTATTTATATTTTTCTGTGAATATATCACTTTAAGATATTATATTCAAAAAACTGTAAGATTATAAATTTAATTAATTATATATATAAATAATTTCTATGAATTGTGACTAAAATATTTTAAAATAATAAATATTTTATTTGCTGATTTATTTCAGTCTTTATAACAAATTAAATTACTAGTTAAAAATTTTACCAATTATAATAGAATAAATTTGAATTTATTCTATATATATAAATTATAATTTCTATGAATTGTATTTATTTTCTATTCATTTAAATATTATATGCTCATGAATTTAGAATTATTCTATAATTTTCGTATGATTAAAAATGTATTTCAATATTTAAAACGATTTTATATTTAATATGGATATGTATTTATATGTATATTATAAATATCAAAATTATTTTTAATAATTGCATAATAATTTAAGTTTCAGTTCAGTGGAATCTCTCTCTCTCTCTCTCTTTCTCTCTTTCCCTTTCTTGCTCTGCTTATATAAGAGTACATTCAATGGTGTAATTATTAAATATAAATATATACTTAAATATTCTATATTAGTTTACCAATCATATTCTTTTCTTTCTTTCTCACCTTTAATAATTTTTTAATAAATTTTCTTTCATTTACCTGCATAGTTTTGTCTGCTATTCTAAGTGTCCTTCTGACCCAACTGAAGAGTATTCATTATTCAAGGTAATTTTGCTCTCTAGCTCAATATTTGTTTTACTTGAGCTACTTAAAGCGCTTCAAATCATTAAAACATAAAAATTTTACTTATACAAAAACAAGGCAAAAAAAAAAAAAAAAAAAGAAAAAAAAAAAGGAAAAACAAAATTAAAAGGAAGACGAAAAATCCGCCCAGAGTTTTCTTTTCTATTTAAATTCCAACTCTAATTCAATTTTCCCGCTGAATTTGCCTTTTTACGGACCGTCTAGGCGGCCAAATTACCTAGGCAGCTAAGTATAACTACGCACACACACACAGACAAATATATATATGTATATAGTGTATATATACAGGAAAATTGTTGTGAAGGAAATGCAAGCATGATTATTATAACGCTGCTGAAAATTTTTATTTGATTTTTTTCTTTGGGCTTACAGGCATAAATATTGAGCTTGGCAGCGTCAGAGCGAGAAAGTGAGAGAGAGAGGGAGATAGAGCACAAGCACGAGTGAAATAGCTTGAGAGAGAGACAGGGAGAGGTAGAACGCAATCGGTTTGAGTTTTGAGTTTACTTTACATGCCCAAAAGTTTGCTGAGCTGAAGACCAGGCTGAATGCCTGCCTGGCTGCCCGGCTGACTGACTGACTATGATGCGGTCTGTGGGTTGGCCAGAAAGAGAAGGTGGTACCGAAAACTATTGAAGCGCACACAGCGCGAAGCGCATTCATTTACTTCGTGTGGGCGGTTATGGGTGGTTGGGTGGTTGGGTGGCGCACAGAGACTGCCACGCCCCCCAACTACTGTTGGCCGGAGTGAGCAAGTCCATTGCATGCCTGAATGGTCGCGCAAAACATGCCATCATCATCATCAAAGGGAAATTAACCTAAACGGCCATGAAGCTGTTTGCTGGGCGTTACTGCCACTGAGGCTTTGCTTCATGTTTGCTGCTGCTGTTGCTGTTGTTGTAAATTTGGCTCAGTGGCCAGGGCAGCGTAACTGTGAACGGTTGAACTGAAACTCTGTAAATGTGACTGGCTTGCAGCAGCAGCAGCAGCAGCATCAGCAGCTCCTGCTGAGTGTGCGCCCACATTATTGCTGATTATGAGGTTGAGCAAACTGCAAAATGTTTTAACCTCCGGTTTGGTTGCCTCCATTTTGATTGCTACAGCAGCTACATCTGCTGTTAGTCCCAATAGTCGTTGCTTATCCACTGGGAATCTCTCTTCAACTCGGCTGGCCTTAAGTGAGACATTCTCTCTCTCTCTTCCTCTTTCTGTGTGTGCGTACCGAAAACAGCATCCAGTTCGTCTTCCTTCCTTTATATGGTGCTAATTGTGGGCGCTTTTGCTGGTTAACTGCACTAATTGAAGTTCTCATTGAGTCACTTTGTGGATTTATCGATACGTTTGCGGCGAACTCTCAATGGATCTTTTATAAGGGCAACTGGCACATTGATTAACATTGTGCAGCTGAATGGGATACTGCGTACGGTGCACATGCCATGGAAAAGACGCTCGAAATGTGAGTCTCGGATAACATCTATTGAATCGATTAACACTGCTGTAAAGAATTAAGTTTTAACAAGATTTTTAGCTACTGATATACTAGAAAATCTTTACTGTAACAGGAATCAATATGTGCTGAGTTCAGGATTCTTGATTAAATATAGGTAAAAACTACAAAAACTATAAACTCAGTTGAGGAGCAGTAGCTAAGCACTGTATAATAAAAATTTATCTCATAAGCCTCATTATGAATCTATATTGTTAAAAATTATTAAGGGAAATAAATCACAAATGCGATTGCGACCCAGTAGGAGAACTGGAGTGGGACTTATGCTATTAACAGCGCATAATACTGTTAATAGCATAGCATGACGATGTAAGAGAGTAACAGTTCTTCTTCATGGAATCTGACATTAATAATATATCTTATATAATATATATAATCCGTACAATTCAATATGTATCTCTACTATTTATACGATGTATGCTATATTTTGTTCTATATATTTATTTCTATAATATGAAAGTATTCATAGAACCAGATATTATATACTATCTATGCTATTCATACCATCCATGCGCTCTACATTATTTATACTGTCTTTACTATCCATATTATTGATACTATCTATACCATCTATACCACCCATACTATTTATACTATCCATACCATCAATACCATCTATCTGTAGTCTCAAAAGTAAACTAAATCTTGTATCCAATATCCTTGTATGTTGTATCGTCTCTGTAGATTCATATCTTGTTTGCCATTTCGTAAACCTTTTCAACATCTCACTTCCATTGAAGTTGAATCAAACAATTTGTAGTAAAAGCAATTTGAAGTAATTTCTTAAACTTCAATGAAACTTGTACTGTACAGCTACAAGATACAAGACAAGGCATAGCTACAAGATACAAGATTTCCCTTACATGATACGAATTACAAGCTGATTGGCTTAAGATAAAGTACTCCATATCACGTTAAACACTTTGTGACAATATATGTTTATATGATGTTGTTGTTGGGCTTTAATGGATTCCACGTAGATTTCTTAGCAGACAAGAAGCGAGAAACGAGAGGGAAAAAAAAAGAGTTTACACCGCAATCCCATCAGGCAATGCCACAACAGATTCGGTCACCCCTTGAGCGATTTCGACAGCACTTTTCATAATTACCCCCGCCGTGTCGCAGCTCCTTTGTGCCAAAGGACTCTGCCAGCTCTTGTGGTCTACACTTTTAGCGTGTGACAAATGAGAATACATGACACTGTTTGTTGTAGTTACTGTTGCTCATGTTGTTGTTGTTGTTGTTGTTGTTGTACTAAATGAAGCAAGTGCACAAAAAGGCTGAGCATGCTTATCCTTATTAGAGGACTTTGCTGCTAGGTAATCCATATTTATAAAAATAATCATTAAAAGGGTTGCTCACATGTGCTCTGCCCAGCCCAGCTCAGGCCACGCCCCGCTTTATAAATACATTTTAATTTAGCTTTGTGCATTGAAACATATTTAAATTAAAGAGCAGCGGCTCGTAAAATGCGCTCGCTCAGCTCAGCCCGGCTCTGGCTCTGGCTCTGGCCTGGTCAGGTCTGCTGGTCGTGTCCTTTGCCATTTTTAATACAGTTTATCAATGTCCACAGGAGTCCCTGTCCTTACCCCAGCCACTGTGCACACTGAACCCAACTTGTTTGTGCTCTGAAGCATGCTCAATTGTGACGAACCGCTGACGACTAGTCATGTGTCCTCTGCTCAGTGTTGCCCACTTTTCAGGGCATATAAATATGATCAATATTTAAAAAAAAAAAAAGGCAAATTTTATTTGATTATTTGGTAAAGGCATGCGGTCGCAATATATGCTCCTCTAATAATCCCATTAACAGCTTTTTATATACTGGGAAAAAAAAGCTAGATAAATCTAGCCAGCACTGTTGCAGCTGATTTTTTTTTCTTCTTTTTTCTCCTTATTCCTGTTGTCCTGTTGCCTGACATACGTTCGATAAAATTAAAACGTCTGCTCATGTGCAAAACCTCAGACCAGGACACATACCCAAGCAGAGCAGTGCAGACCAGTCCAGTCCAGACCAGACCCAACCCGACCCGACCCATGTAGAGTTGACTAACGCAGTCCAGACCAAGTTTACGCCTTTGTTTATCAACTTGACCATGTTCACATGTTCTCTCAACTTACTCTACAAGAGTCAGACTGATTTTTTCTTTTTCTATAAAGCCCGCACAATTAACGCTAACTAAAAGTTGATATGTATTCAAACAAATACAATTTTTAATCAGCTGCATAGAAAATTGGAAAAGTTGCAAATTTGTAGTTAGATAATGTTAAAAGTTAAAAGTCTAGGTTTAAACAATTTTCTTTTTAGTAATAAGTAATTAGTTTAATTTTTAATTCCTTAAGTTTTTTTATATATTTATAATATATTAAATGTTGTTTAAATAAGTAATTAGAATAATTTTTTATTTTATTGTACAGTTAAATTATTAATAATATATAAAATTCTAAATTTTTTATTTTATTTTATTTATTTTTATTTTATTAAGTTTTTATTTTTATTTTATTATTATTTTTTTTTTTAATAACTAACTAATAAATATATAACTTTATTTTTTTTTTATATTTGAATTTTTAATTTGCATTTATTTCATTGTTCATTATTTATTTTTTAAATTATTTTTTAAATTAAATGTTGTTAGTATTATTTTTTTTCAGAAATAAATAAAAAGAATAAAGAGCTAACTATTTTATATAATTAAATATACATATATATTTATATATTTTTATTTTTATTTTGTTTAAAAATAAGTGTTAAAAAAAGTCTATTATTTTTTATATATTTTTGATTATTTATATTTCTATATTTTTAAAAATAAATTTTTAATTTTTTAAAATTTAATTTATTTATTTTTAGCCCTTTTTTTAAATTAAAATATCATTTTTTATTTATATTTTATTTCTTTATTTTTTCATGTGGCAGACTTAAATTCAAATATATATTGTTACATTCTTTTAGTCTTTTCACGATTGTGAATACTGTGTTGGTTTTTATTTATTTTATAAATATCAATGAAATAATCCTATTAATAGAGCATTAAATATTTGCCCTTTTCAACAATTTTGTTCGTTCAATTCCTATTCCCATTTCAATTTGCCTGCACAGCTTTTGTCGATTTGATGAGTTTCATGTGACGAGGAAAAGAGTAAAAAAGAACTAAGGGAAACTGCTCGACTGGCAGATACTCTGAACTCTGAATAGAGCTAATATGCATAATTAATAGGTAACTTATTTTTTTTTAGTAAAAACTAACTCGATTCGCTCAGCACATCAGTCTGCGCAAAACTATTTATACTCTATAGCATCTGCCATGCCTTTTGTCCACCTGTTACATTCCTCTTCACATAAACATTATACCCTAAATACGCTTTTGCGCTCAATGTGAACAATGCACATTTTGCCAACTCTTCAGTTTACTTATTTATCGATAATTGGAAAGGCAGACCTGTTGTGCTTTATCTGTTCCCACGCACACACACACACACCTACACCCCTCGTCATCTGCATATAGACATTGTCTGCTTGCTATCCTTAGTCATATACTGAAAGGATGATGTTGATGTTCAGTTGCCATCAATGAATACATTGATTCATTAGCTTGACAATGCAACTGAATTCCATTAAAGAGAGCTTTGCTCACTGTCTAGCTAGAAAGAATCAAGGTGCCTCGACTCAACTCATATATGACTTTATGCCCAGGGCCTGCAATTTTGTGATAAGCGTCAATTGCCGTGTCCCATTAGCAGCTCCACAATACGCTCCATTCTCTGGCGTCTGCTCTGCCACTTGATCCCACTGTAGCCGTGCATTGTCTCGCATTGGCTGACTGGCTAATGAGTTGCTAATTAGAAGTGAGCGTGTGTGTGTGGCAAATGGAAACTTTAAATGACAATGCATAGCAGCAATTTGTTGCAAAATTTGTTACAATTTCAACTTGAACTATTAGGGCAATGTAATCAAGGACTTTGGGTTAGACAAGATGAGTTTTCTGGAAATTTAATTAAATTGAATTCATGCTAGAATCATTTTCCAGCTGCAGCTCAAACTCATTTGTAAATGTACTTAGACACACATTACTCATACGCCCGGCTTAACATGCAATTGCTTAAGGCTCATATAGATGGCACTTGAAGGACTCTCTGCAGCTTCTTCTAGATTTCTATATTTCAAACTGTCTCAGCTGCACTTGAAGCTCATTTCAGATTGAAAATCAAGTGAATCTTGCTCTTTAAAAAACGACGCAGCAAGCGTTTCAATGCCATTCAACGCTTTTCACAACAAATTTCGGTTGAGTGAATTTTCATTTCTCGTATTTTCACATTATTTATTTATTTTTTTATTATTTTTTATTTTTGTGAGCTGCAGCAAAGATTTATGCGCACCATTGGCCAAAGAAGAGGAACTCGGCTTTGGCAACGTGTAATTAAAATATGCGCAATTAAAATGGAGCAAAGGAAGCGTACAATGCGTCTAATTCGAGTATGAAAAAAAAAATGCAGAAGCGTCATTTTATCATAATCATAATTTACATATGTAATACACAGAGAAAGATAGACAGAGAGAGAGAGAGAGGGAGAGAGTAGGAGACATACATTTGCTATGGGAAAACCTGTGTACATAAATTGAAATTTCATTAAGAAAATTCTCACAGCAGCGAATGAGAGCGAATGACGCTCATGGACTCTCATTTTGTGTGTGTGTCTCATGTCACTTCAAAATTGAAATGTATAATGGCTTTCGTATGTATATGTGCCGGTGTGTGTGGGTGTCTCTCTCTCTCTCTCTCTCTCTCTCTCTCTCTCTCTCTATGTGTGTGTGTGTATAGGCGCACTTGAGCGACTTAATTGTGTCGTGTTAACGTCAAACACATGCAACAAACATGTGCAAACAAATGTTGTGAGAATATGTACATATATGTGATGCTGTGTGTGTGTGTGTGTGTGGGGCGGGACTGTTCGGCACGTTTATGTCAGCGTCGTGTTGACAGATTCAACCACCCAGCAAAAAACCCGTTGCCAGCCTACCTTCCGCTCACACACACACACACAGATGCATAAGGCCACTCTTTTATTTTATAAAAAAAAAAAAAACACATACAAACATTCACTCAAGCGGCAAAACATATCCGTACACATCCGTTATACAGCCAGCGACCCCCAAAGAACACCAGCACAGCCTTTGAAAGCCTCCTGCTCCAGCTGCAGCTCCACCTCCTGCTACACCTGCCGAGTGCCTGCCAGGCAGCCATTGCCACCTGTCATAAATTTCCATATGCGCGAAAGGTTGAGCGATTTTTTTTTTTGTTCTTATTAAACGAACTGCTGCATAAACGAAATGAAATACTCTCTCTTCGACTGTAGTTAAAGAACTCAGATAGAGCTTAAATTCCAGCTTCCACTGTCTATGAAGAAGAAATGCATAATCCATTATCTATATAAATTTATTTATTAAAGATAGATAGATCAGATAATCGATTTCTCAATTTATTACCAAAAAAAGCTTGCTGACCTTTTGACACGATATATATATTGATTTATATAGATATAATAAAACAAATTAATTAACTAGTCTCTTGCTTAGCAATTGGAATTTTTTTTTGTATATATTTTATTATTTATTTTTTTTATGCTGCTTCATCTGGTCTCATATTTCAGCAGAGTCTCGGCTTTCGGTTAGGGCATGATGCGAACTTTTTGGCTGAGTAGTACAGCATAAAAGCAGCTGTTCCGTTATGACTGCCAGCGGCTGGGGTAGCTGGCGGCTTATGCATAATAGACACTCATACACACACATGTGCAGATGTATATATATATATATATATATGTGTGTGTGCGTGTGTGTGTGTATGGCAGGGAAAAACCCATTTCCATAACTGACTCAACGATTCTGCGTTCATATTTTCGATTATGACAATGCTAAAAATACCGCGAGTTAAATTCAAATGCATTTTCTGTTTTTCATACAATTTTTTCTCTTTTTTTACTCTTTGTTCTCTTTGTCAATCAGTTCATTTGGCTGACCAGGCCAACGTCAATTTTTCTGCCCCTATTGTTGGCGCAAATTGAATTTCCCCGATTGACAATGGCCCATCCATATGTGAAGCATTTTCGACCAAAAACTGGCAATGGCTAGATAAGTTTTAAGCCCTGAGTGCTAATCAAATGCTGGGCTAGCCAATCAATTTGGTGTCGACGTCTTTTAATGAACGTTTTGCCAATGATGCAATGCAACCGCCTGTTGCCTGTTGCCAGTTGCCTGTTGTTGTCGCATATTGAAAAGTGAAAGGCAACAGCAAGTACACTCGCCAAGTCCCCAACCCCGCTATCCCCGCATTCGCCCGCTTCCGTTGCCCCTGGGGGCTGTATTGTGGCCAGTTGACAGTTTCATTAGTTGGTTTACATGCAGGAGGTGCCAGTCTCTGTTCCCTGTTTGTTTGCATTGTATTGCCATGTTGTGCAGGATATTGGCTGGCTTGTCCTGTTCACTTGTATGTGTCTCTCTCTCTCTCTCTCTGTGTGTGTGTGTGTGTCTGTCTGTCTCTCTGTGTCGCTTTTGCTGTGGTTGGGTGGCTCACGTTCTGTGTTCTGCCTTGTTGTGGCATTCACCGGAAGTTGCCTGATAAGTTTACGTTGACATGTTGCCGCACTCTATCTCACTACGATTTCTTACTTTATGCACTTGTGTGTGTGTGTGTGCGTGTGCGTGTGTACGGTTTCCCAGCTGAAAGCTTTCATAAGTTGATTTAAATCTTAACTTTTGACCATGCTATTTTGACATCCACTTTGAGCGCTAACTTAATTGTGTTTTTGCTTTCATAGCTTGTTTGCCTTTGACTCGATTCGATGCAGAACCTTCAATTTATGGCTATTAGGGTAAGGCTAATTACAATATAAGTGATTTACCGTAAACTTATATTGATATTGCAAAATCAATGAAAATCGAATTTAATATTCTTAAGTGTTTTTATACCCAAAGGACATGTATGCATAAGCATCATTATAATAGCGTTTACATCATCTTAATGTGCATATGGAATTGATGTCATTTGAGCTTGTGGTTTGTCAGTAGGGTTAACTGTCTGTCCGTATATTTTTGGTCGGCTCTCAGTCTATTTATCTGTCGTACCTGTCTATTCGTATGTCTAATCGTCTTTCTTCGTATCTGTCTACCTATTCCTCTATCCTCTATTCTCACCTCTATCTAGCTATTTGCTGCCGGTCTTTCATCAGCCTATCCGTATATCCATCTGTCATCTCCTTGCATAGTTGATTCTTGCTCTCTCAAGCACTCACTCTCTTTATTTCACCTTCCTCTAGAATTTGTAGAATTTTTATAGAGATAATTTTATACAATACTTTATTTATATATTGTTTTATATTTTCTTAACAAATTTGTTATCTGATGTCTACAATACTAACTCTATGAATGGGTTTTTTCTAATTATAATTTACACTCTTTTAAAAATAAGACAAAAATATATTCTTAAAGTAATAGCTAGACATTTAATATATCTTCTTCTCGTTTTATTTATAAATATTTGGTGGTTTACTTGAAAATATTTGTTTGTTTTTCCTCATGTTTACTTTTTATTTTATTTTATTTTTTTTTTATGTTCATTTTTTTTATATTTTTTTTTCTTTTATTTATTTATTTATATTATTTTTTATTTTATTATTATTTTAGTTTGTTATTTTATTTTTATTTATTTTATTTTAATTTTTTTTTATTTAATTTTTATTTTATTTTTTTTTATTTTTTTTTTATTTTTTTTATTTTTTTTATTTTATTTATTTATTTTTTTTTTATTTATATTTTATTTTTATTTTATTTTTATTTATTTTATTATTTTTTATTTTTATTTATTTATTTATTTTTATTTTTTAATTTGAAATATTGTGTAAAGCTGAAAATATTTGTATATTATTTCTCATATTTACTTGCCAAATCTCAACTTTAATAATTGAAATAAAAATCTAAAAAAAAACAACCTGATGTTTTTCATCTCTAATCAAGAGCTCTTGACTGCATTTTCTATGTAAATGTCATTTGTTGTTGTTGAGCCCACACAGAGAAGAGCTCTTAAATGCTTTTTCAAAGTAAATGTCAATTATGAAAGAGAAAAAAAAAAACATACTTCTCTATCTATTGGCTGGCACATTGAACGGAATTTGCCAATCAAGTTCCATTTCTAATTGGAAAAACTATTTAAGTCCCAACAACCTTAGATAATACCAACACGTATACACCTCTCAGACATGTCAGCCACACCTCGGCTCTCAGTCGTTATACCCCACACCGTCGCTAGGCCTGGAAAATCGAATACGCACACAAACATTTGCATTTTTCGTTTTGTGCCGTTGACCCATAAAAACAAAAGAGGATGAAAAACAAAGAAAAAAAAAAATCGAAAAATGGAAAACGAAAACACAGGAGCTTCAGCTGACGAGCAGCAAAGTGCGCAGGACGATGTGAGGATGATGCCATTCCAATGCAAAATTGAACAAACTGTCAGTTGCAGCAGCAGCAGCAGCAGCAGCAGCACCGGCAGCGGCAGCGTCAGCAGTCGGGCAGATCAGGAGGCCTATAACACACATAACACATAACACTACACTACACAACACAACACTACACGTCAGCAGCAAGCTTTATGCTTTGTGCACAACCTGCTTGTGAGCATAACACGATATCTGTCTCTCTTTCTCGCTCTCTCTCGCTCCCTAGCTCTCTGCTGACCATATACACTGTGAGAAAATATGATTGAAACTAGGGTTTTGTGGTTCTAGATGATGTGTATTATTATAATTTTTTTTTTATTTAATATAATGAAATTATTTTTTAATTTATGTTTCAACAAGAAGAAAACTCATATAGAAATTATTGCATTTATTTTTATTTTTAATTTTTTTAATATTAAAAAAAAAATTATTTATATACAACATAAGAACAACTCATCTGAAATTTATGAAATTTTTAAATTTATTTCAAAAATGTTTTTAAATTAATAATAAATATGTTTCTTTAAAACCCTATTTATATTAATTTAAATAACGTTCTAGTATTTGTTAAAAATACTTCTTTGAAAATATATTTATTTAAAAGGTTTCTGAATTTATATTCTAGTTACATAAAAAAACTCAATATAGGAAAAACTGCATCAATGATTTTATTTGTAGGTTATTTGTATTTATTTTTATATTTATTTTTCATTTTTTCTTTATATTATTTTAATTCACGCAATTAATTTCAATTTATTTAAAAATTTTGAAATTTAAGTTTTTCTGATTTTTTAAATTTTTTTCAAATGTATATTTTCATTACTTTTTTTTTTTTTTGTTTGTATTTATAATTTTATTTTATTCTATTTCTTTAATATTTATAATAAATATTCATTTATGAAATAATTGATGATTAATTAATTAAAAATCTTTTTAAAAGTTTATTTGTATAATTATTTTTATTTTATTTATTCGTTCTATTTATTTAATAGTTCATAATATTTTTAAGATCCAATATTATTTATTAATTATATAAATATATTTTTTTAAATTTTTCTTTATATATAATTTTTATTTTATATTTTATTCCTATGTATTACATATATTACTATCTTTCCTTTCAAATAATTTATTATTAATTAATATCAAATAATATGTGCAAATATAATACTTAAAATATTTCTACATTTTAAATTTAGATTTATTTTCATTGCATTTCAAAGTATACCGTAATTTTGCACAGTATAGCCGATTTGTTGTAGTAACTTTGTTAGCCAACACTCTGTTAGCAGCAGAAGGACACATCGTGAGCTGCTGCTGTGGCTGTTGCTGTTGCTGCATGATAATAGGCCATTGGACGTGGTCTCTAAACGTGGACATCGATTCATGGACATCATGGACTTTTCGGCATAGGAGCGTGTGTGAGGGCGAAGTTCTACTTTTTTTTTTTTGTGGACCGTGCCTATAAAAGTGAACGGAAGTTAATACGTTTACCTGGTTGTATTGTTTTTTGTTGCTATAGCTCGCACACAGGTGGCGCCACCTACATTGTTTGATGGGCTTTATATGCCAGTCACTGTTGTTGTTGTTGCTGCTGTCGAGCTTGTTGTTCTTGTTGCTACGTAAACAGAGTAAATTGAATTGCGTTAATGCGCTTATGGCTTATACGAGTGTTGCTGGGTCCACTGCAGCAATAAATGGCCGAAATAAAAATGCATATGAAAATCTACATACTATCATAAAAATAGCCAACAAATTGGGTTTAAGCACAAATGACACACGGATACAAAAACAAGCACACACACACACACACACACATCCGCCCGCTGCACACGTACAAAGTCAGCTCTGCTGTGGTTTGGGATTTATAAATATGGCATAACATTTATGTTGGCTTAAATGTAATTCTGAAATGGAAGTGAGGGAATTACGACTGCCAGCACTTAATGAAGCCACATAAACACATACACAAACACACACGAAGATAAACACAAACATACATATTCATATTTACACTGTGCGTGACAGATGTGATAATCATTATTTTGGTTTTAGCTCGACAGTAAATTGAAACATTCAGCTTTGCCCCTGTCTCTGTATAATAAGCAGAGCTTAAGAGCCCATTCGACCAGAAGAAGTTTTCGCTAAACTGTTTTCATCTACTCCATGTGCTTGCACTTGGCAGTGATTAGCCGAAGTTATTCTATTTGACTATAATATGAAGTTGGTAGTTCTGTCAAGGGCAGACTCTATGTCTTTATGCTTTTATAGCAAATGCAATTAATGTTAAATTTCATATTTACCAACTCTTTATGTCAATGTGTATCAAATGTTAACTTGGCTAACTCACACAAGTGTGCCCCAAGCTAAGGACAGACTCTATAGAGTGGAAATGCACATTCAACATATTTGCGTGGCTGGAATGAATTTAATGAATATAAAGCTCACTCAAGAGCCTCAAAACCGTCATCTAACAATACTATAATCTTTAGCTGTACTTTTTTCAATTATTTCATGTTCACACATAGTGTCTAGGAAAAACAAAATTCACTGTTTATAGACAATATATTAACTCCAATCTCACGGAAGTTCTATACGTTTTTTTCATGTTATTTATTACAAATTATTTATTTGTAATATATTTATTAAATTTTTTAAATAATTTTTCACATCGAACCTCACAAAAGTTAATAAAATAATAACAATAAATAAATAATTTGATTATATATTTTTATATTATATATTTTTATAATTATATTATTATATTATTAATATATATTATTATATATTTTATTCATTGAATTAATTTTATTTATTTTTATTATTAATTTATTAAATAAATAAATAAATTTGTATATACTCATTTATTATTTTAAAATTTGTATTATTATTATTATTTTTGCTTTTTGAATTGAATATTTATTTATTCAATAATCACATAATAAATAAATAAAATCCTTGTAATTTTTTTTTTATTATGAAGTATTTTCTATTATTTTTTTCTATTTTATTTATTTTTTTTATCTATTTATTTATCATTTTATTTTATTTTTATTATTACAATTTGTATTTTATTTTATTTATTTGATTTTTCAATAAATTTCATATAAATAAATAAATATAAAATACACAAATATAAATTCAGAAATTCCTTGTATTTTTTAATATTTATTTTATTATTATTTTATTTTCATATATTTACATAGATAATGGAAGATAAACTGCTTAAATGTCATATATGAGTTATATATGAGAACTTTTTATGAATTTAAGTAAGCCATGCATAAATTTTAGGTTTTTTTCGTCATATATATTCATGTATATATAAATATTTATTTATAAATGTAAATACACATATCTTATTGGCAGGTAATATATGAAGAACTCATCTTGACCATCTATCAAGACTAATTTCTACTCATCTTAAAGATACCGAACAAAGATCATTCAAAATCTCTCACACTCTCTATCTCTAACAAGCTTGATCTTCACTCCTTATATAAAGAATGCTTTCTTTACTCACTCATAATCTTCTCGAGAGCTCTTGCCCTCTCTTTTACTGCTTCTCTTTGTCACTTTATTAATTTCTATACTCTAATCCTTTTCAATTCCTTCTATTTACAGTGATGTGTTTGTGTAAAAGTCAGAGCTCCCTCCTGCAATAAATGGCAACATAATAAACTTCGGTGTGAATTGTGAATTCTTGGGTAAGTCCATATTAACAATTATCTGCATTTATAACTATTCCTGCTTATTGCCAGTAATGAATATATTTTTGTCTGCCCTTTGTCAGTTTACAACAAGAAATAGTATAGGCAAGCTCCGTCTCACACTTCAAATTCGTAAATTCGCATTCCAAGTCCTTAAGTAACAATTTTATTTTTAAATGCAGTTATAGTCTTTGCCTTGTCCATAATCGCATTCTATTCTTTATCTGCCATTGACTTAGTGCTTGATCCCGTTGCTGTCCATTGCCTAAGCCAAATGAATTCCTGCTGCTTCGTGTTCTCGTTGTCGTTGGCAAAATTGCATTATTTTGTATTATCAGCGGGTGGGCGGTGCCACCTGCAGTAAGTAGCTTCAACTGTCTATATTTCTCTATATTTTCTTCTTCCACTTCGGCGTCTTCTACTTTGGCGTTTTAACATTTTCCTAATACACTAAAAGCCAACGTCATAGTTCAAAGTCGACGGCACTTAGCTAACGTCAAATGCAATCGCCTTTAGTAGCGCATTTCATACCCATTGCAAGTTGATGAAATCGGGCATATTGATGCTTAGAAACCGTATGCAACGGGATAGAGTAAAGACTCTATTCTGTCATAAGTTATACTCTACACAAATCTACCCCTTCAATCTACTCTCTAATTGTCTACTAATCTGAACTCGCAAATAACTGTTTACCTCTTTCTCTTTCACTCACACTTTAAGAAAAGACTCAGAGAGCAAACGATTGCAACGGTTGTTTTCGTTCGTTCTCGATCGACTCGAAAGCGTTTGCTTTCGTTTTGCTTCGCTTTTACTGTGTTCCATGTTGCGTTATATGAAGCAAACAACGTTTTGTGTATGTGTTGGTGTATTAGCGAAGGCTGCTTCGCTAAACATATCACACCCACATGAATGGAGCATGTGCATGTATATGTGGAAGAGAACACCATTTGCATTGACTTGTGAGTTTTTGCTCACTTACCGAACCTCTCTCGCTGTGCAAGCGTCAATCGTATCGCTACCTAAGCAATGTTCGTTAAAAGTGCGCTACACGAATTTAACGAAGTTTAAGGCAAGGCGCTCAACAGAAAATCAAAACGAAATGAAGAGAAGACTTTTGCGTAGAGCGAGAGCGAGAGAGTATGATAGTTTAACGCAAGGTGCTCAGCAGTACACAAAAATGAATAGAAGCGAAGGCTTTTGCTCAGAGTAAGCGCGAGAGCGAGAGAGCATGCATTTTTATCGGTTGATCTCGCGAACAGAGCGTAAATAATAAAATGGCTAACAGTTATTTGCTAGCTATGCGATTTAACTGAATTAGCTTTGCTATACTTTTTTGTTCTGACTGCCATGAAATTCGATGAAGCACAAGAACTTAAATATGTATACATAAATAAAAAATAAAGGAATAAAGGAATGTATGTATTTTTATTCCTCAGCATACGCAAAAGCAATATACTCTTTCTTCTCATAAACGAGCATTGAAAATAAGTGGGATAAAACTTACGTTACTTTAGGAACTTTTCAAGTGGCTCTAAAGAGAAGTGGACTGCGTCAGCTGATGATCATGTTTATCTTCATCATCATTATTATTATTCTCAATAGTCGGTATTAATCTCATTTCATTTAATTTAATTCCATGGAATACAGCTTTTAGTTAGAGCATCTCTCTGTCGATTACGCTCGTCAATACTACTTTAGCATGTCTTATTTATTTTTATAATATTTTCACTTTGATTCAATTTCTTTATACCTTTAAGTTAACATCCGCTTTGCCGGTTGCGTTCAGCTTTCACTTCCGTTTGCCAATGCGATGCGTTCGCTCGCTTCACGTCTCTCTTGCTCTCACGCTCTCTCTCTCTACACAGTCTTCTGCAGCAAGCACTAGGCATTATCCCCGCAATCAGCGTAACTGTAAATCACACACACTCACGCACATGCTTACACGTACACACACACACACAAATACATATATAGTAAGCTATTAGAATAGTTGACACTGGCAGAGACTAAAAATGGCGTAGGAAATGATGCTCTGTGATGGCTGCCAAGTCTCGTATGCTTTTGTATTATGAATGTAACTGTAACACGCAAGCAAACATAGCACACGCAGCACATCACAGACAGACAGATAGACAGGCAGTCAGTGAGAGGAAGAGAGTGAGGGGGGGGGGGGGGGCTGAACGCTGGGCCAAGCGAAACAGGACAGGACATTTTTCTCTAAACTAAGCTCGACTCACGGAACTTTCGGTGTCCCGTGGCCGGACGGGCGCATCGTGCGCATCGTCGCCAAACTGACGGATATTCCGGTGCTTCTGTCAAACGCTTGTCATTTTATTTACTATCCACACACACACACAGACACACACCCACACTCTCTCTCTCTCACTCTCTCATGCATACAATGAAGGACCCACTCACTCACAGCATCCGAACGTCCTGTTTCGCCTGTTATCGGCTTAAAATGCGAAAACTGCAAATAAATACAAGCAGAGCCCGAGCCAGAGCAGAGTTCTAGAGTTTCCCATCGCATTCGCTTCAAGTGCTAAATTATTTACTTAGTTTTTATTTAGCGTTAAACGCATGTAGTATCTTGTATCTTGTATCTGTTAGATACTTTCGATCGTTAGCTGCCAGTTGAGTGTAAAATGGCATCAACTGTCTGCCTCCTCCTGCCCAATTGTTGCGCCAGCTCAGCCCATGTTCATTTCGTGTGCGTTTCAAGTGCTGCTCAAATATGGCCCACACACAGTGCGTTTTATTGGATGATTGGATTCTACTAAGTGAAGAATGGTAATTGGATGCTCACTGGCTGACTGGCTGGCTGGCTGGCTGGCTGCCTCTTCCCATCTCTCTCACTCTCCCCTTACGTGTGTGTCTGTGTGTGTTTGTCTGAGATGGCAAGCTAAAATGAATATATGGCAATTGCTTGGCAATAGTTATATTTAGTTTCTCATTGAAGCTTGACCCAGATTAGTATTAGAATTTAAGTGCCAAGTCTTGATTTCAGCGAAAATTGCAATCGATAAATAGTGTATTGAAGTTTATTTCTTATGATTTACCTTTAACTTTAATTATTGAAGATTATTGACGGTTTGTTCGTTTCGGTTTGCACAATAAAATAAAATATATATATATATAAAATATTTACTGACAATTATATACAATTTTATTAATTTTTATTATTATTTTTTTTTTTTAACGCAACTTTCTTGAGTTACCTTAAATCATTTGTGTATTCTATTATAAATTAAATCCATTTGCTTTTTAGTTGTCAAATTTCGGAAATTTCTTTTGCCTTCATGAGATAGCTGAAGGCATTTTAGAAATCCTGTCAAATATTTGCTTTATCCGATCGATTTTCATGTTCATTTTCATGAAGAATTCAACTTGTTTAAAGTATTTCAGAAATTTTATTTGTCTTTTTCCCATCACTCTCCCGCTTATTCTTTATATCTATGCATTTTGGTTTGTTTTTCATATTTAAAAATATATATATATATATAATAATTTTAGCTCACAGTTTAATTTATTTTATTATTATTTAGTAAATTCATTTATCATTTATCTGTCATATTTGTCTTGCTATTTTCGTATAATAAATAAAAGAAATTTTTGGCTTTCCAATCACGGATAACTTTTTAAGCTCTTTTAATCATTTTAATCGAATGAATATTATAAATGGATAAATTTATATTCATAAGTTGAATTATATGTTATATCTCACTGAAGCACAAGTCTTTTATGAAATTTTCATTATAAATTGAAGTATTTCTTGCTAAACGCTAAAAATCCTTTCTCTAATTCTGTTTTTTGCTTTCACTCATTTCATATATTTCTCACATTATTCATATTCCTATTCACTTTTCTCGATAATAATCGATAGCCAAACACTTGCAACATATTCCTAAATAAATTCTCTCTATATAAGTATATCCCATGTCTGCCCCATCAAAAACACATCGAACCGCCCTGCGGAACATTTATTGCCCATGTTTAGCTGGCAAGTCCATGACAGTTTAGGCTCACCTGTGCCCAACACTATAAATAAGCCGAGCAGAAATGTGCCCAGCAACAGTGGAAGAAAAAAAAAAATCAAACAAGTAAATAAACAATTTGGCAATTTTCCACTTTTTATGCAATTAATCAAAGGCAAACAGAGGCCTTAGAACCAAAGGCGAACTGTCCCAGCAGCTCATGAATATATATGTGAGGGGGCAGCGGGCTTTATAGATATGGCAAATCGTCTAACAGAGCCGGGTCCGTTAGTCAGCCGTTGGCCAGCTCCAACTCAGAAAGCAAATTCAATTAACCCTACGGACCGTAGAGAGCGTAATCAAATACACTCAGCCAATACAAATAAATGTAGATGGTGCTGGACCGTTCGTAGTGCACTAAACCAAACCTAAGCTCACACCCGGAATATGGACAACGGACAACGGACAGCGGACAGCGGACTAGAGACTATGGATTGCTTTGGAGCGAGGCACGCGCCACTTTGAAGCCATCCACTACAAATCAGGCAGAGACATGAGGCATGGGAGGGTTGATGCAATGGTTGAATGTGTTGGAACCACAGCGACACAAAGTAACTAATTATCTCGCCTTATCCCCCACAGACTGGGTCGTTCTGTTTACTCAAGTCCAGAGCGCTCAACGAGGCAACATTTTTAATATGTGCTCGCCGAGAGTTGTGCGAAATCGTCTGGCGGACTAACCTAACCCCTTTCCATATCCAGCACACGTGACCTCGTCTGAGCAACAAGAAATTGAATGCAAACTCGATATGTCTGTTTCGTCCTGTATGCATACGTTTGAATGGACAATAGATCAGGTCCTTCAAGCAGCAGTTAGTCAGTTCCCATAAAAAAAAAAGAGAGAGTGAAAAACTCCTCGTGATATGTGTCAAATATGCTCGACACATGCTGCGCAACAACAAATGGCAAAGCTCAACGGCTATTCGCCCTTTTGCATGTTATCTGATAACATTTCGGTTAGCGTAGAGCAAGGGTATATGGGCTTTGAGCTGCGACATGTAACATGTGAGCGAAAGTGAAAAGCAAATTTCATAGTCTTCTGACTATGTTTGCTAAACGCAAACTTCATAAGATAAATATTTTTTGAGGCACAGATTTTTATATACAATTTTAATTGTATTTAAAATTAAGTCTTGGTATACATATATTTACTCAAAATGATTAAGGTTGATTAGGGAAATTTATTTAAAAAAAAAATATTAATAATAAAAAAATAATTATAAAAATATGAATGTATATAAAAAACGATATTTAAGAGTATAATTTTTTTATTTTTTTTTTATTTTATTTAATTTTTAAATTAATTTTTTTAATAATAATAATTTATTAATATAAATATAAAAATAATAAATAAGTCAAATATTTATTCAAACTAATTTACAAAAAATTATAAATATAAATAAATATAGATAAAATAATAATAAATAAGTCAAATATTTATTCAAACTATTTTAAAAATAATAATAATTAATAAATAAATATAAATCAGTAAAACAAAAAAAAATATTAAATAAAATAGCACCAAATGAACAAACAAATAATTAAAAAAAAAAGAAATAAATAAAACAAGAAAAATTAAATAAAAATATTAAAAACTTTTTATAATGAAAATTTTCCAAACAAATATTCAAGTTTAAAATTTTTCTTTAATATAAAGTATTTTTAAGTAGCCCATATATAACTGTATATATCCTTTCAGATATATTCAATATATCATTTTGATATTTTCAATATTTAAAATGATATATAAAATGACATTTTCATATTTTATAACATTTTTTATTTACCCATAAAAATATTATAAAAGATAATACAACTTTTTTATATTAAACACTAATTCTTATATACAAAATTTAAATAAATAAAGCATTCAATTTTAATATTTAATTCTTTATGTAAGATAATAAAAACAATTTTAAATTTATATATTTAATTTTAAGCTAAAATCTTCTTTTTTTTTGTAATAGAAAATTATATATACAATTGTTACTTGAAATTCCAATAGATCTTCTCAGCCAGGGTATTTCAGCTGCTGCCTAACTTTTAATATTCCCAAATTAAATTTTTTTTTTCGAATACAAGAAATATGAAACAGCTTTTGTGTGAAGTTGCATTGGACATTTGGTTTGTTTGTTAGGGCCTGGGTCGGATTTTCCATGTTCCATGTGTTATGGCAGTTCGATTCGCAGCTTCGATCATTGGGGGTGTTTTCCCCATTTTACTTTTTTTGCAGTTTTTTTTTTTTTTTTCTGTTGGCTCACGTATCATGATTTTTTGTTGTTGCCTTTATTGCTTTTTATTTTTGGATTTCATTGGAAATTGGCATTGGCAGCTGACAGGGAAGCGAATATCCTTTACATTATTGGATTTGAGTGGCGTAAAAAAAAACAAAATTGTTTGTTAAATAGATCAAATTCGCCAATTAGCAGTTACGCCTTGTTCCTTTTGTCACAATCTATGCTAATGAAAATGTTTGTTAATTGGAGCTGAAAGGCTAAAAGCTTCTGGAATTCGCAAGGTCATTTAATATCAGCTTTATTTGTGTTTATTAAAAAAGTAGTTTAATGTTTTTTATATCAAAATTAAATGCCTCTCTGTAAATGAAAGTAAATCTTAATTAAAAATTAAAGTAATTTGTAGTTTTCAGTGTTGGACAAGTTGGATTTAGTGCATTTTTTTTATGGAAGTTGCGCTTCAATTTTTTTCTAGAGTGCATCATAAATATATTTTATATTTTTATAAATATATCAATTTTTTTAAATTATTATTCCAATAGACAATATTCTATATTGAATTAAAAATTTCCAAACCTGATTTTAAATAAAAAATAAATCCAATTTTTTGTAACTCGAATTAAAGTTTTTGTTGAAGATTTCTTTTCTTTTTTTATACCCTGAACCCATTGAAAATGGTAAATCAGGGTATAATGGTTTTGTTAAAAGTATGTAACAGGCAGAGGGAGACGTAGCAGACCTCATAAGGTATATATATTCATGATCAGGGTGACGTTGAAAAGAAAAGTTGATATAGCCCTCTCTCTACCTTTCCCTGTCTCTTTCTTTTTTATCTTTCTTTTCATCCTATCCTCTTCAGCTTTCTCTTCAACTTATTCTCTATTATACCAACTCGCAGTCTCGAGTTTATCCAATTTTTTCTCTTACTTCATGTCTATATTTGTCTTCTTCTTCTACTAGATTTATTAAAGTATTAACGCAGCAAAAGTTGTAAATATTTAAAAGTTAATTTGCAGCTGCCATCATTTAACACTTTATATTTTATATTAATTGCAATCCAACTATGCCATTTTTAACACTATACAAAAAATGTAAAGAAATTTATCAAATAAATTACTTAAATTTGATATTTCAAATGCTTGCACAACTCTCTCGCCTTGCTGATATATGTGTGTGTGTGTGTGTGTGTGTGTATTTTCATTGCAATCTCTTCACATAGTTGAGAACATTTTTGGTTAATTGAAGCAGAGCTATTACCACTAGCTTGTGCGTGGCTCTGCTTCCTGTGCTCCTCCTGCTCCCGAGCAGGAAGTCGCAGCAGCTGCAAGTGCAACATTGGGTGTTGCCATTTCGCTTTTGGCTGTTTGGCATGCATTACGGAGTCGAAAAAGTTTTTAATACGCTTTTACAGAATTTTTCACGTTTTTTCCTGTTTTTTTTTTATTTTTTTTATTTCGTTTTTTTGGCTTTGCCGTGTGTGCATGAAATACAATTTTGTGGCAAATTAAATACACAAACGAAGCGTGCACTACCACGCATACAAACATGTATGTATATATGTGTGCAGTATTATATATGTTATATATATTTATATATATATGTATGTATGTATATATACTCACACACTCAGCAGCAGCGTCGCTCAGTCGTGTGCGTGAAAACATTTGCCAGCTAAACTGACTAGTTAGTCCTGGCATACGTGAGATTATATATGTATGTATACATATGTATATATGTATGTGTGTTAGGGCGTGCGTGTGTGTGTCTCTCTTGTGGGTTGCATATGTCAAAAGTAGCTGCTAAATATAGATTCTGTCTTTCTCCCTATCTACATCTTTCTCTATACATCTCTCTCTCTCTCTCCCTCTGTATAACATTAAAGTCTCGCTTCAATTCAAGTCTTAAGGAATTTATATTGTACAATGTACGCTCTTCTGTGCGATTCTCAGGCATTCCAATAAACTATATCTGGCTGTCTCTTTGACTGTTTCATTTTTTATTAATATTTGTAGTATTTATTTTTCAACATTTTTGTTGGCCTTCTCTTTTTTCATGTCTTATTTATGATATTATTATGACTAGTTGTAAATGCTCTGTCATAGTGATACATTTCGGATATTCATATTGCATTTCAGCTGTCTCTCTCTCTCTCTCTCTCTCTCCCCCTCTCTCTCTCTCTCTCTTCGTCTCATAACTTAAATGCCTGGCTTCGTCTGCGTTTCTGACATATTTATGTCTCTTTCATATAAATTTCATTTAAATATCGCCATTCCATGCGATTCTCAGCAGCTCTAATAAAGAATCAAATTTTACTGCTCTGCCTTTGCTTCTTTATTTATTTTTATTATTCTGTATTTTCATTTCATTTCTGTTGTCCTCTCAAGAGCAGCGCTCTTCTCTGCAATTCTCAAATTAGTTAAGCTCTTCTCTGTGATTCTCTGCATAATAAAGCTTTAGCTTGGTTTAAGGTCTCTGTTATTCTTTCTAAGGCTTTACTTATTAATTACTAATTTCTATTTTTATTTATTGCATTTTTATTGTTAGTATTACTATTATTTTTTATTATTATAATTTTTTGTACCCATCCCATGTATGTATATATGCATGTATGTATGTATGTATGTATGCATGCAATTTATATTATTATTGCAGAGTGTAAGAAACTCACTTAATTAAAAACCAACTTCAACTCAGCTTAAATTCTGATTGTTTATTCTAACGTGTGCAACAGCTGCTCTAGCTACATACACACATACATACATACATACATACATATGTACATTTGCTGGTACTTTTGTAATCGCACTATCTGCCTGTCTCGCTCGCACTTGCAGTCAGTCAGTCGCGCTGCCTTTCTTTCACTTGTCATTTGCTGTCTCTCTTTTGTCTCTTTGCACAGTTTTTATTTTCTTCAAGTTCGCTTAGGCAGATAAAACTTTAGCTTTCAATTTACCTAATTAGCAGACCAACCTCCCTTTTGTTGCATGTGTGTGTGTGTGTGTGTGTGTGTGTGTGTGTGTCCACACACTCTAGGATAGTTGCGTAGACACATGCTTGCCGGAAGTCGATTTCCCAAATGCGAAGCTGCTTATCACATTATCTGGCATTGCGCAAAGTTTTTCTTTATCTTCATCTTCTTTTTCTGCTCCTTTTTTTGTATTGTTGTTTCGCCACGCCCCCATTACTCATGCAGCCCCTATAAAACGTTTGCTGCACGCAGCAAAACTTGAATAACTTTTGCAGTCGCAGACTTGGCTTAAATTTTATCGCTTATATTATTATTATAATATATATATAATAATAATATTATTTATTGCAGTGTCTCTGCCTCTGCTCATCTTTTCAGAGATAGGCAAAACATTAAGCGGATTAGTTTTGCTTAGTTCACCTTTAGCTTCAGCCATTAGTCGTCGCAGACTCTGGGCCCGCTGCAAAGCCATTTCCTTGGGCTTGGTCCACTTCAGCTAGTTATAAATTGTTGGCTATTAGTTTAATGAACTTGTAGAGGATTCTGTGGCGGACGGGCGGCATCTTCGTTTGCTTGACTGGCTGGCGAAGGAAATTTATAAGGCGAGACAGACCCCCATTTTCAAACCCAATCCCAACTCAAGCTGAGGGTCAAATGGTTTTCACAATTGGCTTAGCAATTGGACCTGGCATATTTTAAGAGCATTATTTCAATGAAGTTAATTTTGGAACGTATGCTATTGACGGATGAAACGGGAAATGGACTGGGTTGACTACACTTTGTTTATTATAGAAAACTATTTTAAATAAGTTTACTTGTGGAAGAAATTTACCTTTTATTTGTAATTTTTTTTTTTTTTTCTAAACATATTTATATTTTCTTTCTCAAACTAAGTGGTATCTGCCAGTCTGCTATAAAATCATCAAATTATAAATTCATTTTAAGAGCGCTTCAAAATACACGTTCTCTTTTATTATAAGCATAGTTCACTGATAACTGTTTACCGTTTCGCAATGTCTGCAAATAAGTCTCTTTCACTCACACTTGGGAAAAAAAAACTGTGAGAGCAAACGATTGCAGCGGTTCTTCAATGAGTTCGTTCGCGATCGGCTGGGAAGCGTTTGTTTTTGTTTTGCTTCGCTTTCGCTGTTCTCCGAGCTAAATGAAGCAAAAAAACGTTTTGTGTACGTGTGGGTGTACATGCGAAGGTTGCTTCGCTAAACACATCACACACACGTGAATAGAGCGTGAGCATGTATGCATATGTGGAAGCGAACACCATTTGCATTGCCTGGTTGAGTTTTTGCTCACTTACCGAACCTCACTGTGCGAAGGCGTCAATCGTGTCGCTACCTAAGCTATGTTCGTAAAAAGAGCGTCACAAGAATTCAACGAAGTTCAATGTAAGGCGCTCAATAGAAAATCAAAACGAAAAGAAGCGAAGGCTTCTGCATAGAGTGAGAGCGAGATGATAGAGCATCTTAAGACACTCCGCAGAAAACAAAAATGTAAAGAAGCGAAGGCTCTGTCGCCCAAGGCGAAAACGAGAGAGCATGGGTTGATCTCGCAAGCAGAACGTAAATGCAAAAACGAATAACTGTTATTTGCGAGGAATGGTTGTACATACATACATACATATGTATGTACATCTGTACATAAATATGTTAAACCACGTTTGCTATTCGATATTTGCATACATACTAGCTATCGGAAATAGCATCACTTTAGTTTGGTTAATCTTCAAGTGCTGAAATAATAAATAATTTGTGCCTTAATTTTGTTTATATGCATACATCTATTACTTTTACAATATAAACGTTTGTTTGTATGTAAGTACGTATGTATGTATAAATATTTATAAATAATTCTTCAAATACATAAATATATTCCTATATTGATTTTTGTAAGAAAAAAGGCATGACAATTACAGTTGATTCCAAATTCAACACGACCTAATTTTCGAAAAATTGTTCGCTGTCAAATGTTCGATGTCTCTGTGTGTGTGAAGCAATGCTGAACCTGTCGCACACACACACAGAGTGTGAGTGAGAGAGAGGGACGGGGCCAGCAGCAGCTCTGCCTCAGCTGACAAATGCTTGCATTGAACTTTCACACACACACACACACACACACAGAGACAAAGTTAAGCTCAGCGAATTTATGTATTGCCTACTTATATGTGCTCTTGTATGTGTGCCTGTATGTATATATGCATATTGTGAGTGTGTGTGTGTCAGCCGCCTATTGCCCACACAGAAAATGTGATTAAAATTTCATGCCCTTGTAAATGCAGATGAGCAAAAAGTGTAAATTAGCTTGTGTGTGGGAGCGTATATGTATGCATGTGTGTGTTTGTGTTTGTGTGTTACCAGCACACACACTCAAATGAGATTAATAATAATTTAATTAAACTCGCGTTGCTTAATGCACTTCGCTTGTAACATTCTTTTCTTCGTTTGCTTCAATTCGCTCTCGGCTGGCTACTCTCTATCTGCATCTACCTCACTCTCTCACTCTCACTCTCGCTTCTAGTGTTTCATTTTATTTTGTTTGTTAAAAATTTAATAAGTTTTACACTTATCGCTGGACCAGGTTCAAAAGTTGCGCCTACGCAAATCAATTTATCTACCTACGACTCGCTCTCGCTCTCTCTCACTCACACTCACACACACACACACCCACAGACAGCCAGCCTACATGCATTTTTATATTACTCTCGTCCCTTCATCTACCCTGCTCCCTCGCACACTCTGGCGCTCACTCACACTCTCCTTCTGCCTCCCTCTCTCTCTCTCTCGCACGCTTTGTTTTCGTAAATTGTTGCGTGCGACATTTAAATTTGTGCCACGCCCACAGTGTGCGCCCATTTAACCTGCAGCTGACCAATAATATTTTTTTAGCACTTTTTTTTTCGAGTTATTTGCTTATGTTTTTTTACCTTGTCTATTTAACATTTGCAAATAAAAACCGAAAGTAAAATGTATTTTTATTCAATTAATTGACTTTTGTGCTTATGTTTGTGCACATCCCGCTACACAGATATAGTGAGAGAGAGAGAAATGGATATACAAACACAGGTGTTCACATAGCGTTTAGCACTTGTACAATTTTTTAATCTGATTCACGTGAAGCATATGCAATTATATTCCATTTGGGACTTATTTTGTTGCTCTCAGAACACAAATTTGTATGCATGGGCGTGTGTGTGTGTGAGAGAGAGAGAGATTGTTTGATGCGTTAATAGATACCGCGTAAACAGTTAAAAAGCTTTTCGACTATTCTCATTCCTTCAAATTACTTCCAATTGGAATATTAACTAGTCTTTACAATTGTGACGGACTTTTCATACCTGCAATATTTATATAAATGTCATTGACTTGAAACACTCTATATTTTGTTTACAGCTGAGGCCAATTTTTAAAAGTGTAAATTTAAATTTAAATTACAATTTGTTTATAAATTAAACTTCAATTTGAATGAATCTAAAATCTTAACTATTTTTCACTTTTGTGATAGACTTGTTATACCCTATACTTTGCTAGTGTTTAAGCCAATATATTTTATATGTAATTTATTTACTTATTTATTATTAATTTTTTTAAATTTGCAATTGAAATGAGTTTAAGAACAATTTGAACTTACCCAACCCTACGCTCTTATTAGCTTCCAATTGGATTATTCATTATCAATAAATTTTAACTAACATTCACTTTTCTGACCAACTTATAATACCCTACACTTTCTTTTAGTGCATCTCTGATCTAATTTGCCAATATTTCTACTGAAAATTCCTTCACAACATCAAGTCTAAACTAACCTCATTTGGTCTTTTCTATTTTGAGAGGGTATTATCAAAATATTTAGTCAGCTGAATAGCAATAATTATTGTAATTTTTACAATGCCTAACGAACCATTATATAAGAGATTTAAAGAAATAAGATAAAAAATAAAATAAATATATTGAGGCAAAAATTTACAAGAAATAAATAAAATAAATAATATATATTTCTAGCTAAAGTTGTAACAATGCAAATAAATTATAGAAATTTATAAATTATATAAGTTATAGAATTTTATTACATAATTAAAAACATTTGAATCTTTTAATTTATTTACAAAAAAATCTTAACTAATATCATGATTGGACAAATCTCTTGCAATTATCTCTAATACGCTAGAACAGTTATTTAGTTATGATGCAATTATACACATATACACATTCATATATAATAATGTAAATTATGTTGAAATTTGAACATTTGCAATGCTCAAAACTTGGCAGCACTGTTCGCAACAACACTCGCTGCAACAACACTCATTTTAGATTCTTTCACTCACTCATAATATTTGTTCCACTCAATGAAATTACGCTCAAATTACCTTAAAGCTGTGTGCAACAAGTGCAAGCGAGACAACTATAGTGCGGCGAAACGTAAAACAGCGCACAAACAATACAAAATATACTCAACTCTCGCTAACAGTCAGCTGTTAAGCTGGTCGGCGGATATTCGAGTGCATCCCCAAGCGTATGCAATGCACTTCGGTTAGCCCGTTTGCGCACTGTACACATGCTCAACGCTCTCTCTCTCTATATATTTGAGCGGTCCGTTAACAGTTTTGAGTGCCATGTTAACTTAACAGCTCTGCGGGTGGCGTACGCGCTCTCTAGCAGAGCAAGAGAGAGAGAGAGAGAGAAAAAGACAATCAGAAAGAGAGAGTGAGAGAGAGAGAAAGACGGAGAGCGCAATGTGCCAGCCCGTTTAGCTTGTTTGTTCTTATAAGAAAAACGGAGCGCGAAACTGAGTCATTTATAAAAATTTAATGGTGGTGTACGGTTCGTTCAGCTCGCAACGCGTCGCAACGTTTCGATTTGTTGGTCAGTGAAAAATTACAGAAAAATTCAGCAAATAAGGAAATTGTATTGTGTGCATAGCAATTGTTGTCGCCGCGCGTCGTGCATTACATAGTGAGAAGAAAAATACAAGCAATATACAACAACAGCAACAACAAAAATTTTCAACAACAAAACTAAACAAAACACAAGAAATTTAAGGAAAATTAAAATAAATTTAAACCGAATAAAAGCGCGTCGCGTCTAAAATTGCAAATTGCAATACAAAGTCTGAAACGTGAAAAGGAGGAAGAGAGCAGTGTACAAACAGCAATTGAAAGAAGCGGCAAAACATATATAAAAAAATACAACAAAAGCAACAAAAAACCAACAGCTACAACAAAAACAACACTCAGCAGCAACTACAGCTATAATTGAGAAAAAAACGTGAGCGCAATTTTATGTTTTTTGTTTTTTACACTGAATTTGACTGAATTTTTTGAACCAGCCTTTGTTTTGTCTTTGATTTTGCTCTCTCATCGTTTATATTTCGCTATCTGCGAGTGTTGTGCAAAAACTAAAAGAAAAGAAAATAAAAGAGACTTTACAACTGTTTAATAACTTTATTGTTTGTCAGTTTGATTAACAACAAATTAAGCATAATTAAGCGTTCTTTCTCTGTTCCTTTCATTCGCTCTCATCTCTCTGCTGAGCAGCCGGCAAAGCCGTCGCGTGTTGCGTGCCTGTTTCGATGTGTGTTTGCGAGTGTGTTTGTATGTATGTATGTATGTGAGTGCGTTTGTGGTGTATACAGTTTTTATGCGCTTGCTGGAGATTGAGCATATGAATTGTTCGTGTCTTTGGTAACGGCATCCAAAAATATATATTAATATGAATTTGGAATTAATCAGTGCAAAAATAAAAAAAAGAAATATTTCAATGTTGTATATTTTTATATTTTATTCAGACTCGATCTGGTAAAACAGGTCTTGAAATGATTTGCATTGTTACTTATATATATTTGAAATATACAAGTTATATTGCTCGAAAATAAATGAGTATACCAATTTCCATGTTATATAAGAAATATATTTTTAAGAAGAGATTTAACTTTTGCTGTTGTGCACGTGTTCAATTCAAAAAAAACATTTTTTAAATGTAAAGAGGATTGGAAATTCGTTACACGGTTTGTACTCTTCCTTTTTTAGCGTGCAAAACCAAAGACAGCATCCACACAGACACACTCACACACACACACATTACATTCGCATTTAACATATTCGTCCCCACGCCGCTTGAAATTGATTTTTGTATAGCGACGGCGGTGGCACTGGCGGCGTCGCATTATTTTCTTATTTGCTTCTCACGTTTTGCTTCTGCCTTAGCGCTCTTTGTTTTCTTCTTTTTGTTGTTATTTGCCTCCTTTTGTGCCTTGCATTCTTGGAACAGTCGCCGTTTACGCGCGCCTTTGGCTTTGCTGCTTGCTCTCTTGCGCAAAGCCGCATCTCGCTCTCACATGTTCCTGTATGTGTTGTGATAGTGAGTGTGTGTGTCGGTTGCCTGTTTTGAATTTCTAAACACTGGCTGGGTTGACCAATTGGGATTTATGTACATTTTCTAATTGGCGTGGGCAGCAATGCGCACGATTTTTATATTTCGCTTAATATATATATATTTTTTATAAGAATCTATTTTTTTGGCAGCCCTTTTTGTGTGCCTTAATCAGGGCTTTATTCTTATTAGCATAGCAGCCAACACAATTGTAGAACTTCTATGTATGGCGCTGTGCTGTTGCTGTCGCTGTCGCTGCTCTGGCCGCCGTCGCTATAAAATTTCAATTGTGATTAATTTAAGGCGGACGCTGCGTCGGCGTCGCGTCGCCTTCGCCGTAATCGTCGTCGCGTCGACTGGCAACTTGAAAGGACAGATTTGATTTGAAATTTCGCCGTCCCGTCGCTTGGCTCGTCTCTGCTCAGCACAGACACAGCTCAGTTCACTTACTCTCTCACTCTTGTTTTATCTAATCCACCTTTTCATATCCGTGATTGTTCGGGCTTTGCACAAAGCTCAAGCTCAGCGTTGCTTTGTGTTTAGGATTTTGTTGTTGCTGCCTAGTCATATACAAATCATTTACACTTGGCACGCTCACCAAATTTGAGCTGGTAATAACAAAATCACACACACACACACACACACACACATACTTATCTTGTATGCACATATTGACACTGGCTGGCAAACCAGAAATCTGTGAGATTCCAATTCGATTTATTTTAAGAACTCTTGTATTGTTGCTTCAACAATTGAGTACCAGAAATTACTGTCCAAATAGAATAATAGAAAGAGAAGAAGAAGAAAAAAACTAGTTATGATGAAAGCTTTCGAAGTGATTTATGTGCATAACTGTAGTTGTATGATAATTTACTTGATATTTAAAAAATAATGCTATTAAATTTGGTAGATATATTATTTTTCATATGAATAATATGCAAGTTAAATAAATATTATAAATGATATATATTTTTAATTGATTCTAGTGTGTTTTATTTATCATATTTTTACTTCAATTGAGATTCAATTTGAGTTATTTATTTTTGTTATAATAAATTTTAATATTATTATTTTTTTTCCTGAAACATCATGAAACAACATGATTTAATTTAATTTTATTTATTCTAGTGATATTTATTTACGCATCATATTTATTTTTATTTAAAGTATTTTTATTTTATTTTGTTTATTAATTTTCTAATTAGTTAATGTATTAATTCCCATATTTGTCTTCTCTACACACTCTAAGCCTTTTGCCAAAATTTTCAAATTACTTTTTTCATATGCATTTGAAGCTTAAACACTCACAAGTGTATTTTTCTTTTCACTCTCTTTTTTTTATGTATGAGCTTTTATCAGTTATTTGTTTTGCGTACATGATATACAGCTGCTTGTCCCGCCCATTTACCGCCCGAATTGCTGCTGGTGTGCGCTCTGATTCTGGCGCTGCTTCTTGCTCTTCCTCTTCTTCTGCTTTGCAGTTGCAATTGCTTTGACGTGTTCGCTTTATGTTGCATTTTCTACTTTACGTTTTGCTACTGCTGCAGCGCTGCTTCTGCTTCTGCTGCTGCTGCGGCTGCTTTGGCTTTTGCTCTCTTTTGCATTCCTTCGTTCGCACTGTGCCTATTTGTGTTTTTTTTTTTTAATGCACACACGTCGCTTTGTCGCCTGCTTTTCTTTTTTGTCTGGTATTTCGCATGTGTGTGTGTGCGCGTGAGCATTTTCTTTGCTATTTATACCCTGTACAAAAAGACAAAGCTGCATATTGATGAGCTTTGTGGGGAATGTAATGATTGTTTGGTTAAAGAAACTTTATTTGCTTTGGGTTTCGATGGGAGTTTTGTTTATTTAGAGATTTAGAATATATAAATTTTAAATTATTTTATGTGTTATTTACAATACATATATTTTATTTGTATTTATTTATGTAAAAAAGGAGATTGACAGACGAAAATTAACTTTATTTACACGATTATATGTTTATCCTGAAAAGGAATAGCAAAATATTTGTAAATCAATATATTTTATTTGCCAATTCACATCCCCAAATGGTGATATATTTTATAAAAAGTAAAAATTAATAGGAAGAAATAATAATAATAGAAAGGAAAAAATAATAAAGAAAATAAACAAATAATGAAATAAAATTGAAAAATACCTATTAATAAAAAAATTAAAAAGAAATATTTAAAAAAGTTCAAACATTAAAAAGAATACGCAAAAATATATATTATAATAATAATAGTATATCACAAAAAAAATTAAAATAAATAAAATAATAAAAATAATAATAAAATAATGAAAATAAAAAAAAAAAATAAATAAAAATAAAAATAAGAAAATACGAAATATAAATATATTAATAAAATAAATAAAAAAAATTTTTATTTAAATTCAACAGTTTTCGATTTTAATAATAGATTTTAATTAAATACCAAATGAAAATTGCATGCATATCTAGGGTATTGTGCAGTCAGTCTTCTTTGTATATGTTACTCATTTACTTTACGCTGCCGCTTCGCTCGTTCTGCTGCGTTGAATTTCAACCTGCCAAACGAGCATAAAACGTATGAGCGTGTGGGGAGCAGGCAGAAGGAGTAGGTAGCTGTGACGAGTGACGATGCATGTGTGTACGTGTGTGTGTCTCTCTGTGTGTGCATTCGCTATCAGATTGGTAGCTGTACTTTGTTGCATTTTTGCTGTTGCAATTTCTAACTGGTTGGGCATGGGCTTTGGCTTAGTCTCGTCTTAGTCTCGTCCCCATGACTGCCTCCCCCTGCCGCTCTGCCACTCCGCCACTGGCATGCCCTGTCTCTGTCTCGCACAATTTCTCTCTATTTGATTCTTATTCTTTGTTTTCTACTCATTGCCGTCGTCTGTAGGCCGTTGACGTTGCTGAATTGCATTGAGTGGCGTTCCTCTTTGTCTGCCACCCGCCTTCACCTTCCCACTTTATCAGACACGCCTCGCTGCCCCGCTCTACTCCTCTCTGTCCCATCACCCTTTACGCCTTTTATTGTTGACCCTGCGCGCCACTTATTGCAGTTTCCTCTTGCTTTTCTGCATTTCTTTTGCTTCGAAGCCCCACAGCGTAAAGTACTCAACCCGTTTATTTTCTTTTTTTTTTTTGTTCTTCTCATTCTTTTCATGGAGCTAAAGTGGGGTGTACCTCCCACTCACACTCCCTGGCTCTGCTTCTCTCTCTCCCTCTCCCTCTCCCACTCTCTCTCTCGCCCTGTTTAGATGTGGGCGTAGGCTGTATTATTGCTGCCTCTGAGCACTTAACCGCGTTCCGTCTTGTGTGTGTGTTCTTTTTTTTTTTTTGTATGTTTTGCTAGCTGCATTTTTCACACCAGCCAACAGCACCGCAGCCAACAAAACCACCTGACCGGCCAAGAATTGACGTTGCGCCTTCTCCTTTTTCCGGTCGTCGTCGTCGTTGTAGTCGTAGGCTCGCAAATGTCATTTAGACGATGGGCAGCAGCGGCAGCTACAAATCTTGCCCCCAGTCTAGTGAAATATGCAACGCAAATGTAATCATTATTGATTTTGTGGCCAGCCTGCTTACCCATGCAAAAAACCCCTTCACTCCGTTGCTGCTACTTACACTGAGCGAAATGCAATGGGAATTTATACTCTGTTTTTCTTCGGAGCATGGGATATTAAATAGAAAGTCTATAATAATAATAATAATAATAAAAAAAAAAAATAATAAAATAAAAAAAAAATACAGAAAAAAAATAAATAAATAAAAAAAAATATTTAAAAAAAAATTATAAAAAAAAATACAAATACCAAATAAGTAAAAAATAATAATAAACATTTTTTTAAATAAATATAAATATTATTATTTATTTTCATCAATTTTGTTTTTATTTATTTTTATTTCAATATTATTATCTTTAAATATTAATTTATTTCTTTAAATTTTTTTATTAATATTTATTTATTAATTTATTTTTTTGTTAATTTTATTAATGTATTTATTTGTTACATTTTTATTTATATTATTCGCATGTTTTCTTTCTCTCAAAATTAATATTATTTTCTTTAAAAATATATATTTTTTTAAATTTGTTATTTTATTTATTTATGTTCATATTTTTTCAACTTCTTTCCATATTATTTTCTGCAAATATATATATTATTTAATTTACTTTTTAAAATCTTTTTATTTCTATTTCTTAATCTATTATAAATTTCTCTCAGTGTTATGCCATATCTTTGCTGTTCATTAAAAAAGCATAAGCGCAACTATACTCAAGTGAAACTTGTTAATTAAATTATATAGAATTTGCATTGAAGACACACATTAATTTCTCTCTGTGCATTTGCAATCGCATTTAAAGTTGAAGTCAAAGTCTCCTTCCCTAACTGCTCACACCTCCCCACGCCTCTCACAGTGGCTGGGTCGGTCGGTCACATTAGTATGGCAGATTATCCAGGGCTGTCAGGTCGCTTACTGTTGGCTGTTGGCTGTTGGCTGTTGGCTGCTTAAATATGCAAAACGTTGCTGCTCGTTGGCTATTTGTGGCCGGAAAAGCAACAACTTTGAGGGTACGTTGGTGGGGGCGGGCAGGGCGGCTGCCAAGAGTCGAGAGACGTGCGGCAACAAACGCTATGTTTGGCTGAAATAACTGCGGGTCTCCACTGCCTAACTGACTGACAGACTGCCTAACTGCCTAACTGCCTGCCTGACTGTCTGACTGTCCTGTGTAAGGTTGAACGCGGGACACTCTCTTGACTCGCACACATTAGAAATTTAACAGGTTAATGTCCAGAGTCGTAAAACGAAACCATTTATTTATGCCATTTGCACGACGGCATTTTCGGCAGGACTTGAACTTGCGGAATGTATGCGCTCGTAATTTACATAATATATATATATATATATACATGTATATATGTATGTACTTGAACTCACATAAGCTGTATGCTGTAAAAAAGAATCAGTCGCCAGCCACTGGGCGCCTAAGCGAGGCAGTCAGAGTGGGTGAGAGTGTGAGTGTGAGTGTGAGGGAGCGAGAGAGAGGAGCTTGTAAGAGCTTTGATAATAACTGCTGCTGCGGCCACCCCGTTCTCTCATTCCGCTCTAGACGCCCACTCATAGCTCTTGTTACGAACATATGATGCGTGCCATAAGCTTTGCTCAAATATATATATAGAGAGAGTGAGTGCCCCATAGCTGTCAGATTTGTCAGTCATAACTGTCTGGGAGCATAAGGCGCGCAAACACACACACACATGCACACAAAGGAAGTTACATGCGATCCATGGTGGCTTACAAGCCAGGCGAGACTTATTTCGATTATAGATTGTAGAGAGAGAGAAAGAGAGAGAGAGAGAGATCTTTGTTTCTGTACGATATATTTGTATTGCAAGTTTTCAAAAACATCTTTCTATTACTAGATATATTATGATTCGTATTTCGTGAGCAAACAGTATAAGTTTCTTAAATTTCCAATCTGAAACCATAGATAGGTGTGTTGTATAAGTTGGATGTATTGCAAGAGGCTAGATAACCTAGCAAAAGGAATTGCCAAATTATATTAGCCTGATTAACAATTTTGCACGTTTTACAAAACTTTTTGTTATTTCTTAATTAACATATATTTTTAAATTAATTTGTTCTTTATATTTCTAAGACTATTACGCATATCATTTGCGAATCATTTCAAATTGCAACTTTTAAATACTTGCTGAGCAAATACAAAACTGCGTTTAAGAATATTTAAACAAAGTTCAATAGAAACAAAAACATTATACCTTGGATTTTCTCATTTTTAATGGGTTCAGCGTTTAAAAGTGGGATATCTAATATTATAAAACGAATAATATTGCAGATATGCATTATTCGAAAAATATTAAAAATATATATTATTATAATATTTAAATTTAAAGAAATATATATATTATTATATTAATTAATATATTTTATTATAATAATTCATGATTAACTTTACATATTGTGGATGCTGCGCTATGCTGCTGCATATGCCAAATTTAATCTCTTCAAATTTTATTTTGCATGTCGAACAAACGCGAAACCAATATGCTCGCTTTCACTTTTAGAGCAAATAAGAAAAAAAAAAGCAAATCTATAATTAAAACTAAATTCGCAAATTTGATATTATTTCTTTAGTAGTCGCTTTATTTAGTTCAAAATCCAGTCTGTATTTTTTTTATGGCTCATTTGTTCGTCTACCGCAGATATGCAATATGTGTGTGTGTTTATGGCCGCACACACACACACAGACATACATGCATTTTCTCTCTCTCTCTCTCTCTCTCTCTCTCTCTCTCTCTCTCTCTCTCTCTCTCTCTCTCTCTCTCTCTCTCTCTCTCTCACACACTATAACAATTATTTGCTCGATTCTCTTGGAAAGTGTAAAGCTGAATTGAAGCTCATTTGGACATTGGCTTATCGTAAATGCATCTGCACACACACACGCACGCAATCAGCCATAAATGGATTTTGATGACTTACAGCTGTATCGGAAATTCCATAAAAAAAGGAAGAAGAAGTAGTAAATTTCCATTAATTCTTAGCATCTATTTTTACATTATTAGTGCACAGAATTCAGCAAGCAACATCATTAAGGCTGTGGCAGCAGCCAATTGCAATCAGTTGGGCATTATCTTCGACTTTTAACCAGTTATACACATAGCTTGACTATATATTTCTAGGAATGTCTCTGTGGCTGTTGCTAATTGCAATGACAGCAGCCAAGCCAAAGCAAGATCCATTGATTTTCCCCTTAGCTGACAGCTTTTCCATATTTGTCAAGCGGCCTTATTTGGTTGAGTTAAAATAAAAAAAAAAATAACTAAATAAAAATAAATGGAAAAACTTTAAATATTTTACCAAATTCAATTTGTCTACATAATGTTTACTCGCTTGTCAGCAATTGAAATCGAAAACGTATAAAAAATAAAAAAATGTGTGTTTTTTTTTATTTAAAATTAAATGCAAATGTCAACGTATCAATTTCTGTTTTCGCCTTTTTCGTTGCGTTCAACCTGTTGAGTATTTATGAGCATTTATTTTCTGCTTATTATAATATTATATATACAACGTTGCGACGGCGATCTCGTTTGTGTTTTAACTACAATAAGTTGTTCAAAACTCACCCAAAGCAACAACAACAACAAAATCAGAAAAAGAAATATAAACAGTTTATATGTATATAAAATATCTAAAAGTGGGCATATCAAATTAAGTATAAGCAAAACTATTTTAAAATAATTTTTATTAATACAAAATTAATAAATTAATAAATTTTTATTTATACCTTATAAAAAAGGAAATTCTCATTTTTTGTTAATTTTTTTTTTTATTTATTTAATTTATCTTTACTCCATCTGTTGGGTATTTTCACGTTCATCACTTTTGTTTTAACGCTTTTCAGTCTGTTTATAATTAGCTCATATATAAATTACTTGAAAATGGGGCGTATCGATTTGCTAGAGTTGTTTGCCTGATTAGTTGATTAGCTGATAAATGAGCTCGAAACTTTTTAAAGAGATTTGTGTGAGAAAAAAAAGAGAGAATAAAACAAAAAACGTAAACCAAGAGAATTAATTAAAAACATGTAATAAAATAAAATATTCAATTAAAATTAAAAACAAAATATTACAAATATGATTTATGATTATTATGATTATGTATTATTATATAAATTAAGAACAAGTATCAAAAAATGCAATAAATAATAAATCTTTTAATAATTAATCAAAAATTTAAATATTAATATTTGTATAAAATATTAAAATTAATTAACTATAAATAAAATATATAAATAAAATAAAATAAATAAATAAGTAAAATAATAAAATAGAATAAATGAAATAAAATAAAATAAAATAAATAAATAAAATAAAAAATAAAATAAATATTTAAGAAATAAAATAGAATAAATGAAACAAAATAAAATAAATAAATAAAATATAAACAAAAATAAATAAAATAAATTAATAACATAAAATAAATAAATAAAATAAATAACATAAAATAAATAAATGAAATAAATAAATAAAATAAAATAAGTAAAATAAATAAATAAAAAAAAAAAAAAAATAAAACAAATATTTAAGAAAATTTATTAAGACTAAATATTAAAAAAAATTAATAAAATCAATAATAAGTCAGATAAATTATTATCGAATTAAATATTAATTTTTTAATAATATTTATGAATATATATGTATATATAAGCTCATAATATATTAATATGAATATTAATAAAAATATTTGTAATACTTTTAATATTTTATAATATATATATTAATATTATTTAATATAATTTTATAATTTTATGAAGAATATTTTTTTATTTATATATTTTAAATTCAAGTCAAATACGTATGTATTTATTTTTAAGTTAAATTAAAAAAAAAGTAAAAGGATTTTTTTTCACTTTTTTCAGATGTATATCTTTAAAATAAAAATATGCAAAAAATATGTAAAATTGTTCATTTAATTGTTAGTTGTTCATACTTACAACTTAATTTTAAACTACAAATTGAACCTTTTTTGTCTAAAACTCTTACTATTTATTCAATGTTGAACCCACCTAAGCTTAACTGATTTTTTGTTCACTTTCCACCTATTGCAATTTAAATAGCTAAACAAACATTTATTTTCTCACTTTATACATTGTGCTTTTTTTTTACGGTCAATACATTTTGTGTTTATTTATTTATTTATTGTTTTTCTCTCTCTTTTTTTTTTTTATTTATTCAGCATTTGTTTTACTATTAATTAGCTGATATGCAAGTATCTGACGCATCGAAATATCATTTAAACGATCTCTGCTAACTTCTTTTGTCTCGCTCACACGCACACTTTTGCACTTGTTCTCTCACTCCCATTCGCTCGCTCGCTCGTTCTGTCTTGCAGTCCACTCTCACTCGTTTACTCTCTCACAGCTCACCCTCGCCTCGCTCTGTGCTGTTGTTGTTGTTGTTGTTGTTGTTGTAGTTGTTAATCTCATTAGATGTTATTGTACTCAAATAGGTTCCAGCATTTGCTCCATGCGACGTCTCGCGCTCTCTCTCTGTTGATATAGGTTCTAGTGAGATGTTTGACTACATAGATATATATGTATGTATATATGTGTGTGTTTATATGTGCATGTGTGTGTATATTTGCTTTATTTTGTTTTTATTAACCGAATTTTGCCTTAGTGTTTATGTAGTTGCTTTTGGGGCTAAAGCGTTTTAGCCGCGGTGTAGGCATTTTCATTCATTCAGCCAAATGTTGTTGTTGTTGTTGTTTTTGGTATATTGTGTACATTGTATGTGTTATGTTATTATCATTAGCTTGTCGTGGTCGTGGTGTTGTTGTTTGCTCGTTCGCACTCTCTGCTTCCTCTCATCAACGGCAACAGCAACAGCAACAGCCTCTGTCGCTGCCTTTGCCTCTGCATCATCATCTGGCCAACAAGTTCATTAACTTTTGTTTGCTGCGGCAGCGGGCGAAATAATTTGTCAAAAAATTTTGTCGGACATGCGATTTGTAAATTATGTTTTTGATATGATTTTTTTTTTGTTTGTTCGACTTGGCAAGATATCGTTTTATTTAATTTTGCTTCTTTTTTATCATTTATTCACATATATAAATATATACTATATATGTATATTGTATATCCATTTCATCTAAGTCTTATTGACCTATATGGAAGTGGTTGGATATTTATGTGCAAATCTTTTATTTCTATTATGCGCGCCCGTCCGGTTATTTTAGCCAGATTTGCCATCATTTGCTATATTTGCTATATTTGCTCTCTGCCCGTTATGTGTCTCTTGTCTTGTTTTTGATTAGCACTCGATATGTCTGACGGTTGACTTACTTGACTACCTGTTGTGCCGGTTTACTTAGTTTTGGGGCTACCAGTTCCGTTTCAGCATCGTTTAGCGCCTGACGTCAAAATAAACCAAAAAAAAAAAAAAAAAAAAACGATGAAAAATACAAAATGTACCGGTTCAATATCATCATCTTTCTTTGCCTAGAAACTAAACTCGAATTTATTCGTTTCCTTTTGCTCTGTAATTTTCACATTTCCTGTACACAGTCTCTGTCTACAATAAACAAGTGAAGATTTTCCATGCCATTAAAAAACCAGTTTTTCTCTCTAAATGCAAACAAATTGCTGGAAAATTGGAAGATCATTTTCTATGATTTGTTTAAACAAACGAACACAAATACACTGGAATTTATAGAGAGTTCAATTTTTATTATATATATATTTTTTTTAATAAACAAATTTTTTCAAAATATATTCTACTTATGTCAAGAAATTTATTAAAAAATTTATTTTATTATGTAATTAGAAAAAATGTAAAAGTAAATAAAAAGAAAAAATGTAAATGTATAAACATTTAAATATATTCATAAAATATAATAAAGGAATTTATATAAATTTTAATATATTTTGTTATATTTAACTTTCTTTTTATTTATTCATTTTTTTTTTTTTTTAGTTTCCATAAACTTTTTAATATATTTTTTATTATTATTAAAGAGAAATATATAATTTTATTTATATATATATATTTTTGTTTTAATAAACAACAAATTTTTTTCAAATAAATTCTATTTATGTCAAGCAATTTTTAAAAAAGTTTATGTAACTAGAAAAAAAAAATTAAAAAATAAGTTAAATATAACAAATTTTATATATTTTATTATATTTAATTTCGTTTTTTTTTTTTTTTTTTGTTATTTTTTGTTTAGTTTCAAAGACTTAATATACTTTTGTTATTAAAAAGAAATATATATATTTTTGTATAAATAAAATTTTAGTTTCATAAATAAAAGCTTAAATATAGTACAGGAATTCTAAAATTTTAATATATAATAATATAATAAAAGAATTTATACAAATTTGTATATATTCATTTATTATATTTAACTTTCTTTTTACTTTTTCGTTTTTGTTTAGTTTCATATATTTGTTTTTATCATTTATTAAAGAGAAATATATATATATTTTTAAAGCTTAATATTTATGTTGCATAAATTAATATTCATACTAATATATTTTTGTTTAATGATTAAAATATACATATTTTAAAAAATGTAATTTTATTTTTAGTCATAAACTAGTTTATATATTTTTGCATATAACATATTCTTCTTCCTTCTTTGTTTCATAAATTTAATATTTTTCCATTGCATTTGCTTTTCAAATGTATTTATTCATTTAACTAGATCTTTTGTCCATAAAAACATAAGCGAATTTATTATGCAAAATTGTTGAAATGCTTCCGCTTTAGTTCATACAATTTGGGGCTTGGCTTTTAAAAGCAAACAAAAATAATAATAATAATAATAAAAAAAAAAATCAACAAAACTAATGAAAAACTGAATTTTTAACTAATTTTTGCATTTCTGCTTTGTTTTCTGTCTCTCTCTTTCGCAGGTATGTATTTGATGCATTGATTATTTGTTTCCTAAACAAGCTAACAACAACAATTAGTTGTGCGTGTGTAAGTTTAACACATTTGAATATTAACGTGCCTAACCCATTAAAATCAACTAGCTTTATAGCCCGGGTGGGCGAATCGATTTTCAGGTAGCAGCCAGAATATAGTATTATAGTATATTAATTAACTCTGGGCGGGCTGTCGAACAGATGTTTTTTCGTGTTTAGTTTAAAAATACATCAATCTACACAACTTCAACTCAGGTAAATGACTAAACTGACTGAATGAATGACGTGTAATAAGTTAATAAGCTTTGACTGACTGACCTGACACGGCGGGAATTCTTTAGTTAATCTATCTCTGTGAGCTCTCTGATCGAATAAATCACAACAGAGTGAAATCGACCTCAATGTTGTGTTTGCTAATGATGATGCTTAGTTTTTTGGCGCCATAATTGGCCAGCTTAATGGGAAATTAAGAAAATCTTTGATACCAAATATAAATAGACTATTTATAGTACATGAACTTATGCACAAATCTGTGTTGAACATCTAAATGTGCCTTAAGAGGAATTTACTTGAGTTTTGCAAACGTATACATACATATTGTTGTGTATATATCTAAAAGAAGATAAATGTATCGCAAGAATTAGACTACAGATTACGCAATTGAATTTAGAAAAATTACAAAAAAATAAATAAATAAAATAAATATTTTGAAAGCAGAAAAGTATTAAATTTCAAATATATTTATCTTTTTTTTTTGGCTAGCAATTTGGTATTTATTTTAACTCTCTAATATACCTACTGACTGCTCTTAAGAAAATAAAGAAGAGTATTTAAAAAATATAAATAAAATACTCTACAATATGTGTGTTTGTTTATAGACCATGAGCTTTGCTAATTTTATATCGCAAAAAAATTAATTTCAATGGCAAATTATTAAGCAATTAGTCTAAAATGATTTTTAGCGATAATTTGAGATTTCTATATTATACTCTAAAAATAATTTTGATGATTTCATGTTTATATGAAAAATTACTATTGACGTATAATAAAATAGATTTTATGTTTATTTTGAATTGCAGATTATGATATTATTTGATTATAGTTCTGTAAAAATTATATATATATATATATATATATATATATATATATATATATTTAATTTATTCAATTTTCCTCAATTTTTGTTTATTTATTTTATCTAAAGAATTATAATAAAAAAAATTATATTGAATAATAATAAAAAAAAATAAAAATTGATAAAACTTTTGAATATAATTAAATATAAAAATAAAAATATATAACATATTCAAATAAATAAATAAATATAAAAATAAATCAATAAGAAATATATGTACACACAATTTTATTTAAATAAATAAAAGGAATTGAGTAATAAAATTATATTATTATAATTTTTACATTCTCTCTAAGCACATGGAAAATCGTTAAAAATAAACTATAATAGAAATAAATTTCGTTCTGCACTTTAATAGTTTTCATCAGCTTCGCTTTCTATTTGCCTTACAATTTTTTTTTAACACTTAACTGCTATATCAATATTTCTCTTATCTCATTTCAACTTTACTGCTGACTTGCAGCTATATATATATTTTTTTGTACACTATCTATTCCCAGGTTTCCCAGAGTACTTAAGTTGCTTAAAATCTTAGCTTGCTTATTTTCCATCAAGTTTCTCTGTCAAATTAACTGTGTTCAATTAAATTCAATAAAATGAAAAAAAAAAAGAAGAAAAAGAGTGAAGAAAATTATAACTAGTTTCAGTAGCTGCTAACAATTTCCGTTAAACGCTGCACTTAAGAAAATGTTGCGCTGTCAAGGAAGTCGATTATTTTCTGCCAGTTATCTTTGCTCTCTTTCTTTCGCACTCTCTCCCTCTCTCTCTCTCATGCGCTGTCGGTCATGCTGTTGCACTATCTCTTTCACACAATCAATGCGCTGAGCTGCGGTTTTGTTCTTTATTTCTTGTTAAAGCATATACATTTTATTTCTAGCAAATAAATATCATAAGACGTTGACAGCCTTCGAACAGCGAAAATTCATCTCCGGCTTTGCTTGGCTTTCTTTTTAGCCATAGCCAAAACCAAAGCCAGTCCATGTACACAATGAGCAGCGAAGAAAAACTAGTTTTTGCGTTTTTTTTCTTTCTTTCTTTCTTTGCCTAACGTTTTCGGTATTTTCTTTTTGCTATTTTTCCAATAGTTAGTAAAACTCTCAGTGCACACTGCATACTTGGGCTAAAAACTTTTCTTAGCCAGGCGCTGCGGTTGCAACAGCAGCAACATCACATCAACCAGCATCTCAGTTGCTGTGGTAGCAGCAAACTCTCGTATCATGTCAGTCAGTCAGTCTCTGGTCCATTCGTTTGGATCGGTCGTGTCTAAAAGTTTTCCATCATAATCTACTTAACTTTTGCTGCAATCAATTGCAGTCTTGTGATGTTGTTGTTGCTGCTGCTGCTGTTGTATCTGTCGCCTCATTGCATTTGAATTGCAGAGACTCTTCAGACTTTGCTCTGCTCCAATATACATACATATATATATATACATATTTATGCAATCTCCTTTGTATAGATACAATACACCAAGAGCCTAGAGCTACGCTGGCTGCCTATATTTATGCCAGTATTGCGTTAATAGAAAAGTTGTTCAAGTTGTTTTTTCTTTTTGCGCCGATGTTGCGGATGCTGCGTATGAAAACGGACGTATTCTTATCTTTGTAGTAGTAGCAAAAGTAGTAGAAGTAGTAGAGGAAGAAGAAGCAGCAGCAGCAGCAGCAGCACTATGGAGCTGTAACATTTTACAGAATGCCTGCCAAGCCTGTCCCACTGTCAATCAGCAACGACAACGGCAACGGCAGCAGCAGACTTCTGCTGAAGCACACACACACACACACACACATACATATATATACACACATAAATGCCGAGAACGATATAGATACAATATCTTAAAGATGCATTGAAGCGTAATTGCACTTACCTCTCAAAGCAATAGCAATCTCTCATTCATTCTCTTTCTCTTCCTCTCTCTCTCGCTGACGTTCGCCCTATCTTAGTTGCTTTATCTGTGATTTTTGCTCACAACAACAACAATAACAACAACAACAACAATCTCATTTCGTATTGCATCGAAAATGCATTTTACTAACAATTGAAGCTTTTGTGTGCATATTGTACAGTGGCATAAATGGAATTTTGAGCAGGGAATTTGTGACTTACAAAAACAATTTGTTTATTAAATGATATTAAATAATTTGATATATAATTGAATTTAATAAAATTTAAATTAAAATAAAAAACATATTTATATATAAAAAATATTTAAAAAAATTTAGAATTCTTAAAAAAATATATAAAATGATTAAGAATGTATAAAAATATATATAATATAAATAAAAGTTTTTATTTTTTAATATTTGAATTTAATAAAATAAAAGTAAAAATAAATTAAAATAAAGAACAATTTTATGTGTAAAATTTATTTATAAAATTTGAAATTCTTTAAAAAAATATATAAAATGAATAGAATTTATTTTTTTAAATGTGAATTTTAATTTAATGCTGAAAGAAAAAATATCGATAAATTATGAATATTATATTAATAATAATAATATAATTTAAAAATTTTAATTTGAAAGTTTTCGAATTAAATATTAATTGTTGTTAATGAATAATTATTGTTCAATAGGAAATAAAGTGAACATATTTCCATTATTAAAAATTTGTTAAATCAGAAAAAACAATTTAATTTGATTAAAAACTTATTAAATAAAAAAATAATATCAACTAATAATTTATATATAGGTAAACTGTACTTTTAAATAAAAAAAAAAAAATATTCTAAACTTTTACAAAATAATTTACCAATTTTATAATGAAATCATAAATTAAAATATTAAAATTTTGTTAATGAAATTATAAAATATTTGTATTAAATAATAATATAAATATTTATCAATATTTTACAATTATTTTAATATTATGCTTTTATCAATTCAATATCAATGTTAATTTATTTATCAAAATTTGCTCAAAATGTGAACATTTGTCCTTAGAGTCGAGTCAATTGCTGTTGTTTGTCTTCTGTTATTTTGTATACAAAATTTTACTTAGAGGAAAAACATTTTCTTTTTATTGTTGCAAATGCCAATGCATTGTGCATTGTGCATTGTACAACGTTTTATAAGCTAGTTAATTTTTGAAGTGCATTTACGAAATTGTGTTTCTGTTTGACTGGGGACTGGAAACTGGGTCTGTGACTGGGGCTGGGCTTGGGTCAAACTGTGTGTGTGTGTGTATGTGTGTGTGTGAGTCGAGGCGTGGGACGAGCAGGCCCGATTTGTACTTGGCTGCGGGCTCACCTAGATGTAACTAGAAATCTCTCAATGTTGCTGTTTTTTTTTTTTTCGAATTGCAGCATGCCTTCCCGCTCTAACACTTCATATACTACAATGTGCACATTTAGAGATTTAGTTTTAAGACTTTGCCTGAATTGTTTGTTTAGCTGCAGCAGTTAATTGTTTTCAATAGTCATCGGAAGCTGCTGAGCGAGTGCGAATACAAGCGTCTCGTTTGTGCACATAATTGTAATTGATAGTTTGACTTTTACACACACACACACACACATACACTCGCCCAGTTGCAGTGCAATGTGCACATAAGCAAAGGGCTTGTTTACGTCTCGTTGTTATTGATGCTGTTTGTTGCTGTTTGTTGCAGCTGTAATTGGATACTTAAAATGGGCCAAGCAAAGCCAAGCCAAGGTCTTCCATGTAGTCGTGTAATAAAATACTATATGCACACGTCTCTCCCTCTGTGTGTGTGTGTGCTTTGAACTCTGATATTTTCGGTTATGTCGTAAAGCTTAAAGTGCAAGCGCACACAGTCAACCAATGCTGCGCATACGTAATATATGTTATACGTACACACACATACACATACACATGTATATGTTGCTCATACGCCAATTGCTACAAAACTGCGCAACAAGGCAGCAGTGAGTAAGTGAGATAGAGTGAGGGCGAAAAAGGGCGTGCGAGCGGGCGAGCAAGTGAGCGAGAGGGCTGCTCTAAATTATGCGCATCTCAACTGTAAAGTATCTAACAGCACGTTGAAAGTTCATTGTGCGTTGTTGTCGTCGCGTTTCTATCGTTAACTCAATCAAATGTGTTTAAATTTTTCATTTCTTTGCTTGCATTTTATTTTATTTATTTATTGTGTTTTACACACTACTTTTTTTTTTTTGCTGCAGCGCCGCAGTTCGTCAGCTGCGTTGGCAAATTGCGTGTGCTTTTCGTTTCGTTGGTTGCCTTTCATGTTGTTGTTGTTCGTTTTTTTTTTGCGTTTTCTTTTTGCTTATATCAAGCGTTCAATGCCCGCAGTATGCATATTGCTGTCTCGTTCGCTTGCTCGCGCGCTCTTTTGTAAATTTGTTGTCTTTGCTGCTGCATTTCTTTTTTTTTGGTTTTATTTTTAACGCATACAATTTGTTTGTAATCTCTTTTGCTGCGATTCGTTTGGCATTTGTTTATGTTAAATGATTTGCCCGTTATGTGCGAGTGCCGATTGTGGGCTGTGCAGGGTGTTACGGTGAGGGAGGGGGCGCGTGGCTCTGGCCAGCGACAATTGCACTGTGAACTCTGCGCGAGTGAGTGAGCGGCTTGTTTGCTCTTGCTCTCTCTCTCTGTCGCTCTCGCTCTGTGTATGTGCGCGTGTAACTCAAGGTCAATAAAATGACCTTTTTGAGTGATTTATGTTTTGTTGTGATTCGCATACGCTGCCCTTTTTCCTATTTCTCCCTCTGTTGCTTGCTGCTTTTTCTCTTTTTTGAAATAAATTATTGCTATTTATCTAAGCACGTGTTTTGTGAAATTCCCTCTCCAGCAATATATACACTTATTCACTGTAGATAAGCATAGAAATTCGGTTAGTTTGTTCTAGATCGTGTATCGATATGATTATATGTTGTTAGGCTTATCGAAAGTGAATGTTCACACAGATAAGGCAAATAATCAACGATGTATATATGTACATATATATAAATATATAGCTATATAGCTATATATATTCATTTCCTCAAATACATCTAACGCATGCTAATCAAATCATTTTGCTAAATGCTTATCTATGACTAATCCATTATTTAGCAATACTATATGTATATCACTTGCTTCTATTAGACATGTTATTATTCCAATGATCAGCATTCGACTGTTACCAATTGTATTTCCTATTTAACATAGTTAGTGTTAGTTCGGCAATCAACAAATTGTTGATTAATCTTGTTGAAGTAAATTGCTTATCAATTTATGGAGCTTGTCGTCATTTGCTAGGCTAGGCCGTCTCGCTCAGTGCATGCCGTGCACTTAATCAGTTTATAAAGAGCTATATATATGTATATATGTATGTACGTATGTATATATAACTTGTGTGTTGTATAGGGCTCCGGCTAAATGGCCCGTGCTTATATAGCGTAAATACTTACATATATGTATATGTATGTATATATGTACGTATGTGTGTTTGTGTGCACGCAACTTACCGAGACCTACTGTAAACCACACGTCTCAGGGCTGCGTTTAAGCAGCTTTAATTTCATTTCAACCGGCCCAGTACAACACTATTGACAACAACAACAACCTATAAAAAAACAGCAGCAACAACAACTAGAAAAAGCTGTTTTTACGCTATTTTTATTTACTTGTGCCATGCGTTTTGCCTTTGCCTTTAGCTCACTTTGTGTGTGTGTGTGCGTGTGTTTTTTTTTTCGCTGCTGTCTTTGCGGGCTTTTTTGCATTTTTACTTTGGCCTGCAAAACTATTTTTGTTTACTATTTACTTTTGTGCTGCCGGCAGCGGCTGCGACAGCGACAGCGGCAGCGGTCGATGGCGAGGGCATCCACCACAGTGTCGCTGCTTAGTGCGTTGATTTCCCGACCTAGCCGGCGACAATATTTGTTGTGCACTCGACACACACACACAAAGCATTGCGAGGAAGAGCAGAAGAAGTAGATAGAGAAGAGGAAGAAGTAGGAGCTGAAGCCGCAGCGCAGGCACAAGAGCACAACGACAACAGACAAAGGCCAATGGAAAGGCGTGGTTAGCCATTCGCATGCTCTCTCTCCCTCGATCCCTCGCTTCCTCGCTCTTACTGCCTCTTCCCGCTCTTCCTGCTGGCGCGCCATAGCACCACACAGACAGTAGAAATGCCTAGGCATTTTATGCGATTCGACTGCACGCACAGTGGTGCGCGGTTTGTAGCAAATAACCTAAAGCAATATATACAAATAAATGTGAAATTATAAATAGATGGAAATAGTTAATTAATAGTGTGTGGAATGAATGCTATGTAGACGATTTGAATAATAAAATTAGCTAAAGATTCTATTAAGACACATTTGTTTAAACGTCTATATAGCATTCCACTACTGCTTTCATTTACTTGTGATGTATTAATTTAAAGATTCAAAGTTGTTCAAGAATAGAATCTTTGACAACGAAATTAAATTGCCTCGCCAAAGATTTATCATAGATCCTCTATTATATTCATTATTATTATATTGCTGAAACATAAATTATAAAATTTATTATTTTTAGTCAAAGAAAAATTCTATTGCTAACAAATTTGTATTTATTTATTTTATTCATCATATTATATATATAGTTTTTATATGTGATATTAAATTCCTTCAAGCTTTACTTCTTGATCATCTTTTTAACAAGTTTTCTGAATATAAATCGTTTTCTTTAGCCAATTACAATTTATTAGGTTTTATGCTATTTAACACATTTTTTTTTAGTCTTTTTTTTTTGTTTACTTAACATATTTTATTGCATACTCAGAACTTTAATTCTCCCAAAAATATCCTGCTCTTCAAATAGTTTGCAAACCATAAACAACATTTATTTTCCTTTACCATTTACAACGCCTTTTATCTTTCGAGTGCTTAACATATTTGATTTTATGTTCATTTCTTTTAGTTTTTCCATAACAGCGTTTCCCACGCTGTCTTTGTTTATCTCTGTGTGTGTGTGTGTGTTCGTGTGTGTTCGTTATTCCAATGACACCACTGTGCCATGTTTCGCTAGCTTTTGCCGCTATGCCGCTCTGCCCGCCCCACTCTCTATGCTCCACACGCTCTGCGTGCACTGCACTGGCACATAAGTTGCTGCTGCTTGTTGTTGTTGTTGCTGCTTGTTGTTGTTGTTTTTGTTGTTGTCGTTGCATGGCACTCGCAATGGCGCAAAAGTTCCTAGACCACTCCAAAAAAAATGAGAAAAAAGTAAAAGAAAAGCATAAAAAAAGAACACAAAATTTATATGCGCCGTCGCGCATGCAGTCGCCGCTGACGCCAACAGCGCAGCCAGCGTCGAATGTTGACACGTACAGCGCAGCGTCGCGCCTTGTATGGCTTTCAATGGCAGCAGATTATTAATATTGCAAATGTATGTGCAGTTACAGAAAGAGAGAGAGAGCGAGAGAGGGAGACGGAGAGAGACTGTTATAGAGCGAGCGAGCGAGTGGGAGAGGTAGAAGCAGCAGCCAGATCTATGCGACGGCGAGCCTATAAATATGTTTTGGCATTAGGCCTAGGCCCGGGCTTTAGTTTATCTGCAGCGAATGTATTTTCATGCTGTCGTCAAGTGCGTTCTGTTTTTGGCTATAACTTGGCTTATGGTATGGGTAGACGACATTACAAATATGAACATATATATATATATATATATATATATATATATTTATTTATTTATATTTATAGCTATCTACATTTTATTCGAGTCCAAGAAAAATAATTAAATATTTTATATTAGTAATTTATAAAATATATATAAATGTAATTTTATTTAAATAATTATAAATAAATAAAAACCGGAATTTTATGCAAATGAATATTTGTTGATTTGTATTAATAATTATATTATAGATATAAATGTTAAAAATAAATATTATATATAAACATGCTTATAAATTTACATAGAACAAATAAAAGAAAATGTAAAAATAATATATGTGCATTTTTAAAATGAGTAAATATTAATAACTGATAAATAAATGTTAAAAATATAAATATTTATAAATAATAAATATTTATGAAATAAATCTAAAAATATATATAATGAAACTAAATTTAAAAAAATTATAACTAAATAAATAAATAAATAAATAAAAAAAAATATAAATAAATAAAATTAATGTGAATATAAATATTTCCATACAAAAGTATAAAAAATATATAAATTAAATAAATAAATAAATAAATAAGAAATATATAAATAAATTATTAATGTGAATATAAATATTTTCATATAAATGTGTAATAAATAATAAATATAAATTATAAATTATAAATAATAAATAATAAACAATAAATAATAAATAATAAATAATAAACAATAAATATAATTTAAAAAATAAATATAAACAAATAATAAATACATACATATAAATATAAATTAGTAACATAAATATTACTAATTAAATTAAATAATGTGTATATAAAAATATATGCAAATATATTCAAAAAATATACAACAAATAAATATAATAGAAAAAAATATAAACTTATATTAAAATATTTATTAATATTTTTTTGTGTATTTATGGGCCAATGATCAATTACAAATTTTTTACGATTATTTTTTAACAAATATTTTTACGTTTCCATAAAAAATTTATTTCGCATAGGCTTTCAAAGTTCGCATCATTTTTGTTTGTTTTTTTCGGGTTTTCTTGTCTTTTTTGTGTGTGTGTGTGTGTGTGTGTGGAAAATCTATGCTGCTGTTGAGTACTTCAAATAATTGCGAAAAACCAGGCGCAGCAGCAGAGGTAGGGACGTACGGTTGGCAGCGGCTGGCTAGCAACCTGTCTGGCAGCCGTAGGGCAACATCATTATCAAACTTGATTATCATTGGTCTGTGTGGCAACACAACGAAAATTGTACTCGGATTGGAGTGTAACTTCATCATCAGCATGCACAACATCATTATCGGCATGGTCGACGGCGGTGGCGGCTGCTGCTGCAACGACATGCGCTTTGTCTGTGCATTTCCACTGTATGTGGATGCGACCATATCGTGCCTATATATATACATACATATATACATACATACTTGTGCCTCTTGTATGCGCATATATAAATATATATATACGTATATATTTATATGTTTGTATGCAGTCTGCGTTGACTGCGCTTCAGAGAGCTGTGTATAGCAATTGAATATTTGCAAGAGATTTCCGTTCATTAAACCCGACAGCGAAAAGCAGAAAAGCACCAGAGCAACGACTGTAGGCGGCCTTTGAGTATCAGCCTCCCTCTCTGTCTCGCTCTCGCTCACTTGCACTGTCTCGCTCTCACTCTGTCTGTATCTGTGGCGGAACTCTACGGCCCTATGTTGTGACCGACCGGCTAGCTTCTGCTTGCTTGCTAGGCTGCAATGCTCATGATTTGTACTACGTAGTGCTTCGCATTTAATTTTTAATTTTTTTTTCTCTCACTCACTCTCTCCCTCTCTGTCTTTCTCTGGTTTCTTTTATGCGGCTCTGCGATTTTCTTTTTTTTTTTTTTGTTCTGTTTTGTTTGGAAGCTTCGCTATAATTAAATTCCTCTTTAAAGCTGTGCGGCATCGCCCTATCGTATTATTATTATTATTATGATTTTCATTTGTTGTCGTTGTTGTTGCTGCTGCTGCTTTGTTTCTTTCAACGTTAGTGCAGAATTTAATTAATGTGGAGGCAGCGCAGAGAGTCTTCACTTCACGACCTACGCGATGCAAATATTATACTATAGTTTTGAAAGTTTTGGCTTATGAGCGGTGCTGCGAGGGCGCCCGCCCATAAAGTTTGTCTAGGCGAAGAGCAGCACTTAGAAAACTTGATGTGTGGGTCGTAGAAGTCAATTTGAAAGTGTTTTGCAGGATCCATAAACTTGAAGAGATGGGAACGGAGAAAAAAAAAGGAAAATAAAACAAAATATAATAAAAAAAACAATTATGATGTTCAATTAAAAGTTCATAATTCTTTAATTGATATTAGGCTAAAATGGAAATAGATGAATAAATTTGTGAATAAATTGAGAATAATATAATATATATAAATACGTTGATTTAAGTTCTAAAAATAATATAAATAAATACAATACAAATAATAATATATCATATATTATTATTATTTAGTTTAAAATTTAAACTTTGTTTCATTTTCATTAAGAAAAAGAGTTGAAAATGATATGACGCATTTTTACATATTTTAGATTACCTAATTTGAAGTTCTTTAAGCTTAGTATTTATTTTGGAATTAAAACTTTAACAAAAAAAATCAGTTTCTTCTGTTTTAAACTCTTTGTGGTTTCTTAAGTGTATTATTTTTGGCTGAGTTGCTCAACATTTCAACGAATTTTATTAGAACTTCAGTTGAAGCCGCAACTTAAAGTCCACCTACAGACTTTTCTATAAGAGCTAAGCTGCGGCATGTGCTTGAGTGTGTGTGTGTGAGAGTATGTGTGTCTCTCTATGTGTGTGTTTGTGTGTGTTTGGGGAGCGGCTAATGCAACTACTATTCTACGTGCTCTGCTGTTGTGGTGGAAATACCTGTCTCATTCGCTCGCTTCCTTGCTTCCTCTCTCGCTCACTCTTTCTTTCTTTTTGTGAGCTTTAGCTCTCTACAGAGACCTGTGGCAAACTCTTGCTGTTTCTAATTGCCGTGTTATTGTGTGTACATGTGCATGCTCTAAGGGGCATGTGCTTCATGTTGCATGTAAGTAACTTGGCTTGCCTTTTAGTTTGTTTTGCTTGCAAGGCAGCAGTAGCTGCAGCAGCAGCGGCGGCAACAGCTAGAGCTCTTGTTCTGCATCTGGTTCTGGTTGTGGCTCTTGCGCATAGTTTATCATAATACCTTTTCACGCAACTGCGGCAAACGAGCAAAGTAACCAAACAGCCAGCCAGCCAGCCAGCCAGCCAGCCAGCCAGCCAGCCAGCCAGCCAGCCAGCCAGCCAGCCAGCCAACTTCTAAGCCAAGTTAACGAAATGACTGACTGACTGGCTGACTGGCGTAGTGACTAGCTGCCTCTCTATTTGGTTGCCTGGCTGAGTGAAAGACATGCGGTCCATGTGGCGGATGTATCTTCGTTTTTGGCTTGGTCTTGTTTTATTTTTTGTACTTTTGTATTTGGTTGTTGGCAAGGTAAAATTGCGCTGCTGGAAAAACATGTTTCTTCTTCCGTTCATGCCACCCGGCACCGCTCGCAATCTGGCAGTGAAAAACTGAAAAACTGCATACAGCAATGATAATAACCATGGCGATGATGATAATGATGATGACAAACAAGCACGCCAAGCTTTTAGCTCTTGCACTCTCTCTCTCTCTTTCTCTCTCTTGCTCCCTCTCTCTCTCTGTCTGTCTTTCCCTCGTTCATCAACGCGGCCTGTTTGGTCGTTATTCGTAGAACATAGCGAACTTGTTTGGCCATTTTCTTTGGCCTCATCTCGTCTGGCGGCGGCCCGTTTGGCCATTTTTTTTTTCGCTCTTCTTCTTTTGCTTTCGTGTTGTCTTGGCCTTTTCTTTTTTGTTGTTGTTGTCTTTCCTTTTGCAACAACAGCATCATGCATTGATGCATTTTTCCTGCTAACAACCAGATGAGACAGCGACAGCAGGGGAGGCGTCTGCGGCACGTTTGCCTGTTTGTTGGCCGGTTTTTGGGGCTGGTTTTAAGTTTAGTTTAGTTTGCCTCTTTGTACTAAATACCTATGCACCTAAATGCTGTTTTTGTTTCGCTTTGGTAACTCGGCAATGTGTGTTCGTCTTTTGTCTGGGGAGGGTGGGGTTTTCCCCGCAATAATATGCCAATTGCTGCTCTCTAGCTAAAAGTAGCCAGCCATTAGCTATCAAATTATTCGAGCATTTTAACATGGCATTAACCAATCATTAGCCAAAATACAGATGTTGAGAGATTTTTAGTTGAGCAATAGATTTTTTGGTCTGCATGTTGAAAAATAATTGAGATTTTCCATGCATTGCAATTTTAAAGTCAATTTTTGTTGTTTTTTTTTTTGGCTAAATTAGTTTCATATTGCGGCTTGAACAAAGCTAAGTGTGAGCCTAGGAAGCAAAACTATTTACAAATTATTCTAGAGCTTTGAAAATATTTTAATAGAATTTTGCTTAGAATGACGTAGACAATATTAAATAATTATGTTATAAATTTGATTAAAATTGTTAAATTGGTTTCATTTTTTGATCTAATTATTTATTTTAAACTCTTTAAAAATTATTTTGCAGTTTTGAAACTTGTTTAATGAAATTTTGCTTAAAGATGCCGTAGAAAATATGAAATAATAAATTAAATAATTAATTAATTATTTTAAGCTCTATAATTCAAATTTTGCAGATTTTTGTAAAAAAGAAAATTCAGAAAAGATTCCACAGATTATATTATATATTTTCTTATTCATATATTAAGATAATACATTTACATTATATTCAGAGATACCTACAAAGAGACTATAGAAGAGAAATGTTTGCTTTATGTTGCTTTCTGTACGTGCAGCGCCTTTCTCGGCGATTTTCATTAATGTTAATGAGGTTAAGAACGCACTACAGCTGAACATATCGCATTTGTGCAGCATTGCTTAAGTGTTTCCTGGACATTGTAGTCAAAGCCATTATTCTGGATTATGCGTAAAGTCCATTAAAGAGGTCAACGTAACGGCATTTGGCATGTTCCATTTGCACTTGGAGCATCGTTCAGCTCTGCACGTGTGTGCGTGTTGTCTTGCCCATTTCATTTCATTTCATTTCACTTTGTTTTCTTTATTTTTGTTTTGCCATTTTTCAAGCGAATCATCAATCACACATTCAAGCTGAACATGTTAACGTAGAAAGTATCTTTTGGACTGAAGCTGTGCGCCCACAGTCCAAGTAAGCAAAGAAAACTAAAAAAGCAGCCAACTGAAATCAGACAGAAAGAATCTTTATATATATATATCTAGAATGCCTTCTGCTTGCTCGTTACGAATAAAAGCATTTGAAGCATTTCCTTAAGCGCTCGCTCAAGTTTCATTAAGCAACAGCAAACTGTTAACTGGCCGTAAGGAAAAAAAAGAAAGTAAAACGACAAAAATAGAAAATGAAAAAAGAAAAGAAAAAAAAGTGGAAGAGGTAAGCAAACTCCTCTATTCCGGCAACGGAACACAAAAGGTGGCCCCAAAAGGCTTGTCCAGGCTGAGCACCCGTGCGGCTTTTCATTATGACGAGTTGCTGCCGCCGACGCCGCCGCCGCCGCCTGAGGGGAGGGCTGAGCGGGTGGCATGTGCGCCTAAATGTGCGCTTTATTAAAATCTAATTTCTTATTTATGCAGCCAATTTTCAGCAGCAGAGAGGGTTGCGGGTAGAGTGAAAGAGCGAACGTAGGGCACCTTTAATTAAATTTTTAAAAATTTATTTGCAGCCACAAATGTTGTGGAAGTTACAAATACACAAAACGCACATAATTCAATTTGATGCTATGCACTTAAGCTTGCTTTTCATTAATAATAGTATTTATATATATATTCATATTGTTGTTGCCAAATTTTAATTGGAGTTTTCTCTTCTTTTGCTTGGCCTTTTTGCTAATTGTATGCCAGCAGCAGCAGCAGTAGCAGTAAACAAATCCAATAAGCATTAAAACTTGGCTTGCTGTTTGTTTGGCCCGACTGCTGTCCCATACGGCATCTTAGCCAAAAAAATTGAAGGCACTGACTGCTCTGTATGTTGCGCTGTATATAGGCCAAAAATAGCATTGGCTGCTTCTTAGCCCTTAGGGTTTATGGCCCCAACAACTGTCGCGCTAAATATGCCAGTTCGCGTCGTATGCCCTCGACTCGTCTCGTTTGGGCCCTTCGCTCGATATGCAAAAATTGTTGCCGCTTTATTGAATTAAAAATTGAAACTGTGCCCAGGCAGCAGCAGCAGCAGCAGCAGCAGCAGCGGCAGACAGGGCTCAAGGCGACTCTCTCTAGCTGCCTTTTCGGAGCGCACATTAAATTAATAAATTAAAATGGAAAGCACTTTGTTTTAGCACTCAGAGCTGCGCTGCCTTCGACACCCACACTCTCACCCCTCTCTCTCTGTCTGTTCTATGCATTCAGTAATTCGTTAAAATTATTAATTTATGTCATTTAAGAATGTCATTTCATTTTGCTCATGAACATTTTTAAATTAGCTGCTCGGCACACTTTGATAAAAATGAAGTAAAAGCCATGGCATAGGAAAAGGGTTTTCCAACGCCGCCGCCTCTCATAATTGAAGCGGCACAGTCACAGTCGAGAAAACTCTTAAATCCAGTTGACGGGAGCTTAGGTTTTGCGTCATTGGCAATTTGTACAATGGGCAAACTTTGGCCACGCAATGCCCAATAAATATAGTCTTAATGCCTAATCAATTTGGACTCAATTTTGGTAATAATATTTTATGTATTATTATTATTATCTGAGCATAATGTGCTGCATAAAAAAATATTGCAAAGAAAGTTAGTTTCTAGAAATATTTGTGTGCATCAAATGAGATCGAGATAAAAGATTACTATGAATTATTATTAATAAATGTATAACGAAAATGCCAGAAATTAATAATAATAAAATAAATAAATCAATAAATAAATAAAATAAAATAAATAAATAAAAAAATTAATTAAATTATTCGATAAGTCTCATTTCAAACGAAGCTCGTTTAACATAAATTTATTCAAATTAATAAACTAATCAAGCTAAAAAAAAAAAAAATAAATAAATAAATAAAAAAAAAAAAAAAATTAATAAAATAAAAAACATAATAAATGAATAGATGCTCATTTAATTCATATAAATAGATATAATAAAAATTATTTTTATTATTATTTAAAAATATATATATATTTGAATAGTTAAAGATATGCAATTTAATAAATTTATCAAACTAATTTATGAATCAACGAACAAGAGTTAATTTAATTTATTTTAATAAAAATAATCGTAATTAAATATAAAAAAGTAATATTGGAATATTTAAAACATATAAATTAGCAGCTATTAAACACATAAATTTATATGAATTATTTGCAACTTTGGCCCACTGTGCACGCAGCCAAGTCCTTCGGGCGACGTTTTTCGCTTTCCTCACTGGCTGCTGCTGCTGCCGTTGTTTCCTAATAGATTTTGTATTTTGATTGATTGCCTCGCTTATTCAATTGTTGTGCCCACCCAGCGCCAAGGGCTCCACAGCATTTGAAGTTGCCAGCATACGCAGCCTCCTCCTGCCACACACACACAGAGAGGGGGAGTGGGAAAGGGAAAGAGAGAGAGTCGCGTCTGCGCTGGGCTTATGAACCGTGTGATTGTTTTACTTAGTTGAGCGACCCACGCTCAGCTGTTCCGACTGGATTTAACTGCATTATTAGTTAAATCTGTAGCATAAATTTCAATATCGATGCGGCTCATGGTTCGTTTGGCTGCTTGGCTGGCTGTGTTTGGCCCCAGGCTGTTTGCGAGGCGACAACCTAAATGAATTTTAATGCCATTTAAAGAGACTTTCATATGCTGCCTGTCACCTAATTCGCCAGCTGTTGTTGTTGGTGAAACCTTAGCAATGTGTGTGCAGTGGACGCATACGTTTGATGCGCACTGTTGCATAAAAGCCGATCCATGTGCCCTACTATGAAAACGCAAAGCTCTCACTCTGCTCACTCTAGCTCACTCGCTCTCACACTCTGCCCTTCCCTCTTTCTCTCATACACTCTGGCTGCCTATCTTAACAGCACGTGAGTTGCCAACTAGTCGCTATGTAAACTAATGCCACAAAGCTTAAACGCATGCCACGCCCATATATACATATACACAAAGGCCCAGGCCCAGGCGCAGCCAATATAGAAGAGCCCAGTGGCATTTGACCAAATCAGCATTGTCGATGATGCCCAGCTACTACATCCATGGCACGCAAAGCTCTTTGTCTGGCTACAGATATACTCCCAAAGGTAGCTAACTAGCTACCATGGAGGAGGTGCATGGATATTGCAAAGCTTAGCCTCAGGTGTTGCCTTTGGCATTGGCAGCTCAGCTGCATTGAATTTAACTTGCAGCAGACCAATTAACGGCAACTGTATAATTTATGTGAGTTTCGGCTTCATGGCCAACTTAATTAGCAAATTAATAGCGGCCTAAAACCCCAGAGTCGGGTCGACGAGTCGCGGAAGAGAATATATAATTGTTACGTTGCATTACTAATCCGCATTGCTCCAAGAGGATGTGGCGCTAATAAATGAATGATGAAATAATGTTAGAATGCAGTTGGAATAGCAGACAGAGTTGGTTGAGAAGTTAGGGTTAGTAAATTGATAAATTGAGGGTAGATATGTATATTTAAAATATTTTACGATTTTTAATGAATAAAAAAATGAATTTAATAAGAAAATTAGATACAAACATTTATAATTTGAGATGGAAATAAAAAAAATTGAAGATCAACACCTATAAAAAATATGTAAATTATGTTTATTTGTAAAGTTTTTATATATAAAAAATTTAAAATATTTTCTCCACTTAAAGTGTTTTTTTAAAAGACATTTTCTATATATATTTTCACATATTTTATTAATAGATTTAAATTTCATAAGTTGAGCTTAATCTAAAATATTATATTGTAAATTTTATTCAAAAATATTTAAAATTATATATATATGATGTATTATATTAATATGATAATATAAGTACAATATAAATATAAATATTATATTATATTTTATAAATATTAAACGAATTTTGAAATATTTTTTATTCATTTAAATTGCATTTTTTTGTATATATATATTTTTTTATTTATATATATTTTTTATTTTATTTATATATTTTTAAAGCTTTATTTTATTTATATTTTTATTTTATTTTATATACAATTTTCTTTTAATTTTATTTATATATTTGTATTTTAATTTTATCTATATATATTTTTATTTTAATTTTATTGATATATATTTTTATTTTTTTAAATATATGTTTTAATATTTTATTTATCTGTTATTTTTTTATATTTAAATTATTATTTTTTAAATATTTATTTTGTATTTTAATATTTATTGTTATAGCTTATATACTTACGTATATTCGCCATTGAAACAGTTTTCTCCCTTTTTTCTCATATCTTAACAACACTCATTGTGTCCTTATTCTTTTATACATCTAGCCGAAATTCAATATTCCCGACTCTAGCACAATCTACATTTGATATAATCAACAAATATGTATGTATGTATATATATGTACGTAAATGCTGATTTATGTTAACAACTCGTTTGTGAGATTAACACGCAGCGATGGCTTAAGCAAGAACAAACACTTTACTATGCATATAATGCTTAGGTGTGGGGGCGGGGGGCATTAAGGGGCGTGTCCGCCTTTGATGATGTTGATGATGTTGCTGATGATGATGGCCATGCCTTGGTAAATCGCATTTCATGCTCTGGCTTCAATGCTGGGTGCTAAAAAGGCGAATGCCCCCAGCTAAAGAAACGGAATAGGCATTAGGTAAAGGTGTGAAAGAGAGAGAAGAGAGAAGAGAAGAGAAGAGAGTGAATAAGAGGGAGAGGGTGGGTTGATAGTGTGTTAGAGGGAGAGATAGCTGTTGTTGGCTGCTGCTGGCCGTAATTTATGCGATTGCAACGGTGACTGCCGCTAGTGCAGCAACTACAACAACAACAAATAATAACAAACTAACATATCCGACCATATTTTCACTCAGTGTGCATTTTTTAATAAGATTTCTTCAAGCAGACGACGTCTCAAGACAGCTGTGTACGTGTCTATGTGTGTCTCTCCCTCTCTCTATGTGTGTATCTTCATCTTTTGCTTGGCAACATTTGTAATGTTTCGTTGCATTTTGCAACGCGTCGTTGACGTCGGTGTTAATAAAGATTCACCCAGCTAACCATGCGGGGGGGCCTTTAGGCAACCCACTGGGCTGCCGTTGCACCTGTGCTGATGCCGGTCGATGGTTGGTTGGTGGTTGTGCGGGGGCAAGGTAGTGCAAAATGGGCTGAGATGGTGTCTGCCCCGGGTGCTTGATGCCTTGGTGTGGTGCATGGTGCCGCCTGCCTGCATCGGGTCCGTCTATGGGTGGCCTACTTAATTTATGAGACGCGAGAATTTGCTGTGCTGGCAAACAACGCAGCAGCAGCAGCAGCAGCAGTGAACACGAAGCAGTAAAAAAACAGCCAATGCATCGCGCAATTTGTAATTAGTGTAGGTACATGGCACAAAATCTGTTGCTAAAGAAAATGCAGCCAACAGATACTTAACGCTCTAAGGCGGCAATGACGTCGTCGACAACAGCGACAGCAACAACAACAGCGACGATGACAGCAACAACAACAGCGACGACAACGGTTTCAATAATTATGGACTGCAAGGCGACATCATGTGATTGACCGCATTATAGAACAGACAAAGACAGTTGTCGACGTTAATAGAGATGGACAGATGAATAGCAAGTCGAAAACTAGAGAGGGCAGCATATATAGCATAGCGAAATGAGAATAAATGAGATAAATTATAAAATTAAATAAAAACAACAGAAAAACATTGGCAATAATTAATAGTGTATAAAAAAATAAATGGAATAAAATTGCAGAAAAACATTTAAAACAAATAATGATATATAAAAAAATATTAAATAATATATACAAAAAAATATTAAATAATATATACAAAAAAATAAATAATATAAAAAAAAATAAATAAATAAAATGATATAAAAAAAAAAAAAAAAATAAAAAAATATAATATATAATTAAAAAAAAAAAATTATATATAAAACATATAAACATTATATAAAAAACAAATAAAATTATATAACAAAAAAAAAATAAAATTATATCAAAAAAAAATAAAATTATATAAAATTATATATAAAAATAAGAATACTATTTAAAAAATATTCAATAATATAATAAAACATAGTTAAAACATATATACCAAATATAATTTTTTTTTGTGATAAATTAAAAGCAAAAGCTCGAGAAAATTAATAAAAATTAACAAAAAAAGTAAATAAATATTTGACTTAATAAATAGTCGAAAATATTCTAAAATTAAATTAATAAAATATTCTAAAAAATATAAATAAATAAATATACATACATACATATATTATGTCAAAGTGCCTCAACAAAATTAATGCGAAAATAACATATTGATAATATAAACTTCATAAACATTTAATGAATAATTTATACAATTTTTTAAATATTTATATAGTTTACAAATTTTATATATCTGAATTTTATAAAATAAATTTAAAGAACATTACAATATAATTTAATAGAGAAGCCTAGCCATAAAATAAAATGTTTGCAAATAACATAAATCTATTCAGCTCTGACTTATTTATGTAGGCCTAAAAGTAAAGCTAGCTCATATTAGAAATGTATTCGACTATTAATTAGAAGCCAAGCAAAAGAGCTCTGGCAATCAAGTAGGCAAGGCATTAGAATATGATGTGCTTAATAACTAGATTTGTGGATTAATAAATAAAGTTTTGTGTGTGTGGAAATTAAACGATGTGCAGATAACGCGTTAACACACATACATATACATATAAATATGTATATAAAGTCAAGCCAAATGAAGGCAAAAGTTTAGCTGAACAATTGCTGTATGAATCTCAAGGGTTTCCAATGAAACATAAATCAAGCGAAGCACACTTGGCTGGTGTTAAAATTTAATTTGTAAAGCTCGCACAAAATACAAACATTTATATATGCTATATTAAGGCGCATATATGTATGTATGTGTGTGTGTGTGTGTGTGTGTGTCTGTCTGTGCGTATTTATAAATCCAGGCAAAAGCTAGCTCTGGCTTGAGCTTAAGTTGATTGAATACGTTTTTCTTTTTGTCCTGAATGCCTTTTGAGGGATTTTCTAATTAAATGTCACTTCATGTTTTGTGACATTTGAGCATCAAAATATTTTGCATAGTTTGCCCCGCTAGCTATGCCATTGTTAGCAATATCCTTTAACACAGAGACGTTGAAGGAGATAGAGAGAAATGAAGAGAGAGAAAGATAGGGAGATATTCTATTCAGGGCAGTATATGTCCACGTCATCATATGATATGACATAGATGTTGCGCATAAAGGCATGAGAATGGGAATGAGAATTGGAATGGAAATTGGACTGGGACTGGGGTTGGGTCTTGTGCTGAAACCTGTGCCAACATTTTGTCACTTGTTTGCCAGTTTTTGTCATTCTGCTGTTCATTGTATTCTCTATGCCATTTGTGACTTGTTTATTGTGTGTTGCTCTCTTTCTCTGCAGTTGCTGCTGCTGATGCTGCTGCTGTAATCCTTAATCCTTCTGCTTTATTGTGCATTTACATATCAGTCTGACTCGTTTGTTTGCCATCGGACGACAGTTGTTGTTGCTACTCTGTATCTGTTAGATAGAGCAGTTCATGCAGGTTATCGCTTTTGTTCAACAAAAAAAGCATAAAAAAGGCCATGTATCTATTGCAAAAGGTTTTCATTGTAAATAATGTGTGCAAAACTATCGAAATTCTACCAGCAAACTGACCCAAGAAAACAAAACATATATATTGAATTTATTTTAAAGTCTGATTGATTCGAATTCCATTGAAATAAAAGTGAATATATAAATATAGACAACAATATATATAAATATGTATATATAAATATAAATAATACAAAAAGTTTCTATTAAACTTCAAGTTTTCTACGAATTTCGCTGTAAAGAAAACCAGAATAAATATTTTATTAATTGTGATTGTGGTTAGAATTCGTTTGAATTGAAACTGAATATAAATATATGCATAATTAACTACATACATATATACGTTTATAGATATATGTATAAATAACAATTCATTTCTAAAACAAAATTTCGTTCGACTTTCTCTTTCTTTGCTTTGTTATAGTCTATATAGTCTCAACTTCATCAATTTCGAATAGTAGTATATCATTTATTTTCTCACATTCTAGTTATTAGAAATGTATTAGAACCTAAGCTGCTCCCCACTTGACTTAGAGGCAGAAAACTGTTTGCCATAATTGCTGCATCATCTTCGAAAGTTGTTTTCTTGCCCATAAAACCGGCCACGCCCTGTCAATCAATGATTGGTGTAGAGAGCAGCCGCCAGCTTTATGTTGCTCTGGCCAAAATGTAACTTTCAATTTATTTTGCTTCAGCAATTCCATGTGCACTTCAGACGCACACATATAAACTATATATGTATATATATATGTTATATGAAATAGGCAATTTTGGGCAAAGAAAAAAAAAAATAAGAAAAGTTATATATATATTTTGGGTTATTACTCGCACAAAAGGCTGCCTAGAATGCTGAGTTGTCAGCGTCTCTGGCAAGTTTTTCTTTCTTTTTTTTTTCTGAGGCTTTTGGCGTTATAGTTTATGCTATTGTTGCCATTGTCGCGCATAGCGAACATAATTTTAATAGGTCATCATATTAAGGGATTTTTGTGCAATTTGTTCAGCAGAGTTTCTGGTTGTCGAAATGATTTGAGTGAGAAGGCTTTTTGTGTGCTGTGGCTGTGCTATTTTGATATTGATTGTGGAGGAGGCTGTGTGTGTGCCTGGCATTTCCTTTCTGTTCTGTTCTGTTCTCTTCTCATCTAGTTGTATCTTGCTCGCACTCTGGCCTCTCGCTCTAATTATGGCTCTGTCTGGTTATTGGCCATTTGCCACGAGCTGACATGTGCGTTTAATTGCGTTTCACTTATTTGACACAAAATTAATACGGCACTCGGCATTGCACTCGAGTGGGAAAGGGATAGAAGAGGGTGTGTGTGCGTAAGGGTCTCTCTCTCTCTCTCTCTCTCTCTCTCTCTCTTTGTGTGCGTGTGTTATGTAAGCATTTTGTCTATATGTGTCTGTGCATTGAGGTGTTTCTAGAGAGAAACAACAACAACAGTAGGCACAAAACTTTTAGCTCTACCCTTTCCGTTTTGTTGCTTGCCCACATAAGTATGCTATAATTTGTGTGGCATATGTCCCCAACAAAAATCTGCCTCGCATTGTACTATGTGGATAATTAAATATTTCTGCAACATTTGCGTTTTGTTTTGTGGAATTACTCCTACTCTGGGCTATTATTTTGCCATGTTTTTGTGCTGGGATTTTGTGGATTTGGCAACGAAAAGTTTGCAATTATAGCAATTGCTTTAAGACTCTATGACATTTATAATTAAGAAGGATTAAGAGTTGAAGTTTTTGATGAAAATATATATATATATATGTATAAGCTATTGTTTGATATATTGTTTTAAGGGCAGTAATTGTGAGTTAGGCTATATATTTTAGTCAAGCTAATGTTAGGCAATTTATATACGTTTAGCTTGAGTTGTTGCTCTAGGCCGTTGACAACTTGACAAATTCTTGCTTTAGCTGTTTGAAAATGATTTCAAGCGCAACAGCAAAAAAAAAAAAGTAAGAAAAAGACCGTTTTTAAAGTGCACAAGAAATTTGTTGCCTTTGGGGGCCAGTTGGTAAACATAAATCAAATTATGTGCCCTGGCTAACGCTCGGCTATAAAATCTGCCCAAATGTTATTAAGTGCGGCCCAGGGACATTCATCAGTCGGTCTCGAGGACCAAACAGGAGCGCTTGTTGACCATTTGGGTTTGAGGCTTTTGTAGTTCAGTATTTTATGTTATTAATATTAATATTATTATGTGCACAAAGTTGTTGTTGTTGTTGCGAGAGAGTGAGAGGGAGAGAAGGAGAGTGAAAGAGACTGTGTGTGCTTGTAATTACGCACTTTAATGAGTTTTCCCTTTGACCGCCCCCCAGGGCAATAGCCAGTCTGTGCGTAAGCAACGTTACGGCTGGAAATGTGTCAGGTGTCGGCCGGTTGGGCTTATAAAAATATACGCACACACACACTGTCACAGAGCTTCTGACAGGCATTTTGCCAGCGGGACAGCAGCAGCAGCCATGCACATGTGCATAATTAATTTTAAAAATTAATTTTCATCGTGTAACTTTTGCTCAGAACTTTTCTTTCATCTGTTTCTGAATGGGTTATAGTAAATAAAATAAAATACAAAAAACAAAATCCCTTAATATTCAATATTAATATTAAACTCTTTCATTAATTTCTAAATAACTAAAAAGTTCCACAAAAGTTAGTTTTACCACTGACGTCATTGGAACTTTGCATTTTGAGAACTAAACTAATTGCAAAGTGATTTTCTTACTCTCTCTCACTCTATCTCTCTCTCTCTGTCTGGCAATTAAAATGTGTTAATGAGCATTGCGCGCACACATGTTGCTAGCTTGGCTGGGATTCTGTGTGGAGGAAGGGGGCGGTGGCGGGGGCGGGGGCGGGGCTAAGTAAGTAAACTTAAAACTCTGACTGATTGGATTTTTGTTGAAGAGTTACAAAAGCTCACACAGTGGTGCTAAATTGCAAAAACCGCATGAGTGAACTATGAGTGGAATGATGCTGTAAATAAATTTAGCTAGATACGAAGACAAAATACACTTGCTGCAAAGTTAAATAGACTTTTTAATAACTCAAGTTGAGCGATTTATAACTAAAGTTAAAGTAGATGTTGTAGTAGCGTATAGAAGATTTTTAGTAATATTTGCTAGTGTGATTTAATATAAAAAATCTTGTATTTTATTTTGTGTAAATTTTGTAGTTTCAATTAAATTATATTTTGGAACTAAATTCTAAATATTTCTATTTATTTATTTATTTTTTTTTTTATACCTTCGTTTTGTATATTTAAATAAAATAAAATGTGCGTGTAGTCTATAATAATGATGACGATAAAAATAGTTTTTGATTATTGTTATCATTATCGTTATGATCATTGTTATTCTGATAATATCAATAAGTATTTTAAATTTTTAGCAGACTTACAATATTTTACTAAAAAGAGTTCAAACTTTCAGATTTTCTAAGCACATTTTTGTAGTTTTTTATATTTTTTAAATATATATAATTTTTTTTTAAATTTATAAACATCTTCAGTAAACGTATAAATATCAAATTATGCGCAGCGTGTTGCATAATAATCATAGAGATAATGATGATATAATTTATTGTAAAAAGAATTGAGGGAGATTCGAAAACTCAAACTGAACTTGACTTTTATAATTAAATTTATAATATAAAGTCAGTGCTCTCTGTGCAAAATATTTTAAAAAAAACTGTACTAGATTGTGTGGAAGATTTCAAAAAATATTTTCATTCATTTCGTTTTTTCTTAAAGCTAAATATTTAAATGTAAAACAAGCTAGCATAAATTTGTACTTAAATTTCTTTTTTCATATTTTCCTTATTTTTGAATTTTAAAAAATTTATAAACACCTTCAGTGAGTGTATTAAATTAAAATTATGCGCTGTGTGTGTGCCCATAATAATGATGATAATGATGATGATGATGATGACGACGACGAAACTGTTTCCACAGCGACAACACCTGCCGTTGGATTTGAGTTTAGCTGGCTGGCTGTCTGGCGGTGTCTTTGGCGGTGGTGGTGGTGTTGGTGGTGGTTGTTGATGATTTGCAGACGACAACTTGACATGAGAGTGTTGTGCTGCTGACTAGAAAATGGCATTTTAGGCAGAGTGAAAGCCAGTCGGCAGCCACCCAGGCAGTCAGTCCGCCACTCCGCCCGTCAGCTATGTTTCCCGACTTGGCAGTAGTCTGCACTTGATGTTTGTTTTTCCTGCTGCCTGCTGCCATAAACGGCCAGGCAAAAGAAAAACTCCTCACGTCTACGTCTCGTATGACTACGATGAAAATTGACGTATAAAGTCAACGCGACCGTCAACAAAAGTCTCTCAACGCATGACAGCATTTTTAAGGCCGAGATGTCAGCATTGCTCTCTCACTCACACATTCGCTGTCTCACATATCTCACACACCAAACCATACAATTCGTACTTCCATCCATCTATTACAGTCCATACCACGCAGCAGCATCATCATCATCATCATCATCATCATCGTCATCATCATCATCTTTATATGACCCCGTGTGTGTGTGTGTCACGTACATCATTTAGCATTTATTGTGCCGCTTCATAAGTTTCTTTTCTTCTTTTTTTTTTTTTTTGTTGTCTTCAGTTTCTTTCTGTTTTTCTTTGTGAGACACACAAGAAATTCAATTGGTTTTTCTTTTATTTTCCCCACTTTGTCTTTTTCTTCATATTGGGCAAGACAATGTATATATATGTATGTATATTGAGGTGTAATCTCAAAGGGCAACAACTGTTGGCAGCACAAAATTATTATTGTTATTATTAGAGTATGTTGATAAGGCCCCCTGCAAATGCTGTGCGCTGTAAAGTAGGCAACAGTTTTTTTTTTATATTTTTGGTATTTTCTATGACTTGATTTAGTTTAGGTATTGCACTCAACGCTGAGAGATGAACAAATTTAATGTGAATTGCAAATTGTTTGCCCTTTGTCTTTGAAGTCTATATATTTCATTTTATAGCTGCATTATTTAGTTGGAAAAATTTCTTTTAATTGCTCAGCGTTTGCCTTGGGCTGCCGCATATTAACTTTTTTGTTGTTGTTGTTGTTGCTATCTGTTCTCTGGAAATCTTATAAATTTCTGCAAAGAAAGAAAAAAAAAATTCCGCATATGCAATTCATTTTGCTTTGCCAGCAGCGTGAGAGGGAGAAGGAGAAAGAGTATGCTCTTACTTTATATCTTGATGATTTGTGGCGCTGTTTTTCTCATTGCCAGGAAATTAGAGAATTGGCACACACACACACACACACACACACACACACACACACACACACACATGCAAACATTTCTCCATGTGTGGAAAGCTAAAAGAAATTAGAAAGCAAACCAGTTTGGCTCAACTTGGCATTTATATGCGAGTTAATTAAAACCAAACTAGCTACGATGCTGAATTGCATTTTTAAAGTTTTTTTTTTTCTTCTTTGCTGTTGTCTGGAGCAAGAGTCATTAAAAGCGCATACAGTGCGTATGATTGATAATGAGTTTTGCAGCCAGAGCAGACGCTACAACTGGAGTCATCCAGACGTCATCAACTGAAGTTGTTGGAATCGAGTCGAATCGAGTTGAGGCAAGAGTCGACTTCGTGTGTCGAGTCGAGTCGAGTCAATGCCAATACGATGTCTATGGACTCTGCTCAGCTAGATGTCTTCATCTGTGGCTGCTCTGGTCGCTTTGGCATGCAATGCCAAGAATTTACAATGCTTGTAACGGAACTTATTATTTCATTGCCCCCTATAGCTGCTGTTGGCTGTTGGCTGTTGGCTGTCTGTCCATTCGTGTCTGGCAATCTGGCAGCTTCACAGCATGCGGCAGTCAAAAGGCAAACGCCAAGCGACAGACAACGCTGAGCTGCTGCTGTTGTCTTTAGCGTATTCTGGTCATGTGTTGTGTGCGCTGTCTCCGGTTCACACTCGCATAGAGGCACAGGAATCAAATCGTAGCTTATATATATATTATATATACTTTTATTGCACAATTGTCATACCTGGAGCGCAATTTGTATGGCTGAAAGCTTGTCATTTTAGCCAAGTTATGTTGGTCCATGCATGGAATTGGTTTAGTTGTACATTCCTAATTTTTATATGACATTTGTTGCTATTGCTATTTGTAATTCCTTATGATGAATTCACGCAAAAACTTGCGACACGCTGTCCGAAAAACTTTTTGATAGATGAAATTTCTGTATACAATAAATACATACATATAAACTGCTGAATATATTTGTTGGGTGTCTTGGGGGCTGGTTGGGGGCGTGTTAGGTAAAACATGAAAACTTAATGCATTAGTCGGACACAACTGTCGAAAGTTTACTATTGTATGGCAGCTGGTGCAGCCATAGCTACGGAAAGTCAATGCTGAAAGTTTAGCTAAAATGGATTCGTATGCTAAGATAACTTCTATGAGTTTGGGATATGCTAACAAAGGTTAGCTCTGACAGCATGCAGCCAGCTATGTGTATGTCGGGCTGATTACAAAGGTTCTGCATTAGTTTACATTTTTAGAACAAACAATAAAAGTTGGTTTTGCCAACGAACAAAACTCTTAATATTAAAGATGTTGAGCTATATAAATGTAAATGGAATTGACTTAACAAATTAACTTTCACATTTAAAACTTTCCGTTGTGAGTTTAGATTCTTAACATTTATCAAGTTATAAATAATTGAGCATGCATATTAAAAATAAGTCAATTCCTTTTATTTTTTATTATTATTATTTTAGTTGTTACAATTTTTTATATTTTTTGTTTGGCATACAATAGTTTTGCAGAATTTATGTTAATGCAAATAATAGTCTCCTACTTATTAACATTAAAAAAAGATTGCAATTTCAATGAATTTCTCTTAGAGCAGGCAAAACATTTTTTACCGTTTGACTTCATTTTACGCTCTGTTCTCATGATCAACCAAAAGAAATTATACTCTCTTGCTTTCGCACTCGTTCTAAGCCAGGGGCTTCGTTTTTGTTCGTTTTGGTTTTCTGCTGAGCGCCTCGAGTTAAACTATCATACTCTCTCGCTCTCGATCTATGCAAGTGCATGCGCTGCTTTTCGTTTTGATTTTATGTTGAGCGCCTTGCGTTAAACTATCGATACTCTCTCGCTCTCGCTCTAAGCAAGACGCTTCGTTTCTGTTGAGCGCCTTGCGTTGAACTTCGTTAAATTAGTGTGTCGCTCTTTTAACGAACATCGTTAAGGTAGCGGAATACGATTGGCGCACGCACAATGAGAGTCAATAAGTGAGTGAGAAGAGTCTATGCAAACGGTGTGCAAACTCACTCACGTACGCTATTGATGTATTCGTTTAAGAACCGTTACAATGGGTTGCTCAGAGAGCAGAGTTTGTTTTCCATGTCAGTGAGTCAAAGAATATATCAGACTGAATTAGTGCTTCAGATATTTATAGGTATTCAGAAATAACTTTCTTAGCATTTAAGTTTTATAGTAAAAGAAAACTAAAACTTATTTCAATTTGGGAAAACTGTTTTATGGCATAAAATATGAAATGCAGTCCAATTTTCATAAATAAACTTTGCAATAAGTATTCCAACATAAACTTTTAGTTGTTAAAATCAACTTGAAATATTTGCAAAGCAGTCCAGTCCGGTACACTTTTTTTTTTTTTTATATTTATGGAAGGCGACTGCTACAAGCTGTTGCAGTAGTTGAATTGTCACACCTGGACAGCACAAAAGATTTGCATATTTACAAACAAAACATGTAAAATATGCATGCAAATATATGGGCGTGGCAGCTGGCGGACTGGCTATCAGTTGACGGTCCTGTTGTTGTTATTCTTGTTGTGGCTGATGTTGTTGTTGTTGTTGCCGCCGAGTATCATGTCAATGTAAAGTGCACGCGGGCAACCAAATTATGCGCATTTATTTAGTCGTTAATGCTTTTTACATTTTGCAAGCGACCCGCATAAGACAGAGTTACGCTATACATACATTGATAGAGAAAGAGAGAGAGAGAGAGCGAGAGAGTGCCAGAGGGGGTAACAGATGGAGATTGGGCAACGCTATGCTATCTCTAGGCAGAGTTGCCGTTACATGGGGAATTAGTGCGCATAATTTCATAAACAGCAACAGCAACAACAATTACTATGGCTGGCGAAGTTCTGTTGGCATCGCGTTGGCCTCTGTGCAAATATTTTGGAGCCCTGTACTCTCCGCCCTGTTTCTCTCTCTCCTTGGGGAAATGTTGTTTGCTGCCAGCAGCAGCAGCAGCAGCAACAAAAAACATTTAGAATCACATGCAAAGTCTCTGCATATACAGCTATGCTGGGAATTCGCTCAGCTCTCTTACACGAAAGAAGTAAGCGAATGAATAAAAATATATTAAAAAAAAAAAAAAAAAGGGAGAAGCAGAAGCAACGCTGTGTATGCTGTATATCTGTACTAAATTGCACATGAAGTGATTTCGAGCGTAAGAAATGCCTGGGCTGAGTGTGTGGGGCTGGGGCGTAGCCATCGATAATATATACGTATATACATATATATATGTGTTTGGCTACATGTCCCAAACGAACGTTGGAATATGCATATAAAAACTTGGCGCAGTTTCAAAGTTGTATATATGTTGTATAAAAACACATTTCATATCAAAAATTACAACAACGCACACGATAGTAGCCTTATGATGAACGAGACATGCTAAGATTTCTTTCTGCCTGTTTTTTTTTTTTGTTGTTGAACAAAATGCCGGAAGTCGCAAAAATGCCACAAAAGTTGACTCAAGTTGACTTGACTGAAGAGGAGCAATTTGATAAAGTATATTGCGCGAATTTTACAAAATAAATTAGCTGTATTTCAACTTAACATATTTATGACAAGTATTTAATATTTATTCTTTTTCTCTCTATCTCTCTCTTTGCAGTGAAAAAAAAAAAACCCAAAAAAAAAGTAAATAAAATAAAACACAGCTAAGCAACAGTATTTTTGCATCAACATTAATCTAAACACACTCAGCATAATAATACCAGAAATTCGATGCAAAATCTATCTATCCAGCAGTGATTATTGTTGATTTTTAAAACAAAGCAAAGAAAGAAAAGCAAAACAACCACAAGAAAAGGAAGAGATTATAGAAACGCAGCGAGTTAAGCCAACAACAAAATAAAAAAAGTAACAAAAATTTAAAAAATGAAACAAAAAAAAAAACAAAATTAAAATTAATAACGTAGTAAGAGTAGTAAAAGACACCACCAATTTAATTTCAAAAATTAACTAAGAAATTTAAAAAAAAAAAAAAAAAAAAAAAAACAAATTAACAAAAAAACAAAGGAAAAAACTAAAAGATAGCCAAAAATCAAATAAAATGTTCGTGTGCATTCTATTTTGAACAATAAACAACAATTAATAAAATACTAATAATATACTTACATATCGGCCAAAGGTATTTATCAACTATATATATTTACAAAACATTAGCCATAAATCGCAGCTAGCTAAAAGACCAAAAACAGTGCAAGAACAACAGTTAGAGCCAAAGACCAACAACGCCCCAAACGGGTCAACATATTTGAGGATAATTAACCCATATAAACAAGACAACAAAGCACCTGCAAAAACTGACAACAACAACAAAAAACAAATTACAATGGAGGAAATAACCACAAGCAGCAGTGCGAGCGGTGCGCCCATCAAACTGGAGGATCCATCGGTGACACTCACAATAAGGCTGATTATGCAAGGAAAGGTGAGTGAAATCTGAAGATTTTTATGATAATAATTAATTTATATATATGTATATGAAAGATATTTACATATCTTAAGTTATATAAGCGTATTATCGTAAGTGATTTCAAGCCAAGGCAAAGTTGAGTTAAAGAGTTTTAGTAAAATGTTAAAACTTTGTACTTAATTAATCATATTGTTTTAAAAAATTAAGGCGTGAGCCTTGAACATAACATGAATTATAGCTAAAGTTGACATATATATTTTAAACTTAAGGCTGCTTGGTTTTTAAAGGCATTTTTATCATTTTAAGAGCTTTTATTAACTCTTAAAGCTTTTAACTTCAAATAAGTCTCAAAGTGTTTAAAGCCATGAACTTCAAATAAGTCTCAAAGTTTTTAAAACAATTGAAGTTAGATCTTGATCTTAGCAGCTGAACTTTGCTATGATCTTAAAGCTCTCTGATGATCTAAAGCTTGAATTAATTTTTACAGCTGTTTATAAAGTTTGTTGTTGAAGAACTTTTAGAAGAAAAGTCAGCGTTTACTTAAATGCATTTAACTTTTACTTAAATACTTGAACAAACAACTTCTATTTAGTTAAGAAAATATATCAGCTTATAAAGATTATATAGAGAGAGAAAGAGAGTGCGATGCTTAGCCAAAGTCTAAAAGCTACAAATTGCTCGCGCTCAACATTAAATAATGTGAAGAACTCTAGAAATTTTTTATTTGATTTCATTTTTGTTTTTAACATTTATAATAAGGTATTCCGAGCAGCTTTTGTTGTGTCAGACCTTGAATTAAAGCTAACAGCATCGAAAGGCTCTTGTCAATCAGTTCACGTGCCGAGAACTTGCTCAACATAAAAAGAGAAAAAAAAATAAAAGGGGATAATATTTGTTTGTGACCTTTCGTTGGGTTTTGCAACATTTTAAATGGAAATACTAAGAGCAGGTGTAAGCGCCTTAATGCGTTCCATTGAATTATGTCGTTGTTAAATATTTATAGAAATACGCAGCAAGCTCTGAAAGCCAATCAAATTGTAATGGAGTGGCAAAGAGAGAGAAAGAGTGGGAGTGAAACAGGGTAAGAGAGAGTGAGAGCGAGCGAGTGTGAATACAATCACAAATGGCGGCAATTTAAATGAAAAGTAATTAAAATTATAAATTGATGCGTGAATTTGGTATGCAAATTCAAATTAAACACGCCACACTTCACGCATTATTGCAAATCGAAGATGAAGAACAAAAAAATATATTTATATATATATTGTTTGTATAAATGCAAATGCGAAAAATATCATTTAAAGTCATAAAATGCGAAGTAAGCAAACGGCTATTAAATAATCATTACAGCTCGCAAATATTGTGAGTGATAAAAATAAAGAATGAAGCAAAATAAAAAATAAATTAAAAAAGAACAGAAGAAACAGAATGCAACCCATCAATAAATGTCATAAAAATTAAAAAACGAAAAAACAGCAGAACAGTAGAGCGAGCTGGACAGCGAGCTCTGATACTTGTATAAATATATTGATTTATATACATATATATATTTATCACATATCAAACAGCTTTATCATAAATACATATATATATATATTTGGTATATAAGGTATTGAAAAATGATTAAATGTACATAATTAAGCATTTGTTTATGTAAACCAAAGGACAACATTAAATGCGGCAGTGTTAATACAAATAATGTAAAATAATATTGAAGCGAAGTAATTAGGGGCGCATTGATAAATGCAGCTCATTAATATATATAATCTACATATATATAGATATATGCATGTAGAGCAAATAATATAATGAGAATTGAAATTCATACGAAATTGGTGTGGAAGTTATATCATATTGCTATAATGTTTTCATTGGAACTGTATAATAAGCCGAAGATACTAATATGCAGAAAAGTTAGTCAGAAAGAAAAATACATAGTCTATGTAACAAAAAAATTTTTTTTTTTTCAATATTTAAACGATTTTATGGAGACGAAAAACATGCAAATATATGCAAAAAATAAATAATAAACATAATAAAATCAAGATAACAAAATTAATAATTAAATAATAATAACTAAATAAAATTAAATAATCAAAATTAAAAAGTAAAAAATTTAAATTAAAAAAAATTAAAAAATTTAAATTTGAAAAAAAATTAAAAATTTAAATTAAAAAAATACAAATAAAAAATTAGAAAATTAGGAATTATAATGAAATTAAAGTAAAAATAAATTAAAAAGTAAATTTAAAAAATAAAATAAAAATAATAAAAATAAAATAAAAATAAAAAATACAAAATAAGAAAAATAATAAAATAAAAATAAGAAAAATAATAAAATAAAAATAAGAAAAATAATAAAATAAAAATAATTAATTATATTTAAAAAATCGAAATAAATATATTTATTATTTTTTTTTTTTATATTTAACTTTTGTAAATTCTAAGTATAATTTATGAACAAATTTGTTTGTTCTTAAATGCAAAACAAAAAATATATATATATTTATATTAAATTCAAAAATTAAATAAATATAAAAAATAAATTTTAAAATGCAAAAAATATGCATGAGGACATTTACCTTTTTTCATTTTCAAGCTAAAACAATTATAATATATATATAATCAAACAGCTTTAATTTAATAGTATTCAATTTATAGATATATATAATAGTATTCAGGAAAAATGTTAAAGTTGAAAGACCTCAATTACGTACAATTTTCTTATATTTGTAGCTCTGCCATTTGCCAAATTCTCACTTCCAGACAGACAAAAAAAATATATATACATATATGTTCGTTCGCCTCATAAATTTCTGAGATCGAAAATGTTTGCTTTTAAGTTTAAAATAAAATATATATAATAGATATTAAGAGATATATATTTTCAATATATTCAATTACAACTAAAGAAACAAGAAAGCCAAAATCTGTTCAATTCACATAATATAATTGATGTATTTACAAATGCCAAATGTCACATCAAGCGCAGCTCAGTCAAAAATAATTATTATTGACTATAAGCCGTATGCAAAGCCGACTATCTATTACAATCTAAAGTTAAGCTTCAATATGAAGCTTTAGCCACGCTAAAAGTGTGTAAATATCAGCTTATTTATTAGATAACAGTCAACAAACTTCAAAAACAATTATGCAGTGCAGCGGGGCGATACGGGCAGAAGCTGTTGAAAAGCTGTTTGTTGTGCTGTGCGCCACTTGAAAAATTCAAATCTGGCGACAGCACGTGCTGGACGTGAGCCAGACGTCAAATGCTTTTTGGCCAAAGCTGTTGTTAAACTCGCGTTGATCATTATTTAAAAGCCGATTTGCAAGCGTTGACTAGCCTTTGATTTATTCAAATATACACATATATATAGACATATATTTATAGGTTGTTGTTGCCAAGCTGTATGTGTGTGTGTGTGTGCAACGAATTGCAGCGACAGGTGCAACAGCAGCAGCCATAGCAGATAAGGCGACAGAGCGACGCACTGCATCAAGGGAGCTGTGCGCTCTACACATTACATGATGTGTAGCTAAAAATTGGCAACTTGGCAAAAATATCTGCAGACAATTTCTAATAAAAATAGAACAACAACAACAGCAACAAATCACAAATGAAGAGCAGGAGGGGCAATGCCTTCGATGATCCAACGGGTGCTCATGGTATTTCACATATAATTGCGCACTCTTCAGCATTCAAGCTAAACTAAAATTAAGTATTTGCAAATATGTAAATGTACAAATGTGTTGTTTTGCTCTTTTTCTGATTTTTTTTATTTATTTATTTTTATTTTTGGCCAGTTTATTGCAATGTGTTCGATTTGTGTTTTATACGTCGTTGCTCAAGGATTCAGGCAATAAATTCTCAAGACACTTTGAACAGCGCCGAATAGAGACGCTAGCTAGCTAGACGTCTCGCTCGCTCTTCTCTGTATCTGCCACGCTCTGCCATTTGCTGCGTTTTAACTCTCTCGCTCACTCTCTCTCTCTTTCTGTGTTGGTCTTTTGATCGATAGTTATAGATTAGCGTGATTTATGAGCGGCGTCGTTGCTGCTGGTGGTGGTGCTGCTGCTGCTGCTGCTGCTGCTGCTGCTGCTGGCTGAGTTGACAAATTCACACACACACACATGTCGAAATATGTAAATACATTTTAAGCGCAATGCAAATCAAGTGGCAAATAACAAAAAAAGAGAGAGAAAGAAAAAAAACGCTTTGAATGTACACACAAATAACATCCGTGTTGACTTGTTTAATTGAGCATGAAATGAAGGGATTTCTATATACATATATACCCTAGAAGCTGCTAGAAGGGGTATCATAGAGCTGCTCAAAAGACAGCATAATAAAATTTTTACTATATATATATATAGATAGATATATATAATAATTAATACAAAGACCAAGCAAGAGTATATAGAAGTCGTTAACACAAACATATTTGTCAGTTTAGATTAACGGATTTGTGCTGAGTGCCAGTGTCTTGTGTGAGTTGAGCTAATGTGTTTTAAGGTCTATAATATATAAAAGTTAGGAGGGGTAGGTCGCTCGTTCAAAGCTGGGAGCTGATAAATCTACCTGCCATATCATGAATGCTTTTAGCATTAGTGTTAAAATCTGACCGCTTGAGCTAAAGCTAATGAAGTGAAATAAATCTAAAATATATATAGAGTATAATTTAATGATGACTCATATGGCATTAATATATATATTTCTAGCTAATTAAGATAAATAAATCATATATGGAATTAGTATATCTCAATATTTATGCACTTTTCTTATGCTTGATACATATTCCTATAAATTGTGTCGTCCTCAATTTATTGTTGTTGTTTCTCTTACATTAGCATTATTATGTAAAAAGATTTTGGTTAGTGTGCATAAATAAATCGGTTAATTATAATTAGACAAGAGACTGTAAAATATTGCGCATTGAACACTACAAAACTCACAACAAGATGTTGCATTCTTCTGCTGTATGCAATTTCACTAATTAAAAATGCATGATTCAAAAATAACAAATACTAAAATAACAACAACAAGTGCAGCAGCTGTCGTCTACGTATACGCAGAGTATGCTTATATATGCAAATATATATACATTATATATAATGTATATACATACATATATGTATGTCTGTTTGACAATTGCAAAATACTCGATAATTCTGGGCGAGAGTGCAACCCACTTTTAGCTTTGGTTTCTATGCAATTTGCGGCTAGCTGCCAAAAAGCAACAACAATAACAACAACAAGTGCAACAACAACAATCTTAGGAAAAAGCAAGCCAAATACCAGAACCTTAAACAACACAAAAAGTGCAGTCGATATTTTGTCTGCACACTTTTTGCTTTTTATTTTCGTATTTAATGCTCGTTTAGGTAATTAAAAAGACTGTATTGGCTTTGTTTAATTTTTTTTTTTTTTTTGCAATTTTCATTTTAATATTAGCTTTGTCTAAAGATTAAATAAATCTGGAAACGAAATAATCTTAAAAAAAATAAAATAATAATTAAATTAAAATAAGACAAATTTAATAATTATAAAATAATACAATTAAAATAAACATAAATAAAAATAAATATAAAATAAATATAAAATAAAAATAATAAAAATTAAAAATAAATATAAAATAAATATACTATTAAAATAAATATAAAATACAAATAAAATAATAAATAATAGAAATAAATAAAATTAAAATAAATATAAAATAAATTAACATAATAACAAAAACGAAATAATAATGAAAAATAAATATAAAACTACAAATATCACACTAAAAATAAAATTATATATTTTTATTATATATTTAATAAATTCATTCCTGAGAGATTTATTTCTTAGATCTATAGTAAAAGCTTAACCTTTCACATATATGAAGCTAACATCAGCAAATCTTGCAGCTTATTTCCATTCTAACTACAGACACACATAGTTTTTCACATTTTAGGCCTGGCCAAATCCAAAAGATCAAAATATTCCAATTCAATTGTGTTTAGACCATGAACGCGCATTGGACAGCCATTTTCAACCGATTGCAATGCTCTTTTCTAGTCGTTTTCTATAATTTTCACATTGTCGCTTGGCTGAGTTTTCTTTTTGTGTTGGTTTTGTTGTTTTTGTCATAAATTAATTAGCTGCATCACGACTTTGCCTTCAACTCCGGTTTGACTCATTCGACAAGCAACAGCTGTTGGCTTTCACACAAAACTGCCAACAATTGCATTTGAATGAATAACAAATACAAATACATATGCAAAAGCACAAGCACAAGCAAACCAAACAAAAAGTAATAAGGCCCAGATAATTAAAGATGCAAAATACTGCTGCAGCTGAATTGCGGCCTTGATCCAGTCATAAATCTTGTGCACTCGCATAAATCCGAATATTGACAATTGCCTTTCATTATGAGCCTTCTTGCAGTTACTTTTAAACTCAATTATAAAGGGTATTGTTTCACAGTTTTTTTTTTTGTTTTGTTCTTTTTTTTATTATTTATTTTGAAAGTCATTCTAAATGCCAGCTTGGGAGAGATCTTTTGTCTGCAACTGTCTGACAACAATTTATGAAGTGAATTTTTGGTTATTTGATTGCATCAAATTTGAAAACATTTTGTAAATGAAATAAAAGCAATTTAGAACGAATCTCTGCAGTTATTATTACTTTTTCGTTGTAGAAACGTATCAAGAGAATTTCTTGGTAGAAATATGTGAGAAAAAAAATTTTATCAGAACAGAAAATAATAATATAAAAAAAGTAAATAAAAAATTAAATAAATACAAAAAAAAAAAAAAAAAATAAAAAGAAAATATAAAAAAAAAAATAACAAAAATAAAAAAAAATAAAAAAATAAAAAACTAATAATACAAACTAATATTTAAACAAAAAATAAATAAAAAGTTACAATAAAAACAATAATAAAAAAAATAAATACATAATAATTTTCTATTATATAATAATAAATTTAAAAAAAAAAGTAAATTAAAACAAGTAAGAAAGCTGTAGTCGAGACTGCTCGACTACGAAATCCCCTGAGCCCTTCTTCGAACGAATCATATTCCAAGAATGCTTCGTTTCGATTCTCTACGCGTAAGAAACTATACATGCAAAAACAAGAACACACAGACGCTTGTAAGCATGTATGTGTGTGAGCAATGCAGGCGGCTTGCTGTCTCGCTGCCTTTGTTGTTGTTGAAAACTTTGATGATTGATAATTCTGTTTCTAGATGGACAATCGTATTGATATGTTCAGATTAAGATTATGATATTCATATCTTTATGCCAAACCCAAACTGCATTGTCTCTAGTATTTGAAATGCATTTTTTTACACATTTGGGGGTGTGGGGGCGAATTGGGGACCGGAATCCAAAATCTGACAAAAACCGAAATTGTATTAAATTAGTATCTATATATATGCAAAAGACTTGGAGACTCTAACTCTAAAGATGAATTAGCTAGAATTTTATAACTGGTTCCCGATAAATTCGTTTATCGATAACTTTGCAAATATACAAGTTATCGAATTTCTGAAACAAACTCGTACTGCGCGTGCAATATACGGACCTAATACAAAAAGAATGAACTCTCTAGCTTTTGTATCTTCGGAAATCGACGCGTTCAAACATACGGACAGACGGACGGACGGACGGACGGACGGACGGACGGACGGACGGACGGACGGACAGACAGACGGACATGGCTATATCAACTTTTCTCGTCACCCTGATCAAGAATATATATACTTTATGGGGTCTGCCACGCCTCCTTCTGCCTATTACATACTTTTAACAAACCCATTATACCCTGATTTCCCATTTTTAATGGGCTCAAGGTATAAAAATTAATGAAAAAGAAATAGGTAAAATATAAAAATAAAATATTAAATATAGTAAACAATAAGTAAAAAATAAAAAGTAATTAAATTTATATATTCCTTATTAAAAAAAAAATAATAATAATAATAAACATGTATAAAAGAAAGTATAATATTTAAAAATGTAAAAAAATATACATTTATTTAAATAATACATTGATTTTAATATCAAATAAGTTATGCAAGCATATATATGCCTATTAGATATTTTTGATATATATTTGATTCATAAAAATATTTTATATAATTGATTGATTGATTGATATATAAAAAATATATAAACAAAAAATTTTAAATTAATGACTATATCTAAATATTAAATATTTAAAATAAGTTTGGCAAATATTTTTATTATCATTTTCATTTTAAACTTCGACACATTATTCTATTTATCTAATAATCTAATAGCATATTCAATTTTAATTTCGCGAACGAAAAGACTTTAAATACTGAAAATGAACTTCATTCATCAATTGAAGAAAGTTTTAATTAATGATGTATAAATATTATTTTACGTTCTTTATATGCTACCAAAGTCCAAAATGAATTAAGTTGAAAGAAACTTCTTTGCACTGATTGCAACAGATTTCTAAGTTTTTGTTTTTGCTTCTTTGTTTAACGATCTAACTGTGCTATTTAAGCTTGACAGCTAAATATTTCGCAACAACAACAAACAAACAGCTTTATTCACCTTCAAGCGACAATTACAGTGGCTAATTATTACACACCTATTATAAAGCTCTGGAGGCCAGACAAACCAAGAAAACTTGAACAGAACAGATTGTCTAATATTCTCAAGGGAGCGAAACATTTTGATAGCCCATTTATCACACGACCAGCCAGCTGGTTGGCTAGCTAGCTAGCTAGCCATGGTAAAGCATGTGGCCAAACGAAGAGACTTTAATAACACTGAACAAGAAGAAGAATCAACAACAACAACAACTAGAATGAAACGCATTAAGTCTAAAGAATGGACGGTGCTAATTGTGCCGCAACAAAAGAAACAAAGAGCGCCAAGCCGCCACATACAATTTTGATGTTAGTAGAGCAGTAGAAAGAACAACAACTAGAAGAGAAAGAAGCAGACAAAATACAGGCAAGCTTAGACAGACGGACAGACGAAGCAAAACAATATAGAGATACATATAAATACAGAAAAAAAAAAATATATATACATATATATATATATATATATAGTATAGTTATCTGGCAATCATGCTGAGCGTGCAAAATTTGAGCTGCCTTCAGCTGCGTTGGTGGCAGCAGCTTTAACATTTTTTCTCTACGTTGAAAATTCTTCAAAATATTTTACAAAAATGAACGAAACAAAAATAAGAGGGAAAAAAAGACTTATAAATGCATTGCATGTTGTAGTAAAGTAAAGAAAACTAAAAAAACAATTGCCCAACCGTGAGAACCATTTATGGAGACCGTTCAAGTAAAATTGCAAGACGAAAAAAAAAAAAAAAAAAGAAACATGAAAACACTGTGCAACAAAATGTTGGAAAATGCAATGTGACAACTGCTGGCGTTGGCCGAGGCGCAAATGTGTTGGCAACATATGTGTGTGTGTGTGTGTGAGTGAGTGCGTGCACAGCTTGTTGCACGAAAAAGTACTGCTGCTGCTGCTGCTGCTGCTCCTCCTCCTCCTGCTGCTGCTGCTGCTGCACACATGTGTATTGCAATGCGTTGGTCCTCACCTCTCTTGCCCTTTATTATTATTATTATTATTTTTTTTTTTTTTTTGTTGCTCTGTTTTAATAAATCATGCTGCGCATTTGTCGCGCGTTGCTGTTTGTTTCAGCGACTGCTCCTGGCACTTGAAATGAAAACAGAAAAGTGCAAACTGTACAATTAAATAATTTACAATTTGCAAGGGCAACACAACAACAAGAAGAACAATAAGTGCAACAACAGCCATTACAATTTTTCACAAGTCGCAGCAGGTCGCATTTTTAATTTGATTAAAATAAAAGTAACAGCAGCAACACCAGCAGCAGCAGCACAGCACAACAGCATAGCAGCAGCAGCAGCACAGTTGCAGTTTCGTCTTTTTCCAACCATTACTAATTGCCTGAAGTGCACAAATTGTCAACTGCAGGTAAGAAATTGAATTTCATACCACAATAGGTAAATGGAAATATCTTTCAGTTATAACACTTTATTTAAATGGTTGGCTGTGCATGTGCTGCAAATTTGTTGGGAGGAAGCATAAAACTATTTGACATGAAATAATAAAATATTTAATTAAAGTTGACTGTAATTTAGGTAAAAATAAAATAGGACGAATTTAAAAAAAAATAATGTAAATATATATCTTTATGGCTTCATTCTATAAGAATATTATATAAAAATAAATCATAACACTATACTATAAAAAAAAAATATATATAAAAATTATAAAACACTTATATAAACTATATACAAAAAAATATATATATATATTATTAAATATAATATAACACAATTGTCATCTAAATTTAAAATATAAATATATCAAAAAAATTATATATATTAAAACGATAGTTTGAACGTTGAGATAAATTATATTTAATATAAATATAAATATAAATATAAATATAAATATAAATATAAATATAAATATAAATATAAATATAAATATAAATATAAATATAAATATAAATAATAAATGTTAAAAAGATATATTTTATATATGGCTTATACTGTAAATGCATAAATTTAATTATCTTGATTTGAGTATACATTAAAATTTTTATTAATTTTAAAATAAGATTGCTGATTTTAATTTTATATAATTTATTTAATGAATAATTTATATGTTTAAAATTCCTTTTTTGCTATTGCTAGATTTTTACTTTCTTTCATTCAGTTTTAAGCATAATTAAAATAGAAAACAATCTACCTGCAATATACTGGAATACCATTTTCATTACTTGTGCATTTCAATGAATTTTATTCTCATATACAATATAGATATACATATGTCTTTCGCAAGTTTATTAAAGTCATTTTAAGTAATTAAAAAATGAATTCAAACGATATAATTGCAGTTTGGGTTTACCATTTGTGTTTATTATATATTTAAATGCATTTGAGTTGAAAATATTTGCCATGCAATTCAATCGATAAACGTATACGAAATTTTGCATCTTTTTGTTGATGATGCTGATGTCGAGAGATGTCTGTGGAATGTGCATACACAGTGGACCATAGAAATGTGCACAATGTTTCGTTTTTAGCCAGTGTACACTTCTTTCATGCATATTTTATACAACACACACACACACACACACGCACACTTACAGATGACGACAACAAAAACACGAAATGACATGCAAAATTTTGAATTCGCAACCGCAAAAGTGAATTTTTGCATACAAATCGATGCATGGGGTTTGGTTGCAAAAGTTGGAAGTGCAAAATTTTAGCATTTAATTGCTGGCATGTAAAATGTGTGGTGCTGATGCTGCCTGTGTGTGTGGTGCATTTGCCTAAATGTGAAATTTGTGGAGAAATTTGTCGGGCATTTAGCAAAAGGAGCAGCAGCAGCAACAGCAGCAGCAGCGGTTGCAAAATGCAATCAAGTGAAAGTGCAGAGATTTCGTATGTGTGCACGAATATGGAATGTCTAAAGCTTATCGCTTGACCTGCCCCCTATACAGATTTATGCAAATTGCGTAAGCTTCTAAGCCACAAATGGCAATTGATATGCAAGAGAATGAGGGTAAGGAAAAAGCTAGCAAATGTGAAGAGAACTGTAGGCGGTGGTGGCGGGTAATGGCCGCATTTTGACCAGCATTTTAATGATGATGAGCATCCGTCGCTAATGAGCAGCACATCAAACTTAATAGCCATTGGCTTAGGCTACTTCAAATATGAGAACGCATTTGAGAAGTCGGCCCCCCATAAATTATCGAGCGCCGTCAAAATTTGTCTTGAGTGCAGACAGGCATAAGAACGCAATAGACGCATAGACCATAATCATGCTAATAATTATGGCAATTCCTTCTGACATTTGTGTCTAATAAATATTTCGGCCATTTAGCCAAGCACCATGGGCATAAATATTATATATATGTCTTACAAGTACTCTAGCTATGGCATCCAAATGTAAAATGGCAAAAATAAAAAGAGACAAGTACAATTTTTGCATAGATATTCAGTTGAGTCAGTGCGAGGCTGAGATGGAAGGGAGACTATATCATACTTATATTGCTTTTGCTTTAGCTTCAGCTTCTGCATTTTGTGACAAGACTGGCAAAATGCCCAAAATACTTGCATTGCTTATTGCATTGTCGAAGCATGTGTGTATATAGCTGTGTGTGTGTATGTGTGTGGCCATGGATAGGCATTTAGTTATTGAGATAAACTTTGCGAGTGTCTCATAAACTGCACTATTTGAAGGTTAACAAAGATTGCTGTAACTAAATCCTTTATAATGTTTCGGAGTTTAAAGGCTCGATAAAAGATTACGGTTATTATTTGTGGTTTGGGGGTAATTTTATTATATTGTTTTTGTGTATATATGGGTTTGGGTTTTTATTTTATTAATATTTGTTTTATTATATATTTTTATTTATATATTTTTTATTTATAGATTGTTGTATTTATATATTTTACATTTTTTGTTTTATTTATATAATTTTAAAATTTATACTGTTGTATTTATATTTATTGATATTATGTATTTTTATTTTTTTATATTTATTTTATTTAAAAAACACAATACAAAATAAAAATATGTTTTAAATAAAATATATTTTTTTCATCAAATATATGTTATTAATTTGATATGTAATTGTAAAGAAATTATTTTTTTTGTATAATCAATTACATTTTTTTTTAAATTTAAATATAATTTTTAAATGTTTCATTTTAAATATAATTTATTTTATATTATTTATAGTGTATAAAATATATATTTATAAATTTTCTTGTTAGCCTTGCCAAAGAGTAACTAAATTGTAAGCTAAAAGTGTAAAAGTAATTGAGAATTTATTTCATATTTAATGTAAACTTCATTACACACACATTTTTATATATAATATATTGCTGTGAATGATTTGATTCGTGTGATTCCCTAATTAAATGACCACAAAGTAGTTGGATTTATAATAAATCCTCAAATTCACGTAATGATACTAATGATTGATTAATATACTAAATATTCATTTTACATTCTCTTAAATTTCCCAATGGTTATCTTCAAGACCGCATTGCATAGGACCAAAACAAAAACTTCATTAGAATAATCATAGGACATTTGCTTTGCATTTGATAGTCAACTATTTGACCTAAGTGCTAATCGCGGGCAATTCACGTCAGTCCAGTACTGTTCTCTCAATATATTGACGTTTAATTTGTAAGATTAATGACATTCCAATAATAATTTGTAAAACTGTCATAGAACAGCCCTAAAATATTAATGGGCTAATCAATTGTTGCTGAGCGTTAAAGCTTTGACACTGAAGTGTGATTGCAACTTTAATTGATATTTAAAACTGAGCATGATATTGAAGTAATCAAGCTCAATTTGTCCAAAAATTCCAATTAAAATGCATTTTTAATGAATGATGTCACAAACGCAGTTTTCAATAAACCGAAAAAATATAGGAAAAAAACAAAACCACGTAAAGTGGGAAACATTTGGCAAAGTTGATGAAAAATTTCAGCACGTTTTCAATAGATACACGATGTAACTGACAGTGCTGTTGTACTTAATGGGATTTATATTCGATATTGTTATTTTTGGTATTGATTTTATATATATTTTGAGTTAGTTATTGATTGGGCTATGTGGTGTGTGTGCAAACGTGTTCAAGTTTCGTGAGTAGCAAAATGTTTCAATACTTTTGCAGCAGGACGGCCAATAGGACCAAGACTGAAAGCTGAAAGTGCTGCTACTCACAAATACATTTGCCTATACACATATAAGACATTAAAAGATATATGTGTGTGCTACACCCTTGCGGCTATGCCAATATTTACATCAAAAACGCGCGTAAACAGCGCTGCCCGCAAATTCATTAAGCGCGTCATTTTGTACGTAAGTGGTTGTTGGGTGAGGTGAGGTGTGGTGGGGCAAAGAGCGTAGAGTCACGATTCCGGCTATGGTTTGGTTTGTAGGTGAATCGATTCTGTGTCAATTAAATATGCAAAAGTAGTTAACACCACACACAGAGTGAAAAGAAGATAGGGAGTGAGAGAGACAGACACTAGCAGTACATATACACATGGTAGAATATCAATTAATATTAATCGAATTTGCACATGCGCTGAGCCAGTTCGCTGGCAACAAAATAGAAATGAAATAAACAGCAAAACAGATGTGAATCGAAGAGCTATGGACAATAATTCATCTGCTAGGGAGGAAATCAATTAGTGGGATATATAAGAAAACTGTATACTTATCAAAATATTTAAATACTATGACGAAAACTTTGATTAAATGAATTTTGATAGACTAAATTTGATGACTAATCAATAAGCAACTATAAATTAGTTAGAATATTGAAAATTAAGTATATACATAATTTTTACACGACCAAATTATAAGAAGTGTAAAGCAACCAGTTATATTTTACGATGATATTTATTAAATATAATATAATGAACAAATAAACAATGTATATTAATTCAGAAATAGTTAAATAATTAAGTTATAATAATTTAAAAAAAAAAATTTATATCACATTACTACACCAAATACTCGTACAAAAATTATTTAAAATATTTCCTAAAATCCGTATACTTATTACAAACTCTTCTCTTTATCATATAAAGGAAGTTGGTTAGTCTTCTTGGAAACAAAGGTGATGAAATTGTCAACAGATTTCGCGAAGAGGTAAGCAATTAGCAAAAAAGAAATAAAAAATAAATTAAATAAATACTACATTATACAAATACATATAACTCAATAATTACAATGAATAAATATATCGAAACCGAAAAAGTTGATACAAATATAAAAAAAATTAATAAGAATAATAACATAACAATCAAAAAGAAAAGCTAAAAACTGCAAAAAAAAAAAAAAACTAAATGAAGAAATAAATTGTATAGAAAAAACTGAAAATAAATTAAATAAATACATATAAAGAAATAAATAAAAATGAAATAAAATATAAAAACAATTAAATAAATAATAAAATGAATAAAATTAAAAATAAATTTCAGAAATAAATAAAAATGATAAATATAAGAAAAGCAATTAAAATAATTACATATAAAAAATGATTATAAGAAATAAGTAAATAAGAAATAAGAATAAAAAGTAAAAATTAACAGAAAAAATAAATAAAAATAAAAAAACCTAAAAAATATAAAAAAAATACAAAATAAAAAATAAAAATACCTTTAAAAATATAAAAATACATAAAGAAAATGAAATAAGAAGTAAAATAAAATAAAAAATGAAAGATGGAATAAAAAATATAAATAAAAATTAAAAAATAAAATTTATAAAAATCGGCACTTGCTTATATTCTCTATTGTCTATAATCTTACAGTCTGGTGCCAAAATTAAACATTTCGGATGGCTCATGCCCGGAAACGCATTGTAACGGGAGGCTGCACAAACAAATGCAATTCTTCTCGGCATTTCGCTAATACAAGGAAATTTGAAGAGGTAGTGTGCGCAGATTGGAAACGGCCTGCCACAGTCGCTCAGTCCAATTGCATACTACATAAAAATACACCCAAATAATTGATTACACAAAACAAAATAGATAAACAATATATACTATGATACACATAGATACATAGTATAATAACTTCTCCATGTGTGTTAATGCGCAAAACAATCGCAATTGGCGAGAGACGTCTCTGCATGATGGCATTCATAGTGTTGTTGTACTCAATCTTGAAATTAAGCTCACGTTCAATTACTAACTTGCAACCCGTTCAGTGGTGCTCAGCCAGTTCAATGAGTTGGCAAGTGGGTAAAACTCACATACCCCATCGATTGATTGTGGCCCGCCAGTCCATGTGGATCGTAATGTGTGATATACATTAAAGAAATATGGAAGATATGTATAGAATCTAAATCTTCGCCTCCTCTCTTATGTGTGCTGCTGCGATATGCAGGCAAGAGCGGCTCAAAGATCAAGGAAATACGCCAAACCACAGGCTGCTCCTACAGGTGGCCAGTGAAATGTTTGCCAAACTTACGGGAGAGGCTGTTACTTGAGTGGCAGCGATGAGCAGATAAACCAATGTATCTATCAGATAGTTTGTCATGTTGGAGGTAGTTCGAGAAGAGAAAGTGAATAATAGGTGAATGGGGCGCCATCTGTGGGTAGATAGAAATCGACAGTGTCATTGTTAGAATGGACAACAATTGGAAATTCAATTTGTGATAATTATGTTCAGTACTTTTTGTAATTAAATATAAGAAAGAAATAACATTCACTACACTAGCTAATGTCATTATGAGCACAGCGTGAGCCGTGGCGCCATCTATGGACGGATAGAAGCATAATTCAATTCCTATTAGTTAAGGATTTCAAATTAATTGAAAATTTGTGTTTGCTTTTGAGCTTGTTATTGAGTCATAATGACCAAGTGCGATCATTATGGTCAGCTGATTCACCAATCTTATGAGCTTTATAAATGCATAGAAAATGAATTTAGTTTTGTGATTTCTTACCCCCACATCAAAGTAGTTTTTATAGACTCATTATTTATAATAACTAATTACCGCTTTTTCTTTTCTTACCCATAGTCCCGCCACGGCGTGGTGCTACATACCGTAATCGACAAAAGCCCCGCAGTAAGACCTACTTGGCCAATGGACAGCAGGCTTTACCATACAGGGCAATTATGCGGTGACCACACAAGAGGTATGTTAAAACAGTTGCCAACAATAATGTATTATCTATGTCTAGGATAAGTCCGTTGTTGTAAGATGTAATACACATTGATAAAATAACGCCCCATTCTATAGCTAGTCCTGCCGACTCTTTCTATATATTTATAGAATCTATATCTATGTTATTCTATATGTTAAACCGTTCCAAATACATTCGAATCCAAATTTCATTAAATTTTTTTTGCTACCATTCTTTAATAAGCTAAAAACATTTTTGTTGTCTATACTATATTTTAAAAATATATATATTTCTTTTGGCATTATAACACTTTGGTTACCCCTAAGCGCCGTTAAAAAAAAGCGTTTGCCTCAATTTCGTTTTTATTATACTCTTGATGAAGTTTAGGTACGTGGTCTTGAGTTGTGTTAAATCCACTCTATTATAAAAAAAACAATTATTATCCAATGCTAGTTAGAATACCTTTTATTATTTGCACCTCTCTTTAATCTATATCTATCTAATTATCTATATCTCGATCTTATCTCTGTTCTCAGGCTTTGTGATCCACAAAACTTTTATCGAACCGGACTTGTAACCTCTCTCATTTGCCAGTTAGGATTGTCCCGCAAGAGCTTTCAGTTGGATTCTATCCGACTGTGTAGATGCTCTTTGTCCATATTATATACCCTAGTCGTTACCTTTTCTTGCGCTCATATTCCCATATTAATATATATATATTTCTTGTATGGTTGAACCAGGCCATATATCTCGAAGATCTCGATTTTCAAACTGTCCAACAGGGGGTGGCCCCCTCCGAAAATCAAAGAACTAATGCAATCATAAAGCAGCAACTAACAAACAAAGAAATAAAACTAAATTGATTATAAATTATCCTAATGCATATTTTTACATCAATAAATTTGTACATAAGGATTTTTTTTGTTGTGTTCTTTTTTTAGTTTCTTCGAACTCTCTTCTCTCAGGTAAGAGCTTGAAATGAGAGTGTCAGCTCTCCTCACTCTTCACGTCACCTCTCACGCTCTGGCTCATTCGTCAAGTGTGTGTGGCTGCCTTTTTCCAGAAAAAGGGGCGGGGACGCAATTTGAATCTTTGGTTTTTAGGGTTCTGCAACCGACGTGAGTTTTGTGCGGTCGGGGGATTCGCTAGTCTCACAAATAAACCACAAACACAAAAAAGAAGGTTCTCGCTCATTAATCTCAGTCATCTCTACTCTCTCTCTCTCTCTGGTATCGCTGTGTGTGTATTATGTAATCGAAGAGGGGCTCGCGTGCAGCGTGGCGGGAGAAGTATGTTCAAATCTCAAAACTACACTTAGAACTATTATAATATAATAAGAAAAAAAAAATGTAATAATAAAATAAGAATATATATTATAGTATATACCTCCATAAACAACAAAACAAACCCTTTTGAGGGACCAACCCATTACTAAACAACAATTTCCAACTGGGAAACAAAAAAAAAAAAAAAAAACAAAAAAAAAAAAAAAAGCAAGTAAAATTTTCTCTATTTAGTCTTACGTTTATTTTCGGTTTTATAATATATAGCAAATAATACTTCTTAATTTTTTTTTTGTGTAGTAATACGTACAAGCAGTTATTAAAATGTTAAGTTCATTAGCAAAAACAAAACAAAATCCCATATTACGAAACACAATTTGAAGCCCACCAAAAAAAAATAACAACACACAACAGCAAGATCATAAATAATGCGTCAGTCATAAAATGTGATACCTTAGATGAGTTTAAAATGCATATATTATTATATATCTGTATATATATGTAATATATGTATCTGTATTCGCATATTATCAACATTTCACATAATACCGCAACAACAAAATATAATAAAATATTAATGCAATAGCAACTGCAACAAACATTAATATTCAAATCGTCCTGACCGAGCCCTCACATCACTAACTCTACTATGTCCGCTTCGTAAAACAATTATATAATCTTATATTATTATTATATATATATATATCTTTGATTCCCGCGCCCCTGTTAAAAAATTCAATAATATTTGCAGCACAGCGACCGTCCTCTAGCCATTGACCAGCCACATTGGTGCCAAAACAAATATAGTTTTCAAACTAAACAAAGTTTTGTTGTCACTCGAATTCAAATTAATGTTCCGCACAACAAACAAAGTAATCAAACAAAATAGTTATCTACCCAGCTCTCTCGCTCTCCGTCTATCTGTCTCACTTCATCTCGCTCTCTCTCTATCTTTACCCGCGCCCTTGGTATATTTGCTCGCCGTGTTGGTTTAGCCTTAAGGCGGACGTTTGTTAGTTAGGTTAGTATTAGGAATGCATAATCCAAAGTCAATAGAAGCGGTCCAGCAGTTGTCACTTGCTACGAAAAAGAGCATCAGTAGTATCACCTATATGCTATAGTTAACAATTAAAACTATACAAAATTGACAACAAACTGGACGAACCTATTGGACCTTAGCTCATCCAAGTACTCTATTTTTTTTTTTTTTTTAGTATTCCTCACAATTTGCAACCCCTATGGCAAAAGATTCAGAATTAAAATCGTTTTTTGCCCATTCTCGTGTTAGTTTGTTCTCTTAGTTGTTATTATTGTAGTATAAATATATATATATTTTTTTAATAATCTGATATTACCAACTCTTTGTGACATTTATTAAATTCATGATTGAACTGCCTTCGTTTACACACAGTACAAAAAAAAAAAAAAAAAATCTGACATATTTTTTTTGCTTATCTTTGCTCGCTTCTCTCTTTGTCCCACAAAAGCTTTTTTCTCTGTACCCATGAACGAGAATCTATGCAAGATTTAAACTTATAAAATTAATTAGCGAAAGATATATTTGATTCAAATATCTTCATACGCTTCTATTTGACTTATTGAAAAAAAATAAATATTTGAGCTCAAAAATTAGGTTTGGTAAAAAAAACAATTTTGTTTTTTATTTTTTTCTTCTTTTGAAAATTTGAAAACAACAACAACAATAAATATATATAAAAATAAAATATTTTTTAAAAATATAACTGCAAATTCCAGTACACAAAACTTAATTAAAAAAAAAAAAATAAAAACTTGATGCAAAAAACAACTAAAAGAAAAAATCAATGACTATTAGACATGTCCAGTATTTCCACTTGCTTTGGATACGGTGGTTACATGCTGGTATTTTAGCTTGCGGATCCTTCCTTTGTTAACAAAGGGGGCAAATTTACCAGGAGCGGTACCAGCACACCACCATCACTAAAGCAAATGCCCCGATGTGAGTTTTGAGTTGATCCGAAAAAGCACAACAACAAGAATACCAAAAATATCAACATCACAAAAAAATTCCCAAAAAATTCAAATCATAACATAAAAATCGCAAAGCCAAAACCAAAATCAAAATGAAAATGAATACCCCAAAAAGTCGACGCTTGTGAGCTAGGACAGCATTTGATTCTACTATCTGTTGGCATGTGTTGCTGTATTGGAACTGTGTTTCCCCCCCTCCCTTCTAGCTAGTACCAAACGTTTCAAAAAACTGCAGCAGATACACAGCTGACCAACCCCACAGCCCCATATGCCACCTGCTTAATATCGTTTGTATTTGTGCATTGCTGTTTGTGTACTCCCTGATCGTGATGTATCTGCTCCTCTGTACACACACACCACCACTATCCACACCCAACCCCAACAGACTGTAGTTGTGTTAACCCCCGCTCCCCTTAATCCAGCAGCCAGCCCGCCTCTCTCTCGCTCGCTCGCTCGCTCTCTCTCTATCTATATCTTTGTGTAGTTTGTGTTGCTGTAGTTGTACTACCTTTACTACCTTTGCCATTTCTTTTACGATGCCCGTGCTGCAACCGTGGTAGGGACAATTTCAATAACATAACGTTCTCAGTTGTGTCCCCATGCTTCCATTATCGCGACCATCTCCCCAAGCAACTGTTGGATCACAAAATTGTTGTGGTTACTTAGTTTTCCATTTTGTTTGTTGTTTTTGGCTCCATTTTTTCTTCTTTTTTGTTATCCCTTTTGGTTGCAGCCACACACGTACACCAATACCGTCACACGGAGAGCTACCACCGAAGCACCCATCAAACTGCATTTTTATGAGACACAAAACTGGTTTGCAGTCAGCATTTGTGTATTGTTTTCATTTTTACTATATATATATACACACTCTTTTTTATATATACTTTGCTGCAACACAAGCTATGTTATAATTGCCAAATGCTACGACCAAGTACCCTTCTCCCTGCCGCCATGCATAGCATCCGTTCTCTCGGCAAAAAATTTCCTCTTGTTATTGAGTTGCCAAGTTCATTCCATTTGTGAGAAATGCAAAAGCATCAGCATGTTATATTTGTTTGTGCAGAAGATAAATATTTGATTAAAAAAAAAAACAACACACAACCAACTATGGACAAATTTTATATATACCACCCAAATATAGTATATCTGTATATATATAGTGATATATTGATATCTGTATGTTAAATGCCCACACATACGCCACACCACACAACAGGTCATTTCAATATTTGATGATTTTTTTTACCCTTCAGTTTTTGCTTTATGGGTGTATCGCAATATATATATAATTCCCCTAGTTGCATTTTGTATATATATTATATATAGCTAATATGTAGTATTATTGTGCACATGATTCATTAGTATTTGCAGAACTTTGCATTTGATTGATTATTACAAAGCGCGTGTCTAACCCAAATGTACATATATAATATATATGATGTATCTGTTGTATTATAGTTGCATATATGTATGTTAATGACAGGCTGGTATTATGTGCGTGTGCGTGTGTGTGTGTGATTTGCTAGGTGGTGGATGCAAAACTCTCGATACCTATGAATATGCCAAGTTCTTGAAATGTGAAACATAGCAAGAGAAGAAGAATATGAAAAAATGTTTTTTTGGGTAGAGGTTAAGATTTTTTTTCATACATAGGTGCTTGATGGACGGGGTTAAGGATTCAGACATGTCATCTTCATACAAAATGCAGAAGATTGGTCTATAGCAAAAAGCATGGGAAAAAAAGATAGGTAGGCTTTAAGGCTCACCATTCAAAAATTAAGCTGTGAAGCAATGAAATGATAGAGCATAGGCGTGAGAGTTTTATGCTCCTTTGTAATCACCAATGCCAGTATGAATGTTTATAAATTTTAGTATAAAAATTACCCAATACATATAAGCTAACTAAACTATGACGTCTTAACGTACGCAAGTACTTTAGACTTCAAGTCAGTTTAGCAGTATGTTTTATGTTCCTCTTTGCATTGTATAGGTATGTGTCATAAAATTAGTCGTCCTTTATTTATAAAAAAAAAAGTTTTCAATATATTAAATTTGTAAAATATATAATAATAATTACTGATACATTGTTTTTATTAATATATTAGATATCTTTTAGATAATTATCGTATATAATTATTATCTCCGATATTATATTTTTTCATTATTTTTCTATTATTTTTTTTATTTTTCAAAATACTTTTTTTTATTTTTCAATTATTTTTGTTATATTTTCAATTTTGATGTCCTTTTTCAATTATTTTTATATATTTTTTAAATTTATTTTTTTATTCTTAGTGTATTATTTTCCATGTATTTTATTTTTTAATATACTATTCATACTATGCTTTTGTGTATCACTATATTAGTGTTATTTTTATATCACTACGAGTTTAAATTTATTTAAATTATTTTTTATTATTTTTTTATTAAAGTATTATATTTTTTATTATAATATTTTTCAATTCTTGAACCCAATTACTATTTAAAATGAACGGAATAGGATTTTAATGTGTATCTTAAATTGAAACTTTGCAAACACAAATATTTCTTATCAAAAGTATTGGAATTTTTTTTAATTATATTTTTTTAATCTTTTCATTCTACTCAATATTATTCTTATTACAAAAAACAAAAAAAAAAAAAAAAACCATAATATAATAATAATAATAATAATACTAGTTATGTTTGGTAGTGAAGTACTACTATCTTTCAGAAAACAATTAATTTAAAATACTACTCTATTGAAATCTGAAAAGTTCAAAGGCTATTTAATGAAATATTATATAAATAAATGTAGTTTTTATGCTTCTATGTGCTCTCTCTCTCTTATCTATCTTTGTCTTTGAAAGTGTTGCATGTATTAAATAATAATTTGTCTCATTTTGTGTAGAATTTTTGCAGGTTTAGACTTTGCCAAACCCAAAACCAACAAAATAAAGATAAGCAAACACTCATTACAACTCACACTGACTCCGCATCACAAACACTCGAACATAAATTAACATGTTTTTTCTAACCTGTATAACAATGTTCATAAGATTTGTCTAATAGGTAAACAAAATTGCTTGTTATTTTATGTTCTGTTGGGTTGCTTTTGATGCATTTATATTAAGAAAAATAAATATAAATATTTATTGTTAGTTAAGTTATTTATGTTCATTGGTGTTCGAGGTGGTTTATTTACTTTGGATATTTGTCTTTTTATGATTTAGTTTTTATTTTTGCGATTTTTAAAAGTGTTTACGGCGCGTTGTGTGGTTACCAACCAAGTGTAAGACTCTACTCTATGCAAAAGACAATGTTGTGTAATGAAAACCCAAACCGCAAAAACACATGAGACTAAAATGTGCCCCAAATCTCTCTCTTTCTCTCTCTCTCAATATATATATACTTCCTCTATAAAGAACATTCATCATAAATAACAAGAATTTCAAACAATCTGACTATTAATTAATGTCGAATTGCCTTTCCAACAGGTTGCCAAAGAATCCTTTGGCCCCCCCCCCCCCCCCCCCCCCCCGTTTGGCTGCCTTGGGCCTGGGCCGGGCATGACGCCCAACAGCACCGGTGGCATAATCACACAGGTAAGTCCATGGGATTATGGCAGAGAAAAAATATATAGAAAATGAGGTATCAGTACTTTTATTTATAGTGTTAATTACTTTAGGCTCTGGCTGCCTTGAGCTGGTTCGTAGCTGAGGTACGGCAAATGCGAAATCGGTTGCGTGCACCAGCAGCAAGCGCATGAGATGGACAGTTATTCGAATGATTTTTAATTGGGGCTGCATCATTGGCAAAGGTGGCACCAAAATAGCCGGAATACGTCAGATCTCGGCGCCTGATACGATCGCCATGTGAGGATGCGCGATCGATGGGCGGTATACGATGCAACCATACCATAAGCGTTAATCCGGGACTCTGTGCAGTGGCCCAATACTTAATCAACATGAGGTGAGTTGGAAATGTAATGAAACAATTCATATACATATACTATCAAATTACAATTTGTATATGAGTGTGTGTCTATATGTCTTTGTATGTTGTCTAAACTAAACTAAAAAAAAATACAAAATTTTGTCGAATTGATTTGCAAATTGACAAAGTGAGAAAACAAGGTCTAAGGAGGTCGTCGGTCGTATCGGTTGTATCGGTCGTCTCGGTCTCTCAGTCATCAATTTTTTTTTTTTTTTTTTTTTTTTTTTTTTTTTTTAACTTTAAATACATAGACTCTTTTTTAAACTATGGTCGAGCATTTGGGGCAGCGCGTTCAAACTCTCTTGTTAACTTAAGCTTAAGCTCAAAACTTAAACAGAAATTGAACTCTACTCTATTCTACTCTACTCTATAAGTTGTATAAGTCGTAAGCCCGCATTCAGCATCTAACTGCTTAATATCTCATCTATATAGTTCCAAAATCTACTGAAAAATGTAATGCACAATTTCATACATAGACAATAATTAAATAAAAACAATTTAATCAAATTCAATGCAGCACCAGCAAACTCTAAACTCTAGTTTTACATATAAATCTATTAAAAAAAATTAAATTAAATTAAATTAAAAAAAATTACAAACGTTTAATTCTATATGTAAATATATAGATATAACCTAGCATCTAGTATACAAAATGTATATAATATGAACTCAGCTCAGCAGACAATTTGGAGGAGGAGGAGCAGGATTTAAATGGACAGCATCTCAACTAAAACAACGTCGCACGCGTCGCACTCTCACACTCTCTATCTGTCTGTCTCTCTCTCTCCCTCACTAAATGCAACTGGAACTGAAAACTCAATTGGTACTTCAAAACGATTATAACGAAGACGCCGCAGTTCAACCCATCAACCTAAAAATACAATTTAAAAAAAAATAATAAATAAAAAAAAAAACTATGCTCCTCTCTCCCCAACCCGCAACAAACTAAACTTAACCAAAAATCCCACCAAAAATCAAGTTTTTTATTATAATCCTGCAAAAACTTTTAAATACTGTTTTTTCGGTCCAAGCCCAAACAACAACTACAACAACAAGTCAAATAAACAAGTTTTCTACTCCTAACATCCACAAAAAAAAAAAAAATTAATAAATTTGAACGCCGCTCCCAAAACCATCAACAAACCAAACATAGCGCCCAAAAAAAGTTCTCTTTAGAGCTTTGCTATCTATCCGTTAACTCCGTACCGTTCCTCCACACAAAAACCTCCTTAACCTTTTTTGCATAACAAAACACTAAAGCAATTCAAAAAAAAAAAAAAAAAATTAAAAGAATAATGACCAACTCAATTCCACAAAATCACCAAAAAAAATTTTTTTTTTTAACAAAAGAAAAAAAAAAAAACAATATCCCATAAGTTCCTTTCTCTTTCTTTCTGTCTCTATCTATCTCTCTGTGTACCTCATCCACAGCGTTGAACTGCAGAAGGCCAATCTTCAGGATCAGGCAGCACAGAATGGCACTGCTGGCGGTTTGGCGGCAGCTGTTGGTGGTGTTGCAGCTGCTGCTGCTGCTGGTGGTGCTGGTGTCACAGCGACAACAGCAACGACAACAACAACAACAACAACAGCAGCAGCGGCGGCGGCAGCAGCGGCCGCAGCGGCAGCAGCAGCAGCAGCCGTTGCTGGCAGTGTCAATGGCAACAGTTGCTTGTCACTCAACAGCAACAACAATAATAGCAGCAGCAACAACAACAACAACAACAGCAATGGCAGCATCAACGGCAGCAACAGCGTCAGCAGCAACAGCTCGGCCAGCAGCAATGGCAGCAGCAGCGCCTCCAATTATGCCACGAATGGCACACAGAACCACAACAACAACAACAACAACAGCATAAGCAGCACCAACAACGCCGCCGCAGCTTTGGGCATAAATACAACAGCAGCAGCAGCTGCTGCTTTACAGTTGCTAACCAAACCAGGCGCACTCACCGCCCTGTCAAATCTAAGCGCTTTGGATCTACTCAGTCTCACATCGTTGGGCAGCAATGGCAATGGCACGCCCGGCGGTCCGCCGGTCCAGACAACGGGCGTTAATCGTGCCAAAATTCATTATGCGACCCGCTTCAGACAACATCAGGCCGATGCTGGCGTCGAGTCGGAAAAGGCGCGCAACAAGTTCAATCCCTACTAGGGGTAGGCCAAAGAGTCGCATAGGCCCCACAAAACATGTAGACAAAGATCCCTCAAAAAACTAATTAATGGATTAATTTGCTAATTTAGTGCGAAAGTTAGTGGTAGCTTCATATAGTTCTTAACATATAACGTTTATTATTAGCGTTGCGACAGCTTTAGAGTTTACAAATTCTCGAAGAATTTCACTCTAGTAATACCGATTTCAAACTAATGTAAATAAAAAAAAAAAAAAAAAAAAATTCAAAAAATGCGAAAGTTATACCAATTCTATTGCAATGTGAAGACATTTTGATTACTAAGCTAGTTGAGGAAGAAAGAATGCCCAATTGCAACAGATCCAAATTAGTGTTGTAGTTCAGAAATAATAAATTGCTTCATACTATATACGAATAATGTAAGCAATGTTGTTGTTTGAAAACAATTATTACACTAGACTATATATATATATATTTTATCAGATATACCATATGGATTGGATCTCAAATCGTTGAACCAAATTGTGTATCGAATAAGATAGTCAAGGAAATGAAAACAAGAACACAAATCATTGTTACAACTAGCCCCAACGCTAGTGTAATCAAAACTTTGACCAAGTGAAATGCGTAATGCAGTGTGAGGACCCTCTTCTTCTATTAGATATTATATAGTTCATTGGCCCCCCTCCATTTCCCCGCTCTTTATAGTAGCATACATATAACCATAGAATTTGCCAAATTTTTTATGCACACTTTGACATCAGAGTGAAAATCGAATATCGATAACACAGGTTTATGCAGTATATACATATATTTATATTATGACCTTTTTCCTCTTAATGAACATTCACTGTAACATATTATATATCAAATGTCATCTAATTCCCATAATCATCCCCTATATACATACATTCTCCAATATATATCCATGCGATTAACTATTATGATTCATATTTTCTCTAATTATCTAATTAGTAATTAAGCACTAAATGTATTTTACGCTCTAGATCTTAAGTATAAAGCTCCCCCTCCTCAGCCATGTGTCGAGAGAAATGTAGAAGACTTCTCTAAGAAGTTTTATGAGAAATTTATATTAAAATATATATAAAAATTATATGGAAAAATGAATATTAAGAATTAATTTCAAAATAAAATAAAAATTCCAATGCATTGTGCTCAAAAGAATTTGGCACAGCGACTTTTATGGACCAATTCGCTCTAATTGACACAATCCACGCAAACGAGCGTACAAAAGCTTAAAAATTAAAAAAAAAAAAAAAAAAACTTTTTTGAATAGAAATCACACATTAAAAAAAAAAATCCAGAAGCCAAGTGAAGGCAGCGAGAAAAGCAGATGAACTCGTGATTGTTGTTAAGTGAAAATTTGATAAAAAGAAAGAGAGAGAGAGAGAAAAAACAATGAGAGAACGAGACGGCAAACGTTATTATTATTATTATGTATTGGACTTGAAGTCTTGAAATTGTTTTTAAGTCATAATTGGATTAGTTATATACATTAATTTTTATATATTTTCTAAATTATTGTATTGTACGCACACATTTGTTATTACTCCTATTATGATTATTATTATTATGATTTTTTTTTCGTATGGTATTATAAACCAAAATATTTTTAAATTGGGGACAAAAAAAAAAAAACAAAAGAAGTGAAAAACATTGTTGAAACGGCAAAATGAAAAACAAAAAACAAAAAGTATTTGGAAATTGAAATTTCTCTTCTCTTTACACAATACATGCATACGATATAAGGGAATTTTTGTATAATTTAACTAAGTGGAAATGACACAAATTGTAATAGATTTATTTTTTAAGCTTAAGCGGGCTTACGATTTTATAACCAAATCATATACACGCATACGAAACATAACATACAAACATATATACATAAATAAATAAATATATATATATATATATATATAAATATACCTAAAAATACATACTCTCGTATATACGACATTTATACAAGTAGTCGAAAACTCGATAAAAAAAAGAAAAACCCAATAAATTACTAGAAAACTTCTCATTGCATAGAAATACCGAATGAAGAATAAAAATGAAAACATTTACCAATTTTTAAAAGCAAATCGCTTTTTACCTTTAGTCGCGATTATTAGCAAAGAACATAAAAATTAAAATAATAATAATTATATGCAATCAACAACAAAAATTATAATAATGAAAAACTGCGTTTGTAATAAAATGAAGAAAAAAAATACTAAAACAAAAACATTTGCTTCATATTAAAAACAAATTTTATTTCTTTTTAAGCAAAACTAAGTTTGGAGTGGGTAAAGTCAAAGATTTTGCTTTGAGTCAATGAAAGCAAATTTTGTGCACAATTTTTCAGGCTTTAAAAATTAAGTACTAAAAAATATATATTTAAAATAATATTAGTAAAAGCTTTTCTTAAAATTGAGCAATTCAGCAAGATCTTTGCTGCTGTAAGAGATTAAAAAAAAAATAATAATAATAAAAAAATAATAATTTGATATTTTTAAATATTTTTAAATTGAAATTGACTGACTTTTGCTTATTTCTCAATTTACAGAATATCAATGGAGACCGCTGGACTGCCCATACCTGGCTATCATTATATTGCGCCAAGTGCAATTGTTAAAACGCCCATACACTAAGTGCAGCAATAACAACTACAACAACCAGCAAGCAACATAAATTAAATTGAAAACTAAAAAAAGAAATATATAATAATAATAATAAAAATAATATATAAACATTAATAAAAATGCATAAACAAATCGAATGCGGCAAATTGGGAACGAATGTCAAATGTTACATTATAAGCAATAAGAAAAACAAAAACCAAAACAAATAAACATAAAGCAAAACATGTGACAGGGTCAAATCACAAGAATAAGCATAAAGAAAAACCATCAGACGTCATATAAACACATTACACACACACACACGCGCAATCAAACACTCTCACACTGTCACACTCTCATACATACTCACACAGAGACATAGAAGCATACATAAACGTTATATTTATTCATTGATTCTTATTAATTATGATATTTTTATTAAGTTTAAATGCAAACAAAAAATTGAGGATGTTGAAGATGAAAAGAAGAAATATAAATGAACATTATGTTTAAACCGTTTTCGGGGTCATCGCGCCCTCATAGTAAGAACAGAACAGCAATTAATTCTAAGCTTAGTCAAAATGAAGACAAAATGCAACAAAGCAGCAAAAAACAAACAAACAAACACAAGAAAAAACAACTGAAAACAAAACAAAATAATTAATTAATTAACCAACAAAAATGCAGCAAAATGTAAAAGCAAATTTCTAAACGCAGTTAAATTTTAAGCCACGTAATTGTGCATGCGCATAACCAAAAACAAAAACAAAAAAAAAATAAAAAAATAATACATAAATAAAATTACATCAAACTAAGGCATCAACAAAAACAAAAGGGTATAAAAGAAATTATTATTAAATTATTAAAGCAAGCCAAGCCAAGGCCAAACAGCAAACAAAGCAAAGAGACAGGCAAAAGCAAAACTAAAAAACAAAAACAAAAAATAAATAAAATGAGAAAAGAAAGGGAAAGAGTAAAAGTTAATTTCCACAATAAATTTCTTATTTTTGTTGTTTAGATATTTATATGGTAAACAAATAAAAAAAAAAAAAAACAAAATATAATGAAAACAACATATAAATATGGCGATAAGCATTACATTATACATACATATATATTAATTGATATAATAATTTTTAATTTTATTATTTTTATTATTGTAATTGTTATCGAAATTGTATTTGTGATTTTTGAATATGTTTAGACTGAAGGACAAAATTAATTCTGTTTATTGATTAAACTACATATTATATTACAAAAGAAAAACAAAACAAAAAACAAAAAATTAACTATTAACTAATTAAATTAAATTAAACTAAATTTTTAAAAGCCTTTCGAAATTAGTTATAATTTGTTGATTGAGAAGGAAAACAAAAACAAACAAAAAACACTGATCGTAACATTTGAAGCCAAATTTATATATTCGTTAGATGACATATTGCAATGTATGTAATTTGTTTAATATTTTATTTTCTTGAATTTCATTGAAATTCAATTTCGGTTTTTCTATTTAAAAATGTAAGTGACGAAATTTAAATTACAATCATAATAATGCTTAAGCACATTTGCGGCGATTAAAAAGACTTTTTTCTGATAAATGGAAAATGAGAAAAAATGGATTTAATTCTTATTAATATTGCAATTAAAGTATAATTTTATTTTATTAGCTGTTAAATTTATACGCAAAACGACAAAACATCAAAAATAAAACTGATTTTCAATGTTAAACTTACATTCATTATGATTATTATTTTTTCTTACTTTTTTTCATGTTTACAAAATTTTGTTTTTTAGGCTGGGCAGCAAAACAAAATTGAAATGAATTGAAGCTGTGGCTTGTTAAACAAATTAGTAATTAATTCTAAGCCACAATAGTAACAGAATTTAGTTACAAAGCACACACACACACACACACAGACATACACATTAACATAATGAATATTTAAATACAAATTTCAATGTGTGTTAGGTTTAGACTGTAGCCGAGAACTCAACCCGTAAGCTAGCGAAAAAAAAAAAACAAATACAAAACATAAAAATAAACATTTGTTGCAAATTATTTGCGACAAGCAAAATATGTGTCAAATTTTGATTATACAAATTAATTATACATAAAAAAAAGGAATGAAAAACAACATACATACACACATAAAACAGAAAGTAAGAAAGAAAGGGAAGATGAATATTAATTAATAACACCCATACATATCCACAGCATAAAATAAACCAATTTAAATGCAAAATTATTGTAATCATCAGCAAAAATTTAATTATTCAAACTACAAAAACATATAAAGGCAAAACATATCCCAGAACTACATACATACATAAATACATTATTTGAACAATTATTTAGAGTGGAGCAAATGGAAAATGGAATTGAAATTAAAGCCAAAACAAAACAAGAAACATTTCAAGCATTCAATTATTTTTGTGTAACGGAATAGATTGAAGAGCAAACGTGTTTCATAAATTCCCAACAATATATATTCTTGCATTATAATAATATTATTAAAACAAATAAAAAAACACTTATGAAGCATAACTTGATTACAGGAAAACTTGTTATTAGCATAAAAACTAAAAACAATTCTAATAATGATCTATTCATTATTGTTAACTAAGACACACTCTCTAATTTTAATTGACTAACAAACTAAAGTTAATGAAAGATAAAGATTATGAGGATGAGTAAAAACAAATTGAGGATCAAGCAAAATGTGCAACACAGGCAGCAAAAGAAAAAAAAAAAAGAAAATATCAAGCGAAACTATTTCGTGATTTTAGAGACAAATATTTCGCTGATGACAATTTGAAGCAATCATTTTTGAAACAAAAAAAAAAAAAAAAGAATGAACGTTAAATGGAAGCAGAACCGTATATCTATATATAAATAAATTATATATATATATATCTATATATAAATATACATACATATATTAAATTAATTATTATGTACACTTGTATTTAATTGTATTTGAAATATTTAGTAAATTTTTTGCGCAAGTTACAACAAATTAATAAAACTAAAAAAAAAAAACACTTAAAAAAAAGAGGAATGAATAAAGAGAACGCACGTTGACGGGTTAACAGCGGATAGAAAATGGGACTATTTGTAACATAAGGGATAAATTAATTATGTGCATGTGTGTGTATAAAAATAGCTCAAAACAACAACAACAGCAACAACAACATTAACAATTTCAAATGAATTTTTACTAATTAATGTGTATGTGTATGTAAAAACAAAAAAATGAATGAATTATTAATGACAATTTGTTGAAAACTTGTAAATTTGCAAAGGAAAAATACGTGTAAGAAAAGCAATTTTAATGGTGCCTTAAAAACCAAACCAAGCAAATTTTCTTCTTGCCCCACAGAACTCGATGAGAACCGATAAAACATATGCAGCATTGGTCTGTATATTATTCTTATTATAATGATATAATGGCATAAAAGTTTTCATTCCTTCGACACTTCCACATAGTTTCTCTCTCACTCACTCTCTCTCTCTCTCCGTCTTTATCGGAGAGCTTTCCCTGCTTCGGCATTGTTAAGAGCTTGCCCACAAAGAGAGCTGGCAATGTGATTTGTTTGTATGTATATGAATATATTTTAGTTAAATATACTTGTGTGAGAATGCATATAGCCTTTCGACATAAAGAACTTATCCCTTTTAGAGACAACTGCCCCACAATTGCTCAAAGCTATTCGAGTTTCAACAACCAAAAAGAAAACAAAAACCAGAACAAGATCAACATCCAATGTGTGTAGAGTTGCCCGTTATAGTACTTGAGAAGAAGAATATAAATAAATAAACTAATGAATAATAAGAAACGGAAAATATATTATGTATTTACATGGTAAATTTATGTAATAAACTTAGCTGCAAGTAGTATTCGAATAAAAGAATAAAAACAAAAAACAACATTAAAACACCGAAAACCGAAACATTATCCGGAATATAAGCAATTAGTCAGCTAAAAACAAATATAAATGTTTCTCTCAGTGTAATTACAAATCACTTGAATGTATTTGCTCACAATTTACAATATGTGTCAAAAAACAAAAAAAAAAAAAAAAAAAAAAAAAAAAAAACAAAAAAAAAAAAAAAAAAAAAAAAAAAAAAAAAAAAAAAAAAAAAAAAAAGAAAAGAAAAGAAAGCGAAGAAAATTCTACAAAATCTGTAGAAAACAAAAGCATTTAAGGCACTTGAATGGGTAGGAATGGAATGGATATATAAAAATAATTGTTAAAAAGGCAAATATAGGAAAAGATAAAAATATGAAAGAAAAACAAAAAACATATTTATATACATATACATATAAAAAGAAGATTGAATGGAAGCTTATTATTAAGGTATTTTAGATATTCTTATTTAATATCCAAAATGAATGAAACGTGAACAGATAGAAAAACAAAAACAAAAACAGAAACAAAAAAAACATGATACGAGATGAATTTTTAATTTAGAAAACATATGAAACGGCAACGTGTTAGGAACCACAGCGGTATAATCGGGTCGAAGTAAGAAATATATATGCAAATTTATTAACTAAATATTGGTGTTAGAAAATGTTAAGCAAAAAATATAACAAAAAAGAAAACTATAACTGAAAAATAAAAACTCATCATATGCAATGACATTAGCTGAAAATCGCTTAAAATAATGTAAATTAAAATTAGATAAAACTATTCAGAAATGAAGTGGGCTTTAGGCGAGAGATAAGTTAGATAATTTCCAAAAATAAATTTCGTACAGAAATTATAAATTTCATTATAAAAGATATAAATTTTGAATATACTATATTAAATAAATACTTAAGTTAAGTTTTATTTGATTTTATTAATAAATTTGTAAAGCAAATGCTTTAAATTTGATTCATTTTAGGAAACAAACTTAGGAATTAAGTTGTACATTTTTTTAAATTTATTTTTTTTGTGATTATTATTGTACTCTTAAAAGATTTCTGTTAGTTTTCAATTTAAATTAAAAAAAATTAATTTAGCCTTTTTAAACTATTCTAGTTAAAATTTTAAAAGTTGTAATGCTATGCTTCTAAAAAATATTCCAAAAAAGCTTTCATTCTGCTAGAACTCTCTCGCTGGCCCACGAATTGGGTTATTCAGATTTTTCAGCTAGTGTCATTGTAACATATGCTTAATCTTTAAACATGACTAGATGATAGGAATATCATATGAGCAAAGTTTTATGTTTTTCAAATGAATGTATATATGAAATATGAAAATATGACAATGAACGGATGCAGAATTCTGTTGAATAGAGAAGCTTTTTCGATTTCAAACGTTCTGTTCTACATATATGCATATATATATTCATATATCATTTTGTTGCAGCATTATATCGAATGGTTCAATGCCAGATTGAAAAAAAAAAGTAACTACGTGTATTCCAATTCATCAAAGCAATTGAAAAAGGAAAATAGAGGGCGATTTCCGTATTGCCAGTAAATACATATACGAAACAGCTAAGGTTTCTCTGAAATTAAATAATAATATAGAAATGAAAACAAAATCAACAACATTTAACCGATAAATTATATAGAACAAAGGATTAACTACATACATACTTACATACAAATATATACATATATACATATAAACACACAGACAAATACATACATAAACAAAGTGGAAATACATAGAATGCACGCTCCAACATGGTCATTGGACAGACAATATCTCTAGAGAATTGGAATTGGAATTGTAATTGGCGAAAAAAAAAAGAAAATAGTTAATGCACATAGGCACATATATGCGATTTACAAACTGTTTATTATTGTACTTGTATATGTGTAAAAATGATTAAAAATAAATAATAACAATTCACTATATAAAGACAATTGCATTTCCGATGAAACAATTTAAAGTATTCATAAAAAATAAAATTAATAAATAAAGTAAAAATATAAAAAAACAAATAGCAAATGGGATAATTAGTTAATAAGTCTCTCTCAATCTGTCTTTTATTTGAAAAAGAATGAAAATGCAGAGTAAAAATTGATAAAACTGAACAATTGGGATCAACTTATATTTAAAATATAAGATTAAATTATAATAATAAAAAAACAAAAACAAAATGAAACAAAATACAAGCATAACTATGCCCCAGCGTTAGTTGTTGCTATCTATATCTTAACTAGTTGCTGACAACCTTTTAAGTATTTATGTATTGCATAATTGTGCCAAAATACACGACGACAACAACAACAACAACAACAACAACAACAACAACAACACTTCAACCACTAATAACAAAACCAACAACTGGCCAAATGTTTTTCTTTAAGCAACAACAACAAGCACAAGAAACCAATGTGAAATTTTTGCTTATTTTTGGGGGAACAACACAAAGGAATTATACGAATTTCAAGAAAACGCAAATTTATGTGAATTCATTTGAAAGCCAATAACATTGACAGCTATTTAAACGTTCATATTGCGCTAAACGGAGCTTATTTAAAAAAAAAAAAAACAAAAAAACAAAAAACAAAAACCAAATTGTAAAATACAAAAACAAACAGCAACAACAACACCACAAACAAGCAACAAGTATAACAAAATAATATATATGAATGAAAAATGCAATCAGAGGGAAGCTAAAAAAAAAGAAAATAAAAACTGGCTTCAGTTTTTAATAATATTTATAAAGTGGCTGTATTTTTTATTTAATTTATATATATACATATATGCATATCTGTATTTCTATATATATGTTTAAATATTTCGATAAATGTGCCAAATTCCATTCTTAAATAATTAAGAATGCTGCAGTCGAGCGTGGACGACTGCTCGTTCATAGCTTAAATTAAATATTCATATTTTTTAAATATTTATATATTAATATTAACAATACCCAGAATAATTTCGAATTAATGGGAGGGGAGCTATAGCTTTTCTTTTCTCTTCTTTACTTTTTTTTTATATCTTTAAAAATAATTTTTTAACTATTAGCGCTCTTATTATAAAGCTTTACTCTTTGAGAGCGCCAAAAATAAAATGATATAAATTTAAATTATTAACTCATATTTTTATGTATCTTTAGTCTCTACAAATTCAAGACTTCATCTTCAATAATAAATTTCTTTTAAAGAGTAAAGTAGAATTTGAGCAGACATGAAAATATATATTCCACATTTAAAAAACTTTAATAAAATCGAAAAGCTTTACAACATGGACGAATATACGCATTTAAATTAATTTAAATAATTTAGCTTCTCTTCATTTTGAATGTATTTAAGGAAACTCTCCAAGTGTTGCATACTTTTCAGGCAAATATATAAAATATTAATTGAAATTTATTTTATTTTCCAATTAAAAATGTGTTTATCATAATTTGCAGTCCTATAATAAAGCGAGAAAATATTTGAAAAATATAAAATTAAAAAAAGTATAAAAAAAAAAAATTACCATATTTACAAGTTGTAGAAAACTGCAAGGCAATCATAAAACTAGAGCTTCAATAATAAATAAAAAAATGAACAAATGACATAAAATGAAATTGGAAACAATTTTCAAATACTATTTGTACGGCTAGAGGCAAAGAGAAATACAAATAAATAGTTGAATGTTTTTGGACAAATATATATAATGAAAAGATGTTTGCGTTATTATTGTGGTGAAATATATGACAAAAATAAAAACAAAAAGTAATAATAAAAAGACAAAAACTAAACTAAAAGTTAGTGCCAATTTGTAGTGCAAATTTTTGTTTGCCAACTTTGGGTTGAAACGATTTTTTACGTTTTTGTTTGGAATTGTATTCGAAAAGTACACAAAAGAAAAAAAACACAGTTGGTTTCAGAACCACCAATTTTTGGGAATTTTTCAAAAGTATTTTGAAACATTAATAGTTAATAAAATAAAGAAATGTAAAAATAAAAATTTAGAAAACAGCACCGCTTCGTTTTTTTGATGTGTATAGAAAAAATAAAAAAACAAAACGCAATGAGAATTCAATTCAATTGGAACAAATACTAACCCACACAAAAAGTAGTTAAAGAGTTTGTAGAGCTCGAGTCAGCGTTTCCTTCTGTTCATAGCACAGATAGACCTCAACAAAGAATACTCTTTATAAAACATACTCTTCTTTTTGTATATGGCAAAACAGAGACAGAGACGGACGCAAGAGTACTGGATATGAAACTGAATATGAAATGATCGTAAAGCATCATTAGAATAAATTGAAATATTTGAGAGCAGCACTGAAACATATTTAGACTACGATAATGAATGAAGAATGTAATGAACGGAATGATAATTAAATTAATACTTGTTTATCTGTGTACAACAATAATATTTAAAAAAAATACTTCTTAAATGTGTACTATCAGTCTATACAAAGTAAAATATTTAAAGTTGCATTGCATTGATACAGGACTAGATTGAGCCGATCTGTGGGCCCAGCCAGCGTGCAGAGACAAAGCTGTTAAAAGTAGCTAGAATCAGCTGTGAATTGATTAATTCGGTAAAATGTTAATGAAAACTGCAAAATGTTAGAAGAGGGCTCACACACACACACCAACACTTTCACAAACTCACACACACACACACACATATATATATATATACAAGAATACTTACAAACATATTTGTTAAGCACTTAACATACCAAAACCAAAAAAACATAATCACAAAAAAAGTAAAAAATTAAACAACCATTTAAATAAATAAAAAAACAAAAACTACACACAATAAGCAACGGTAAAAAAGCGATATTAATAAAAAAGAAAAAGAAAAAAAAATCATTGCGAAATGTACAACAAAATGGTAAGAAAAAGAAACCAAACAAAAAAATAAAAAAATAATACAAAAAAAAAGGCAAACATTATTTACAATATATTTACAATTCTATAAAAAATTATATTTAAAAATATTTACATATTACATATATATATATACTATATATGTATATGGACAAATACAAATCATCACACACTCAAACAATAACATCGTTATACACACACACACACACTCATATACACTCACATACATGTGCAATAAAAAAGCAAGACACAAAGTTAAGTGCATTATAATTGAATTTATAGATTTAAAAAAAAGAAAAAAGTGGAAAAGTGAAGAAACAGTAAAACAAATGAGAAGTTAAGCAAGAAATGTTCAAGCTATTAAGTGAATTATTTAAACCGATTATTATTATTATTATAATGATTAATATAACAACAGTGCATATGTATTTATTCACTAATCATATAAACATCATATAAAATATATATATATATATAAAAGGAAAATATATATACTGCAAGTTTATTTCGTTGAGATTCAACTATGTATCGTATTTAAGTCAGTTACACTGCATATACCATCATATCATCATCTATATAGACACCCACTCATACACTCCCACACACACTCCGACACACACACACACACACGTATATTGCAAATTTAGCCAAGTCAGAATGAAAATTTTAAAGAAAACCAAATACAAAGCTAAATGTATTGCGTTCTCGAACTAAATGTGTTTTGAGTCAAATTTTTACTTCAAATACAAGAAAAAAAAAAAATTATAAGAAAAAAAAAAAAAAACAAAACAAGCAGTAAATAGCAAAACAAAAAGAACACTGAAAATATTTGGGGATACTTTCTATATATGTATTGGGTGTGAAACAACATGGAAACATGACAAACAAAACAAAAAGTAAAACAGAATTAAACACAATTTTTGAATTCATTAAATAAAGGTATGTGTTTAGATATATTCAAAACAAAATTCAAACTGTTGTTTTATTTATAAATGTGGATCAGCATTGCGTAAGTGTATTGAAGAGTTTGACAATTCTAATTATTATTTATATATTATAAAATAGTTTTTACATTGTTATATATAATATTTAATTTTATTGTATATATTATATAATTACTTTGTATTATTTTCATTATCATTTTCATTATATAATATTTACTTTGTTTTATTCATTATCATAACTTAGAACTATTATGCTTATTATTAAAATACTTATTTTTTTGTATTATTTTTTACTATAAATAAAATTTAAAATTGTTATGTTAGCTTAATTATTGATATACTTACAATAAATGTAATTATTATATAAAAAATTTAAGTTTGTTATTATATATTATATTTTACTTATAAAAATTAATAAATAATAATTTAAATATTTAAAATAATTTATATAATTTTTTTTTTATTTAAATTAATTTATATATATATATTTTTTTTTTTTGTAAAAAATTATTTAATTATTATCATGAACAAGATTTCTGAATTTGGAAATTCAAAAACAATTTTTTTTTAAATATTAATAATGTTATTGTTATATTATTTAATTATTTTGTATTATATTCTTTTACATATGTCTTGGTTTTGAAATCATAATGTTCTTAAATAAATAAATATGATATATTATTTTAAATATGATTATTATCTGCTAGTTGATACAACTCTTCGTTCCAACTTGTTGCTTATGCAAGCGAGCTTATTCTTAAGAACTCACATATTGACTGTGCTGTCTTTCCCATTTTCAGTTTCCGTTACTATTTAACGACATCACTTCATTTGAATTCCAATTGCATTTTTGCTTTAACTGCCGCTGCTGTATTTAAATTGAAATTAAACCAGTTTTTGTAAAGCATAAATATTTGCGCTATGGTATAAAAACTTTTCATGCCAATTTGATAATTGAATTGGCACTTTACGTAGTTAATTGAGTATGTGAAGCTATTCGATTGGCCTATAACTATATTCATTTCGAACGTAAGGCCTTGAAGAATTGCTGTACAAAATATTTAATAAACAAAACTCATTTACTTTTCAAGATCATATTTTGGTAGCCATTCATAAAAAAAAAACTTTGAAAAAAAAAGCAATCAATTATCAAACATAAAACGCGCTAAAAAATAAACTTTGTTTCATTCATAAACACAACATCAAGAGAGAGAAAATATGAGAGAGCTGGCAAGGTAGATACATATAAAAAGAGAGAGAGAAAGAGCGGGAGAGGACACAGTGTTTGCATTTATAAACAGTTTGCGCTACTACGACATTTTATAATGTACTATTAGCATTTTTGATTGTAATATGTGATATAGTCGTTGGGGTCTGCGATTTGTTAACACAGCTGATTGCGTCGATAAGGCTGGCACCGGGCATGACTATAGTACTTGATTACCCCAAAAGCACGTGCCGAGCACTAATTGAAGGGCGAGCCAAAAGCCCCAAACTCCGGTTTCCCATTAGGAAAACCCAATTTCCATCTCATTGTCATTCTAACAACTTGTTAGCTACAAAAGTGATTCAATATTTTATCCGGCTCCAAACCGGTTAACAATCGTAACATCTCTCTGAGAAGAGTCAGTGCAATAATAATAAACAATTAGTTGGAACTCATGAAATGTTTCTAAATTGCAATGCTCAGTTAGTTTATATTTATTTCTCTTAAAAGCTTGATAAAAATAGATCACATTTTTGTTTTGGAAACAACACGCGGCCAGCACGTGAAAAACACTATAGGAAATATGTTTGAAAACATGTCAATCTGAATAGCGAAATACATAAATATTATTGAAATGCTTTAAATGATTTGCTACTGATATGTAAGTATATAATAATATATATATAATTTTATTATTATTTATATATGTAAGTATTTACTCAAATTCTATTTATAAGAAATGTTCATAATACATTTTTTTTTTTAATTTTAAGTTTGAAATATATTTCATTATTATATAATATTTGCCCTTGTTAAGCATTTCTCATTTGAAATCATTTTTATAAAATGTCTTTTAAATTTCTTTCATGCATATATTTCGAATTATCTTTATATTGGAAAAAAATAACAATTTATTGAATTAAAAGAATACATATATGCATTGAAAATATTTTAAGAATTTCATTTTTTTTTTTCTAATAAAACAATTCAAAATCTAAGTGAAAACTTAGTACAAAATTTAATATTTTTATTACCTCATAAATCATAAATATAAAGTTGTCAATAAAATGAATAAAATAAAATTATAAATAAATATACACATATTATATTGTAAATTAGTATTTACTTAAAAATTGATAAAAGAAAATATTAACATTTTTTTTTTTATTTATGATAAAACTATTTAAAATTTTGGACTAATTAAAAATCTCTGCTACAAAAATACTCTTAAAAGTATTTCTATTGGTAATAGTTGTAGTTATATGTATATTATCTACTATTTTAAAATATATAAATAAAAAAGCTTGATAATTGAATTAAGTAGATTACCTCATTAGTTACACATTTCAACTTATCGCCGGTGAGTAAGTGAAAAATATGAAATGATTATCTTTGATTGCAATGAGAACAGGCCTAAAAACTCAACTCTATAAAATTGAGCAATCTAATCAAAGCAAAGAGTGCCAATGTCTAGATCCGCTAATGCTAATCTGTCAGGACAGGGCCTAATGAGAGCCAACTAATGCAATTGGCTCGAGTGAACAATAGAGAGAGAGAGAGAGAATGACGGAGAGCGAGAGAGGGCGAAACGCCATAGACTGCCTCAACTGTGTTGGGCGATCGCCCTGTAGTTGTGAATCGACGCTCGCAGTGTGTCTCGTGTTTTCGTGCCGTGAACAACGTAAGAGTTGTTCGCATTTAAAAATAAACTTGGCAAAAATAAGAAGAAAGCGAAATCATCATCAAAAAACACACGCGTATAAATAAACACGGAATAGTTCATTAATTGTGCACAAATTTGTGAAAAGAACTAAGATCAATGACGGTCACCGAGGAGTCGCCACCTCCGGGCATGCCCCAAATGGAGGTGGTCAATCAATCGAATGGCGCCGATCCCGAGGACATAACACTCGATGCCATATTGACGCACATTGGACAGTTTGGTCGCTTTCAGTTGTTCATCTTCTTGCTGATCTGTTTGCCAATGATGTTTCATGCCATGTTCTCGGTGACGTACGTCTTCACGGCGGGAACTGTGATGCACAGGTGAACTTTAGTTAAAGTTAGTGAGCTAGTTGACGACAAGTCACGAACGAACCTCTTCAAATCAACAGATGTAACATTACAGAGTGCGATGGGCCGAATAGCCGCTTCGAGGAGACTTGGACAGAGTTTAGCATACCCAAGAGTGGCAAGGATATGGACAAGTGTCGGCGATATGACAACAAAGAACTGTCCGCTTGGAATCACACGACAGATATTTGTCTAGCTGATAATTACAATAAGGATAAGGCCGAGCGATGCGCCAACAATGAATTCGTATTCCGCGATCAAGAATTCACCATTTCCAATGACGTGAGTATTAAAGTTCAGTTGTACGATTAACCACGTCAGCGAGACAACGATGGGGGCCCCGACACTTATCAGGCCAGGGCCTACAATAAACACCAGACTCTCGCCAATCATGGACTTTGATAATAAGTCATCTGATTTTCTGCACATGTCAGTGATTCAAGCATGACTTGAGCCAGGCTGGCCAAAACGTATGACAACTATTTGGCAACCTTATCACAAGTTCAATGACTAGCCCGGCCTCTCGCCGCTTTCTGTCACCTTTGTTCAGTTACCCTCGCAGAGGGGCCTACATAACTGTAAAATTGTACGATAAGCGTGGGCCAGCCAGACAGCTGCAAGCCTTCCACTATGTGCTGCTCATTAAACACTTGTGCAAACCCAATTGAAATCGTATTGTCTGAAGGGGCTATCAGTATCTATTTCAGCTCTACAAGTTCAAGTTGCATTTCGCAACTATTTCATTCAAGTCAAGTTATTAAATTTATTATTTACAAAAAAATCTAATTTATTACTTTCAAAACAGTTTTTGGCATAATAAGTTGAAATTTTGTTAATTTTAATTATATAATTTGTTTATATAAATATTAGTTATATAATTTATTTAGGTATTTTTCAATTATTTTCTTTATAAGTTAATAGTTTTCAAATTAAATACTTACATATTTATTTAAATTTATTTATTTTTATTATTATTTTCATATTTGCTTTTTTTTCAAGTAACGGTTTTCAAATGAAATATATACATATTTATTTGTATGAATTTTATTATTTTATTATTTATATTTTTATTTATATATTATTATATTCTTTATTAATAATTATTATTTTGTTATTAGATATTTATTATATTATTTATTTTTTTTACAAACATTTTTTTTAGGTTTTTATATTTTTTCAATAATTGAATTTTCCTCAATTTTGTTGAAAATTAAATCATTGGAATATTATAATATATGGGTATATGTTTCTTAAGACTTTTAATAAACCATGAAGCTTACATACATTGAATCGTTTCCAGACTCACTTACATTTGCCATTAATTTTCAAATATATTCTCGTACATACTTGTAGTCTGAATTAGCGTTAAGTTGTTTGTGTATACGCATCTAGGCTGTGGCAAATTGGTAATTTTTCTACTTTTTATAAACGCTATTATTTATGGCGCTATTAAAACTAGAGTGAAATATGAAATACATGGTCATTACACAGATACGCTCAGTGTAGGCATAGCAGAATCTAAATTATTTTATAGCCTTAACAAACGGTTTCCAAAAAATGATTTATTTATAGATGGGAGGAATCTTAAAAAAAAACTGTATTTACTATAGTTTTAAAGCTGGCACAAAAAAGTTTCATTTTATTAATTTATTATGTCTCTAAGGAATCTTAAAAATATTATATATTAGCTATATTTGCGACAGAGAGCGACCATCAGAGAGACAGTAAGGCTCGTCTGTCAATTGCGTTAATTTGAAAGATTTAATAATAATATTGTGACAGTAGTACCGAATGTTGTTTACCAGAAATAGTTGTTGATAGATAAGCTAATAGTTTTATCACTCAACTTATTGGCCTTGACAAATGTAAGATAAATGAGATAGAGACGCAGACGAGTCGAAGTTCAGTTTTCAGGCGCAATTTCCGCGGCATAAATTGCAGCATATGTAAATAACGCCCAGATTAGATATGCAAATGGAGGCAAATCACATAAATAGCAAGATAAACAGATGAATAAACGGCTCAAGTGAATAAACGACCTGCGAAATGGAACCATTGTAGTGCCAATTTAATATTATCATATATTCTTGCAACATTTTCATTAGGTATTGTTCGAAACAGACAAGAGAAAGCATAACTTAAGGTATTTTTTTTTTTTGTATTTTTAATGTGTTTTTATAGTTTGGAATTTATTGCGAGGATGAGTGGAAATTATCGCTGGTCGGCACCATCAACAATCTGGGACAATTCTTTGGCATACCGCTGGGAGGCTTTGTGGCAGATCGGTAAGTATAAATACTATATTTAATTTAATTTAATTGCTTTTATTTATTTTAATTATTCTATTTATTTATTTATTTATTTTTAATTTTTTGTTTTACTATTTTTAATAAAAATTTCATACTAAAAACTTTATCTTTTATATAGTAAATTATCTATTATTGTATTATTAATAAATTTTCTACTTAACTTTTAGTAGAAAGACAAATTATATAAATGAGCTATTTTTATACTATAATTTTTTATTTTTTAAATAGTAAATTATAATTATAGTATTACTAATTTTTATTAATTTGCTAATTTTATATCATAATTTTATATTTTACATAGTATATTATAAATTATTATTATATTATTAATAAATCTTCTACATAGATTTTAATACAAAGATAATTTATATAAATTTGATAATTCATGATATTTCTTTCACATTTATTTAATTTTCATAATTTAATTTTTTAAATTTTCATTTGATTTATTTAATTTTACAGCTATGGCCGCAGCTTTTCAATTGCGGTTGGCGGCATTTTGGGCGCCGTGCTAGGCATTGTGCGCTCATATTCACCCAATTATATTTGTTTTCTGATCTTCGAGTTCTTGGACAATCTGACCAGCAGCACGCTGTACGCCACATGTTTTGTCATCGGCATTGAGCTGGTGGGTCCGAAGCGGCGTGTGCTCGCCTGCAGTGTGATCACCATATTCTATGCCGTGGGCGAGGTGGCGTTGGCCATGTTCGCCAAGGCCTTTCAGGACTGGCGCCATCTGTTGCGCATCACCTACGGGCCATCGTTGATACTGCTGGCCTACTTCTGGATACTGCCCGAGAGTGTACGCTGGCTGCTCAGCGTGGGCAAGGAGGAGCGTGCTCGGGCTATATTGCGACGCGCGGCCAAGGTGAATCGGCGTAAGCTGTCGGAGAGTGCGCTGGACAAGCTGGTCATTGCCAATCGTGACAAGCTGCAGCAGTCGGAGGAGAGTAGATTTCCCATACGCGAGGCCTTCAGTAACTTCAAATGGCGCATTGCCAATTGCTGCCTCTGCTGGATTGTCCATGTGCTCGTCTACTATGGGCTGAGCTTGAATGTTGTGCTCTTGGATGGCGATAAGTATAACAATTTTGCTTACATTGCGCTCGTGGAGATTCCGGGCTTCTTTCTGCCGCTGCTTATCATGGATCGCTTTGGTAGACGCTACTCCCTGTGCGGCCTCATGCTCTTCAGTGGCCTGTGCTGCATTGGCACCATTTTCGCTGGAGACGATCAGCAGACGCTGCAGTTGCTACTCTTCCTGGTGGGCAAGCTGACCATTACCGCCAGCTTTCAGGTGCTTTATTTCTTCTCCTCGGAAATCTTTCCCACCAGTCTGAGGAACAGCCTGCTCAGCTTTTGCTCCATGATGGGTCGATTTGGCTCCATGCTGGCTCCGCAAACGCCGCTGCTGGTAACTAAATGCTGTTCTCATAATTTATATTTCAATTAAATTTTCCTATTTTCGATTTAGGCCAAGTATTATGCAAGTGCTCCCGCCATTCTCTTTGCCAGCGCTGCCATGATCAGTGGCTGCCTCACGCTCTTCTTCCCCGAGACCACAAACCTGGTACTGCCCACCACGGTCAAGGAGGCGCATGCCATCGGCATCAAGAAGCCGCCAAAGGATCAAAATATCAATCAACCTGCATAATCACCTTACTTTAGTCTATAAGCACTTTATAGTTTTAAGACAACCACGAGACAGTTCAAAGACACAACTTTGCATTATACATCTTATAAATATATAAACCTATTCACATATATATCTCTTTATTGTTGAATATATATATATATATATATATTTTTTGTATATTTAAGTAATTTGAGATAATAATTAAAATAGACAACATTTGCTGCCTCAATCAGAGCCAAACATTGTTAAATACTATATTGTTCTCTCAGAAGAGTCTAAAGTACCTAAATTCGCAGCTTGCGGCATCTTCATACTCTCTTCAGAAAGTAAGCACTCAGCAAGCACATAGAGAGCAAACACGGATAGAAAGAACTCACGCTCTCACAGCTCCAACACCAAGTGATGAGTAGCACTTGAAAAAATTGTAATTTAATAGATTTTACATGCATTTTCTGCGCCAGAGCCTCTCTTACCTCTCTCTAGTTCTATAAGTCTTTGATTATCCCACATAGCAAATGTATACATATACAGTGAGCGTCATCAGTATAGCACACTCTTCAGGTTCTTAGTGAATGTTGAATATTTTCTATATTATTTCTATTGAGCTATTATGTTTCATTCTTTTAAAAATCAAATATCAAAAAAATATTTTCTACTACTCAGGAGATAAATTTTACAGTTTATATTTTCTTCATAAATATATATTAATGAAAGAAAGCTCTAAAGTTTATCTAAAATCAAAGCTATTTACTAAAAAAAATTTATTTTAATAATATTTTTAAATTTCAAACAACAAATATATAAAAAAATTATAATGAGACTTTATTGATTTATGTACTTGGAAAATATCGTATACTAGAAAATCTTCAACATCAAATTGCAAAAAAAAAAAAGCTTAAAGTATAACTGGTTTATAATGGCACACAGATCGGAATGATATGGCTGATAGCTTTCAAATTTACTTATACATTTATAGATATAAACTTATTAAAAAGTTTCCACACGTGAATTAGCTTCGCTGCCTTAGCTGCGCTCATATACTATAAATAATTACAATAATACTTTCATTACAGAGGAACTGAATGCTTGCAAGCATAATTATAAATTAATAAATTTCTTAATTACTTTGCGTAAAGAACTTGGTAATCGAATGATTAGCCGAGGTGGAATTTAAGGTACTATTTAGCTTCTTGCTGGCAGACGGCGATGTTGATTTTTTGTTCGTTGAGGTAATAATCGTGCGCACTTCCAGTTGATTGAGTTCGCGCTGCAGCTTTTTGGCCATATGGAAATCTTTGTGTTCCGGCATATCCACAGACTTTATATATGTTTTGCATTCAGCGCAGAGCTGCATGGTCGCATTGCTGCAGCTGGGAGGTGGCTCCAGCGGCTGCTTGGGTGCCAAGAACTTGGTAATGCTATTGATGGGCTTCACAGTTGCTGTTGTGGTTGCTGCTTGTGTTCCGCTAGCCTTTTTGGCTTTCTTTGCGGGCACAGGTTTTGTTGCTGGCGAGGCAGTTGATCTCGTTGTGGCATTCAATCGAGTACGTTGTGCTTCTTCGCGCTGCTCAGAGCGCAACTGTTGATTCAGCTGCTGGGCAAAGTGATGATCGCGATGGGTTTGCAGCGCCTTCACATCGTCGGGTATTTGAGCGCCACACTCTTCGCACTTGACAAAGCTTAAGAGATCGGCACGCAGTTCGGGATGCGCGTACTCAGCATAAGTGCTCGTATAGTCAGTGGCTGTCGTTGGATCATTGGAATTTTCCTGCTCCAATTTACGTTTCGATGTGGAGGGCCGTTCAGCTGCTGGTGGAGCCACAATTTGATTGCGTGGCTCTACTGGCAATGCCTCAACTTCTTGCTGTGGATTTTGATAGCTTGATTCAATCTCATCCAGTTCTGCGGCCAAGTCTTGCATTTCAGACGAATTGTTGGCTTCAGCTGTGATCATATTTGATTGCTTTGCATCTTTCTTAACTTCTTTTTGCTGCTGCAGATACTTGGCAAAGAAGCTTTCCTTAAATTCAGGTGGCGTGGAAGTAGGCGCTTCTTTGTCATCGCTGGCATCTTCTGAAATTGAAGCCTCAATCAATTTCTTTTTATATGTCTCAAAAAAACTTTTCTTCGGCGCTGTTGTTGTCGCATTGAGAGTCGTGGCTTTATCTTTCGTCTGCGTAACTATTTCAGTTTCCTCCGTCTCCAATTTGGGCTTTTCAACCATTTCTATCAATTTATCCTTTCCATGTTGTTCGTCTTTGTGCGCTTGCAAATAGTTCGCGAAGAAGCTCTGCATTTTACTCTCTTCCGTTTGCTTCGGCTTTTGTTCCACAGCTGGTTTCTCTACGCCCTCCTCCACACTGATGCGACGCTTCTTGGCAGCCTGATTGGCAAACATGGTCTGCAGGCTATTCTGTGCACTCGACGCCGTCTCGAATTTGCCCACACTGATGCCCAGGAATTTGATGGCATTGTTGAGGGCAGCCTCGCTACCAGGACGTAAAAATGTCTTTGTATTGGTCTTTATCAGCTCCAGTGCCTGTCTGACAAGTGTCTCTGGATCGCATTGACTGAGTGGCATGGAACGAGAACTGGCCACCTCTTGGCCATCGATGTCTTGCACATACTGCACAACCATTTGCTTTGCTTTACGATTGTTTTCAATGAAATCCTTCTCCAGGCGATCATTGATTTCGCTCGATAACTCTCCTAGCCAGTGCTGCAGTGTCTTGAGGCCTGTGATATTATTACGACCAGGGAATTTTTTGCAGCATCCAATGCTCTTGGAGTAAAAACGCGGCGTTACCGCCTCCAGATCAATTCCACGTGCAATGTTGTGCAACCAGGTGCTGTAGGGAATTGGAAGTTAGTTTATCAAGAGGCATACATAAGGGAAAACCATTCTTCATCTTACCCACTCTTTTCGTCTAGCTTGCGCTGCAATTCCTTCTCGCTGTACTTGAGCACCTGGCCCAAAAACTTAATGCCGAGTGTTTCGCACACTGTTTCTCCGAATTTCCCGCCCAACCCTTTGATCTTGCCCACCGGTAGTTGGTCAAATAGCGGAGGGATTTGCGCCAGCGGAAGTATTGTCTGTTTATTGGGTTTATTCATGCCCGCTGCCAGCTTCGCAAGTATTTTATTGTGCGCAATGCCTGCCGAGCATTCATAGCCTGTTTCCGCCTTTACTGCGGCACGCACTTCGCCCGCGATGCAGGCGCCAATCAATAGACGCAAATCGCTCTGACGCACTGCGGGCAAATCGTTTGGATCGTAGGCAAGCACATAGCGTTCATCATCCATATAGGGATTGGCAAAGCGATTGGTTATCTTATTCACATATTCGCCAATATTATCATAGCCAACAGCATGACAATTGACCAACTCTTCGGGCTTAAGAGCAAAGGAGCCCTACAAAACAATTTAATTAAGATTAAAATTAAAATATATTTTTGCTATATGCAATTCTTACTGATTGCAGCTGCTCGACGCGTTGATTAACTGTCTCCGTTATGTCCAGATAGGCCTCATCGACAGATGCGCGTTCCAGCAGTTGCGTGAAGCGTTGCAGCACATTGGCCACCTCTTTGCCCGCATCGCGATATTTGCTGGTGTCCGCCTTTTCCCTGATGTTGGGCACTTTGCACAGGATGATGTCGTGGCACAGCTCCTTGGCTTCGTCGCCGCGCATATGCCGTGTTACGCCCTTTGCACGTGCCGCATAATTTACAGCAATGATGCCGCCTCCGCGCCAAGGATTGTATTGTACCACAGCCAGGGGTTTGCCTTTGTACTCGGGCTGCTGTTTCTCCTCAACTTGGCAGAAAAAGCAATCCATGTCCACCAGCAAGACCACACGGTCATATTTGTTTTGCATGCCAACAAAGGCACGCGTGGAGTTACTCATTATAGTTTATTCCTTAATATTTTCTTTACATTACTTTTGTTAAATTTGCGAAGTAAGTCTCGAAAGCAACAAGCTGCCGGCATCAGCTGAGCGTGTGTGTGAGCGGGACAAGCATATAGCACGCTGGCGTGCTTCAGTGCTGCCACATGGCACGTTTATCCGAACAGCTGTTTCGCTAGCATTCAATTCTGTTGACCAAGTGGCAGCACTAACGAGAAAATGTAAACAGGCAAATTTGTTTTATCCAATTATGTTTTGGCAATAGAAACTTTAAGTAAATTAATTAAAATGTGTATTTGTGCATTCAAAATCGTTTAATATGTTTCAAAATTTAATATAAATTAACTGAACAAAAAGGCATAAGGCTTGCCAGCCAAACGACGCTACTCCGCTACTCTTTGAATGTACGAACGGAATTGTTTGAATAATTAATGAAGTGGAATAAGTATAAAATTGAAAGTGTTTTTTTTTTCACTATAAGTGTTATTTATTCTTAATAGGGTTTTATTGCATATCTATAGGTGAACACATTAATTCCGGCCTATTATATAAACATTTTTGGCAAACCGCAAAGCTATTGATTTTTTTCGAATACCGCTTGCCAAATGCAGCGCATATACAATATACTCACACAGACACAAACACACGCATACACACGCCCACTTACTCTCTCATACAGTCACACGCACATACAGATTTACTCATTTGGCTTAATGCACACGCATATGAGATAATTATCAGAACAATTATTGATCGGCATTTGACCTGCGGAGCCCGCTCTCTGCCGAGTGGTCAAAAATAGAATATTTCGTGTCGTGTTTGATTCTATTTCCGGTGTATATATTTCATGTGATGGGTGCGTCATATTCAAAAGTTTCGCTCCTTGCCTTCCCCTTGATTTATCTTAAGTTTTATTATATTTGGTACATATATGTGTGTCAAACTATGGCTTAATTAGGTAAGCGCACGTAGCAGCTGCCCAGCCCCAGTCAAGTGGCATTTATATTTATTGCTTGACCAAATACTGTGACAGCGATTTGACTTGGCTCAATGGGTGGGGGTGCTGTGTTGGCTAGAGGGTCTTTTGGGTCGGGTATGCGTGGCCAGGTATTGTGTGTGTATAATTGTGACCTAATTTTGCATTATTAATGGACATGGGGAATGAATGGTAAAAGGAAATGGCAGGTGCAGCACTGACCTGTTGTAATATCTCATGTCGTGCCCATCAAAAATCACTTAAGAATTTATGTCAGTTGTTAACTGAAATGAACTAGGACATCCAAAGGAATTGAAAAAGAAAATAAACAATAAACATAAAAAATAATAACAATAAATAAATCTATTTAAAAACTATATATAAAATCAATTGCAAAACAATGTAAAAAAGATAATAATATAAAAATAATAATTATTATTTTATCATTATTATTATTTTTTTTATTATTATTTTTTAGTTTAAAAGTTTAAAAAATTGTATAAAAATGGCTTATTATTTGTTTTAATATTAGAGACAATATATAAATTGAGACTCAAATTACTTTATAAATTTAAGTTAAATTAAAAAAGCAAATTTCATTAATTTAATAAATTTATAATATATATTTGATTTATATTTATTATTAATTTTTAGAACGTATAAACTTTTTATTATTTATTTATTTTAATTTTAATTTCTTCATCTTAGAATTTCGATTAATATTTATTATTATTAGATTCCGCATACTTGATAACTTAAAATTAAACCAAGTGATCAATTTATTATTTGAAATATTTAAATTGATTAAAAATTTCCAACACAAAATTTTGTTAAATTAAATTAAATTAAATACTTAAAGGAAAATAGAACTAAACTATAAAATATTATATAAATATTTTAAAGAGTAAAATGAAAACTCAATTATATCTTATATTCAAAAAAAAAAAAAAAAAACAGATTTTCCCGTATAAATAGTAGAGAAAGAGTTAGAGAGGGAGAGTGTGAGAATAATTCGGCTATTAATGTCAAAACGTATTATTAAAATTAATTTAAATTAAATGGTGGTAATTCAAGATGACAAACCCACAGCGACAAGCGCACATACATATACAAATAGAGCTGCTAGAATTACGCTAGAGCGCAACGCTCTGCCTCCCAGCATAAACGCACAATTATGCTAATGGCTGCTGCCCACGAGAACGACAACAAACTGCTCGAGCTCGAGCCCCCTGCTAATAGAGACAGAGACAGGGACAGAGAGAGAGAGAGAGAGAGAAAGAGTAGCCAGCTAGTGGCATAGTCAACCCACTCAGACTCAGACACTCAAGCGGTCGACATCATCATCGCAACGTTATTTTTTTGGGGAGCTTCTAGCGGCGAGGCAGCTCAGTCTCTGTTGGACTGCGGACGATGAAGTCACTGGGGCGTTATATCGCATTGCAGTGCTCCATTTGGTTTTGATTGCTTTTAAGTGCTTTCGTTTACTTCTGTGCCGCTTGCAGTGAGGACAGCGTCGCCATGGTGAAGATTTTGCAAGCCTACAACTTTGCCAAGCAGCAGACATATGCCCTAAATGGCGACATTTTGGCCGCCACCTTAATTGGCAACAATCGCATAGCCATTAGCAGTGCCGAGCAGTTTATCGAGATCTATGACATTGCTGGCAAGCAGCAGCCAGAGCAGCAGCAGCAGCAGGAGTATGGCATGCAGGAGGATGCAGCTGGTGCTACAGGAGATTCAACTTCGCCCACACCAGCGATTGATGAGCGTATACCGTTTAGGTATACCCTGGCCACAGTTGGTGAGGTGGTGCAGCTCATCTATTGCGAGGCTGGTAAGCAAGAGATATATTCAATATATATGTATATCTTCCTTTATACTGACATATTTCCATCCACCCTAGGCAAATACCTGCTTACCCTGGAAAAAGAGCAGGCTGGCAGTCCGGTGCATTCGAATAGCACCAGCATAAGCTGCACATCGAGCAGCAATAGCAACACCGTTTGCTCTGAGGATGATACCAAAATGTTTGTGCGCATCTATGCGAACTTCTGGAAGTTCCCCGATGCCAAGCTGAATGAGCTGCCCATTACAATACGCATTGCCTCGATGACAACGCCCAAGACGCCGCTGATAGAAAGCATTGATGTGATTGAGCTGCCATTGCGCAGTCCGCCAGATTTGGTGCAGAGTTGTCAGACGTCTGGGAATATTATCGTGAGCAGCAAGGATCGCATCTATCTGTATGAGTATACGCAGTGCGTGCACGAGAATACCCAGCCCAGGTTCTCTTTCATCGATTTTCTGCCCTTCAAGTTTTTCGTACAGCTAAACTTTGTGCCGTTGCGCTTGTGCCTGGCCGAGAATGTCATCGCCTGTCTGAATCATCGCTATTGCGTGGCCTTCAAGGTGGTCGACGCATTGGCCAACAAGACAGCAACAGCCGCAGCTAATGCTGCTGCAACTCATGAGCACATCTGCCTGGACAATGATTATGCCGGCGATGAGCCCTTGTCGGAGTCGCTCAGCCTGGGCAGCAAGGCGAGCGGTGCGGCTGTCAGCAGCACGCATAGCCAGCAGAGCTGTGAGAGCGATTCGCTGCAATCGTCCAGCAGCGCCAAACCGGTGCTGATAAGTGGACCGGGCTTAGCTGGACGCACGCCACTCGATTTCAATGTGGCGCGTCTGGTGAACACGGCCTATGGACGCGAATTTGAGCCGGAGCTGCGTTCGCAATGGGATCAGTGCGAGAATGGCAACAATCGCTGTGGGGGTGCGGAAGATAATACACAAGAGATAACCATAACGCCACAGCGCGCATCGGACATTAAAATAAAACTTATCAACGAGGCAAAGGCCATGAATGTTAGGGGCATCGGTGCGGGTGGCAGCAGTGTGACGGAGGATGTGTCCGTGCAGTACGATATACGCAAACTGCTGCAGATATGCATGAAGACATCGGATACGCAATCGCGTGTCTTGGATATACTGCGATGCATGGACCTGAAGGCCGTCTATCAGCGCAACAACGAACAGCAGCCGGAGGAGGATGACGAATATGATATGGGCAACCAGCAGGTGCCCAGTGCTGTGACCACATTCAAGCATGTCAATCGTCGTACTCTGAAATCCTCGCAGCATCAACGCTGTGTGGGCTATGCGCTGCTTGTGGCCAGCAGCGTGGATGGCTATCTGTATCAGTTCTGTGCCCAGGGCAAGTGGTACAGCGAGAACGAGAAGCCCGTGGCCAGTTACAGCTTTACGGCGCCTGTGCTGCAGGTGTATGTGAATGATTATGTTATCTATGCCATCACCTCGGAGTCTGTGGAAACGCATACCTCACGCATCGGTCACAAACTGTTTCACAATCGTTTCGAGTATCCCAGTATTGGTGGACTTTTTCCCGAGGAATCCTCGCCCGACGTTAGCTCACCCATTGCTGTCATTGGTCTGGCTGCCTTTATGCATGTGCAATTCGTGTGTGTGAATCGAGAGCAATTGGTGCTGATCACAAATACCGCGCTGGAGCAGCACAAGCGTCGCAGCACTGGCGAGGTTGTCCCGGTGGCTGTCAAACGGAATCTTGCAGCCAGATTTCTGGCAGAGGCTAAGGCCAAGCATAATAGTTTGCTAAGAAGCAGCAGTAATGCCGCCCAGTCATCGGTGGTCAATGAATGGACACTCTACAATCTGGAGGTGCCCAGGGTGGAGCATATTATAGAGGATCTCGAGGGCATAGCCGAATCGTATCGCAGTGCGAGTAGCTCGAATTTCTACGATCTAATGGAGGAGGCGCATATTATGCTACGCTTGAGCCTGACTCTGCAGGGCGAACGCCTGAGCGCGGATAGGGAACAGGAGCTGCGTAAGATGTTTATGGCAAATTGCAGAAAATTGGCTGACTTTTCCATACGGTAATACATATAATATTATATATAGTTATGTAAATCATATTAATATTCCCTTTCTTATCGATAACAGCTCCAATAAGCAGGAGGTTTACTTGCAAGCCACTGGCTTCTACAAGATGTGCCAACTGCAATTGGTGGACATTTATAACAATTACATTGCCGAGCTCATGGACAATGAGCAGGTGGTGGAAACATCGCAGCTGGCTGGTCTCATCTATACCGTGAAATTGTTTCTGCTTAGCCTGGGCACGGATCGACTCAGGTCTTCGTTTCTGCATCAAACTGTAACGCCATATTTCACGCCTGCTCGTGTGCTGCAGCAGGGCTACAAACAAGTTCCTCTCTCCATGGAATTTCTCAATATGTTCATCAAACATGCGCCCGCGGATATACCGCCAATAATGCTTAGCTCTCCAGTGGTGGCCGATGCCATGAGCGGCGAGCTAATCAATTATCTAAAGTACTTGACGGTGCTGTAAGTGAGCAATGCATAATTAATTTTATTCGAAATTTAATTGAGCTATTCTCTTGCAGCACGCCCGATGAGAATTTGCTGTTGGCTGTGACAGCTTGTCGCATGTCGAACTATTTGCTGGCCCAGGAAGTAGTAACTAAATCCACGCGTCGCACTTTGGCTGTGGCGTTGATCAAGCACAAGAACGTGCTCTTTGATGACAGCACTGTGCTCTATCAGCGACGCCAGCAGCCAGAGCAGCAGCAGCAGCAGCTATCATCGAATGCCGCTCGTAAACGTTCTCGTCGTGGCACAAACACGAAGAGCAAGTCTTCGAGTGGCTGCGCCTCGACGCCCACGCCCAGTGCCATCATTTCCTTCTCGGATTTCGCAGAGACCATTCTGCTGGCGAACGAGCAGCCCCCTGTGATTGAGGCCATTAGCGATGGTTTCATACATGCTCTGTGCATTGAGCACAGCATTACGCTGGACGTGGTGCTGCAGCTATTTCTCAACTACATCGCCTCTCACATCGGTCAGAAGGGCTATCAAACCTCGCAGAAGGTCTTCGTGAACATCTTGCAAGTGTATTACTATGATCTTTACGATGTCAGCTCGTCGCTGCAGCCACACGAAGTGCGCTCTCAGACGCCGCCTCAGTTGGACGACGACTATGACGATGAGTGCAGCAGCTCGAGAGCGCCCTCTCTGCACAGTGAAGCCGATGTGCAATCGTTGTCCAGTTCGTGTGCCAGTTCGGCGCCCGATGAGCGCTCGATCGGCGGCCGACAGCAGCGCATTGTATACGATCAGCTGCAGGAGCAGCAGCAGGGCGGCTCTCCATTTCAGAAGCGCAGCTCAAACGCTTCATTGTCGCAGCTGCAGCCAGACGGTGATGCGGCTGCCACTAATCTGAAAGGCCTTAAAATACTCTTTCGCATGTTCATGGGCCGCTTGAAGGCGCTGAGTGATCTCATTACTGATCTGCAATCCGCCGATGTGGAGCAGCAGAGCAGCCGCGAGGAGTTCTTAAATCTGCGCATGGAATGCATTGCATATATGGTTGGCATGGCGCCCAACTATTGCAGCAAGCCAAGCGTACGTCAAGTCAACGAACCTCTATCGAACAAGCTGATATTTGTGCCCTATATACCCGATTATAAGCTGCCAGAGGGAGAGGAATTCGAGCAACACATCAAATCTTATATACGACCCATTCCATGCTTGCTGGAACGTCCGCAATACTTGAATCGCTTGCCGCCCTTTGAGCGCAGCGACTTTAGCTATCCGAAGAAAGATGAAGGCGAGTTCGAGGTGCGCTTTACGGGCTGGCACAATGAGCTCTTGACTCTGACTCTTAAGATTCAGAGTTTGCTGGCCTCCAGCAAGGTGGATCGAGAAATCATTTCTGAGTTCTTGGCATTCATACAGAAAGCGCCAAATCTAATAGGCATCGATAGCTTCTTGGTTATTATATTGCCCAAGAATTTGGCTATTAACTATATGATGAGCTTCTGTCCCGCTTACTTGTGGCAATATGGCAAGGTAAGAAATGAGTTGGGTTCGATATAAATTTGATTTGATTTAATTTAATTTTCGTGCATAGTCCTGTGGATTTACGCCCAAGCATTGGGAGTCGCTGCTGCGCAAGATTCTTAGCAAACAGGAATCGCTGCCCAATTGGAAATCACATATTGCAGGTTTGTATTGCTCTTATTAAAATTTATTTGTAAAAAATAATTTATTCACCAAAACTTCTCACACAGAAATACTAAATAATCTGGTCGTAGAGCTAAGCTTCGAGGAGCTGCTGCAATGCTTTCCCAGCGAGGTCATCAAGAGCCGAAATACTGCACAATATTTTGCCAAGGAATTTGCCGAGACATGCGTTTTGTACGAGCACGAGCAATTGGTATTTCAGAGGCCTGAGAAACCGGCGGATAGCAGGGATCACTTGCCCATGGATAATATCGATGAGGATAATGTATTCGAGCTGACGCTGCGCAAGGCTGTGGCCAAACAGCGCAGCATCGCATTGCGTTCGATGATTGAGTCGACGGGCACTCAGCTGTTCGATGCCACCAGTAATCCTATGTATAATCTATAAACAGTCTAAAGTTAGTCTGGATCGGTTGGCGCATTTCCCTTTTAACTAGTTGAACAAAAATTATCATACTTGCAAATTTATAAGATTGATTGATATATAACCTAGGAACAACGTTGTAGTTGCGGCCATGTGCTGCAAATTTATACTATATCAGTTTATATATATATATAGCACTATATAATATATACACATAGTTTTTGTAGAATCTCTTAACGAGATATTATAATTAGTTTACATTTCGTTTGACACAAATGCAACATTTCGGACGGTATTTACAACTGTGGATATAAGAATTGATTTACAACTAACTTTTGTAGGTTGTATATTAAAAGTAGGCACTTTTATGCAGTATTCGCTAGTGGCACGCCATATAAAAACCAGTTAAAAGCCTGTTAAAAAAATACAAAATAATATAAATTCATTTAAGCTGTTATTGAGAAAAAACTAAATTCTTGAGTTGAATATTTGTTTTCTAGCACTTGCTTTATATACACTCCAGGTTCTCAGTTTGAGTAAGCTTTAGTAATCTTAATATTGTATTTATAATATTCTTAGCTAAACTGTCTCTCTATCTCATATACTAGACACACAAAACAAACACACTCCAACATCAAGTGATATTTTTTAAATTCTTGCATAAAGTTTAACAATAAAATATTGTAAAATGAAAAAAGTTATTGAATTATTGAATGCATTCAAGTTAATTGCATCAGCTTTAGCTACTAAGCGGGAGTGTCCAAAAATAATGAAAAACAATAATTGTAAAAGTTATTGAGATCTAACTATCTAGCTATTAGAGCCCCACCTCCAGTTCGGCTCAAATACTGAACTGAGATTGCCAGTGAAGCACTGAACGATTCAGTTGACTGGAGACGCCTTTGAGCGCAGCATGGAAAACCCGGCGTATGAGGTGGAAATTAACGAAAACAAGGAAGATGCAGCTATTACACAGGATAATCAACTGGATGCTATTATCGTTCGCATTGGAGGATTCGGACGCTTTCAGATGGGCAACTATGCGCTGCTCTGCCTGCCCATAATATGCACCACCTTCTATTCATTGTCCTTTGTATTCACTGCCAGTTCTGTGGATCACAGGCAGGTGAAGTGCTGATCGTATACATTAATATAATATTGAATTAATTACAGATGTGAGATTAGCGGCTGTGACAGTGTAAATAGCAGCTTCATAGAGTCTTGGTTGAATTTTACTATACCAAAGAACGACGACGACTGGGATCAGTGCAATCAATATAAATCAACTGGAGTTGGTTGTGAGGCGGATAATTTTAATAGTAGTCAAATAGTCAGCTGCGAATCGGGCTATAAGTTGAAGAAGGGCGAAGATACCATAGCCACAGAGGTGAGTGAGTTCCAGAATTTAATACATTAATTGAATACAAATTTAGTGAATAATAATTAAATTTCCACTTTCATCTATAGTTTGGCATTTACTGCTCCGATCAATGGAAGCTTTCGCAGGTAGGAACGGTCAGCTTCATTGCACAAATTATAGGCATGCCCATAGGGGGCTATTTTTCAGATCGGTAAGTTGCATTAAGCATTATTATAAATTTTATTTTTTATTTGTTTCCTTTTGTTAAAAAAAATTTATTAAATATTTTTTTGTTTAAATTAATAATTTGTTTATTTCATTACAAAAATAAAAATAATAATTTGCTTATTTTATTAAAAATTAAAAATGATTATTTGATTAAATCTTCTGCCACCATTAGTGATAACATTATCATACCTTTAATTATTTTATTATTTTATAATTTGTATTTTTTATAAAAACTTAAATACTTTTAGATTATGATAAATTTTTTTAATTTTATACATTATATATATTTTGTATTTAATTTATACTCTGTGTATTTTATTAAAACTCATCTAGTTTTACAGTAAATTTATTTTTATTTTATTTTAAAATTTATTTTGTTATTTATTTAATTTTAAAATTAATAAATTATATATTTTATTATGGATTATAATTGTTGTCAATTTATTTATTTTATATTATTATTTATTTAATTTATAAATTGTATTATTATTAATTTTAGATTGTTATACATATATTCTTTTTTCAATTTTATATTTTATTTAGAACTTGTATATTTTATTCAAAAAGTTTTCTGTTAATATAATTGACAACTTTATTTATTTATTTTGTATAATAAAAATTGTTAAAAATGTATAAACATTCATAATAAATATTTTTTATATTATATAACCATACATTTTTTTCTCTCTCACAGCTATGGACGCAAAGCAATGCTTGTTGTGACAGGTGTTTTGAGTGCATTCGCAGGATTGGCTCGTTCGCATTCCGTTGGCTATTATAGCTTTCTGTCCCTTGAGTTTCTGTCCATGGCTGTGAGCAGCTCACAGTTTCTCATTGCTCTGCTGCTGGCTGTTGAGCTGGTGGGATCTAAGCAGCGTGTGTTGTCTGCCATGGTGATCTCGTCGACCTACGGTCTAGCTGAGGTGGCACTCGGCTATTTGGCCAGCCTTATAAGGCACTGGCGTGTGCTGCTGCGCGTCATTTACACGCCGGCGCTGCTGCATCTGCTCTTCATTTGCTATATGTCCGAGAGTGTGCGCTGGCTATTGAGCCAGTCCCGCGAGCTGGAGGCTGTTGAGATTCTGCGTCACGTGGCATTCGTGAATCAGCGGGAGCTGAACGAAATGGAGCTCAGCGATCTGGTACGCCATAATCGCAAGGTGATATCCCAGACACGTGCAGCCCGGGGCCATTACACTGTCCGCCAGATCTACAATGCACTTGGCCAGCGTACGGCCACGTGCTGTGTGCTGTGGCTCATCAATATATTCATAGCCATGGGATTAACTTTGAACTCTATTGAATTGCATGGCGATAAGTTTCGCAACTTCAGTATGACGGGTCTAATGAAGCTACCGGGCATTGTGTTTGCCATGCTGCTAATGCAACGCGTTGGCCGGCGCTGGACATTGAGTCTGTGCCTGGGCACTTGCTCCATTTTCCTATTCCTAATGGTGGCACTGATTAATCGTGAGTGCTGCAATGTTCAAATTATTTTCTCTATATGCTTCATAGCTTGTTCTCATTTTTAGATTATCCCACTGTGTCCTGGCATCTCTTCTTTCTGGCCCAAATGTCCAGCACTGGCAGCTACATGGTGCTCATATTCTTTACCGCCGAATTGTTTCCCACCAGCTGCCGCAGCAGTTTAATTTCCCTCTGCTTTCTGATTGGTGATGTTGGTGCCATGCTGGCGCCCAATGTTCAACTCTTGGTAATTTGCGATCGTTGCTCGATTGTTTGCTTTATTAATAAGATCTTATTTAGATATCCTATTACAAATACACCCCACACTTGCTGTTCGCTACACTCGCCATTCCCAGCTCAGTGTTGAGCATGCTTTTGCCTGAAACAGCAAACAAAACGCTGCCGACGACCATGGAACAGGCCTGCGCCCTAGACAGCAATCCGTCGAGGAGACACTCTACTATTTCAAATACTGCTGGCTAATCAATGTATGGGGCATGTTTTCGGCTCGATTGGCTATTGTAAATATTTGTGTATCAGATAACCGCATTGAATGACATGCAAAAATATCAAATAAACTATATTTATTATTAGTAAGTCGAGTACTACGCGATTGCTGTTTATTGTAACAAGATAATTGTTGGCATGATAAAGTTTTTACTACTCCAAATTAGCTGATGTATTTTTCTTTTAACTGGTTGTAAATACAGATAGGTTAAAAATAACATTCAGAACTGTTTAATATAAGGCATAATTTTGTGAACATGCATAGATTTTATTAGCATCTCTAAAACAGAAATAAAATCTTATTTATATTGAATGGCGACGATTTACGTCTAACTTGTATAGCTTGCCTATTAAAAATAGCTAGTTTTTTACACTATTCAGTCATGGATAAAAAAAAAACCAGTTAAAATTTGAAGTAGTTGAAAAAAAAACGGGAAAATCATTTCAGTTCACTTGCATATTATTATTTGTTGTTGTTATATGATATTCCAGTTTTATTTTTATCTAACCAATCTTTCTCTCTCTCGCTCTCTATTTCTCTCTCTCTCTCTCTCTCTCTCTCTGTCTCTCTGTCGCTCTCTAGAATACATATACACTTAGCAAATATATATTTTCAATTACTAGCTAATCTTATCATTTGATATATAACAAAATCATTTATTAAACCAAGTGGAAGTCAAGTCAGTCGAGATTTATATTTCAATAAATCTATGCACTGATTTATTATGCACATATCATTTAATATTTAATATAAAAAAAGGAGAGGAAATAATATCTATTTTTATCTATTCCATAAGTCACAACAACATGAGAATTGTAAATTATTTTTGATTGATTATTTGTGTAGATTGGTTCTTGATTAAATGAAACTGGATAAAATCTGAAACCTGCAATGTAAACGTAGTTCTATAGCATCTAATTGTTGATAATCCCTAAAAAGAATGAGCAATTCATTTATCATATCTGCCGCCAGACGCGTATCAGACATTTTGGCGGGGGCGACAACACATTGCCAGCAATTGTAATTTGACAATCTATCGTCGATATTAATCAATTGGTATTGAAGCCATTTATGACTCTTCAGTGCAGACAGCTACAAACAAATTAACTATGAAATCGGGCAGACTGGCTGATAAGGTTAAGATAAGAGCAGCCCATTGAAGCCATGTATGTAGTAAAAATGCCGGAGAGCGGGTCCCAAAAATATCGTATCTACATATAGCAAACACGCTGTTAAGTGTCGTAATCAGGCAGAAGCGAATCAAAACAGAGCATTAAACTAACTAACGGGTAAGAGAGCGAACGAGAGAAAGAGGAAGAGAGAGAGTGAGAGACCGAGAGATCGAAAAACAAGAAAGAAAGAAAGACAAGACCGAATGTAACATACTCTAAGGGAACAAATTTCATTTGCCTTAAAAAATTCCTAAATATTATAATATACTAAAAATAAATATATATTTGTATATATTGTCCTAATTCTCTTAATTCTAGCTAATATATATAATACAAAATATTTTGTATATGTATAAATAATAAAATATCTAAGATAATAATATTTTAAAATTAAATATGATAATTTGAAATTTTATGAAACTAATTTTAGTTATTATTTTTTAAAATTTACTATTTTTGGAATGAATGAATATTACATTTAATTAAATATTACATTTAATCATTATATTATTTTTAATAAAAAATTTAATATAATAATTTAAATACTTTTTTGAAATTTTATTAAACTAATTTTAGTTATTATTTTTAAAATTTAAATTAATCTATCTTAACTTAAATATTTATTGGATATGTACATAGATAAAGAGAAACCATTTATATATTTCTTTTGTCACATTTCAAATGCTCTAAGCGCTCAACTCTTAGGGTACTGAGTTTAACCTAAAATAGTACATCTGGTTGATTTGGTGTTCGCAGCGGACCATCGGATCAGTCAATAAGCGGCAATGCTCAGCGTCGGATACTCCAAGCGGAGAGACGCGTGTGGTTATAAAAATATATGAGTTCTCATACGAACTTTGGGCTATAAAAAGCTCACGTTCCTCTTCAAGGCATATTAATAAAACGTTAGCTATTGCCGAATAGATAAAAAGTGCATTCAAACACGTTGATCGGAAGCATTCGAATTGAAAGAGTTATTGAATTCATTTTACAAAAAAATAAGAGAATTCAAGCACGTTTATCATAATCGAGCACATGTTGAACGAAAAGCAAAGTGTAAATGGTACGGCCTCTGATGCCGCTGAGCACGACGAATGCCCGACTACATCCAATGGCCATCTCGTTGGGCCGGACACTGAGGCAGGGAGAGCGGAGACATCCGTCGATGAAGATAACTCACTGGATGCCATTCTGGTGCGAATTGGGCAATTCGGGCGCTTCCAGTTGATCAATTATGCTTTACTCTGTGTGCCCATGGTGTTCAATGCGTTCTTCTCGATCTCATATGTGTTTACCGCCAGCACAGTGGTGCAGAGGTAAAGCAGCGCTCTCCCAAAAACACATGTTGCTCTCACTCACGCATGCCCTCTCTTCATTTATCTTCCATTCTTTGTTTTTATCTAAATGCAAATGCTCTTTAGATGTAATATCACACAATGCGATAGCCCGGACAGTTTGTATGAGGAGTGGTGGCTGAATTTTACGGTGCCATATAAGAACTCCGCATGGGATTCATGTAATCGTTATGTGAGCATACCGGAGACAAAGTCAATGAGCTTTAGCGAGCCCTCAACTGAGTTTTGCTCAGCTGATTATTTCGGCAATGCCACAGAGAGTTGCGGCACAGATTTCAAATTTCGCGATGAAGAGAAAACCATATCCACAGAGGTAAGCATTTAAGTATAATCAATTTATATTATATGTTAAACAGCAATAGATATCAAAACTAATTTGAATTTTTTATTGAAAAATACATATGTATATATAAAATAAATAAATATTTTCTGTATTGATGTGTGAATATTTGGAAAATATTTATTTTCATTTAATTTATTTAAGTGAAATTAGTCAAGTTAATATATGTTTATATGCATACAACTGGAACACAGTTCTAATAATTAGCCATACTTCTAGAAATTTTTTTCGTTCCTAACAGTATAAACAAATGCCTTAAAAAATGCACTAAAGTCAACAATTTACATTTTAATGCAAATGTATATTTCTTAAAATTTATTTTTCCATTTAAAAATGAATAGATTCGTATTATTCGTGGTTTATGCCTTGTTTGAAAACAAATGACAAGCAATTTTTAGCTCATAACTGTATCTAATCATATTCGGGGTTTATAAAAAAAAAAAAAGATTAAATGTTAATCTTGTACTATGAATCAGGGCTTGCGCTGCGAATTAAGCTAGTTTTGCTTGCTCAAGATTAATTTATTTATAGCTTTTCTGAAATGAATCAAATAATCTTGTTTTTTGTTGTTTTTTTTTTTACTGAATTCACAAAGAAATATTATTTATAAATATTTGTAAATAAATAAACAAATCTTGTTTATTTTATTTTTTTAATAAGAATTTAATTTAACAAATAAATATAATGTATTATTTAAATTTTACATTTAGTTTTTATTTAAATATATTCGAATTATATTTTTTAATTTCATTGTTTAAGAAATATTTAAATATTATTTGCTGTTTTAAAATTAAAAATAAATTTAATTCATTTAAATTAAATTTTTTTAAATTTATTTAAAGATTATTTATTGTATGCTTTATTTAAATCCAAAATTCTTGTTATTTTGTTCAGCTTCAGTGCTGAATTTAATATTTAAATAAACAAACAATTATTATTGGTTTTTTTTTTTTTTACTTAATAAATTAACAATTTTGTGATTTTTTTTTTAAATTACTGTTTTATATGTTATATTTAAATAAACAAAATAATATTATTTACAATTTTCTTTTTTAATAAATGAAAAATATATTTTTAAAAATTTTTCAATTGTTATTTAAAACAACAAATAAATATGATTGTTATCTTTACATTATTTATTTACACAGTTCAACATCTTTTGCAAAGACGAATGGAAGCTCTCCCTGGTGGGCACCATAAATAATGTGGGCCAATTTGTGGGCATACCTCTGGGTGGCTATTTTGCCGATCGGTAAGTAGTTTATGCTCTACTTCAAATTCAAATCTAAATAAATAAATTAACTAATTTATTTTGTAATTTTCAGCTATGGTCGACGCACGATGCTGGCCATTGGCGGCGGCTTGAGCGCTTTAATGGGCATCATTCGTTCCTTGTCCGTGAATTATTCGATGTTTCTGTGCTTTGAGTTCCTGGACATGGCTGTGGGCAGCACACTGTTTCCCACAGCCTTTTTGCTGGCCATCGAATTGGTTGGGCCGAAGCGTCGTGTTGCCGCTGCAACGATCATCACAATTTTCTATGCAATTGGCGAGGCAATGCTGGGCGTGCTGGCTGCCCAAGTGCAAGATTGGCGCTGGTTGCTCCGAGTGCTCTATGCGCCGGCCATCTTGCATGTGCTCTTCCTCTGGATACTGCCGGAGAGCGTGCGCTGGCTGCTCTGCCAGGGCGAGGAGAAGCGTGCAGCGGCAGTGCTGAATCGAGCGGCTGAAATCAATAAACGCCCTCTGCCCGAGGCCCAGGTGGATGAGCTGCTCATCAGCAATCGGCAAAAGCTGCAGCAGGCCAACGAGAGTCAATATCCCATCAAGCAGGCAGCTCGCTTCTTCGCCTGGCGTATTGCCAATTGCTGCTTCTGCTGGTTCACTCACACGCTGATTGCGCTGGGATTGAGCTTGAACTCAGTCAATCTGGGTGGCAACAAGTACAATAATTTCATGCTCAATGGCTTCGTGCAGATTCCGGGTCTGATTCTGCCATTGATCATCATGGATCGCATTGGCCGAAGATATTCCCTGTGCATCTCCATGCTGGTCTGTGCCATTTGCATGGCCGCCTCAGCGGCAGTCGGACCAGGTGAGTTTAGCTATATATCTATATAATAAATATTTATTATAAACTCTCAATTTCTCTTGCAGACGACTATGCGGGCTCCTTGACGCTGTTCCTCATCGGCAAGCTAGCGATTACATGTAGCTTTCAGATTTTATATTTCTTTACCTCGGAGATCTTTCCCACGAATGTGCGCAATAGCTTGCTCTCGTTTTGCTCAATGGTTGGACGCATTGGCTCCATGCTGGCGCCGCAAACTCCTTTGCTGGTAAGTCTGAAATTTGCTTTATGTGTGTAATAATTTCAGCTAACATTATCTTTGCTTTAGGCCAAATACTATAAGCATGCGCCGTCTATACTCTTTGCCACATTTGCATTGGTCAGCGGCTTTCTGACCCTCGGCTTTCCCGAGACGGCTGACAAAGTGCTGCCCACCACAATGGAGGATGCGCGAGATTTGGATACAGTACGTCAAATAGTCTCCGATGACAGCGAGGACCAGGTGACGCCTGGTAAAATGTGTTGATCGAGTTCAATTCAAGCTGCGACTGATTGTCAAAGATTTTAAAAATGTTTTGTCCATGCAAAATGCATTTCTTGTTGAGTTTTTAATAAGTTTGTACTGCGTATAGTATTAAGTAAAATTGTCGACTATTATTGTTTAGTATTTCTTTAATTTTTTTAAATTTTTAATTTTGTATGTATACAAAAAATCAAATCTAAATCAAAATGTAAAAGTTAAATAGTTAGCTCAAATCTAAGTAACATGTCTGTGCTTTTGTGTCAGTTTAAGTAATTTTTTAATTTTTGTGAATTTATAGTGTAATTAGCATTTAAAGCCATATATTAAGTAGCGTGATTATTGTTATTGTATTCAATATATGTCTATTTAATTGTTAAATATATTATTAAGGAATACAATACGTTGCCACTAATTTCTTTTTGTTTTTTTTTATTTTTAAATCAAACCATAGCTGCAACAAATTTTTATGAATATATGATCAAGTTAAACGAATTTGCTAAGTGAAAAATGGAGAGTAGCGCCATCTGTGTATTGTTATGTGCGGCACTTGGCGTTGATTAGCTGAGCTTCAAACCATTTAGCAACTGCCTAAAAGCATGCAACACTTTTTGTACGGCACTCATTTGCTTTGCTGTGCTCTTGCTCTTCAGTGTATGAGAATTAATGAAGTTATATAGTATCTGGATTGTTTTCAGCATTAAATGAGCTATATCTCTACAAAAGACTTTTAGCTCATCTTCTCAGATACATTTTTCATACGTTCCTCATGCTCATTGGGCCCACGCAAATTAATTGTGCAAGCCTAGGCCATCGAGGGAATTGCAGACTGAGACATATCTCATTATGACCATCAAGATTTATTGAACTGATTCTTGACTATCAAATATTGGTCTTTATCTGTGATAACTATGGCAATATAACTATGTCTTCTTCCCTCTTTCTAAGACGTCAGACTATTTATACGTTATCTTTCTTCGCGTGACAATAATATTTTTTATTAAATCATCTTTTGATTAAGTTGCATAAGAGCAAAACGCTAATCTGTAAATAATTTAACATTAAATAAAGCGAATTAATATAATTAGTGCTGCAAATATAAAAGAATATTACTTACAACATTTTCTTTTATTTTCTTTCAATATGCTAAACGAATTTTAAATGTTTTTTATACATAAAATTGCCAAAAATAATTCAAACTACGCCTCTATCAAGAGCAATAATATATATTTACTCAAGGCATTTTCAATGCTATTAATTAAGGCAATTTGCAACGAATCAATTGCTTATACTATATAGACACACTCCAGACTTAGCCTAATCAAATCGAATGCAAGCACTGAACACTTGTAATTTTCAATTGCAGAATTGATTTCATTGATAACTCCAAAGTAGAGGCCAGCTACTACCATTGAGCACTGATAGCACATTAATACAATTTACAGAAAGTCGCATAAGGTGTGTCCATGATTAATTAGCAAAGATCATAAACTAGTTAGCAGACGAGACCTTTGGGGGACCACACCTTAATTGTCGGCTGGAGCTTTAGAAGATTGCCCAGATATTTGCAGAGTTCATAAAAATGTCATTTAATGGGTGAGAGACAACAAGAGGGCCTTATCGGAGGCGGCGACTTGTTGACATGCTGTCAACTTACGCACATCGATGATATCGACGAATCGTTGCCTGAACTGCGATTGTTCCGATTCAGTTGGTGAACGTGTATGAACGCGAATGGACATGAGTGCGGACTACGAGAGTCACTATTTTATGCGCAGTCGGTTCGTTGCAATTCGACCAAAATGACAAAAACAAATGCAGGCAATACGATAATTGGCAATAAAACTGACTTTTATTCGCAGCAAAGTGCGCGATAAGCCACCGTTGTGGGACTCATTTCAAGATCCGCCAGCGAAGCGCACGAGCGGCTCCGATGCCTACTGGAAGAAGTTGCAATTCTTTCTCAAGCTCTTCAAACTCTTTGTCTATCTGCTGGTATTTGCCGTGATTCTGGCCTCCAGCGTGTTGGCCAATCTGATTTATCTCTATATGGCCGGCAATACAAATGGCGATACAGTGGTGCGAGTATGCACGAAATATCGTAAGTAAATGTTTGGCCAGCTGAAAATTAGCTGCTTACCCTGTCTATCCTCTCTGCATGCATGCATGCATGCAGTTCTGCTCGATGGCCAGGTGATGGCTGTGCCCAGCCAGCTGGAACAAATTGCTTGGGTCTGGGCCCTGATCTTTGCCTTTGCCGCCCCCGAGCTGTTCACCTTTCTGCGCGCTCTGCGCATCACCATGTTCAAGCGCGAGAAACGACCCACCGGCCTGGAAGTGGCGCTCGTGAGTAATCTATCTATTGTAGTCAAAAGTGTTTTGCCATTGTCTGGCTGTTGTTGTTGTGCTTGTTGTCGCTAATCAGGTCACACTGTTTGAACTGCTGCACGTCATCGGTTTGGCCTTGCTCACCTTTACCGTGCTGCCGCACCTGGATGTGACGCGTGGAGCGATGCTCGGCTGCTGTGTTTGCTTCGTACCGGCGCTGCTCAGTGAGTGCTAACACATCTAATGAATCTAGCATCTCCCATCTCCCATCTCCCATCTCTCATCTCGCATCTCGCATCTTATCTGATTGCCTGACAGCAATTAAATTGATTGCCATTCGTTTTGTTTAACATTTTGTCTCAGACCTGTTGACGGGCACACGTTTGCAATGGAAGTCTGCGGATATGCTTGTCTATGGCATCTCCATATTGGCCATTGTGGCATTGGGCAGCGTCTTTCTCATCTGGCCGGCCATGTCTGCTCAGCTGGAGATCCAACTGCTGGCCATTCCCCTGCTATTGATTTCGTTTCGCTGGTGGGAGAACTTTGCCAATACACACGAGGCTATAGGTGAGTGAACCTGCTAACTGAGTCAACGCACAGTGGGGCAAGATATGTGAAGAGTGATTCATTTATTATGTATTAATATCATGTTTAGTATTTTAATTGTATTATTAATTTTATCAAAATTATACATTTTATTATTAAATTATTATTACATTATTTTTACATTGATTTCATTTTCATTTTCTTTAATCTTATCAAGATGTACTTAGAAACTTTCCATTGTTAAACGAAGCATACTTCACATTTGTGTACTTAAAAAAAAATTATATATTAATTTAAACTGAACTAGAGTTCTTTTATAATAATATTAATGATTATTATATATTTGTATTTATTTATAGAATAAAATTATATTTTTTAATTTAAAAAAAAGTTTTTATTAATATTTCTTTATTTTATTTTATACGAATTACTAATAATAATTTCTAATCTTTAGCTTTAATTTTTGACATATTTATATGCATTTATTAATTTTCTTTTATTTATTTATAAAAATTTTTTAAAATTTTATTTATTTCATATTTTAATATATGCATATTTAATTTTTTTATTATATATATTGACAATCATATTTTATTTCCTCTTTTTATATATTTATATTATTTATTTTATTTTTTTTTAAATTAATATTTTTTTATATAGATTTCAATTCCATTTATTAATGTATTAATTCTTAATATATTTATATTTATTATTTTTTTATAAATATTTTTGTAAACCTATTTTTTCATATATTAATATTTAGTTATTATTTATTTTTTTTATTTATATTTTTGAACTCCCTTTTCTAATGTATTTATTTTATATATTTTCTTGTCTAGCCTACATCATTCGCAATATACGCTGCACACGCTCTCGCTATCACACCTATCTCTATTTGGCACCACTGAAAATTGTGGTTTTTGGCTTGATGGGTTTTCTATTGCACGGCGAGAATTTCTTCGACTATTTCACGCTGTTCTTCAGGGCGTGGCAGTCGCATTCCATAACCGTAACGGTAGGTGCAGCTCATTAGGCAGCAGATACGCTGGCTTCTCAGCTAGACTCTAGTGACTTTGGCTTTGCTTTGTTGACATTCCAGTACACGGATGGCTTGCTGGATACGGTACATTTGGCCAATGGCAGCACATCTATCACGCCCACGCGACTCGCGCAGTACACGCTGCAATCGAATAGCCGAGCCGTGCTCTACGCCTTGCTGCTGCAGGTGGTCGCCGCCTATTTGTGTCACATTTTTGGGAAGTTCGCCTGCAAGATTAAGATTCAGCACTTTAGCTATGCACTGCCGCTCAACCTGGCCGCACCGGTGACCGTCTGTGTGGCCACATTACTGGCCCAGCTGCGTGCCAACGATTTGTGTTCGCTGCACGGCCTGTTGCCGGATTACCTGACATTGCAGCCCCTAGGCCCGGATCTACGTCAGTTGGGCGCTCTGAGTCTCGAGTATGCCCTGTGGCTGTGGCCCCTCTGGTGGCTGGCACAGATCTGGACATGCCTGCACATCTGGCAGCCTCGAAATGACAAAAACGCACCCACCGAGAAGCTGTACGTGTGCCCCTGGTACTGTGGCCTGCTGGTGGATCAGTGCTCCATGATGAATCGTCGCATACTCGACTGGAGCGATGAGTATCTGGCCATACGGGTAGGTGGCACGCTCTCTTAACATATAATAATACTCAGCATAATTGATGAGATTTAGCAGAGTTGGCTTTCTAAATAACATATATACATATATATAATAATCTTACGACTAATTGAGCTTAACGTATTCCAATGCGATTTGCATTTTTGTGTTAATGAATTATTTTAATCAGACGCGAACATCAATCACTTAGACAAGCCGTAGGCGTTGACAGGCTTGCTTGACTTCTTACCTCAGTCACAACACATATATAAATACATACACATATATATATATAAATGTATATATGTGTGTGACGCAGGACTTTTTGACTGTGTCGTGTTTTCAACGCTTCAACTGTTAGGCAATGTAATTAAGTTAAATGACGGGGAAACTGTAAAGTTCTCTCTGCCTACGTTTGTGTGTGTGTGTTTGTGTGTGTCTACCCTTTCACACACACACACACACACACATATGTAAACATATGCATTTGTAGTAAAAATGTTCGTAAACTTAATTAAATGTGCTACAAATTTCTGGTCTGGCTTGCGGTGCCCCAAAAGGCATAACAGAAATACGCAAAACTAATTAAAAGCCAAAAACATGAAGGTTGATTTTCAAGATTAATAATTTCGACAGCCAGAGAAAATGCATTAAATAAACTCTATAAATATACTCTTATATATATTGGCATTGCAGAGCGATTTGACAGCGCCCAGAGATCCAATTGTGGCATTGGCAGGCGACATCAATGCCAGCCGCGATATACAGGAACAGGACAAAATACCGCAACTGATTGTCTGCGCCACAATGTGGCACGAGACCGAGGAGGAGATGATGGAATTTCTGAAATCAATTGTACGCTTGGATGAGGATCAATGCGCCAGGCGAATGGCGAAAACGCATCTAAATGGCGGCAAAGCCGATGACGAATACTATGAATTGGAAAGTATGTAAATGTGTCAGCTGCAGTCAGCACAATTCTTATCACAACAAGTCAGAAGTGTAGAATGCCAAATTGGGCATTATCGATTGGTGAATACTCAGTATTGCAGGGTATAAGCATAGTTTATGAATTTGTATATATATATCAGAATTTCTATTTATCAAATGATGAGCTACATCAATCTAGTCACGTTCTTCTATTTGCTTAGGTGTGCTTAGAGCAATTCTTTCGGCATAAACACTTACAAATACTTAAATTGTAAATTAAATTCAGCAGCCAGTGCTTTAGCTATAATTATTAATATTATTCTTTATTCCCAACTACTATAAATAAGCTAATAACTTATTGATGACAGTCCATTGGGCCACAAGTAGCTTTTATGATCGCAGAATCAGCAACAGAATTCAGATCAGATCTAAATTAAGGGAACTATTTAGATCTGATCTGCAAATTATCGGATCTATTTAGATCTGATCTGATTTCTGTTATTATTATTGATGTATTAAGATCTAATTGTGTTAATTATTGATAAAGCAATCTATTTAGATCTGATCTAATTTCTGTTGGTGTAAGTCTTTAGCGGCGAAATGGTTGAGATGTATAAAAAAGCGAATATACTCCTAACACTTTCATGAGAGACTATAAAGAGAAACAAGTTATATATTATATATAAATGCATATATATATATTTTTCGAGCTTTGCATAAGCGAAAAGAATCAGCAAGCTGAGTGCTATGCTGTCGCTGGCAGTCCTGCGACTGTCCTGCCGTGCATTGATATGCATACGGCGCATCTATTTGCATTGGCTTTGCCCGATGAAATTAGAATTTTGCTGCAGCAGCAGCAGCAAGTCAAATACAGCTGCAGCTGCAGTGGCAGCTGTGCATTTTTGTTGTTGTTAATATTTATAGCATTTGGGGTCTTCATTTCCGGCGACGGCAGCCAAAATGGCGCCTAGCCAAGAGGGGAACATAAATTTAGTTAGTTGACTGGCGAATATTAATATGCATTTACTCTCGCCGGCAGCCAATATTTTCTTCGACGATGCCTTCGTGCTGGACGATAAGCAATGTCAGAATAAGCGAAATCCTCCGCTGAATGAGTACGTTAAGACGCTGACACGCACCATCGATAAGGCGGCCTTTGAGATCTACGGCGTGAATATTCGCATCAAGCCGCCGCTCAAGATCGAGACGCCGTACGGCGGACGTCTGGTGTGGACACTGCCCGGTCGCACCAAGATGGTGGCGCATCTGAAGAACAAGGATAAGATAAGGCACAAGAAGCGCTGGTCCCAGGTCATGTACATGTACTACCTGCTGGGCTTTCGCATCATGGAAACGGAGAAGCTGTCGGCGCGTCGCAAGGCGGTCATTGCGGAGAATACCTTCCTGCTGGCACTGGACGGGGATATTGATTTTCAGCCGCGTGCCGTGCAGCTGCTCATTGACCGGATGAAGGCAATCGATGAGCTGGGCGCTGCCTGCGGACGCATCCATCCGGTGGGCCGTGGCCCGATGGTCTGGTATCAAAAATTCGAGTACGCAATCGGACACTGGCTGCAGAAGGCCACCGAGCATGTGATTGGCTGTGTGCTGTGCAGTCCCGGCTGCTTTAGCCTTTTTCGGGCAAGTGCCCTAATGGAGAACAGTGTGATGAAACGCTATACGCTAGTTAGCTCGGAGCCCATGAAGATGGTGCAATACGATCAGGGCGAGGACCGCTGGCTATGCACTCTGCTGCTGAAGCAGGGCTCCCGTGTCGAGTACTGCGCTGCCTCCGATGCATTCACCCACTCGCCAGAGTACTTCAATGAGTTCTACAATCAGCGCCGACGCTGGGTGCCCTCGACAATAGCAAATATCTTCGATATACTTGCCGATGCCAGCACGGTGGTGAAGAAGAATAACTCCATATCGACATTGTACATCATGTATCAGGCCATGCTGATGATTGGCACTGTGCTGGGTCCCGGCACCATATTCCTGATGATGGTCGGCGCTTTGGTGGCCGTGTTTACCATCAACATTTGGACGGCCTTTCTGTGGAACTTCTTTCCCATACTCATCTTTGTGCTGAGCTGTGTCTACCTCAAGCAGAAGTATCAGCTGCTCATTGCATTTGTGATTAGCTCCATCTACTGTCTGGTCATGATGGCCGTGCTCATTGGCATCATTGTGCAAATGCTAGAGGATGGCCCGCTGGCGCCTGCCTCGCTCTTCTTTCTTCTCGTTGCCGTACAAATTACGATTGCAGGTAAGCTTTCTCTTACTCTACTGAACTCATTTGAAATGGGAAATCAGGCAGAAGGAGGCGTGGCAGAGCACATTTCAAAGTTGTCGATTAAATATCTTGTCAAGAATATTTGAAAACTTATTTTTGATAAGAGATAAGGTTAATAACATTGAAACCATAACACGTCTCGTTCCTCATCGTGCTCAACTTTAGAGCTAGATTCTCTAATCCATCTACGAAGACTTTGAGACTTGAAATCTTTGTATATCGCTGCTGAAGCTTATTTTAGAAAAAAAAAAAAAAAAATGGAGAACTAAATAAAAGAAACAGAAACTTTTCCAAAATTATTTATAAAAAAATTATATAAAACATATTATAAAATTTATCTAGAAGCCTTATCGAAAATCAGTTTTAAAATTATATAAAATATATTATATAAATATATTATATATCTATCACCCATTAGAAAATCTCTGAATTTGTAATACAGTTTTTTTTTTTAAGTATAATTTTTGATATTTATTATATTTATTTTTGAAATCCATTAAGTAGCACATATATTACTGAAAAAAGCAAATAAAGCATTTTCTAGAAATCAAAATTGCGTAACTTCAGTTTATATTAAGATGTGGAAGATGTTATATCAATTCATTTTTGTATATTTTTATTTTCATTTATATTTAATTTATGTTATATTTATATTTTTATTTTAATGTTATATATATTTTTTCTATCTCAAGTTTTTTCTGATTTAATAAACAAAACCATTGCAGATGCCTCACAGTTCATTTTCTCAGCTCACTTACTCAAAACTCTTCTCTTCTCCCCTGCAGGCCTCATGCATCCGCAGGAGTTTTGGGCTCTGCTGTGTGGCGTCATCTACTACATCACAATACCCTCGATGTACATGCTGCTCATGATCTACTCGGTGTTCAATATGAACGATGTGAGCTGGGGTACACGAGAGGCGCCTGTGCTGCGAGATGATGGCGAAAGTTCGCCCGATGATCCAGATAATTATTTGCCTGGCTGGCTGAATGATCCGTTGCTCATTGACTCGGAGCTGGGCGAGGTGTCGCTGGTGGAGCAGCGCTTCTGGAAGGATGTCATTAAGCAATATCTGAAGCCGCTAGAGCTGAGCAAGGAGCAGAAGCAGAGCATGGCTGATGATCTGAAGGAGCTGCGTAACATGATTGCCTTCGCCTTTGTCATGGTCAATGCGATTTTCGTGCTGATCGTGTTTTTGCTGCAGCTGAAGAAGGACTATTTGCACTTGAAGTGGCCCATCGATCCGACAGATTTCGTGTCCTTCGATCGGGACAATCATCAAGTGAGCATCTATCGCCAGTACAAGGAACTGGATCCCATTGGCCTGTGCTTTGTCATATTCTTTGGCTTCATTTTGGTCATTCAGTTCATAGCCATGTTCTTTCATCGCTTTGCCACCATGTCACAGCTGCTGGCAACGACACAGCTCGACTGGTTTCGCTCCAATGGCCAGCTGAGCGACGAGGATGCGGCCCTGGAGCTAAATGGCAGCGCCGTGCACATAGCACGCCGATTGCAGCGCCCCAAGCGACTCGATGATGATGATGAAATGGATGCACATCACTACGATGAGCTGGACTTGGGCCACGATGACGGACATCGCGAGAGCTATGCGCGGCGTCAAACTATCTGCCGGCTGCACGAGACGCGGAATAAGCAGCAGAGTGACTACAGCGATCTGGTTAGGAATTTCGAGAAGCGTTTCTTTAGCGAGGATGAGCTGAACATGAAGAATCTGCCCTTGAGCCGCAAGTCCATTAAGCTCTTCCAGGAGCGACGCTCTGTGGCCAAAGTGAATGCAGCTGCCACGCCCGGCGGCACGCCCACGCCGAAAACAGGCAAACGCCCGCCGCTGGTGATGAATGCGAAAAAAGTGAGCTTCAGCAATGCGGCGGCGAGCATGCAAGTCTATGACAATGGTGCGCTCGAGCACACCGAATTCTGAATACCCCAAGTATTACTAAAATCTGAATCTGTAAACTCTATAAATTATGTAAACTTATATACCAATATATATGTATATCTATCTATATGTAGCCTAAAACTAAAAGTCCTTGCGGCGTAAAAAATATAATTAATTGCATTTAATCCGAGTGGCAGTCAGCGAAGCTTACTTCCTGCCATGCTGCAAGTAGCAAGCGCAACGTCTTGCGACTCATTAGCATAATTACTAGACTATGTGGGGGTGTGTTCTGGGTCTTCTCTTGGTGGGTGGCGTAATTCATCAATGTCGCGACGATGCTTACAGTTAAGTGCTTCTCGGCTGCGCTTTTTGTTCACTTGTTCGCCCCTCTGGCTGTAAAATGCAAATCAAAGTGTGATTAGCTTGGATTTGATGAAGTTTCTGCTGCAATGCGCAACTTTTTACTACCTTCTGCATATGCGAGGGAGTGTGCGTGTGTGTGTGTGTGTGTGTGTGTGGGCGTGGGTGTTGCATTTAGGTGTTGGCCTAAGTGTTTTATAAGTGAATATTCTTTCCTTTTCTATGCTAGCAAAAGTAAAAGAAATTCAGTTTCTTCTACATTACCAAGGAGGCGAAAGGATTGTGTTAGAGGCAGAGCAGGTGTGCAGGTTATTTAAAAGTCGATGAGTGAGGTTGAAAAGGAAATGGTGTAGATGAAATTGCATAAGTTGACCGCATCACGGAGTGGAATAGACTGGTCCAGAGAGAGGAAAGTAGTTAAATGTGAGCACGAGCATTGAGCACGAGAATTGATCGAAGCTGGAATGCTCTTCAGTCACTATTTGATTATTATTTCCAATTGGAAATCAGTTAAAAAACTTAAATTTTAAGCAAATGATGTTTCATTTATATAAAAGTCTTATAATCTAAAAGCAAAAATTTGTGAGACAAATTAACTTATTTAGTCTCATTTCAGTTATGAATTTCGAGTTAATAGAATTTTTATCTTGGATATATTTAATTCTATAAATATTTTATAAATTCTAAAAATTAAATAAATAATAATAAAAAAATTGCATTATTATTTTAAAAATAAATAATAAAAAAATAAATAATAAATATTAAAAATAAAAATTAAATTTATAGAATAAATATAATTATTTGTCAATTTGATTTACCTCATTCAAAATTTATGTTGGATTTATAAGGCTTATTTTATTTTAGAGACATGTGAAATAATAAAAAAATATTGAAGAAAGCATAAAAATAAATTTAAAAAAAAAATAATAAATAAATAAATAAAATATAAAATAATAAATAAAGAATTAATTGAAATATATGCCAAATATATATTTCTCAATCAAAATTAATATAGAACTTATAAGACAACTTTTTATTAAGAGACATTTTATATTAAGAGACATGAGGTAAAAAATATATATTACAGAAAGAATAAACAAAGAAATTGAATATTATATATAAAGAAAAAATTAAATAAAGAATAAATTGAAAAAACGTATATGCATATTTTATATATTTTTCTAAATGAAAATTAATGTAGAATCAAATTTTTATTTATTATTAAGAAAAAATAAAAAAATAAATAAATAAAAAATTTAAATAAATTAAAAAAAATAAATATAAAATATATAATAAATTTCTCAATCAGAATTAATGATACTTTTATTGTAAACAAATAAATGTATATTAAAACAAGAATAAAATAAATAAATATACATACAATTTTTTTTCATTAAAAAAAAAAAAACAAAATAAGTATATGTATAAATATACATGATATATGTATATATAAATTTATAAATCATACACATCCCTTAAAATGCATCGATAACCCAAAAACTTTTGCGACTCAATTCCAAAGTTTTTCTGAGACATATTTAATGCTCTCAGCCGGAGTTGAGAAAGTCTTAAGCACTTTTTGCTAAAGTAATTAAAACACAAACTGAGCAACAATAACAAGGGAAATTCGAATGCAATTAAAAACAATTCCCAACAGTATAAATTAGTGCAATAAACCAAATGAAGAAATGAATTTGAAGCTTAACAAAAGTTTTAAACAAGCACCGAAAAAATAATATAAAATAAATGAGAATCGAATTGAATTCGAACAGCAACAAATCTGGCAATATATATATATGTATATATATGCAGAAAACATGGAATATAGATGAGCCTTTGGCCAAACCAATTACCTTGGCTACTGCACTCAAAGTCCACACAAAGTCCAGTCCAGATGCAGTTGGACGAGCATTTCGCATTCATAAAATGCAAACAATTTCAAAGTTCGATGAGTTTTTGCCGCTGTCGAACAAACGAAATGAACGCAATTGTTGTAAAGAATCGTCAAACGTGCATTTTTGGCCGGTTGCCAAAGAACGTTTCGACTTTTTGGCCATTGTTTATTATGGCCAAAGCAACCTAAAGAGCTGTCGGCTTTGACCATGGCTTGGTCAACACGGCGTATGCTTAATATTGGTTTCTATAGCCACCGGCATATAAATTCATGTTTTTCTTCACAAATTTATGTAGCGCACAATGGAAAGTGAAACAAAAAAAAAAAAAAATACTCACATAAAACAAAGTAGCACGGAAATGGCATCGGCCCATAAAATATAAAATTCGATACACAAAAACTTAGCTTTCGATTTTTTTGTTGTTGCTACGACAGAGCTAACAACTATGCAACCGGCAGGCGGCTACATAATTTTGCACTTATCTGACCTCAGGCAGTCACCCCGGCTCGGCTCTGGTTGAGTATTTTTTTTGTTGTTTTTGTATTTTATGGGTTTCCTATGCATTTGCAATTGCCAACAAGGAAACGACAACGACAATGACAGCAACAACAATATCTTTATATATTTTATATATATTTTAAATGTCATTTAATTATGAATATAATAACTTGGAGTTGGCTATTGTTGCTGGCCAGCAGCTTCTGTTTCAACTTTTGTTGTTTGCAAAAATAATTAAATGAAAGCTGCAGGATATTTGTGCACAATGTGCCCTGATTATGCACTGTGTCCTGTTGTCCTAGCAATTGCTCGCATTTTGTTGCTGTTTTCCTCTTGTGCTTGCAATGCCTATCCGTCCGCCCACTCACCCCCAGCATTCCCCATTTCAGTGTGAATAAACAACTTTCGCATTTTTTGTGACTTAATTAAGCTTTCGTTTTTCCCTAGCAACAAATAAAGGGTGTACCTCGTGTTGGCGTCGCTTAAGTGTCAGCATTTATTATATACATTATAGTAAAATTTTGTATTTCATTTTTTTTTTAATTAAAGTTTTTGGGTCTAGTTTTGATGGTGTGAAGTTCAAAGGGTATTTAAAATTTGTGTACAAATTTTTTAATTTAAAATTTATTTTTATTCTTGGTTATGAGGAGAGATGTTTTAATGTCTCATATATTTCAGCAGTGAGGCTTAAATGACAGATATGAGCAGCATCTGGCTACTGCGAAGCCTAAACTACCTCATAGGCAGTTAATTCCGATAGTATTCTTAACTGTATTTTGTATTCATAATCATTCATTCACGTTTTTTCACGCACTGAAAAGAGTAAAATGTAGAGTAAGACAGAGAGAGAGAGAGACAGAGATAACGAGATTCTTCTTGTCTGCCCATATATATGTCTCGTACATAGTCTTGTATTCATTATTCTTGCTTACAATATAAAATACCATATTAATACCATAATTTATATTGAATTTTAGCTACAGATTTGAAACTTGAAATTATAAATGTAAATTAATTAGCTACTGCATTAATTAAATAGCTTTTGGGCTTATTTTATCAATCAAGCGAATCTTTTTATGTCCAAATGAGAATCAAATTTAATAAATGTATAAACTTTTAAGTCTAAGCAAACTTTATTCTGAAATTTGTTGACTTTGTGCCAAGTTCAAGGTGTTGCTTGTCTGGTCTGGGTGATGGCGAGATGTCATCGTATTTTGACTACGCTTTGGTTCATTTCTCCTGTTTGGGCAGCGCAAATTCAAAAACATAATCTCGTTCACAATTTTTATATTGTATTACCAGGTTATTTAAATAAGTCAGAGTTTCGCTGCCTTTGCAGACTAGGCTTTAAATAAAATTTTTAATAACTTTTTTACTTTTTGCGCAGTTTGAAAATATTTATATTTTATTGAGCATTGGACAGCGATCTAAATATTTTTAATTCAGATTTCTTATTATCTTAAGATTCATAATATGTTATAGGAATATTCTATTAAATAGGAAGATATTTTCTAAAAAATAATTTTTAATTTAAAATAATTTGATAGGAAATCATTTTTAATTTAAATATTTTTCTAAAACATAATTTTTAATAAAAAATAATTTTTCTTTCTTGATTAATAATAATAAACAAAAAATGTAAATTAAAAAGTAATTCTTACTTTGAAATAAGATTCTTACAAATAATTTCTTAAAAATAAAAATAATTCTTGCTTAAAACAGCAATTTTACTTCCTTATAGGGACATTCTTCAAAGTGAACATTTATTTACTTTTATATATATATTTTTTTTATAAGCTCGCATTGGGTGTAGTGCGCACATTTACAAATGAATATTCAATAAGTAAATTATACTCCAAATTTATGAAGTGCTTTCAGATTAAATATTGATTATTAAGATAAGCAAACACTCAATAGTCAAACAAATTTGTTGTAAAGGCATTAAACGTGTTTGCAAGCATTTCAGTTTTAAGCCTTTCTAAGCCCATAATAATATCAAAAATACTTTCAGCTAGCCCTATGCACATTATATCCATGTTAAGCTCTTTAAATAAATATTAAGTATTTTATATGCTTAGCTGCTAAACAATATTCCAGCAGACAAGTTGGCAACTATTTTGGTCTATGGCCCTACAGCTGCTCGTATTTCTCGCTTAATTGAAACATAATTTGTTAGCTTCAATTATTCAACATTATGCAGCACACACACGCATGCAATAATGCTGCAGCAGCAACAGCAATAGCAACAGCAACTGCCCTAGGCAAACACTGAGTAGCCTGATAAGTCTGATGGCAAGTTCTCCCATGTAGCGCATGATAAGCTGACGACGAGCTGCTCCGTGTACAAAGTGTAAATGTTTGCCATAATCTAAAACTGAACTGATGAGAGACTGTGTGTGTGTGTGTGTGTGTGTGCGTGTGTGTGTGCGCGTGTATTGATGTGTTGTTGTGCCTGTGATTGATAACAGTTCTAATTGAATCACAACAAGAGCTACAAGAGGCTTAGCACACAGAGAGAGTGAGAGAGAGAGAGAGAGGTAGATAGAGAGTACAGATAGGCTGGGCGGTGGGTGCAGGGGCTGGCCCCAACCAATTTTAATCGCAATCGCAATGAACACTTACAATTACATATGTTTGCGCTTCATTATCAGCAAAAGCCGTCAGTGCCATAGCCGTAGCAGTCCGTCACTAGGCCGAGGCGTGCACGGTGCCAAAAACAATTGAAATTCAGTAGAACTCGTTGGGTTTTGCGGTACGGTTGGCTACGCCCAGCTCCACGTTCTCCTTCATTTCAAAAAAAATTCTGTGATATTTTGTATCCTGTTCAGGATCATATATAGAAATATAATAAATATATATAGCGCGTGTGAGCAACAGTTTAATACAATTTAATTAATTTTTTTGCTATAAATATATATATATTTATAAAATTGACAAAATGCTGCGTAATAGCTGCAAAGCACTGCGCAACAGCTTTTCAAGCAATACCTGGAGAGCGGCCAGCAACCATGGACCCAGGCAGCCAGTGAGTGCAATAAATATATTATAAAAGAAAAATAAATATATGTACAATAATAAATAATCATTAACTGTGAAGTGTTTGGTCAACATATAAATTTAAGATATTATATAAATGTACGCAGCTCACAAAGTGAGCAGAAGCTATCGGTAGATTATATATACATTTTAAAAATATATATATTTATGAGCTGTTGTTTTTTTATGCCTGTTTTCATGAATTCAGGCTGTTTATGTTTGATTTTCTTATAATCTGATTGCCTCACGACCTGATTTTCTGTTCTAATGACCGGATGAGCTACTTATGAAATCACTGAGCCCATTAGACTCTGAACTGAGTATGGCATAGCATAGCTATATATTCTTGACTACAAAGCTCTTTTGTCTAATGCATTGGTCTAATGAATTTGTTGCCTGACTTACAACAGTGAAATAAAGCAGTCAAGAGCATATACAGGGTGCCTAGCATTAGCATTGAATTTGTAGTAAACAAGTGAATACGAGAATACGAGAAACGAATAATAAAAAAAAATTAGATTTTATATTTTACAAATTTTTTAGTTAGTTTTAAGCATTTATAATAATAATGTATAGTAGAAAAACATATATATATATAAAAAAAAAAAATATATATATATATATATTAAAAAATAAAAAGAGACTTGATTTTACAGATTAATTTATTTTTGAATTTTGATCGAGTGGTGCATATAATTTGTAGTAAGTAAATATATAAAACTACAATAATAATATATATAATATATAAAATAAAAATATTTATTTAGTTATTTTTGAGCATTTGAAATCAAAGGCATTGAATATACAGGGTGACCTAATGAGAGCAATATTAAAATAAAATACAAAATTAAAAAAATACATATATATTGTCATTTCTGAGTATTTACATATAAAAAGGCAATTCGTATTGAATATACAGAGTGACCTAATAAGAGTAATGAGAATAAAATTTACAAAAAAAAAAAACTAATATGAAGATAAGCAGATAAAAAGTATAGTGATATAAAGAGATATATAGTTACTTCTCAGCTTTCACAAATAAATGGCAATTTCAATTAAATATTTACAAATTTTCTTGTTATCGATAACTCAAAAAACTGCTAAAATATAGCTAAACATATCACTCTTGTTTAGTCAGCCTATATTAGATCGAATCACCGCTTTTACGCAGCCTCTGCACAGTTGTCTCTCTCTCTCTCTCTCTCTCTCTCCTCTCTCTCTCTCTCTCTCTTTCTCTGCTCTTATCAAGCGCAGCTCAATAATATTTTGGACTTTGATTTCAAGAGGCCCCACAGAACTGAATAGAAATAGATATGAGCAACGACACAACTTAGGTCAGTGGCTTACTGCCCCAGACATTAGCAATATCTGCAAAAAGAAGAAGGAAAATAATATAATAAACACTTAAAACAGTTAGGCGCTGTCATATATACTAATTATGATTAAAATGAATTGCTGATAGGCTGCCCATGCATTGGCGTAAATCAAAAGTATAAATTGATTTAAATACGAGGGAAAATTACTGGGATCATTGCAAAGCTGCGGACAGAGCCTGCGTGAATGATCCATTGAGAGCTGATAGCTGGGCCAGTTGGCCTTTCTGTATTGAGTTGATTGAGGGATATGCGGCACACACTTTCCGATTAGGCGTAAAATTTTCCTTGGCACTAAAATTTAATCAGCACTCAATCAGCGCCATAAAAGCGTCAGCTACAATAACAATCGGAGTGAAAATTTAGTTGAGGGTTTCAGTTAGATTTTGTTGTTCCTTCTACTTTATGACTAATCGAAGTGGCAACAGCTTGGCATGGCAATAAGGATGCTTTGCCGGGCTTTGGGCTAATTGAATGGACAGCTAAAATCGATTTATGTTTTTTGGGTTAGTGGCGAATGTTGTAAATCATTTGCAGTATTTGGGTACGGATTGAAGGACATGCAAAACATACAAATGCCAAAAAGTGGTTGAGTGGGAGTCCAAACACACAGCAAGAACACACATATTGTCTGCATGACAAACTGATAAAATTTCACAGAAAGCATTGTCACAGCACGACAGCTGCTGGTACAGTGCGGCGTATACGTGTTAAAATAAATTGTAAAGTGTAAATATTGTATTTCAAGACTGACGCACGTACTCTCAGAGAGAGAGAGAGAGAGAGAGTGGGAGAGAGGGAGAGAGGGAGAGTGGCTCCTGTTGTTGGAGTGTTGGAAATGGCAAGAGGCTTTGTTTGGCCTGTGGAAATTCAATGCCGTTCGCCGTTCGTCTTTTATAATAAACTTTAAACCCTTTTAAATATGCATCGACCAGCCCTGGCCCACGGGCAAGGGTCGACAGCTGCATTTGCATATGTCTAAAGTCCGCAGCCCGTTTGTCCGCTGTCCACGGAGTCCAGCGTTGCCTTTGACACTCAAACGATTTGGCTAGGTCAGGGTCGTCGCTTCGTCACCTCCCTTGATGCCTAGCCTCGACTAGAGCGCATGCCGGCGTCATCGTTGCTCCACTTTGACACGTGTTGGCAGTTATGGGGCAGCTACTGCGTGTGTGTGTGTGTGCGGTACATCATAAAAAGGCAACACAGTGGGGTGAATGAAAACATGGCGTAGCGTAACAAGCGTAAAACATGGCAAAAAAAAAAAAAAAAAAAAAAGAGAGGAAAAAAAACAAAATAAATACAACAAGCGTCCGAGCAGCGTAGAATATTATGGAGCACGAGAATCAGACAGCTGTTGTTATTTCCATTGTTTGCTGTATTGAAGCCGCTGGGAAATGTTCTCTAATAGAACTTGAACATTCCATAATAGATTACGCATGAGTTGACTAAACGATGACACGTGAAATAAATATGAGATATATGGATTTCTTTTTATCGATTTTCCAATGATAAAGTAAAAACAATGTTACGTGATTAAAGGTGACTTTTTTTTTAGATTCCTTTAAATCAAATTTTATTGTTTCTAATAATATAGTAAAATATTTGCTTGATGATATATTAGTAGATTACATGACATATTCTACACAGAAATATTTTTAAATTCTTTTCATAAAAGTCTTCTAGTGAAAAGAAATACCATAGATCTTTATATTTATTTATTATTAAGAAAAAAAAAAAAGAATTATTAATGAAATAAACACTAAATAAATAAATAAAATAAAATATAAATAAAAAGGTGTTTAGTTAAACAAATATTTTTTATATTATTGAGAAAAATTAAAATAATAATAATAATAAAATAAATCAAATTAAAAAAAAAAGAAAAATAAATAAATAAATATACAATAATTAGGGAAAAATTAAAAAAGTAAATATAATATTAAAAATAAATAAATAAATAAATAGGCGTTTTGTTAAACAAACATTTTATTATTAATAAAAAAAAAATAAATAAATAAAATACAAATAAATATATAGCTGCTTTATTTTAACTACATTAGGTACAGATCTTGTCTAGTTTTAGTAAATGTTGGATCTACCCAACTGCGGATATTTGAACATAAATATTCAATAGCTTAGCTCTTTATATATTTATTTATTTTTATATTATTTATTTATTTTATTTTTATGTTTTATTTTTTATTTGTAGGGAAATAATTTGTGTTTATCTTTTGGGCAGCTTAATCAAAGCAGAAATTGATTAAATATATATGTATATATAATATAAATATATGAAAGACGAACACAGAATATAGGCATATGTATGTTAGTGTATGAGAAAAAAACTCTGTTAAGGTTTTAGGAGATAAAGAAATAATTCCAGATTAATGTTTATCTTTTGGGCAACAATCAATGCAGAAATTAATTAAATATATATATTTTTTTAAATATATGACAGACGAATACAGAATAATTCATATAAAATATAAATAAATTAAATATAATGCATATATTAAATATAATTAATAGATATAAAAATGTTGGGGTATTAAAAAAACTCTATTAAAGTCTTAGCAGATATTCCATGCCAGTTTGAGTGTTTAGTGGCGTTTGAGATTACTCCTAGAGCTACTAGATTTTATGCTGAGTAACTCCGAAGAATAGCTAGGCGAAGCTAGTTTCTTTTTTATCATTCTTAGCTTTTTTTATATTTTAGTTTATCACCAAAAAGTCAATTGTTAAGAAAAATTAACGATTCACAAAAATTCCGTAACTCTTACAAAATTTGTATCATGATTCTCTTTACGATTCCACAGTAGATTTGTATATTTTATTGCCTGTTAAACTATGCGACGAACACTTTTCCTATTCGCATGCATTGGCCATAGCCGTGCTACAGTTCCTCCCATTTTTATTGCCCATTTTATGGGTTTCGTCTACGCAGTGTCATAAATTATGCGAGCAACGGGAACTTTTTGGGCAGTCAACAATTTAATTGCTTGATAATTAGATTTGAGAGAATGGCAAGTGTTAGACTCTCTTTGCACAGCCGACAGTCTGGAATAGTTAGAGCAATTGTTGTTATCAAAAAAATACGAAAGCAAAACATGCCATGCTCAACAATTTGATAACAAACAATTAACAAATTGCTGACCAAACAATGGCTCAAGGTTAGCTCTGTTTAGATATGGAATTTGTTTTTCTTTTTGGGCTCTTATCAAATATTAGTAAAGAGTCGCAACTTTGAGTGTTTGCAGAGTGTGAAAGATTATTTGTGTGAAAACAATTTATTTCTCTGAATATGAGGCAAATTGATTGTTTGAACTTTTATTGCTGATATTTATCGGTTGACAGACTAAATATAATGATAGCAAAATAAACTGAGCAATTGATTATAAGCAGACCAAATGGCAACAGCCAAACAAAATGCACAAATAGGCAAAAAATAAAATCACCTTGTGATCGCCTCAACATTTTTACGAACTGTATTTACAGCTGGGCCAGCTGTCAGCTATATAATGTTGACAGTTCGATGTAAGTAAATAAGAAAATATTTACGCCTCAATTTAATTTACAGTTCAATTGTACAATAATTGGCATTGAATGTGCCCTCGCCTTCGCCTTCGCCTTCGCCTTTGGCTTTGCCTTTTGCCTTTGAAATTGCCGTAGCCATTGCTGTTGCCTTTGATTTCGTTATAAAATATGTGAACATAAATAATTTGCGGCGCGTTTTGCTTTTTTATCACGCCCGAGCCATAGCCAAAGCCAATCAATACGCAGTCTAAAAAAAAAAAAAATAAAAAAAATATTGAACAGTCATTGAAGTGTGCCCAGGCCAATGGGGCGCATGATTGATGTTTTGAAAAACCTGAAAATCGACTGCATAATGGCCGCGTTAAGCTTAAGTAAATAGCAAGCACTTAGGCCTAGATGTGTTTAGATTTTGTTTACTTTTCAATTGCCTCGCAATGGGGAGGAGAAAAAGTAGCAAACGATTTGTTGGAAAAAATTCAGGAAGTGTTATTAAATTTATAGAATTTTCGTTTGGGTTTAAAGTAAAATACAAATTTTATTAGATGGATATGAATTGGTAATGCAACAAATGAAAAAATTATATGCAAGTTTAACATGTTTAGCTATTGGCTATTATTGACCAATAAATATTTTTGGAATACAACATTTCCTTGGCTAGCGAAATGCAAGTTTAGCAGTCTTTAAATATTTTAGCCAAATTGGAGAGTATTTATTATTGGAAGTCAACATTCTGACTTCTTGGTCAGCAGTTGGGAAATGTGAAAGTAAGTCTTCACCAATATCATTTGATATAGCTACTCAGCTTATTATAAGAAAAAGGTTTTTTAATATTATGAGAAACAATTGTATTAAGTTATAACAAAAAATTGCATTTAGTTTTTAGTTTCTGCTTAGAATTCATAAGACGCGGTCGAGCTCGTAATGAAGAAAAGCTTTTTAATTTTGTTCTCTTTCTTGTGAGCTGGTCAAGAATAGTTTTATCTATACGCATAATGGTTGAGCTGCAATATGATCCAGAGATCTGCTGAGCTTAGTTGTATGAGTTATAGCAGCTTATGCTGAGCTACTCTTTTTTCATCTGAGCACCCTTCTATCATACAACTCGAGCGGCTCGAAAGAGTAGAGAAATGATATTGAGTTCTTATGCTTGTTTGTTGCTTCAAAGAGCTTATTTTAAATTTTTACATAATAAATATAATAAAAAAAAAAAATAAAATAAAATAAAAATAAATATAATAATTAAAAACAAAATAAATAAATATTTATAAAGCAATTATAAATGTGATTGAATATATTAAATATAACTAATTAACTATACACTTGTTATTATTTTTTATAAGCTACATGAAAATGCACATGTGATAATAAAATATTATTAATTAAATATTTCTTATAAATATATTTATAAATTAACAGTAAATTATATTTAGCATGCAATTGAACTGAATACAATCGAGCATTAATAATATAAGAACTTAAGTGTAACTAAAACTAATTTCATAATTTTAATAATATAATCCAATAGTAGTAGAATAAAATTAAAAGAAAATCGCCAAATTAAGCATTCAATTTAACAAAATTCCTACATACATATATATTATTATTTTATATGACATTTTAGCTATAATTTCATGCCCGCACTCAGGGCATTTCCTACTTCTATATTTATAGCTACAATAGTTCATTCTATCATTTGTTTACATTTGTACATTTCAATACTTTTTCAACAATTTAGCCAAGGCTTAAATTATAACAAACCATTTCCGTCTAAACGTTTTTTACATTCCACACATATATATTTTATATATATATATATATTTTTTTTTTTTGTCTGAGTTTTGTTTCTGATCTAAAGTGTCAATGGGATTGTTGACGGAAACATTTGCTCGGCTGAAATTTCCGTCGAGCGGGGCGTGCTTTTATTATCCGGAAGACAGCAGCACATTGAATTGTATATGTATATATATGTATATATATTTCAGATGTGTGCTTCTATCATATTTTATTGAAATAGAATTTAACGTGTGTGAACAAAATTCGTTTGGGCATAATTTAGTTAATGCAATTTGCAATCGAGCGGAGACTTCATTGCATTTGCGCATGAATCGATTATTAGCTAATAAGCTATTTTAGTTGTTGCTACGTCTGTTTATTATGCACACAGGCATATTTACAGCTAGGACTTAACGGCAATTGGTAATTATGATTAGGGCCACACGCACGCATTTACTGAGAACTGATTAAGTTCTGATGATTAGTGATTAAGAGTGTGGAACAGAGTCAATCTAATTAATTGGATTGCCATTTGGACTACGCTCAGTTGATTTTATTTTCAAGCTCTTTGCTCTCGTAATTTACGACCTCATTATGTGTTTGCCGATTGTAAATGATAATGCACACACACACAGAGACTCACTCTCACACTCACACTCAAGTGTGTGTGTGTGTGTGTGTGTTTTCATTGCGCTCACTCTCACTTCGTGTCTGTTTATGACTTGTGTTAATATTTGTTTAATGTCTTGATTTGTTATTTAGCAGCCGTCTATAGAGAAGCGCTTGGAGAAGGCCCATCCACAGTTTACGGAACGAAGTCAGCTCAAATATGCTCGTCGTCTGGTCGTTAAACTGGGCAGTGCCGTCATCACACGCGAGGATAATCATGGCTTGGCTCTGGGTCGTCTGGCCTCCATTGTGGAGCAGGTGAATAAAATACAAATATTTAATTTAATTGAATTTCTTTGAACAACTGTTTTTCAACTCTTCTATGCAGGTTGCCGAGTGCCATTTGGAGGGTCGAGAGGTCATCATGGTGACCAGCGGTGCTGTGGCCTTTGGCAAGCAGAAGTTGGCCCAGGAGCTGCTCATGTCGCTGTCGATGCGTGAAACACTGAATCCAAAGGACACCAAAGAGGTGATACACATACACACGATAACTGCAATTTAGAGTTTAGCACTAAGGTTGCGGCTATTCAATAGTTCGATGGCGCCACATTGGAGCCACGTGCAGCTGCTGCGGTGGGTCAATCGGGTCTTATGTCACTCTACGATGCGATGTTTGCCCAGTATGGCGTCAAGATTGCACAGGTTGGTTAAGCGCATTGAAGAGCATTTGTTGCTGCCCACTAAATGTCTGAGTTTTGTATTGATTTAGGTGCTGGTTACCAAACCGGACTTCTACAATGAGGAAACACGCAACAATCTCTTCTCCACGCTCTCCGAATTAATTAGCCTAAATATCGTGCCAATCATCAACACGAACGATGCCGTCTCACCGCCAATGTTTATACGTGACGATGAGCCAGCTGGCGGTGCCAGAAAGGTAAGGACTCGAAGGCACCACGAAGTCAAGTCTAACTCTAGCTGTCTCTCTCTCTCTTTGACTCTCTCTCTCTCTTTGGTTTTCTGCAGGGCATACCCATTAAGGACAACGACAGCTTGTCGGCCATGCTAGCCGCTGAAGTGCAGGCTGATCTGCTAATCCTCATGTCCGACGTCGATGGCATTTATAATAAGCCACCCTGGGAGGATGGCGCCAAGCTAATGCACACCTATACCAGCGACGACATGAACAGCATTGAGTTTGGCAAGAAGTCGAAGGTAAGCTCGTTGTCAATTTAGGCACAGGTAAAATAAGTTAATTAAAGTCTTAGAGCTGCCTAATTGAATTTTGACAAGCTTTGCTTTATATCACAAATTTATTGATTTCTTTTTGTCTGCACAGAAATTCTTGAAAACTGTTCAATTATTAAAGTGATTTAATGTTGAATGAACGACATTTTTGCCAGCTCTTGCAAATATTCACAATTTCGCATAACTTGCAAGCAAATTTAAAATGAAATTCTTCAAATTCAGACAATGAATGAAAGCTATTTAATAAACACAGATTTTCGGACTAAATTTATTCATTTTTAAAAAATATTTTTTCCTTTGTATTACCTGGAAGATGAAATTCTGAGCAATCATTATTACCTAAACATTTTTGTCATTGAGTGTATTTATTCATCATTTTTCAGCCTTATTAAATTACTAGTAAATAAAATTTAAATGAAATTCGATATGCAGAAGGCGTTCGAATTCTTAGCAATTTCCACATAGCATAAAATTAAAGCGAAGTGCAGCGAAATTTATTTTCTTTCCGTTGCTTTTCATGCGAAGTTCCTACAATTTCAAGAAAAATAGCTTTTACGTAAGTTGTCGTGAAAAATTCTGCTGAAGAACATTAAATTTTTTCATTTTGACTAGTTAAGTAAATAAAAAGTGAAATTCATAAGAAATAACTTCAAATTGTTTAATTATATTTAGTAATTTATGAACAATAAAGCAGAAGAATAATTAGTAGAAATAATAATAAAAAACGATAAAAATATAATAATAAATAATAGTTATAGAAAAAATATAAAAATAATAGTGAACGATAAAAAAAATAATAATATGATAATAATAATATTGAATCGATAAAATAAAAATAAAAAAATTATAAGAATAACAATGATAAATAAAATAATAGTTATATAATTTGACTTATGGTAAATAAAATGCAGATAGAATAATGCTGAAGTTTAAATTATAAAATATTATTGTATTTGTTCACGTCGTTTTGCATACTGTATCCTATCATGCAGGTTTTATAAATTTTTGAGGTTTTTTATTTAATTTGAATTAATCTTACAAAGATGATGCAGAAATGCTGAAAACTATTTAATATTTCAACACGTCAATACAGTTTCATATTTTCTTCACGTTCTTTTCTCATTAATATTCTCAGAAGTTATAAAAGTATTAACTCCTAAAGGCCTAGAATACTTTGCGTATCACTACTACTCACCTATTTTGAAGACTTTCGAAAACTATTAAATTAAATTCTAGATAAATGTTTTCTTAAGACGACTTCTAAAACAATGTAATGCTTCTTTTTCAAAGTTATATTTCATATATCTATATAAAGGTGGCAATGATTTTTAACCGGGCAGGGGGAAGGTAATGGGACAAGTAGTATAAATGCTGTATGTGTACTGCCAGTGTTAATATATAAGATGTTTGTATTGCGCGATTGTGGTAGATTCAAATATGGGCATAGAGAAGTTGAGGTTAATCGGTATCCTAAGGGGAACAAGCTCTTAGGGGGGGGGTAAAAGGATATAATTGATGCAATAAGGTTGGGGGGTAGTAAAGAATATTATTTTGCCTAAATACAAGTTTTTAAGCACAAGGTACTTTGTAATAGCAATTAAGTATAGATATTGGAGTGAATATTAAATTTTGTTCAGGATCCGATGTCGATATCCGCTAATCACATATTTGCGAAAAGGGCCTTTGGTAATAATAATATAATTTAAAATAGTGGTGAATGAATAAAAGAGAAGTAAAAAGTCGTAGAGGGGATGTTTAGTAAAAATCATTACAAAAAAGAAGTACTGTTTTAAAAAGACTGTATATCAAGGGGGGAATGGGATATACGTATTTTATTAGATTATGGTGGTTTTTATATGGTTTGTAAGAACAAATTTTATGTTAAAGTCTCGGTAATTGGCAGGAAGAGATATTTACAGCTTTTGCTAATATTCTTTATATAATTTAAAGTAAATATAATAAAATACAAAAGAACAGGGTTTTGAGATATTTTACTTGAGTTAGTTGAAACACTTACTAGACTTGACAATTCAAGGAAAATATGTAGATCAAAGTAATATAAATAGACTACTAATATCCTTTGAATAAATTAAGTGGACAATTCTTAAAGAACAAAGTTGAGAATATCTGGAACTAGTCAACACAGTTGTTGTAAATATGATATTGGATAGGGGGGAGAGGGGGGGGGGGGGGGGGGAGGGGGCATTCTTACGGAAAACTGGCAGGGGAATGAGTGGGTATGTATTGGTCTGGTAGTCTGAGTGTGGGAATGTCCATTGATGGTATTTGTAATGTCCGCATGTTTAAGGTTAGTAATTTTGCTAGTGGGCTTAAAAAAAGGGCTGAGCTGTCTGGTTGGGCGAGGTGCTTGCATTAGCGAGAATCTCGTTAAATATTTAAAAGGCAAAACGCGTTGACACCGCAGAAACTTTTGCGCTTCCTGTGCAATAATTTTCTTGGTAGAGTAGCTAGTTGAGGTGGAAGTGGAAAGCCATTACAGCTGCAGTTGTCCTGCATTGCAATTTAATGGCGTTTATTATGTTAGTTTGTTTATTGCCAGCTTCACACTTTGGCTAACTATTTTTAATACTTTGCTGGAATACTTAAAGGTGGGCACTGGCGGCATGGACTCTAAGGTGAAAGCAGCTACCTGGGCATTAGATCGGGGCGTCAGCGTTGTTATATGCAATGGCATGCAGGAGAAGGCCATCAAGACAATTGTGGGCGGCAGAAAAGTTGGCACATTCTTTACTGAAGCCACGGAGAGCGCCAACACTGTGCCCGTCGAGGTGATGGCCGAGAATGGTAAGTGTTGTAGCAACAAAAGAGATTTACAGGAATTATAAGAACAGAACAATGGAATGAAAATGTTTTCAAATGAGTTTGAATGAATGAAGAAACAAAGTGAGACTTTGACTATGTTGCTGCTTTACTTCACTTTATTTAGTATTATTTATTTAAAGAAAGAAAGTATTATTTATTTAATGCTAGTTAGTAATAGTAGTTGCATCAAGATTTTTGTCTAGGTTTGCGCGTGAGCTTGGTTGGGTTTGTTGACACTTGACGAGCTTTTGCTTGGCCAACTCTCAACTAGTCGGGTTAGCTAAGTGTTAAGTGGCAGAGTGGGAGAGCTGCCTTGGGCAACACTTGGAAAGTGCCTGACTGACATAGTGGCCATTTAGTTTACAGGGGGAGGGGGCCGAAGGGAGTAAAGAGGGTAGGAAGGAATAGAACATGCTGTTGATAACCGAGTTCCACAAGTGAGGTCTGGCCTGACGATGTAGGTTTACCGTTCCTCGTGGGCTGGCACACAACTCCAGATGGCCGCGGGCTTGATCTAGGTCTGTTGTAGGGTTGCAAATTTTTAGTATAGCAAGGTTAATTTCAATCTGTTATTAGCAGCAGGCATGAAAAATAGCGGGTGGCGCGAAGTGCTTGTTAATTAGCCAGTTGCAACTTGTTGAATCGCATTTCGGGACAGCTGTAAATGGTTATTGTGCCACAACTGGCTAATTGTATCACTCTTGATCTGTTTGCTACAAAAGAGGAAAAACGAAAAAAAGAACAAAGTTGGATGCAATTAAAATACAAAGCTTTTAAAAGCTTTGCAAACTGCCTGCAGCTGTGAGCTGTTGCAAATATTTGATTAAAAGCAGCTTTAGCTAGATTCCATTATTTGTTTAAGTGAAAAGGGAATTAGCTGCACGGCTTAGCAACTTTAACACTAATTTGCACTCGAATTCTAACCTCACAGCTCGAACTGGCAGTCGTCAGATGCAGGCACTGAGCCCAGCTGAACGCGCCTTGGCCGTCAACAATTTGGCTGATCTGCTGGTGAGCCGTGAGAAATTCATATTGGAGGCAAATGCCAAGGACCTGGCCGAGGCGCAGAAGAGCGGACTGGCTAAGCCGTTGCTGTCGCGCCTATCACTCAACTCGGCCAAGTTGAAGAATCTGTCGATTGGCCTCAAGCAAATTGCCGATGACAGTCACAAGGTAAGTGGGCACAAAATACTTCCATTCATTGGCCTTCGACTCGAACTTGAACTCTCTTGCAAAGTGCAAGAAATTTGAGCAGAAAAAAGTTCACACAAATTGCATTAGTTTTGACTGTTGAAAAGTGTTGTTCAAAATCTTGTTGACTGTTCCACAAAAAATTGAGTTAGCCTCGAGCTGGGAATTACTTGCTCTCTGGCCAACGCCACGGCTAAGTGGTCATTTTTCGTTGACCTACAACAATGAGAGTGGGAGAGAGAGAGGGAGAGGCAGTGAGAGAGCAGAGCGAGAGTGTGACTACAGTTTTCATGCTTTAACAATATTATGAAATCTCCAAGCAATTTTACACTTGAACAAAAAATTGACACCCAAATGGAGCTGAAGGCGAACGGCTGAGGACCTAAGCAAGTGGAAGATAAAAGACAGCTTAGCTTCTCTGCATTGAGTGGGTGTGTGTGAGAGAGTGTGTGTGTGTGTGATTTAATGTTCACAGGGAAACAAGGGGCAGATGATAAACACACACCACACACCAGCGGGGGTTCTTCTCACTCACTGGGGTTTGCGAAGGCTTGACAACAAAAAGTAATGAGTGGGGGGATGTTGCGTTAAATTCGATAGGCGAAAGAGAGAGGGTGAGTGTGGGAAAAGTCTCTGCGGCTATATCGCTGGTTTGGGGGGAAAAGGGTCAGCGGAGCCAGGACATAAAATTGGTATTGAATGGTTAGTTATATTGTCTGTAAGGCGGGCGGAACCTAAATTTGGTTGGGGGTAACCCGCTTGCCGGTCACAAAAGCTAAGGTTGATGTTTTTTTTTTCCGTCCAGCGCGACATACTGTAAACAGTTTCAAATTGCAAAGACCAGGAATGTCGAGCAGAACCAGGAGGCGGAGAAAAGAATCATACAGATAGGAGGGCAATAATAAGGGTGCTGAAGAACAAATCAAAAGGGCTGTTCGTCGATAGCAGCTCGACTGACGGGAGGGATTCGCCTGGGACCTTGGGTAGAAGAACTATTGCCAAAAAACTATTCAGGGTCAGAGCGTTTCTTGCGAATTTGACACACACCCAGTCCTATGAGAGCACAGGTGGATGGCGGAGGGAATAGAGCTCTTGGCTGCTCGGGGGAAAAAGGGGGGGAGGGGGGGGGGGGGCGGTAGGGGGGGTCGAAGGGGCGGGTTGGGGGGCGCTACGTTGCACTGTTGTGTGGGGGGGCGCTGGGAGAAGGGGGATAGGTTTAAACTATATGGGTGGGTAGCTGGAAATAAAAAATGATTGTCGTGTCTTAGGGTATGATGGGGAAACTTGTCGGGTAAAGTATTCGAAGGAAACTTCACATTAGGTTACTTATTACACGTCATATGGGTTTATTCAAAACAAACCGTTGTCTTTAGTGGATTGTTAAATTCCATTTGGGTTTATCCATTTGAGAGAATGTAGGCTTTGATTTGGGCTCGGATATCCAAATCTAGACAAAATCAAAATTGTATTAAATTAATATCTATATATATGCAAAAGACTTGGAGACCGTAGCTAAAAGATGGGGCTGCAGATATAACTTATTTCTACATTTAGTTGATCACTTAAAACGATAGAATTAAATGCGAATTTCAATGAAAAAACAAAAGAATAAAAATGTCTAAGCTGGTCACTGGGATATGGTGGAGGTCGGGGGGTGCAGCGGAGAGCCTCCATTTGCCTGGGGGTTAAAAAGTGAGCGATACATTAAACGAGGAACCAGTTAAAAAGCCCCGCAGTTTTACCATTTTGCAATGCGTTCAAGTATAGAAGAAAAGGCCCATAACTCACAAGTCGGCCTAACTGGCAAAATTGATAAGTTCACGGGGGAGTAGGGCGACAACCAAAATAGCTCACGGCACTTGGAGGCACGTACAAGGAGGGCAAAAAAATGAAAAGTGTTGGTTTAAGATGGTGATACTAAAATAAGAAGTAGTCCTGAAGTAGAATGAAGTATTTTGCCATGGAGGAGATGGGATAAGTTGGTTGAGAATACATGTTTATGCGGTAAAGGGGTTTCCGAGCACGTTTTAGATTGGTGCAGGCTTAAGCCAAGCTGGTAAAGTGAGCGTGTGCTTGGCAGGGAGCAAAGTCAATGGATGAGACCTATGACAGGTGCCCCGGAAAAATAGTAATAACACAATAGGTAGAAGAAAGTCGAATCAGGTTTAGAGCGACTACGTTTTTAAACTGTTTGTTTCAGCTCAGAGCTTGGAGGCCAACGTTAACGAGTACAAGTTATTTATACTCTTCATAGTGACGGGGCGCAGTAAGAAATATTTGGGGGGTGGGAAGTTGGAAGCTATGTCATCTTCAGACTGCCATGATAACTTATACCATGGGTGGGTCCTGGTAGCAATCTAGTTTAAAGTTTCGGCATCAGGGGTCGCTGTCCAAAGAAGTCAAATAATAATGACCACTGTAACCAAATTTACCTCAGCGCCAGCGCCCTGAAGCTAGACGCATGAATAGTGGGGGCCGGCAGCGTGCTTGACTAAACAATTGTGTAGGGTGGGGTGCTGTCTGCTCCTGTGGGGCGCCACGAGGCTGCATAGCAAGTAAAAATAAAGTGAAAGATTACGATGAGATGAATGTTCGTTGATTTATGTAAAACTGTGTCGTTGCAACGGGGGGTCTGAAAATGGACCCTGGGATTTGAAGGTCGGTGCGCAATTATAAATAGTCCGAGGATAGATGGTTGATAGTGAATGCCAACTCTACCCATAAAAAAGAGGGGGTCGCACAACATGTGCGTATGTGTAAGTGCATTAGCTGTGTCCCAAAAGGTTGTCATCGACTGGGACGTATTTAGGATTTGGCTTTCATTATTGGTTCTGTGCTGCCCGCGACTCAAGCCTGGCCGGACCGACGTCGAACAGAGAGAGCAGTGACCGTGGCCCGATTGGCTTGCGTGGCGCTTTAGCTATCTGAGTCACTCCCGGAGCAATGCGCTGTCGCCCATAAGTGTCCGTGCGCCTTGCCATGTGCCGGGTCGTCCAAGTGTTGGACTGCTTCTCAGAGTTCGGGGCAAAGAGTCAGGGGCGACCCGAGCACGAAGGTCAGTTGATAGTGAAGCGTGGGTATAAGGGGGGATGTGGATAAGGGGCGAAATCCTACAGACAAGGAACAAAGGGGGCCCTGGGTTAAAAGGGGTGGCAAAGCAACGGAGGGGGGTCAATCGAAAGAGGGGGCGGGAAGCAACACAGTAAGCCGAGAAAGGGGGATCACGGAAGCACGGAAGGTGAAAGATGGTGGGAAGCAGGTCTAGGCTCGAAAAAGAGAGAGACAAAATCTCGTGGATGTGTAGGGTGGGTAAGCGGGCATCCTATCACATGGGCTATGAGGGTGGGCACTCGGGGGTCACATCACCACGGTGCAGCAAAAAAGTCAACCGAACAAAAAGATGCGGGTGCGGTCGCCTTTTAATAGGTTCGTGAAACGGGGTACAGACGGGCGAGATAAAGGCAGATCTGGAGAAAAGAAAGAGACGAGTGTAAAGAGGGTTCTGGGGGGCACAGATGAAAGGGATGCGGAAGAGGGTCTAGCGAGTGAAGGGTGGGGGAAGGTGGGTGATGCGGAATAAAGACCACGGGTGGCGGCAAATCGGCAAGGGTGCGAAGGAGGGCGGTGGGTAGCGGGGGCGGGCCACATGTCAGTTAGCAATATGACGCGAATCGGTTCAGGAGGGTAATTCGACAGGGGGGGGTGTGGGAGGTCGTAGGTGAATTTCGCATGTACGAAGTGGGGTGGGCTGTGGGAGGTGTGCCAGGGTTAGCCGTATGGGGACTTGATGGGTGAGGACAAGGTGATGCCGGTGAGTTGAGGGGTGTGGGGGGGGGCAGGGGGAAGAGGTAAGGGGGGCGGGGGCCTGGTGGGGCAGGGGCAGGGGTGTGGCGGGGGGGGGGGGTTGCGGGACGAAGGTGGGTTGGGGCGGGTGGGGGCAGAGGGGGGGCTGATGTAGCCAGGCAGGGGTAAAGGGGTGGGGAGATGGGAGAAGTAGAAAATATGTTATAATGTCCGGGAACGGTGATTGGTCATCAAGCAATGTGCTGGTATTATTGATGGGGATGGGATACTGAAATAGTAAATGGCTGGGGTCATGGGGTGGCAAGAAGGGATTTGGGGGGATTGCTGGTATGCCTTTATCTTACGGTGAAAAAACAGGTAACACGAAATTAAAAGTGTGGGGGGTGGTTAGGGGAAAAGGTAAATAATACTAACTTAGCCTTTTTTTTTTCTTTTCCCCCTTCCTTTTCTTTCCTCTCTTTCCTTTTCTTCTATTCCTTTCATCTTTTACTTTTCTTTCCCTCTTTACTTTCTTTGTTTTTTTTTTCTACTTTACTTTTCTTCCTTTCCTTCTTTTCTTTCTTTCCTTTCTTCTTTGTCCTGCCCTTTTTTTCTCTTCTTTTCTATGTATTCTTTTCCCTTTTCTTTCTTTGTTTGTTTTTTTTCCCTTCTGTTTCTTTCTTTCTTTCTTTTCTTTTTCTCCCCTTTTCTTTTTTCCTATTTTTCCCCTCTTTTTCTTTCTTATTTTTATTGTTATTTTTTATTTTATTAAATATATTTATTTTATTTGTTTGTTACTTTTATTTATTTCATTTACTTTATTTTGTTTAATTATTTATTATTATTTTATTTGTTTATTTATTTTTTGTATTTAATTAGTTTTTATTATTATATTTTATTATTAAATTATTATTAAATACTTATCATTATTATTTTATTTGTTTATTTATTATTCTTTCCTTTTTGTTTTACTTATTTTTTTTAAATATATTTTTTTATTATTTATTTTTTTATTATTAGTTTTTTAAATATATATTTCTATAAGTGTCTTGCTACTTTTAGTTTATCATTATTTCTTAAGTTAAGGATTTTTTCTAGGATACTTTCTAGGCAGTCCCTAGTCTAGCTTTCGCTACTTATAAATTATCATTGTTTTCAGCAGCAGCAGCAGCAGCAGCCACATGAGCTCGACTCTAAACATAACGCGTTCTTCATTTTAATTAGAAAATATTCCACACCGTCGCGTTTTGTTTCAAAAAATTAATTGTATTTTTGTTTTTGTTGTTGTTTTTTTTTTTCTCTCTGTAAACTTTAGCCTGTAATGCAATGGAAACGCTGCTCATACACGAGGATCTAATGAGTGGAGAGATTTTCAACGATGTCTGCAACATGCTGAAACGTGAGGGAGTCAAAATCTATGCGGGACCGCGTCTAAATCAGCAACTGACATTTGGCCCGCCCGCGGCGAAGAGTCTGCGCCACGAATACGGTGCACTGGAGTGCTGCATTGAGATTGTGCCCAGTCTGGAGGAAGCCATTAATCACATACATACATACGGCAGCGGTCACACGGATGTCATTGTTACTGAAAATGGTATGAAAATTGAAAATTAATTTTCAATTGCTCGCAATCGAAGCTGAAAAATTATTTTAGCAGCTAAAACCGGAAGGGGGTTAGAGAGGGGAACTAGAAATACCTATAGCTAATGACAATTCAATGTGCGGGCTATAAATTAGTTTTGCCAAGAGCTTTGTGTGTTGCCCACCATACGATATATAGAGAGTTGATGCTATGGCCAGCAGATGGCTAGATTTATAGATTTCCAGTGGGCATGGGCTCGGGCATGGGTCTGGGGCAAACAATCAATGAAAATGACAATAATGAATAGATATTTGCAATTGAAAGTATTTGAATATGTGGCATGGTAATGTGCAGGGAATGAAATCAAATGAAATGTATTGGAAGTTGCAGTTGAGTATGTGAAATGTAAGAGAAGAAGAATATAATTCTTACAAAATATGAATAACTTAATAGATAGATGAATATATATGTGGGGTGATGTAATAAGGCAAGCATAGATATATTTTATAAATATTTAAATATTATTTTTAATAATATACATTTTGCCGAAGAAAATTAAGCATAATCTAAATATATATACATTTTTTTGTTGATAATTTAATCAATTTTTTGCGAAGAAACTTAATCATGCTTAGCTGATTTAGATTTATATATATTTATATATTTTATATATTTATACAGATATTATAAGCTGCTGATTCAGCTTAAAATTTAAGCTTTACAATTTAAAGATTACAAATAATTATATACAAAAATTCATTACCTATTTTTTGCTTAAAGAAGATCAATTATTTTATTTATTTAAACCGTTTTCAAAAGATTTTACCGATATATACACATATATACATTTTTTATATTTGCTGAAGTACTACAGAAGTCTATTGTATTTCTATTTTAAGAAGAATAAAGCATAGTTTATTGGAAAACAAATTTGAGCAGCATAGCTTGCTATCAGCAAGTACTAAAAGTAAAACAGCTAGAAGGTAGAGTAGATTAGATAAAGCGTTTAGATTATGTGACTTGGTAACAAAAGCCTACAAAACATATTCAGCTACTAAGAGTCTATTTAAAACTGTTTACAACTATTTGAAAGTTCAAAATATGCTTGACTTAAATTGCTAGGTTTAAAATAGGTTATTAACAAAAATAAATAAATAAATAAATAATAATAATAAATAAAAGGAGAAGGCACATATATCTCTTGCCCAGAGTTATACAAATTCTCTTCAGTTCTAAGCTCATTGAGTAAAGTTATTTGTCATTCAAGAAGCAAATTCTAAACCTCAATTGAAGAAATTCCCATGAATCTATCTCAATTAGAGAATTGTTTTGCCAAAAATTTCTTTATTTATACCAAATTTAACGTCAAGATTTTTTACATTTTTGTGTATTTAAATTTTATTATAATTTTTTTTTTTATTATATATTATACAAACAGTTAAATTTTGTTGTATATAATTTTATTTTTAATTTTATATATTTTTACATTTATTTCTGTGCTTGAATTTATTTATGCCAGCTTTAAGTTCGACATTTTTGTATATTTAAATTTTATTATTAATTTATTTTTTTTTTATTATTTATTATTCAAAAAGTTAAACTTTGTTATACATATTTTTTTTCTTTACTTTAATTTTTTGTTACATTTATTTCTGTGCTCGAATTTTATTGTAAATTCTTTCTCTTCTTTAATTTCCCTTGTTGCATTCAAATTATTCGCAGCCGCAGATTACCGATATGCACTTGAGTTCGCATCAAATGTCGAGCTTAACTCAGCCATGTTGTTCGCTGAGCTGTGCGTTAATCGAATTAAAAAATAAATAAAAACAAAAATCAGAAATCCAATGTAAGGGCAAGTGCAGCGGGCAATGGCATTCGTCATATGTATGTGACGTGATGACGTCATGAGCAGGGCCTTAGCAAAGGTTGTGATTAGATTTTGGTTTTGGGTTTTTTCATTTTACTCGCTGCCAAAATGAATTTAAATCATATGGGAAATTAATTTTATTCAGCATGCACGTTGCACGCTTGCATATTAGAATTCACGTGTGGGTTGGGTTTCTTTTTTACTCTATTTTGTGAATTTTGTTTTCCATTTAAAATTTTCCATTTTTGCATTTCGTGCAGATGCCACCGCACAGCGTTTCCTAAGCAGCGTGGACAGCGCCTGTGTGTTCCACAATGCGAGCTCGCGTTTCGCGGACGGTTTCCGGTTTGGCCTTGGCGCCGAGGTGGGCATTTCTACGGCACGGATTCATGCACGTGGCCCGGTTGGCGTCGAGGGTCTGTTGACCACCAAATGGATACTCAATGGCCAGGATCATGCTGCTGCTGACTTTGTCGAGGGCGGACCACGCACATGGCTGCATCAGCAGCTGCCCATCGATTAGTTCTTAAGTTCCTTGATATGTAAATTTCCTGTAAATATATGCATTGAGATGAGTAATTGAAAGTAAATTTGTTTGGTTTATGTTTTCTACTTGGCTAGTCTTTTTTTTGCAAATCTACTGCAGCTGCATCATAACGGATGGGTAATTATGGCTGCTTGGCCCGATGACAGCTGCCAGTCTACGGCCACATGGGAGAAATTAATTTAAGTGGAAATTATTTGAGCGGGCAACTTGTTTAATTAATAAAATGTGTTGAGCGAAAGGGAAAACTGTCAGAGCGTGTGTCTTCGGCATAAACTTTGTGTGCGCAAAGTTTAGCACACGCCATGGCCACGCCCACGCCCACTCCCACCACAGCTGCACGCAGAGCTGTGGCTGCAACTGAAGTAGAAGCTGCAGCAACATTGTTGACAGCGAAAATTAAATTAAAATGACTCGAGCAGCAAGCACAAGCGCTGATTAAAGTTGCAATTTTTCATAAATATAGCGAGCGCAAAACAAAAAATTGTAGAAAACAAAATCATAAATTAGCCATAAAACGTGAACAATTTTCTGAGCCACTCACAGAGAGTGGGAGGAGGAGAGACAGAGGGAGTCAGAGAGTTGGAGTCTCTTGGTATGCATCGCATCGTCAAGTATTTTAATTTTTATGTGCATTGAAGCAAGTTTTCAGCGCTCCGTTTTCAGTTTTCAGCTCAGAGTTCTGAGCTCTCTCAGTTCACAGTTTTGTGTTTTCAGCTTTCTACGTCTGGAACTTGGGCTAAGTTTATTTTAGTGCCGCACGCCGCATTGCGTGCCAAAGAGCCAACGTGGCCCCAACGTGGCCGGAACGCGATTTAAGGTGCGCTCTGTGCTGTGAGCTCTGTCAACGCATCACGACTCTGGCATCCCCATAGCACTTTTAGCCAGCCAGACATTTTGCGAAGTTGCGAGTTGGGTCACTCGGCGCCCATTTCAGTCATTTGTAATGCCAAACTCCCAGTTAGCACCATTTTCATTTTCAGTGGCGCATAATTGCCGGGGCTAGGCGAAGAGTTTTGCAACTGGAGTGAAGGTAAATAAATGGAAAATATAAAGAAAATAGAAATATGATATTTCTAAGTTGATTGATCTAAGGAATAAATAAATATATTTCATATCTCTATAAAGAACTATGTTTATTTGATTTTTACTTGTCGATGCATAAAAAAAATTAATAATAATAATAATAATAACAATAAAAATAAAAATTACGTAAAATTAAATAAAATAAACTAAAATAAATAAAATAAATTATATAAAAAATACATAAAATAAATAAAGCAAATAAAATAAATTAAATTAAAAAAAAAAAGTCATTAAAAAAAATAAGTAAATTTAAAAAAAAAATAATAAAATAAACAAAATCAATAAAATAAAAAAAGAAATAAATAAAGTAAATAAAATAAAATAAAATAAAAAATAAAGTAATTAAATAAATAAGTAAGTAAAAAAAATCAAAATAAATCAAATAAATAAACTGAATAAAATAAATAAAATAAAAAATGAAATAAATAAAGTAAATAAAATAAATAAAATTAATAAAATAAAATTACATTAAAAAATAAAGTAAAAGAAATCAGATAAATAAACTGAATAAAATAAATAAAATAAAAAAATGAAATAAATAAAATAATTAAAATAAACAAAAGAAACAAATAAATAAAATACATTTAATACATTAAATAAATAAATTAAATTGAAAAAAAAAAAATAAAATAAAATAAAATAAATGAAAATAAAAATCATAACAAGTAAACATTTAAAGACCTTTAACTGATCTTTACCATTGCTAAATATTATTTTTAATAGAACAAAATGTATTTTATTCAATACGAAGTGTTTGTTAAAAAGAAGAAACTTTTTAAACTTTCAAAAATTGCTTAAATTAAACATTTTTTCCGCTGAACTACATATATGTACAAATGTCTCTATATATAGTATGTATAAAGTTGTCTGAGCAGAAGAGGGAATTAACTTTAGCATAAACTGAAATTTATATCTAATATATGGCTCTCAGAAATGATATATTTGTTCTCTTATATATAATTTAATATTTCATATTTTGTTTGTAATTTGTATTCTATACGCTTCGTTTCATTTGAGGTTTAAAAATTCTATTTATATTTTAATTTCCCCATAATTTCAGCAATTTCTTAGCTAAGAAATACTTCAATTCCTTAATCAGCATTAACTTTACCTGCAAATTTGTTTTCTGTTATGCAAAGAATTCATCGCAGATAATAATTCCTTTCGATTCCTGTCATGACTGAGCGCTGTTATTAAAAAATGCAAAACGTGTTGAAAACTTTTCAATTGACCCATAATCCATGCAGTTGCTAGGCGCTCTCTCTCGTGTCTAGATAACAGGCTAGATATTTCAACTGGTTTTTGGGTGTTCAACTCAAAGGCAAACGGGCGTACGTACAGACAATGATACTTATATACATATATCTATGTATATGTATATAGTGGCAGTACCTGCCGCTGGCAACAGGCACGTAGTTTCCAGATAGTTTTACCAAGCACTTGAGAAAGTTCCCAACTGTTTGTATATATATCTATGTATATACATATCTATGTATGGGTAGTGCGAACAAGCAGTTATCCAACTTGTAGAAAAAATAGTAGAGAAAAAACACATTCAGAAACTCTAGCATATCTGTGTCTAATAATTCACTGCCAGCTAGAATTTTACGCTACACTCAATTAAAATAATAAACAGGCACGCATATAAATCTCGTAGCTAATATTACGTTAAGATCGAGCGATATGCGGCTGCACTGCCAACCGAGAAATTGTCTGCAAAGTGAACTCACACAAAGTCACAAGAAAATAATTTGTATTTAAATTGTATATATTCTATAAAATTAGAAATTACAATTTGTATATATTTAAGATTATTTAGTTTTTTCTTTTCTTCTTTGTTTTTTCTTGTTTTCTCTTGAATCTATCTATTTCTTTATTCTTTTTGTGTCGTTTGGGCATCTTGGGCCGCACCATCTATGGACCGAGCGAGCAGGCAGTCAAATCATTTTGTCACATCATTGGCACAAATCTTCATGATATACAGAAGATGATGATGAAGAAGAAGATGATGAAGAAGAAGGCTGCTCGCGCCCAGTGGCCAAGTATGTGGTGCAAGCATGCATTGTTCAGTGCAACGCATTTATTTATATCAAAACTTAAAAATATAACAACAACGTACGTATATGCCTATACAAGTCCTGGCGCATCTGCGCCCTCATGCAACTTAGCTGGCAACCACTGCTACACAGGCATAATTTGATGAACATCAAATGATACAAGCTGAAAATTGTCAATTGACTATGCAAGACTAATGCTACATACCCTAACTGTATATTAATTTCATTTAATTAGTCGAATGGAGAATTGCTAAGAGAAGCAAATATTAAAGAGTGGAAAGTGGAAGGAAGAATGTGAATATTTAATATATGAAAGTATTTTCGATATTGGAGCCCAAATTTGAAGTAATTAAATTAATACAACTAAAATATATTATATTAATAAAATAGATTTTTATAGTAGAAAAAAAATTAAATAAATAAAGCAAATAAAATACATGCAAATAATATGAATTAAAGAGCTTAGATTTTGATAGACGAATGACTAAAATAAATAAAATTATTATTATTAAAAGAGCATGGATTTGATAGATTGCAAAGAATTAACGAAAATAAAGTACATGAAATACTAATACAAATACAAATTTGGCACTTAGATTCATTCAGATACTCTTAATCTACTCTGAAAATATCAATAAAGTAGCTTAGATTTCTTTTAGTTGGTTCGATAAAAAATATATAATTTAAAAAATAAAATAAATAAAAAATATATAATATTTAAAAATAACAAACAAATACATTTTTTTAATTAATTAATTATTAAAATATTATGAAAAATAGTTAATTAAATAACAAATATATAATAGTTAAAAATAACGTATATGAGTAAAGTAGATTAAATAAATAGATTAAAATAATAAAATTTTAAATTATTAATATATGATTAAAAAATAAAAATTTAAAAATTTAATTAATTAATTTATTAATAAAAAATATATATTTAAAAAAAACATATATGAACTTATTTGTAATAATAATGAGACTTTTAAATAAAAAATAAACATATAAATAACAATATATAAAAATTAGTAAATAAATTTATGTTGTTATTTTTTATTATTTTTGTTGTTAATGCTTGAAGCACTTTCTTGCTATATATAAAGTTCTGGTATATTTGAAATTCCGCTATATAAAATATGGCAAAGCCATGCAGCAATCATTAAAAGAAGTTCAAGCTTGTATTTAATAATGCTAAATTTGTAACATGAATACATTTTATTGGAAGGTATAATGAATTAAATATTATTTTGAAATATTTTCAGTCTCTGAAATTCTTGTTATAATCAAGATAATTTCAAGCTAAATTTCAACTAACCTGCTTCTGCATATTTACTTGGATATCAAGGCATGAGAATGAGCGATACTTCCGCTCTTACAACTTCAGATGCTTTTCTAACAAAACCGATTAATTATTACTATATAATATTTGATTAATGTGTGCATTAAATTATTATTACTTATTACTATTTAATACAAATTGCTGAACATTTTTGCGATACATGGATAATTAAGTAAAATAACTTTACAATGATACAATGATAGAAAAGCTTTTAAAATTGCATATTATATAAAGAATAATTTATTAAAAATATGAAGAATTTTATTATTTATATATGTTGTTATATATGCATTAATAGATGAGCATTAATACATTAATATTAAACATTATCTATATTCCTTCCCTATATTAAAAATATATAAATTTAGGAATATTAATTCATTAATATTTAAATAAATTCCCATTCATGAATGCACAACACATGCTATAGTTAATGTACCCCATTGCTGCATAGTTTGCCAAAATAAATTCTATGTTGTCAGATTTCTCAGCTCCTGCCCCGCTACGCCCTTAGCCCATGGGCGTACTCAAAGTGTACAGAATTCATCAACATGTTACTAGGGTGCAAAAAATATCCATTGTTCTGAGATGACGGACAGAACTTATTTAAATGCAGATGTCGGCCATATAGCGAATCACTCTGATTGCTGTCGCTGCGGTATATACACGTCGTGAGTGGCGCCAGTTGCTTGGTTGTTGTTTGGGAATCGTAAGGATCTAATCGTCTCTCTGGGGTTCGTCTCTCTTTGCAGCTAAACTCAATCTTCTGCCAAAATGTGTGACGAGGAGGCATCAGCTCTGGTTGTGGACAATGGTTCCGGCATGTGCAAGGCTGGCTTCGCTGGCGACGATGCGCCACGCGCTGTCTTCCCATCCATTGTGGGTCGTCCTCGCCATCAGGGTGTGATGGTGGGCATGGGCCAGAAGGATTGCTATGTGGGCGATGAGGCGCAAAGCAAACGTGGTATTCTCTCACTGAAATATCCCATCGAGCATGGCATCATCACCAACTGGGATGATATGGAGAAGGTCTGGCATCACACCTTCTACAATGAGCTGCGCGTGGCACCCGAGGAGCATCCCGTGCTGCTCACCGAGGCACCACTCAATCCCAAGGCCAATCGCGAGAAGATGACACAGATCATGTTCGAGACCTTCAACTCACCGGCCATGTACGTGGCCATTCAGGCTGTGCTCTCTCTGTATGCCTCCGGCCGTACCACCGGCATTGTGCTCGATTCCGGCGACGGTGTCTCCCACACGGTGCCCATCTATGAGGGCTATGCCCTGCCACATGCCATCCTGCGTCTGGATCTGGCTGGTCGCGATTTGACCGACTATCTGATGAAGATTCTCACCGAGCGTGGCTACTCCTTCACCACCACCGCTGAGCGTGAAATTGTGCGCGACATCAAGGAGAAGCTGTGCTATGTTGCTCTCGACTTTGAGCAGGAAATGGCCACAGCCGCTGCCTCCACCTCGCTGGAGAAATCCTATGAACTGCCCGATGGCCAGGTGATCACCATTGGCAACGAGCGCTTCCGCACACCCGAGGCTCTCTTCCAGCCCTCATTCCTGGGCATGGAGTCGTGCGGCATTCACGAGACTGTCTATCAGTCGATCATGAAGTGCGATGTGGACATTCGCAAGGATTTGTATGCCAACAATGTGCTGTCCGGTGGCACCACCATGTATCCTGGTAGGGCAACTGTAGCCTTCAATTCATTCCATTTTCATACTTCAACTCGACATCTTTGCAGGTATTGCTGATCGCATGCAAAAGGAAATCACCGCCCTTGCTCCATCCACCATTAAGATCAAGATCATTGCACCACCTGAGCGCAAATACTCTGTCTGGATTGGTGGCTCCATTCTGGCCTCATTGTCCACCTTCCAGCAGATGTGGATCTCCAAGCAGGAGTATGATGAGTCTGGTCCCGGCATTGTGCATCGCAAGTGCTTCTAAGCAGCGCATGCACCACAACAACAACAACAACAACAACAGCAACCAACAACAACAACAACAACAAGTGGCGTTTATATATAGCCTGTATGAGAAAGATCTTATACGCATATCTTATATCTGACATTGTGTATATGTTTAGCTATGACCCGGCTAGCTGCATCTGGGCATTATCTTAAAAAAAAAAATTACATTTAGTTGAAAAGAGGCGCAGGAAGTAGAAGAAGTTGAAATAGAGGACAAGAGACACACACACAAAAGAAAGAAAAAGAAAAGCAACGAGTAGTTAGAGCATATTTAATATTTAGTTACGATTTGGATTTTGATTTGTTTCTAAGTTACGGAGCTGACCAAAAGAGCAAAAAGAGAACTCAATAAATAAAAGACAATCGGATGTAAAATGAAAGAAGCTGTATTATACAACAGTGCTGCCAACTCAGCTTTTTTTATCGTCAAATCTGGCTTTTTTTAAAGTCAAAACAGCGTGCAGCGGGAATTTAGGTTTCTTTTTTTTATATTAATCTTTTTTTACATTTTCAGAAAACTATTCTCTTTTTCAATGGCTTCAGAGTATAAAATAAGGCAAAAATCTTTAGCTTTTTTCAGCCTTTTTTTTTATTATTTAAAGTATGTTCGCACTAAAAACAGCTTTTGCTCAACAAAAATGCCCAACACTGCTACACCTATATATATATTTATATATTTATGTATATCAATATGTGCGAAACTTTGAAATGGCATCAAACAATCTCTCAGCCTCAGTTCGTTGTCTGGCAAACTTTTTTAATTACGCTAACCGAAGGGGCATTCAGGCGATTCTATCCCAAAACGTCAATCAGCAATTTGTGAAACTTTTTAGCTATCCGTATCTGTAGCTGTATCTTTAGCTGTATCTCTAGCTGTATCTTTAGCTGTATCTCAAGCTGTGGGAACTTTGTTCACGCACTTTGCTTGGCTGCCAAAAATTGTTCGGCCCAGCAACGTCGCACGGAAGTTGCTCAACTTAGACGGATGTCTTGAGGTGTTTGTGTGTGTGTGAGTATATTGTTAGTCTTGATTTATGCTTGAACTGAGTGACTATATGACCGTGTACATGTGTCTTGTATTGTGTCATGTGTGCCAGCTGCGCAATGCAACTTAATGCTCGTTATGCTGCCGCTGTCTTGTATCAATATGCTGCATAGCTATATAGAAAGTTTATATATATATGTAGAGTTAGTGTGATATATATTTGCAAGTTGTTCAAAGTTTACACTCACTTTGAAACAACAACCCAGAGACAGTCTCGGTCAGAAACGTGCTGTAGCTGTCACTCTTGGCCACACTCAAAGTTTTCTGGCTGTCAACTGAACATTTGGCCAGGTGCAAAAATCACTTGCTCAACAAGGACAACTATATTTTTTTTTACTAGCGCATTCGAGTGCTTTTACCAAAAAAAAAAAAACCAAGCAAGAAACAAAGTTTATTAGCTAATTGCTGTGTTATGGCAACGTATCTCTGCCCGGCAGTTCGTGACTTGAATGTTAATGCTGTGAAGGAAGGAATATAAGTTGGCAGCTGTGATTATACATAGACATTGCTTATGAAGATACTCTTAAACATTAAAAATAGAAATATTATATATAATAAATTTAATAATATTTTGACAGAGTATTTAAATTAAAATCCACTTCTTAAATTGACAGACAATGAAACAAAAGTGTAACAAAAATGAAAAATAATTGGAAGCGTAATGAAACAAAATTGGAACACTTTAAAATTGAAACCTGAGACGATTTGTGTTGCCAGAGAGCAGAAGCTGCAAGTTTCTCAGTGAGCTCCAAGCAATTAATTAACTTCCCTCTAACGATTCAATCATATTAATAAATCACATAGGAATATAATATATGTATAATATACATTGTATATGTATATTTAAATGCAGTAACTATGCAGAGAGAAAATTTTGATAAAATAAAATAAATAATAATAAAAAATAATGTATAATTTAAAAAAATGGCCAAGTTCTGAAAATTCAGAATAAATAAAATTAAATAAAAATAAAAATTTGTACTTTATAAATACTAAATAAAAAATAAATAAATTGACAAGTGCTCAAAATGTATCCAAAATAAAATAGTATTAAAATAAATGAAAATAAAATAAATAAAAAATTAAATAAATATAATAAATAAAATGAAAATTAATAAAAAACCAAATAAATGGAGTTTTTCAATTGAAAAAAATAAATAAATAAATAAATAAAATAGAAATAAAATAACTAGAATAAATAAAATAATTAAAATGAATAAAATAAATAATAAATAAATAAATAAAAAAAATAATTAAAAAAAAAAAATAAATAAAATAAATAAAATAAATAAAATAAATAAAATAAATAAATAAATAAAATAAATAAATAAAAAAATAAATAAAATAAAAAATAAATAAAATAAATAAGATAAATAAAATTTAAAAAATTAAAAAATATAAAAAAATAAATAATTAAATAAAAAATATAATAAATAATATGAATAAATAAATAACAAATGAAAGCTAAATACAAATAAAATAAATGTATATAAAAATGTTTAATCAAGCGCATAGTCTCATTCTCATTTAATAGCCACGCGAAACTATTTGTCCACAAATAATAATATACTGCGAACAAATAAGAGTCAAGTAAAGAAAAACTGATTTAAAATTCAGTTGATGCTGCACATATATAGTATCTATCACATATACCACTTGTTTTCCCGTTTAAGATTTGGCTGTCAAAAGCAGAGCAATGAAACTCATAAATTCACATTCATTTGAACAAATTTGTTGCCGTTATCCGGCTGCAGCAGTTGGCAGATACAAAAACATTTCGTTCAATCAAAAATGAATGAAGATATATTCTAACAATTTGGTTTTCGCAACTCCATCATAAATGCCAGAGCAGCAGCAAAGCAGCTGAAATGTCAACTGCATGCGCGATTTGTATAGATATCAAATGACGCATACGCAGCGTGTGCCCAGAAAGTTGGCACAGGACTGTCTATCATTTGTTGTGTGTGTGTTTGATTATTGTCATTCATGTGTGTCATTTTGGTCTACTTGAATAGCCCCTCAGCTGTGGTATTTAGATAAAATGAAATCACTGAAATTAGGACCAACAATTGGGTCATGTTAAAAGGCTTTGTCAGCTCAGGCTGCCTCGGTCAATGGCCTGAAAACAGTGCCGAATGTGGGCTAGCTGTGGGGTAGTGGTATGGTAGGTAGGCGTGGCATATTCCACATTTTAGACTATCAACAAAATGTCAGGCGTTTGCATATGAAATTTGTTTTGCATTGTGGCCGCATTTAATAAAATCGCATACAGCTAGAGTAAAACTCTCTGGGTTTCCATTTGTCGCTGTTTGTTATGCGTTGGCCCAGTGGCTGTTTACTGGACATTTCGCCCACACACACACACACACATCCCTTAATGTTGTATGTGTGATGATCTATGCGAGGAAATAATTAAAAGTGGGGTATGCACTAGCTAAAGGCTATTATAATGAGTAGTATCTATTATTATTTTATTTTAGTTTAACTTTAATTATTTGCATTTTAATTTATTTTTTATTTTTTGTGTATTTATAAATTATTATTATTATTTTATTTTAATTTATTTTACTTTATTTATTTGTAATTGTACTTTATTATTTTATTTGTTATTATTTTTATTTATTATTTATTATATATTATTATTTTATTTTAATTTTGTATTTTAATTATTTTTACTTTATATATTTGTATTTATATTTTATTATTTTATTTTTTATTTTGTGTTTATTTATAAATTACTATTATTATTTTATTTTAATTTATTTTTACTTTATTTATTTGTAATTGTATTTCATTATTTTATTTTTTATTTTTTGTTATTTATAAATTATTATTATTATTTTATTTTAATCTATTTTTACTTTATTTATTTGTATATGTATTTTATTATTTTATTTTTTTATTTATTATTATATTATTTTAATTATAATTTAAATTTATTTTTACTTTATATATTTGTATTTGTATTTTTATTTTTTTTATATTATTTATTTTTCTTTAAATATTTTTATTTTATTTAGCTCTAAAATTCGACATATTTATTTAGCCATATTTATTTTAATTATTTTCAATTTATTTTAACTTTATTTATTTTTATTATTTGTATTTTATCATTTTATTTTATTTATTTTTTTATTTATTATTTATTATTATTTTATTTTATTTATTTTTATTTTATTTATACATATATTATTTTTATTTATTTATTTTTCTTTATATATTTTTATTTTATTTAGCTTTAAAATTTCAGGGTAACTGCTTAGTCTGATCACTTTTGCAACTTACACTCGAACATGTTGTTGTTTAACACTTCTGTATGTTAATTAAATTGAATTTAATTGCAGCTGCCGCCCCAGCTCGAGTCTCGCCTTCTGCTCTGTTGTTTGTTCTGCTTGTTGGCCATGCTCATTTAGCGAGAATTGTTTTGTATTTCGCAACTATTATAGAAATGGGAGATGGTTAGCAGCCTTGTTGATTTTATGCTAATTTAATGCACTTGCTCAATTGAAGCAGCAAAATCCTGTTCCTGCTGCTGCTCCTGCTGCTGCTGCTGCTGCTCGTGCTCCTGCTCATGGCATTGATATCAATATAATTTGCTGCTAATGCGCAAAGCAAACGCATCGCAATATTTGCCATTTTCATTATGTAAATTTTGCATTGGGCCAGGCGAAGCGCACAAATATTGACATTAAAGCCAAGTTAACGAGTTGCCAGGCACAGGAAGTGTCGAAACTGAAACGGAACTGGCCACTGACTGCGACACGGAGATGGAGGCGAGCATTGGACACGGGTTTGAGCGCTGCTCAGCTGTCGCTCTGCTTTTGACAAGCTAACAAATTGTTTTTCCGGCTTGAGGTGCACCACATGCAAACAGGAAATTAATAAATAAAAGGGCCACACAACTACGATACGGCCAAGGACTGCGAAGGACTACCACGACTCCTGCTCCAACTCTTGCACAAAGCTGACCATAACAGACTTTCATTTTGACAACGTCTCGATGCCATCAGCGTCGCCGTCATCAACATCATTTACATACAACTTTAATTTAAATTTTATGTAGCTAAATGCCAAAGATAGCCAGCTAAAGCTAAATATTTGGCCAGAGGCAAAAGCAAGAGTTGCTCAGAGCTGAGCAGACATGAAATATATATTTAAATATATATTATATATACAATATATATTTATAAATATAAATATTTATATGAATTCATGTTTGCTTAGCTCAATCAGCTCTTTCCTTGTTGCTCAGTTCTGTGGCTAAACTATAAACCATTTATCAAATGAACTTAACACATTGTCATTATCATTATCATCATCATTTGATTTATACACATTAGCATTATACATCTCATTGAATCAGTCTTATGAGCCGCATTAGCATTAAGCCTTTGCCAGATGAAGGCAACAACATATTCAGCTTTAGCGCGATTACGACTAACTTGTGTGTGGTTTTCTCTCACTCTCTCTCTCTCTTAATCTCTCTCTTTTTCTCTGTGTATGTCTCTTAGCGCAGCTTTTCAAGCTGTACAAATTATTGTGCATTTTTTTCAATAATCACTGCGCTCATTAAAGGAATTAAAAAGCAAAGGCAAAACAAAGCACTGAGAAAAATAGGAAATTAGAAAGAAAGAGAGAGAGAGAAAGAGAGAGAGAGTGAGAGAGTGAGAGCAAAAAGTAAAGAGTTAAATTAACATGAATGGCAAAATTTCATCAATGTTGTCAATGTGCCTGGGCTAGAACAGAAATTTCTGTGGGCCGCGTCAAGGCGTCCTGGCTTTAAACTTTGTGAAGTTAACCACACACACACACACACACACACAGAGAGACACACACATAGAGCGCTGCCTTTTACCTTTATAAATAAGTTGGCAGCAGGTGAAAGGCAACCAGAGTGTGAGAGAGAGAGAGAGAGAGACACAGACAGACAGCTAGATAGATAGATAGAGAGCGCGATAGACTTCATGGCTGGGCCAAGCCCAGTTGGGTTTGCCATTCCGGGGTTTTATTTTGGCTGTTGTTTGCCCTGGCTCGTTACACTTCACTGGCTGCGCCAACATTGACAGAGATGCGATAATCGCTTCATTCAAGCCATAAGCCTTAAAGCAGGCAATGCAGCCGAGCTCTGTGTGGTGTGCTGTGTGTGTAGCTCGAAGCTCGCAGCTAGTGATGGCACGATTAATCATCTTAATAATACAATCGATTATTTTGCTTACATTGAATATATAATTGTAACGTAAAATAATAGAATATTCCAAAAAATAACGGCGTCGTATTTTTTACTTAAGAGTATGCGTATGCGGGAGAGCAGCATAAACTTTTCAGAGTGCGGCTCTTTTCTAAAATGAATAGATTAACTTTAGATATATAAGATTAATCGATTGTTTGTCATCGATTAATTGAATTTAATAATCGTGTTGTTTAAATCAATCATATGATTCCATAATCGATTAATAATGTTTGTTTGCCATCACTATGCTCTCTCAGCTCTTGATGCGTGCTGCAAAATGTTGGCGAATTTTTGCACATTAGAGCTTATCCATGAGTGAAGTTGTAAAAACTGTTGCCCAAATCTTTCATTCAGCTGCTCAGGTATTTCACTCATTCACGCATTCACTCATGCATTCGTTTATTCGTTCAACTATTCGAGCTACGCTTGGATAAAGCGCTTTTGTTTTGTTTTGAATCTTTTTCCTGCTTTTCCGTTCTTTTTATGCCCTAAACCCATTGATAATGGGTATATCAGTTTATAATGATTTTGTTCAATGTATGTAACAGGCAGAAGAAGGCGTGGCACATTCCTTATATATATAAAGGCAACAAACTGAGTCGATTTAGCGAATTCTGATCTCTCGCTGATCTCAGCAACTATAAGAGCTAGAGACTTTAATCTTTTTTTGTTAGGTCCGCATATTGCACGCACAGTACGAGTTTGTTTCAGAAATTTAGTAACTTCTATCGTTTAAAAGTTATCGATAAAGACATATTTTAAGCTAGAGTCTCTTTAAAGCTAGAGTCTCCAAGTCTTTTGCATATATATACATATACGAATTTAATTCATATAACTTGTGTGTATGTAGGGTACAGGACATCTGGTAGTCGAGCAGTCTCGACTTAAGCTTACTTGTGTTTTTTTCCCACCTGTTATCGTGTGCTTACGCACTCTTTGCTTAGGTTTTTATAAAGGTTTCAGCATGTTAGGGGCAACGCTTTGGAAATGTACTCGCTGCCAAATGAAGTCGTCTTAAAGGTAAAAGCACGAGTATATTTAGATCTCTTTATAATATATATGGAAATTATAGAGACTGAATTTTAATTTAAATTCTCTTTTGCCTATAATTGCAATCAATAATTTCTATATTTGAATTTCTTTTATTTTTTCAGCGCAGCAGTTGCGCCATTTTACATTTTCTTCTTTTAATTAACATATTTAATTTAGAGCTTGTGGAAATTTATGCAAACACCGGCTGATGTATAAAAATAAAGTGTCGCATCAGTCAATATAGCTATGCGACTTAAGTGGACCCAAACACGAGTGGCCAGGATTAAATCGCCAGGCGGCGAGGCTGTTGAATGTGCGCAGCTGGCGCTTAAAGCCACCACGATTTACATAAGATGTCGTGGCCGTGGCAACAGCAATGGAACAAGGTAGAGGATGGAACCATTCATACACACACACACATCACACACACATCAGACACACACTCAGCAGCTTAAACTCTTCCGCGTTTGCCCCACTCGCATATCGATGTGGATTTTGCTTTAGGCAGACGCCATTTATGTGATTGCAATATTCGCCAGCTCAAGAGACAAAAACACACGCAGAGACAGAAAAGAAACAGAAAAGAGAGAGATAGAGAGGGAAACAGAGATAGATATCAAGTCGACTACAGGATGTTGCGATTGCCGCCGCATCTAATACAATAAAAGCGTTGCCATTCACAGAGAGTGTATTGAAAAGTATTCTAAGCATGAATAAATAAACCATAAGAGCATAAAGTATCTTTAGTCAAAGTGCCGTTTCTATTGAGTATATGCAAAATGTAGTCTTCGAAAAAATAATGTGAGTCTTACGGCAACTTTGGCCTTTAGATTTGTCAGCTACTGAATTTGTTTGAACAGTTAGAGTAAACATATATATATAACTAGTTTAAGAAATATGTGAAGAAGTAAATTTTCATAAAATTTTAAATAAAGATGGAAATCATACTCACTCGCTCTCGCAGCAGCCTTCAGTTCTTTTCTTTTTTTTCTGTTTTGCTAAGCGCCTTGCATTAAAATATCATACTCTCTCGCTCTCGCTCTGAACAGCAGTCTTCGGGACTTTTCGTTTTTCTGTTGAGCGCCATGAGTTGAACTTCGTGTGGGGCTCAGCTTAACGAAGATCGTCTAGGTAGCGATGTGATTGGCTCAAGTACAATGAGAATCTGTAAGTGAGCAGATAAACAGTTTAGAAAGTCGAACCAAGCGATACACACTCAATTGAGGTACGCTATTGGCGCATTCAGCGAAGACAACTCTCGCTTACATACCAATACATGCACAAAAGAAGATCGGCAAGCAATCAAATCGAGAGATATACAAATGAAACCGATTGCGAGCCAATCCCAAAGCAGCTCGTAGAGGAGCCGTTACAATGAGAGTCTGTAAGTGAGAAGACAGCTTAGAAAATTTTGTTATTCATATACACACGCTCACAAACACATGCACACTCAATTCAGGTACGCTATTGGCGCGTTCGGCGAAGACTACTCTCGTTTGCATACCAATACATACACAAAAGTAGTTCGGCAAGCAATCTGATCGAGAAACAAATGAAAACAAATGAAGAAGATTGTGAACCAATCGCAAATGAGCTTGTTGAAGAGCAATTATAATCGGTTGCTCTCTCAGTATTGCCAATGAGAGTGAGTGAAAGGGAATTATTTGCAGACATTGAGATATGTTAACTATTTAATATTTATTATTTTATTTTTTATAGCTGCTTACATTAAATCTCTTTTAAAGCCTTGCCTTTCGATTTTGTCTTTCATTTCAGCTTTTCTGATTATTTCTCTTGTCATTTAAGTTTTTCGCATCACATTTCAAGCTGCTTTTATCACCGCTGCTGCTGTAAAGCTCATTTCGTTTATTTGCTGTGACTTTAAGCTTAGTTTTTCGCCTTGCATTTAAAGCTGTTCCACTATTTGGCTTGCCTCCTAAGTCTGCTCTGACACAAATGTTGCAAGTAAACTATTCTTACCCGACTGCAGCTGCTGGCTTTGCTGGCTACTTGAAAATTGACTGGCATTGCCGGGCTGTGCACTGGCCAGGCAAACAGTGGGCGTGGCAGCACAGCACCCACTCTACGGCCCCGTTTATGTTGCTCAATTTGGCTTTTCGTGGGACACTCGCACAGTTGTTGCATATATAATTTTGTTGGGGGCTTGGCTTTGCCGTTTTCTTCATTCATGCATTTTCTTTCAGCACTGTCATATTGTTATATGAAGTGGAAAAATGGCAAAGTTTTGCCGACAGCGGGACTCGAACTGCATTGGCTCTCTGACTGTCTGCTTCGACTGTCTGCTTCGACTGTCGAATGCCTTTAATTTGGCTTGCACAACATGCCGCATGCATTTTCAAATATTTGGCCCTCTGCTCTGTTATGGATACGAGGGCGAAACTATTTTCATTTGCAATTCGAACAAAGCCACAGCAGCCGCAAACTAGTCGAGTTTTTTTTTCGGAGGGGGCCGAGTCAATGCCCAATAAAAACTTTGGAGTTGTTGAGACTAAAACCGCAGAAAAGTTGAAAACTTTCTCGGTGTTTCGCTCAGCATATTGACCAATCAAACTAAATTGAATTCAATTCAATTGAAGGCGCAAAGAGCTGCCAACTATTTAAAAACAATTTTCGCCAAAATTGTGTAGGAAAAAAAAGTAAATAAAATTAAATAAAATTGGAAAATAAAACTGGAAATCGCGAGTTGCATTTTTTTTTTTTGGTGTGGCTTCGCTTTGATTCTATTGCGGTTGCCTTTTCGAAATTTAATTGCGAAAACCTTTTTTTTTCTCTTTACTTTTTTTCGAGTGGGCGAAAGGCGTTTACGCGAGGTCTCTTCACAGCTTTTCTGGTTACATTTAATTGCGCAGCCAAGAAGCAGAAAATCTTTCTTTTTATTGTTAACAAATCCAATCAGGCAAATAACCCAAGAAATGCGTGGGTTGAAAACCTTTTGTTATATTCGCACAATATTTCACTGCTTTTGCGCCTCTCACTTCTCTGCCCTCTCTCTGCTCTGGCAACTCATTTTTAATATATTTGCATTAGGTTTTGTGCGCTTTTAATACAAAATTTTTTGTAATAATATTTCTAAATATAATATTCAAATTACGCAAATTCCAAGCGATCTCTCAGTCTCTCTCTCTCTCTCACACTCTCACTATCTCTCACTTTGACTTTGACTTGTTGTGCCTTTGGCCTTCTCATAATATTCAACAATATTCACAAGTTGGCCTGGAAGCAGCCTTAGCTTTTTAGCCTGGCTAAGCGAGTTGGTAATGCGCGCGCTGCGGTCGTGATTTATGTTCACCAAAGCAAATTACGAATGAACAATGAAAAGGTTGCACAAGAAGAAGCAGCAGGAGGAGAAGAAGTAGAAGAAGATGAAGAAACCAAGCCAAACCAAAAAGCTGAGTAAACTCATCAAGGAGTCAAATAAAAAGCGGTTAAAGCAAACGTAACGAACAAAGCCACAAAGAATTAATGTGAATTTCAAATATTGCAACACAGGACGAACAGCTGAAGAGGGAGAGAGAGAGAGAGAGAGAGAGAGAGAGGGAGAGATAGGAAGAGAGCGAGAGAGACAGAGAGCTTAGGGGGCAGAGCTGAAGGAGATTTTGTGAATTAAACTTATTTAATTTTTAATCGAATTGTCATACAATATTTAATTGTAGGATAAAGCAAGAGCAAGATAGAGAAAAAGAAAGAGAGAGAAGAGGGAGAGCGAGCGAAATCAAATATCAATCGAAGTAGTGGAGGTTATAGAGAGAGAAAGAGAGAGAGAGAGAGAGAGAGAGAAATGAAGACAGATTTAGAATGACATTAAACTGATTTGAAGTCTTAGCTTTAAGTCTTTTGACGTTTTCTTTTTGTTATTTTCAGGGAGTTCTACAAGTTTGTTTCATTATTGGTTTTTTAATTAATTTCAATTTTATCAATTTCTTTTTTTTTATTAAAAAGGGTTTTATTTACTCAACTTTTTACTTAGGAATGGTTGAGCTCTTACCTTATATATTGATATATCTCTGACAAAAGGTTTCTTGTTCCTCCCCTTTGAACATTTTACCTTTTTGTGTGACAAAATCTTAATTTGAGTTTTATTTACAAATCTCTTCCTTTTGAAAGATTAAAGCGGGTTTTGGGAAAAAAAGAAAAAAATTAAATTAAATTTATATAAAGTGGATAAAGGATATAAAATGAGTGAACAATCAAATAAAGATTCGTAGCAGGGACTGAGATGAAATTTCATTATATCTGTGCCACAATTATTTATATGATATTATCATATGAATATATTTTAATATGTAATGAAGATATTAAATATATTTATATTAAATATAATATAAATATATTGCCTATATATTATTTTTTATTTAAAAATTAAACTAAAATCTGTTTTAAATGATTTGTAGCAAACTTTTGTTGCTTGAACTTGCTCTAAGAATTTTTTTTATTGATAATTTTTTTGATTGAACTATTCGTATTTATTTATGTGCAGTAAACATAAGAAAACAAAAGAAAAAAATATATAAAATTGTCAATATGATATTTAAATTTGTTAAAAAAATTTTCAATTAAATTTTTTTTATTATTATAATTTTAATTCTTTTATTTTTAATTATATTTGTATTTCTTAATATTTTTGTTGACTTTATTATAATAATTTTAATTATTTTATTTTAAATTATATTTTGATTATTACTCTTAATATTTATTTACTTTACTATAATAATTTTAATTACTTTATTTTTAATTATATTTGAATTATTATTCTTAATACTTATTTACTTTACTATAATAATTTTTAATATTTTATTTTTAATTTTATTTGCATTAATCTTTATTATTCTTAATTTATTGCAGCATTTATTGTTGAACACTTCAGGTACTAATATCTATAAGCAAAAATGCTTAAACATTACTCCAGATTATCAGCATCAAAATCACTTTCAACTAGAGAACTATTCCTACTAGTATATCTATACGATTTCGCATAGTTTTTCAACAAATATTTTGTGCACTCTGCGACAAGTAAATCAAGCTTGAATACATTTAGCAATGCTGTAATTAACCTTCCCTTTGCACAAATAAAACATTAAACATTAATTAGTGACGCCCCCTTGAGCAGAGCAGCCAATTCAATTAAATTAAATGTAGAACAATTGCACAGTGGATTGCACAGAGTTGATTAACCATCGAGTGGCGTATATATATAATATCGGAAATCCGTTTTATGCTGGCTATATGTATTTTTGCCCATTTCCACTAATTGGAATGTCATGGAGTTTTAGCTATTTACGCAGCGGAAATAAATGCACATGAAACGCAATTAATTCTGTTTGCGAAAAATTTGATTAATAATTTCTGTGGACTGCGGCCAAAGCCCTAAAAATTCTGTGAACAATTTCAAAATGCATTTTAGCCGTGTGGTTATGTGTGTGTGTGTGTGTGTGTGTGGGTGGGCAATGTAACCGACAAGAACATTGGCCGCACTTGTCGGAAACAGAAGCCGAGCAAAACAAACCGAAAAAAGAAGCCAAAAACCAATTTTTAGCGTTTTCTGGCTCTTGTTTAATTCAATTGTGGTTGATTTTTTTTTCCCTTTTTTTCGTTTTTCTTCGCAGCAAAACAGGTGAAATGTAATGGTCAACCAATTGATAAACGCTTTTGGACATTCCTTGCACGTTTTTAATATCAAACTGCAGATGGGATTTACAATAATATTTGATGGTAATCGAACGATTGCAATTTAGTGCATTGAGTGCGCTTCAATGTTAACGTGGCCAATAATTAAATGCAAACACTAATTGCAACTGTTTTAGAAATTTGATTGGTTTTGAAAGTGTTATAGAATGCAAATTTAGCCATGGCTCAGAAATTTAATCGAAATTGATATTTCGTTAAGTGGCTGCACAAATGAACCGCAAATATAAAACTAATTTTGAAATAAATTAGTTTATAGCCAAATAGATTTAAGCTTAAAATGTCAATTAGCCAATTGATATGATTTTAATGCGATTACAATAATAATTGCGCAATGAATTTTAATTGGAATTCGTTGTCGAAATGCAATCACATAAGAAATTTATTTAAGTTGTAAATTTAATTAGATTTCATTAGTTATTTAGAGTGCTGTACAGCTTTACAATTCGATATGAGTTGCATACAATATATTGAGTGAGTTTAAATTCGAATGGACTTTGGGCGTCTTAACTTACTGCCTTTAGTTAAATATGCTAGATCTAGCCTGAATTAGGCTAAACTTGCAACACTGAGAGGCGTCACTCAAATTTTTGCACGCATAAACCGTTACACTACTTCGTATTTGCTCGGCTCGCTCGCTTGAGGCTTAAGTAGTGAAAATATGCCACGACAAAATCAGTGCGTAGCGAACGCTTAAACGAAGGGGAGAGTTCTTCACATGTCTTTCCCTTCCCCTCTCCCCCTCCTATGACACAACGCTCTCGCCCACTAAGTACGCAAGCAGCGCACAAAAATGTAAGCTTATTCGCGACGATCCCGTTACTTCTTTTCTGTATGAATGCGCAACGAACGCCGAAACGAAATGAAGAGATCCCTCTCCTCTGTCTCTCACACTCGTTCTTTATCTTTATGCTCACCCTCTGTATGTCAGCAAAAGCAGATCGCGCACAAATATTTAAATTTGTTTCGGCACGATCCCGTTAATTCTCTTCTGAATGAAGAGTATACCGAACTCTTGAAACGGTTTGCATTGTTAAAGCAAAATGCTTGCGTATTAATATTTGTGGATAGAGTATTCAAGCGCTGATGCGCATGCAAAATGTGTTTTCGCAAGGGACATGCACACACATACACACACTTACCGTCTCTTTGCTATATGTATGCGCATTTGTATGGTGTGAGCGCAGGCAACTCATCTACTCTCACTCCCAAAACTTCAATTCGTTTTGCTCTGTTTCATATTCATATACCTGCGCTCTCATTCACTCATGACATTGTAGACTTAGCTTCAACGCACTTTGCGCTTTGTTAATTCGAACGGAGTTTTTTTTCATGCATATTATTTATGAATTGAGCAAGGAGGCAACGGAAAATAACATTAAATTGTTTTTAAATCAATGTGTGGACTCGTAGCAACTTCTTGGCCATATATTTGTGGCCAATTCGAGCTGGAGGCAATGCACGTGCTGTGGCAACGCGACAGGCAAATGACAAACCATTATCCGTAACAACAAATACTCTACGACAGCAGCCACATCAGCCGCAATATAAAAGACATTAACAACAATATCTACAATGGCAGCAGCTACAACAAAAGTTTTCACGCTCTCCTGCAAAGATTTTACTGAGATGCGAATGCTTGCCGCGACTTTTTGTTAGCCCTAATGGCTTTTAATTGTTTTATGAAATTGCGAAAAATGTCGTCTACTTCAACGCTCCATCCAAATAACAATAACAACAGCATGCAAAGGAAAATAAATTCATAAAAAAACGCGCAAATTGCGACGGCGCAATATAACGCATACGCCCAGTTGCACGCCGAGTGCAATGCACCCAGCCTGGACGGCGGGGGGGCTGCACACATTTTATAAACCAGCTGCGTTGACATTTATTGCCACATTTGCACACTGGCTGGCCGAAAAGAGAAAAAAACTACAGCTAACAAATTTACCTTTACGCCCCGTTCTGTGGCGCCTCGGCGCGAAGCAATTAATTCGAGGTGTTTATGGCCAGGCCAGCCAGGCGGATTATTGTGTTTTGAAAACAAACTTGCAGCAGTAGGTCAAGTGGCAACAGCAGCCACACAGGCAACAACAGCAGCAGCTAAGTAGCCCGTCAAGTTTGCCGCATAGCGCAAGTTTAATTGCTGTTTTTGTGCTTTTGCGACTTTTTTTTTTTTTTTTGTGGCACTCAAACTAAGTATTTTCTTGTTGACTTGTTGTTTTTTTGCGTTTTCTTAGAAAGAATAATTATAATCAGCAAATCAAAAGCAAATCAAACTTTGTAACTGCCCGACAGTTTCTCTTAAATCTCATGCACTGCTTTATCGACTCGACACGATAAATGCTCTTTGGCCAAGCTGTGCGTTCCTCTTACGCTCACTCTCTCGTCCATAATCTGCCTTTCTCTCTCTCTCTCTCTCTCGCACTCAGATTCTCATGAAAACAAAGAAACGATATCATTCATTGAGTAGGTCAAGATACTAACTCAATTTAGTTCGAGGAAAATCTTGGGCAAAATTTTCTAGTTTATCGCTGCGAACGTCTGACTGCAGTCAATTGTAAATCAATGATGAAGTGAATAAAAATAGATGGAAGAAATGTTTAAATGTAAATTGTACTTAAACTTTTATTGCCTTTTTTTAATTGTTTATATATTATGTGTGTGAGAGAGAGAGAGTGAGATAGTAGATGAACTGCTAAGGCAGATAAATGTAAGACAGAGAGATTGGAATTCTTTTTCTTTTTCTTTCTTCCATGTCATCCAAAGCAAAATAATTGAAAAACTTTTGCAAGTTAAATTTGTTACAGATGAAAAAAATAAAAAACGCATTTTATGGCCTCGCTTTGCACAAGAAAAATAAATATTTAGATATATTATAATATAATATTTCATATATATATTAATTTACTTACACAAAAATCAATTTGAATATTATTATTATTAGGAAAACCAATTTTATACAATTTTAAAATTTTGTTAATTTTTTTAGTTATTTTATTTTATTTTTTTTTAATATATTTATAATAGCCTCTTATATATTTATATTAAAAATAAAAAGTAAATAAATAAAAATAAATAAATAAATGAAAAATAAAAATATTAAATAATTTCTTAAACAAAAATTCAATTTGAATATTTAAATAAAAGAAATAAATGCATTAAAAAATTCTGTTTTTTAATCGAATAATAATATAAAATGTAAAGAAATATTTACTTATATAGTTAAAAAAATATATAAATATATAAATAGTTACAAAAAAAAAAAAATAAATAAATAAATTAAAAATACAAATATTTAAAAAATTCTTAAACAAAAATAATTGGGTGATTTAAATAAAAGCAATTAATTTTAATTAAATCATTAAGTAGTTATAATTGATAACAAGTTACAAATTTAAAATTGTAAATAAATATTAAAAATAAATAAAAAAAATTAGAAATAAAAATATTTAAAAAATTCTTAGTAAAAATATTTTCGTATCTAGTTCAAAAAATAAATTAATAAACAAATTTGAAAAATAATATAATATAAATAATAATGTATAAATAATGTATGTATATATAAAAAAAATAGATAAATTATTAATATTAATTAAAACATAAATTAGAATTGGGAAAAGTAATGAAATTATTACTGTTGAAGTTTGCATCTCTTATTGCTGTTCGCTTTAAATTCATTCCCTGAATAAACGCTTTCGTATACGCACGTATTCGGTTTCATATTCAATGTGTACGGAATCATTACTTTCTCCACAGATGCTCTAACAATTACTTATATAGTTTTTTTATTATTATCAAATTTCGATTGAATTTTTTTTAAAACAATTATTAATATTATTTTTTATTAAATATTATAATTTTAAGAAAACAATTAAATAAAATTAAAAACAGACTTTTATAACTCTTCAAGCTTTCAGTGGAACCACTGTCAATAGCTGACAGAATCTATATACTTACCCTATATATAGAGAGCTGCTGCTGTAAGCTCAACTCCCTTAGCCCATTCAGATGGATTCAAGCTCACAGAAATAATGATTATTTAAATTGGGGCTATACGCCCATTAATTCTGTCATCTGTTCCCTAAACATTTACTTCACTGCAGAGACTATTTGCCAAAAATGTATATTCATTTGTCGGCCGGCGATGGCGTTATCCGACTGTAATTGCAAATTGATGGCCAACTACTCAATGTTAATTGCAGTATTTTTGGTGTCAATCAGGCAGAATGCGGACATGTTTGTCACATAATGAAGCGCATTTGGCTATCGATTGCTGAACAACTTGGCGCAATGGTGCAGAGTTTTGGCTATGGCTGTACTCTAATTGCAGGCATTAAGCTTTAATATATGCGAGCTGTATTCTGTTGTTGTTAGACAGACAGAGAGACGGACTGGCAGCTAGCTGACTGCTTGACTGACATTGAGTGTTTCAAACAAACGGGCGAGAAACAAGGAAACGGACAGATAGCAAAGCGTCATGGGAAAAAGTATCTGTTATTATGATTGTTTAGTGCTGTCGCCGGAAATTTCATTCAAGTGGAATGCAGTCATGGCAGCAGGAATAGCGTCAGAAAAAAATAAATACAAATACAGGAAAAAGTAAAACAAGCACAGCAACTGCAGGCGACAAAAGTGAAGCGTTTACCCAAGCAAAGCGAGGCCCTGACAATAATAACTTATGCTTGAATCCCTAAAAAAGAGGAACCCAAAATGGAACGTAACAGAAAAGCAGCAAAACAAAAATGTGAAATCTTCTGACAATTCTCAAAACAAATGCACTGCACAGACAGATGAACGAAGCTATGCATCTGAATATCTGAATAACTGAACAAGTGAATGTGAATATGAATCTGAATGGATAGCTACTCCTGCTCCTGCTGCTGCTGCTACTCCTGCTGCTGGTTCATTATCAAGCAGCTGCCATGAAATGTTGCTTTGCATATTTCATGGCCCTCGTTTTTGTGCAATTGCCAGAAATACAACATTAACTCATACAACATGCAGCAGAACTGAGCAGGGAATTGCAGCAGCAGCAGCAGCAGGAGCAGCAGCTCAACTTCCAGCCACATGCTCATATGAGGCGACTCCTGCTCACTCACTTACTGAGCACTTCGTCAGTGTCTTTTGGCGTAATTTTGTTTGCTGTAACAGTTTAATCATTGGTATTATACGCACAAGCATCAATCAGCATTCCAATTGTTTTTTTCTTTACATCATTTGCCAAGGGATGAAAAGACAAGGGAATGCAGTGGTATCGCCATCTCAGCTTAAGTACAGGGTAGAATTATATATTCATGTTTACATGCAAGCAGCGAGCAGCTAGGGGCAAATTGACAATTGTCAAAACAAAGAGAAACGTGTAACACTGAAAGCAGCTCAAGTGCAGATTTTTATAGTTTTGCATTCATTATTTGTAGGAGAAATGGGAAAGGGAAATATTTGATAGCTGAAATTATGAAAAAATATATTTAGTTTAAATAAAAGCTGCCAAGGTATATTTATTATTTTTGTTATTGTTATTTTATTATTATTATTATTATTATTATTATTATTATTATTATTTTTAATAACATAAATTATTGTTTTTTTTTTTATTAATATAATATTAAAAAATAATATAAATATAAAAAAATATATAATTATAAATTTTTTTTGTTATTTTATTATTTTTTTGTTATTTTATTATAGTATCTATTATTAAAATAATATAATAGATACTATAAATTATTTTCTTAATTTTAAATTTTTAAATAAAAAAAAAATTATAATTAAAATTATTTCATTTTTATTAAATAAATTAATAAATACTTACACACATTTGTGTGTTAAAATCAAATTAAAATTTAAAAAATATATATATTTATAAAAATAATATTTCCCTTACCCAATCACAATATCATTTAAAACTTCTCTAGTTTATTTCACTTTCCTTAAATTGTTTTCAGCACTCTCAGAACTTTTTTGGCGACTCTCGCCAATTGCGCAGCAAGTGAAACAATGTATGAATAAAAGTATTAATTATGTATACCGTTAAAATACGTGCAAATTAATGTCTGTGTATATTTCATGCACATACGTTATGGCAAAGGGAAATACAAATACGAATACAAATACGAATACATATACGAATACGAATTTGCCTCAGCTCGGCACGCAAATATGTATGCGAAGTATGCCAAGAGCTCTGTTCACTGTATTTATATATTTAAGCTGAGGCTCGAGTCGAAGACAAATATTTAATGCAGCTCAACTGGAATGTGACAGGGTATTAATTAAAGTGCTGCTCATTAACACACACACACACACACACACACAGGCAACATGAAGTGCGTGAAGCAGGTGACTTTGGTTGCCTTTTGTTGATCAGTGTTCGGCGCTCTGTCAAACTTGATTTATTCCCAAGTTGTACTCTCACTCTCTTTCATTTCCTCGTTTCCTTGCTTGCTGCTCTGCCTTATTTTTCAGTTCAGTAAATTTTTACATAATATTATGCATGCTGTGCACGTGTGCATGCAGCATGCTGCTCATATCTGTTCAGCTGTTCAGCTGTTCAGTTGCTGTGGCTTGTTGTAATCACTTTTAATGAAATGCCAACGCGGCGTATGCGCAATGTAAAGATTAAAGATACAATGTCAGGAAAGTCGTGCTTTAAAAATCAAATAACTTTTATTGTAGTGAAATTCGTTACGTAGTCTATTAAGGAAGCATTAAAAGAAATTAAAGTGCAGTCAGGCATTTGTATTTGAGGAATTCTGGCAAACTTTTTCGTTCTCAAGGCAAAGGCAAGTAAATTTGAATTTTGCCTATATTTCCACATAATCATTAAAATTTAGAATTATACTTTATTACTGAAATGCATATAAAATAAATTTATTTTATATTATATTTTTTAAAATAAATTTTTATTTAAATTAATTTTTGTATTAAAAAATTTAGAATTGATCTAATATTGCTAGAGAAATATATTTAAACTTTAATATATTTGTATATATTTATCGTATTTGAGTTTGCACAATATTTGTAGATAATATTAATTGTTTTAATATTAATAGGATTCTATACAAAAATATATTTAAAATTAAATATAATAAAAATTACTTAAGAATATATTCAAAATTAAATATTTTAAAATATTATTACCATTTTTAACTGATTTATTATTTATACAGGGTTAATATACAAAAATATATATAAAAATAAATATAATAAAAAAATTATTTGAAAATATATTAAAATTAAATAGTTTTAATATCATATATAAATTAAAGTATATTTGTAGCAATTTGAATTATTGTTATTTAAATTATATTAAAATAAATTTAAATTACAATATTTAATATCACATTAAAAAACATTATCACATTTAAAATATTGCCACATCGCCCAACAAAACGATTAATTTGATTGCTAAAAGTCTTTTTAAAAATTTCGCCTCATTGCGGTCACATTAAGAGCCCACAAAGCACACTCTTGGCTTAAACTCCAATGAAACGCAACTTTTTAAAGTCATATTAGCGTAAAGCATCGCAAGCTGCAAATTTGAAATGCTAAAGCAAAAATAACAAACGAAGGCAAAGTCCTGGAGAGGACTGAGAGGACTCAGCTTTGCTGTTGTTGTTGTTGTAGTCCATTTAGTTGTTCTTTGGGCCAATGCTGAGGAAACGTAGCACATTTTTCAGGATGCCTGGCTCATTAATCGTGTCCTGTGCGTTGTCATTACCATTTCGTTTTAGAAAAAGGCGCACGCCCTCGAGCACCAAGAAACATTTGTCTTGCCGGGCAACAACAAACAGTCCAACAATTTTTATATCGAAATAAAATAAATTGTGGAAATTTAAGTGTCTCTCACTCTCTCTCTCTCTCTCTCCTATGTATTCTTGCTGCGTGTCTCTTCATTTTGTTGGCAAATGACTTACGTATCCATTTATTTATTGTGCGGCCCAATCGAAATGCCATTTGTTACTTAATGCGAGACGTCGTTCAATTTTAAAGCATTATTGTAGCTTGGGCGCCGCCCAATGTGATTGGCTCACGTCTTGGACACGGGCAACGCCTCTGGCCAGCAGCACTTGATGTGCTTAATATAACTTAATTGGTGTCGCTTGCAACACATGTGGGCGCCATTAAAATCAGAGCCACGCTTAAGGCAAATGTCTGCGCCCCCGGTGGAATAGCTGCTGTTTGTATTGATATGGCTGCTACACCCCATCTCTCTCTCTCTCTCTCACTCTCTTTGTCTGTCGCTCTCTAACAACGCATTTGTCATATGCAAAATGTATGGGCACTCAGACGTCTGTGTTGGCTCTGTGACATATTTGTTTGCTATGAGATGGCCTGTTGTGGTCAGTTCTTTGACTTTGTCACCTGACACCGAGTGAGAACACAAAAAAACAATATTTAAACGGCAGACAATCTCAGGTGTAGATAGTGTACAATATATAGATATATATATATTATATATATATATATATATATATATATATATATATGGTTGAGGCTGACAGCATTTTATCTCTTTAAGAGCTTTACGAATATTGAGATTTAATAAAAGTTAAATAAATTTCAGATATATTAAAATTTAATAAAAAAAGGTAAAGAAAATAAAAATAAAATATTACATTTTAATTACCAAGAAAATGCTCTAAATTTATATAAATTATTTATTAATATTTAAATAAATTGCAGATATATTAAAGGGTTTTCTGCTTGATTTAATTTGTTTATTATTAATTATTGATTTAATGAAATGTCTGTGTTGTTGGTGTAGGCAAGGTTAATTTGAATACTTTATTTTCTTTTGAGCAGACAGACAGTCAAAGTATAGAAGCTATAAGAAGGCACTGCAGACAATTATTACAAACGGGGCTTGGGTATTTGCACGAGTGCATCAAGTGTGTGTAAATGAGCAAGGGTTATCAAGAGAGTAGAATAATTTAAGGGAGCTTACTCTAATGGCAATTAGTAGAGGCCGCTGCGTCGAATATTGACATTAGCTGGAAATTCGGTTTGCTCTGAACTGAATATCAATATGTATAGAATAATATTCTATTTTTTCTGCAGCTAAAAAAAGAAAAGAAAAAAACAGAAAGTGATAGAATATATATAGAATAATAAATAAGATTTATATGAATAGATATTGTAAAAGTAATCTTAAAGGGGAAAAAAGCACAACATTAAATTTAAAAAAAAAAGTTTTATTATTTATTTTATTTTATTTTTTTTTTTTAAATATCTTCTATTATTTTTCGATTTATACAAGTCGAAATCATAATTAAAACCGTGAATAAAATATAATTTAAATATGCTTTATCAATGCTGAATGCTGAACTGAGCGTCGTCTTTTTATTAAAATGCGTTATAAAATAATTTATTTCTATTATTTAATTTATTTTCCCATAGAATTATTAGTTAATTTCATTTTAAGCAAAGCAAGTGAGCTTCTTATAAAGTTGTCTACTTGAACTGGAACATCTGCATTATTTTAATGATATTTAAATTTAGTTTTTTAACTTTTTCAGAATCTCTCTAAAATATATACAAATTGCCTATCACTCTATATTCATTGCATGAACTGCTGCTCTTAAATGAACATAATAAACGTTAAGAGGCCTGTGAGGGATTGAGAGTAGAATCACACGACTCTATGCAATCTCTTTTTACAATATATAAATACAAATACAACTACAAATCTATTGCATCAATTGTGAACGTAGAATTGGTATCAATGGGCTCAACAATTCTAGAGCAGAGATGAGAGAGATGAGCAGAGGTGAGCTATAAAGATCCAAGCTGTATTTGACTGCAGGTTCTATGCTGAGCTAGTTTTACTTCTCTGAGCGGCTTGAAAGAGCAAATGAATGAAATGAAACACTTTTTGCTGAACTGTTTGACAAGCTGAAGAGCGACGCAGCTCATTAAAAACTATTATCAAATAATTCATGTCCATTGCCATGGTTTGAGCTAATTTGAGTTAAAGTTGACCTAAAATTTCTCTCTTAATGACAACAGGACTTTTTCTTCAAGTACATGCTTGAGCAACTATAGCTGACATGCTAAACTAAACATATTTAATATAATACACAAACTCTTACAACAATTTATTGTTAAAGTTATTTATTATGAATTCATAATACACAACTTGCGAGAACTTGTCATAGAAACATATCGATTGAAGTAGAAGTTGCTGCCTCGCATATATAAATATATTATATACTATTTATATAAATATATCACAATGTGGCACGCAATTTGCTAACAAAATTGTCATAACATGGCTCTAACAGCTTGAGAGCCATATGTTAGCCGCAAAAAGTTGGATGCGTCGCATAACTTGCAAATTGTTGCCAGCCTCTCGCAGTCAGCAACAAAAAAAAAATAAAGTTTTGTGTTCACTTTTTGGGCGTAATTTGGCCAATTGAATTGGTATTGGCCCCGTTCAAGTTAATATGTTTGGCCCAAACGCATTTCCCTTTGCCAGCGCTATCACATTGTCTGCCTGTGTGAGAGCTGCGTGCGTGTTTGTGGTTTAACACCAGAGCTATTCAATAGCTATCCACAAGCTTTGGCATGCCCCCAACATGTCAAAGCAATGGGGCGCGCACAGAGCAGGAGTCGGTCGGGCCAACTGCCTTAACTACTTTTATTGGTTGCGGCTGTTGGTTTGGCTACTGGCGACTGTCAGTTATTTACTCAAAGCATTTCATTTACCAATTTTCTCCCAGCTTAAATCAGCGTTGCATGAAAATGACAACAACAGGCAAAGGGCGGCTGGCGGCAGTCAGCAGGAGGCGCGCAGCAAACGCCAAGCAGCGAGTTCGTTGTAAAATGGCAGCAGCAAGATAAAATCCAATTAAAATAGCGTAGAACTTTAAAAAAAAAGTCGAGTTGTAACAAATTTCTAAATATTAGACGAACAAATGCTCTGCAAAGTATTTACAATTAGATAAAAAGAAAGAATTGAGAGAGCGGAGAGAATGGGCAAGATATTATTTATAGAAATGAGTATTTGGGATATATAAAATTATAAAGAATAAAATATATAAATACATTTAACAAAAATAATTTTTTATAAATATAAAAATTAAAACAAATATCTAAAATATACATACATGATTTTACAATTATATTTATATTATTATAAATGTAAAAATATAATTAATAAATATTTTATTACATCATAGAGTAAATAATTACAATTATAATAATAAATAATAGATTATAGGATTATTCCAGATATGTTATATAAATTAAAAATATAATGAATAAATATATTATAGGACATTCCGAATTTTTTTATATTTTTTATATTAAATATCAAATATAAAAAATAAAATAAATTATATTATAAAATTAAAATTATAAATATATCTTCTATATTTTTATATAATATTATAATTATCAAAAAATATTAAAACATAAATACAAAATCTTATATATATTATTAATCTTTTTAATACAAAATACAATTATTCGAATATATACATATATTTGTTTAAATACAAATAAAATAAAAAGACATACCTGAATAAAGAGGATTAACTGAGTAGCTATAAGAGAGTCTCGCTTTTTTCTTTCCTTATACACTCACTCATCAATGTTAAATTGCTGCCCAACTCCACTTTTTCACAACTTTGTCAATGTACCCGTTTGCATACCCTATTGCTGCCCTGTTAAGGACATTAAAAAAAAGGTGCAGGAGCAGAGCAATTGCAATGCGGTTGAAAGTAAAACAAAGCATAAAATCTATTTGCAGCCTGGCGGCTGCTGGCAGCGAGGTAGACAACAAAAGTTTATGCCATGTAAATAACGACATCATAAATTTGGTTACGTGGGGTATGGTATAGTATATACTATATAACGCGTGCATATCTCACCCCCCACACACAGACACTCACACGCATATGGAGCTATAGCTAGTTCCGTTTTTAGTAAACAATTTTTTCGTCCTTTCTCAGTTGGGAGGGCTGAAACGCACCTACTCGAGTTGTTACCATTTTCATGGCACTCGATTCGCGTTGTGCTTTTTTCTATTTGAATTTTGGTTGTTATTTTTATTTATTTATTTACTTTTTTTTTTTTGGCCTGCCTTTTGTCATAAAAAACTCGACAACAATGGCATCAGCCGCAGCAGCAGCAGCACCAGGAGGAGGCTTCGTTTTTTTCTAGCCACTCGTCAGGGGAAATAAAAGTTACGTTGACACGGACACGGACATGGATACGGACACTGCCACCAAGTGCCAAGCACTTTGGCCCTACCCTTGCCTCATTTAGGCCATCCACCTGCTCGAGAGCCAACACAATCTCAGCTCCCAGCGCAGCTTCCGTTGTTGTTGCTCTGCTGTTATCTGATTTTGTTGTGTGTATTTTTTAAAGGTTGCTGCAGCACTTCAGCAATTTGCTCCTGTAGCTCTCTGTAAAATGAGTTGCCTGTAAAATGTGCAAGAAATTAAAACGATTTGCAGCAGATTCAAGTCAACTCCCGAGGCCAAACAAACAAAAAAAAGGGCAAGGAATGCAGAGCGAATGCAGAGCTGCAAATTTAATACGAGCTGCAACATTTGCAGTCGAGAGTTGTTTTCAAGCAACACTTCTTAAGGCTATTTTACATAAAGGAGTTGAGCTCAACAAATTTATGCAATTGTTGAGCTCAAAGTGCTCAAAGTAATAAATTGTTGATTTAGCTAAATATTTGCTTGAAATAAAAATTAACTGCGCAGTGATATCATGTTAAAGAAATTCATTATTGTCTATTGAATAAATTAACATTATAAAAATTAATATAAATATTCTAAAAATTAATATAAAAATATAAAAATTAATATAACTATTTATTTTATTTTTTTAATTTAATTTTTTATTTAATTTATTTATTTATTTATATTTAATTTATTTTTTTTATTTACTTAATTTAATTTATTATATTATTTATTAATTTTTTGTTGTTTATTTTTAACATTTGAACCTTTAACAAATTTTTTGGGTTTCTAACATTTGAGTCTTCAACAAATCTTTTGTGTTTTCTTTAAATATTTTTTATATTATTATTTTTTGATTATTATTATTTTTTTTTTTTTAGTTTCTGACCAAGTTGACCAAATTTTATATATATTTATTTTAAATCATAAAATTAACAATTAAATAAATAAATATGTTTGTAAAACGATTTTTATTCTTTTGAACAATTAATTTCGATTGATTCTCAATATAAAAATACTTTTTATCAATAAATTCTCAAATTTAAAAGACAATTTCATAATATATATAAAAAAAAAAAAAACAAACAAAAATAACATTGGAAACTCCTTTGAACAAAAATATCAAAATTTACAATTTAGCTTAACTTGAAGCTTATGGATTAAGTCTTATCGTCTATAAATGCGATGGCACAAAGTGGCCACAGCTTAAAATCATAAAAATATATAAACCAAAATTTGTTCTCAATGCTCGCATAGAAATTTATTCGGCTTGCAGCTTCTCAATGTACACAACAAGCTCTTGGATTACTTTTTTATAGCCATCGATTAAAGATAAAGTTTGTTGAAAAATATTATTAAAGGGAATTAAAGAGTTTTATTAATGCAGACAAGTTCTTGTTATTCTGAAAATTGCAAATACTAGGCAAATATATATGATAGAGAAAGAACTCTGAATATATTCTTTATATGACTTTTCTCTTTTAGGCATTGATATACATACGTGCCCTATGCTGTTAAAGTCTGTTCTATAGCTCAAAGAGTTTTCAGTGCAGTGTCTGTCTGGGGCGCATAAATGAGTAAAAGAGTAAGGAAGTTATAATAAAAGGAGAGTAATTATAGAGCAGATGCTGATGAGCTAGTGTGTGTGTGGGTAAAGGCCGCTCTCAAGTGACCTCTAAGTCCGAGGCTTTATATGCAAATAGAAGAAGAAAAAGATATATTAATTCAAGTCATTTCGCTTTTTTTATTTTATTAGAAAAAAAATTGTAGTGGGAAATGAAAATTAATTCTAAAAATAGAATTAAATAAAAAATACGTTTTAGGAGAAGAAAAACAATTTATTATTTATAGTTATAATATAAATAAATCATTTATATATTAAATAAACAAATGTGCCAAATGCTGCGTTTATATATGTATTTGCCATAGAGAAATATTAAGATAAAATATCTTCAACATAAGATATACATGTATGTATATATTCTGAAAAAAATTATAAAAAATGTAAAAAAAATAAGATATTACATACTTATTCAATTAAAAATATAGTTTAGTCTCAATTTCTTTAGTTACAACAAGACAAAATGTTGAAAAGTAGAGAAAATTGCAATTTAGCTATTAAAAATAAATATAAATATATAAAAACAGAAACAAAACGAAAAACAAAGTTGCTAAGAATATAGCGAAATGCCCTTAAAACATTAAATATTTAAAAAAATATTTTAAAAATCTACCCAAGCAACAGATGCTGAAGCTTCTAAATAGTTAACTTTGTCTATACAGTAAATAGAAGAGCTAGTTATTTATTGCCTGAGTGTTTGTTAAGTGCAACACTTTCAATATATATACGTATATATTTCGAAATGTTTTGTTTATTATCAGTTGAGCACTTGTCTTGGCTCGTTTACATTTCACTTGTCTGTCCACTGCTAGGAATGCATGCCAGGGCACATTCCATAGTCACTTGAAAAATAGATTTAATTGAGATTTACAATGCAAGTTAAAGTGCCAGCCACAGTACGGAAATTTACTTAGAGCCAGAGCATTAGAACGCCCTGCCCACAGGCAAAAGCTCATAAATTTCAGCTGGTAAATCTTTATCCAGCTCGACACGGGCGGCACCGAATGACCCAGTGTGTAAATCTGGTCGATTTCTGTTTTTGTTTGCTTAGTTGCTCGTGTATTAAAGTTAAATTGCGTTTAAGTAGCTGACTTTTATGGCGCTGACTGTTATACATACATATATATTTATATATATAATCGCATAAAATCGTATTCAACAGTTGTTGCCTGCCCTCATGAGTATTTGCAAATTCAGCGCATGTTGGCAAGGCCAAAAAGTGAATTGGATGGCAAAAATAGCCAGGCAAAACAATGTTGGCCCCAAACGCTTTACTCGCAGCTAACGAGCTGAAGAGCGCCAAATGGCTGCAGACTCAGTGTGCGTCTGTCTGTGTGTGTGTGTGTCTGTGTTTGTGTGTGTGTGTGTCTGTCTGCTGTTGGGGCTGTTGTTGAAATGATAAGCATGTGTGCAATTAAAATGAAAGCGTGCCTTCACTGCTCTTCTCTCTTTCTCTCTCCCTCTTTTTATCTCTCTTGCTCTGACTGTGACTGTAACGGCAGCGCAACATTGTACCGAGCACAAGTGAAACAAGAGCAACAGCAACAGCTACAGCAACAGCCATGCCGCAGCCCATGACAATAAAACAAATGTCGCCTATTTTACATAAACGTTGTCCTTGTTATTGTTGTTGCTCTTTTATGTGATAAAAAAAAAAAAAAATTGTACAACAAAATGCGCAGGAAACGCGAGAGCAGCCCTCAGCGGGCGACGAGAACAGAGGCGTTGATTAAAAGGAGATTAAACAGATGAAATATGACAACAAATACGTATATGTATATATATATAGCAAAAGTCAAACAATAGAAATAGGCAAACAATTAAACACCTGACCAGATCTATAGATATTTAAAAACAATTGTATATTATATTCAGATCTTTCATAGACTCAACTCTCTTTTTGACAGATTTATATATATTAATAAAATATTTATAAAAAATATTTTTTATATTATATTCAGATCTCTCAAAGACACATTTCTCCTTTGCAGAGATTTATATATATATATATTTAAATATTTTAAATATTTTTATATTATATTCAGATTTCTCATTGTATCATCTATCTTTTCGACAGATTTATATACTTTAAAAATATTTATTATATTTCTTTTTATATTTTTATATTACATTTTGAGTGATCTAAATGTTACACAGTTATCCTTTTGAGAGATCTACATATTTTTAAAATATTTTTATATATTTTTATTTTATTCCGATCTCTAGACTCAACTATGTTTTCTAAAGATCTAATACATTTTCAAATATATATATTTTTATATATTTTTTATATTGCATTCAGATCTCTCATAGACGCATCTTTCTTTTCGACAGAGCTTTGCTTATGTTATTAACATTTATATAACATTTGTTGCTCTGTTAAAGGGATCTCTGGCTCTCCCTCTCATTATCCCTCTGTCTCTGATTTTTTAACTGCCTCTCTCTCTCACTCCTTCTCTGTTATTAACATCTTTATAACATATTTTGCTCTGTTAATCTCTCCCTCTTTCTCTCTCCCTCTCACTGTCTCTTTCCAGCTTTTCTTAATTTCTATTCTCTTCTCTCATTGCAATCCCTTTCGCTATGCTGCCCTGCACCACATCCAGACCATGGAACGTTTAATATTTGCGACCTGAACATTAAGAGCTTTACAGTAGTATCACAGTGTCAGCGGTTTTAGCCCTTTTTTCTTTGAGCCTTGCGAGCCATATAACCATAAAAAGAAGCTGCAAATTAAAAACACATTAAATTTTGTAGCTGACGACTCAAAGAGGCGTTCACGTGTGGCCATTTGATAGCGTCCGGAAAGCAGATAATTTGCAATGCCTGATGTCAATAATTAAAGCACAAACTAGGAGACTGAGGCTTTAAGCCGCTTTGATTTGAGAGGCGCCAGTCACTCGAAATGTAAACAGTGCCCAAAACGGGTGGCACCAAACGTTTGGGTTCGAGTGTGGCCAGGCAGTCGGAGCTGGAACTGGAGCTGGAGTTGTAAATGAGCAATTAGTCGTAATAAAAACATCAGAGCGCCGGCAGCAACTAACACTCAATGCTCCGGCACATGGTTGAGGACTAAGCGGTCGCCCATCCCAGTCCAGCCCCCAACACTCCTGCCCACAATGAAACGACGTGCACTTAATTCAAATTGCAAAAATTTAACCTCAACATGTGCGCAACCCAAACACACGCATTCACACAGACACACACATGCATGAACATGCCTCCTCTCTCTCTCTCTCTCTCTCTCTCTCTCTCTCTCTCTCTCTCTCTCCGTCTCACTCGCAGTCTGTAACGCATAACACTTCCTCTTGCAGAGGCGCAAAATTAACACACAGTTATTCGAGACAGGCCCAGTAGCTGACAGCAAAAACAGCAGCAAAAGCTTAGCTATGCGGCAAATGGCCGAGAAGTGAGTAAAAACCAAAGAGAAAATGTTCCGAAAGTAAATTTAAACAAATTTATGTTAAAGTAAAAATCAACTATTAATAAAATACGTATTCAAATTTAAAAAAAAAAATTATTCAATAAATGAATTTAAAATAAGTGAAATACAAAATAAAAATTAATAAAAAAATTTTAAACATAAATTAGATAAATTTGTATTCATTATATATAAACATTTTAAAATAAATAAATAAAATGGTTAAGATTTTGCTATTATTATTAATTTTTTATTGTAAATATTACTAAAATATTCTGTCTTCAAATTCAAATTTATAAATTTAATAAATATAATAATATAAAATAAATTATTTGCTAAAAAAGATTTAAATATATGTAAATTTTAAAATTTTTTATTTATTATTTATTATAAATTTTATTAAATTTAACATTATAATATATTTTATTTGAACAAAAGAGATTTACATATATGTAAATTAAAAAATATTGTATTTAATTTTTAAATTTAAAAATAAATAAATAATATTAAATTAAACAATTATATTTATTTATTATTATTATTATAATTTATTTTTTTCTTTAATTTCATTAAAAAAGTTCTATGTCTTTGACCTGCGAACAAATTTATAAATTTTGTAAAATAAATAATATTAAATTGAACAAAATTTGGACAGTAAAGTTTAGTACTTTCATCATTATTTGTATTCTATTAATTGTTATTTTTATTAATTTTTTTTATATCATTAATATTGTTTTGATTATTACTATCATTATTATTATAATTATAATTATTTAATTTTTTTGTCTTCAGCTAACGAACAAAACACATGTATATTGAAAATATATATGAAAACCTGAAACATCATTCTAATATATCTCAATGTATAATTTTGTTAGGAAAATAATATTTTTTTATATTATTTCTTTTTATTTTCTTAATATTTTTTTTATATAAAATCTTTTTATTAATTTTGTTTTGGTATGTTTTAACAAAAATATATTTTATAAAATAAATAAAAGTAAAATGAATATTTTATAATTTTAAAATAAATTATAATTAATGATGTAATAATATTTGATGCCTGCAACTTTGGCGAAATAGCCAAGAATTTGTTTATTGGAATGCAGAGTGAAAAATTGAGAGGCTGTTGGAAAATGCAGCCTACGAGAGCACGCGTTGCCTTCACTGTCAGCGGTTGGGCTGATGTACTGCCAGCAGAGCGACTGGCTGACAGACTGCCTGACAGACTACAAACCAACTAACAGACAACATCAACAACAACAGCAACAACAACAACAGCTAACAGTCTGTATGCAATTAGGTTTAGGCAGACAGATTGCCAACTTTTTGCCGTTGCCTACTTTTGGGCTGCGTTTGCTTTAAGCTGCTTTTATGTTATTCTTTGTTGTTGTTGCTTAACGTGGATTTCCGCTATGTTTTTTAGACACCACCTGCTGCCATTTGTCAGTCTTGTGCCACACACAGCTGGGGCTTGTTATTATTTTATATATATATACAAAGAGTAAGCGCAGCAGGTTTATGAACTGTTTTTCATAGCTTGACAGGCCGGCTGGCATATGTATCTTAGTAGATGAGGCAACGTTCCATTTCCGGTTACGCCCCAACACATTTGGCACTGTCACGTCGTGCTATTTACATAAATAAATAACATTGAGCGAGCACTGGCAAAGCATATAAATTCCGGATAAATATTCTATATAAACTTGACATTTTGGATAAAGAGCCAGATACAGCCCCAGACATGTAGAGTATGCACAAAAAATAACTTTCTCATAATTGTTTGATGTGCGAAAATCATGAAAAAAAAACGAAAGAAAAAATCATTTATATACACAAATATCTATTGTTATTCTTTGACGCTGCCAACGGCATGCAAAAGTTAACATTGTCGCCCGAAGGACTTTCAGCTGTGGCTTTGTCATTCGTTTGTTTTGCTTTGCCGGAAGTGCCTTGTTTGACGTCGCTTTTACGTTTGCGGCCTTTAAGTGTTTACGTGGCGTATTAGTAATAAATGTAATGTGCATAAAAGTGTCGCACGTGGACGCTACCTATCTACGGTGCTGGCAAATGTTTACAATGTGCTTCAATGCCGTTGGGGGCAGCATAAAGTGCAGATTTTTTTCTTTTTTTTTTTACAACTTGATTAAGGGCCAAGCCAAGGTCTCAGCGCAGTAAACAATCCACGTCAAGTGCGGCGTCAAATGCAGGCACTTAATCAATCAAAGCTGCGAACGAGCAGCGACCCTCCGTGAGAGAGAGAGAGAGAGAGAGAGAGCGCGAGAGAGAGAGCGTGAGCTAGCTCCATAGTGTCCTTATTAGACATCGGGTACTACTACTTGGGGTTAGTGCTCTGGCCTATGCTTTTGGCAGCACAAATTATGGCTCGCCTGTCCGTTCAAGGACTTTGCCTTGATGGACTGATTGGGTCCCATGTTGGCACTGCTCTCAGCTGCTCTCTCTCTCTCTCTCTCTCTCTCTGTCTGTGTGTGTATTTATAACAACAATATGCCTCATGCCAAATCCTTGTTTAATGCAGCTCAGACCGCAGAGTTGTCGCCCCAGTGCCTCAGCTACTTAGTTGGTTTTATTGGTAAGTCCAAGGGGTTTAGGGCTTTGACAATATGCTGCATTGCAGTCTGTCAGGTTGGGCTTAAGTGCTCTAAGTAACCATTTAATGCTCTCTGATTAGAGACGAACAGAATCGTACTATATATACTACTATTTTGAACTTTATCTTAATTAAGCAGCATTTGTGCTCAGCCCAGCTCAGAGTTTGGCTAATTCAGGCCCAATATTAGGTTAATAACAATTATCAACAGCAGCCAATTAAAAAGCCACAAATTTTTGGGAGGCACTCTTAATATTCCCATTGGCCTAGCCATCATTCTATTATTGCTACTTACTTTCGCATTCCTTTTGCTCCTTTCTCTGCCCGTCTCTGGGGCATTTCTTTTTCAGTTTTTGCTTTCATTTTGGTTTGCCCAGCGCAAACACCTCACACAATTCACAATTTTCGGTGCGGAGCTCTTAAAGTTTTGCATAAATTCGTGAAAAATATTTTGGTGCTCGGACAGCAAAAAAAGGGTTTCCCTCTTGGCTATTTTAATTAATGAAAATATTTTCGACTGCTAAAAATAATATTAGACGCGCATAAATCATGTATTAAATTTGCGCACTGAAAATAAAATAATCGCTGGCCTTAAACTGACAGCGCGTTGGCCCAACTTTAATGTTGGCTGGTATTTAAATTTATTTAATTTCATTTGCTATACACTGAATCCATTGAAAATGGGAAATTTAGGGTATCATGGTTTTGTTGAATGTATGTAACAGGCAGAAAGTTGCGTAGCAGACTCCAGAAATTATATATATATCTAATCTGGGGGACGAACTGAGTCGAATTATTCTGTCCGTATGTATGAATGCGTTGATTTCAGAAACTGTAAGAGCCAGAAACTTCATTCTTTCTCTACGAGTTTGTTTGAGAAATTTAATAACTTCTATCCTTTAAAAATTATCTTTAAAAATATTATTTATAAAAATATATCTCGCTCATCTTTAAAGCTAGAGCCGCCACGTCTTCTGTATATATTTATACAATTTTGATTTTTGTTAGATTTTGAATATCGGGCCCCAATTCAACGCCATCTCCTCAAATGTGTAAAAAAATGTATTTCAAATACTAGGGACATACGGTTTGGTTTTACATATACATATGACTGTCATAATCATAATTTAAAAGTTTGAATACGAAATTCTTTCTATAAGAAAAATTATTCATTAAATAAGTTCCCATATTTTAGCCCATGTGCAGAGCAAGCGAGACAGCAAGACGCCTGCATATGCGCATATCAGTGTGTGTGTCTGTGCATGTATTATATGTTACGATTGCACAAATGAAATGTTTGAATTCTGTTGAATATTATTGGTTCTTTGAAGGGTTCAGGGGATCTCGTAGTCGAGCTGTCAAACCTGCTCGAATGAGGCCAAAATGAACTCAATTGCAACTGGACAGCGTGAGTGGGCTCTCAAGTGTACAAGTAGTAGCTGCTGTTTAACTCAAGTGAACGTTGCTCGAATTAACGTGCTACTTGAATCATGGCCTACAGTTGACATTTTTGTTGTTACAAATTTATTTGCGGCTTATTTATAGAAAGCGGCAGCAGAACAAACTGAGCTGCTCATAAATTGTATAGCAAACACACATATATAGAGAGAGATATATATATAGTATATATAAAGAGCACGCACGTGCAATATTGTCGAGCTCGTCAGCTTAACTGCTTGTGCTTGGTAAACATGCGCTAGGTTTTCCTTTAGCATTACGATCATAAAGAGGCCATGGGGAGTTCGGCGAATCTATGGAGTGTAATGGGGCGTATGTGTGATATTTTTGCACTGACTGCTTTATTTTTTTTATCATTGCTTTGGCATAGAGTTCGTTGGCAATTAATAAATGACACTCGCAGTTGTCGCCAGACAAAGTTCATTAGCTTTAGCACACACGTGGCACTGCGGCACGTGGCAGCAGCCCAGCCAAGCCAAGTCGCCGTCGAGTTGAGGCATCTTCAACATTTACTCGTAAATGGCTCATAATTCATTGTCTGCACAATCAATCTTCAGCGCTTCACTTCGACTTCACTTCGACTTGACTTTGACTCTTTCATTCATTTGCATGCCGCACTGTCGTCGTCGCCCATTCGTATTGGTCAAGGAAAATTCGCAGCTATTTGTAAACAGTGCGTCAAAATTGTTTGCGCGCTGCATAAATATTTAGAATAATATTTACATAGATCCACATATATACTATATATTTATATGGTGTATGCAATCATTTTTGGCCACGCTCTCCAATTTATTTCTCATATATTTATAGACTTGAACATTTCCTATTTGTTTTTCGCGTCGAGACAAATTGCTGCGGCACGTTCAACAATTATACGAAACCAGCTGAATGGTAGCTCATCAGTGTAAACGTGACTTTTATTCATAGTTTGCTGCTTGTTGTGCATCGCGTCTAAGCAGCACTTGATTTATTTCATTTATCTGCACTGCGAGGCTTTAAATATGTTGAAAAGTTCAGCTCTGACTGCAATTCATAAAATGCAAACCTTGCCATTTATTATTGTTTTATCTGTTAGCTATTTTGCATTTTTTTTTTATGAGTACCCTGTACGGTAGTATTGAAAATGCATAGTGAGGGCATATTGGTTTTGTTGAAATGCATGTGACAGGCAGAGGCCTTCTGGAGCTCATTAAGTAAAGTAAGCTTAGCAGACCATATAATGTATGTAGTATATATATTCTAGAACAGCATGACAATCTGACGCTATTTAGTTTTGCCCGTCTGACTGTCCCTCTGTATGAATACATCGATGTCAGATCAGATAATGAAACTTATAATTATTTCCTTCTAAAAAAAAAAAAATAAAAATAAAATAAAATAAAATAATACTAATAATAATAATAATTATAATAATAATAATAAACAGGAAATTCTACATTAACTAAAATTATTTCCCAGTTGCAAACCAACAAAACTCTGTCTAAAATAATATTTAATATTATATTATACATTATAATTTAATTAAATATATAAAAAAAATTTATATATATTTATTTGTTTTTTTTTTTTAATTTTTTATTTTATTTATATTTAATTAATATTTATATTTATATTTAAATAAGAAGCACTAGCAGCCAGTGCTTTAGCAATAGTCAATTCAAATTTTATATATTATTAACTACTATAAAAAATAAAATATTTATATATTTTTACTTGTTTTATTTATTTATATTTTATATATTTTTTTCATATTTAATTTTTCTATAAGCTTATGCAATGCAGTATATTTAAAAGTAAAGCCTCAGCAGTCAGCTCTTTAGCAATGATAGATTCAAATTGTATTTATTATTAAAATCAAAATTTTAAATGCGCAGATCATTGTTTAGGGTATCTTCTAGTCATAATTATCATACCCTCAACTGTTTACAAAATATTTTCCACATTTGTTAAATATTTTCAACTATGCGTTTTTTATGGAATCTCTCAACTTTTTTATTTATTTGAAATATGTTTTGAAATGTTAGCACATTTTATTTGCATAGCTTGTGCTTTGCTTTTTTGTTGCTTCCACTTAAATAAATATTAAAAATATTGCAAAATTGAAAATCCATTTGCACTTTTCATAATTGTTTTTATCAATGCAATGCTCAGACCAATGCACACTCATACATATACAAACTGTTGTTTTCTAATTGGTTAACTGCATTATTTATGAGCATTTTAAAAGTATGACTATATCACTCACACTATGTTTATATATACTATATAATTTATGCGAATCGCGTGTTAATTTTTATTGCGTAGCCGCATTGTCGCGCGCGCGGTTATTTGTTTATTTATGATTGAATGGAATGGATGTTCCATGATTACCATATGCAGCTAGTTGAACTGTGTTCTGCGTTGGTTTGCTTTTGGCTTGGCTTTCGGTTTCGTTTTGATGTGGCTGTCTAAAAATATACTGTATAGACGCTTTTAAGTGTCTGTCTGGTTGCCAAATGATTTGGCTTTCAGCGCTGAACGGTTTTTGTTTTTCTAGCTGCCTTTTGAATTCAATATTTATTTTGATTATTTCAGTTGTTAGCAGCCTTTGGCCTTGCCAGCACGCCTCTCTCTCTCTCTCTTTCACTCTGTCTCTCTCCTTCTGAGGTGTGTCAGGTTTAATGAACATTCCTTAAGGTGTGCTGCTCGCATTGCCTTGAGCTCGTACCACGTGACGTATGTGTTATTTTCTTGTATTCGAGCTCTGTTGAAAGACATTCAAAGACGCCCTTACTCAAGGTTGTTGCGGTTGCATGTGTGCCAGCAATTAGGGGAAGTGACAGAAAACTTAAAGCCACGCCGACTGCTGGCAACAGTTGAGTTGATTAAATGCGAGGAAAGAGTTTTTTTGACTATGGAAATTGAGCGAAATATATGCGAAAATTGTGTGAAAAATGCTTACAAATTTAATGCAAATTATAGACGAATTAATGAAGCAGCCTACTTAATAAGTTGGAGGAAAATGTTAAAAGATATTATTTATTTTTGTTAAAAATAAATGCCGGAAAAATGTATGGAAAAATTGATTGAAATAAGCATTAAAAATTGTAAAAAAAATAAATAAATAAATATGGAAAAATATTGAAGAGTGCATTTAAATTTATATAAAATAAATATAAAGAAAGATATTTAAAATGCATAAAAAATATAAAGAATTAAATAAAGAGCTTAAAGTCTCATCAGCTGCATAATTAAATATAATAATAATATATTTATATTTAAAAAATATGCAAAACAAAAAAATATAAAAATTTAAGTTTAATAACTGTTCCAAAAATTTTACATCAAAATATGAAAAAATGCATTAAATATTTTATATAATAAAGAGCTTAAAGTCTGTTCGACTGCATGATTAAATATAGGATAATATATTATTAATTTATATAAAAAATGAAGCAAAATATAAAAAAGTTTTAATTTTAAAAATTGTTGCAAAATTTATAAATTTTACAGAAATATATTAAGTGAATTAATAAATAAGGAGCTTAAAGTCTCGTAGACTGCATGATTAAATTTAGAAAAATATATTTATACTTTTAAAACTGCAGAAAAATATAAAAATATAAAAAAATTGTAATTTAAAAATTTTTGCAAATTTTTTACAAATTGTATACACAGTTTACAATAATTAATAAACACTAAAATTATTAAATTTTATTATAATATATATTTATTTTATTATAAAATATATTTATTTAGAGTGTATTCCGCATTTAACTTAAATGAATGAAAAACAAATATTTATTTCTTGTTTGTATATAATTGATAAATTTTGCTGCAGCTGCAAACATTTCATTTACTGTTGAGCTGGTAAAATAAATAATTTTAATGAACTAACTTAATTAAGAAGAAATACAATTTATTAACAAATATTATTTATTGTGTGTTTATTATTTTATATTTATGCATTCATTTAGCTCTATTGTGTAAGTGGAAAAAATACAATTGAAAATTGTTGATTTATGCCTTGAAGTCTTCCACTTCATTTATTATATATGATTATTAGTATTGAGCTGTGCGTGCTCTAGTTATGTATATTAATAAAATTTGATTGCATTGAAATTATATGAAATTATTATAATTCGTCTTAACAACTTAAGCTCAACTGAACTTTAATAGCTTTGGTTTGGGGTGAGCTAAAAGATTAATTTGCTATTAGAAGTGCTTTGTCGGCGTTTCGTTTAGCCTTCAGTGAGGCAACTCAATTCTAAAGACTTTCATATTTGGCAAGTACACAAAGCTGACCTTTAACTCGTGGCTACGTGGGTCATTAACTTTATTAGGCAACCCGAAACGAAGACGGCCCAACAGAATGCTTGCCCAATGAGCCGCACAATAAACAATTAATTAAGGTGCTAAGCACTCATAAACAAATAAGGCAAGCCAACGTAGCACTGCGTTCGACAGTTGCCCACAATTTCGTTTATTGAACCGGACGGAAATGCGACGCACACACAAAAAAAAAAAGGAGTAAAAAACAGTTTTTTGGCTTTGGCCACTCCGAGTGTCATTGACTGATGCGAGAGAAGCTTGAATAGAAATTAATTATAAAGCACCTTTTGTTCATAATTTAGCAACTGTTTGTAGGCCCCTGCTCTGTCGAACGCGTTGGCCTTATTAATAAACATTTTCGTGGGCGTCACAAGGTGCCTTATTAACGGTACTTGCTGGAGTTGAAAATCGCGCCGAACGCTTTCGCAGCGCTGTCAACAATTGCCGTTTAGTGTTGCCAAGTCTCCAATTATGTGCGCCGTTAGTCAAGGCAGCTGCTGCTGCTGCCTCACACCCACAGCAGCGTTGCCAGGCTTCGTTGGGTTCGATAGGTGTGAGTGTGGGTGTGTGGGTGTGGCCAAGGATCCACCGGCGGAAACATTTTGCAATTTTCAGTTTAACAATAGAAAGCAATTACAAAACAAACTCAGCGCTCAATGAGAGTGTGGCAACAGCCAGGCAAACAAAGTGTGATGTTGGTGACTGAAACGGAGGGAGTGAGGGGAAGGTGTGGGGAATGTTACAACGCTGCTGGAGCTGGGGCAATGCTGCAGAGGCGTGCGTGTGTGTGGGTGTGTGTGGGTGTGTATAATGTTGATAATACACACATGACTGGGCTGTTGTCAGGCGTGGGCGATGTGTTGATTGGATACGCTCGAGCTGATTTTTTATTTTTATATTTTTGACTGACGGAAATGCAGCGACGAGCACATGTCAAAACCATTTTGGAAAAGGATTGGCAAATACAATTTGAAGCTATTTAATAAAGCAATTTAAATGTCAGTGAATAGATAAAATAGCTGAGACAATTTATTATAATTTTAATATATATTTTTTCTTACATCTAATTCTTAAAGTTTTTATTTTTTTATTTATTTATTTTTTGTGTGTTACTTTTCCTTTATTATTTTAATATATTTACTTTTCCTTTATTATTTTAATATATTTACTTTTCCTTTATTATTTTAATATATATATATTTTTTTATGTTTATTTATTTATTTATTTTTTTAAATTTATTTATTTATTTATATGTTTTATTTATTTAATTTTTTTAATAATTTATTATTTTATTTCCTCTATTAATTTTATATTTTTTTCTTAATATTTTAGATTTATATCTAATTTTTAAAGTTAGTAAAATATCATATCTACAAAATATAATTCGTTAAATTTATTTGGCTAAAACTTCCTTGCAAATTTAATGTAATTTTTGTTGTTGCTATTTATTAAAAATGAAAAAGGAAAAAAAGCTTATTTAGAATGACAGAATGTTATATTATTTTATTTTATTTTTATTTATTTTATTTATTTATTAATTTTTTCCCCAAGTTGAATTACATTACCAAAGCTTTCATGCAGATCTTTAACCTTTTGTAAAAATTTGTTATCATCAGCAGAGCTAAAGTAATATTTTATTAATAAAAATAATTTAAAATAATAATATTTTTAGATGCTCTACCATATGAGCAAAGTATCAACTCTTAGCTTAGCTCACAATTAACTGTTAACCATTTGAATCTATACGTTTAGCTTGCTAGCTACATCGCTCTATCTCTTTCTTTCACTCTCTATTCTGAATAAGCGACTTCGGTACATTTCGTCTTGCTTTTCGGCTGCTCGGAACTATTCGTGTGTCGCTCTTTTAACGAACATCGTTTAGAGAGCGATACAACTGAATTAAAGAGTCTACAACATGCATTCCTCTCATTGGGTCGGCAGAGTATGATACGACAGACTCAGAGAGTCTATGGCTTGCATTCCTCTCATTAGGTAGGCTTAGATGGTCGGGAACAATCGGAATGAAACAAATCTGAAGAAAACGTTTACGAGCCGATCGCGAATGAGTTCGTTGACGAACCGATGCAATCGATTGATCTCTGAGTATTTTTCTCAGCATGCAAATGATGTATGTATGCAAGACACTGCATAATAGCAAAAATATATATATTTTCTTTAAATATACACTTTCCCTGCCTTTTATATATATTCAATTTCCCTGCCTTATTCATCTACGACTTTCTAAAGTGTAATTAACGGCAACTACTAATTGCAACAGCAGCCATGGCGCGACATTTAACTAACACGGCAATGCTTGCTCTAAATGCTGCCCAGGTGTGCTGAGCCACGGTGCAGTCAAATTAAAGTCACAAACTAACAAAATGCGCAATAAAATGCGCCGCCAACGGATGTCAGCGTCGTGAAAACTTTGCGCCGTTTATTGTCGACTCGACGCGACTCGCCTCGACTCGACTCGGCCCCATTTCCGGCATCCGGACTGAGACTAACTGCCTGCAGCTTGGAGCCTTGCAACTTGTAGCTGCAACCTGCAGACATTGTTTGTTTACCGCGACGCAGCGAATTCAACTAATTTGCGAGCATTTCGGCCATTAAATTGCAAACTCTCTCTCACTCTCTCTCTCTTCTCTCTCTCTCTCTCTCTTTCTATATATGTATATAAATTTTATTTTATTTCTTGTGTTGATGAAGTTGCTGGCTTAGTTTCTTGCCATTTGTTTTGCCTCTTTGCATGCAATTAGCCTGGCCAGCGATCCCAGTTAGTTAGCTGAAAGTTGTTGCCCAAGATGTGAGCTAGTTTGCCAGCGCCATCAATCACTTAATTCAAATCCACAGATACAAAGTTCTTGTTAGATAAAACATTTCACAACTTGTTTGTTGAATTATTAAAGCAAATCAATCATTTAGTTAGACAAATCATTGACACCAAGAGTGGGAGAGAGATTCATCATATTTCACCAAAGATTTTTGTGCAATCAAATTTTCTAAATATAAATTTAATTTTAGATCTAAATGCGAAATATGCAGCAAAAATAATTGTGAAATTACAACATGAAAGACGAATTCGTTTTTTTGTCTGTTGAAACTTTTTTAATAATCTCTGAATTTTTATATTAATTTTTTTTATTTTTTGTCTGCCCAAGAAGGGAACTGAAATTAAATTTATATAAATTCAGCAATGCCGCGACGTCAGATGTGAGACGTGAACTCAATTCAATTAAGTACTATGCTGGCTTATTCGTAACCTCGACATTCATAATCATCTCCATTTACATTTCCACAGCTCGACCCCAAAACGTCCTTCGTTCGTGGCAAACACACAAAAGGTACAACAACTGCAAATGACGTGCGCTGCTTGTTCGCAGACATCAAGGATAACAACACAGCCACAGCAATAACCACAACAAAATCAATAGCAAAAGTAAAAGCACAAATAAAAATAAATATTAATATTAAACAACATTTTCATTTAGATTGTCATGCTGCAGAAATTCTAGTTGAATCCCTATTTTAGAAACTTTTGTCAAAAGGTTTTATTATTTCTTTAAATTATATGTGCTTTGACTGCACTTTACAATAATATTAATAATAATTGAGAAGCAGTTCTCTGATGTATTTTAATTATTGAAATAAGTAAACAATGACCAAACAAAGGATTCTAAATGTTTAGTTTTAGCTTTGTTTCCTGTAGATATGAGAGAATGGATAGACGTTTGCCAAGCTTTATTTAGCTTTTAACATTTTTGGTTTAGAAATGTTTAAGGGCTTGAAATATACATGACCTGCGCTTAATCAAGAATATATATAAATATAAACATATTAAATGGTATAACAATATTATGAAATTGATTGATAAATGAAAATAAATATTAAATATATATAAAAAAGGTTATACGATTGTCTGCAGTCTCTGTAGGGTATAACATCTCTTACTCTGCTAAATCTCTTAAAGTAGCTGACGCTCCTTAATAAATCTGCTTAGAGTTGCGTCGATAATACATAGTTACTTGGCTTACTCACATCGACTTTTAGATTTTTCATAAATTTACAAATTAAAATAAAACAAAAAAACAGAGCAACGACACGCAAAAGAAATTGAACCATTTAAAGTAGAAAAGAAAGTGAAAGGAAAGGTGAAAGCCGAAAATGAAATTAAATGGAAAAGGAAATTAACATAAAGTACATTAAATTAAAAGAAAGAAAAGTTAAAAGTAAATTAACATTCACAACTTCAAAGTAAAAAAAAATTTAAATAAAGTAAATTAAAAAGGAAATTAAAATTAAATTTAAATTTAAATTAAATGTAACGGAAATTAAAATTAAAATTAAAATCAAAATTACATTAAAAATTAAGTCAATTAAAATGAAACAATGAAAAATATATTAAAATAAATTAATTTAAAATTTTTAAAAAAGTTAAAATTAAAATTCAAATTATATTAAAATAAGTTAAAGATTAAATGAAAATGAAATTAAATTGAAAGTAAATTAAAATTACATCTTAAATTTAATTTAAAATTTAAATTAAATTAAAATTAAATTTAAATTTCAATTAAAATTAATAAAATTAAATAAGCTTAAGTAAAATTAATTAAATAAGTTAAATTCTGGTATTCAACAAAACAAACCTTTCAAGACACAAAATTAAATTCCGATTTTATAAAAATAAAAAAAATTATTAAAATTTGATATATTTCTCTTGAAAATCGCACTTTCTAGCTCGCTTTCCCTTCCTCTCTCCCTCTCTCTTTTCACTCTTTCTCTCTCTCTCTTCTGCACTCTCTCACCAAACTCTTCTCTACTTATGCTCTTCGCGCGGTATATGCTAGCAAAACATAAGTTATACCAACTCTTTCGTTTTCGGGTTACATTCATTTTTATATGGGAATACTAAAAATAGGATATCCAATTTTTTCATTAACTAAATATTTACATGCACATTTTTATATATGCACATAGAGGCTATATATTACAGCATATATTTGATGTCAATTACGATGTAGGCTCGTTAAAGCTGCTATCTATGCAATAAAACGTAATGGCTTGATAAAGGCGTGCTAAAATAGTTTGCCATGCCAACACACACACGAACACACTCACACAAACACATGAAGTTCATACAAGCTCAATTAAAACACTTCATTAACACGTACTGCTATACAATGGGCAAGAGCGAAAACTTTTGCTCCCCTGCGAATGTTAAGCACTATGTTTGGGAGTTCTATCTTAAATTATTATTTTTTGTTTTATATTTTTCTTTTTTTTTGCCATCAAACTTCTGGAATTTTGAATGGGTTGTGCATGTTCGCTGTGCACGCTGATGGCCTGAAAGGCAACACAGAAATCATGCACCGCAGCTGAGCTTCTATTAAGGCTTTCACATTTCACAACAATTCCAAACAAACATTGCCAAACTCTTTTCCTTTTTCTGTCGAGCAAAATTTTATTTAAGCATTTGTTTGCGTGCTGAATTCTGCAAGCGAGCTGCTCGTAAATTATTGTGAACTCTCCATTAAAACAGCTCAGAAAAAAAAAAACATGCAAACGCGCTCAGAGCAAAAGGCAATTGCCAAACAAATAAACATATATAGATATATATATATATATAACAGTAAATTAGTTATACACACACGCAGTAATTTATATCATCATTTACCAAATACAAATAGCAAATTGTTGCACTTTTAGTATTTGGCATTAATTAGGTAAAGTCGTTAATTAAATTGTCACCAATGTGAAAATATGTTTTGTTTTTTCGTTCTTTGCTATTTGCTAATGAAATGTAACTAGCCCCAAAGGCATAATTAATATTTGTGAAATTCAGTCAATAAATTAAAACTAAATATTGCGCTTGGCTATTTAAAGGGATATTTTAATAGAGTTGCTGCAGGGCAATGCGACATTAATGGAATTGGAAAATTAGAAAATGTAGAAATGTCAGTTACTGGAAGCTTAGTTAAAGGGATATATATTTATTGTGAGATGATACTGAAGATGGATAGAGAAGAGTATTGTGGCTTTTGTGAAAATATATATAAAAGGCATAGAGAATTAAAAAGAAGAGTTGTGTGAGTTAAGTAGAGTATCTGGTGTACTATAAATATAATATAGCTAAAATAATATGTTTAGTTAGTCTATCGATTATATATATTTTAGTTTATTTTATTTATTATTATTTAACTTACTTTATTTCTTTAATTCTATTTTTATATTATTTATTTATTGTATTTAATTTATTTATTTTATTATTACATTTATTTTATTATAATATTTTATTTTATTTATTTTTTATTTTATTTTATTTTGTTATTTATTTTATTCATTTTATTTGCATTATTTATTTAATTTAATTTTGTATTAATTTTATTTTATGTTATTATAATTTATTTATTTATATCATTTAAAAAATGTTTATTTATTTAATTACTTTATTTATTTTATTTTATTTTATATTCTTTTTTTTATTTGATTTTTAATTTTATTCCAAGGGATAGATTTCTAACAATTTATCAAATTTATTTAATTCATTTTATTTATTTTCATTTATATTATCAGCAGGAAGAGACTTATAACCATTATCAATTTTTTCAATTTTATGGAGCTGAATGCATTGACAAGATGCTGAATCTCTGGCTGGCTTTCCATTTTCAAAAAACATTTATGTATGCCTAATATGAAAGACTTTATACTACTTTCTGTTCTTTTTCTTCTAATAACTAGCTAATTCTATTCGAGTTAAGTAACGATGCTTATCCCTGTTATACATATTGGCCTACAACACTTTCTTTTCATCTATTTTTAGCACACAATAAGTCTAGAATAATTGAAAAAGTAGTTCTGAACAAGCTTAAATTCATCTTTTCACTCAAATACTCCTAGCTTAAGCACTTTTATTATTTGCTCAAAATAAATTCGTATGCAAATATCAATAAACTCACAGATACAGCTTAAGGGCTTAAATTCAAGAAACTTGTGCTATAAACACATACAGTTCATACTATTTTTGACTTTGAAATAAATATTTTGAAAGTTTTAGTCAGAGCCAAGCACACACAAACACACACGCACACACACACACACATACGTATGCCATGCAATTATGAAAAATGTTTTTGCCAACTGCAACTGAATGGGAAATTCTTTCAGAACTCTTGCCAACTGACAACAACATGTGTAGCTGTGCCACAATGTGCCACAATGTTGTCTGCCATGCACACACACACACACACACACACACACTCACACACACACACACACAAGCATTGTGTGCTGCAGCGCAATAAAGAAAACGTAGCATACAAATGAGCGCAGCGTGAATAAAATTCTATAGCTAAAGCTAAAGATCAACGGCAAGCACAAACACTAAACTAAATAAACAGCTAAAAATTATAGAACTTTTCTATATGATAATTCGAAGAATTTTCGAGCAGAGAACATGAAAATGTTATAAATATTATAAATATTACAAATCGCAGCAATTTATGTGGCCACAAATCTTGCACACGAGCTCAAGTGCCATAAAAGTTGGCAATTGACAATTTTTTTAATTGCATTGCGATATGATATATGGGCGTGGCAGAGAACACAATTCACTTTTCGATTGAAATATATATTTATATATATATATTTATATATGCTTGCATGTATATCAATATAGCTTGACCAAGGACAGCACGCAAATCTTTTCATTTCTTTTTGTTGTGTGCAATTCCTATGGAAATTGTGCTGTGGCTGCCATTTAAAGTGTCCAATAAAGGTTGCAGCTCCAGTGGCCTGGCAGCAGCAGCAGCAGCAGCAGGAGAAATGCCAAGGGAAATACGTACACATATCAGAGCAATGCATACATATTAAACTTTAGCCAACGACGACGTGCAAGTGTTAGGGAAATGAATGCAGTGGCAACATAGACAAGACGCAACAGCTGAGAGCAGAGTTGGCTAAGTTCATCTGGGGTTTTACCTAACTCAAATATTTATTTGTGCACATAACTCTTAGAATAATGAACAGACACTTCAATGCTAGACAATAGCTTATAATCACAACATAATTTAGCCTATTAAAACTCATCTCGCTTGCTCAACATGTTTGTCTTGTTAAAAACTTATGCTGTGTTGTTGTTGTTGATGTCGGCTGCTCGACTGCGTACAATGCAATTGTTGCATATGGCAAGAATAAACATGAAAAGCATTTTCCCCACACAATTTTTATACATCCTGCGCCAGCCAACCTTCCACTCAGGCTAAGTCCTTCAACAAGCCAAACAACACTTACATGGCGAAAAACAATATGGAATAAAAACAGAAATGTATTCAGCCAAAATGCGAGACGAGGCAAATACCCTGTAAGACAGACTCTATATAGAAATAAAGGAAAAAATTAAATAAAGAAGATGAAAACTGAAAGACGAAGAACTGAGAGGAGAAATCAAAACCAAAAATGCAAAGGAAAGCGGAACATGTGCTGATAGATGAAGAGAAAGGGGTAAAGAGAATTGAAGACATGGAACGTAGAGAGACTAGTGAAATGAAGGAAAATATAGAAGCTTAAAGCAAAGACTGTAGGGCTCAGAAAAGTAAAGCAGAAAAAGAATAGAAAAATAGAAAAAATTATTTTAAAAATATACATATATAAATGACACTGAAGAAGCGATAAAATAATTTGAAAATAAATATTTTTATAAAAATATTAATAAAAAAAATAGACGAAATTGAAGAGAGACAGAGAGATATAGAGAAAGAGAGAGAGAAATTTATTATAATAATAGAAAAAAGGAAAAAGTTAATAAAAAAGAAAGAGATAAATTAAAAAAAAAATAATACAAAATTGATAAAAAAAAAAAATAAAATAGAAAAGAGAAAGAACAAATGAGATGAAAATATACTATCTTTTCAGCTAAATAAAAAAAAAATTAATAATAAAAATAAAAATAAATAAAAAGATAATAATAAGATAAAAAAATAATAAGTAAGTAAAAAATGAATTTAAAAATCCTTTGAATTATATTTTCAACTATTTGCAACATCTTATACTCCCTTCTATGACAATCAACCTCAACACTTACAGGGTATTTAGCGACAAAGTAACAACAGCGAAGCGAACTCACACAATGCGAAAGGTGGCAAGTCGAGCAGAGACACAAGTGAAAAGTTCACGTAATTGCAATGTTCATTTAAAGTATTTAATTTCTCTAACTAATTCAAGCTTTTAATTTGGGTTCGCGCTGCGCCTTTAGGACTTGCGGCTGTAGATGAAAATCAATTTCCAGTCGATTTCCATATTCTCTTTGAGCGCTGCTCACGCACAGTAAACGGATGGAAAATCAATGTTCAATGCAATTACGGCGCGTCTTTCACTCAAGTTAGTTAGTTTTGTTTGAGCAGTAGTCAAGTGCCTACCTCAGTTAGAGGCGAGTCGCAGCAGCAGCTGTGTCAAAGCGAAATTGCTAATTTAATGCCTTGACTTTGGGCATAGCCAATATGAATATCTAATCAATATTCTCCTAAAGGTAACATGCGAGATTTATGATTGAATATAAGAGCCAAAGTCAAACTTTGGGCAAAGTATAAAGCTAAATAGAATTCTGGTATAAACAAAAACTTGTGCTCGTTAGCATAAAACAAATATGTAATCATAATATTGAATGAGTGATGAGAGGCGAGAGAATATGATGCAATGAAAATGAGAGAAAGAGTAAGAAAATGCGAGGACAGGTAGAAAGGTATAAAGGAATGAAAGTGCAGGCGATGGGAGGGAAGATTGAAAAGGACAGCAACAAATATAGAAGAAGGGAGAGAGAGAGAGAGAGAGAGAGAGAGAGAGAATGAGTTATGAGAGGCGAGAGAATATAGTGCAATGAAAAATGAGAAAGAGTAGGAAAATAAGAGGGAAAATAGAAAGGGACAAAGGAATGAAAGTCCAGGCGATGGGAGGGTCAGCAACAAATATTGAAGAAAAAGAAAGACAGAGAGAGAGAGAGAGAGAGAGAGAGAGAGGCACAGCAACAAATAATCAAGAGAGTGAGAGAGAGAGAGAGAATGAGTTATGAGAGCTGAGAGAATATGATGCAATGAAAAAGATGAGAAAGAGTAGGAAAATGCGAGGGCAGATAGAAAGAGACAGCAACAAATGAGAGAAAGGGCAGTAAATGGGAGGTAAGATAGAAAGAGACAGCAACAAATATTAAGGAGAGAGAATGAGAGAGAGAGAGAGCAAAAGTAGGAAATGAGAGGGATAATAGAAAGAGACAGCAATAAGGGAATGGGAGGCAGGATAGAAAGGGACAGCTACAAATATTCATTAGAGGAAGAAAGAGAAGACTGAGAGAGATAAAGATATACATATGTGAACATATTTAAAAAAAAAAAAATAATAATACTAATAAAAAAACCTTTCACCAATAATGCTCCACTTTTTAATTGCATTTGCCTTTATTGAAACAGAGCTTAAAGTCAATTTGTTGTTTATCGTTTTCATTTAACGCTTTTGCATGAAATGTACATTTAATGATTGCCAATTTAATTTGCGTAAATTCCATGCGGTAATTCAGTACAAATTTTACAAGCCCACATACTCATTAATGTGGGCGGGATTTGCTGTAATGATGTGCTCTTTAGCCACGTTAATACCCAATGACCGAGTTCATTTACTTATTGTAATCCCAGCATAATCCCCTACATTGCATTCAGACAGCACAAAGAGTGCTTTGTTTTGTTTTGTTTGTTGATTTTTGCGATTGTTGAGATGTTGAGCTAAAGTATTCAAGTTTTTCTCTAATTTGCCGCTCAGTTGCCTCTGCAACCAATGCTACCTTGTTTGCTTGTGGCCCTAATGATTAGCATTCAGCACGGAAATGGCAATTAATTCTATTAGCATCGAGCTCTTTGGGTTGGCCCCCATTGCTTACAGCAGACGCTCACTGCGGGCAAATGCATTAAAAATAAATAGCCAAGACGGGAGCACAAACATTAAGAGTTGCACTCTGCATAAGATATATGTATATATGTATATATATATATATAGTATAAAGCATCTCAATTAGTCTGCTCAAATCAGCGTCTGCATTAATCTGCACTTTTTAATAGTCTCACGCCACCGTCAATCCGCCAAAGGTAAGACGAAAGCTAATGGAGCCAATAAAATAGTTGGCATTAGAGCTGCTGCCGCAGCAGCTGAAATACCAAATAAAAATTGCAGTTTATTGAAATACTCTAATTGAAATAGCAAAATATTGAGGCGCATTGAATTCCCTGAAGTTTGTATAAGCTTTTTGCTAAGCCAACTGAAATTGATTTTGTTGTATCAAATTATATGGGATTAAATTCTAATTTATCTAGCTTTAATGTTATAGAAATATAGCATAGCTTAGATTCTTTTTTTAAATACTGACAAATGTAATTTTTATGAAATATATTTGTTGTATATAAAAAAAAAAAAAAAAAAAAAAAAAAAGAAAAAAAAAATGTAACTATGCTTAAAGAAGAGTTTTAAGTTCTGTAAATTTGTATAAAATAATTTTTATTAATTTTTTCAGACAATAGAATAGAGTTTTTTTTTTAAAGAACAATTTCTGTTAACTTTTGATTAAAACTTAACTTTAACTTTTGATTAAAATACTATTATTTTTTTCCAGAGCATAAAAAAGTATTTTTTATTTTTAATATGAATAAGTTTTGCTGAAAACAATTGCTTAAAAAATTTAAAAGTACAAATATTCAGCCGATGTATAATTTAAACTAGTAATACAAATTTTTTTAAATAAATTTGTAAAAAAATACAAATTTGTATAATAAATACATAATAATTGTTTTTATTTATTTATTTTTTAATTTGTATGGACGACCTTCTATTATTTTTTTAATTTTTTTTTTTTTTTGTTTAATTGAAATTGTTGATTAGTTATTTAGTTATTTAGCTAAATTGTCTCTGACATTTGTAAACTTTCCTATAAAAAAGTAAAGATTGTAATTTTTTGTATTGACATATATTTATTTATTTATATCAGTTAGAATTAATGTGAAATTAAAGCAACTGAAAGCTAAAGCGCTAGCTACTGAGGCCTTCGGCTTGAAGTTTTACCTTTATTGTTTATTTTTTGTTATATAAGCTGATATGTGTGTTGGAATTTTTTTGGGGAAATTAATTATTTAGATTGAAATATATATTATGTATTATTATATTATATTATATATATTTTTTATTTTTATTATATTATATTATTATATTATGATATACAATTTCATTTTTTATTTTAATATACTATTTTTATATATATCATTATCAGTACGAATATACATTTTCTTCAGCTAGTCAGCTGAACAATTTTATTTAGTGATAAATATTTTCATATATATTTTTTAAATCTCTTTATTCTTCTGCTATTTATTATCTCATTTAACTAGTCGAATTCAGCTGGACAGCTCTATATTATATAATTATTTTTTTTTATATATAAAGATTTATTTATTGATATATATATTCTCATATATAATTATCAGTACGTATATATATATTTAAAAATATATTACCTCTGCCATTTATTATGATGTCATTTAACGAGTCAGTCAAATTCAGCTGGACAGCTCTATATTATTTAATTAGTTGCATTTAGTTGTTCAACCGCAAAATGTCAACTGTTGCCGTGGCAGAGCTTCAGAATTACATGTGACAAGCAGGGACTAAATAGTTGCAGCTGCTGCAGTTTGTTGGCAAAACATAAATTACATCAAATATGCATTGGGCTAAACAACAGCGTCGAAAGTCACTTCACATTAATATTTGATGGCACAATGGGAATTAGCCAAACTATGTGTAGTTTCAGTATTTTTGTTGTTGTTTATCCTGTTTGAATGCATTCAAAATTAATTTCATGATTTTCCATCATGCTTTAATGTGTGCGACTCGTGACAAATGCCTGCCAAAGCTCTGCGAGATAAATGAGCATGGCCAATGCACAAACATGACAATAGACATAAATAGCCATTGACAATTAGCAGACACTGTGCAGAGAGAGTGAGGGAGAGTGGGAGAGGGAGAGGGAGCGTGGAAGCAGACAGAGATTATTGGCTCTACACATATCGAGCCATGCGATTTATGGCATTTGTTGTTAATTTGTCTTTGGCCATGGAGCTGCAGCTTTATTGCTGCCGTTCATAAACAAAAGCCAAAACCTAAGCCAAATAGTTGCGCACACACAGTGCGTATGCTTGATGTATGGCATACAATGGGGTAATGGAGAGCGAACTGCCCCCCAATAGCACTTGGTACGCATGAAACGCAAACCTTTCGCTTATTTTAACCACCATTGAGTAATGGCCTTCAAGCGTTAGCCACAAACTAAACGGATTTTGTAGACAGCCCAGCAGCAGGAGGCTGGGCGAAGCAGGCAGTAGTAGTAAATTCAGCTTGAAACGCAAAATGTCATTGCCTTTAATTTATGCAATTAGTTAGCTTAAAGAGAAATGCTTAGAAAATTGACAAATAGCAATGCTTAAAGCCATTTTCTTTGAGGAAAAGGAAAAGCCTAAAGCTGAATAAAATAAAAGAATAAAATATAAATAATATAATAAAATATAATAATAAAAAAAATATATATTAAAATAAAATTGACTTTCTTTTTATATTCACATTATTTAATGTTTTATTATTAATTTAATTTTATAAAAGAGATAGATTTAGGTATATATAGGTGAGTAAGTAGCTTTATAGTAATTTTGTTAATAATTAATTTAATATTATAATATAATATAATATTATATAATATTAAAATGTTTAGAAATACTCATTTAAGGAGTGTGTATTCTGGTTGATTTTTATATCCTTATATTTTTATATGATTATAGCCAATCGTTTTCTTTTACTTTGCTTCGCTCTGGCTATTGGCCGAGCGTCTTTCGTGCATGTATTGGTGTATGAGCGAGGCTCAGCTTCGCTAAACACACGAACAGCTTACGTGAGTGGGAATGTGTGTATGTGTGAATATTGTTTCACGATCGGCAGCCAATCGTTTTCTTTTACTTTGCTTCGCTCTGGCTATTGCCCGAGCGTCTTTTGTGCATGGATTGGTGTATGAGCGAGGCTTAGCTTCGCTAAACACACGAACAGCTTACGTGAGTGGGAATGTGTGTATGTGTGAAAATTGTTTCACGATCGGCAGCCAATCGTTTTCTTTAACTTTGCTTCGCTCTGGCTATTGGAAGAGCGTCTTTTGTGCATGTATTGGTGAATGAGCGAGGCTCAGCTTCGCTAAACACACAAATAGCTTACGTGAGTGGGAATGTGTGTATGCGAGTGTGAATATTGTTTGCATTGACTTCTTAAGCTCGTTGCTCACTTACTCGTTTCATTGTGCGAGCGCTAATCGTATCACTTCGAAAACGATGTTCGTTAGAAGAGCGCCACACGAATAGTTCTACTCGTGATGCTCAGCCGAAGGCCAAAACGAAAAGAAACGAAGGCTTTAGCAAAAGCCTCTCAGCAGAGAGCCAGAGCGAGTGAGTATGATTTCTTTTTTTCGGTTGATCTCGCGAACAGAGCGTGAAGAATCAAGTCAAATCAACTTTAACTGTAATTTGCAAGTTGTCTTAAATATTAATATATATGTATAACAAAATATAATAATATAAAATATAATATAAAAATAATATTTATGTATATGAAAACCAAAAATACAAATATATAAAAAATATTAAAAAAAAAAAATAAAATGAAAAAAAAAAAATAAAAATAAAATATGTACAAAATAAAAAAAAATATAAAAAATAAATTAATCATGTTTCTGATTTTGCCAATTAATTTAAATTTATAAATAAAATAATACACATAAAATCATGAAGATAAAAAATATATATTTTAAAAATATATATAAAAATATTTTAAAAAGTAAATATTAAGTTAAATTTGCTAAGATCTAACAATCAATAACAAAAATAAATATTTCTTCCTTCTGCTGCACCTTGCATTTAATCTGACTTTACCTTCTAGGCATTTCCATGCCATTCCTTTATATATTTGCTTTAGGTTAACTCAATTGCTTAGCCTAAGTTTCTGTGTCTAACAATGCCAACTGGTTGTCCGAGTGTCACGTGTTTGCTTGGTTTCTCAAGTTGCCAAGGCTTGATAGTTGTGTCATGTCCTTAGCTGCGTGCTTTTGCACCTAGCTGCCAGGTGTTCGTAATTGTATGTGAAACTTGTTGAAGGCTTCAATTATGATGTGTTTGCGCAGGGCACACTGCCTGCCACACACATTCGCACACTCGCACACAATGATGGCGCAGCTATGTGCGCGACTTGCACTTTGCCATGGCTGGTTGGCCAAGTTGTTGTTGCGGCTATTGTTGGTGTGCCTTGACTTGCATTGGCTTTCATGTCGGCGCTGTTGCTGGCTGACTGCCGCTGACTGCTGCTGCTGCTGCCGTTGCTGTAAATGCAGGATAATTGGCGTAAATAGCAAAACAGCAAATTGCCATTAACTATTGGAAAAATGTGCACTGCTTTCAGCCGGCATCGCATCGGTACGCACCACGTTCCAGGCAGCGAGCGTAGGTGTTGGGTGATTACGCAAAATGCAATTAAAAATATTTAAGCTGCAGCAACATGCACAACAGCAGCTGCAGCTGCAGCAGCAGCGTCAGCAGCAGCAAATTCCTTAAAAGCCTTCAGCTTAAAGCGAGTCTGCCGGGTTTTTAAAAAATATTTTTTACCCTCTGCACATCATCTTTGCTTATTTTGCAAGCTTAACTTGTAACGCTTCGAGTTCGTTTTGTTGTACAGCGCTTATCATTGGCCATAAACTGGGGATTTTGTAGAGTTTGCACGTTCTCAACCGCTCTCTCTCTCTCTTTCTCTCTCTCTCCCACTGCAGTGGCTATTAATTAACAGGCTGCTGTCCTTGCTCTGGTTAATACTTTACTTCACTCTTTCTCTACTTCTCTCATGCTTTCGAACCCATTGAAAAAGTATAAACAAGGTGCAATAGTTTTTCATTGTGGCCAACAGCAAATGTGTGGCCAGGCAAGCGTTGGCTTAACAGAGTGATAACTGAAGCTTAAAGTGGGCAAACTGATGAGAAGAGGCAAATGGATAACAGCATTGAAAATACGATTAAAATTGTCAAAGGCTCAGTTGTGGCATGCAATTTCATGTTGGCCTCAGAAAATTAAAACTAAAGCTTAAAGCGAGCGCTGCCTTAGTGCAATAAGAATTGCTTTACAGTAGTGCAATAATAATTATAATAAATAATAATAATAATAATAATAATAATAATAATAATAATAACAATAATAATAATTCTTCAATTCTTTTGTATATTATATTAACTAGCTAAAATTTCCTTATTATTATTTCTACTATTTTATTTATATCCATAATTATTAACTTTTCATTATTTATTTAAATTAATTAATAAATTTATTTACTTAATAAATATATTATTATTTATATTATTTTTTTTTTTTTAGTTTTATTATTATATAATTATGTTTCAATATTATATATAAATTATTTAATTAATTAATGTATTATATAAATATATATACATTTATTTATTTTCATTTAATTATTAAATTCATATTTTTTATAATTATTATTAGTTTTATTATTAAATTTTTTCTTATTATTTTTATTTTATTATTTAATAAATTTATTTATTTTAATTCAATTGGAATATCCCAGTTGATAAGCAATAAAAAAAATTGAAGAAAACTTTATATAATTATAATAATATTTTAGAGAAATAAAACACATTAAATAAAAGCAAAATAAAACTAAAAAATCTTAGCTCAATTTTTATAAACATGAAAAAAGACTTGACTTGAATTAAAATTTGTTCTCAAACATTCAAAATTATTCCCTTGATTAAAATTGATCAAACTCAATTATATGTAAATGGCAAACTAAATTGTTATTCCAGAATAGATTTTTGAGAAATTTGTTGCTTAACGGGATGCATTGAGTGACTGTGGAGCACAACTTTTATCTCATAATCTATCTCTAATCTTTGGCTGTCGCCAAGCGCCAACCTTAACATATGCGCATAGTTTAGCATAATTTCCAGACATTATCTAAATTATTCAAAAAAGCAAGAGACTCTCCCTCATTGCATATTTTGGCCAAGCTTTGACTGGCGGGCATAAGCGCATTGCGAGCAGCCTTCCGAAGAGTGTCTTGGCTAAAAGACATTGCAAGCGGCGCCACTTGAAGCGTAACTCGTGCTGCTTATGTTAATTTACATGTCTGATGGCAGCCCAAAGCTGCTTCAGCTGCAGGCGCTGCCAGCCCTGTTTACCTGCGACTAATGCATAAATTCCTAGGCATAAGCATATATACTATATTATAAATGTCTACGTGCGCCTATGCATTTGCCTAAGCCACGCCCACTAAGCGAAAAAAAAAGAAAGAAAAAAATCATCGCATGAGCAGCCGCGCGTGTTTTATTGCACAAACAAAATGAGTTTCTCGCATGCCTGCTCAAACCTCTGTCTGCCGATGAAGCCAAATGCAACTGCATTAGGTGCAGCAAGTGAGAGAGAGAGAGAGAGAGGGAGAGTGTGAGTGTGTGCCTGCTCGGCTCGCGCACCCAGGTGGGCCCCATAATTGAGCTCAAAATAGTTTGCATAAAAATGCAAATTGTCACATATCCTGCACATTTCTATTTAGTTTTGAACATTTAGCCGCGCGACTCGGCTCACATTGCAAATTGTTTGCGGCTTATCCAGACATCTCGCTGCCTCGCTCACCCTCACTCCGTGTTGTGCCACATAAATAACGGCATTGTTGCGCAGCTCCATTTTCTCTCGCTCTCTCCCTCACTCTTGCTAGCCATAATGGCTGGCAATTTGTTTTAGATGGCGTTTGTTTGAATTTATACTGCGTAATGCAACTTTAATTGAAATGCAATCAGGCGACAATTACGGCGCTCTGCCAATGTGCGTGTATGTGTGTGTCCTCTAATTGCCCTTTGGCTGTGCAAGCGGATTCATTTCAGATAAGCTCAGCTAAAAGGCCTAAAAGCCATTGTATGAGAGTCTGTAATTTAATTGGAATTGGTGACATCAAGTCAACAACTTTTGATGCAACATATGATAACAATTTCAATTTCAATAAAAAAGAAATCCCATAATTTATGGCATATGACATTTGCATTAAGAGTGAGGGAGATAGAGATATTCTTGGTTCATCTACGCTTCACTGCGCATAAATCAAGCTCACTTTTAAAGGCACAAATGGATGTTGCTTGGCATATTAACATGTCCCCCGCACATAAATGCTAAAAAACATGCATAGAAAACTAAATAAGATATACAAATATGAAGCAAAGAAAAAACTAGACAACAAGCAGGAAACATTGGGCGTAACAATAGCAGCAGAAGAAGAAGAAGAAGTTGTAGAAGAAGCAACAGCAGCAGCAGCAGCAGCAGTAACTGGCACAGATAATCGAGCCACGTGCCATGGCGTCAGTCTGTGGCCGCGAGGCTTTAAGGGCCAAGTCAAATAAAGCCCAAGAGAGGCCCAGACAGAGCGTCAGACAAAAGGTTTCACATATGTCTGCATATATGTACATATATATGTGTGTGTGTGGGTAAATAGAAAACACACTCACACCCATTGAGCTGGGCATGGCTGTTGCCTTCTCGACTTTGGCTTTGTTTGCTTGCAGGAGGCGAGAGCTGGCGCCGTTTTGTCGCCGCTGGACATTGGCCCGTTAACAAAACACGTTGAAAATTGTTTAAATAAATTTACTTAACTGTGTTGATTTGTTTTTTTTCCTTGCTTCACTCTTCATTTATATGCGAGCCCAAAAGAAATTTATTTTCATCAACCACATGTGAAGCAAATATTTCGTGTGAGGCCGTTGAAAAATATGAAATAAAAAAAAAGAAACAAAATTATAATATAAATTTGCAATTTGTTGTCATTTATTATGATTAAAGTTAAGATTAGATAAATTTGCATTTGAGTGGAACAATAAATAACTTTTGCATATTGTTTGTTCGCATAGAAATTGATATAAATCTGTATTTGTGTAAATATATTATTATTTATTATGTATATAGATATATATATATATATGAATGTATATCAAAATTTAAAAAAATTACATAATTATATATATTTTTATATATTTTATATAATATTATTAATATATTATAGATATCATATACATATCATATTTTTTATAGTTTATAAAACTCTTTTTATACGTACATATCTGTGCATATATTTATATAATAAAATTATAGATTATATGAAATTGTAGTTTACGGCCATCGTATTTTTGATTATTTACCAATCAATTTATTTTTCTATAAAAATAAATATTTGTAATTTTACTTTATTTTATATACATATATAAATATTTTAATGTATAAATTTATATTTATATTATATAATTTATTTATATTTATTTATATACTTTATTAAATATTAAATAATATATATTAAGATGCTCAAGTCAAATTACGATGCAACTGGTCTTGGGGTTGCTGATGTCGAGGTCTTTCCCTATGAAACAACATAAGTTTTCTTTCCTTTAAGAATAATTTTTCTCTATTATCAGAGTTTCCATCTTATATCTTATAACTTTAATTTATCAGAGTATTGATGTACATCTGAATGAAATGCAAAAGAAATTTATTTTGTATTTATATTATTCATAATTTGAATTAATAATTAGATATCTTATCAACAAATGGTTGACTTATTGTAAACCTAATTTAAATTTATTTTAATTTAATTTAATTTAATCTTGAATAACATCTTTGCTAATTGCCCCCATCCAAATAATATAAATTGCATAAACTATCAAATAAATAATGCAACTGTAAGTTTTCACAATTAAAAAAATTTAAATTAATATGTAATAATTTTAATGCTGGCTATGGAATACAAATTTCATATTACTTATATTTATTTGTTATTTATTATAATTATTAATAAAATTAATTAGACTATCCAGTTTTTTTTTATTATAAAGAAATTCAAAGCTGCTGCTAAATTTAAATTAAAATTCCTTTTATATATACCTACGAGAATTAAACTCATGTCTCAGCTATATAGCTAGTACGTAATACGAACTCCCTTCAGCTGGTTTAACTAAAGACTTTTTAGTAGAAACCCAACTGAAAGGTCTAATTCTAATTGGTATGCTCAGCATTTGCTTAGCCATTCATTGCGAAAATGACGCAGAAATTAAAGTAATTGCCAAGTTTTCTTTTCATCATTCAGACTCACCTGACCACGCTCACACAATTACGCATATTTATCTGTATGTATGTATGTTGATATATTGGACTTGAGCATGCTTTGAATTTGTTGCTCTGCCACATATATAGCAAGGCTGCTTTGAGGGGCAGCAGCTCAATATATTGGCACATGTCTGCTGCAGATGTCACATAAATCTTCTTAGAAGTTTTTATTTTTTTTCAGGTGTGGTTTAATTGCATTTGCCGCTGCATTTTTATTGTCCTGACAGGAGAGAGAGAGAGAGAGAGAGAGAGAGTGAGCGAGAAAGTATAAAGGCAAAGAGTGGGGATTCCTTTTATGCATTATTATTTAACTAACAAGTAACTAGAAAAGTTTTAATACTTTGACAACTTTCGCTTTAAATTGTTCGCAGCGCAAAGGACAAAATGGCGACGAGTTGAGAATCGAGTCAGGCATGGCCTGAAGGCAAGAGAGACAAAAACTATGCTTAAATTAAATAAGATAAAATCTTATAAAAATGAAAATAGTTTGCCCGCGTGTGGTTGGCTCAGTAATATGGCGTTGCACTTTTTTCTTTCGCGCTGGCATCCCCAGCCTTCAAATATTTAAATCAAAAATTTATTCATTAAATTGTTTATAGTAGCTGCTGTGGCAGCTCTTTCAATATACGGCATACTTCTAGCCAATTTACTAAGTAGCTACAACATGCAATAAGGCATGTATGTGAGAGAAAGAGAGAAACTTACATTACATTATTTTCGTATATACACGAAGAGATGCACCACGAGGCTCTAGCTGAGCTCTGTGGCTATCGTAGAGCAACAGCATGTACTCTGTATGTAGTCATAGACATGTTACTCATCTCATCATAACCGGCATTGCCTTTGGTGTACGGCGTAGGGCTGTCATATTCTGTGAGTTGTTTGTGACATATATTAAGACTGAGCACTTTTTCATGTTATTATGATGTCTGGGCATTAGTCGCAAAACAAATCAAGTTGACAATGACCGCAAGTTACATTTCGAAATGAAATTATGTTGAGAAAGAATATTAAAAGTAGAGAGACTCAGACAGTCTGGGAGGGAAAAGGAGGTGGATGGAAAAGCGAGTTGAAAAGAAATTGTGAGACAAAGATTTGAAGCAAAGAATGGCAAATTGAAGGGAGAGAGAGGGAGAGGGAGAGTTAGAGCGAGACAATTAAACATAAAGAAATATATATGTACAGTCGAGTCTTGATAATTTGTATCTACAAAAATTTGATCCCCTTGAAAAAAAGAAAAAGAATAATTTGCAAAAATTCCATACAGACATAAAGAGGCATGCAGACATATAGATATAGATAGTAAAAGAGAAGGGAAATCCAAGACAGAAATTGAAGACGAAGATATAGAAAGGCAGAGCAAAAAGTCTTAAGCAGAGAATTTAAGAATTTAATTTACCTACAAAATATTATATAAAATTTATAGATATATATAGAATTTATAATATATATTTATATTCATATTAATATACTAAACAGAACTCTGCTCAACTTTTAATAGAATGTAAAACACACAAAAAACATGTAATCAAATATCCAGCTTAAAACTGATTTTGATGCACATTATAAACTTTACACAAATTGAAATATCAAATCTCGAAAATGTATGCAAAAAATACTTGTGTAAAAACATTTCATACTCCCCCACAGGAGCTGGCATAAATTCTTGATTAAAATATATATCATTGCAGAATGCTTTTGCTTGTCATATGCTGTGAAATATTTAAAATACTAAAGCTACATAAAACTATATAAAAAATTGGGCCACAAGCTGGCCGCTAATTAAGCCAACAGAATGTATGAGGTAATTATCAACTTTTTTCATGGTGATGGGAAAAGTTTTGCAGAGTATATATATATATATAATATGTATATAATTATAAAAGTAAAAATGCAGGTAATTTAGTTTTATGTGGCTGGCTAAGGTATTAAGTTGAATGTAACGAAAATTGAGTGGCACCTTGTGTAGAATAGTGGCTCCACTGAGGAGATGCCATTGATATGCAAGCGAGCTGTCAAATGCAAATATGCCGAGGACGAGGCGTTGTCCTTACAATGGCGTGCAATATGGCGCGCTGGCACATGACAATGACAAGTCAAAGGGGCCAGACAGGAGGAAGTGTTCGCCAGGACACGCCACGGAAGTTTCTTTCACACACAAAGAGAGAGTGTTGAGAGAGAGAGAGAGAGAGGGGCGCTTGGCACACTGGGAGCATCGCCTGGTCAACTTCCGTTTGTGCGTAGCCAGGTATAGGGCACGGAGCAGAGCTGGTACTGGGGGCAAGTCTTTGTATCATGCACTCAGCGGAAGTACGCACAAAAGTTGCACTTAGAGGTCGTCAAGCATTGCCGCTGTTCACACGCTGCATGGATAGTTTATGTAACAAAATGTTTTATGTAACGCTTAGGCAAGTTTTTTCTCAGCGTTTTATTGTTGCTCTTTGTTAAAAAAAAAAAAACATAAACCTGTTGAACTGCATTTTTTCTTAAAATTGCCCTTCTCTGCAATTCTCACTGATTGTCAGTTCACTCCACATCCACTTTGAGCAGTGCATAATCAAATATTCATGTACTAGAGTCTCTGCTCTCTCAATCAACTTTACTTTGAGCATATTCAAAATGATTTTGTGAACATCTTTGATGTTTCCGATAGTAGTCTCTTTGGTTGTGGCTCTTTTGCAGCTGCATATAGCAGCCTCGTTGTCGGATTCGCAACGTTTAAATTTTGTTAGCCTCTGATCAAGGAATTGTAGTAATTTAATTTAATTATATTTTTGGTCGATCTAACGAACAGAACGCGGATAGTAAAACGCCTGAAAGAGCTAAAAACGGCTAAAAATTGCTGGAAAGTAGCCAGAAATGTAAATTGAAGATTAATGGGCAAATGGATGGGTCAATAGCCTGGTCGTCATTCATCCTTAAAAAATTTAAATATGATTAAAAAGGAGGACAGAAAGGTTAAAAAAAAGGTACAAGGGTAATTGGTGGACAAACAAGAAAAATAGCTAAAAACGGCTAAAAACGGCTAAAAATGGCTAGAAAATAGGCAGAAAAGCATATTGAACATTAATAGGCAAATGGATGGGTAAATGAGACTGGCTATCAACAAATAAACAGAATCGTGATTAAGAGATGGAAATATGATTAGAAAGCGGGATAGGAAGGCTAGAAAGAAGGAAGCAAGGTAGTTAGTGAGATACACAAGAAAATGACCTAACAATGGCTAAAAATGGCTTAAATATAGCTAGAAAGGTAGAGAGAACACTGATGGGCAAATGGATGGATAAATGAGACTGGTCATCATCCTATGAACAGTATCATGATTAAAAGATAGTAAAATGATTATAAAGTAGGATATAAAGGTTAGAAAGAAGGTTGAAAGGTAGTTGGTGGCACAAACCAGAAAAGAAGCTAAAAACGGCTAAAAATAGCTAGAAAATAGCCAGAAAGGTAGATTGAACATTAATAGGCAAATGGGTGGGTAAATGAGACTGGCTATCAACAAATGAACAGATTCGTGATTAAGAGATGGAAATATGATTAGAAAGCGGGATAGGAAGGCTAGAAAGAAGGAAGCAAGGTAGTTAGTGAGATACACAAGAAAATGACCTAACAATGGCTAAAAATGGCTTAAATATAGCTAGAAAGGTAGAGAGAACACTGATCGGCAAATGGATGGATAAATGAGACTGGTCATCATCCTATGAACAGTATCATGATTAAAAGATAGTAAAATGATTATAAAGTAGGATATAAAGGTTAGAAAGAAGGTTGAAAGGTAGTTGGTGGCTCAAACCAGAAAAGAAGCTAAAAACGGCTAAAAACCGCTAAAAATGGCCAGAAAGGTAGATTGAACATTAATAGGCAAATGGGTGGGTAAATGAGACTGGCTATCAACAAATGAACAGATTCGTGATTAAGAGATGGAAATATGATTAGAAAGCGGGATAGGAAGGCTAGAAAGAAGGAAGCAAGGTAGTTAGTGAGATACACAAGAAAATGACCTAACAATGGCTAAAAATGGCTTAAATATAGCTAGAAAGGTAGAGAGAACACTGATCGGCAAATGGATGGATAAATGAGACTGGTCATCATCCTATGAACAGTATCATGATTAAAAGATAGTAAAATGATTATAAAGTAGGATATAAAGGTTAGAAAGAAGGTTGAAAGGTAGTTGGTGGCTCAAACCAGAAAAGAAGCTAAAAACGGCTAAAAACCGCTAAAAATGGCTAGAAAATAGCCAGAAAGGTAGATTGAACATTAATAGGCAAATGGGTGGGTAAATGAGACTGGCTATCAACAAATGAACAGATTCGTGATTAAGAGATGGAAATATGATTAGAAAGCGGGATAGGAAGGCTAGAAAGAAGGGAGTAAGGTAGTTGGTGAGATACGCAAGAAAATGGCTAAAAATGGCTTAAATACAGCTAATGGGTAGAGAGAACATTGATGGGCAAAATAGATGGATAAATAAGACTGGTCATCAGGTCATCATCATCATGATTAAAAGATAGTAAAATGGTTATAAAGTAGGATATAAAGGTTACAAAGAAGGTTGAAAGGTAGTTGGTGACACAAACCAGAAAATAAGCTAAAAACGGCTAAAAATAGCTAGAAAATAGCCAGAAAGGTAGATTGAAGATTAATAGGCAAATGGATGGCTGAATAAGACTGGTCATCAACCAATGAATAGAATCGTGATTAAGAGATGGAAATATGATTAGAAAGCGGGATAGGAAGGCTAGAAAGAAGGATGAAAGGTAGTTGGTGACACAAACCAGAAAAGAAGCTAAAAAAGGCTAGAAAATAGCCAGAAAGCTAGATTGAACATTAATAGGCAAATGGATGGGTAAATGAGACTGGTCATCATCCTATGAACAGTATCATGATTAAAAGATAGTAAAATGATTATAAAGTAGGATATAAAGGTTAGAAAGAAGGTTGAAAGGTAGTTGGTGGCACAAACCAGAAAATAAGCTAAAAACGGCTAAAAAAGGCTAAAAACGGCTAAAAATGGCTAGAAAAGAGGCAGAAAGGTATATTGAACATTAATAGGCAAATGGATGGGTAAATAAGACTGGTCATCAACCTATTAACAGAATCGTGATAAGAGATAGAAATATGATTAGAAAGCGGGATAGGAAGGCTAGAAAGAAGATAGGAAGGTAGTTGGTGACACAAACCAGAAAAGAAGCTAAAAATGGCTAAAAACTGCTAAAAATGGCTAGAAAATAGTCAGTGAAGCAGATTGAACATTAATTATGAAATATAAAAACCCCTTCAATTCGTATTTTGATTTTTTAAACCCTCCTTTCTGGGAACTCTCTCTTCTACAAACTGAGAGTTCAACGCCTGTAAAAATTTATACAATTTTCCTGAGAAGTTTAGGGTTATTTAATAATCTTTCAGATTTATTACAGCCCAATTTTAGAGACAAACTTTTAAGTAAGTGAATTGCATAGCTACTTAAACTACAAATATATAACATGTCCATATATAGATAATTTTCCGTGCGCGCAATTCCCAGCTGCCAAAAACTTTGTCAGGCAAACTGAGCTCCTCGCTACATGTTATTGAGTTAATTAATACTTGAGCTCAAGTTTGTATGACATGTTCACAAATTGTACTCAAGCGCCAGCGTTTTATCTGCAAAGCCATTCAGAAATTTGTGAAATTTCCTGGCCGTCGCACATAACTCAGACAGCTCAGGTTATTAGCGTAATGCAGCCGCGATTGTCGCAGCAGTTTGAGCAGAGAGTCTCAAGGAGAAGCCACAGAGATTGCCATGTGCATACATATGTATATAGTATATAGTATATACACATATGTGGCCAACGTGTGCAGCATATAACGCTGACAAATGTCTCAGTGGCTGCCCCAGTGAGCGAGCAACTGGCAACTGCAACTGGCTGGTTTAGCATTTGCATTTGAAATTTATAAGCTAAGCATAACTGCAGGGCAGCCACAGCCCAACCACTGCACCGGGTTGCACATTTGCAAACGAAAATTGCCATTATTCGCGGCTCTTAAGTGAAACGCGCGGCGAACTGTGGCGACTGCTATAAGTACGTATACGCAGTGTGGACCATAAGAATAAAGCCAAAGGAGAGAAGAGAATGCCGATAAGAATAATAAGCAAGACTATCGTGCTGCATGGATTATTCACTTTAAATCAGTATCATATATTCATAGACTGAATGAATGGAACGCAATCGAAGCTGTAGCTTGGGACCCCTTCACAGTTTTAGCAGCTGCGAGGCAGCATAGCACACACTTCATCATAATAATAACTCTCTCAAGCTCCCTCTCTCTAAACTTGTTGTCTCTTAAAACGGGGGCCATAAATTTGATTTTAGTGTGCAAATAAAATGCCAGCATAAATATCTTTACGAGTCAATGGCAGATGACACAAGAAAACTGGCAAAACAAAATTAAAAGTATTTTCTTTTCTTCCCTTTTCTCGTCTCAGCACAGATGCATATACTTAGATATATATTTATATATGTAAAGCCATGAGCTTAAAAGTTAAGTGTGCAAATTTCCAGTTGACTTTTTGGGCAAAAGTTTGCACGAACAGACAATTGACATTCATTTCGGTGCAGAATGTCGCCCTTTCGCTGTCGTTCTAGATGTCAAAGCATCGGCTTGGATTGACGTTAAAAACTCACAATACAAATGCACAAAACGATAACGAGTCACTCAGCGGAAAAGCTGAATATCAAATGCTTTTAGAGCACATAAAAATTCACAGCTAACAAAATATATATAATTTTAATGTGTTGCTCGTTAACAAAGTTGGCGAGAATAATTCAGAAACAACAAAAAATAAAGAAGCAAAGTTGAGCACAAGTTTACTCAATTAAAATTAATGAATTTTTACAGATTTAAATTAAATTTCAAGGGTTGACTGAAAATATTTTTTTTGATAAATATATTTCAGTAAATATTTCTACTATTGATAATTATTATTTTATGCAGCAGCAAGATAAAATTTAAATGAAAAATAAAAGTTTGCAGAAATAATTGTTAAAATAAAACCCCAAAATAAAGAAAATGTTGCATAAATAAATTAAAAAACAAAAATAAAAATAAAATGAAATATTGCATTAATAAATTAAAAAACAAAAATAAAATTAAAATAAAATATTGCATAAATACATTTTATGCTATATTCTCAACTGTTTTTAATTATTAGACATACTATATTTATGTACCTTTTGATAATTGATAAAAAATTTATAAAAATAAGAAAATCTTAAATTTATTTTTCATCATTTTTTAAGAACAAATGTAAAATAAATCGTTTATTGGGCATGCCATATTTTTTTATCTTTTGATTATTAATAATAAATGTATACAGAAAAAATCTAAAATAAATCTAAAGTAAATCGTTTTTTGATCATATCATAATTTTTTACACACTGTTTATTTATAATTAATTTATGAAAAAGAAAAACTAAAATAAACTGCTAAAAATAATCTAAAATAAATCGTTTTTTGATCATATCATAATTGTTGTACTATTAATTATTTATAATAAATTTATATATAAAAAATAAATTACCCATAAATATTTAAGAAAATTTGTAAATAATGAAATAAAAATATATTTAATATATGTAGTACATTTTTCATTAGCAATATTCACATTCAAATATATAGATCTCTATAGACCAGAACAGAAAGCAAATCTTATAAGAATTAATAACCAAATCAGAAGAAACCTTTCCATTAAAAATAGGCAATACAAATATTTATCGTTTGGAAATTTGTCTTTATGCTAAATAGCTGCGCTGCTCAGTTAAGGTGTATTTTAATATATATAGAAATTTATGTATATATTTTTTATCGCGTTGGTTGTTAAAATGGCATTGTGCTCATTTCATATATATAAATATTAATGCTAAATAAATGAATATAGACCGTCGCATTATTTGCATAGAAAAATGCCAACATCGGGCTGAAGTACATAAAAGTGGCACTGGGGAGCTAGCTTGGCTAGCTGATATTACGCCAGCTCAGCGTATCAAATGACACGTTTTAACACTTTCATACACAGACAAACGAAGGGGAGAGAGGGAAAGCAAACTGTGCACTGAAATTGAAGCTGCATGAGCGAAAGACCAAAGAGAGAGTGAGAGAGAGAGTGTTGACTGGGAGTAGCTTGTGCAGCGAAGCGGTTAAGGAGTCTGAGACCCAGTACCGAGGCCCGGTCTGAGTGTGAGTGTAGGTCATGGAGAATATGGCTCGAGTGCATATGAGCCATAAACCGCATTTTTACGTGCAGCGTGTGCCATGCTCATGTCACAGAGAATAAGAATGCAGCAAGCAGGCAGGCAGGCAGGCAGGCAGGCAGGCAGGCAGACAGACAGTGCCTGAGTTCAGTTTGGAGTTTAATTTTCTTAAAGCTATTTCGACATCATTTCAAAGATCCAAGCAGATTACAGAGCACTGTCAATTGGATGGACAGGACAAACAAGCAATTATTTTGCAATATCTTTGAAATTAACAAACCTTTTCCTGTGCAAGCTCTGCTGCTAACTTGATTACCTGGGGCTGCCTGGGCTACTGTGATGAGGGCCAAAAAAGAAGAAGAAGAAAAACTGATATGAAAAAAAAAGGGAATGCAATGTTATCAATGTAAAGAGTGTCAGTTTTGTGGCCAACGGTAACAGGAAAGCAAATGTAAACCGAAAAGGAAATGCTGAAAATGCATGTGGAAAATCACACGATAGATGGACCAAAAACCAAAGAAAAAGTATGGCAAAAAAAATATGGAAAAAAGTATGGAAAAACGTAATAAAAACCCGAGGTTAGCCCATAGGGTTGGCATAACATATGCAAACTATGAATCAGTACAAATTGCAAGACTGATTCGATTATTAATCAACTCGGTTTTTGGCATGGTATTGATGGAGATGTTTTTTTATTTAATATTCAGCTGGACTCAATTAGAAGTGAGAAAAACTAAACATGGTGTGAGCTGAGAAAGTAATACAAAATAATTCAAAATATGAATATTTAATATAATAGCATCTTTTGTTTTTATATACAATTATATTAGACTCTGATTCGCATGCATATTTGTAGGTAGTTTGCAAATTATTTTTATATGTATACAAATTATGTAGAAATTATATTTATTTTACTATTTTTTTTTATTCATTTATTTAATTTTATTTATATTTTTTATAAATATTTGGTATTATTATATTTTTTATTTCGCTATTTTTTGTATTTATTTATTTTATTCTATTTTTATTTTTATAAATATTTTATATTACCTGTATTATTATTAATTTTTTTCGGTTCTAATTTTTGTAGTGTGTAAGTGATCTTTGTTAAATAAATTAATTATTTACTGGAAAGCAAAGCAAGCAAATAGATAAAGCAAAAACAAAATAATAAAAGTAAAGAAATACAAAAATAAAAATGTATTAATCCCTCCTTAATTGTCTTAAGAGAAATGCAATTTTGCAGAAGCTTAACATGTAAAGCATCTAAAATTGTTGCATATTATTATATATATTTTTTCTCTATTTTTTTAATTGTAAAATTAATTTTAAATCAGTGTTGTAATTAAAAATAAATAAACAAATCATATTTAATTTACGTAGTCTTACTTCAGCTATTCATATTTTTATTATCTTCATTAATTTCCTATAATAAACATATATTTAATAAACAAATTGCAATTATGTTCAACATTATCTTCTCTACTTACTTCGAATTATTAAAATTTCTTTAGTGCCGCCCTCGCATTGGCCAACTCAAGCAGCAACTGGCGGTGAAAATCTGGCCAATTCGTTGCTTACGATACGAGCTTTTTGTTGAAGAAGACGACAACTCAAACTCAGCTGCGGCCTCTGCCCAGACAACAGTCGAATCCACAGCAACTGCTGTGAGCTAGTCAACATTTTGCTAACTATTTTTCCTTTTTTTTTTTTGTGTGTGTTTGCAACATGCCGCCGCAATCGTGTTGGCTTTTGCTTTTGCAACTCGCTTGTAAATTAAGCAATTTGAAATGTTGGCCGCAGTTACCCAAAAACTCGTCGCTCTCTCTCTGTTTCTCTTACTTGAAGGGGAAACCACAAAGTGTTCGCCCACAACCTGTGTGCGGGAGTGTCACTGCTTTAATCGCTGTTGTAGCTGCTTGTAGCTCGAACAGGAACAACAGCAATAAAGCCAGCGAGCATTGCACAGATAGCTAAGAGGTATGTTGAAGTCGATGGCCCCTAAACTGAGCCCGGCCCATTTATATATATGTATATACAGGTTGTTTTTTTTTAGCTTGTTTCTTGATTACCTGCACTGCGCGCCGGCCATTTGCTTCAGTTGGTCAGTCCGCAAGGCTGCCGTAGCAAGCCATTTTAATTTCACTTTACGGTTTTCAAACACAAAATCCTTTTGCCACTACACAACACACAAGCACAGACAGCAGCAGGACAATGTGAGAGAGAGAGAGAGAGAGAGAGAGAGGTATGGCCAAGCAGGTGTAACCAGGTCTGCCTTTTTTTATCGCCTTTGTCTGTTTGTTAGAGGATGAGTGTTGTTTGCGTTTCGGTGTGTGCTATTAAAACTGAAATGTGAAATTAAATAGTGAGCTGCTGAGAGAGAGAGAGAGAGAGAGAGAGATAGAGAGAGAGCGAGAGAGTGAGAGAGAGAGTGAGAGAGAGAGAGAGAGAACGCTGCTGTCTATGCTTCAAGTAGCAATTGAGTGAAGCAAAGAGGAAAGAATAAACTAAAATATAATAATTAACTGATGCTACTTTATTAAA